>OY728150.1:44109282-46544282 GCA_963277665.1 Viscum album
AGGAGCATGTCATTATTTTTAGAGGACACATGATGCTTAGAGTGACATTATAGGGGTAGGTTTTGAGGGAGTTTTATAAATATCCTTTGGAGATATATATAGGAGTGTAAAAGATGTATCTGGACCACCAACATCAGTTTTGGTTGATAGGAATAAATATTACAGTGGTAGAGTTAGTCACTTCATGCCTTACAAGTCACCAAGTGAAGGTTGATCACCATGTTCCTATGGGATTAGCTCAACACCTTGGGGTTGTAAAATAGAAGTGGGAAAATATATCCACATAATTCATGGATTGATTACATTTATGTCCATGTGAAATGATTCTACCTGGGTGGTTATAGAAAAACTCACATAGTTTGACCACTTATTACCAATTCTGGAGTAGAGTTAAGTGGATATATTTGGATACCTCTACACGAAAGAGATAGTCTGAATTTATCGAGTATAGTTGATGATTCTTTTTGGACCATGATGAGGGATTAAAATATACATTGTGGAGGGTATTGAAGGATGTGTTTTGGGATCAGTTATTATTGATCACATCATTCCTCCCACAATCTAATGGCTAGAGAGAGTGGACAATTTTGGTTCTGGAGGACATAACATGAGTTTGGATGTAAGAATCTATCCGTAGTTGGTAGGATCACCTACCATTGGTGGAGTTTTAAAATAAGAAGAGATACTATCATACCATTAGTAGGGTACCATTTGATGATTTTTACAAGGGACCCAAGATGTTACTACTTTTTTGGAATGATGCCAGCGAGTCAGTACTCATGGTCCCAGAGTTGGTGTGAGATACTATGGAGAAGGTGTAGATCATCAATGAGTGGATGAGGTCTCTGCATAGCCTTTATAAGTCTTATGATAACTATTGAATGAGCACATTGGAGTTCGAGTAGGGAGACCATGTATTTTTATAAATTTCATCTAGATGTGGAGTTTGGATATTTTACTAGGGAAGTAAGGTATCTCTGAGTTTCATTTTCCATTTCCAGATACTACATGGAGTTGGTGAGGTAGCATACCACTTAGATCTAGCCCATAGTAAAACCAAAAATATGAAATCTTCCTTGTGTCACATCTGAAGAGGTACATGAATGACCCATCACACACTATATATTGGGGAGAACTAGACATTGAGGATTTAGGAGTCTTTGTAGAGTAACTATTAGAGATCAAGGATTTGCATGAAAATATCTTTCATGGGTGGGAAATTCCTTTAGTGCATGTCTGGTCACAATATGAGAATCTTTAGGACAAAAATTTTTATTTGGAATCTCTAATTCTTTATTAATACCCACATATCATTGTATATCCATTTTTTGGGATATTCGATTCCTAAATCTCCAAGTTGGGGTGAGTGTAATGACTTATATTTTTATGTATTATTTTGACTAGTGAGATGGTCTCAAGATATAAGGCTAATGTTATGGGAACAAAAATGGATTTAGAATATGAAATCTAGAAATTTATACACTACATGAAATGTAATGGAGAGACACATGATATATGGGAACCTAATTTTATTAGATATTATTATATGAGGGAGATATGTATGACATAGTGTGATACTTTATCACGTGTCTTGTTGTCCACTTTGATGAGCATTACATGTACCTTAGAGGGTTCATGAACACGTGTTGGAGTATGTGGGTACAATCATTTTATGTACTCACCTACATGGACACACAAACAAGTACATGGGATAAGATGTGTAATGGGACATGGGAAGAGTAATTAGGATGTTAACATGATATGTACAATTACAATGATAGGGTGATGAGAGACATACCATTAACATGGGAAGGGCTTGTGGTTAGGTGACAAGGTATGAAATCCTTATTCATGGTGTGTAATTTATTAAGGATGGATTAGATCCCATTTACTCTATATATTAGAAATTCTTTATTTGGGGAAATTATCCATATTCATTACATAAATGTTAGTATGAATTGCATACAATACAAAGGACAACGATACCTTCATTTGGACTTCCATGATAGAGTTATTGGAATCCATCCATGTGGTCCAGAGTAAGAACCCATAATAATATTCATGCCCTAGGTGGAGTTCTTGGTATTTTCATGACCAATACAACATGGTTATTGATCCTGTATATAGAATGTTAATCTAGATTTAGATGTTCCAATAGTACATGGACTTGGGTGTAATACTCATATATATACTATATCTATTCAAACATTCAATGTGTACTTATAATGCTGATAAATGATGAGCATTACCTCTTTGATGTACGTCATCAATCCATTCTAAATTATGAGTGTATTATCCTAGATTAGTGCTTTGTGGTACCTTCATTCTGAGAAGCATAGATGACTATTATGGTTGTGACATACCTTTATACGTTGTGTCTTTTTAGAGTATATATAGATATTATTATTATATATATTGTACACTTATACCCATGTAGAGGTGAATTTATTTCATTTTTTGTATGATTTATTGTTTAGGGGTGTCCCACAAGATATTTCTATACTCACCCCTACATAGGATTTTACTTCACATTTTGTTCCTTGAGCGGACAATTGGACTTTTGAAAAAGTCCTTGATTGACTAGAACTCATTGATTCTTAGTGATAATCGAGAGTCTGAGGCATGTTACTATTGTATATTTGATCTAATACACAATTATTACAATCATGTTTGACTTTTTTAAAGTCCTAATCTGGTGGGATTTTATTTGGCCATGTATCAGTTCCTTTTTATCAGGTTTTATTCATGACTTGGGGATTAGATGTATGCATGAATGGTTAACAAATTATTTTTACAATTAATAATTGTATAGTCCTAGTTATATGTGTATGTGTCTACATGTACATAGGACGCAGAATCCTTATTATTGATATGCCTATTTGACACTAGTCATCGTCTGTTGGTCTTTTGGTGCTAAGATTGGGGAGTCACGAAACTGACCCCATTTGGATGGGACATGACATTATATCTTCATTAAAATATTATATAAACATATTTTATGATGTGTCACTTAACCGAAATTATAATTTTGAGAATAAATAGAATTTATCAAATTTTTTTTGATTTTTTCCATGATTTTGAATTGAAGAATATGATAAGGTAAGAAGTATGATGACTTTAAAAAGGGGTTTATTTTCAATAAAAAAATATCTAAGGCTCTCGGGCCGTTGGATGGATAAGAAGGGTGATGAAAAAATTGAAAGTGGTTCGTTGGATAGGAGAGTATTTCATGGAGATCCATTACACTTTTTCATTTCAAATATATATTCATGTATCTTATATGTTATGTGGATATCTATAAAAATGGATTTTATAATAAATAAATATATATATATATACAAGATATTTTGTTTTATAAATCAAATGATTACTTTTTTAAATTTCATTTTTTATGATAATGAATGATTAAAATTATAGACTAATGACCAAATATTATCATGTGTGTATTGAATTTATGAATCATTATTTTTAAAAATCAATATATTCCAACAAATAATATTACTCTTAAATTTTTATGCATTTATTTTTATGCATTTATTTTTATGCATTTATTTTATATTCAATGAAATACTATTTTTGGGGTGAATTTATTAAAGTGATTAAGCATGGATTTGGATAAATATTTCTTGGTTTGTGAGGGTGATTTTTTAGAAACATTGATCATATGTTTCATTAATACAAATATTAATCTAAAATATGTGAATAGAAATTAAGAGGAGTATAATTTTTTGAAGATAAAATGAAAAATGTATGGATGATTAGTTTTCTTGAAAATAGGTGGAGTTTAAACTATATTTATTATGTGATGATTGAATTTATTTCCCTTATTTATATTTTTTTTGTTTAATGATTATGTGGTTTAATCCCAAGTATTATGGTTTTTTATGGAGATGTTGTTTAGATATTTGGATTGCGGAAAATAATGAGTAAATTAGTGTGTGTGTGTGTGTAATGACCCAAAGTTTCATTAATGGAAATCCTACAAGATCTAATTAAATGTCTCCTTATATAAAAAAATTATAAAAAATATAAACATTGGTTTTATGTTAAGAATTTTTACCATTGCTAATATAGCTATTAAACAATGATCACATGATTAGTATAAATATAGGGCTTTAACAAATCCAATTTACTTAGAAAAAAGAAGTGATGACCTCATCTAGTAGAATTTCTTTATACGAAGAACATTTTTCGGAGCTCAGAAAATAGGTGGCATCCTTGGGTTTCGCTCTTGACCAATCCCAAGATGAGCTTCATCATGTCAAGCTCGAATGGGACCGTCTATGGGAAAAGTTGAAGTTGATAGAGATTACCACTCGAGCGATGTTATCCGAGCCTCCCCAAGAGTCTGTTACCATCACACACCATACCCTTAGGTCTTATGCGGCTGTTTTAAGGGGTTATGTAAAAAATTTCTAGTACTATGTTCTTTTATATTATTTTTGTATATAATAATGAATATACTTTCTTGTCATTATTGATACATTGTAAATAGTTTTTAAAGTACAAATAGTGTTTTTAGTTATTATTTAATTAAGAAATCTATTTTATTAAATTATGGGTTTTTTTAATTAAATAATATTTTAATAAAATATTATAATTATTATTAAATTAATTTTATTATATATAAATGATCATATGATTTTATGAATGAAATAATAATGTTTATTAAGGTTTGAAAGCCATTTCTGTCAAAACCCGTGAATTTTCGATAAATGTTGGTTCTTCTTTTAAAAGTAAAAATTAACATATTTATAAAATTATTTAGTTAAATAAATTATATTTCTGGAATCAGGAAGGTGAAATTATCCAACTGTGAATTTTTCATAATTTTCTGAGACAGTCAACTGTTTGGGTAAAAATTAAATACTGTTTAAATATATAATGTGTTTTATGACATCATAATGACCCAATAGTGATGTATTAAAATACAATAAGCGTTATGTTTTGCCAATATATGGTTTACGATTAATATAATGTGATTTTGGGTTTGTTTGACTTTCTTTTCAAAGCATTAATGGACCACTCAAGACTTATTAAACATCTTGTCTTTTTAAATTATTTTCCATGGGAGTGTGACTCACCTGCACATAAGAAACCCCATTATTTTAAGAAGTTTGGACTTTGTCATTCTAAAATATTGTTTTCATATTCATGTTTCCAAAAACCCTGGGAAAAAACCTTGAGCTAATTTGTGGTTTGGATTAATTTAATGTAAGGGGTCCCAAACCTAAATAATAAAGAATTCACTCACCTTTCCTATATAAACCCACACAAGCTCCCACTTCCTCCTCACTCAAAGCCTTTGGAGTTCTTCAAACCTCTGCCCTAGTCTCTCTAAAATCCTCCCAAGGTGCCTCAAGCTCCCATGAAGCCTCTCTGAAGCCTCTCTCAAGCCATTGGAAGCACACTTCCATGTAAGGGTTTTTTTCTTCCTTTCTCATTTTTGTCCAAATTTCTTTAAGTTGTTTTTCCCTTTTGATTTCAATTAATAATGTTGTGGTATGGTTTATAACCTCCCTCATAATTACCTCTTTATGTTTTAATGATGGGAGAGATCTTTCTCTCTCATTAAATGCCTCCCATGTACACCTGTTACTATACCGAAATCCCGAAAGGAACTTCTCTCTCCTCATTTACATTCAAGCAATACTTTAGTATCGTGAATCATAATTCTATTAAAATTGTTGGTACATATATCTATATGACCTCATTACATTACATTACATGTAAATATGATGAATAACCCCTTTCTCTCTTATCAACCATTTTTATGAATTCTTATGTCACGCCGTTACGCTGCCGAAATCGCACCAATTTTCTAAGCTAATGCCATTGTGTAGTGAATACCATGCCCATTTCTCCATAATGGGTATTCACCTTTATGAAAATTTACTTATTGATTATAAATTTTCATGTATGAATTCCACATTCCTTTATCATGGAATAATTGATTATGTTTTATGAATCCATGTTTTATGATCCATCAGACACACTTACGCATGAAATGAAATGTTTAAGAAGGGTGTTCCCTTATAGCAATCCAATGAATTGGGTAAGGTATATTATCATGATACTTCGGGTTCAATGAGGGTTGACTCATGCTAATTCAAGAACAATGAGGGTTTACCCGTGATTCATGTGCAATGAGGATTTATTCATTCTTCATGTGCAATGGGCCTTGGCTCATGCTAATTCCATGTTACTTGTTGTTGCCACATTTCCATGTTATGATTATCATGCTTTATCATGCCTTTATGTCCATGATTCTCTTGTGCTCTGTTGATATGCCTATTTTCTAACATGTATTGTACTTTTCTTGAATTCCAGTTTATTCCCTTACTGGGATTTATAGCTCACCCCTTTATTATGCATGTCCTCAGGTAATCCAATGCAATGATAAGTACAAGGGAATGTAGTGGTCATGTAAAAGATGCTTTCAATAAAGATGTTGTATTTCATGTTTTAAGTTGTTATTAAATGATCATAATCCCCAAAGACACTATAAATATCGACCTTCCATGTTGTATCAAGTGAATAGATTATGTACTAAATCATGTTTATGTTTGAAATAAAAGAAGGGTTGTCATAGTTTGTATCAGAGGATAGGTTTAGTTATTTTTGGGATTAGGATTAGAAAACCCGAGTAAAGCTTTTGGTACAATAATAAGTACAATAAAAACTTCCCTAAGTTTTGGTGAGTATTGAGTAAGTGGGTTATCAAGAAAATACATCCCTTTCTGGATACGAGTAGGTAGAGGTGGCTCTGGCATAGATGTATCCTAGGGGTAAAACCCAAAAACATTGTTTTGAGCTAGACTCAAACGGGAACTGGTACATGACAACGGGCCTTGCTGCACTCTTGGTTACGAAACACCTGGGGGATATGTTTTGATAAATTCACAAGCTTAGTATGAACCCTTATTAAGGGAATTAAAAAAAATGCCCCTGAGAATTTATTTTAGAAAGTAGATCATGAAAAGCCTAGATTGAATCCTATAGACTCATGAGTTAAGGAAATAAAAGTTTATTTATAAGTCATAAACTTTTGTCTTTGGATTACCCTTTTTGCATTACCCCTAAATTTCCTTTTATTCCATCCAATGGCCAGTAATAGGAGGACTCAGGCTAACAACTGATGTGAAGATCAGTGTGATGACTATACTAATGAGATGCCCATTCCAATGAGAACGGGAATCACAAACATTGTCACGCTTCACTCTCAGCTAACTCAATCATTGAATAGAAACACGGGTCAAGTGGAACGTTCAACCCCCCCCCCCCCCAAGAAAGAACAAGTTACTATAGAGAGCTTCATGAGACAAAGGCCTCCTACTTTTAGTGGATCATCTGATTCCACGATCGTTGAACAATGGATCAACTCCATTGAAAAGATCTTCTCCATCCTTCAATGTTTTGAACAAGAGAAGGTTCTCCTATCGGATTATCATATGGAGGGTAAAACTGATCAATGGTGGACGTTGATAAAAAATAAGAAGCCTATGGTGGAGATCTAGGAATTGGAATGGTTGGATTTCTAGAAGATGTTTTGTGATAAATTTTTTCCACGCACCCTATGGCTTAAGATGGAATGGTACTTCCTTTCCCTCAAGAAAAAAGATGAACAATCTATTGGAGTGTAAGAGGAAAACTTCACAAGGCTTGCACGATACACTTCCGACTTTGTCGTTACCCCCGAATGAAAATTTGACCACTTCTTTGGTGGGTTGAAGCCAAGACTACGAATAGAATTAGTGATCCGTGACTTCGACAACTATGAGAAAATTGTCCGATGTGCCCTCAAGGTAAAAATGGAGATCGAGGAATCACAAGGGTATCATGGGGAAAAGAAGCATAAGGTGGACTTCAATGCTATTAGACTGATGGATAAATCCAACGGTGCTAAGAAGATCCAGCACCCCACTTTCCAAAAGTGTGGAAAGAAGCACCCTGGAAATTGCCTAAAGGGGATGCGAAAATGATTTAGGTGTGAAATAGAATGGCACATAGCTGTTAACTGTCGGCAAAAAAGACCCGCGGCTGAGACAGAGGAGAAGAACGCTCCGTTCAAACCTCAACGCGTTGTTCATTGCTACAACTACAAAGAACCAGGGCATTTTGAAAATCAATTCCCTAATCCAAGGGTTTTCGGAGGCAACCAACAACCTCCAAGGCAGAAAGGAAGAGCTTTTTCCATCACTTCTTCCAAAGTGAACCCCGACAACGAAGTGGTGACAGTTACGCTAGTTATTCATTCATGAATAGCAAACATAGTTTTTGATTTAGGTTCTACACATTATTTTATATCTTGAAAGTCTAGTAGAATAATACCAGAACGACCAAAAATCATGGAAGTGAAGATGTCAGTGTGTACGGAAAATGGGGAAATCATTACATCCCATGAATATAAGTCATCCCATGTTATAATCTGTGTATTGAATTTCCCGTCGAACCTCATCACACTCCCTCGCGGGGGATTTGATGAAATTATTGGCATGGATTAGCATTCCTTATATAGAGCCAACATAAATTGTCGGGAAAGGGAAATCACACTGCATATGGAGAATCGACCCCCGATTCATTACAAGTGTAAGGATGAAGATGAATCTCCTTTAGCTCCATCATATCAAGCATGGATATTACTACCCTATGAGCACACATATCTGGCTCAGATGATTGAGTCCAAGGAAGAAACCATCCTTGAAGAAATGCCTATTGTGAGGGAATTCACTAAAGTGTTTCCCGAGGAACCGACTGGTCTTCCTCCTTGAAGAGATGTTGAATTCTCAATTGAACTTATACGAGGGGAACTACCAATATCCAAGAATCCATATAGAATAGATATCATGGAGCTTGAAGAGATGAAGAAACAACTATACGAGAATCTAGATAAAGGGTTTATTCACCCATGTGCTTCACCATGGGGTGCACCAGTACTCTTTGTCAAGAAGAAGGATGGGTCAATGTAGCTTTGCATCGATTATCACGAACTTAAAAAAACCACGATAAAGAACAAGTATCCTCTACCATGGATCGATGACTTGTTTGATCCGCTGCGTGGATCACAATACTTCTCCAAGGTAGATTTGCAGTCAGGATATTATCAAGTAAGGGTGAAGAAGGAAGATGTCCCCAAAACTGCTTTTCATACAAGATACGGGCACTATGAATTCATAGTAATGCCTTTTGGACTCACTAATGCTCCAGAAATCATCATGGACTTGATGAATAGAGTCTTTAAAGATTACCTTGAATTTTTTTTGGTAGTCCTTATAAATGATATTCTAATATACTCCAAACCAAGGAGGTTCATAGGGAGCATTTAAGAACTGTAATAGAGACTTTGCGCAAGGAGAAGCTCTATGAAAAGTACAAAAAGTGTGAGTTCTGGTTAAAGGGGGCCTCATTATTGGGCCATATCATCCCAAGTAATGGGATATCTGTGGATCCCTCTAAAACAAATGAAATTTTGGGATGGCTGAGTCCTACATCGGAAAAAACTATCCTTAGCTTCTTGGCGTTAGCTTGATATTATCGACGATTTATGAGAAATTTCTCACGACTGTCCAACCCTCTTACCAAGCTAACTCGAAAGGGAGTAAGGTTTTTTTGGAGTGACGAATGTGAAGAAAGCATCAAGGAGTTGAAAAGGAGGCTTATCACTGCACCCAAACCCACTTCACCCACAAGTGGGAAACCTTTTGTGGAATTCAGTGATGTTTTGAAGAAGGGCATAGGTTTTGTGCTGATGCATAATGATAAAGTGATATCCTATGCCTCAAGGCAGTTGAAAATCCATGAGTGAAATTATCCAACGCATGATCTGGAGTTGGCGGCTGTGATCTATTCCTTGAAAATCTGGCGGTATTACCTCTATGGGGATAAATATGAGATATATACTGACCGCAAGAGTCCTAAATATATATTCACATATAAAGAGTATAATATGTTCTAGAGAAGATGGATAGATCTCATCAATGATTATGACTGTTCAATACATTACCACCCTGGGAATGCGAACAAGGTGGAAGATTCCCTAAGAAGAAAGGACCCAACGATTCTCTCAATGATGGGAATTGAGAAGGATCTAATATTCTTAGACTTGATGAAGATGGACATGGGGATCATAAAAAGGTAACATCATCAATCCTTTTACAAATGATTTCTCAACCGTCTCTTTTGGAAAGGTTATAGGATGATCAAAAATATGATGTAGGAATTCAGGAAAAAGTGGAAGCTATCGAAAAAGTTAAATCCTTAGAGTTTAATGTTAATGAAGAATGAATTGTGAGATTTGGGAAAAGAAAATGTGTTCCGTCAAGTCCGGAGCTGAAGAAGGAATTTTTGGATGATTCACATAGTTCAAATTTCTTTATTCACTCAAGGATCACAAAGATGTATCAAGATATCTGAGAAAACTTTTGGTGGGACAATATGAATAAGGAGATTGCTGAATATACATCAAAGTGCCTGGTGTGCCTACAAATGAAGGCAAAGAGGCAGAAGTCTATGGGGACGATGCCACCATTGCCCATACCAGAATGGAATTGTGAGAACATCACAATGGACTTTGTCACTGGACATCCACGGACATCCAAAGGCAACAATGAAATCTGGGTTGTGGTGGATCATCTTACAATGATTGTACACTTCATTTCTATTTGGGAGGATTTCTCATTGGATCAACTAGCATGAATATATACCAGGAAAGTGGTAAGGCTTCATGGAGTACTAATATCTATTGTGTATGACTGAGATCCAAGATTCACCTCTAAGTTTTGGAAGAGTCGTAAACATGCTCTGGATACTGAACTGAATTTTAATACAGCCTATCATCCTCAAACTAATGGCCAATATGAGCGGACTATCCAAACACTTGAGGACATGTTGAGAGAGATCTCAATGGACTTTAAAGGAGGATGGGATCAACATATTCATCTGTTTGAGTTCTCTTATAATAATGGTTTCCACTTGAGCATCCAAATGGAACCATATGAAGCCCATTATGGGAAAATGTGCAGAACACCGGTGTGTTGGGATGAGGTCGGTGAACGTAAGATGCTTGGACCAGAAATGGTCTAGGAAATGGTAGAGAAGGTGAAAACCATTCAACATCATATCAAGGAAGCCCAGAGTCGACAGAAGAGTTATGCAGATAATAGTTGATGATACCTTGAGTTTAATGTTGGAGACATGGTTTTTCTATGCATATATCCATGGATGAAGGTCATGAGGTTTGGAAAGAAAGGTAAGTTAAGTCCAAGGTACATCGGCCCTTTTGAGATTCTTGATCATGTCGGGGTTGTGGCCTATCGACTATCACATCCACCTACCATGGCCAAAGTATATGATGCCTTCCATGTATCCCTCTTAAATAAGTACATATCGGACCAATCACATGTATTCTCTTCGGAGGTGTTATAGTTGGAGGATGATCTTTCTTATGAGGAGAAACCAGTGAAGATATTAGATCATAGAGAAAAAGATCTACGAAATAAGACAATGCACCTTGTCATGGTGTTGTGTCGAAACCACATGTTTGAAGAAGTGACTTGGGAATCAGAGGAAATGATGATGCTGAGTTACCCATATCTATTTTTGTGTGGGAAAAAGAAATTTTGAGGGCGAAAATTCTTAAGGGGGGAATATTGTAACGACCCAAAGTTTCATTAATGGAAATCCCACTAGATCTAATTAAATGTCTCTTTATGTATAATGATTATATAAAATGTTAACTTTTTTGGTTGTATGTTAAGAATTTTGACCGTTGCTAATATAATTATTGAACAGTGATCACATGATTAGTATAAATATAGGGCTTTAACAAATTCAATTTACTCAGACAAAAGAAGTGATGGCCTCATCCAGTAGAATTTCTCCATACAAAGCCCATTTTTCAGAGCTTGGAAAAGAGGTGGCATCCTTGGGTTTCTCTCTTGACCAAGACTATGCTGAGCTTCATCATGTCAAGCTTGAACAGGACCGTCTATGGGAAAAGTAGAAGTTGATAGAGATTACCACTCGAGTGATGTTTTCTGAGCCACCCCAAGAGTCTGTCACCATCACACACATTACCCTTAGGTCTTATGCGGCTGTTTTAAGGGGTTATGCAACAAATCACTAGTACTATGTTCTTGTAAATTAATTTTGTATATAATAATGAATATACTTTCTTGTAATTATTGATACATTGTAAATAGTTTTACAGTACAAATAGTGTTTTTAGTTATTATTTAATAAAGAAATATATTTTATTAAATTATGGAATTTTTGAATTAAAAAATATTTTAATAAAATATTATTATTATTAAATTAATTTTATTATATATAAATGATCATATTTTTTAATGCAATTATAATTTTTATTTAGGTTTGAAAGCCATTTGTGTCAAAACCCGAGAATTGTTTATAAATGTCAGTTTTTATTTTAAAAGTGAAAACTAACATATTTAGAAAAATATTTAGATAACATAAATGATATTTCTGGAATCAGGACGTCGATATTATCCAACGGTGAATTTTTCATAATTTTCTGAGACAGTCAAATTTTTGGGTAAAAATTAAATACGGTTTAAATATATTTTGTGTTTTATGACATCATAATGACCCAATAGTGATGTATTAAAATACTATAAACTTTATTTTAGGTCAATATATCTTTAAAAATTAATATAATGTGATTTTTGGATTGTTTTACTTACTTTTCAAAGCATTAATGGACCCCTCAAGACGTATTAAACATCTTGTCTTTTTAAATAATTTTTTATGGGAGTGTGACTCACCTCCACATAAGCAACCCCATTATTTTAAAAAGTTCTGAATTTGGCCCAAGAAATACTATTTTCCTCTTCCCTTTGCCAAAACCCATGGTCAAAAACCATGATATGATTTTTGGTTTTGATTAGTTTAATGTAAGTGGTCCAAAACCTATATAATAAACAATTCACTCCCCTTGCCTATATAATCCCACCCAAATTCCCACTTCCTCCTCACTCAAAGACTTTGGAGTTCGTCCAAACTCTAAAAAAATCTCTATATAATCCCCCCCAAGGTTCCCCAATCTCCCAATAATCCTTTCTCAAGCCTCTCTGAAGCCTTCGGAAGCACACTTCCAAGTAAGGGTTTTTTCTTCCTTTCTCATTTTTGTCCAATTTTCTTTAAGAAGTTTTTCTCTTTTAATATCAATTATGAATGTTGGGGTATGGTTACGCACCTCCCTCATACTTCCCTATTTATTTTTTAATGATGGTAGACCCCTTTCTCTCTTATTAAATTCCTCCCATGTACACCCATTACTATTCAGAAATTCTAAGAGGAACTTCTCTCTACTCATTTACATTCAAGCAATACTTTTGTATCATAAATCTAAATTCCATTACAGTTTTTGGGAGATGTATCTATATGACCTACATACTGTCAATTACATGTAAATATTATTTTTAACACCTTTATCTCTGATCAACCATTTTTATGAATTCTTATGTCACGCCGTTACGCTACCGAAATCCCACCGATTTTCTAAGCCAATGCCATTGTGTAGTGAATACCATGCCCATTTCTCCATCAAGGGTATTCACCTTTATGCACATTTACATATTTATTATAATGTTTCATGTATTAATTCAACAATATTTTGTCATGGAATAAATTAATATGTTTTAGGAATCCATGTTTTATGGTCCATGTGATGCACTTATGCATGAAATGAAATGTTTAAGAAAATGCGCCCTTGTAGCGCTCCAATGCATTGGGTAAAGTATAGTATATTGATACATCATGTGCAATGGGTGTTGACTCATGATAATTCCAGTGAAATGAGGGTTTACTAATGTTTCATGTGCAATGAGGATTTACTCATGCATCATGTGCAATGGGCCTTAGCTCATGAAAATTCTATGTTAAGTGTTGTTGCCAAATTTCCATGTTATGATTATCATGCTTTATATTGCCTTTATGTCCATGTTTCTCTTGTGATCTATTTATATGACTATTTTATAACATGTATTTTACTCCTCATTTATTTCATGTTTATTCCCTTATTAGGATTTATAGCTCACTCCATTCTTATGCATGTCCTTAGGTTATCCCATGCAATGCTAAGTACGAGGGAATATAGTGGTCTTGTAAACGAAGTTTTCAATAAAGATGTTGTATTTCATGTTTTAAGTTTTTATTTCATGATCCTAATCCCCAATTACACTAGAACTCTCGATCTTCCATGTTTAATCAAGTTAATAGTTTATGTACTAAATAATGTTTAAGTTTTTAATAAATGCAAGGTTGTCATAGTATGTCTGTGTAGGATTAATAGCTACAATTTGTGCATATTTTTTGAGAAATAATTTCAATAATTAATAATTATTCTTTATGAATTAATGATGTATTAAATTTTAAAATGGAATTAAATATGTGTATTTAAATTTGGTTCATTTTAGGGTAAAGGGAAGGAAAATAATTGATATTGAAGAAAAATGTTCCTTATTTTTTCAAAGAAGGAAAGAAAAAGATGAGTAAAAATGATACAATCAAAAATGGGTCTGTTCAAGATGATAAAGAGAGATCATAGTATAAGTAAACTCTTAGAGAGAATAACAATAGTGGTATAGATCATGTTTTCATGTAATTTGGTTTTTAAATAACATGAAAAACCTTTATGGGATTCTGAAACATGTCCACCATTTAAAAGATGGAATGTGAAATCCTTGTGTGGAATGAAATATCTTGGCCACCCTCAACATGTGATAACTTTGTCATATTATGAATATATCATCTGTCAAAGTGGGAAATCCATATAGAGAAATGTCATATAAGGCATTATATAATATCAAGTAAAAATCACCACCCCTATGTGAAGACTAGAAATTTCCATAGTAGGAAGTGAATTGCCGTAAAAATTCAAATTATAAAGGAAATTCATATAAAATTTTCAAATCACAACATACAATTAGTTTTAAATGGTGATTTTACACTCATTCAACTTCCAAATTGGCATACCTTGGTACGTTTAAACTACCATATCAATTTGGACCCCATAAGAATCCATAATAATGATGGATTTGGGTTTTTTATTAAGGTCTTGGGCTAGCCCGATATCCCATTTCCTACATTAATTTTTTTAATTATTTAATATTAGGACATCAAATGATGAATTAATCATAAGTGGATAGATACATAGAGATATGGGTGATAAAGAAAGGGATAGGTAGAGAGGGAGAGATAGTGAGAGAATTTATATATACTATATAATCATTAATTTGAAAAATAAGTGATAATTTTACCAATATATTTCATATAATCATTTGACAACAAAGATGAAATGATAGCCCTATATGCACATTTTAAAACATAAATTTATCCAATGTAGAAATTGAGATAACCAAACTACATATTTTATACATCAAGAGGTTCAAAATTATAGTTTATTTTAGAAACAAAAATATATTTTGTTTTTTGATGAGATTTAGATTTATTAATAATTGAACTAAAAGAAACTTGCCAATATCTTTTTAATACTTGTAAATTTATATAAGAAACAAAATTTGTGATAGTTTCTTATTATTTATTTTATTATTTTGATGTTAAGAGAACCTGGATGATATGTATGATATATAAGTTATTCCTTCACTGGTTATCAAAGACCTACTATTATGGAAGAAGACAAATCAAATTGATGTGGTGAAATCCCAGAGTTTAGAATATGATTTGGTTCATTATTATGGAATGAAATACCATAAAATACTATTGGGAGTTTAGAATAATTATCTTTTCTAGGGAAGAGTAATCGAAGGGGGTTAATTTTTAGGTTTAAGGATGATACCCACCCTATACAATGGTTAATAATGAAGCATACCATTTTATATATGTTATTAGTTAATGATGACACCTCCTCACATATTGGAATCACTTTTATACATCAGTGATAAAATATATGTCTTCAAATCATCCAAATTACATCAAGTATATATCCAACCATCTCAAATGAAATCCATGTAAAAATATCAAGAAATTTTTCCTATTTTCATTTTATATTTCATGAGGTGTGAATGAGTTATTTTATGATAAAAATATCTATTTATCATTAAATTTTCAGAGGTATAAATAATTATAGTGCAATAGAATTTGATAAAAAATTGTTCCCTCGGATTCAACCTTCCCCTCAATTTGACTGCACCAGTTTATTAAGGATAATATTTATTGCCTATACTTTTTAGAAAAATAATAAATAAATATCTCTACAACCATTATTAATGTAGGACCAAATTAACAACATGATTGTTGTTTTCATTAAACCATATAAAAAAATATTTGATATTATTTACAAATGATTTAATTTATTTTATCTCATATAAAATATATGATCTGTTAATTTATTTTTTAAAAATTTAATTTATATTAATTATTCATATTTTGAATTTATTATGATTTAAAATAAATAGTAGATAAAATTCTTAAATCATTCATTTCTTTCATATAAGAGTTACATTATAGAAAGGATGAAAAATAATTAGTTTTATTTTGATAAATGTATTATTATATTTAATTATGAATTAATTATTAATATTTGGTCATTGTTCATGAAACTAAAATATTAATGTTCTATTATATGTAATGAATCTCTTGAGTTTTGATCTATGGATAGTTAGAATTTGGGAACGTCTTTTCACTAAAATGTGATTTAGGTTCCATGTGGAAAAGTGGGGGTTGGTTACTTTTAATACCATATATTCTTATGTAGGGTTTTTAAAATGTGATTATAGTGATTTATAATAAAGTGTCTTGTACACCTTATTCATTAGATATATAATGATATTTTTAGATATTTTTTTTATTATTGTAAAAATAATAAACAAACATGAGTATTATATGGATTTATACATTAATATGTCTAAAAAAAAATTAATTTCATTAAAAGAAAATGATTCGAAAAATAAATAACTAAAATAATTCATAAATATAGGAGCATTACGATATATAACAACAAAATGAAATTCAGATGTTCTGTATTATATGTATTAGATGAAAATAGAAATAGTTTGATTAAAACAGCATTTTAATACTAATAATGATATTACTTATAGAGAAAATACATGTTAATACATTTATCATGTATTAAAGGTAAAAATAAGAATTATAAATCTATGTATTATCATGATTAAGATATGGTATATTTGACTAAACCAAAAAGTAATGTAACAATATATAATTTTGAGATTTTTATTTTATTAAGTTTGGGAGACCAGAAGGATAAGATACTAGAGGAAAATAATTTTGTTCATTAAACTGACTAATTTGGATAAATTATTTACCACTAAGTTGTCTAATAATCCTATGTGATTCGGTTGGCATGACAACCAACCACTAAATCTATTTTATTCTCTATTTTTATATAAAATAAAATTTGAAATGTGGTATAACTGATATCTCAACAAAGATAAATAGAATAAAATTTAAAAATAATAATCTATCACAAAAAACACAGGATATCTTATCTAAATAGACCTAAAACTGAAAATACAATCAATCTAAAAAATTCGTAATGAAAGACATGCCCTTTCTAATTAAATGGATATGAGTCATGGGTTCATCAAATTTTCATTATAGTATTTTGAATAAAATTTCTTATAAAATTGATAAATAAAATAATACAGACCCAAATATATTCCATAATCTAGATAATAGAATACATAATTATAAGATCATGGGCCTATAATTTCATTTATTTTTATATAATATTGATACATGTTCTCGAATTCCATAATATTGTTCATATGGAAGTGAATGCTTTAATTTTTTTTCATTAACTATAAACTATTACTATTTGATTAGACGTGTTTATATAATTTTTGTCTATATAATCATAAAAATTATAAAAATGTAGAATTAATGAAACTAGAATTAGATATATTTATTAGAAATATGTTATGAGTTTCCAGTTTGTAATTGCCTACTTATGATCTATTTAAACCAAACAGATTAATTATAAAATAGTTACAATATTTTGGATATTAATTTAAATTATATATATATATATATTCATATACTATTTTTAGAAAATTTATTTTCATCAGAGATTTTGAATATGATTTTATCAATATATATGAATAATTATTTTATTGAATTTCGAATATGTTTGATAGTTTACACTTTTTGGATATATATATATTCTTATATATATCCTTTATGATAAGAATTTAAATGATGATTCTAACCACACATATCATTAGAATTTTATACTATATAATAAAAATAAGAAACATGGTACAAGAGGACATAGATATAGATTTTTTCATTCATGATATTATGAAACATTTAAAAATTACAAAACATATTTACTATACAAAATTGTCAGTAAATATTTTTACAGAAAATGTGAGTGGGACAGTGGATTATTGGATATAATACATATTGTTGTATGATGACATATGAATATATAAAATTTTTGGGTAATTTGGAACCATTAATAATGAACTCAATCAATATTGTTATGTTCAAAGAGAAATGATTTTAAAACCATTGAATATTTTTAGAAGTTTATGAAAAATTACTAAAACAATTGGGAAAAATGTTATAATGCTCTAATCATATGGGTGGGGGGTTAATCTATATGTAATGAACTTAATCATCATCCATGATATTTTATAATTGATTAAAATATTACTCCTTCTAGAGAAAATATCATATGAGATGGGATAAATCATACCTTGTTAGAGAAGATTTAATTGATTACAACATAATGTGACATTCATACATCATTCAATGTGTATGTTATTGAATAACCAACATTCATCATTATTCAAAATCCCTCAATGTCCATTATAAGGAACTAATATTAGATCATGTTTTGGAGGAATCCCATTATTAATTGGATCTCTGTCTCTGAACTATATATTTGATGATTAATTTTTGAAAAAGTATTCATTAAATCATATAATTGGAATTTTATTTATTTTCCCAAGGAAAAAGGGTATATTATTTTTCTAATCCATCTCATATCAATGTTTTTTATCACTATTTTCATTTATATTTAAAAGGAAAACATTTGTTGGGGTGAAAATAGTAAGAAAAAAACAATTATATTTTTAATACAAACTATAGGAAGGGTTACATGGATAGAGAGTGTGTTTTTCACATAGGTGACTATGGGAATTGAACCAAATTTGGATACACAATAACCACAATGTTCTAGTTTGGTTTACTAGAAATATAATATACATAAAAATGAAGAGATAAATGAAGATAGATAATTTCCATTGATAATGAGCCTATTAAATAATAATATTCCATTAGAATTTGTCATTTAATGTATTTTGTGATGGACATAATATCTGAAATATACTCCATGAGCACCAAACATTTTTAGAATATGGTGGATTCACCAGAAGGGTTGATAAAAATATTGTGGGTTTTTCATAAGAAATATAATATGGATGGTAGGGTATCTATCTATAAATATATCTTGGTATAAAATACAAGTAATTTTTTTATTTAATTGAATGATTAGTTTTTCCCTAATTAAAAAGATAATGTAAATTTTGATATTATATTCTACATAATTTCATTATAATTATGAGATATATTTAATAAATATTAAAGTCAGTTTCTATATTAATTTTTTTAATGTAAATGTACATGATATAACATTATGTTTTATAATTTATAAATTATGATAAAATGTTATAATATAGAAAATTTTCCAACTATGGTTTGATGCACGCTTTATAGATTTGAATGTTTCAACAATGCAATCAATATGTATGGCTTATTGATAAATTTGATAAATTTTTTATAGAATCGATTTACTGGGAGTTTAATAGTAATTATAATATAGTATATATAACCTAATAATATTCATAAATAATGTTTAGCATTTATTTTATATAAATTTATAGTTAATAACCGACAATACAATGATAGGAAATAATTATTTATCCACAATAATAGGTATGAAGATATATATATATATATATATATTAATAAAACGATTCATAGAATAGATTAGAAATCATCTATTTTTAATTTTATAAAGTTTTTTACAATTTAGAAGTGTAATATGGGGACTTTAATAAAGTCATATAGAATTATTATTATGAAGAAACAATGTCCTTATGAAAGTTTAGAATTAATAAACACATATAAGCTTTATTTTCCTTCAATATGAGATATATCTTGTGTGATTTTTTATTTGAAAGGACTGATGTATCTTATATTTTGAGTATCAAAATTATATAAAAATACATTACTAATGATATTTACTAGACTATTATAAAGAATATTTTAAAAGATACATTTATTCTTTGGAGGTTAGGATGATATACTTATATGGGATTTAATGATCCCTCAGTAATTGGATTGAAAAATATAAAGTTTTCATTTGAAATCCATTGAGATGTGGTCCGTATGGTATTAGTATTTACACTAAGAGTATGTAGATATATTATAAATTTCAGTTTTTCTTGGGATGATGAGTTTATATTACCATCCCATTAAAGTAATTCTATACCTTCTTATTGATATTATTAATTCATGAATTTAGAATGTGTTTTCATTTTGTATTATTTAATATTATTTAAAATGAATTGGTTTCTCATTGAAACTAAGTTTAATGAAAATGAATGATGGTATATTTTAGTTAGATAATGATGATGTGTGAATTACATAAAATGGATATGATTTGATGAGCTAGTAGTATAATTGTTTCTTATTATCCATGTAGACACACCAAATAAATGGTTATTAAACTATGATGGGGATGATTATGATGTATAAGTTCATATTTATAAATATTTTTTACAATTAATCTAAAAAATAACATCATCAATATATTCATGTGAAGTCATGGAAAAAATCCCCCACTATGATATAGTGTTAATAAAAATATCATTAAACATTTTAAATAGGGATATAGGATATTATGTTATAATAAATTACACTATACTATGGATTTTTTTAATCCATGGTAAAGCATATGTCAACTATAGTCATTAACGGTTATCAAAAATAGAATTCATAATCCAATATAAATAATTTAATGTTGGAGGAAATGTTTGGTCGTAAGTATATTTTCATAGATCATTCACTATTCTTATATTAATAACTCATTTTTATTATAGTTTATATTTACAAAAATAGAAAAGTCTTCATAAATTTAAAATAAAAAAGGAAACATTAAATTTTGAATGAATGAAATGAAATAATATATACACACATGGATTTATCATCAGTTATGATTCATTATATCACATCATTGATTAAATTATCCAATTATATTTATGATTCCAAAAGGTTACACACACCATCACTATATAAATTCAATGAAGGGATATCATACTCAAGAAAACCCATAAGTAATCATTCGACCACTCACTCAAATGAACACCAACCATGAGTACCCACACCACTATATCAATCAGACCCATAATACATGAGTTATTTATATATTGGTAGTGAAGATGATTTTTGAAATGTGAAAGTAAATGGGGTAAAGAGAATCTTGAGTTACTGTAATTTCCTAACACCCCTTTGTAACATAAATCATCAAAACAAAATTAATATAATTTTTGTGATTGTGATTAATAATCCTAGTATATCTTCTTGTAGGTACTCCTTAAGATATCCTAAAATCAAAGATTAGATCTTGAGAGTAGCTATCACAAAATAAATAGCATTAAAAAGATAAGCACACAACAATTTTGAAAAAATAATAATAATGCTGAAATATAAAGAAAGACAAAAAAATCCTTTATAATTCAATCCAATGATGAAGCCATCATTTTGAATACTTTTCAAAATCGGTAGGGATATCTATTTATATATAATTTTGGGTATCACACTTCTCCCACTATAGGTTCATAGTGCATAAATAATTGAACTCCCTTTATCTCCAATGATTTACTTATGTATTGACTGAGGGTTGAGAATCTTAACGAGGTAATATTTTCAAATAATTCATATATTAATTCACTCCCATGATAACTTTTTGGATCATTGGAAATATATATGTCGTATGAAAAACTATAAAAGTCTCTTCTCAATATTGAATAACAATATAATGAGTTTTTATTTTATTGTGACCTTTTTACATTGTGATAATATTTTTGTTTTAAATCCACATGAGCTTCAATTTTTAAAAATTATAAATATCTTATGTATAAAATATATTAAATAAAATTATCTCAAATATCTAAATTCTAAAATTTTGAATAATACCATGATGTTTTGCATCAACATCATGGGGGGAAATTATATTTTTCATGAATATTCCTCAAATTTTACAAATTAATAAATGTTTTTATCAGACTGGATTTGGTAAATATATTACATATCATCTTTAATATTTTAAAATTTTCATCCACATTAGGATTATTATATATAAAAGACCATACACATTATCAAATATATTAACCATAATATATCATTAGGGAAAATATGTTACACATTTGTTCCTGGGTCACCTTTCTACAATTTCCAAGATAAATATATTACATATATTCTTTCTAGAATATAAGTTGTTTTGTATTTATTTATTATATTCCTTTTCCAATTATTATTAGTTATGATACCATGAAACAAAACACTTAATGTACAACATTTCTAGTGAGAAAATATTTTTTTTAAAAAATCAAACCTATAAATAAAATTCATTTACGAATTTGAAAATATAATCCAAAAATATGTTTATGGATTTAACATATATTCCAAAATACAATTTATATCAATTATCAAATTATATCCTAGATTCAAAAAATGGAAATTCCCTAAATGAATTTTCTAAATTATCTTGTTAATAATAATTAAAAATAATTATTTATTGGAATATTTTATCACATATCACCCCTTATCCTATAAATTTTTTTATTATAAGTAAGTAAAAGGAATTTTACTAATAAATATATTATTCTACATAATGAAAAAAAAATAACTTGAAAAAAGAAAACACGATTCATCAATTATTGGAAAATTTCATTCCTCCTCAATGATATGAGGAAATGTTAAAACAATTAAGAAAATTATGCAATTACAGAATTATAAATAAAAAATAATTTATTTTCATTAATATTTTATCAGGTGTAACATTTCTAAATTTCTATTTATGGGTTCCGGACACCCAATTTCCCTTTTACAGTACTTTGATTTAGCTCAAATGACATTATTGTTAGTAAATTTTTACTATATTCATCATTTTTAATATTAACATCACCTAAATAATTTAATTTTTAATAAATATGAAATTTTTATTTATTTACCAACCATTTTTATGAAAATAACTTATTTTATATACAACAAGATTAGTTTTATAGTCACTCAAATAATGCATAGCATTCATAAAACATCATGTTGGATTCCAATTATAATATTTTATAATGAATTAAATTAATTGTTTGAATTTTATTTATTCTGCATCACTGTTTTGTTATAATTAAATAATTTCTCTAGAACTTTAGTTTTCACTTACAAATCATGAAATTCTATAAAAATAGTGGTAAACTCACTCAAAATTCTGATATATTTCATAATTGAAAACCGAATCAAAATTTTAAAACAATAAACAAATTCTTTAATATGATGTATGAAATTTGAAGAAACATTTTCCAACCTAAAAACACATAAATAACGATAAAATTGTATGCTTAATTTTAAATAAAATTAAAAAACATTGTCCTAAAAGTATTAAAAGAAGACCATATATATGTTTCAATCCCTCCCACAACTTATCTAGAACATCCCATTTAATATTTTTTGAAAAAATTATAACCATAGTTATATATATATTTAATGGATGAAGTAAAATAGTTGTAATTATTAAATGGTTTGTTTTTATATGATTATCCTAATTCTCTATGTAGGACATCAATCTACCCACCAATATTATATCCACTTAAAAACTTAAAAACTAGAATTAAACATTGAATTTGTTTTCAAATAAAATGAAATTATATCAAATTGGATTGACCCCCAAACTATATACTAGGTTTTACTAACCATAATGACTAGTTTATAACTTATTCCTAATAAATATCTATCTTGGTTTCATTAATATAATGAAGGAATTTTTTAAAATGTTTCTGATTCGAAAATGGCCATTGAGAACTTAGTGAATAATTTATTGAAATACAAACCAAAAAATATAGAAATCTATCAGAAATTGTATTAAATAAAGAAGCGTTCATCTACATTTCATATTTCATCATCATATAATAGATGTTTATAATGACCCCAATAAGGTAAAGGTTTATTTATAGATACAAATTAATTTTATCAATGATTTAAGACACCGATTTACATATTTTTAATAGTTTCTATTCCATGGTGATTACTTTAGATTCATTATCATTATCAATGGTATAATGTTTATTGACCAACATTAAAATTATGTTTAAAGGGTGTCATAAGTCATTTCATTTTGTGAAAATAAAAATAAATCAAATATTTATATAATTATACTTTTTTGACTTGAAAATGGTCATTTTATATTCAACATTTTACTCTAAAATTGTTTCTACAATAAAACTTTGTTAATCTAATTTTTTTTTCTTAAGAACCAAAAATATAAATTTATTATTATTATTCATTAATGAAAAAACCATTAGGGACAAATTTACATCATGAAAAATTTTATTAGTATTCAAATGATTAAAAAAAATAAAACATCAATAAATTCAAGAGTATGATTATCCCACTCTAAGGGATCACTTGCAATTATTTTTTCATCATTGAGTTTCTTAGGTAAAATATTAGAAATATATGGAACATTGTTTGTTCAACTACTTATTCAGAAATTTTAATTTACTCTTGAGAACAATAAAATTTATTAAATTTTTATACTATTGGGTTTATCTTTTGACTATTTATTTCTAGAGGTTAGTGGATATCATGGAAATAATATCCTGTAATCTTATAATCTCAAATTATTGCACCATAATTTATTGGTCCAACAAGATATATGTATTTAATATTATTTTGGCATCCTTTAATGTGGGTCAATATTCAGTTTGATGGTGTGGGTGAATATATAGTTTATTTTGACTAGTATTCTTATAATTTTTACATCAATACACCAAGAAAATTGTTTGTACTAATTGTTCCTCTAGATCTTATAATTATTGTTTATCCTTTGGATCCTTTGGGAATATAAATTTATTATTCTTATATATTTTGGTCATGTGTGGTTCTGTTATCATAGTAGTGATTCTGAAAATCTCATTAACTATTAAAAACTTGAGGATCCATGAAATCATAGCACAAACAAAATGATCAACCATGTTATTAGAAAATAAATAAATAATAAAATTAGAAAAATAATGAAAATATAAAATGAATGCTCAAAATTTATTTTTTGTGGTTAAATATGGAGTCCATAGCTTTGTATCGCAAAAGTGGTTGCATTTTTTGTATAAGTAATATTAATTAAGGCATTAAAAATAAAAAATTTATAAAGCCACGTATATAGGAGAAAGAATACCCCAACTTTTTCATTAAAATAACTAAGTCCCAAATATTCATTATTTTCACACTTATAATTAATTTTATATCTTTTTTTAATGTATAAAAAAATACATTATGAATGTATAATGAAATATAAAAAAATTGAAAATACAGATAGTATTTAATAAAATAATTGAGACACCCCAATTTTTTAGGAAAACAATCCTTCATTATCTAATTTTTTTATTCCATAATGCTAAACTCTATATGCTAATGAATTGGTTATCGAGACCCATACTTCATAAATTATGTGAATGGACTCACACACAAGAAACCTCTAAAGTTATTATCCACCCAATATCTTGAAAAAACCACAAATGAGAGTCAAAATACCACTAAAACCACTAATCACATCTGATATTAGTGATTCCAATAGTGGGATAGAAATTTATTTCGTCAATGAGAATTTATTTGAAAGATAAACATAATGTACTGTAAATATCATATAACCCTCTTACACCTAAATCCAAAAAAAAATATGAAATAAAAACCATGCTATGTATGATATAGAATAACTAGTTTTATTCTCATAGGTGATATTTGGGTTAGGCTCTCATCATAGATGAGATAATGAGAATCATTTAAAAAAAAAGAACATATAAGGGATCATACTACAAAAATAATGAATTTTATTTTATTTTATTTAATAAATATTTAAAATTATATAAAGCTTATCTAAATAATGTTGAGGCTGAATAAATGGCTTAAAATATAATACAATATGGATATGAGGAATTATATTCATTTATTTTTTTAATTTATATTCCACATCCTGATTGTTATTACACGAAGGAGTGAGCTATGTTCTCCTATGGTGTTATCTGTGTGTCCTGGCTGAGGGTCCAAAATCATGATTTTTTAATATTATAGAAGTATCTAAGCATTAATGCCATCCATGATCATTGGTTTGATAAGTTCTGAGATGTGATCAATGTCCATAATTTTGTGACTTCATGATTTGCACAAACTATAGATTGATTTTTTTTAATTTTATTTCATAAAATTATATAGTTTTAATATTTTGGTTTTAACTCCATAAAACCTCTGATTTTTTAAAATTTGAAATATCTCATTTTTTTGTTAGAAAAAATTATCTAACATATATGTATCCTCACATTTAGAGAACACATGTTATCAAAAAGTCACTATAACCAAGTAAAAGTACAACATCCATTCCACTTTCTCCAATTTCATGTGTAATGGAATGTTATGTGTCATCCTAGATTTAAACTATTTCATTTTTCATCTTGTATCATTAAAAAATATCATATGAAACATATTTAATCTTTATAAAACATTATACATATCCTAAAAAATGTTTCAAATCATTTATTATTGTGGTACATATGTTACACACCACATCCTTAGTCTATTTACACTTATTCAAAGATCCCGATGGTTTATCTCATATGTCTAACATAGAAAATATTATGTTTCAAGAGATCTCATGCAATTGTAGTTTTTTATAAATTTGTTAATAATAAAAAACATAATATTATTATAGGAGTTTTCATATAAATATAAAATTGAATTAAAATAGTCAAAATTATAAATAAAATCATATAAATAGTTTTAAAAACTAATAAAAAATAAATGAATTTATTTTCAATATATACAAAAAAGAGATTAAAAAAACATGATTAAATATTTTTTGGGAATTCAATTTAACATTAAAAAATAAAATAAATGAGAAAATATAATAGGTATTAATGAAAATGGGGGGGGGTGTGAATTATATTAAAAAAATTAGTATTTCATCCCTCACTATTTTATTATATATATTTCTATCACATTAATTTTTAACTTCTGATATCACATAAGAAGATTAATAAACAATTAAAAACATGTATTCTATAGATAGTAATAGTTATAAAATCCATTTCATAATTAAATAGGCCGATTATTTAGTATTTAATTATTTTTACCTATTTTGATAAATATATAAGTCAGATATTATATATTTTAGTGTCACATAAAAATTTAGGGGTTCATGTCCTAGTGCATGTAATTGCATAAATTTTAGTTCAATCATCTTTAGAAAAGTATAATAAAATATTGATGTGAAATTCTACCCATTACTAGGACCATTCAAGGTAGAATTATACTAGGATTAAGGAGAAGTGTAATGGGGAACATGTGATCCAAATTCTATAGGTACTTGAAATAAATAAGCAAGTATTTATCATTTAATTAATTCTTGTTTTTATTTATTTTACCAGGAGTTCACTAGAACCTTCATATATATACCCAATACTTATAAACATGCTATGAAATTATTTTCAATATGACCCTCTCTTGATTACTACCTAATTATTGTGATTCCTTATATCTGTGTAATACTAGGTTCTTAATACACCAAACAAATACTAAAATTAATAATTGATTGTTTTAATATCAATAATGAGATTTGAAATAAAATTTCTTATCTAATACTACATAGTATAACCTAGGGAATATATAAAATAAATGGGTGATATAAATATCTTAGTAAGTGAATGAACATGATAAGGAATTATAATATATCAATCAAATGTAAAACATGATATCATAAAATAGATGTATGGAGAGTAATCACATTGGTTTATAATAATAAAAACATGGTAACATAATATCATTTCCTTATTCGAAATGTGGTAAAAAATATATTATGATATAATAATAAGTCATATATAACCATCGAGAGAAAATCACATGGTGGATAGAGTTCTATAATGGATTAGCTTCACTCCCTAATCCTATGCATGACATCTCATTAAAAAATAAATTTTCCCGATGAATTGGAGGGATATATAATTATTGGACCACACATCACATTTATATAATTTAAATTAATATATATTTCACATAATGTAATTAATCATAACTAATAAATAGAATATTTTCCCATGGAATGAAAATGGGTTTCAAAATATTTCCTCATATTATAATCAAAATCATTTTCATAAATATTGAATTTGAAAAATGAAAATAAGGAGTACACTTACAAATCAATATAATGGAGAATAATATTATTATATATGTGAAAGAAATATATATATAATTTATAATAAATCCATATTGTCAAATTATGTCATCATTGATGTAAATTAATTTAAAAAATTACATAAATTATTTCGTGAGAAAAATACCTTTTTCACATTGAAGTATCATATTAAGCATCATAATATTTCTATAATATTTTTCAAAGAAAATTAATTTTATAAAATAAAAATTCAAAATTATATTGGAAGCATAAAATACTTTATTGGCCTTCATAGGGGATAATTCTGTATATTCTCTATAAGGAAACAAATGTTCATTCTACACTACTGTAAAAAAGGTAAAAACACAATTGTTGGCACAAGAACAAGAATATTACTTTAAAAAAATTTATAAAGTGAAACTTTTGTAATGATATCATTAATAAACAATTTTGAAAATACTAAAATAACTTTCTAATATATTTTAATGAACATGGATATTGAAGGAAACAGATTTTCATCTGAAGAGATAAATAATATCATATTTTCGGAAAACAATTCTGCAATAATTAAACGTTTCAAATATAGAATGATAGTATTATTACATGAAAAGTTAATGAATAAATAGTGTGTATCTAATTTTAATTTTATAAATAAAATTATCAAATAATTTTCATCAATTAAAATTCAAGAATAATTAATACTGATCAAATTGAGATTAAAACATAAACCCTTACAAATTTGGTATATTTTGAACCATAACTCTCTTGAATGATGTAAGTAAACTATAACATGAAATAACATTAATTATAGAGTATTAAGTTTATAATATGTAGTGTTCCAATATAAAAATCACTTATAAGTAATTTGGTGTATAAAAGAACTTGTGTACCAGAGATTGTTATTTTATGAAGAATCCCTTACCTCAAGTCACGACATGTCATGTATATCAATTATCACTAGTTTAATAAACATATATTAATTATGTGATTTCATAATAACCAGTTATAGGTTCAATATGTTATAAATAAACCATTTACATCATAAGATTATAAGTATATATATAATTAAATGTTTTTTTCCAACATAGAGTGTTTTCAGGATACTAGGTTCATAATTTCAAAATGGAATTAGTTTGTTGACCATGTTAAAAGACTACATTATTAAATTATTTCTAGAATAATAATAATTAAACATTTTTATTTTTTAAAAATATATTATACTTTTACAAATAAATATGTATTTTTTATACGAAATATGAAGTACGTTACAATCATGGAGACGATATGTCATACATTTGTGTATAAAACATTTAAAAATTTCATTGATCATGATATGAAGAGAAGATGCATGTTATTTTGAATTAAATAATTATAATAATATCTAAATATAAAATTGTTTCTTCAAATAACCTTTCATATAAAATCCATGCGGTGGAGTAATAAAAAAATGAATGGCATCATTTTGTGATGGGGTAGTCTTCTCTACAGTCGAACGACATTATAATTTTTTAATGATGATATGGTTAGAATATATGTGATAGAATATATTTACAGAGAGATTTATATTTCATGAATATCATATATACATATTAACTCCATCATCATTTTTTATCATTGATATGAAATGATGGAAAATGAGTTACATCATTTTTTGGGGAGAGAGTCCACCATAAACACGAATGATGCATTCATTTCTAATTTTTTGAGGTAAGAGGATGTGGATGAATATTATAAAATAAAGATAAATAATATTTTTATAGAGGATATAAATTTTTAATCATATTTAAATTTTTATTCATAATTTATGTTTAAAAAAAATTAAAAATAAGGGTCTTGGTGAAGATGATTACCATTACATAGACGAACATCCCATGGATCACTTATTAAGAACCAAATGACTGCATTTTGGGTAGGTAATATGCTCTATAATATGTATATGTATATTTAGAATATATTGTTTCATGTATTTTTAAGAAAAATGTATTGAGGGGTGGGAGTAAGTCATGTAGTGGGTTTTATTTTAAAATAGAGGAGGAGTTATTTTCTTATATATATCTAAAATTATTCATTAATGGGAAGCCAATATCAAGAAATGTTCTAATAAAAATGATAAATATTGGATCTAATGTATTATATAGATTATTAACACCTACACCAATCAAAATAAAACATGTTATTTAATTTACCTATATAGGTAAACGCCTTTTCAACCAATTTTAACATTAACTATGGTAACTAATTAGTATTGATTTTATTATTCATTAAGAACAAAATTTTAGCTGAACTAAATATGGTTTTTAAATTATGACGAATACAAATATGGAATAATTTTTATCCAATTCACTTACTAGAAGTGGAATAATATAATATAAAATTAAACCAACTAATATGTTGAAAAATGTGTATTTAAGAAAAGTTTTTCAATTAAAATATGATATTATTGTAATCATATAATACGTAATCATAACTAAATTAATTTAAATTAAACTCTAGAGATATATAATATATAAATTTAATTTAAGAAATTATTGATTATTTTTTATTGGAATTATTTATTGTGGAGAAACATTATTCTCTTTAAACCAATTTTCAAAAAATTGTGTTTATAATATTAAAAATTGGCGTGTACTAAAATATCAAATAATGGTGATTTAAAAGTAATAAATATAAATATATATAAATAAATAAAATTTACGATTAATTCAATAAAATTAAATTAATTATAAGGATATGACATTACCTAACTTATTAAAAGAAATGGGAGTTTAAAAAATAGGTATTCCCCATATTCATTGAAATATAAATGTTTTCCAAAAAATTGAAAATTTATCCGAAAGTTATTATAGACATGATTATTTAAAAATGTATTTTTCATGTTATTAAATCAAATTTCTAAAAAATTAAAAAAGTATTTATAATATTTTATCACAAAAGGAAATAATAAATTTGTTGGAAGATAAATTTTTAAAAATTTAGTTCTTGTTTCAACAGAATTTATAATTGGATTTTTATGGATTGGAACCTATAAATATATATCACAATTTAAATAATCTTATTAATACCATATCATTTAATATATTTGTTATAACTATATTATTGAAATGTTAATATTTTAAAAATATGTCTAGGTTCATTTAAACTCAATGTTGTCTGGTAAATATATTGTTCATAAAATATTTACATGATACATTAGACTCCCAAAAATAAAACGTTTCCTATAAATTTGAACATATTTTAAATAATAAATGGTTGAACATTTTTATTTTTGGAAAACCCACATCATAAAAATGGTTAATAAAACCTTCTCATTAAATAGGTACTATTAAATACAAAGTAAATCTGAAATAACACCTAATAGGTTTCGAATTTATTAAAAATTAAAGGGATTCCAAAATAAATACGTGGAAGTCAAGTGATAATAATTATAGAGAGTGACAGATGTCATTTTATCATAATAAAGTGAACTATTAAGATAATGTTAATAAAAAATCAAAAATATATTATGATTTCAAATAAAATTGACTCATAATATATATATATATATATGTAATATAATTATATTTTTCATTGAACATTATTTTCCTATAGTTGAGGGATTTTGTTATTATCAAGATTGATAAAAATATATTATATTCTTTCATGAAATATTTTTATTTCACAATTTTATCCTTTCATTATACTTCAATCAATTTCAATTTTACATCATTCTTTAAGGAATGAATATTAATAGTGTTTTTTTATTCCAAACTTGCTTAAATTAAAATTTTTCCATTAAAAAGAACTATAAAAGAATAATACATTATTTATCGAATCATTAATAAAAAAATGGTTATAAAATTTAAAGATAATACCCAATATGAATAATATTATGTTAATAACTAATTTCTAAAATAAAATTAGGAATTCAACAACGCCTATTATAATGAACCAGGTGATGATCAATTCTAGAAGAAAAATCCCATTTAAGAGTTATTACCACTTGGTAGAACAATTCTATAGATACATCCAATTATTTTTTATATAAAGAGATGAATATTATCAAAAACTACTTACTCTATCAATCCCCAAAATTCAATAATATTTTTCTATAATAAATCTTATAAATATACAAATCCATATGGTTTTTACTATTGTTTTTTCATAATAGCTTCTTATTGTTAACTAATCCATTACTTTGATACCATCTGTTGTTACCCAATACTATTAGATATATTATTACATGATTTTTAACATATACATCCCTTAGTTAACACACAAATATTATGAGGCCTAGTGTGTTTCGAACAATATGTTCATAACTCATAAATGTCTGTCTAACAGTAAAAATATTTATTTCATTCTCAATAATGAGATTCTAAATTCATTTAGCTCCCAAATCTACATATGAAAACCTAGGGAATACCTAAAATAATGGGTTGAGAAAAAATCATAGTAAGCGGATATCAACAATAAGGAAACATAACATGTGAGTCAAAAGTATAACATCATATCATTAAAGAGAGAGATCAATAGTATTGACATGGGAGAATAAGATAAATCTAATTGTATCATAAGATCACGGAACCATATAAAATGTTAGATAAACCTTATAGATTATTGAAAAAGAAGTCATATAAAACCGTGATATGACATCACATGGTGGGCAGAGTCCCATATTGGATTAGGTTCACTCCATAATCCCATACGTGAAATCTCATGAAACAATTACATTACCTAATGCATTAGAAGGATATATAATTAAAGTACCACTTTCACATTCATACTATTTACTTTAATATGATTTCCATATAGTTTAATCAATCATAACAAAGAAACATAATAAATACCCATGTGATGAAAATAGTTAGCATAATCTTACAACAAACATAATTCAAATTGGTTTATTAAAGAATGAATTTATGAAATAAAAATAATTGATGTATTAACCAATAATGTAATGGATAATAATATATTTATATTTTTGAGAGACATATTTACATAACATGTATATAATCCTTATAATCCTACATTCTCATTCTCGATAAAATGTCATTAAAATATTATATGCAATATTTATTAAAAAATACACTTTCTAATTTGAAATTACTTCTTCTAAATATAGAAGAAAAATATTATTTAAAAAAATTAATTTGAAAATAAAAATTGAATATTATAATGGAATCATCAAATAATATTGTGCCTTAATGACTATTAATTTAATATATAATTTATAAGTAATAATCACTCCTTTCCAAATTTTGTAAAAATGAATAAAGTTACTCATTCAAAAAAAAAACAAATTACAATAAAAACATTTTGTAAAATGTTATAAGGGTCAAATATATATTTAATAAATTATTTGGGTAATTTTTTAAAAAAGAAAATATTTTGGGAAAATATGGATATGGAATTGAAACAATTTTATGTGGAGGAGACAAATAAAGTCATATTTTCATTAATTTTTTTAATCAATCATTTTAATTTGGAAATATATAATAATAATAAAAAAATTACATGAACATTTCATGAAACAAATGTGAATAAAATTTATTTTTTTATTAGATATTTATACAAAAAATAATATATTGTAAATTCAAGCATAAAAATTCCTCATTTTAAAAAATATTTAAGTATAATCCCTTTCCGTTTTGACTACGTTTGAATCATAAATCCATTGAATGATGTAAATGAATTGAAACATTAAAAAATCATGACTTATGAATTATTCCTGATATAATATGTAAAGATTCATTATATACAGCATTTCAAATAAATTTGCTTCATAAAAGAACATGTGTCTCAAAGAAAGATATTTTGAGATGAAAGCCTTACCTTGAGTACAGACATTGCATTTATGTCATATATATATCATATATAATAAACATATATCCAAATAAAATATTAAGAAATTTTTATATGTTTAATTCTTTACACATAAGATATTTACTTCATTAAATTTTAATGATATATTTAATAACCCATTATGTTATGTGAACCTCAAGTGTTATGCGGACTCATAGATCATAATTTGAAAATGTAATTGGTGTGTTGATTATTGTTAGAGGGGAAATTGTTCAAAAATATATAAAATAATAATAATTTCATAATTATAATCATTATAAAAAATATAATTTTAAAAATAACCATGAACTATGGTTACTAAAAATGAACTATGTTACAATCATGGATACAAAAGGTCATACATATTATTGAGTTACATTTATATTTTAAATGATCCTTACCGAAAGAATGTATGTGTTATTTTATAAATAAATAACTATTATAATATAATAAATATATTATTATTTTTTAAATATATTTATATATACAATCCATTTGATACATAAATAAAAAATTAATCATATTGATTTGAAATGTGGTAGTCCTTCATACACATGATTGATGTTAATATATTTCAAAGGATTGCAATGTTACATGTTTTATGATATATTACCTTAAAATAATTATTAATATTTAATTAATATAATATATATACACTATTTAAATCATTATTAAAATGTGTGAGAAGTGATGATTGTAAATTAATGACATGGGTTTTCAATGAGGTAATTTATTATACACATCAATTATTGTTTCATTTCCCATTTGGTATAAGATGAGATAGATAAATATTATTCCATAAAAATAAGTATACCCCAGTATATAGTATATATTGGTGTTATCATATTTTATTAGTTAAAAAATATTTGTAGGAGGAAAATGAATATGTAAAAAAAGGAAGTCGTTGAAGATAATTACATTCAATAAGAATAATCTCCGTTATTTCTCATATTAAAGAACCTAATTCTATCATTTAGGGAAGAACATAATATCTGTAATGTGGATAAGGATTTTGGGGAGAGTGTTTTTTCATGGGTTTGTTAGTCCAATTGGGTTTAGAGGTGTGAAGAAGTTAGAGGAGGGGGCACCCTTTTATATTTGAGGATGAGTATCATTATTTTAAATACTCAAAACTTTTGAATAATGAGAAGTCACTATTGAGATATGTGCATCAAAAACTGATAAATAATTGATTTAAGTTGTTATATAGAAGATATAAAACTCAATATACATGTTATTTCTTATGAAAAATTATTTTAACACACATTGTAAACAATTTGAAACATTATCCATGGTAATGTATTTTTACAATATTTACTATCATTATGAAGAAATAACCTATGACAATTATATAATAATTTTTATTATGATTCGAAATATCTAATAAATTATGTTAAATTTAATTCATAAAAATGGATGAATTATATTTAAAATTATACTCGCAAACATGTTGAAAAAATGGATTTTCAAGAAGTGTATTTTTTTAAGAAAATAGATGATATTACATTAAGAATTCAACAAATAATATTAATTTAGTTAGCTAATATTAATATTAATATAATACACATGCATAAATATATACATACATAAATATAAATATAAATAAATAAATATATATTAAATCATTCCTTATTTGGGATTATGTTATGTTTACATTTTGAACCATTATAAACTTTACAAATGTTTCCAGAAAAAAATTTGTTTCTAATACTAATAATAAACATATAATATAATATATTACAATGTTGATTTTAATGAAATTAATAATATTATAAAAAACCAATTAATATGTTATATTATATTTAAATAAAATTAAAATAATAATATAACTTTCAAATTATTAAATTTATTAAATATAATGAGAGTTTTACAAAAATATGGTTTTTTCATTATTCACAAAAAAATTAAAATTTTCAAAAATTACTAACATAACATTTTAAATAATTTAATGTTTATTTTATTATTTATAATGTTATATTTTTATTATTAAATGAATTTTTTATATTTTAAAAAATAATTATATGATCCTTTTGATGGTAAATGTTTAAAAATCCTTTTTTAAATAAATATTAATTTGATAATAATTAGGTTCTGACTTCTTAAGAATTAATAAATACATTTCTATTAAAAATAATCTTTATATATATTACAAAAAGTAATTAATCTTATTTATACCCACAAATACAATGGATTGGTCATAAATATCATAATTTAAAAATAATATTTTAATTATATGTCATAGGTCTATTAAATAATGATTTGATAATTAAATATGATATCAAATATTATGTTCTTAAAATATCGGGGTGTTATAATTACTGTTAAATTTTATTTTCTTTTTGATAATATCATATGAAAAAATTCCTTTGTAACACAACTATTTTTTATACAGTATTATCAGGTTCTTAAAAATACCACGTGAACCAATTAAAAATTCATATTCCTCATCATAATATAGTTTTATATGAGATCCAACCACAAAAATTGGACAAGGGAAAATTATTTAGTGTGTTTATGTTTTGGTAACCACTGAAATACCCGAAATTCTAAATTGTTCTTATATTCACTTTGGTATAACACTTGGTATTATAGATTTCATAACACAATTCTAGGTATTTTCTAAATAATTTTTTGTTTCCCACATATTTATACCAAATATTTTCATAGATATTTTTCAAAATTCCACAAACAATAAAAAATTATTTTTAATCTTTTAGGGTAATTGATTCCATATAATTATGGATATGATACTTCCATATCTTCCTTTCATACTATTATACATAATTTATATGTTAGTGAATAGTTTAGAGCATCATGAATTACCAATAACTTATATATTTCCCATAAAAAAATATTTATGATCAATATAAAGAGTGTAATGTGTTACTTTCATCCCAATAAGGGAAATAGGATACATGATTTTTTTAATAAAAATGGTGATTGTAAATTTTGGTAAATCTATGATATCTATGATTGAAAAAATAATTTAATGTATTCTCAACTATAATCATGGTGGGTAAAATGTTAGTTTTTTATATAGTATGAGTTAGAGGTTGGATTCTCTATATTGGAGAAAATATTGTTAACATTATTTGTAACTATTGAGAAATCTTTGAGTATTCCATCGAAATTATAAATTAACAATGATTATAAAAGATATATTTGATGTAATGAGTTTTTCCCTAGAGTAAATAGTATTATATGGGTGGAAATATGATAAACTGAACAATGATTTTATTTCCAATAAAATGATCAATTTTCCTCCCATATGTTGAAAAGGAAACACTGAAAAGGATATCACATTCGAAAAATAAAAAGTTTCAAAACACAATAAATATAAAATGAAACATGATATATAATTTTAAGAAGATGATTATTCCATGGATTATAATTATTTCATATAATTATTTTTAAAAAATATAAAATAAGAAAAACTTATTTACATGGGTTGGATTCAATGTATGTGTATCAATTATAGAAAGATAGGAAAACTTTAAAATAATTTATATAAATTGAATAGATAGTAGGAAGAAATTGATTAGTTGTATAATCAATCAAGAAGAAATAATATTTTAAGGGGATAATATAATATAATTTCCATTAAAAGAAAAATAATTTCATAAAAATAATGTAAAATAAATTTATTTATATTCAACATGACATATCGTGTAACATCCTAGGTAAATAAAGAATATGACAATTTGATATTTATTAATATATGTTTATTAAATATTAATTTTAATTTAATGAGGATTCTATGTTTGTTGGCCTACCCGACATCCAACAATGGGTTTCACTGAAATATTATGTTGTACACAATGCTGAGTCATACAAAAAATAATAATAATATATATTATTATTTTAAATGGAAGTTAATGCATAGTCGTTGCATTAGTGGGAATGAAAATAACAATATATATTAATGTAAAACATGTTTGTTAAATGTTTTTATATTTATCCAATAAAATTTAGAAGCATAAAATGAGAATGTATCCAATTTTAAGAAAAAATAATCTTATCTTTTTAATAGGTAGTTTTACTGCCTTTTGATGGAGAATCATTTTTAAATATTTTTTTTTCACTTTTATATGATCCATTTTACAAAATAATCTCCTTCTTTAGAAGAGGGGAATAAAAATTTAATTTGGTTAAATTTTGGTATTTTTTTATAAAGGTTATTTTTTAATGAATAGTGAAATGTACATTATTTTAAGCAAAAAATGAATTTTCATTTAATTTTTTTATAGGAATAGATTAAATTTTTAATTTGTTTTAATGTGTAATTGGATTATATATTCATCATTTAATCCAATATTGTTTATTATAAGTAATTTCAATTTGAAATTGGATATAAACACATGTAAATCTTCAGCTTGTTTTTACTTCTTAAAAACACATTGTGTGGTTTTGACAATGGGAATTAATTTTAAATTAATTTCTGCAACAAAATTGTTTTGAATTATAAAAAATGGATTCCATATTTAGAATATTGAGGTCCAAATTTTTTAAATAGTTAACTCTTATTTTTAGAAATTATGAATCTTAATTTTACTTAATATTTTATTTCTTATGGTTAAAGGGTAAAATATGGTTAAAAAGGGTTACAAATATATTATAATAATATTAAAGAACCCTAACACATGTTTTAACCCTATTTTATGAGATATTTCCGACCATGGGTATCGTTGTCTTGATTTTACGATCCCAATGTGCTACTTGTGTGTGATAATTACATTTAATTACTTTTAATTTAAAGTTAAGGAAAATATAACGTAAACATATATCCTTACTAAAATTTTTATATGGGGTTATATAAGTGATATACATGAATATAAATATTCATTATAAAGATAAAAGGATTTAATACATCATGGTATTTTATTTATAATTTTTATAGATTAAATAAATTTATTTATTTATGACGCAATAGTGATGTAGTGATTACCTTATTCATGAATGATTTAAATAAATTAGATTATAATTATTGAAATAAATTTATTTTAAAACATTTTATGTAATACAACAATTTTATTGATCATTATACATTTTTCTATTTGAATTAATGATTTTCTTTTGAAATAATCATGTTTTTTATGAATTTTTTAAAAAGTCATGATATGAATAGTGTGAAAATTGAAATAAATGAGTTTTTAAAACAAATACTATTTTATTAAATGATATAATAGTTTTAAAAATATATGATTTAGAAAATTGACATATACTATGTTTAACATGTCATTAATGAACCACTTTTGGTTCTATTGGCATTTTATAGAAACTATATTAAACATAGAGTATGAATACACAAGAAGACATGGTAATGGATAAATTAGATAACTAAGGGTTAATGCTAAATTATAAGGTTATATTTGAAAATAAAACATGTCTAAAACCTATTGGTTGATATGATTTCAAATAATACTAATATTATCATCTAAATAAATGTGTTCTGGTCCTTTCGAAAATCTAAATTCAATTTATAATAAAATAATCTCTCAAGACATTCCTAAAGTACCCTTCATTTCTCTTATAAAAGGCCACTACCTCTAACCCCTTACTCACACCTATAAAGACCCTTGGATCATCCAAAATGTTCTACAATAATCTCCTAACATCCCTCTATTATTACAAGAATCCTTAACATTGTAATAAGGCAATTAAATAAATCCTTTTGGATCAAATCAATGGGAGTTACCCTTTTTAAGAGGCTGTGTCTTCTTAAAATTTCCTCTCCAATATTTTACTTCTTCACTACATATTCTATTATTATTCTTTTATTGCATAAAAAACCAGTATCCTCAATATAATATTCTATTGTTATGTGAAGTATTATGACTCCACTTACACTCACCTCTATCTAATGGATAATAAGATACTATTTCTATGAACAACGAACTACTGCCTCAAAAAACGATGATTGTCCGATTTTCCACTACCACCTATTATGGTGGAAATTATGATGGAACTATATTTATATATGATATATATTATGTTTATATTTTCTTTATTCTTCCATAATCTTTATTTATAGAGTATCTTTATAGTTCCCATAATGGGTAAATACGATAATTTTGTTTGAGGAAGTGCAGACTACCACCACCTTGAAGTGATATGAATCGTTCATTATATACATGGAATATATAAAGGAGGATATTAATGAACACATGTATCATATATAATGTATGATATTATAATGGAATTATAATATACCAATGTATTGTTTTCCTTCCATTAAATATTGTATAAAAATGAAAGTAGTGTTCATGCATGCGCACGACTTACCGTCTCCATGAATAGTGCATTTCATTTCATATATCCAAATGTTTTGTAATATTATAAATACATATATACTGGATATATGTTATATATATGAATTATATTATGGATATAATGGACTCTTGACCTCATGAACAAATTGTGATTATAACAAGATCATTTTTGACTTATGTACCCAATATCGACAATGGACAGATATTAACTTAAATAAATATATAATTTTTATAACATGGTAATAAGTGATATAAAAGGTATAATAAACATGAAAAAGGTTCATACGAAAGTATAAATTCACTTAATTTTATTATCCATGAAATTAAAGAACGAACGAGTCATGTCAGACACAAGTTAAGGGACTTAGTCTCAATATCCTCTCACCGAGGAATATTTTGATAATATACACCTATTTATTTTACATGATGTATAATAAACCCATTTGAATTTTAATTTCATTAAAATAGAATATTGTTTCTACAATTCATTTTAAAAAACATCAAATGGATTATTTTTAACTTTTGAGGCGACAATGACCTCTCTATCACCATAATAGTTATTTGGATTCCTCTATAATACTAAATGTTTTTAAAAGGAAAAGAAGTACCTTAATCCATTTTTGGTTGTTTTTGTATTGAATATGGTTTTTAAATGGATTGATTATTTCAATTTCTCAAATTTATTTCTTGTGATTTAAAATGAAATGTTATTTTTAAAATATTGATATTTTCAATATTTTATGTTTTATGATTATATAATGGTTCTTAGATATTTGAAGGGTGGTTATGTGATAAACCAATGATGGGTGGTTACGTGATAAACCAAATTACGGGTGGTTCCATGATAAACCACGTATGGGTGGCAACATTATAACCTCCAATGCATTGGGTATAGAAGTCATCCATATGGATATTTTATTTAATGATATGTGTGGAAGTTAATCGTATTGTTATTCCATTTAAGTATGTTCACATACCAAGTTATCTTATATGTTATATGTTTCTTTTTAGGGGTTATATGGTAATATTGTTTTTACAAAAATGATAAGCAATTAGATTATATTTAGTTAAGTGTTTTTGAAATTTCGTTAAGGTGAATAGTATTACTTTATGTTAAGGTATTCGTCGTTTACGTTTTGTTTTAAAAACGTAACATCTTTCCTTCTCTAAGTGTCCCTTACTAATCTTTTTATGTCATCCCATGTTTTTGAATGATTTTTCACAGGACATAAAGATAATTATTTTTAAGGATTGGATTAAGGAAAAGTAATGTTTTCTAAAACATGGAACTAAACATGATTCTTTTTTTAGAGTATTTTTTAAAATGGATTGTGAGTAGAAGTGTCTACTTATAATATTCAAGTTTTTTTATAGGTTATGAATTAATTAACTAAATATATAAACCTAAATATATCCTCAAGTATAATTATTAACCTAATTCAAGATTATGTAATGTTTATTGATGGGGATTTATAGTTGATATCAGTGGACAATTTAGAAAATAGTAGGATTTATGATTTTTTAATTGAATATGAATAAAGTATTTTTACATTATGGTAAAATTGAAATGATATATCATTTGGAGAATAACATGTTTTTCATCTAAGATATGTTTTTTCAGAGTGTTATTCCATAGAGGAAACATGACCGCTATATTGGGAAGGCATTCTGAGGATAACAACCTTCTAAATAAGCATCCTGAGATAGTTAGAATCAGAATTGAACAGTTTGTTGTAGTGATGGTTTAGTTGACTTAGTATATAAATTATGGTGGTTTCCATGCAAGAGATCAACCAGATAAAACATATAGGAACATTTTTGTAGTGTAGAAATTCATGAGGCAACATCCCCCATCATTTAGAGTATCATCTAACCTTATACAAACTGAAGTGTGCATCAAATAATTGGAAATATTTTCCATGTCTTGGGGTGTACTGACAATCAAAAGGTTAGTCTTGGAGTTTAACATTTTTAAGGAGAATTCGATTAGTGGTAAATGATGGTTTAAAATACCATGGACAGTAAGGATATTAATGCTCTTTGTTGGGAATAATTAAAAAGTATATTTCTTGAGAAATATTTTCCTAAGGAGGTTCGACTTAGGATGTAAAAACTAGTCATGGAATTGAGGTAGGAGGATGTCTTAGTGGCTGATTACGACAAAAATTTCACTTTTCTGTAAAGTTATGCTCTAAATTTCATCTGAGATATTTATAGTAAGATAAATTGATTTTATTCAGGATTGAAGTCGCGATATCTAAAGTAATTAACCTCTCGTGAATTAAAAAGCAATGAGAAACTTGTCAGATATGATGAGAACATAGAAATGTTTATTTTCAGGTGATCTAGTGTTCTATTAGAGAATGAAAAATAAGTGGTCTAGTTTTTAGGAAAAAGGAAAGTATTAATCAATGATGTCTGGAGTTAAGAAAATTAAATTTCCATCTTCTGAGATGTGTGGTAAATAGAATACTGGAGAATGATTCTCAAAATTAGGACAATGTATCTAGTGTGGAAAGACTGGTCATATTGCTCATAACTATAAGGAAGATAATCAAGCAGGAAATGAAATGACCGCGGTAAGATGATTTAGTTGTAATGAGTTTGGGCATTATTCCAATGTGTGTCCAAAGTTATTACCTAGGATAGAAACCAGACATATCAAAAGCATAAGGGTGTGGAAGAATCCTTTTCCACTACTACGGTTAATGTGGGACCATAAAACAAAGTGGTATCAGGTACTTTGTTTATTTTTTCAGATTATTCCAATGTGTTTTTTGATTCAGGGACTACACATTAATTCATTTCTCAGAAATTTTATAGTAAATTGAGAATTCCATATCATGATATAAATCCTGAACGTGTATTAAAAAAACCTGGAGGATATGTTGAGATAAAAAGAAATTATAAGAACTTTCATGTTATTATGTGCATATAGAATCTACCTACAACCATTATTGTTTTTCCTATAGTAGTGTTTGATTTTATTTTTGGTATGGATTGGATTTCGATTTATCATTCTAGGATTGATTGTAGAGCTAAAGAGGTTCCTTTTCATAATGATTTTTAGTTTGTGTACAAGAATAAAAAATTACTTTTGAATAATATTAGGAATCTGAGAAAATAGTAAAAGATGTAAATTAATCTTACCTTGAACATATTGCTGAAAACAAAGGAATTATTTAGATTAATGATGTGCTAGAAGTAAATGAGTATCTTGATGTTTTTCTTGATGAGTTTTTTGGTATTATACATGACCAGAAAGTTTAGTTTACTGTTGATTTTGTTCTTTATTCTAAACCAATTTCAAAACCCCCTTATCGAATGACTCAAATTGAACTTTTAGTGTTAAATAAACAATTATCGGAGTTGTTAGAAAAAGGTTTCATTCGAACTAGAACATCACTGTGGGGTGCTCGAGTTTTGTTGGTTAAAAATAAATATGGATCAATGAGACTCCTCATTGATTATAGAGCCTTGAATAATATCAATTTTTGTAATAAGCATCATTTTCCTCATATCGATAATTTTTTTATCATCTCCAAGGAGCTCATTATCTTTCATAGATTTAGATGCGGATGAGGTACTATATGTTGAATGCAAAGAAATAAGACATTCTGAAGACAACATTTCATACTAGATATGGCCATTATGAATTTGTAGTTATGCCTTTTGGGTTAATCAATGCATCTTCTATATTCATGAATATTACGAATATAATTTTCTGTGAGTTATTGGATAAGTTTCTTGTCATGTTTATTGATGATATTTTGGCATATTCTAAATGTAAATAGGAACATGAAAGTCATTTAAGGGTTGTCTTGCAAGACATAAAGGATAATAAATTGTATGGTAAATTAAGAAAGTGTGAGATTTGGTTATATAAAATTCCATTCCTTGGTCATTTTTTTCTAAATAAGGCATAACTATTGACCCTTCAAAAAAAGCTGATGAGGAGTGGCCACGAACTACCAATATCATAGAGATCCATAGTTTTCTTCCTTTGGAAGGTTATTACAGGAGGTTTGTTGAAATTTCTTCATGGTTATATACCCTACTAATTATGCTAACTCCAAAAGGTTTTAACTTTATTTCAACAAAACAATGTGAGGATTGTTTTTAGGAATTTAATATAATATTGATAAATGTTCCATTTTTGTAAATAACTTCTAGAAATGGTGATTTTGTTATCTATAGTGATGATTTGTTGAATGGACTTGGTAGTATCTTATTGCAGAATGATTAGGTAATTGATTGTGATTCATGTCTGTCGAAAAATCATGAGTTAAATTACCCTACACATGATTAGGAATTAGCTTTTGTTTTTTTCTGTAAAAATTTTGAGGAATCATTTTTATTGAGTAAATATTGATATATATACTGATAAAAAAAGTATGAAGTGTTTATTCAATCAAAAATGATATACATGAGACAAAGGAGACGTCTATAATTAATCAAGGATTATGATTGCACAATACATTACCATCTGTGAAAGGAAAATAAAGTAGATGATGATTTATGTCGAATGTTTAATGTTACATTAACCATGCTACATTTTGAATGATATCCTTTAGTTTATGATTTGATAAATTTTGGATTATAAGTTTTTGGTGCATAAAATTCCTTGGTTTTGTTTTAGGTGGTAGTGAAATCGTCTCAAGTAGATATAATAATGAAATCATAGAAAGAAGACAACAAGTTGGAGAAAAAGGTAGAATTTGTTTTGAAAGTTTAGTTACCTGAATTTAACATTGATAGAGACTCTATTTTAAGGTTTAGAAAGAGATTATGGGTGCTTTTTGGTTTATATTTGAAGAAAGAGTTATTATGTGAAGCTTAGAGTTCTTTGTTTTCAGGTTATCCTGGCAGTACTAAGATGTATAGAGATATTTGGGAGTATTAATGGTGGGGTGGAAGGAAAAGAGATATTGAAAACATCACCTTGAGATGTTTTATTTGTCAACAAGTTAAATTATATTAGAAGATAGAAAAAGGTATGATTCAACCATTTCCAATTCCATAGTGGAAATGGGAAAATATTTACATAGATTTCATAGTGGGATTACCAAATACTTCATTAGGTAACAATGAAATTTGTGTTATTGTTGATCGATTGGATAAATCTGCTCATTTGTTTTTCCTATTTGAGATACTCTGTCTCTAGATCAACTTTCTCATTGGTATATTAAATAGAAATTCAGGTATCATGGACTTCCCCTATCCATTGCGTTTGTTCATGATTCGAGGTTCATTTTTAACTTTGGGAAAAGCCTTTAGAATTCATTCGTTACAGAATTAATTTTTAGTATGACCTTTCCTCCTCAATCAGATAGGTAGTTGAAATGAAAAATTCATACATTGGATGATATTCTATGTGCTTCTTTAATGGAATACAAGGTGAGTTAGGACAAACATATTTCTTTGATTACGTTTTCTTATAATAACAATTCTCATTCCAGTATAGATATTGCGCCAGTTGTGGCATTATATGGAAAGAAATGTCAAACTCAAACTTTTTAGGAAGAAGCAGGTGAAAGGAAGTTGATGGGACCATAATTGGTAGAATAGATGGAAGAAAAAGTTCAGTTGATTCAGATGAACATGAGAACAACTCAGAGCAGGCCGAAAAGTTATGTGGATAATAGGAGGAATGATTTTTTATCGAGGTAAGGGATCTTATGAGGAACAACCAGTCCACATATTTTTGACTAAAGAGATAAATTGTTTTTGAATAATCTAATTCATCAAGTAAAGGTTTGATGAAAAAATTATTTGGTTAAAGAGGAAAAATGGGAATATGATAATGCTGGGAGGGGTAAATTCCTCCACTAATTTGATAAGTGAATAAAATAGTGAGAAACAATTTTCCAAAAGGGGGGAAGGATATAACATCCCAGGTGAATAAAGAATATCAAATTTTCATATTTATTAATATTTTTGAATTAATTAATAATTTTACTTTAAAGGGGATTCTATGTTTGATAGCGTACCTGGCACACAACAGTGGGTTTCATCGAAATATTATGTTATACAAAATACAATGTCATACTGAAAATAATAACAACATAATATAATTTTTTCAAATTGAAGTTAACGCCTTACCATTATTTTAGTGGGAAGGAAAATAACTAACCATATTATGATTAAAATTTTTTGTTAGATGTGATTACATTTATCAAATAAATGTTAAAGGCTAAAAATGATAATGAATCCAATTTTAATAATATATAATCTAATATTTGAAAATGTATTTTTACCGCCTTTTGATGGGGAACACTTTTTAAATATAGTTACTGATACTTTTATATGATACATTTTACAGAATAAACATCTTTTTTAAAAGTGTGACATCAAAATTAACTTTAGGTAATTTTTTGGTATTTTTCTGATTAAGTTCATTTTTCTTGAATAGTGAAAAAGACTTCATTTTAAGTCAAAACTATCTTTACATATGATATATTGGTTTGGTTAGATTAAATTTTCAATTGAGTTTAATTTGTAATTGGATTATATTTTTATCATTTAATTCAATGTTTCTCATCGTATGTAATTTCACATTGAAATTGGACACAAACACATGTCAATATTTGGGTAGTTTTTATTTCTTAAAAACACGTTTTCTTATTTCCATAACAGAAATTAATTTTAAATTAATTTCTCATACTTATATGTTTTGAATTTCTAAAAATGGATTCTATATTTTGAATTATGAGTATTTTTTTAAATAGGAAAATATTATTTTTAGATATTATGTATAACAACTTCAGTAAATATTTTATTCACCATGCTTATAGGGTAAATAAGATAAATAAAGGTAAAAATCATATTATAAAAATATTAAATAACTCTAACACATGTCCTAACCAAAATTTATGAGATATGTCTAATCATGGGCATCCTGGGGTCGAATTTATGACCCCATAGAGCCGCTTGTGTGTGAAAATGACATTTACTTACATTTAATTTAATGTTTAGGAAAATGAAACATAAACACATATCTTTTACTAACACAAGTTATTATATGGGGTTATATATGTGTTCGATTCAACTATAAATATTTATTTTCAAATATTAAAATATTTCCAACATCGTGGTTATTTATTTATAATTTTTAGATATTTTATGAATAAATTGTTTTATGACACAATGGTGATGTAGAGATTATCTTATTAACGAATGATTTAAATAGATGTGATTATAAATATTAAAATAAATATAATTTTAAAAAAATTATGTCATAAACTAATTTTATAGATTTTTATTACTTTATATCTATGAATTAATGATGTTTTTTCAAAAAAAAATTGTAATGAATTTCCTAAAAAGTCATGAAATGAATAGTATGAAAATTGTCATAAATGTGTTTTTAAAACAAATACTAATTTTTTAAATTCTATAATTGTCATAAAAACTATTATTTGTCCAAATGACTTAGATAACGTTTAAAATGTCATTAATAAACAACTTTTGGTTCTATTGGTATTTTATATTAAATATATTAACCATACAATATGAATACCCAAGAATACATGGTAAGAGTTAAATTAGTTAACTAAGGGTTAAAGCATAATTATAAGGTTAAATTTGAAACCAAAAATTTTGAAATACCTATTGGTTGAGAGGATTTAGAACAATACTAACCTTATATTATGATTAAATGTGTTTTGTAACTTTTGAAAATCGATATTCAGTTTATAATAAAATAATCTTTAAAGACATTCCTAAAGTACCAATCCTCCCTCTAATAAAATGCCACCACCTATGACCACTAAATCACACTTCTCAATACTCTTCCCTCATCCAAAATGTTCAACAATAAGCTCCCCACATCCCTCTATTCTATCTATATGCTTTACCATAGCCAGAAGTCAATTCAAGAAATCCTTTCGGATCAAATCAATGAGAGTTACATATTTTAAAAGATAGCGTGTTCACAACATTTCCTTTCCAATAGTTTACTTCTTCAACCCCTATTATATTATTATTATTTGATTACATAACAAAACTAGTACCCTCAATATTTTAGGATTTTTTATAATAAGGACTAGAACTACACTTATACACACCTCCATTTAATGGATACGAACATACTACTTTTGTGAATGGTGAGCTACTACCTCACGAAATGATGATTGTTAAATTTTCTCCTACCACCTCTCATGGTGTCCATTATTATGGAACTACATTTATATATAATATATATTATGTGTTTATTGTCATTATTCCTTTGTAAGTTTTATTTATAGCATACATTTTTTGATTCCATAATGGGTAATTACAAAAAATTCATTTAAGAAAGTGCAGACTACTGCCCCCTCGAAGTGATATGACTTCATCATGCCATACATGTATCATATAAAGGATGGAATTAATGAACTTATGTAACATATATAAAATATGATATTTTTTTGATATATGATATACCTATGTATCGTTAGATTTTCATTCCTTTAAATATGAAATAGAAATGAATGTAGCGTTCATGCGTACGTATGACTTACCGTATCCATGAACGGTGCATTTCATTTGTTATCTCCAATGGTACTGGAATATTATAAATACATATATACTGGATATAGGTTATATATATATATGAATTATATTCTATAGATAATGTAATTTTGTCCTCATGGATAAATTATGATTATAATAAATTCATTTTCGACTCAAGTACCTAATAACCACAAAAAGAATGATATTAACTTAAATAATTATATAATTATTATAATTTTGAAATAAGTGATATAAAAGGAACAATAATCCTGAAAAATGTTATGAATAAAGTAGAAATTAACTTAATCTTATTATCCAAGAAATTCAAGAATGAACTAGTCAATTTAGACATGAGGAAAGGGACTTTGTCTTAATCTCCTTTCATTGAGTAATATTTTGATAATATACACCTCCTTCTTTTACACAATATATAATAAACACATTTGAATTTTAATTTCATTCAAATAGAATATTTTTTCTACCAAGTGTTTTACTAAACAAAAATAGAAAAGTATTTAATGTTTTCAGTGATAATGACCTCTCCATCACCATAATTGTTATTTGGCTTCCTCTATAAGCCTTAATGTTTTTAAAAGAAAATAAATACCAAATTCCCTTTTTGGGTATTTTTTTATTGAAAATGGTTTTGAAAATGGATTTATTATTTCAACATCTTGAAATTATTTCATGTGATTGCAAAAGACATGTTGTTAGTGAAATATTGATATTTGAAATATTTTATGTTTTATGATTATATAATGGTACTTGGGGATTTGACAGTTGGTTATGTGATAAAACAATGATGGGTGGTAACATGATAAACAAAATTATAGGAGGTTCCATGATAAATCAATGATGGGTGGTTATAATATAACCTTCAATGCATTAGGTATGGAAGTAATCCATATTGTTTTTCTATTTAGTGATATCTGTCGAAGTTGACCATATAGTTAATCCATTTATGTATTTTTATCTCCCAAATACCTTATATTTTATATGTTTCTTTCTATGGTCTATATAGTTCTCTTTTGTTTAAAAAAATAGTACACAATGAGGTTATATTCAGTGAAGAGTTTTTTCAACTTCTTTAAGGTGAAAAGTATTACATTATGGTAATGTATTCATGGTTTACTTATTGTTTTGAAACACTGACAAATTTCCTTTTTTATATATCATTTAATAGACTTTTTATGCTCATCCCACATTTTTTAAATGTTCTTCACAGGACTTAAAGATGAATAGGGAAAAATATTGGATCATGGAAAATTCATGCTATCTAAAACATATAAAATAACAAGTTTGTTTTTTTAGTGTTTTTGTTTTATAAAAAATGGATTGTGAGTAGATGTGTCTTCTTGTAATATTAATGTTGTTACGTATAAGTCATGACCTAATTTCATAATGCTGTAAACCTAAAAAGCTCCTCAATATGAACTATTAACTTAATTCAATATTGTGTAATGTTTAAGGTTGGGACATTAGAGTTGGTATCATAGGTCAGTTTAGATAACTCTAAGAGTTGGGATTTTGTTAATAGAATATCCATAAATGATTTTTACATTATGGTCAAATTTAAATGATATAGAATTTGGTGATGACCATTTTCCTTCATATTTTTTATGTTTTTTCATAATGGTTTTCTATATAGTAAACATAGAAGCTGTGTTTTTTATGACATATAGAGGATAATAATCATTTAAATCAGCATCTTGATATAGTTAGAATCAGAACTGAACAGTTTGTTATAGCGATGACTCAGTTAACTTGGGAGACAAATAGTGGTGGTGTCCATGCCTGAGATTAACCAGATCATCTGTAGAGGAACATTTCTATAGTATGGCATTGCATGAGGTAGAATACCTCATAATTCAAAGGATCATTTGACCCTATGCAATTTGAAGAGTTTATTAAAGCACTAGAAAATATTTTCAATGTCATTGGGTGTACCGAAAATCAAAAATTTAGTCTTTCTGTTTACCATTTTGATGGAGAATCCGATCAGTGGTGGTCGATGGTTAAAAATATCAGGGAGAGTGAGGAGATTGATTCTCTTTTTTAGAAATAATTAAAATTTATATTTCATGAGAAATATACTCTTAATGTGGTAAAACATAGGATAAAAACAAAATTCATGGAATTGATGCAGGAGGATAACTCAGTGGTAGCTTATAAAGAAAAGTTCACTCGACTAGAAATGAATACACCAAATTTCATCTGAGATATTAATAGTAATATAAATTTATTTTACTCAGGATTGATGTCGTGATATCAAATGGAATTAGCCTCTCTTGAATTCAAAATCTATGTGAATATTTTCAGTTGTGCTGATAAAGTAGAAATAGAGTAATCTAATGATCATATATTGGATAAGAGAAAGAAAAAGAAGAGTTTTATTTGGAAGGAAAAAGGGGATTATTCATCAAAGAAGTCTAGATGTATGAAAATTAAATTTCTATATTGTGGGATGTGTGGTATAAATAATCCTAGATAATGTTTCTCAAAATCTGGAAAGTGTTTCTAGTTTGGTAAGATTGGTCATATAGCAAGTAACTGTAAGGAATATTATCAACCATGAAATAAAAATTCAATGGTATGATGTTTTAGTTTCAATGTGTATAGTAATTATGCCAATGTGTGTCCAATGTTGATTATCCAAGGTGGAAACAAGACAGATCAAAATCATAAGGGTGTGGCTAAATATTTTTCTTCTACTACAGATGATGTGGGCCATCAAATGAAGTGGTATAAGGTACTTTGTTTTTATGATTATAGAAATGTGTTTTTTTGGTTCAGGGTCTACACATTCATTCATATTTGAGAAATTTTCAGGTAAATTGGAAATTCCATCTCAATATATGAATCCCGACCTTGTAGTAAAAATACCTAGTGGATATGTTGATACAAAAATAAATTATAATAATCTTAATATCCTTGTCTGTACAATGAATCGACCCGAAAACGAAATTGTGTTTTCTCTTGTAGAGTTTGAATTTATTTTAGGTGTGGATTGGATTTCTATTTATCAAGCTAATATTTATTGCAGAGATAAAGAGTTTTCTTTTTATAAATATTTTCAATTTGTGTATAACAATGAAACACTACATTTGATAACATATCATGAAGATAAAAAACAAGTAGTATATAGAAATTGATGTCACCTTTCACATATTGTTGAAACCAAAGGAACTATTCATATTAATTATATTCTAGTAGTAAATTAGTATCATGATGTTTTCTCCAATGAGTTTTTTAGTATTATACCTGATCAAGAAGATGAATTTACTATTGAATTAGTTTCTGATGCTAATCCAATTTCAAAGAACCCTTATCGAATGGCTCAAATTGATGTTTTAGAATTAAAGAAACAATTACCAGAGTGGTTAGATAAAGATTTCATTTGACCTAGAACATCACCATGGGGTTCTCCATTTTTTTATTAAAAAATATAGATGCTTCACTGATATTTTGCAATAATTATATAGACTTGAATAATATCACTGTTAAGAAAAAGTATACTTTTCCTCATATTAATGATTTGTTTGATCAGCACCCAGGAGCACAATATTTTTAAAAGATCAACATATGGGTAGGGTTCTACTAGTTTAAAGTAAAGTAATTAGACATTCATATGACCACATTTCATACAAGATATGGCCATTATGAACTTACAGTTATGGCTTTGGGGTTTACAAATGCTCCTTCTGTATTCATAGATCTAATGAATAAAATTTTCCATGAGTTATTGGATAAGTTTGTGGTTCTGTTTATTGTTGATATTTTGGTATATTCCAAAATTAAATAGGAACATAAAAGTCATTTAATGGGTTTCTTTCAAATCATAAAGGAAAATAAATTTTATTGGAAATTTATCAAGTGAGTTTTGGTTGCAACAAATTTCAGTCCTTGGATAGATTGTTTCTAATGATGGCATAACTATTGACCCTTATAAAACAATTTTTTTGAATAGTGGACAAAACCTAAAAATATCACATAGATATGTAGTTTTCCTAGGAATTAAAGTTATTACAAGAGGTTTTATTGAAAATTTCCCATGGTGATCTAGCCCACTGACTAAGTTAACTCGAATTGCTGGTAAGTTTAACTGGACAAAAGAATGTGATGATTGTTTTCAAGAATTGAATATTGGTTTAATCTCTAGTATTGGAAATAGCTTCATAAAATGATTAGTTTGTTATCTATAGTGATTCTTTATTGAATGTAAATGATTGTGTCCTAATATATAATGATCATGTAATTTCTTATGCTTCACATCTATTACAAAATAATGAGATTAATTAACGTACACATTATTTGGAATTATCTGCTATTGTTTTTGTTTTAAATATTTGGAAGCATCATTTGTATGGAGTAATGTGTGAAATATATACTGTTGGTCGGAGTGGATATTCAAGAGGGGGTGAATTGAGTTCCAATTAAAATTTCTGTTAAAAATTCTTATCTTAAAATCCCGTAATTTAAAAACTAAGTAAAAATGCAGTGAATTTATACCGATTGAAAATGTTCAATTAGTTTCTCAATGATTGATTAGGTTTCAGTCAATTTAATCAGAAGATTAAATTATCTTTTGAAACTAACATACTGGTTCACAATAAGTACAAAAAATTTCCAATTTAACTACCAATGTAACTTTAAAAAAAATTGTATTTCAAAGTAATTAGCATAGGAAAACAGAATATATAGTATACATTAGACTTAATCTAAGATGAAAAATAGATATAAAAAAGAGGTTCACTCTCAAGCTGAGACTTAGTCCTCTCAAAAAATTTATATAAATTTGATCCACACCCTGGATCGGGGTAAACAACAGTGTAAAGACTGTCCAGGTACTAAGACCTCTACCACAGTTCTACATGAGAAAACAGAACAACAAAACACTGGCTGTCCAGGGCTTACTTGATGTCTACCACTATCCATAGTGGGATACAAAAGAGTTATGGAAGGTTTGTGTGAGGATTTAGAGATCTTCCAGTTTAGCACATGGGACAGTGTGAGTGTAAAATATACAGAGCACACACACTGCTCGAAATGTAAATAAAAGAATCACTAAGAGAGTAGATATGAGTTTAGAATGCTCTAGTGATTTTAAGTGCATCTATGGAATCTTATGATTAATCAAGAATGCTTCTGATTCATTCTCTGGTTTTTGTCTGAAAGACAATGGGTCGTTTTCTTCATGTTTAGTATTATCAGCTTGAGTTCATGAAGAGGTCGTTGTAGTTCTTCACTCCTTGATTGATGTTCGATTTGTGTTCAATTCTTAAATTAATTCCTTATTATATATCCAATGTTCTTTGAGTATGGATGTATTCTTTCTATATTCACCACTTTACAACACTCTTTTCCCTTTTGTGAACCTTTTTATGTCCGGCCATTGTGCTTCCTTATATAGCTTTCATCTCGGGAAATGGGAATGATTAAATTTTTACAGGTACGAGGTACGATTCCCTAACATGCCAACAACCATCATTAAATAACATTTATTTCATTAAAATCATAAAATATGACTGTTTCTTAATAAATAAGTAATATGGACAAAAGTAGAGTTTAGGAATCAGTGTTAGTTTTTCATCAGTAGATTTTTGTCTGTAGATATGTAATGGTGGACTTTGTATAGCAGTGAGATCCTATCGGTATATATTTTTCCTTGTATAGGTATCTCCTTGTATCGGTAGCTGTTACTCTTTGTATCAGTAGATCTATATACTGGTGACTCCTTCTATTGGTAGCTCTTGGTCTATCGGTAGCTCGATTGTATCATTGGTTATTTTGTATTCGACTGTCTATATCGGTAAACTTTTTATCGGTAGCTTGTGCTTATCAATAGCTTCATTCTGTACCAGTGATTAAGTGTACACCAGTAGACTTATGCATACCGGAAGACTTGTTCTATCGGTTGCTCAGCTTCTATCAGTAGCTGTATGTATCGCTAGACTTGATCTATTAGTGACATGTGCTTACTGGTGGACTTATACATACCAGTAGCTATGCATATCGGTGACCTTTTCTTATTGGTGACTATGTCTATCGGTAGACTAAGTTATGGTAGATCTGTATCAGTAGCGATATCCATATCAGTGACTGATCACATGTCTGCTTTATGCGAAACATATCCGATTGAGTTAGAATTACTTCAAAATTCATATAAACATAGATAGACATTGATTAACATATTTTAAATTTTATTTTAATATTATTATCAACTTGACAATAGAATATCATAGATTGAAAGAATTAATATATAGATAAACATTATTTGGGATTATCAAAGCATGTGAAAGAATAATTGGGATTATCAAAACACGTGAGGTCAAAAATATCCCCCTTTTTGATAATCACAACTTATGATATTATACTCCCAATATAATTAGTAATCTACCAGAGTACAGTGCATTAGATCAAATTGTATCAGAGATGACAATGTATTATAAAACCTATATATAAAAGATAAAATATAATAACAAATGGATCAGAGGAAAATGAATTAAGCTCATAAAAGATAGTATTGCTCCCCCTTAAACATAAAAGATATTATTTCTTGCCCTGTTATGTTTCCCTTAGATAGTATTTTCCCCCTTTGTGATAATCAAAAAGTTGGAAATGAAGGAAAAAAATGAGAAGATAAGTAACATATGGTAAAAGAAATTAAGATCATATATATTTCATGGAGAAAACAAGATACAAAGAAATACATAAAGAAAAATAAATAAATACAGGTGATTCCTATCAATAATTCTAGCCACTATTCAATCCACATCATCAGAATGAGATTTCGCCTTGGGATTAGAATAAGGTTCAGGTGTGGTGGATGCAAGTGAATTCTTAGGAAGACCAGAAATGATCAGAGGTGGTTAAGCTACTGAAACTGTTCCCGGCTTTTACTGTGTAGCTCTTTGAGTGATCATAGGAGTAAGGCTTCAGATAGCTTGGGCTGGAGTCATTTTAATAGGAGAAGTAGTAGAGGAAGAGGTAGGTGATGATGGAGGTTCAATCACTAGCCTAGAATCGACATGAAAGAAAGGCAACAAGAGATTTATAAAATCCATAATGATTACTCTTCCTCTCTCTATAGCAGAAATGAAGTAATCATTGTTTTCCATAAATATTTCCAGTGCAGGGGTAAACTCTTTGAGTTTTCTGACTTTCTCTCTGAAGGCTCGATTGACTGGAGGTAACTTCATGTTTTTTAATAGGAGTTTGAAATGATTATTGATATGATGATTGGTATAAATCCTTATGAAAAAATAAATTACCTTGTATTTCACCTCTTTCTAAGAGACATAAGCTTCTATGATATAGTCTTGAACTATTTTTATTATATCTCTAGTGGTATCTCAAGTAGAAGTTACCACTTTGGTCAGATCAGATGAATCCACAGAGCAAATGGTTGAGGCTAAAGCAAGCTCCTCCTTTATCAAAGTTCTAATCTCGTCCAAATCCACTGATGGTCTGGATGCAATAGAACCAATAGAGAAGTTCACATTTTCATTGAAACTCTTAGTTAGCCCACTAATAATATTTTTCACTATAGAATCTTGGGCACCAATATGATTCTCCACAGACTTTTTAAAGCCTTCAAAAATAGAAACCATCTGGCTCACCACACTATTCACATAGGAATAATCCTTGTCTGCATGAGATTTTGAACTCATATAGGATTCCAGAGAGACAACTGATTTCTTTAGAACTTCAACTTCATCTTCCAGTCTAGATACCTGATTCTTGAAGCTGTAACTTCATCCACTATCTCTTCCACAAAGGATGAAACATTACAACTGAGAGAGAGAGCTCAAAAGACTTTTCCAAATTGATCATCTCTTAAAACTACAAACCCTGGGTCCTCTACCCAGTATTCAAACTCAACAGACACTAAAACATTGCCAAAATTGTTAGGATTCTCCCCCTCAACTGGTGAATTCTCTTGTACAGCAACAGTATCTTCAACAACCCTTTCTTCCTCAGAATAATCCTCTAAAATCAACTCCATTTCATCAACAATAAGAGGCTCCTCTGGATTATGCACATGTTATTCCATCTCACCCACTACATCCTTAACATGCACAACTGATCTTCTATTCAATGGACTCAGACATAAGTAGAAAGAATTAGAGGCTTCATATTCATTCTCTCTTTCTTCCTCACTCTCAGGAGCTGGCTGGTCTTCCTCATCAACACGTGTTTCTTCTTCTAATAAAGTTTCCTTTCCTGAAGATATTATTTCAACAAACAGGACTTGGGGGAAAGTCCATATCCCTTCCATCACTAATAGAAGTATCCTCTTCATCAGTATCATCACTATACTCAGGTCCTAGACCTAGATCCCTCATATCCTTATGCTATGAAGGATGATCCACAAGATTGAACTTATCATATAAATTCTTATCATCATTAACCCACTATCTTCTCCATGGATTCTAGATTATCTTCATGTATTTGCAAACTGTTCTTGTGATTAAAAAATTATTCCTCACTACCACTGTCTCATCTTGAGACTCAGCTACCCCTTTCACCTTAATCATTACTGAAATCAACGTGGTAATGAATTAGGAATTGGTCTTTGATTTTGGCCGGGTCATATACTCCATTTTAAGCATTAACATACTGCATAGATTTACTTTCACACCATGTATCAATAGATAAAGTAGATAAATATCTTGATATCTTAAATTCTCAAAGTCCCCCCTCCATGGAATTAAAACATGCTGAACAAACTTGAACAAATTTTTTTCTCTCCATCCATTTCAGCAGCCACCACCTGTCTCTGCTCTCCACTACCAGTGAGCTCCTATAAGGCAGTCTTATAATGAAAAATATCACTCGTAGGTGGTACTATCTTCTATTAATAACCATAAACTCTTTCATGTGGTACTCTCATGTACTCATCCCACTCAACGGATGAAAAGGCTATTTCCTTTCCATTTACAAAATAAATCACTCTGTTCACATCATCTGATTTCTGAAAACATACAAACTAATAGAACTGTTTTACTAGCTTCAGATAGTAGGGGAAATTATTATTTGAGAATCATTCTACCCACTTCTGATCTTCCATCACCCCTAGAAATAATGTTCTACTCGACAATAGCCATTCCACACATAGCTCTTTTTTGATCACAATAACTATATTTTGTAAATGTGAGTTCACTGGTCGCCTCCCTAACCTTTTTCTACTAACACTACTACTTTCTTCTGGCTCTGTCTTCTGCTTCTTCACATTCAGCTCATCAATGTCATCTCTAATAGTAGGAAATTCTGGTTTTTTCCATTTCTTGTTCGGGGAACTTAGGGTTTTCGAGAGATTTGGGAGCTAAGGCTTGAGGGTAAAGGAATGGTTCAGTGGATTGAGAAGTAACTAGGAATTCATTTTATCATTTAAGAATCATAAAATAAATAATTTAAAATATAAAAAGTAGAGTATAAACGATACAGATTTTGGTGGCAGACAGAAGTTTAAAACAACGCATACTTGTTAGTAGGGTTTATTGGTGAGAATTCCTATTAGTGAGGTATATCAGTGATGCATATTAGTGAGGTTTCATATCAGTGAGGTATCATATCAGTGAGGTATATCAGTGAGGTTTCATATCGGTGAGGTATATCTATGAGGTTTCATATTGGTCAAGGTTAGTCATTCCTAACTCATGTCTAATGTAACTTAACCTATCTGAACATAATGTTTTGGTGAAAATGTCAGCTTATTATGTTCTGTACCTATAAATTCAAGAGTAATATCACTTTTTTGGTAGTGACCTCTCATGAAATGGTGCCTTACATCAATGTGTTTCATCCTAGAGTGAGACACAAGGTTCTTTGAAATATTAATTGCACTAGTGTTATCACAGTTTATTGAAACATGCTTAAAATCATATCCATAGTCCAAAAGAGTGTGTTTTATCCATAGAATTTGTGCATAGTAACTACCAGCAGCTATATACTCTTCTTCGATAGTAGACAAAGCTACAGAATTTTCTTTCTTTCTACACCAAGATACTAAGGAGTTTCCCAATAAATGACATTTTCCAGATGTGCGTTTTTTAACCAACTTTCAACCCACAAAGTAAGCATATGAATAACTATTTAATACCACATATTGTCCTTTCGGATAATACAAACCAAAATTTTTAGTATGTTTAAGATACTTAAAAATTCTTCTAACAGCAGGCAAATGTGATTCTTTAGGATTAGCTTGAAATCTTGAACACATACACACATTGAACATAATATCCGGTCGACTTGCAGAAAGGTAAAGTAGACTCCTAATCATACCTCTATAATTAGTTTGATCCATTGGTTTCCTAGTTTAATCTGCATCCAATTTACAAAAAGTACTCATAGGTGTATCAATTTCCTTAATACTATCCAAACCATAACATTTTAAAAGATCACTTGTGTATTTACTTTTATTCAAAATAATACCATTCTCATTTTGAAAAAGTTGAAATACAAGAAAATATTTGAGTTCTCCCATTAAACTCATTTCAAATTCATTTTTGATAATCTTTGAAAAATTAGTACATAAATAATGTTTAGAAGATCCAAAAATAAAATCATCAACATAGATTTGTACTATCAAAACATCTTTAGAAATTCTTTTAACAAAAAGAGTTGGATCAGAAATCCCTTTAGTAAAACCATTTGAAATAAGAAAACTACTAAGTCTATCATACCATGCACTTGGAGCTTGTTTTAAACCATATAAAGCTTCAGAACTTTTAAAAACATGATTTTGAAAATGTGGATTTTTAAATTTGGGTGGTTGTTCAACAAAAACATCTTCATTTATAAAACTATTTAGAAAAGCACTTTTAACATTCATTTGATATAACTTGAAATTCAGATGAGCAGCATAGCCAAGTAAGATCCTAATAGCTTCTAATCTAGCTACAGGGGAAAAGGTATCCTCATAGTCTATATATTCTTCTTGACTATATCCATGTGAAACTAGTCTTGCTTTGTTTCTAACTATATTTCCAGACTCATAAACTTTGTTTCTAAAAACCCATTTAGTGCCAATGGTCAAGGTATTCTTAGTTCTCTCTATTAATTCCCAGACACTGTTTCTTTCAAATTGATTTAACTCTTCTTGTATAGCCATTACCCAAAATTCACCATTGATTGAATCATTAACATTTTTAGGTTCTAACTGTGAATGAAAGGTTTGATGTTCAACTTGGTTTCTTAGAGAAGCTCTAGTCTATATCCCTTTATCAAGATTACCAACAAAATCTTATAAAAGATGATTATTTAGAATCCTAGTTGATCTAGTAAAGGTAGGACTAGAAATTTCATGTTCTTCTCTAAGTTCAGGGTCTATAGTAGGAGATTCTGGAATATTTCCAGAACTGGATGTATTTACAATAGGCTTATTGTTTTTTTCATTAAGGTCCAGAACAAAAAAATATTCTTCATGATTTTGAAGAGAAGACTTAGGTTCATGTGGATCAGTTTCATCAAAATTTATATGAATAGATTCTTCCACACAATTAGTTCTTTTATTGAAAAATCTATAGGCTTTTATAGCTAAACAATAACCAAGAAAAATTCATTCATCACTTTTGGAAGAAAACATTTCAATATTATCCTTTGTATTGAGAATAAAGACATTGTAACCAAAAACTCTGAAGTAACTTACCTTAGGTTCCATATTATTCCACAATTCATAAGGGGTATTTTTGAGAATGGGTCTAATCAAGAATCTATTAATAATATAGCAAGCTGTATTTACAGCTTCAGCCCAAAAATAAATAGGTAGGTCATATTCATTAAGCATGGTTCTTGCAATTTCATGAAGGGTTGTATTTCTTCTTTCTACCACACCATTCTGCTGAGGTGTTCTTGGGGAAGAAAAGTTGTGACTATATCCATGGTGTGATAAATACGATTCTAACTCATGATTTTCAAACTCATGACCATGGTCACTTCTCAAATTCTTAATCTTAAGTCCACTAAGGTTCTCTATAGACTTGGATTATTTAATAAAGTATGAACAAGATTCACTTTTGTGAGCTATAAAGTATACCCAAGTATATCTAGAATAGTCATCTACTAGGATATAGACATAGTGCTTCCCATTTAAACCAGAAACTCTAGAAGGTCCAAACATATCCATGTGAACCAACTCGACTGGTTGAGAAGTTGAAACTTCTTTCATTGATTTAAAACAAACTTTATCTTGCTTTCCCTTTTGACAGGGATTACAAACTTTATTAGGTTGGAAGTCGAGTTTAGGTAGGTCTATAACTAAGTTCTTCCTAGTCACTTTTCTAAATGAATGAACGTTGTAATGTCCGAATCTTTTCTGCCAGAGCCAATACTCTTTATGAATGGAATTTAAACAAGTAATGTTTTGATTAGCTAAAGAATTCAAATCAACAGCATAAACATTTTCATTTCTCAAATCAGAAAATACTAAAACATTTTTAGAGTTAAAAACATTATAAGAATCATTTTGAAATATAAAATTGAAACCATGACCACATAACTAAGAAATATATAACAGATTATATTTAAGTCCATCAACAAATAAAACATTAGAAATCAAAACTGAATTAGTGTTACTAATCTGGTATAGTCCGATGATTATTCCTTTAGAGTTATCACCAAAGGGGACATGGCCTCCATCATCACTGATTAAGATTTTATAGCATAAGTAATCTTCAGTCATATGACTTGAACATCCATTGTCCATGTACCATTCCTTATCATGAGAGCTCTTCAAGCAAGTCTCCTACAAAAAAGGTTTAGATGGAAAATGATTTTGGTACCCAGATTTCCTTGGGTCTAGATAGGTTATAAAGCAAAGATTTAGGTACCTAGATTTGTCTAATGGGTCTCAAATAACTTACAGAATCAATAGATTTTGTAAAATAAACTTTATTTGATCTATAATAATATTAATTACTAGTTTAAGCATTTCAATTTCTAGTACTAGAACTAGCATAATTCTGTCCAGATTTTGGAATAAATCTATTTTTAGTAATCTGTCTCTTTCCAGGTTGATAGCCAATACTAGTGGTATTTTTTGGTGCCACATTTTTTCCTAGCATTTTTGTAAGAGTATCTTTTCCATTTGTGAATTTTTCTTAGTCCTTATTTAATTTCTCATTAGACAATTTCAGTTCAGTATTTTCCTTATGTAATTGAGCATTCCTTTCCTTTTCTACATCAAGTGTAGATTTTACAGAGCTGGTTAAAGCATGATGTTTCATTAAAAATTAATACTTGTCCTTCAATTCAATACATGTTTCTTCTCGAATATTAAAATATTAAAATAACTCATTACTAGACATATTTTCAGATTCAGAGTCAGAATCAACTCCAGAATAATATGAATTTAAATTAGGATTGTCCAATGTTACCTCAGATGTGTTTTTCATAAAACACATGTTAGAGCGATTCATTTTAGAGTGAGAACCTTCAGATTCACTTGTGTTGTCTTCTGAATCACTTAAGGTAGCATTCATAGATTTCTTGTACTTAGTGTCCTTGTATTCATGTTTCTTCTTGAACTTCAACTTTGGACAGTCTACTTTCACATGTCCTTCCTCTTGCATTCATAGAACACAATCTCATCACTCTTATTAGTCTATTTTCAGTCCTTCTTCCAATGACCTCTGTTATCATTTTTTCCTTTGTAATTTGATTTTCTGATTAATTTCTTCTTACTGTAGAACTTCTTAAATCATCTGGCAATCTGAGCCATCTCATCATCACTGTCAGATGCACTCTCTTCATTGCTTGAACTGTCATTGTCACTTTGAATTTTCCTTTGACTTTACTCTTTGAAGAAATTTTCTTGAAGGCTACTGACTTGTTCCTTGGTTCATCATCCTCTTCCTTATTCACATTGTGTTTTTTCACTTACATCATAAGCTTACCTATTAATTCTGTAATGGTAAAAGTACCAATATCACATGATTCACTAATTAAAACTGATGTGCCTCTCCATCTTTCTGGAAGACATATTAATATCCTCATGATCTATTCTTTTAAAGGAACAACTTTAACAATAGATATAATAGTGTTGAAAATCTCATTAAACCTAACATACATATCAGAAATGGGTTCATCAGGCATCATTTTAAAATTATCATATTTAATAGTATAGGTATTCAGCCTCATATCTTTACCATTGGTAGTTCCCTCATGGGAAATAGCTAAAGTGTCCCAGATTTCATAAGTAGTTTTACAAGAAGATATGCGATTGAACTCTTTGTCTCCTAAAGCACAGTACACGACATTCATTACTTTACAGTTATTATTGTAAGCAGTTTTAGTATGTTCATCCCAAGTAGTTCTTTCAGATTCTGGAATCTTATATTGAGTTTTTATAGCAGTCTAGATATCAAATCCCATACTTTCTAAATGAATTTTCATTTTAAGCTTCCACTGGTCATAATTTGTACCATTAAAGAAAGGTGGCATGTTGGTAGCAGCACCTTCAAGTCTATTATCCATAATTCGATTTTAGAAAATATATTTAAAGAGATAAAATTTAGAACTAACAAAAATTTAAGATATTTGAGATACAACTAAAATAAAATCTAAAAAATAGAGTGTTTCAAAAACCATTAATAATAAATAAATCCTTTGATACAAAATGTTGGTTGGAGTGGATACTCAAGAGGGGGGGTGAATTGAGTTGCAATTAATATTTCTATTAAAAATATTTCTCTTAAAATCCCCCAATTTAAAAACTAAGTTAAACTGTAGTGAATTTATATAGATTGTAAATGTTCAATTAGTTTCTCAATGATTGATTAGGTCTCAATAAATTTAATTAGAAGATTAAATTAGCTTATGAAACTAACATACTAGTTCACAATAACTACAAAAACTTGCAAATTTAACTATCAATGTAACTTTAAAACAAATTGTATTTCGAAGTAATTAGCAGAAGAATACAAAATATACAGTATACATTAGATGTAATCTAGGAAGCATAATAGATATAACCAAGAGGTTCAGTCTCAAGATGAGACATATTCCTCTCAAAAAAATTATATAAATTTGATCCACAACCTAGATCGGGGTAAATAACGGTGCAAGGACTGTCCAGTTACTAAGACATCTACCACAATTCTACGTGGGAAACCAGAACAAAAATACACAGGCTGTTCAAGTCTTACATGACTTCTGCCACTATCCATAGTGGGATACAAAAGAGTTATAGATGGTTTTTGTGAGGATTTAGAGATCCTCCAGTTTAACACAGGATATAGTGTGAGTGTAAAATATACAGAGCACACACACTGCTCAAAATGAAAATAAAAGAATCACTAAGAGAGTAGATATGATTTTAGAATGCTCTAGTGTTTTGAAGTGTAGCTCTGGACTCTTTTGATTAATTAGTAATGCTTCTGAGTCCTTCTCTGGTTTTTTTCTGAAAAATCAGAGGGTCGTTTTCTTCGTGTTCTGTTTGATCATCTTGAGTGCATGAAGTGGTCGTTGTAGTTCTTCATTCCTTGACTGAAGTTCGTTTTGTGTTCTCTTATTATATTACTCACTTCATGTATATCCAGTGTTCTTAGAGTATGGATGTAGTCTTTCTGTATGAACCACTTTACAACACTCTTTCCCCCTTTTTTGTACCTTTTTATGTCCGGCCTTTGTCCTTCCTTATATAGATTTTAGCTCGGGCAATGGGAATGATTAAATTTTTACAGGTACAAGGTACGGTTCCCTGACATGCCAACAAATATCATTAAATAACATTAATTGAATTAAAATAATCAAATATGACCATTGCTTAATAAATATATAATATTGAAAAAAGTAGAGTTTAGGAATCAGTGTCAGTTTTTCACCAGTAGCTTTCTTTCGGTAGATATGTAACGATGGACTTTGTATAGCAGTGACCTCTTATCGGTAACGCTCTTCCCTTGTACACATAGCTCTTTATATCAGTAGCTGTTACTCTGTGTATCAGTAGAGCTATATACCAGTGACTCCTTCTATTGGTAGCTCTTGGTCTATTGGTATCTCGCTTGTATCAGTTGCTCTTTTGTATTTGACTGTCTGTATCGGTAAAATTTGTATCGGTATCTTGTGCATATCGGTAGCTTTGTTCTGTACCGGTGATTATGTGTATACCAGTAGACTTATACATACCGGAATACTATTTCCATCGGTAGATCAGCTTCTATTGGTAGCTTTATATATTAGTGGACTTGATCTATCAGTGACATGTTCTTTGCAGTGGACTTATACATACCGGTAGCTCTGTGTATCAGTGAACATTGCTTATCGGTGATAATTTCTTTTGGTAGAATAAGTACCGGTAGATCTGTATCAGTAGTTATAAGCATAACAGTGACTTAACACTTGTCTTCTTTATGAAAAACATATCTGATTGAGTTAGAATTACATCAAAATTCATATAAACCTAGATAGACTTTGTTAAACATATTTCAAATATTATTTTAATATTATTATCATCATGACAATAGAATTTCATAGATTGAAAGAATTAATATATAGATAAACATTATTTGGTATTATCAAAGTTTGTGAAAGCATAATTGGGATTATCAAAATAGGTGAGGTCAACATATACTGATAAAAATGTTTGAAGTATAAAATCACTCAGAAAAAATAAAACTTGAGATAAAGGATATGTCTAGAATTAATCAAGGATTACGATTGCATGATCCATTACCATCAGGGAAAGGAAAATAAAGTGGATGATGCTTGAGTCAAAAGAGTAATGTTACATTAACATTGACACATTTGGAACAAGATCCTTTGGTTTTTGAGTTGATAAATTTTGGATTATAAGTTGTTGGTCCAGGGAATTCCTCTGTTTGGTTTTAGGTGGCTGTAAAATCCAATCTTGCATATAGGATAAAGCAAGCATAGAAAGAAGACAGTATGTTCCAGAAAAATTTAGAATTGGTTCAGAAAGGTAAGTCACCTGAATTAAACTTTGATATAGATTGTGTTTTGATGATTTATAAAGATATTATGTGTGAATTTTAATTCTCATTTTAATAAATATTTATAATGTGAAGCTCATAGTTTTCTCTTTTTAGTTCATCCCAGTCATACTAAGATGTACAAAGATAATCAGAAATATTACTGTTGGGATGGAATGAAAATAGATATTTCTGAATTTACCCTGAGATATTTGATTTTAAAACAAGTTAAAGTAGAGAAATAGTTAAAAAAATGACGCCTAAGTATTTTCCAATTCCATAGTGGAAATGTGAAAACATTTCCATTTATTTCATAGTGGTATTACCAAAGACTTCCCGAGGTAAAAATGAAATCTGGGTTATTGTTGATCGATTGAATAAATCTGATCATTTTTCCATTAGGGATAATCTATCTCTAGATCAACATTCTCGATTGTGTATTAGAGAGATAATCAAGTTACATGGAGTTACCCTCTCCATTGTACCTGATCATGATCTAAATATCACTTTTAACTTTTGTAATGGCCTTCATAAGTCGATTTGTACTGAAATAAATTTGAGTAAAACTTTTCATCCTCAGTTAGATGGGTAGTCAGAACAAAATATTTAGAAATTAGAAGATATGATATGTTATTACTCAATTAAATATTAGGTATATTGGGACCAATATATTTATTTGGATCATTTTTCTTATAATAACAGTTTTCATTCCAGTATACAGATGGTACCATTTGAGGCATTATGTGGAAAGTCATGTCGAACTCCAAATTTGGGATGGAGTAGGTGAAACTAAGTTGATGGGACGAAAATTAGTAGAAGAGATGGAAAAAAATTAAGCTGATTCAGAAGTACATTAGAATAGGATAGAGTAGGTAGAAATGTTAAATGGATAACAAGAGGAAGGTTCATTCATTCGAGGTAGGTGATCATGTCTTTCTCAAAGTTTCTCCCTAAAAAAGTGTGATGTGTTTTTATAAGAAGATAAAGCTGAGTTAGAGGTTCATTGGACCCTATGAAATCCTAAAAAAAGTTGGATTAGTTTCATATGTAGTGGCTTTACCTCCATGATTATCCAACGTACAAAATTATTTTCATTTTCCAATGTTGACAAAGTATATACCAGATCCATCTCATGTTTTGAGCTTAGAGGTAGTTCTATTGGAAGAGAATCATTCTTATGAGGAACAAACAGTCCATATTATTGATTGAAAAGAGAAAGTGTTGTAGAATAATCTAATTTATTAGGTAATGTTTTTTTGTAAAAACCATATGGTTGAAGAGGAAACATGGGAATCTGAAAATCCTATGAGGTATAAATACCCCGACTTACTTGATATGTGAATAAAATTGCGAGGACACAATTTCTAAATGGGGGGAAGGATGTAAAATCTTATGTAAACAAGGAATATTAAATTTTAATATTTGTTAATATTTGAGAATTAAATCTTACTTTTAATTTAATGGGGATGCAATATTTGATGGTGTACCAGACATGAAACAATGTGTTTCTCCAAAATCTTATGTTGCACACAATGATCGGTAATACTGAAAATAATAATATAATATTATTATTTCAAATAGAAGTTAACACTGAGATATTGTATTAGATAGAATGAAAATAACTTACCATATTATGATTAAACATGTTTTTAGATGATTTTACATTTATCCAATAAAATTTACAGGCTTAAAATGAGAATGAATCTAATTTTAAGTATAAACACTACAATATTTTTAAACTGTATTTTTACAAAGTTATGATGGAAAACCCTTTTTAAATATAGTTTTTGATTCCAATTTTATATGATTTATTATAATAAATAAACTTCTTCTTTATAATCAAGTCATAATAATTTAGTTTTTGTAAATTTTTGGTATTTTTCTCATTAAGATCATTTTTAATAAATAGTGGAAAATACTGCATTTTAAGTCAAAACTGTCTTTTCATCCTATTTATTTATATGGATAGATTATACATTTAATTGGTTTTAGAGTATATTTGGATTATATATTTATCATTTAATCTAGTGGTGGTCATTTTAAGTAATTTCACATTGAAATTGGACTTAAACACATATCAATCATTGGATAGTTTTTACTTCATAAATACATGCTTGGGTTTTGACAAAGGGAATTAATTTTAAATTAATTTTTGAAACTTTTTTGTTTTAAATTTGGAATAAAGGATACCATATTTTTAAGCAGGAGGCCCAAATTGTATAAATAGGTTTCTTTTTATATTTAGAGATTATGAATAGTATCGTCATTAAATATTCTGTTTACATTGGTTAAAGGGTAAATCTGGTAAATAAAGGTATAAAATCATATTATAATAATATTAAATTACCCTAACACATGTACTAACTTTATTGGATGAAATATTTATGACCATAGGCATACTAAGGTCTATTTTGGGACCCCATGGGGCCACTTTTGTGTGAAAATGACATTTAATTACTTTGAATTTAAAGTAAATGAAAATATAACATAAATATATTTATTTTACTAGAATAATTATTATATTGGGTTATATAAGCGATAAGTTCGTCTATAAATATTCATTAGAAATTTAATAACATTTAATACATCATGTTTTTTTATTTTTTATTTTTTTTATATTATATAAATAATTGTATTTACCACACAGCAGTGATGTAGTGATTACCTTATTAGTGAATGATTTTAATAAATGAGATTATAAATATTAAAATAAATTAATTTTTATAATTTTAATGTTAACCACCAGTTTTATGGATGATTATTAATTTTTATATTTTATTTAAGGATGTTTTTTAGAAATAATCATGTTATGAATTTGATAAGATGTCATGATATGAATAGTATGAAAATTGGCATAAATGAGTCTTTAAAAAACACTATTTTTTAAATGATATAATAGTCCTAAAAATATATGATTTGGGCATATGACTAAGATAATGTTTAAAATGTTATTAATGAACCACTTGTGGTTATATTGGAATTTTATATTACTAATATTAACTATATAGTTTGAATACAGAAGAAGACATGATATGAGTTAAATTAGTTAACTAAGGGTTAATTCTAAATAATATAGTTAAATTTGAAACAAAAAACATCTCTAAAACCTATTGGAATATAGTATTAAGAAAAATACTCATTTTAACGTATAATTTAATGATTTTTGACCTTTTGAAAATTTATATTCAGTTTATAATAAAATAATCTTTCAAGACATTCCAAAAGTACCCCTCCTCCCTCTTATAAAGGCCACCAACTCTAACCCCTTACTCACACCTCTATAGCCCCATGGAAAATCCAAAATCAAATCTAATAAGCTCCAAATATCCCTCTATCCCTCCTATAATCCTTACCTTAGGTAAAAAGAAAATTCAAGAAATCCTTTTTTCTCAAAACAAAGCGAGTTTCCCGTTTTAAGAGGTAACATATTCTCTAGAGTTCCTTTCAAATATTCTATTTCTTCAAACCTTATTATATTAATATTCATTGATTACATAAAAAACAAATATCATCAATATAATTGGATGTTTTTTTGAGTTGTATTCAATATACACTTACACACACCTTGATTTAATGGATACGAACATACCGTTTCTGTGAACGGAGAACTACTGCCTCAAGAAATGATGATTGTTTGATTTTCCCCTACCACATCTCATGGTAACCTTTATGATGGAATTGTATTTATCAATGTTAGATATTATGTTTAAATTGTATTTATGATTCGGTAATATTTATTTATATCATACCTTTATGGTTTCCGTAAGGGTAAATATGATAATTTAATTTGAGGAAGTGGGGACTACTAACCCTCGAAGTGATATGACTCTTTCATGCCATATATAGAACGTATAAAAGATTTTTTTAATAAAAATATGTAACATATATGAAATATTATATTATATCAGAATTATACTATACCAATATATGATTAATTTTTCATTAATTTAAATAAAAAATAGAAATGAATGTAGTGTTAATGCGTACGTACAACTTACTATCTTCATAAAAGATGCATTTCATTTCATATCTCCAAGTGTTATGGAATATTATAAATACATATGTATTAGATATATGTGATATATATGAATTATATTTTGGATATAGTGGAATTCTGGATACATGGGAAAATTGTGATTATAACAAGATCATATTCGACTCAAGTACCAAATATCGAAAAAATGACCAATATTAACATAAATAATTATATATTTTTTATGCAGTTGTAATAAGTTATGTAAAAGGAATAAAAAACTTGAAAAAGGTTCTAAAGCAAGTAAAAATTAACTTATATTTAGTATCCAGTAAATTAAAGAATGAATGATTGGGATTATAATCTAAGAATATTTGGGTATGATATTCAATTATTATTCACATGATATCATGCCCATTATCCTCCTGTAATATTTAAATGATCATTAATATCACCATTTTTTAAAATTACTATTACTATAAAAAATGGGCAAGGGAAGCACTAACCCTTTATCAGCACTAAAAAAAGTGCTGAAAAAGGGGGCCTTTATTTATGCTAAAAAATCACTGATAAAGGTGCAATTTTAATAGTGCTAAAAACAGCACTGTTGAAAGTGACCCTTTATCAGTGTTCTTTTAGCACTGATGAAGTCCCCCCTTTATTAGTAGTTTCTTTAGTACTGATAAAGGGGACCCCTTTACCAGCTCTTCTTTTAGTATCATTGATAAAATGAGGGATTTATTAATGTTTTTTTCCTACCGTTGATAAATTTTATGTTTTAAAAAAAATCATGAAATATAAAATATTGTTCTATAAGTATATTTATATTGATATATATATATAATAAATATTTTTTAAATTTGTTTTAGATAAGTATAAATAGACTATTACATTTAATATATAATAAATTTAGTGACAATGGCTTTAAAATATTTTAAAAAATATTATTAATTATTTATTTTCTAATTATTATTGATTAAAAATCATTTAATAACAAATTGAAGTCACAAAAAATCCAAAAAATTAATAAATGATCTAAAATAAGTTCAAAATGTTTCTCTAACTTCAAACAACCATAACTTCTGATTCAGGTGACCATTTAAGCTCTACAACATATAAAATCGATGCTTGTGATGAGCTCTATGTGCTAGTGATCGATGCAATTATTCTGTCACATTTTTTGAGGCCCAAAAAGGCCTAGAAGGCCTTCAAAACTGAGTTTTTAGTTTTGATACCTAGATTTGTTAACATTCAAACATGTATAACTTCTGATACGGAAGATCTTTAGGCCTTTACCACATATCATATCAATTTTTGTTTCATTTTCTTTGATTTTACTAGTTGTGGAGTTGAAACGGGATTCCAGATTATATGTTATGGTCGTTTTAACATTCTATGGATTTTAAAAAAAACACACATACACACACACACAAACACATATATATATATGTATTTTTTCGTAAATATACATGTATCTGCGTGTGTGTGTCTGTGTTGTATATATGTATGTTTGTATTTATTTATTTATTTATAAAAACACATAAAAAACATATTTCATAAATGTATTTAAAACTAATCTTATAAATATATATTCATAAACAAATAAATATACGGATAAAAAATTATGACTAAAAATATATATATAAATAAATATAAATATATATTAAAATATGAATGAATATATATACACTGATACATGAATAAATATATTTATATTAAAATGAATCTATATTAATATATGAATAAATATAACTATATATATATATAAATAAATAGATATATCATTAAGTAGAGAAAAATGAAACTGTGTAGTGGTCAAGGTGAAGCTGCAAAAGGAGGGAGGTTGCGTGTTCAGTTATTGGTTGAAGAAAAGGGGTGAATTCATGTGGGGATGCACAGGAAGGGCATCATGCGGGAGAGTGTGAGGGGTGGGGGGTGGGGGGGGGGGGGTGGGGGGTCCGCCTGGCACTGATAAAAGGGGGAGGTCAAGAACTATTAAAAGATCCTCCCCACATTATATTATTATTTGTTTTTTTTATTTTTTTTGACTTTTATCAGCGCCTTTTAGAAGTGCTGATAAATATCCCCTTTATCTGTGCTAAAAAACACTAATAAAGGGGTCTTTTATCCGCCCTTTTTTAGAGCTGATAAAGCGGGCCTTTATCAATTCTTTTAATATCACTGATAAAAGGGTCCCCCTTTATCCTCACCTTGATTAACAACTCCTTTTTAGCGCTGTTAATCAAATTTTCTAGTGCTGATAAAGGCCATATTTGTAGTAGTATACTAAGAATTTGAGATTATTATTTCTTTTTATGTTTCCCCCATAATATAAATAAATGTTTTTTATATTTTTTTTAAATAAGGGTTCTGTTTATAATGAAATAAGATAGATATAATTCATATAGTTTATTAAATAGTATTTTATCTATCTAAATTTCCATAGAGGCTAAGTCATTATGGTTATTTAATAATTTGTATTTTTATTTCTTTAATATTAATATGATAAGTTGTGATATTTATGAATTGTAAGTAGGGGTATCTAAATTTGTTATAAGATAATGTTTTAGGTACCCTTGGATACTTGGATTAGAAACCATTAGTGATAACACATGAGATAATCCAATGTCTAAAAAACATCATATGTTTTGGTAAATTAAGGACCGTGGTTTCCCTATAAAAACATCTATATAGAGATACTACATTTACATACGGTTTTGGACTAGATTCATATAGGGATAATAACCCTGAAAAGATTTTTTCATGTATATGTCAACCATCATTCTAGCGAATGATGAGTGTTCCATTACTTTGCACTTGTTATGACACCCTTAGGGATGTGATGGGGATAATTCACATTTTATTTCTGAATTATCCTGATGGATATGAATATATAGTGATGATGGATAATCATGGTAATACTTAAGGTGAAATATATTGAAATTTACATTTCACTATTTTGAAATCCTATATATATTTTTCATTATTATCTGATTTTCCACTATGATTTTTATTTCTCACACTTTTATTTTTAGAATTATTCTATGATTTTAATCCAAATAAATCATGTTAATTTTAAATGTGTTGGATAATGAAAAGTTTAACCTCCCATAATAAATTCGCTTATGTGATATGTAATAATAAATATCATTTCAATAATCACTCAAATTTCTCAAGCCATGAATCATAATAAGATTCTAAATTTTTAAAGGGATGTTACAATGTTATATTTTTACCCTCATGAGGAAAAATTCACCTTAACTTAGTGTATCTACTAATCCAGTTATTTATGAGTAATATAAATATATAGTTGAAATGATATTTTCCACCCTCATGTGTTTGGAAAATAAATAAAATCATTTTTTTTTCATTTATCAATTTTTTGGAGAAGTTGATCGATGGTGGAATTTCATTAATAAAATTTGGAAACGATATTAAATTTACTCCATGGAGTGAAATGAGTTAAAAATTTTATTTTAGAACACCTAATTTCCTCATATTATTAAAAATAAAATGGTGAAAGAATTCCTTTATGGAACCCATAAGGAAGATAAATCCATAAGTTCATATGAGGACAATTTTACAATACATGAAATGTATTTTTATTACTATCACTGAGAAAGAAGGTAATTTTGTTCAACTTCTAAATGGATTAAATCTACATGTCCAACATGTGTATGCAACAATAGACTATACTATTTATTAATAATTTATAAGATGTTCTACTATAGTAGAAATAGTGATTGGAGTTACCTATAAATCATATTGTATTGATGAGAAAATAATGATAGAGTTCATAGGTAATTATTAGAATGAAAACTATATTTATAATATGAATATTATTCCATTTTGATTGAATTGTGGAATGATACATGAAGGAAATTTTCATAAGGGGCTATTATATAATTTATTCGTTGAAAGGATAGTGGGTAATTTAATGCAGAAGTGGTGGGCTAAATTTATCCAATGATGGAGGAAATGTTCCACATAATGAACCAACCATACTATAGTGTTTCAAATAAATTTATTATGGTCATTATATTGATTAGTGATCAACATTGAAGTTTAATACTGATGAAAAAATAAAAAATATATAAATAATAGGGAAAAAGGGAATCCCATTTAATCACTATTATTGGTGAGAGGTTTGATAACTATGTTTTAGAAGGAAAACATACCATAAACTCTTGAAATAAAATTTTCAAATTTTATTTTGTATCTAAGAAATATTTTAGATATGAGTAATTTTATAAGTGTATAAAAACCCACCTCAATGATTATATATTAAATTAGTAGTGAAAACCCTTAATACTACAATAATTTCTTATCAAGAGTATTCTTATTATTTGGATGATGTTATTGGGAATGTGTTTCCTTTAAATAATGTTATCATACATTAAATATCATTTAATATTTTTTTAGTCAATAATTTGATTTATCTATAGGGTGATAACATCAATTTCTATGGAATAATTATCATATTAAATATTCTAAACCAACATAGGATCACTAATCTATGTGATGATAAATATAAATGTCTGATGGAATTCACAACTATTACATGGTTATAGATTTTTATTAAAAATGGTTTTTTATCTCAAATGTTTTGATATAAACTTAACATTATTGATATGAATATTGTGTAGGATTTTGTTGATGTGTTTTAGAATATTTTCATAATATTAAACTGAATTGTGAGGTTATGATTTTAATAAAACTAATATCTAGTGCTACACCAATCTCAATAATTCCGTATAGAGTACAACATATTATGTTTAATGAATTAATGATGCAATTATGTGAGAATCATGTAAAGGGGCTCATTCAACCATATGTGTAACCTTGGCATTGAAATATTCCTTTTGTTATGAAAAATGATGGATCAATGAATCTAGGTTTTTATTATCAAGAACATAAAAAATAACAATCACGAAAAAGTATTATTTACCAGTAATTGATTAATATTTTTATCAACTACATGGATCTTTATACATTTCCAATATTGGATTTAATTTTTGATATCATATAATGAGTTTCAAGACAATGGATATACCTAATATAATATTTTTTATAGGACTTGAACACTATGAATTTATAGTGACTCTATTTCATAATATTAATTTCCCTAATACTATCATGGGTTTACTTAATATAATAATTATATATAACTATGATTTGATTGTTTTAGTCTATATAGATTATATTTATATATTAAATGTGTAAGTAAGTGCATGGAGATCACTTGAGGATTGTACTCATGATTCTACTGAAGAAGAAGAGATCTAAAAAATGTTAAAAGTGAGACTTATAGATATAAAATGGTTATGTTTAGGTAATATAATATCACACGAGGGTATATAAGTACACCAATAAATGGAGGAAGTTATTAAATGTCAATATAGGCTAACAGACATGGTACAGATTTTTAGATGTCTTATTTTTTTATGGATATTATTAATTATTTTTAGTGCATTTCACATTCCTATATAATCCAATCCACATGTCAACGTAGAATTTTGAATATTTTTTCCATATATAAATATTATAATCAGTTATATAAATTTAAGAGAATGTTATTTGGTTGAAATGTTGTAACATTACCAAGCAATGGATAACAGTTTGTGACGTAAAATTTTTTCTCAATGATGTGACCAAGTTATGTCATATTATTGAATGAAATAGTGATAAATTATTCCTCACACCAATTTAATGTTCAGGAGAAAAATTATCCAAATCATGATTTGGAGTTAGCTATGATAATTTCTTCACTATAGATAATGAGGTAATATTATTATGGAGAAAAATGTGATATATATAATAATCTTAAAATGTTAAAATATATATATTAACTCAAAATGATAAAAAAATGTCATAGGGAATATTGTTGGAGTTGATTAATTACTATGACTACTCAATACCCTAACACTTAAATGGAGAATACATAATGGAAAATTCTTTGAGTTAAAAAATTCATGATATATTATTAATGATGGGGGTTAAAAATGATACTATATTTCTAGATATTAAAATGTTCGACCTATGTATCTTGATTGATGGGGAAAACTATTATAATACTCAATTAAGTGTTCAACCATATATTTTTGTGAGGATCAATGATCCATGAAAGGAAGATTCCATACTTTAGAAAATAGATCAAAATGATTCTGATTTCAACCTTGACTAGGATTGTGTGATATTGTTTAGGGACCATATATCTATTCCTTCCAACCCATACATGAATATGGATTGGTAATATGAGGATAATAATTCATCATTACCTAATCATAATAGAAGTAAGAATAATTATAGTGGTATGAAAGAGTAATTATGGAGGAGAGGAATGAAGAGAGAGAGAGAGAGAGAAAGAATGTAGAAAAATTTATCGTAGTTCCTCATTTCTCAAAACTTAATGATTGTGAGAAAGAATTATAAAGGTATTTAACAACCACTACCCATACAATAATGAAAATAAGAAAATAACACTATTCTTGTTTTCATTGTAATCCCCAAAATTTCAAAAATTAAGAGTTCTATTTTAGTCTTAGTTTATCTCCATAGAAAGTTATCATTATTAATTGAAATTCGTGAAGGAATTTGAAAGGTGAAATTTGGTTTTCAAATGTACAACATTATTATTTTATGATATATTTTAATATATATAAATTTAATTCCATTGATAAATTTCATTACATGCAATACCATGTTAAAAAAAACACAGATGTAATATTGAAATATGTTTCTAATATGATAGCTATTTTTTAGCCTATGTATATGTGGGTATGAATTTGAGTAAAACAATTATGAAAAATGTTTGGTTCACACATTTAACCATGAATTTGTTGATTATTAATTCAATTAAAATTAATATAATAACATTTCATACTGAAATATACATTTTTATAATCAATCAATTTTTATGCACACAATGTGTTTTCATAATAATATATTTAATTGATATCTATTTCTGACTGAATTTAATCTTATTTATTTATTATGTATTTAAAAAACATAAAATTCTTTAATTTTTTTCTTCTAATAATGGGATAAGAATAAATCCATTTTTATGGTTATATTTCATTTCCATAAAATCAATTATCATCCGGTTTTGAGCACTTATTTATAATTATGTTTTTACCAATTATAGAATTGTATCCTTAAAAATGGATCACATATTTGGAATCATGAAATTATAATTGGGTAAATATGTCTCTTATTTAATGTTATTATGAATAGTAAGAATTATTTTTTTTGGTATGAGGGAAACAGTAAGCATGAAAACTACAAGAGGGGTGGTGAATTATTGTTTATAAAATAATAATACTAATTTTAATAAACTATTTATGATGATTTATCTGAAAAACACTCTATCAAATTTATATTTTTAAAGTTATGAGATTTTTATAACAAAAGTAAAATTTTCATTAATAATGAACAGTAGTAAAGAAAAAATATAAAACCAATTGATTTTAATCATTATAATGTTCTCAAAATTACATACAATGATTTTAAACAATATCAACCACCCACTATATTTCTATGTCAAAGAATTTAAAAACCCTATCTCTGGGTAACCATAATTTCCACAAAATGATAATGGGTTATTTCCCTAGTGAACTGATATCCTCGATAAATTAGTCATAAAATAACTATTTCCCTAGATAACAGTACTCATGATAAATAAGACCATACATTCGATATATTATAATCCTCAGACTCACTCAATCACCCTAGATCGTACAAATACAATTACAATACTCAAAAGATTTTATGGAATTGAGAATTGTCAAATGACTTCCCTAATACAAAGAATAAATAATAAATTACAATAAACTAGTCACAAAAAGTAGCAATGTGTTATATAAATATTTTTAGAAACTCTGATATCATTAATTATGAATAACATTGATTTATGAAGAACCCCCTCCTTATTTTCAACATCTATTTATAAGAAATTATTCAATGATGAAATGTGCATATCAGAGTACTTGTTTCGATGGACTCATTTAAATTCCTTCTTCTATTGAAAAAGTTCTACTCAGTATGCCCATTACATGGTCTTCTAGTTTTTAAAATACTTAATGTTATTAGAAAAAAGTCTAATATAATTATTTTTTTATAAGGTATAATGTTATTTCCTATTCGGATGGATTAAATAAATATTTTTTATAAAATTTGGACTTCCTCAACATGATAGAGATCATATGACCATCATGGTATAAAATTTTCTAGTAAGAATTATTATATATTGACATATAGACTTCTATAAATAGTTATATAATAAAATATGTAATTTTATATACGATGTAATGTATATAATTTTATAAAATTACAAAGAATAATTTCAAATAATGATCAATTTTACTTGGTCATCAATATCACTTTTCTATAATAACAAACATATAACTTGGGATGTATAAATGTTAGTAAACTAGAAGTGGTTAAGTATGTAATTATTGAATTTAAAAATTAGTCTAGAAAGTTAAAAAATGAAAAATTCATCTAACAAAACACCCATTTTGGAATATCACAAATAAAATATTTAAAATTAGAAAACATAATATTAAAAAACAAATAAATACTTACTCTATTGTTCTTATAATATCTCCACATTTTAAAATTTATATATATGTTTCTTTGTCCCCCATTTTTATAAAATTTAAAATATTACTTCTAATACATTCATCAAAATAATTATATTTTCTCTATAAAATTATCTAATCCATTCTCCCCATTTATGATTTTAAATAATAAAAGAAAAACATATTTTTAGAATGAATAATAGAAATGATAAGGAAATAAATTATGCAATATATATATATTACTATAAAATAGACATTCACACAATAATAATAGATATATATTTCTTTCAAATGAATTTGAAAATATACATCCAATAAATTACTCTAAAAACATGAAAATATGCATTTTGATAAAGGTAGATTGAGTTATAACAAAAATTTAACATGTTTATAGAAAAAAAAATTATTTCATTGAAAATTTCTATTATATCATTTGAAAATATTAAACATCCACTCGATATTTCTTTGGATATTCAAAAATTTTCTATATATTATTATAATTATCATATTTTATTATATTATCTATTATAATTATTTAAAACTATTACTATTTTTATTTTGATTTAAAACAGTTTCCTCCCCTGTTATTATTTTTTTACTTTTTCCCTAGTTTTGTTTTTGATAAACCTATTCTCTCCTTTACAACACAAATTTATCTAATGATTATTCAGCGTTATTTAATTTTTCAAAAACCATCCAAAAGGTTAATGTCATGTTTATTCAGATTATCTATAGGCTATGAGGTCTTATAGACTTTGTCATTCATATTTTATGTTAACAAAGTAACTAATTTTATTGAATTTTTAATTCAATGAATCTTTTTATCAAATAATTTCATAACACCTTCATCAGTCATTTTCTTTAAATTCATTTTTCTCAACATAATTTAATAATTTTGTGATGTTCCATTAAAATCAATGAATTATAATTCATTTGGAATAAAAACCTCTACTAGATATTTTAGGGAACACAAATTTTATTACAAATGACAATTTTCATGAATGTTCTTGACTTTTACTTGATTATTTTGAAAACTTTCTATAATACCATCAATTTCATGAGTTATATAAGTGATTATTTTTTTATTTACATGTTATTTAATATATTTATTATAGGATAAGTAGTGGATTCAAATAAAGATATAGGAATTGTTGGTTATGATGGCCTAGAATGTAATTCTTCTTCTTTATCATCATCAAAACATCCATTTTTATAGAATTTATCATATTAATTTATTATTAATGAATAACTATACACATTTCACTTCAATAGAAAATTTGGATACCTTATATAATCTTATAAGTGGATCATGTAGATTTTTTCTTCGGTATTCTTTATAAAAACAACAAAATATTCATCTGGAATTTTCTTTTGTTTCACCATAACTATTGGAATATATTATTTATCTAACAAAATTTTCTAAACATATTCTATAGTTTTATCAACTTCAATATTGAATAAAATTCTATCTTGGTTTTAAAATATTGTCTTCTGAGAAGAATCACAAACCACCCTCTTCTTACTTATTTTCTATCCCTCAATAAGGGAGTTATTTTTCCTTGCACAAGTATACTTATTTTTGATATTTTTAACTTCCATGAAATTCACCTAAAATATTTCATTATAATAACATTATATATAGTAATATATATCTTTATAGTCCCATATTTCAGTATTTGAATAATATTAAACACATACAAATCCAATTTTGTTTCTCATATTACAAAACATTATAACATTTTTAAATGAAGTGAAATGAGTATTCTCAACCCTAAAAAATTATATCTATCTTCATCATAGATTAATATTATCAAAGGAAAATAATTAAATTAGTATTAACAAATATATATTATATTTTAGAAGTGAAATGAGGATTCCATCAGATTTATATTTAAAACTAACTATCAGAAGAAGCACAAAATATCTGGAGAATAAGATTTTAGTATATGTGTTCTCTTCCAAACAGCAAGCAATGAAGAAAACGTATTAACACACTTCTTTTTTAATAAGATTGTTATGGTAGTTGATTTGTATTCCAAATATCTAAAGATTAAAATTGAAAACCCTTAAATATCAATGGTTCATAAATATTCTTGAAACAAGTGAGAGAATGATTACAAATTCATGAAAAAATTAAAAAACATTAGAATTATTTTTTTAGCCAAATATTATATTCCATAAAAATCTAGACACTGGTAAACAATTTATAAGATGTTTAAATAAAATAAAAAAATTCTAATAAATGATTTTGAATTTAATTTAGGGAGAATAATTTAAAAAATTTATTTTTAAATTTTATTTATAAATAGGATATTCTTAGTTTTTTTCAATATTTTTAAAATTTTAATAAATTTATAAATTATTATAAAATTTTAAAGTAAACTTAAAAAATATTTAAAAAAAATATTAATATGAGGATTTTATGACAAAACTTCAGAATATTTTCTAAAAAAATATGTGTGAATATATTCTAACAATAATATTTCCCAGTAATTTTTCCAAAAAAACATTATTAAATGATTTTTAGGGAGTGAATTGTTTATTGGTAATTGTAACTGAAAACAATATAAGGAAAAATGAAAATTTTATTCCCCCTTTTATGGAGTTAATTACTATAATTATATTTCTAAAAAGGTACATTAAATGATCATTTTATGTTTATCATTTCTATATTATTTATAATGTAACCAAATCTATTAGGATTGAGGAATTTTGTAAAAACATATTCATGTATTTCATCCATTTTGATGAATTATAAAATTATTTATTCATTTAAATGTCTGATCCTAAACAAAATTCTATCATATATCAATTTTCATAGATAACTGGTGATTTTATAGGAATTTACTTAATGATACAACAATTGTTTTATCACAAACAATCTGTTTTTCTAAAACTCATGATAAAATATTTTAGCGTGTCATGCATCCACAATACTTCATCACCAAACATCCAACTTATTGATATTATACATCATTAGTTAAATGTGATAATAAGTGGGGTTTTATAAAAAACCATGAAGATAAAGACACTCATATGAAATGATAAGATTCAAATGTACTTTTTCTACCCATTTAAAATATAGTGAATAAAAAAGTTCAAAAAATTTAAATTTAAAATCATTTCTAGAAATATAAAATAGACTAAAATCCACAGTCCCCATAAGGTAATATTAATTTTTTAAAGATTCAACATCAGGTTCTTCTAAATGTTAATTATATGTTTCAAAAAAATCAGAAAAATTAAATCATGTTGACTGGTTTTGTGATATAGTAAACTACCAATGATTCCAAAACACAATAGATCTACTAGATTTATAGATTCATTAAGAAAATTAATTTTTATATCCCTATAAGAGTTTTCATTATCATAGTATTGTAATAAAAAAAATTATGTATATAAATTATATTCTTATTTTGATATATAAAATATCATTCCGTTTTTGAGAAATTTAAAAACTAATGAAAAATGTTGGTTTATCCATCCTGATCATATCAAACGCTGATTTAAAAAGCTCCACATTGTTATATAAAAGAGAGTTTTAAGTCAGACCAAATATAATATCGTTGTCATATATATTAATAATGATTATATCATTGAATTAAATACTAATTTTAGTAGGATACACAAATCATTCATCAAAATTGTATCATTGAAAAATATGGTTAAGGTAATATACTAGGGTTTTAGGGGTTTTTATATTTCGATAAAGTGTATCTGTATGTATGAAAACAAGACCCAAATATTTTTTGTTTTCAAAATTGGGTTGTGTTGTTTCATAAGATTAATGGTGTATATATCTATTAAGAAAATCACACATCACCTCCATTTGAAACATACTAAAATTTAGAATTTAGGCATATTCTAGAATAATGTGAATAAAATTATGTCTTACTATTGGATTGTAATTTTCTTAATTGTCTATGCCTTCATGTTAAATATAACCCTATGAAACAGATTCAAAATTATTTCTAAATATTACTCCACTTTCATCATATTTAATAAAGAAACCCTATTTTACCCCAATTATATCTGAATCCCTAAGACATTCAAATAATTTAAAAAATTCATACCTCTAAAATTCATTGAGCTCATATTTCATTATTTTTATCGAATAATCCTAAACTAAAACCACATTAGGTATCTTATGTTCAATTTTTTTTGAAAATGAACGATGATTAATTTTATTTCATTTGGAACATCTAGTTTGGACTAGTTGTCTAAAAACTCTAATGATATCATCATTAGTTTGATTAATATGGACATTATTAATTTTTGGGGTTTGTAAAATTATATTATTTAAAAACATGTCGAATTTATTTAGGGTTTATAACATTATAAAAAAATATTATTCTGTTGTCCACTCTTGATAATAATTTTCCAACATGGTTTGAAAATTTGTTTTTGTATAAATATATGATTATAAAGTTTTATGTTTTTTTAAGAAATATTGGTTTTATTAAATTTTTAATTCATATTTCAATTAATAGTACATGTATTTTAATTAAAAAATATATATTCCTTAATATTTATAGAATAACCAGGAATAATTTACTAATCATATTTTATAGATAATTTATTAATTTATCATTACATTTAAAAATGAAACTTTTTTGACCAAATACTATAATGTATGTTTTTTTTGTTTTCTTACATTACAGAACTCATAATTTATTTTACTAATAAAATATATAAGTGAAACGATATTTATTTTATAAGAGTATGTATTATGTTCGTCAACCAAAAAATATTTACCAATTGTGTGTTCAATCAAAATAGTTCTTATTATAATATGAAAAATTATATTTATTATGTCATCTAAACAATTTTGATATGATATTATATGTATAGAAAATTCATGTATTATACCAATTTAAAAAATCAATTTCAAAATTTGAAAATTCTCGACCACTGTCTCTATGATTATTTATAGATGATATATTTTTTTTAACATGTGATACATGATTTATAAAATAGAAAAAGGCTTCCAAAATTTATTATAGAAACTATACCCAACTATATCTATCCTTTTTATCAAATAAAACATATAGACAATATTTTCAACCTATACATTAAATTTTTGTTGGCCCAAATAAATCCATGTTTACAAACTATCAATAAAAAAAGATGAAATCTCACTAATAGACAAAAAAATACGGGTAATATATCTATACATGTTTATAAGGTATATAATCTCCAATTAATTGAACATAAGCACTGGAAGATATTTAAAATTTCATTTCTTCCAAATTTGTGATAATTTCCTATCATAGAGTATCATAATAATCTATTCCAAAACTTAGATTAATATTCTATTGTAATAATGTAATGATGGTTTTGTATTCTAATGTATTATATATTCTTTTGGAATATATTCTAGTAATGGTTGACAAAAAAGAATAAAATTACATTCTGAAGTGGAACAATATACTTAACATTACAAAAGATCACAAGGTATCCATGATCACTTAATTGGATTAATCTAATATGGATTTCCTTCAGACCTGAAAAAAATAATACATTTTAAATTAATGGTTTTCAATGAATTAAAATATTACATATATAATAGATTTTTCCACGATCATTATCACCTAATTTTACATTTCCACCATTCATATTTATTTTTAATGAAATTTAAATTTACATTAATGATATAGGAAAAACCAATATCCTTTTACTCGATATTATTGATTTCCAAACTCCTCTTATTTAAAAATAATTTTTTGGATCCCACACTTTATTGGGATCGACATTATTATCATGTTAAATTATAGGATTTATTATATGTATTACCCTTTTAAGGTATAAAATTTTTAGTTATTTAGATGATTTTTTTTTCCAAAAATTAGTATATTGTAATTCATTCTAAGAATAATTATTTTTTCATTAACCAATACTCAAACATTACGTACAAAGATTATTTTATTTGGAGTTAAATAAATATTTTGAGAATGAGGTTTTGAATTTATAAATCTTATCCAATTTTAATTACTATGAATCATTGTTTTTATATAATTTTTTTTTAAAAAATAATCTTAGATGCATAATTTTGTAAACTTATATGCAGAATAATTCTCTCAGATTTAACTATATGAACCAAATATTTATCCTCTATATTTTTATTATAACAGGGTTCACTTTTTATCTATAATGTTTGATTTAAAATATTTGTATTACTAATATTTGTTATTTGTAATTGAAAATATATTCCTTTTAATTATCATTGGGTTTAGAAAATTCAGAGTTTTTTATTAATAACTTATATAATCCAGAAACTTATTTTAGTCTATTTAAAGACACATCTTCTACTAATGACCAATATTTATCTCTATTAAAGGAATTATAATCATATTAATATTGAAAATCAATATATTTTTCATTCCATGGAAAATTTTTAAGTGATTTGTTTTGATAAAGTTTCTATATAACACTTATTTTTTATGGAATACATATAATAAATCCCAAAATATTTCTACAAACATCAATTTTGTCATAATAATTTTTAGAAGAACTATCTCAACCAGTTTCAATTCATGTGTTAGAAGTTTTAAGATATTATTTCAATATTAATTATAAATATTCTTAATATTTAGATCCTTCTTTTATTTCATAACATTTATCATATGTCATTTAAAATATGATTTGATTTAACCCATTTGTTACAATCATTGCATATCATTTATGAATATACATTCATTTCACTTATTTATTTTTTATTTTTATTGTTCTTTGATTGAAAATAAATCATCAAAACATTATGTTCATTCTCATATAATGATTTTCTAGTTCATTTTCACCTATTCATTGGGAAAAATTTCTTTCATAGCTTTAATATTCTTTTAATTAGATGATATTGAAACTCTATATGTTTATCTATCTTTCTTGTAAATCCTTGAAGTAAATTGAAATAATTCTAAATTTTTTTATTTATTTTTTTATAAATTAATTCATCCTACCCTAATATGAAATTATATTTACAATATGATTATCCGAACTAAAATGGTCCACATTCTTAGTAAAATTTTGAGAAGTTTATTTTTATTTCAATTCATAGGAATGTTATTAAAAAACATTCCACTGAAATTTTAGAAGTAAGATATTTATGCCCTAATATTAAAAATTATTATTCATTTTCATTAATTTTTAGTTCATCATTTCAAAAAATTGTATATATAAAACTAACAGGCTTGATAATCATCTCTTAATATAGCTCTTCAAGATTCATTAATTTTGCATGTCTAATTTTTAGTAATATTATGCTTTTCCAAATATAATTTTCATCATTAATTTTTTTTATTTAGAAATTAATTTTCATTGAACACAGTAAATTATACATGAGTTAGTAATTTATTTGAAATATTTAATTTTAACCAACAATAATGATTTGTATTATAATAGATCTATGAAAAAATTAATATTAAGCACTAAACAATTATCTACTCAATTATTTATTACAAAATTAATAATTTTTTCTCTTTTGTAATCATAGTAAACAACATTAAAAATTTATGTTCTCATGAATTTATTTTATCAATTGTTCTAACATTTAAATCCAAAATATTTTTAAAATAAGATATACTATTTTCTAGAAAACATCATAGTGTAAAAAGTGTGTTATATTTTGAATTATACCATGGTATAAAATGTAAAAGTTTATAAAAATATGTAAAATTAAAATCCTTATATGATAATAATTTAACATGGTGATAGTGAATTTTATCTTATAAAAATAAACCTACAATATTGTGTATCCTCTTTATGTAGGTTAATCATAAAAAATCACAGTCTTATTAATTATTTCACAGTTACGAGTTGTTTCAAAAAATAAAAAATTCCTTAAATATTGTATATCAGAAAACAATAATTTTAAAAATAAGAAATATGAATCATATACAATTCATAAAAATACAAAATAAAATATTTATTATAGAATAAATGTACTTTTAACATTAGTTTTATGGATTTTAAAAACCATTAAAATTGGGCACCAATGGTTTTCACCAAACCATAAAGGTATTTCATCTATAAAAATTTAATTCATCAATACAATGATAAAAAAATATATGCTTCACTAGCCCTGAGATCCCTAAATAATAAATATTTGAATATATATATCTTTATATACCTAAAATCCCTCTATCAAATCATATTCGATTTTTTTCAAAACAGAAGTGATATTATGATAAGTAAAATCCTTACATAGATTCATTAAAAAAACTCTGTATAGAATTAAAATAAAGTCACAAATCAAAATAATAAACTTATTCAAAAATAATTAATGAAATTATTAGATCATCAGTGCTGGAAAGCACTAGATTGAAAAAGCAGTCACATTCTTATATGTATAGTTTTTATTTTATAAATTTTCCAATGCTAATATCTTATATCTTAAATGTTATTAAAATGGCCTCGACTAAATTCCCTCTTCACCTAAAAAAGTTTTTTAGAAAAATCATCCAATGGGTGTTTTGTTTATACAATTCAGCAATGTCTAAGGATTATTTTTGGAGTAATAGTGTTTGTTCTTCAATTGGAATGATATTTATTTCTATGATGGATTTAATCAGTTTGCACCTATAAATCATGTACTTCTCCATCCGATGGAGTTAATATGATTGTAGCAATATATTTTTAACCAATTAACATTGAAATACATTAAATTGTTCTAAATTTATAATGATTCATAAGTTGAATTAGGTACTCTCATATCTAATGTATATTATACATGTCCAAATGATTTAAAAGAATAACTTCATCCCATGAATAATGTTTATTTTTTGGGAAAATTGATTTTCTTTAAACACATACATAGAACAAGAGGTTTATAATAGCTACTAAAACATAAATTTTGTTGTATTTGGTTTGTGTTTTCCAAAATTATCATATTTATTGATTGAGATATACTTTGAAAATAACATTTTTTTCACCTTGTTACGGGTAAAATTGTTTAGACATGGTCCAAACATTGTGTTAAATCTATAAAATTCTTAGACAAATTGACATTATTATACTGCATTAGTGGAGTTAAACCTTTTTAATTTATGTTTTAAAAATATGCCCTTATGGTACCATTAGTATTTGATTATCTACATTATGTTATTTTAATTAAAGGATAAATAAAAAATGTCACTCTCTTAACAAAAAAACTCTTAATTTTTTTATAAGGACAGAATATGACAAGTTTGGTTTTATTTTTTTATTTGAAGTAATAAAAAAATATTTTTCATTGAAATTTAATTTTAATTTTTAGTGATTGAATAATTTCACTCAATTCTTGTGAAACACCGACCTAAAATTTATTTATTGAATCAAAAATTAAAATAATTGGTTTTAAAAATATTAAAATTAATAATATTTGGGTGAATTAATTTGTTATTAAAATTTTAATGATAACTATAACATATTTTATATTTACTAATGGATTATATTTTAATTACTTTACATTGATTTTTTTATGAAATTAAAATTTAATAACTAGTTTTAAAAAATACAACAAGGATATTTTTTATTATGTATCATTTTATTAAATTATCTATAAAACATACATATCATGATATAGGAAAATTAGAATGATAAAAGGAAACAAATTCATCACATATATATTTATGATTTAATTGATTTATTACATGTAAAAATATATCCCTTGAATATTGAAAAATTCAAAAACAAATTAGATATTACAAAGATATATCTAGGGGTTAATCCAAATGAATAGGTTTCAAATGAAACAAAAACGATCTAAATTTTATTTTTTGATGATATTTTCATATTAGACTCATTTTTTTGGATCCAGTGGCCACTTTTTATCAATATATGAGGTGGAATGAATTATATTTTAATCGTTTTTCTGTTTCCATTTATTTTTATTCCCTCCCTTATAAAAGGAAACCCATTTTTTATTTTCATTATACCATATTTATTCTAATAGCTAAGAACAACCATGTAAAAATATCAAATAATATTCCCTAGTGACAATTTTTTGGTGGAGGATTCCTAAAAAGGCCATTCTAAGGGTCTTTATAAATGGATATATATAGTCTATGGAAGTGTAGGATATTCTGATTTATCACACCCTTTCAATTTATTTTTTCTTCTATATCTTTTTAATCTATGGTATTCCTGATAATTTAAAAAAAAATTACACCAAATATACAAAATTATTTTGATAATCATTATACCCCCAAATTTTACCCTCTTTCCAATCAACTGTGATATGAAAGTATTTCATGAGTGTATATGTCGATTATGAACTCCTTGTAGAGATACATTTAAACATCAATAACCACAATTCATTGATCAATATTATGAATGCTAGATGTTCACAAATTATAAATTTTAAATTATCATTATTATTAACTTATAAAATAATATCTACATTTTACATTCTAATATATGGGAAAATGATAATGTATCTCATGTGTATGTGTAGACTACCACATCGATAAAAGGATATGATTCATTTTTCATTTATGATATACATGTATGGTAATAAAAATGGATTTAAATAATATATTTTATATAAAAACTATTGTTTAATGTCCAATTATTATTTAAATATCATTTGTTCTATTTGTCAAAAAGTGAAAACAATATTCATCATTACATACTTATTACCGTCTCTATAAAATTTGAAATTAAAATTTTCTATATATTATTTTTAGATTATTATAAATATCTATATAAATAATATATTTTATATCTATATCATAAAAAACATTATTGAAATTATGTTACCATGACCTATGTTCAAGGATTAGAACTATGAAACATATACTCTTATGAAAAACAAATGAGGTAACAACAAAAAATGAGAATTTTAATAATTAATTATTAATAAATGAGTGGAAAATGTTATATGATTATCATATATGATTTCATAATTACTTATATGACTATATTACAATGGTATAATTTTTTTTTAATATTTTATTTAGGATTTTATATTAACTTCAAGGAATGTCAAACATGAGTTAATGTATTTAGGATTCAATCTCATTTTCAATCATACCTATTCGGATTGAATTTTATTTAAGAAAATTATATGATAATATCATGGTAAATACCTTTAGGTTTCTTCTAATCTAGTAATTTATTGATAATAAATATGTTTTCATTAATTGTACTCACTTTATATACTCATAATACATAAAGAATGTTTTTAAGGACGATTTTTTATTTCCCTCTTTAGTCTAAAATACTTTTTCAGCGATATCAATGTATTCTAAATATGTTTTAATAATTTTTTTATTCTATCATATGATTATTGAAAATAATTTTTACCAATGAATTAGTTTTAAAAAATAATCTAAAAAGAATCTTCTTTGTTATTTACCAAAAAACATACTGTTGACATTTTACCATGAATATGAGTGGTTTTGTTATTTTATCAAACACAACAATTAATTTCACACAATTAATGAAATGTCATTGCATTGATTATATAATTAATATTATCCAATTTTCTTTTCTATGATGTATTTTCCTTAATACTTGAAAAAAATTATGTTTTCTATTGGTTATTAAAAAATAATAATTGTATTATCTTCAAGAAATATTGTAGTGATTTTTTGAAGGAATTCTCATATTTGAAAACAAGATTTGAGGTAAATTTTTCTTTACTAGGTATATGAATGTTTTTCCTTTTCTATATGGTTCATTATTATAGTGAAGAAATTTTGAATAAACTCATTTTATTTTACACATGTTACATTATAAGGAATAATTTTATGATATTATAGAATAAAAGTAAATAGCTCAATGGGAATATAAGGTGTGGGACAAAAATTATATATCCCATCAATGAATTCAGTAATGATTAATGAAATATGAGTTGAAATGGTATATAGGTGGTTATCAAAATCAGGAAAAAATATTGTATACATGATGTTATCCCAAGCTTGAAAAGGTTACAGAAGAGGTTATCCCAAGCTCCAAGTTGGTACATAGGTAGTTAACCCAGGAATAACATGTTAAGAATGTGGGGGTGGGTATCCATGACATAAGATTGTTATGGTTATGAGTATGAAATAAATTATGTAACTATTTTATGAAATGATCATATGTTAATGATATATTCTCATGGGTCAATTACATTGATCCTTTTTTGATTCTTGTATTATGAATTTAAAACGATTATCGACTAACATGTATTTTTATAAAATAATACTTGTGAATGATTTTCAATGGTTTATATCATGTTACCATTATCATTATTCTTAGGTTATATTTAAATAATCACTATTATCTATATTTTTTACACATACAAACCATATAATCTCACCATTTATTATGTTTTATTTTCAACAAGATATGATTAATATTTTTCATATGGTGTCTAAAAAATAGAACATATTTATAAATAATTATCTGAAATATGATGTCAATATTTTAAAATCCATTTTTATGTATCTAGATTTCAAAATTTACTAACCATTATGGTTCTAGAATGGTTCGTAATGTTTTATATTAAATAGTAGTATAATAAGTTGTGATATTTATAAATAGAATGTTTGGGTTTCTATATGGGTAATTAGTGGAATGTGTCTACATTAACAATTTGGAAACATTTATTCTTTATGGTTTTTGTTCAAATGGGTTTATAGTGATGAATTATCATCATAGGCTTATATATGATCCCTAATAATTGCATTTGATGCTATAAGATATTATAAGGTGAATGGTCGTATAGTGGATAAAATTAATACAAATACCATGAGTACTTCTACTAAAACCTCTATAAAATATATGATATATACATAATTAGTGGATTTAGTCAATAAATTATGAACTAAATACATTATTTTAAATATATTCAGCTCATTCACATAAGTCTGACAATGATCATTGAGAAAAATCCAAATGAATCCTTCCTCATATGTTTTTCTTGGGTTCCATTATTATATTAACACTATAGATTGAGAGATAATTTTTTATATGATTAGTGATGGAATAATAAATTTTCAAGTGAATTTTATTTTAAGATGGTTCAATTGATTTATATATCCTTCCAAGAACACAAATTGTGACAAAGAATCATGATTCTTTTATAAATATCTCTCAACATTGCAACTATATAAATAATAGTTATATAATTTATATAATGATTTTGAAGATCATGTATAACTTAATAAATCATAAATATCATAATTATATAATGATTAAAATTGATGTATTAATATATAGAGTGGATGAACCCCCTAAATCTGAGTGTTATCACAAAACGCAAGAAATAAACATAACTTCAATAAAATATCATGACACTCACTAGGTAATTATGCATCAAAATATAGATCAATGAATTGCCTAAAACAAAAATCCATAGTCCATCTAGTAAGGAATATATCCAAAAAGACGTCAATTTTTCTAAAATTCTCATGTTCATATGACAATTTTAGATTCTATCACATCTTATGCAATTACAGGTGAATTTATATATATATATTTTTAAAATCTACCATATATTTTAACCAATGTAAAAATTTGTAAAAATAAATCAAGGAAAACACTCATATATCCTACTAGAAAACTATTATTATTTCAATTAAACTTTTATAATAATTATCCTCATCCACACAATAAAAAATTGTCAACCAAATAAACATTATAATATTTCATAAAAATATAAATACCTGGATCCATAATTTAATGAAATAGTTTTCTATAAGAAAATAAAATCAATATGGCTATACTGAGATCTAATGTTAGCTCTATAAATCACATTTATTTCAAATTTTTTTTCTACCATAAGTATCATTTAGAATTATAAAAAATATAATAATCCATTATTGCATGAAATAAAATTACCAAGAAATAACAAGTACTAAAACCCCATATAGAAGAACAATATGTTATTAATTCTCACAGATAAACTAATAAGGTTGATAAATAAATCATATTTCATTCATCAAATTAGATTATCATATAATACACCCCCCACATATATAGATAAGTACTTCACATGTACCTTATCTAAGTTTGTACATATATTATCTCATCTTATCTCGATTGAGGCCCAAATTCTAATGTTATTGTATGAGTGGACAAATACCATTTAGGATATGCCTCAAATGAATTAATATTTTGTAACAAAACAAACAACCCCTGGTGTGGTATGCCTATAATCTTGTTTAAAAGTGGATAAAAAGTGTAATGGGTCCATGATAAGTATCATACCAACAAGAATTATGTGTATTAAATATGAAGCATTCACCACCAATTTACTAAATTTTTGGTGTTTGGCACTCCATGTTCTTTACATAGTGGGTCAAGTAAAAACATATGTTTTGTACCTCATTAATATATTTCATATCTCTATATGAAATCCAATCCCCAATAATATTAACATTTCATTATAACCAATAATACTTCATAACAATCATTGGTTATGAATTAATGATCTGTTTACTCTGAGAGTTTACTTATAATTTCACTTCATGCAATATATGAAGCCAACATGAAAAAAATGATAATGTGGATATGGACTATTTTTTTGTAAAATGATACATTTTATATTTTAAATCAATTTTATGAATTATGTAAAAACTAAATATATGGTCTTATCATATCATATATCATATGATAAACTTGTAAACATTCCTTTAGATTTCTATTATTTTATTTTAATCTTAAAATAATTACGTCTCTATGTAGTCCCAAACATATATCTATGAGATCGATAAAAAAAATCACCCACTGAACACGTTTAGTGAATAAAGTCTATGATATATTTTTGTATACTAGGATTCAAAGATGTAATGTTAATCTCAATAAACATCAGATTCCAAATCCTTTAGTTAAAAACATTATATGTTCTTGTGTAAATACATTCTATTTTAATAATAGAATAAATTCCATGTTTATCATCATCAAAAGTCATGTATCCTTTCCCCAAAAGTTCTATTTTAGATTTTTTATCAAATAATTTAACAATTTACCTTATTATTTACCAACATAGTCTAAAATAAATTATGATATAAATTTTAATTCACATATTTTTGGCGACTAAATGTAACTCTTTACATCTTTCATTATTGAAATACCCAACTCTATTTTGTTATTTTTAGTGACATTAAATTTTAATTTTATAGGTATAATATTTATTTATTATACTTTAATCTATCTAAGTCCACACATACTCCCACTACCATATTAGGCACTGTGTTGTATCTCTAAAATCTTGATAATTTGAAAGGAACTCATTTGTGATTCAAAAATATCTCTTATTTCTTATTAGTGGTAATAATTAACATATATAATATTACTAATAATATCTAATAATGTATCTTATTTATTATGAAAATTATTATAAAAATTAAAAATTTTCATAAAAATAGACCACCAAAGGTATATATTACCCTTTATCATATATTTTAATTAATATATATAAATTTTTTTAGTCTTAGAATAAATTTCTTTTATCATTTTTTCCTTTTCATGATTTTTAATATTGATTAATGATTCAAAAAACAACCATATCATTCAATTTTTCATGATAACACTATATTAATAAAAAAAATATCTTAACACATATAAAAATGATATAACTATTCAAATCCATTATTTAGATGCCTGTAATATTTAATATTATTTTAAATTCCAAATATCCATAGTAGAAACCTTGGATATTATATTTTAATTCAAGATTTAAGATATATTAATTATTTCCTTGATATTTACTGAATTTTTATTTATAAGATTTATATAATAACAATAGTAGATTTGATGAAAATAAAAAATAGATGAATTGATTCTAAAACACTAACACCTACTGTAGACCCTATATAGAGATTCAAAGCCCTTTTTTATAAACAAAAACTGAAATCATATGGTAATGATGTTCTTCTATCTTCATACCTATTATTTGTTTGGACATGTTTGCATTGGTTACTTAATGAAAAATAATTGGACTTTTTTGAAAAACTATTCTTATTATAGACTAAACATTTACTCACTAATTGAATGTTAATTTTTTATTATGAAGAACTATTATAGAAAATAGTGGGAAACATTCATGTTCTACTGAGGGAGTCAAACATTATAGTAAATGCCAAAATTGTTAAAGTCCAACTTAACCCTACTAGAAGTGTCTCCTTTATATAATTTCTAGTAATCTTATATTACCTTCTTTATCAGGATTATCTTGGATAATATCTTCAAATTAGTAGTCCACTTTGTCTACCTATTTCATGAACACTTCCACATTTAACTTCATATCATGGAAGCCTCTAGTCATGATTATATGTTTACTATCAATCCCATCAAATTTCTCCATGTTTGTTTCGACTTGATTCAACCTCCAATTCATCCTTTCTTCATCTTAATTATAGGCATGAATAGTTAAGAACTTATCTACAACCACTTCCTCAATGTGTATAAGAAGGTACCATGATTTTTATATGGTCTTTGCATCTACAGACTGCTGTGAGCTAACTATGTTAACTAATGAAACTTCACCACCATCAGACTCCTTTCTGGATCACCCATGATGAGTAGTTAGGTGATCATCAAAAACCATTAAGACTTCTTGAATGAGTTACCATTCATAAATAATATTAGCCTTCTTCTCAAACACTAATTCCTTACAGTAACAACCTTCAACTGTTTAACATCCACTCACCAAATTCATGATTCCCTTCTTCACATTTAAATTTTTCATTTCTCTCACCCTCCATATCCTTGGTACATTATTTTTAACTGATGTAGTCTCCACAGGTCTTGTACGGTATGATTAGTCCTTTTGGCCTTTGGATTCCCTCCCCTTCCTTATAATGCAACTACCTGGGTCCCTGTTTTCTTTATGTCCCTTCTTTTAACAAAGACTGTGAAGACCAATATTGGGTCCTCCTTTTGAACTATATTTTGAGAGTGGGCCATCATTCTACCCATCACTATGGATTTTAGAAACACCCTAAAACATTTAGCTCTTGATTAGGAGTATCTGATCCCAAATCATCGAAATGATTACTAGTATTAATTGAGGTCAAGATCAATTTTTGATTTCCTCTTCCACCAACATTCACCCACATCCCCAACTCACCTGGAAATTCCTACATCATAGAATTATGATACTTGTTTTATACTGCTTAGAGTATATTTATAATATGTAAAACATCTTCATAAGAAGTAATTTTATAATAAAATTCCTAATATTCAAAAAGATCATAAACACTAGTAACCCTTGTCCCCTGAACTTCCTACTCGAACAGATTGTGCTCAAATATGTCATCTCTCATCCTTATAAAAATTTCCACCACAATTGGATCAGGATTGACCAGTCCTGCCTCATTTTGAATGGGAATAGAACCTGAACCAATGTCATTCAAGAGGTCCACCAAGGGGCACCAAAGTACTCTAGGAAAAAAATACATTTCAAAATGAATAATTCTTTCCAGTCCCCTAGTACATGATGATAGGAGTAGTAACAATTCACCAAGAGATTACATAGTAAGAAGAAGTCACCCAAGATAAAAAAACCCAGGTTTACATCTGAATTCTACCCCAGAAGTTACCTAAATCCACTATATTGGGGGTTTTCACACATCCACTTCAATGACAATGCATGGTGAAATAGTGTAACAGACACCATTAGTCCTACTATCAGAACCCAAATATCATCCAACCATATTCTTAAACATGTCTAAAATAGAGGACTTTTTGAAAGGGAAGATGAATATTTGGGAACCATACCCAAATCGTTGTCCTGGGAGAATCATTATTCATGTGAAAATTATACGACCAAAAAAAGAGATAAAAGAAACACCTATTTAAAACAATCAGGGCTTTAGACCAGTCAAGAATCATGTCTTCTTCTGATCTAGAGAGAACCATCATGTAGAAAAATAAAAAAATAAATCATTTCATTCATTTTCAACATTTCTATTCTTAATGTATCACAAATACTCAATTTTCATGCCCCATTCCTTAAATTCATTCCAATATAATCCCCCATTAAATAAATATCTTTTATAGTACCCCCATAAAAAATGTTCGTTAATTTTCACCACAATTAATAATAATCTCATAGAAAAAGCCTCATGAATTTTATAGAATTATTAAAATTTATGTTCCTCAAAAACAATAATTTATAGAAAAATAAATTCTTATAGGGTATTTTTCAATCCACCATAAAAAGAGAGATGTATATAAATTCCAATATTTGAAACAATTTTTTCCAAATTTTATTGTGGGTGGTGTTCTTATAAAATTAGACATCATTATTTCATTCATTCCATTGTTTTATTACTTTATAATTTTAGTCAGTTACTTCCTATGATACATTATGTATATACTATAGTAGGAATGGGATGTTAGTGTTCCTAAATTTTTTTCATTGTTTCATGTTTTTATATGGTTTCACATGAGACATATATGAAAATATTTATATGGTGCCACAAGTGGAATCCTTAGGGTCAAGAAAATTATCAATTACTAGAAATAAAATAATATGACTGTAACAAACATTCCATGTTGTTAAATCTGAATCTAAACCAATTTAGTGAGCGATCTATTAATGTGACTTAATTGAAATATAAAAAAATATATAAATGAATTTGTTTCATTCAATTAAGTAAACTATTTTTTATTTAGAAAATTTTATATAGTTCATGTAAAATATACTATGTTTTTGAAAATTATATATATTACTATTAGTGGATCAAAATGGATTTTTGATTTATGTATTACTCTTTTTGGATCTACATTCTTCAATAATGTCTATCCCATTGAATGGATAATTTCAATTAATATCTATAATTTTCTTTTTAATATTTATTTACATGTATACCTATGTTTCACTATTCATTCCATATTAGTTGGCTTCCCTTCTTTGGGATATGATTAATATGTATGTTATTAAATCGATTTAACTTTTGTACCATTATATTATCATTAATAAAGAATGATTTTTTTGGATGATTAAAAATGAATACTCACTTATTCAAAACATAAACATGATGAATTATATTTTTCCTTATATTTCTATTCATTATACCGTATTTGATTAATCATTTTATTTATTTATATTTTATAAAATATATTATTTTTTGGACTCATTGATTTCATATATTTTATAATTTATTTGAATAACATTTATTTATTATTTGAGAATCATATTTTAGTGATAATGTGATTGGGAAATAAAAACAATACATGGGGAGAAAAGAATCATGGTATACGAATGATATCTACATGAATTATTATTTTATAATAATATTAAAATGTTAAAAGATGATTGATTGTTAAATATTTTCACCAGTTATATGGTCTGGTGCAACATTTTATTAATGTTTTTCAACTGGTTGAGGATTGATGAAATTAATTTTTTTCTATATATTGTTGACCTATTTTTTAAAAATTACACTTAAATTATAGAATGGACACATATTGAACCCTATGAGTTTACAATTATGATTAAATTAAAACACCCATCACTTATTTGTAAGGTGATTTTGACGGTACGAAATTACCTCTTAGATTATGAGTAACAGGATTTTAATATAACTATTAATTATCAGCGTGGTATTTCACTGTATAACATTACTTATTATCTCATGAGTAATATGAGGTCAATCTATTAGTCACTTATTATTTAGGGAATGAAAATATTATTTATAATAAGTCATGGTGTAATTATGAGGCCACATATTTAGATAATATTTTTAAAATTGATAAAGATGAATCCCCTAGAATTTAATTTCAAGATAAATAGAGAGTTTGATAAAGTGTAGTGAATGTGAGGTGAATGTGATAACAATTATATTTTTTTGTAAACATATAAAGAGAATAGTTAAAAAAAACTATTCACATTAAAACTCAAATAAAATGTGTTTAATCATATGCTATGAATCTATTTTTTATGTTTGAAAGAGTTTGGATGATTTTTAGAACTCTGAATATGGAGTTTTGTAAAGGTTTATATGTTTTAGATGAAATAAAATCAAAATTCATGTGGGATGATGTAGTGAATTATTCATGTGACTAAAATATTATAAAATAATATTCCATATACCTAAAATAAAAATCTTCATCCCATGATTAATTTTTGGATCTAGTGATGTTTGAACTTGTCAATTATTTCATACAAATAAAATTGTCATGGAAAACTATTATATCGTTTAAAAGAAATCATTCCGCCCTTTGGAAGTCATGGAAAATTGGTTCTCTTATATATTATATTTTCCATGGTGTCATGTTATATTGTGATACATTATGATAAAATCAACTATTATAAAAAATTTGACTCGTATGGGATTGAAATATTTTTTATGTGAAGTGGTAAGATGTGTTTTAGAGCATTGAGTAACATCACATTGATAAAACCAACTATTTATTAGGCATGTAATGATGTTAATGAGAAAATGAGTGCACTATAAAGTATTTTTTAATGATACAAGAATCTCAGTGGGTTTTTATTTTTTTAAACATAAAAATTTAATCACATCGTAGTGTCCCATTGTTATTCCTTGAAGAACATATTCACATCGCAATCAACATGGTCACGTTCTAAAGTTGTTATAATTAATAATTCATTATTTTTTATGATCCCCACTTATATATTGAAGGGAAAAAAGAAATAAAACCTTTGAGTCTCCTAAACTTACTTATGTGTAAAATGAAGGCCTTACTATTCCTATGGATATAAAATAAGAGCTAGTAGTTGATGTGGATGTTAGTAAACTAAATTTAAATATGGAATTTAGATTTTATAGAAGTGAGAGAGGATTATTTATATGAATGTGTAAAGATAATAATAATAATAATAATAAGTAATGTGAGAGTCTTTGTAGTAGATTTCATAGGTAATATATAATAATACTAATAATTATAAGATATTTATTAAGAAACAAAACAAACACAGGATAGAGGAATATCATGGGTGAAGGATCACATTTATTAATTATTTTAGAAAATATATCATTGTTTGTTTAGGGAAAAAGTATGAAAATTTTGATATATATTATATATTATGATTAAAAGGGTAATCTATGCTAATTTTTAATACATTATTTTAATTGGATAATGTTGTTATATGGTTTATCAAATCATGATAAGAAAGTATCTTCTTATTTTGAGTTGTATATAATGTAAAAATATAGTATATCTATTGTTTCTTCACCTTATAGTTTGTTCTATTTGTGTAAATGGAACATATAATTCAATTTAATAGGATTCAAATTTTATTTTAATGAGAAATGTAAAATAAATTTAATTCACTATTTTAACCCATCATTAAATGAATTTTCAATATTTATAATAGACCTACTAATGTGGTTTCATAGTATTCATGATCCCTTTAATGCAAATATTGTAAAACCAAAATAATATAATTTTTTTTGAATTAAATTAATTTTGTTTATTTCAGGAATTATATTCAATAGAAGGGCATTCATACACTAAAAAGCACTGAGTTAGCTTGTGTTAGATGAATGACCGAGTTCTACCACGTTTTAATGGACCACATATTTTAAAAACCAAATTTTGACAAATTGATAAATTTTATTTTCAAAAATAATAATTATTTTTGAATTTTTAATTTCAAAACTTTTATATGGTCCATTTGTTGTATTTTTCATAAACGATTCGTTTTTTTGATGAATAGTGAAAAATATTGCATTTTAGTTAAAACATTATTTTTTCATTTAAAAAGGTACTAATGTAAACTTATATTAATTTTTTATAAAGTAAACATAGATCAAATATATAAATATATATTAATCTAGTTTATTTAATTAGAATCATTTCAATATTTCATTTAGATATAAAATGTTATTTATCTTTTGAACATTGTTACTTTCAAACCTTGTTTTTTGGCCACATCCCGAGGATTATCATTGGATTTAATTTATCCTTTTGTGTTTGAAGTATTTGAAAAAATGGAAACAAATAGATTTAATCTAAATTATATATATATGTATATATTCTATTATTGTCGACTGAAAGTTTTTCTATAAATATTATTTAAAGTGAATAAAATTTATTAGAGAATTTAAGGTGAAATTAAGTTTGATAAAGGGCCAAACTATATACTTAACCACCAAATGTATTAAAAAAATGTACAAAATACATTATTTGTTGATTGTTAGATCATATCACCTATTGGTTTTAATTTTATGAGTTATTAATATAACATTCCATGTGTGTGACCTATGTACTATGTCATGTAAGGAAGAAGATAAAAATGAACCTTCCTTGCCTTCACTATTTATAAATCATTGATACGTCAAAAAACATCTAATTTTGGGTTATAAATATCCTTTTGAAAGATAAATGAGTTATATTTATCATAAGATTTTATCATTAGATTTTATATTTTATGTAGATATATAAATTTCATATGAAACACCAATGTAGTTATAATTCGGTAAAAATGTAACTAAAATAATTGACCCTATAAATATTAAAGTTGAAGTAAAAGGAATGAATTATTTTCATTAATTATATTTTTATATTTATATATCATTTTAATCCTCTGGGAACATAATTAATTGTAATTCCAAACTTGTTTTGATATTTTTAAATAAATATTAAATAAATAATGTCAATATTGACATTAAAGTTTTCTTTAAAATTAATTATATTTTATTAAATTATTTAGAATTACAAAAAATATATATTAAAACTACTGATTTTTATGTGTTAATAAATATCAAATATGGTCTATTAATGTACCAATTTATCTTTTATAAATAACATATTGACCCCTAAACTGAAAAACATTGTTAGCACGGTCTAGGTTAGAGAAGTGTTTTTCCACGTTATATGCCCTTATATTAAAATTATTTTCCAAAAACTATGAGACTTTTATTTTATAAAATAGTTATAATATTTATAATTTAGTGGTTATATATTTTTTGGATGGATATCTCTTAAATATATTCTTAAATATTATATTAAATATGATATGAATCTAGATACTCTAATAAATACAAAAATCATAAAAATTGGGGAATCATATATGTTAATGAAAAAATTATAAAATATCATTTATATTTGGATTATTTTTGTTTTTATCATCCTTAATTACCTTTAAAACCATTATTTGTACATTTTTTGATTACATTAGGTATGTTAGACATCCCAATAGTGTATACCCTTTGATATTTACAAGAATGCCACATCCACTCCATTATAAAAAGGTATTGAATATTCCCCCTCCAAAGACAGTTTTTACAACCAAAATATGATCCAATAAGATCAAAAAATCCCTAACATAATAATTAAATCCTATATTTGTGAATATATCTATCAAAGGATCCCTTTGGTGAAATCCAAAAGGAGTTCCCCCAAGAAGAGGTATAATCATTCGTAAAGCTCTTTGATTTTACTTTCATTCTCTAATCCATAAATTATTATTATATATTCATATATAATAAAATAAGTACCCTAAATATGTTGTAATTTTCTTATGATAATAATTATAACTATACATACACACACTTCCATCTAATTGGTAATGTGTTTACTATTCTTGCGTATGATGAACTACCACCTTAGGAAAATATATTGTCCATATTTACCTTAACATCATTTAATATTGTGAATTATGATGGAAACAATATTTACATAAGATATATATGATTTTTATTATATTTATAACTGATATATTCTTATTTAATTATTATATAACTCATTCTTTCATGATTTCCATTTCGTGTAGATATGATAACATCATTTGGAGAAGTGTTGAATACCACTTCCTCAAAGTGTTCTAATTATTCACACTAGAAATGTAATGTGTAATGGATGGTTTCCGTTAAATATATGTGAAATAAATGAAATTTAAATTATACTAATGAAAAAAATACCCTTATTAAAATATAATATATCACTTTTGTTTTTTACCTATTCCACACACACAAAAGCGATTATGTTTTTATATGGACATGTGGACTATCGCCTCCTCGACAAGAAGTGATTCCTTTTAAATCACAAGACTTATATATATATATATGATTATATAACATTTTATTTATTATTTAATTATCATTATGTAAATATATAATGTATCTTATCTTCATTCCATAATGATAATTAGAAATAGGAATGTTACTCATTTGTACGTATGGCCTATCGTCCTCATGATTGAAACATTGGTAAATTATCTTTAATGTTTTGTCTTAAATGTATAATTGATGTATAAATATGATAATTATTTCCTGATTATTATTATGTATATGTATATATAATAATAATACATTTAACCAATTTTTACATACCAAAATCATTTTTGACACATAATCCGAATATGGATAAAACACCCGATGTAAACATAATTGTTTAAGTATTTGTATAGACCATTTCAATCAGTGAAATAAAAGTAAAGATAAACATAAAAATGGTTTTTAATGAGGTAAATAATTAGCATGTGTTTATTATTCTGGAATATAAAGAAACATGTGACATGTCAGACTAAAGGTAATAAATTTCATCTCAATATCTTTTCATTGAGGCATATTGTAATTTTATGCACCTAGTGTCTTTTATATGGTATATATTTTACCAATTGACACGTTATATCCAAAATTTAATTATTCTCATGATAACGTATGTATAATTTAATATTATTTAATCATGGATATTATTAATCAAATTTTTTCTATGATGCATGGGAAAATTTGGGATGTTTAAAGAAGATTTTAGTGAAGAATGTTCTTAATGACATTTCAATGATAGTTCCATTAATAAAATTGAACATAACTAGTTTTTATATATACCGCACTATGGAGTTATTGATAAAATCATATATTTTACTTCATAAGGATATTAGGTAAGGTAAATTGTTCATGAATTATATCTTTAATTTGAAATATGTGTAATGCTTTAGACCAGTACAACATAGGTTGGACCCATTTATAGATAACCCCTCGATACATCTGTAGTCTCCTTAGATGAATCCATTAGCATAATAAAAAGAGTTTAAAATATCTTGAAAAAAGTCCTAATAGTATAGGTATAATGTACCTAGGAAACATGACATCTAGTAATTAATAATTTCACTTATTCTGATTAATTTATCATTTATCAAATGGATTTTTCATTCATATATCTATGGTTTCATTTCTTTCTTGAGTTATTAATTAATTGTAATATCTTTATGGTTTCTTACCTTTCCAGATTGATTACGATATAAATAATTATATTTATTTCATGTGTTCTTAGTTGCATACAATTACCTATTGATTTATTCTCATTGACCCATTATTTCTTCCTCACAACATAACATTATTGATCATTTGAGCTCACCCTTGTTATTTTCCATTTCCGAAGGTTATGATGATGATTCCATTTGAATGAGTTTAATGGATATGGTTTATTTTATTTTATTATTTTTCATTTTTTAATTTTATTTTCCTCATGTATTTTGGGTATCATTTATGTAATATAGTTCCCCAAAAATGATAAATTGAATGGTATTTCGATATTGGATTCCATATAACTATTCCAACGTAATAAATTAATTCACCAGCTCTGTGATTCTTGGGTAAGGGCATTATAGTAGGCATGAAAAGAGTTTTAGTAACATCATTAGAAACAAGATTTAAAAAACATAGACTAGGGAACATAACCCGGTGATATACACTGAGGACAAGTATAGAAGATCATCCTATAATTTTGTTAAAGTAGAGATTATGGGATAATTACTATCAATAAATACAAGTATGAATATTATAAGAAGATATGGTTCTATAATAGATGAATATATGGGTAAAAACTCTGAAAGGGTGTGTCATTATTGACTCAATGTAACCCGGTACATTGAAATAAGCATTAATACACACATGTTTTTACACTCCATAAAACACCACAAAATCATGGTGAAATTGGTTTTTGAAATAATTTAATATTTTATGATTTAGAAACACTAAATATATCTTAAAATTTGAAAATAAACAAAGTAAAACATTCATTTTACATGGATTGTATTTATCAATATGCCCCGAGTAATTTGGTTTTCACTACATGGAACACCGACTCAACTTGTGCTACATGCAATACTGACTTAGCATACATTACATGTAACACCATGTTTCTAAGAAACAATAGTTTAACTTTTTTTAAATGAGATAATTAAAACCAAAAAAATAAAAATAATAATAATAATAGGTATAACTAATTTTCAAATATTATTTATAAGGATAAAACAAATTTATAACCAAGGATGTAATGTTTTTTGATAATGTCCTTACATGTTTTGAAATAAAATTTACACAAATAAACTACATTTAATATCCTTCTATGAGGAATAATAGAATAAATTTTAGAAAATTTTAGAAATTTAATTTGATAAAATAAACTGAATTTTTGAATTCATAGCATTTAAATTACCCAAGGGTGAATTTTAGGTATTTTTCTGAAAGACTTCTTTTTATGATGAATAGTGAAATGTACTGCTCTTTAGTTAAATATTGTATTTTTGATTTATATAATTATTAATAATAAGTTATATTATTATGTTTATTAAAAGTTCACATTAGATAATAATTAAATTTATTGATACAATTTATTTCATTACAATCAATTTCACTTATAAATTTAATTTAAATTCTCAAAAAACTTTTGATCATTTTTATAAAAAAACCATTATTTCATCCCATCCACGAGATTAACATTAATTGTAATTTACCCACTTATTTGTTTGTAATGTTGAAAATCAGTCATAAACCATTGTAATGAGTATTTAATTTATGATCTAATTATATCAACTTAATTTTTGACCAAATTTGATTATTGAATGTGATTAAAATTAATTACAACGTTAATGCATAATTATGGAATAAACCATAGAATTTTTGGCCCAAATGACCTATCCACTTTTTCAGAACACATTTTACAGAAGTCTTTGGACACTATACTACCTTCAATAGAATTTAAATAATCATTAAGTCCAATTTTAGAATGAAAAACGTTAGTGGAATTATTTCTTCAAATAATTACAAGAGTGTCACTTCTCCCTCCATATAAAAGGCCACCACCAATACACATTCCTCACATATCCCAAAACACCCATGTTAGGCCAATATATATCTAATTATATTCAAAATGATCCTTCCTTTGACCTTGAATCCTAACCTTTTTCCGAAATCCTGTCAAGGAAACCTTTTGGCACACACCAAAAGTAGCTACCCTATTTAAAGGTAACGTCTACTCTCAAGCTCTCTTAATTCATTTTCATTATCTACAACCTCCACTATACATATTTCAATAAATTAATTCAAAACTAGTATCATAAATATACTATAATTTTTTATTCTAATAATTATACCTAAAAACACACACAGCTCCATCTACCGGGTAATGAACATATTTTTACCTGTATTGCGAACAACTGGATCACTAAACAAGGATTATTCATTTTCTATTTTCCTCCTCTCGTGGTGGAAAATATTATTGAGAATATGTTTATATATTTAATATATTATATTTATTATGTATTTAAGCTTATTTATTTCTTCATTAACAGATATTTATTTACTCTAGAAATTTCTTAAATATGATAATTTTTTTGAGGAGTATTGATTACCACCCCCTCAAAGCGATGTGATTCCTTCACACACTACATGGAATTTATTATGTTTGGGTTCATTAAAGATATTATATATATTAAAATATGGTGATAATATAATTATATTATATAACTATATAAATTTATTTAATTTTCAGTATTTCATTCAATACTATAAGAAAAACGGAAACAGTGTTCATGCGTACATATGACTTACCGTCTCCATGAACAGTGTATTCCATTTTGTAGTTACTAATTCTATAAATTATTATAATATACCTATAATATATATATATGATATTTATTTAATGATTTAATTTCTATAATAATGATATATGTATAAGGAACAATGATATAACAAATTAAGACACATGCATAGAACAAAGCGAATATTACCCAATGTGAAACCTCAACCTAAGAATGTAAACACCCGGGTAATATTAGTTAATAATCAAACCATATATGTTATTATATAAAATAATATTATTAATTATACAATTTATAATAAATTGATATTTATTCTACTATAAACAAAACGATTGTGGAGAATTTCAAGATACAAGGTAAGGGGAAATGACATCTCCCTTTTATTTTCATGAAATAAATGACTTAATCATCACTCATATCATTTGTTTGGTGAATGTAATGATCACGATTGTAATATATGTTCCTAAAACATAAATTTATGGCCCTTCACATGTCCATTTTATGATCCTTCTTTCGTGGGGTTATTTTCAATAGTTACCGAATCGGTACTACAATTCTGTTGCAATTTACCTTCTTTGGGGCTCATGTTCTATTATACACCGAAAATATTTTTCAAGGTCACAATACTTTTATTTTACCTGATATATCATGAATCAAAATAATTTAATAATATTACATGAATCATTTAATATTATTTCTTTATATGAAGAGTATGATCCCATTTTATCAAGTTATAAGAGTTTATTGAGATAATTCTCATCACCTTTTGAGATTTTTTAAGTTTATGATTCTATAGATGAAATATTATGATATATATCTCATGAAAAATAATGAGTTTAATTAATTTTTTTAATGATATAATCATATATTGGTGCCATTTTCTATACTTTGGTACATAATACAGTTTAGAAATTGTTTTTAAGAAAGCTCAACTTTACCCCCTCTTTGGTAGAAAATATATTCAAAACCATGTTTCAAAAAAAGGATTTTCTATAATATTAAACCATTATCCTATAGTTTTTAAATAAATTTATACCATTTTTTTATTTTACCTATATTTTCAAATGAATATTTTATCACATTCCCAAAAAGGAATTTTCTACCCTTTTACAATGCATAGGGAATGTCCTATTTACCTTGTAAAACACGTACATATTTACCCACCATCATTTCATCGGTCCATACTAAGAAATGTTAAGAGGTTAATCGTTATGAAAATATTTTTAAAATAAACTTTCATGATTCTTTTATTCAAAATGTTTACAAGAATTATTTATAATATTCCAATTTAATTTCCAAGAATTTTTTTTTTAATAAATTTTCAAGCTTCATTCATATGTTTTCTTTAAAAACTATTTTCAAACATTTTCATGATTTCATTATGGGTTTTTGACTTTATTGAAAAGGATAAGGTTTTTAAAAATTATAGATGATAATTTTATAAGCATTTAAGAGAAACATTTTATCAAAATTATTTCATGTCTTCTTTATAAGTTTTCAAGTTATTTTATTATAAAATGATTTTAAAATAGTTTTATGTAAGAAAAATGATTTTTCAAAAAAGAATATATATTTTCCTCAAAAAATGTTTCCAACTTATTTTCCATCTAAGATGACATCCAATGAAGTTACTCATTCCCATCTTAGAAATGATCTAAAGGATCCATTCATATCCTTTCTGTGAAAGGGTTATGCTTAATGTTATAGTCTTAATGAAACCCATTTCTCCAATATAGGTTATATGTATATGAAATTCATTACCCTTTCACACGATATAAATTTAATGAAGTGATTACAAAACCTATAATTGTTTTCTATATGTTGTGACATGTTTACATTCTTATGATACCCATTTCATTTTGTGGGTTATGATATGCTTATTTATGATCCTTTGGAACATGTATGTATGATTTAATTATGAATAGACATGGGACCTATATCTTCATCCAATATATTGGATAATGTTTTTATATCTCATAAAATATACATATCTTAAGACTAGATTTAAAACAATTTAGTTATATAGGGCTAGAATGAGGGTTAACTCTGTTCAGTAACAGAAGTCTGGAATGGGGGTTTACTCAGTTTAGTAAAGGACTTTATCCACTAAGATGGTATTGGCAGTGATTTCCTTGGATAATATCGAAGTCATAATATATGGTTATGTTTTTTCCACAACACCATGTTCTATTCTCATGGATTATGATCTTCATTCCCTTAAAATTAATTTCTTATAAAAATCTATTCTTTTTGCACTGATTTATGTATATGATCTTTGATGTTAAGGGTATGATATTCTTATTTTAGGATCATATTCCCATACCCCTATTCCCCTGTTTATACATGCATTCCACAATTGTTTACCCTTACTAAAAATTTGATATCGCCCATTTAATGTTTCCCTCTCTAGGTTGTGTAGTAAGGTTTTTATGTAGAAGTAAAAAATAGGGAGATCTTTAAGGATGACATTGAAGATCTCTCACATTTATAAATTAATTTGTTCCTAGTTTCCAAAGAGAATAAACAATTATGGTCTTTGAGAATTTATTTTTGGAATGTACTGAATATTTGTCTAAAATGATATAATATCCGTGTATGTTAATACTGGGTTTCTATAATCATAGTGGATATGCTTTTTACAATTAAAAGTTTCTTCAGAAATCATTATAAATGATTTGAGTGTAAATATATCCCCCCAAAAAATAATGTTTATAATTACAAAATTAGATACAGAAAAATAATTTATTTTATTTTATGTATATTTCACGTTTTGTAATCATAAATTTTTATATGATATATCGTATAGTTTTTCATTATGTAGAAATAGTTCGTAATAGAAGGAATGTTAACCTCATAGATGCATGTGATCGAAAGAGTAATCAAGGTCAATTATTTCAGCGTCAAAAGCCAATATTTTTTTAGTTAAATTTCCTACTAAGAATCATTATTATATGAGCATATAATATCAGGTTATAATGAGATACTTAATGAGTGCTTTATGTCATATGGATTATAAGGGAAGCATGAGAAAAATACAACATCTGAGAAAAATATGGAAAGTGGTAAAAGAGGGGAACGATGAATTTTCCCACAAGTATAAATTGTTGAAATAATCTCCATGGTACTTGTTTTAAAGGAAGGGGGTTTTAGACATATGTGCAGAGATTGTCCACTAAGACTGTGAATTCAAGGACATGAAATATTTTCAAATGTATAATGATTCAACTGAATAGAGATGGGTAAATATACATATCAATGTCTTGGGAGTTAAAGTAATATAGTCTAAAAGAGGCTCATGGATCATGGTCAAGATTATGCTACTACCATGAATGAAGAGGAATGATTAATTTTCTTATGTTTGGATTCAAGATTTTAAGCCATCTTAGAATTTTATTAATGATGTAATGGTTATAATAATTATGGAATATATATTGATTATACAGTATTTCTATTTCATAATGTATTTAAATAAGTGTTTTGATAGGTACTGATAAAAATGAAAAGTGTTTTAGTAGCACATTATTTTTTTTGGAAAACACATTTTTGAGGGGAATATAACCCTTATTATGTTTTTAATACTATGAAAATGAAATTTGAATAATTAAATAATCGATACGGACAATGGTAATTAGATAATTGTTTACTACCTTGGAATCTATTAATGTATTTTAAAAAATTTAGTTTATCCTATCATTGATAGAGTTTGCAACACTTTTTGATTCGTGAAATATATCCAATAAAAGGTGTTTTACTTAAGGAATAAGGATCCTTCAGGTTTTTAAATAAGGTTTTAGGGTATATTAATTTATTACAATACTTCTATATAATACATGGTGAATGTATTGACATGTTCGGAATGTGACAATTTTGACTGCTATATGTTGATTAAATCACAATGATATGAAACATTTTGAAATTTAGTTACCTTCTTTCTAAAATATCTTATAATAATTTTTTGAAATATTTCTCCATTTATTAAATGGTTTATGATTAAATATGTATTTAGTTTTAGATATTGATATATTACTTCACAATATAAAGCATATTGTGTTATGAGATAAAGTAGAAATAGTTCAAGGTGTAATCTTGGGAAAATATTGTGTTTATATAATCCTATATTTACATATATTATTAGTGAGTGAAAGATTTTTTCAACTCTCAGTAAAGGGTATTAAAAAAATAATTTTATCCTATTATCATAATTTGTTATAATTTCAATGTCCTTTTTCTGTACTATAGTTCAAGGAATTGTGGTCATTAATTTTCAACTGAACTTGTTCTCCGTCTCTCTCTATTGGAACTTGATTGTTAGATTTATCTTCCACGTAATGAATTTAAATCATTTTCTCTTATTAGAAAATCATAATTTTTTTGTGTTTCAATAATAATTAATTTTTCATATTATTAATAATATGTGTTATTGATCCTATATACTATTTGGGTTTTTCGATAATTGTATTTTCAAAATATTAATGTGGTGAGAATTTAACAAACCATGAAATTAAAATATTTTCAATTGCGAATAATATTTCTGTGTATTTCTTTATTTGAACACCACGGAAAACTTACACTACATGCAACATTTAGATAACATACCTTTCAGAAAAGATCTTATTTTCCTCCTTTTAATGGAGCACCTATTTTAAAAGTAAAATTTTCAACTTTTATAAATTTTACTTTATGAAATAAACATCATTTTTTATTGGATTGTTTAAATTATCTTGGGGTGAATTTTGGGTATTTTTCTAAGAAATTGTTTTTGATGAAGAATGAAAGTACTAAATTTTTGTTAAAAACTCATTTTTTTAAATCATTACATACGTAAAATTATATTATAAATATGGGTTGAAATTAATAATATATCAACTATATAAATTAACCTAATTTAGGTCATTGTAATAATTTTAAAGTTGAATTAAAATATAAAAACATGTTCAACATTTGATCATTTATACATTAAAAATAGGATTTCTCCCCATGTTTGTGGGATTTGTCACAAACCAACCTGATTTCCCTGGTAACTTGATAGCTAAGCTATCCTGACATAGCTTAGAGGGAATTCCCAATCCCCATTGGTTGGTGGAAAGTATCAGGAATCATACAATATGATAGTGGGAACTATTTTCCTACAAACTTAGTGGAAGAAGATAAAAAAATCACTATCCATTCAAAATAATTCTCTATTGGGATATGGGTAGCAGAAATTAACTGCTAAAAACGTATTATAAAAAAGTACAAGAAAAGAATGAAAAATTTCCCGGGTCCTAACTCATACACAACTCACCAAGACCATAGTTCAATAGCTATAATCACCTCTAAGAGATGCCTTTCCCTTGCTCAATCCTGAACGGAGATAACCTATAAACCCATGATGGAACATGAAGGGTGTGAGACAAATACCATTAAAAATTCACCCATATATTCCATAAGATATTAAAATAATAAATTAGCCAATGTAATAGTTATAATTTTTAGTTAGAAGTTTCGGTATTTCCAAACATATTTAAACAAATCATGTTATAAAGATCAAATGATAAAAAAATACTATAAGAATATGATTTACATTACAAGTGATGGAATATTTCTAAAGGAATTTATTAAAAAAATTATATAAAACACTTTATATAAATACATAAGGCACAAAAAAATTTATCAACAGTTGAAAACATTTATATCTAAAATATAGATAAGCGAGCAAGATAGTTATCTTCTAAAAAGTAGGAAAGTTCCCTGCTATAGGAATCCACACTCTCTAAGTAATCGTGGATATATATTTATAAACATTTCCTCTATAAAATGGTCAAATAAGACTCATCATCATCTCATAAAAGATATGACATTCTACATTTTTGTTTTATAATATTCTTGTATCATAGAGTGTGTCCATATAACTCAAAATGTACATAAATATTGCATATCCTCTAACAAGATCGGTTATGAGTAGTTTTTTTCAAGACCTATTAATTTAATTAAATCACAAACCCCAATTTCAAATTCCAATTTTATATTTTAAAAAAATGAGTTTTAATCTTCACATTCCTTTCTATGAAGGAAATACTATTAGGTATCTATCTAAAATAATTTTCAATCCACTTTCACAAGTTTGAAATCACTTTAAAACAAATTACATCAACTTCAAAATTATTTTCAACAATTAAAATCACAAATTTAGTTTAAATAAATTTCATCAACTCAATAATTTAAATTATGTAATTTAAATCAACCAATTTCCATTAACACACCCCATTTCAACGGAATTTGGAGTTTTCCCAATTTTCATGATAAATCCATTTCAAATAACCCAATTCCGAATTATTTTTTATTAGATCTATCAAAATAAATTTTATGAAATTTAATTTAAGTAAAAAATTGAAATAAATTATGAAATTTATGGTTAATCAAATTGAACAATCAAAATGAAACTAACCACCTTTTCTATGATAACCCAACACCTACAACAAAACCCAATAACAAGAATAAAGTTGTAGAACACCTCAAAAATAAATAAAGAAATTTGATATGATGATACAATTATTAGATCTACCGATCCCAAGATGGTCAATTGATGTACAAAGGAGGACAAGAGGAAGAGACATTGAGATATGGAGAATATTGGGCCGATAAATGGAACCACAACAGAAATAATTATAAATAGCTGAACAAATTGACCCGTAAGGGCTATAGGGATCCAAAATTACCAATGAAAGGATATTGGTCAATATAAAGGAGGTTTTGAGGATGAAAAAAAAATAAATTCTTGATATTCTACCTATTTAAAAACAAACATTGGGGTGTTAAATGATGTGTAACCCAAATAAATGCTGTGTAATTGGAAAATCCATAAATCACTGAGAAATATTGAATATTTTGATTAAAAATGGATTTAATATTTGTGAGATATATGATGGGAAACCATAGTACATATCTTGTAATCACATTACAAAGTGTGTATCTCTCTAGAAGAATTAAAATTCCTCACGTTAAATTTGTGAGTCCAAAAAATCTGTGACTTTACTATCACATGTATCCTCCAATTTCCTTATCAACACTTACCCATATAATGAGAAAAAGGACAACCTGAAATGTTTTTGATCATACCTAAAATGAATGTATTTGTATGTTACAACCTCCCCACCATAGAAACATTTTTTCTAAAAAAGTCCAAAGAAGAAGCTTCCAAGTAAAAAATGTAGGGCCACTACTCTCTCATTGGTGACTACTTCTCCAACGTCACATGAATGTCATAACCCTTATTCCATAGAACTTAATCCAATGGCATTGTTTTCCCACAAATAACCTTGTCTCAGAATCAACTATCTTGAATTGTCATTTAGTCGTGGATAAATTAGGTTCAACTTCATGATCAAACCATCTCAAAATATGAAATGGATGAGATACATAATTTTTAAGCTGAGATACATGAATCATGTTATGTATTTATGTCAGATGTGGTGGAAGTGATAAATGGTAATTCAATTTCCCCACCTTCTGAAAAACGTTGAAAGGTTACAAAAAATGAGTAGAAATACTTTCATTCCTTCCATGTCATCGATGACCCAACCGATGTAAAACTTCTAAAAACACCAGATCACCAACTAAAAATTTCAATGGTCTATGGTGACTATCAGTATAATAATTTTACCGGCATAATTATTTTATCATTCTCTAAAAAATTAACTGAATCTATACTATCATCTCTTTCCCCAAACTGGGTCCAACCAAGGAACTTTCACCAATCTTTGAGCAACACTACAATGATCTGCAAGGTTTGCCATACAAGGCCTAATATGGATCTATTCTAATAGAATATTTTCATATATTTCTATAATAAAATTAAACCAACATTAAATGATCATCCCAAGAAGCCACCAAAGTCAAGACCCAAAAATGAATCATACCCCCATAAATCTATATAGCTATTTATATGTGGAAATATTACTGTGAATGGTATGTCGTACTCAAATGGAGTAAGATCATAGTTCCTCTTGAAGGTATCTCGAAAAACAATGAAGTGAACTGAGTATCCCTATTAGAGAATATGGTTTTTAAGCTCCCTGAAATACAATAACCTATTTCACATAGATATTTCCCAAATCCTAAAGTTTCATTGTATCATGAATGGATATAAAATTAAGAAATTTCGTTAGCCTATTGATCACTACCCATATCACATTATTCATCTTATGGGAATGTAAAAACACAACCAGAATGCATATCCAGATCTCACCCCACTTCCATGTAGGGACTGAAAGATGATTAAGAAAAACAAAATGTTTTTTGATTCTCATACTTGACCTATTAGCATGTACAGTAATGGGACTCAAAATGAGAAATTCCCCATCTCATTCTTGGACAACAAAAATTTTTCCTTACGTCATAAAACATCTTCATGGACTAGGTGTACAATTCCCACTAATAACTATGAAAATCTTACATAAAAACAATCCTTACTCTTAATGGAAAAAATAAATAGTTCTAAAATCATATAATTTCATCTTTGGATAATGAATAATCTATAATGATCTCCCCACCATTAAGATATTATCTATTTATTTGGAACACATCATCAAGTTGTTGTTCCTGATAAATTATTTGGAGAAGAGAACATGTCAATTGAAGTTTGGAAAATGAAACCTTCACCCCTGATTCCTAGAATCTGATATGAAACAATGAAAAGATAACTATCATGTTCCAATCTTCTAGTGAATCCTTCATATTATAGGTTAGAATCTTCCTTCTGATCGAATATGTAGCGATATTCCATTTCCCTTGGATATAGGTGATGTCGAAATCACATGTCTATAGGTATTCCACCCAAATACACTAGAAAAGATTAATTTTTTAGAGAATATGTAACTCAAGATCTTACGTTGTAAATATTGGGTAAACCTTTCTCTGAAAAGGTAATCTCACAAACTCTTAAGTGTATTCATCATAGCTGCAAGGTCAAGGACATGGGTCAAATCATTCTTCTTTTGTGGATTAAGATTATGATATCTACAAACAACAAAATGATCACATCTCATAAATTTGCAGCCCAAACTTGAACATGATGCATCAAAGAAGACCCCATGCCCCTACTAGCCTTTGGAAGTATCAACATCAGCACAATAGTAGAAAGATGTTTCAGATGAAAAAATAACTTTATCTATTTTTATCCTAAGATAACATTACCACTTCCAAGTTATAGTATTCATTAGATAATCCAAAATATAGATGTGTTTCATGAAGTGATGATAATACCCAAGTGGAACCATGATGTTTCGAATAATGAAAATTGATGGTTATTTCCCTATCATAAAAACATCTACCTTTTTATGGTTAACTAAAATATCATTTTCCAATAGCATGTTCCCCAATAATCTCACATCCCATATCCAAAAATCACATTTTGAAATCATGTCATAAATTCAGTGATTTCTCAGCAAACTCCGAAAAATTCTCAGATGATGCACATGATCCTCCAAATAATTTTATTAAATAAGGATGAAATAAAAAAAGACCACAAAAAATGTATCAAGATACTTGTGGAAAATCATGTTCAATAAAGCCATGAATACTAGAAAATTATTGTTTAGAAAAAATTTCATAATAAGATTCTCATAATGATAGTACACATTCTAAAAGTATGTTTTCAGATTATGAAATTCTTTTATTCTAAACTTATAGTAACCAGATCGATGTTCAATCATTTAGAACCACTTTACCCCTTTCAGATGATCAAATAGATCATACATTCATGGAAGTTGGTATTTTTTTCTTTAATGTTATTATATTGAGATTCTGGTAGTCAACACACTAGTGAAGTGAACCATCTTATTTATTAGGAAATAGAATAGGCTCTGCGCAAGGTGACACACTTGGTTGTATAAATCCTTTCTCTAAAAGATCCTCCAACTGGAACTTCAACACTATTATTTCTAATGGATGCATTCGTTATGAATTCCTAAAAACTGGTTGAGTACCAAGCACTAACTCAATAGCTAATATTACCTCCCTTACAAGTTGAAAATATGATTATTTAGAAGGAAATACATTTAAAACATTAACACTAACAGGATGGAGAACTCTGATCAAATATTCCCACTCTAGGTCAGATTAGTACCCAAAAATCACTTTCCCCAAATCCATATAAGATGTGTAGGTTCTGCTCAACCATGGGTCCCAATCTCCCTAAAAGGTAGGGCACACACCATTAGGTTTAGTAAAGGAAACCTATTGAAGGTAACAATCAATATGTTATTTATTGTAAATGATCCAATCCATCTTAAAAATTACAGTAAGAGACTTCATGTTGAGAAACAAAAAACTACAAGAAATGTCACCATCAGATTGACAGAAAGCACTAATAGGAATATAGAGACCCTACCATCTATTCATACTATGGGGTGTTTTAATATCCATTACACAAGATAAAATCTCTATAGTAATATTTAGATGATTAATAATACAAGTTGAAATAAATTTTTTGAGATAGAACCGTATAAAATAGATATGTTAGTAATGATGAATATATTGTTATGGAACCTCTCACAGCCATTGGACCCATATCTGCTTCCACTAGAGACTCATAAATTGTGTAATGAAGCTTCGTTCTAGATTCCTATGGTTGGGCCCCTTTTGAACGTGAAGTATCAAATCACTCCATAGTTTTTGGCAGTGTTAATGATACTATTCCACTGAATGAAGTAGAATTGTTATGGAAAAACTTGTTCAAGTGTCTGGAGAATCTAATGTAGGCATAGTGAGTTAGTTCCTCATTGAAAGCTCCCATTGATTTCACTGTTTCACCACAATTGTATCATATAAAAGGGAATCTTTTAGGAACTATAGGAGGTCTAGAATCACACTGCTATCGAGAACCACCATAAGAATCATAATGCTTTATCTTTCCCTTAGAGGAAGGAACACATCCACATAGAGATAATGAAACACTCAATACCCCTAACTTTCCAGCTTAGTCAATCTCAACCTTTATCAATATATCCTTCATATCAGCATACGTGGGAAGCTTCCGGAAGAATACATGAAAAAGGATATCCGATCTAAGTCTAAACTCAAACCATCCAATCTTTATTCTATTATTAGATATAATCTCTAGATAAAACATCACATGATTAGAAAAGCGATTTGAAAAATCAATTATAGTTCTATTGGCCTGATCAAATTTTAAAACCTCGACAACCATGTTCAATACCATTTACTCTGGATAGAACTAGTTGGTGAAAAGAAACCCAAAGTCCTTCTACTAAAAGACATCATTTTTCTTCAGATTCACCATCATGTCCCGCCATCTCATGCTCAGTACCTCCATCATAATGGTGAAATACATCACCTTGATCTCATCTGTTATCTCCAAGAACTCAATTAGCCATTCTATCCAAACCAACCGTTTATCTGAATGTTTTGTATCATTAGAGCCTTGGAAAAAATGTTTTTTTATGAAAGAACTCTTGAGAATGATTTTTAAGAACATCCCTCTATGGATCTATACCTGGATCCCAAATGAGGATTAGTGGTGGTGCATGTCTCAGAGCATGGAAAATACATATGATCACATTAACCAAAATCAGGTCCACGAGATGATTTTATTTCCGTAGACTAGATTTTGGTTCCTCCTTGATATAATTGTCACGTCTACTCAGTGGCAACATTTTACAAGAAATCAGTACACAACAAGGAAGACATAAAATTAATACTCAAACTATGCAACTAAGGAAATAAATCCCAACTAATAGGAAACACGATTTGGATTTGAACATATTAAAATCTAAATGATTAAAATGAATAGAATTAATCCGAAATTCATATTTCCCAAACCTATAATGGTGACTTCAGGTTCATTACAACAAGATCTTGTCAATCACTCAATCACAACTACCTTCTATGTCCCTATAATTATACCCAACATCATACTAACCTCAAGTTAAGATGTTTAACCTGGACCTTTGATTCAACTTTGTCACAAACCCACCAATATGCCCAAGTAACCTGATAACCAATCTGATACTAACATATCCCAAAGGGAACTCCCAATCCCCAGGAGATGGAAACAAGAACCTATCATCATGTAATATGTATATGGGAGCGATTTTTCCACACACATAGTGGAAACATATAAACAAATCAGTATGAATACAAATGAAGTATCCAATGAGAGAAGTATAGAAAAATATATATTAAACAACCCAAAGTACTAAATCAATGTACTATAAAAACAAAACATCCCCATGTCCCAACATAGACACAACTCACCAAACCCACAATTCAACAACTAGAACCTCTGCCAAGATATCCCTTTCCATTACTTGAATAGGGAAAGAAGAAATCATAAAACACATGATGGAACAAGTAGAGTTTGAGACAAATCCCAGTTGAATTTCACCAAAATATTCCATAACAGATAAAAATAATAATTTTTCCAATGTATTTCTTTCAATATTAAATAAATTGTTCTGGAATTTCATATAACATTAAAAAACAATCATGCCATATAGTTCCTATAATGCAAAAATACATTAACCGAAGGCTTTACAATAAAATTGATGGAATATATATCAAAATAATAGATTAAATAAATAATTTTATATACACAGTTTATATAAATTCATAATGCATAGAAAATAATTTATCGGCATTTGCATACATTTATATCTATAATATAAACAAGAGAGAAACATGGTAATCTTCCAAAAGGGTACGAAATATCTAATCTATACAACTCCAAACTATTTAAGCGATCACTGTAATATTTGTATACACTTGTACTCTAGACACATGTCAAAGAGGGATCCTCACCATCACATAAGGGATGTGACCTATTGCATTTATGTTTTGGAACATTTGAGTATCACAGTGTTTGTTTTAATAACACACAATCTACCAAAGTATTTCATAACCTCTAGCTCAATAAATGGTGGGAACTATTTTAATACATCATATTATAAAAATAATCCCATTCCCACATTGAAAATTCCTATTTTAAATTTAAAATATAGAATTGGGTTTTATCAAAACATGCCTTTTACCATGGTCAAAGCACCGGGTTTATATCAAAAATAATTTTTAAACCATTTTCACAAATCTAAAATCAAATAAAAACAAATTCAATAATTTTCACTATTCATTTCCAAAATAAAATTCAATAATTTAATTTAAATATTTTCCATCCAATCTAATATTTAAATTAAACAACATAAATCACCCAATTTTAATACACACCACAATTCATTGAAATTGATTTTTTTATTTTTTTGACCAAACCATTTAAAATCATCCAATTCACTGAAATTGGGTTTTATTAAATCAATTGAAATAAAGTTTTTTCAATTGAATTTATATCTATAATTGAAATAAATCAAGAAATTTGCAGTTAATAAAATTGGAGAATATAAACTCAACCACCTACATTTTTCACTCAAACTCAACATCAGCAATGAAACCCACAAAAATCAATGAAGTAGTAGAATAACACTAAACTCAACCTAGAAAAAATATTTTATGATAAAAATATTAGATCAAAAAATACATAGATTATCAATCAATGTCCAAGGTAGAAGAATAGTAATATAGAAAGAGATGTATAGAACACTTTCCTGGGAGCCCACAGTACAACTGAAATGAAGATCCATCAATGAATGAACCGACCAGAAGGGTTATATGGATCTTAAATCTCCTTAGAAGTGCTCTTTGTGGACAAAATTGAAATATAGAGGATGAAAATAAAAAATTTCAGTCATTCCGACTATTTAAAAACAATCATCAGGGTATTACACAACTTGTAACACAGTTACACGTCATGAAATTGGAAAATCCATAAAACAATAATAAATCCATAACCTTTTGATTAAATAAATTTTAATTTCATTTATGAGTTATAGTACATGAAACCATGATACACGTCATGTAACCATATTACATGGTGTGAAACTCTCTATTATGAAACAAATAGAATTGGTTAAATATTAGATTCCAACTAATATTTTACTTTACAGTCAAAGGTATCCTCCAAATTCCTTAATAACCCTTACCTATATTAAAAAATAACAACCAAAAAAGGTTTTGATTCTACCTTAAATGAAGGTAAATTGATGTTATAGGATTAAAATTAAATGTAATTTAACCACTTGTATGACCAAATCTGTAATAATTGAAATAAAAATTTCCACTAAATATGAAATTTATAGTCTAATAATATAAACAAAAATTTTGACAAAAAAATTTAGTTAAAATGATTAAAATTAATTATTACTATTGATGAAAAAATGATCTTAACAAAGTACCAAACCGAAAATATAAGGTCCAAATTTCCTAAACACTTGTCCAAAAGAAATTTTGTACCGATAGATCGACCATATACCCTCTTGGATGGAATTTTATGAGTTTTTTTATAATAATCTTTCATGAAACCATCCCTCTAATGATACAACTATTGGGTTTTAAATTCAGAAAGAGACATAATAAACCCCCTCGAATCACTACTCCAAAAGTCCCCAGATGAAGACTAGCATCAAGGCTTTGTAGTTCATGCAATCTAAGAGGCATTACACATTATATGAAACATGATCGGGGACATAGAATTAATAATCGACAAAAAATCTAAGTAATAATATAATAGACAAAACCATAAACCAACACACATGCCTAATATATGTCAGACGGATAAAATATAATAAAGTCTACAAAGTAAATACACGAAGATAATTCCTACACAGAGACACAACAAATATCATGATCTGAGCTTTTAAGGTCCAACATTGATCATGAAAACCTCATAGAAACCTGAATATAGTTCTTTATATGTTCGGTGAGCATACAAGTATACTGAATTGGAAAACCCAATGTCTCTCACGAACATGTGAGAGAAGCATTTTAATTATCTTGTGAGAAAACTGTAGAACCAAACTACACATAAATAGGTATACTAACCATCCTAACCTCACCAAGACACTCTCACCAAATAATGAAAGCCATGTAATATAATATAATACAATGTTAATCAATTATAGGGTACCCCGCACCATTTTCCATGTATTATTCCTATCTCACTCAACATTGTACGTCCTGATGCTCCTATATATTCTTTACATAACATCACATCATTCCCCCACACACTTGGGCCACAAAACACATCCTGACCACACACACCGAGGCCACAAACCACATCACATCCTTTCCACACAAACTTGGGAAACACAAGACATCATATCACATCTCAACCCAAATACAATAGGGAAAGAACATCACATCTCATCTAGAAGGCACCTAGGAAAGCACATCACATCTCATTGTAAAGATGCCTAAGAAATCAATAACCACCTGTGACAACTCGAGATTTTATAAGATATATTATTTTTAATTTCTTTCATATATTTTGTTGTACTCTATACCAATATTATCTTGCGCTATACGCAACACCGTAGTACCTTTCAGTATATGCAACACCGTAGTACCTTGCAGTATACACAACACTAATCTTGGATCGTGTTACACACAATATCAAGTTTGTTTGAAAATAGTTATTCTATGAAACATTGAGTGTATATATATATATTCATTGTATAAATGAAATATGTTTGGATTTTTTTATACAAAACAACAAAGGAGTCTTTCACTACATGCAACCCTGACTTGAGTTGCATTACACGCGATCACAACCATCCTCGATAGCATGTGTTGTACGCAATAATGGGTTTCACTAAACAACGATATGTGGTTATAATATTATTATAAACTAGACATTATGAATACTAGTATATAAATTTTGAATTTAATGACATTATTATTCATCACACACATTTTATAGAACATTGTATGAGAACAAAATAAATGTTTCGGGTAAAGTAAGTATTTTTAAAAAAATGCAGTTTTGCAAACTTTTGATGGTGCACCCATTTTAAATATAATTTTTGAAAAGTTTATAAGTTAAATTTTACAAAATAAACTTATTAATTTTAATTAGGACATAAAAATTTAAATTGGATAATGTTTTGATATTTTCGGATAACTTTCATATTTTAATGAATAGTAAAAGCACGCTATATTTTAATTAAAAACAACTTTTTTCATCATAGTAATTTATATGGTTAAATTGTAATATTTAATGGTTTTAAAGTATAAATAGAATATATTTTTACCATTCAATATAATTTATGTCATTATCATTGAATTTACATTGAATTCACAGGTAAAATCATTTCATTTTTTTGAAATGTTTTAACTTTCAAAACACATTTTCTTAAAAATGGGATTAATTTTAAATTAATTTCTGAAACATTTTTGTATTGAATTTAGTAAAATGGATTCCATATTTGGAATCAGTGGGTCCAAATTATGTTAATAGGCTAATTTTTATTTGTGGGCATTATGAATAGTAACTACGGTAAATTTTATTTACCACTGTAAAAGGTAAATCAGGTAATTAAGTGTAAATATAATATTATAAAATTACCCTAAACATGTATTAATATAATTGTATGCTTATATTTCGTCATAAGGCATATTTTTGTCGAAATTGAATCCATTGGAACCCACTTGCAGGTGATTAAGACCTTTCGTTTATTTTATTTATAGGAAAGTGAAATATGTTTCACTCAACTTTAATAATTAAAGTATTTTTAATATAGATTTATACATAATATAAATTCTATTATAAATAATAATTTGAAAGATAAAATGTTTTTATTTATCATGGTAATTTAATTATAATTTTTATGACATATTTAATTACCTTAATAACTTATACGTTAATGATGCAGAAATTATCTATTTAGTGAAAAATAAGTAATATAGTTTTTATTGAAATAATAATACCCATTAAAAGGATCACAAACCTGACCAAAACTTATTGGTAGTGTATATATACACCATAATCATCCAATGACCGAATATATGACCTTTTCGAGTCTTATAAAAGTGATTATGACACTTATATTATTTTATTTTAAATGATGTCAATATTGTCACCTTCGTAATTTAATAAATATAACATTTTAAAAGTTGGATGTTTTAGAATATAAATCTGACTAAATGTTTTATTATTAAATATATAAGATTTATCTTCATCCTATTATTTTGTTTTTAATTTTTATGTAACAAATAAGTGTATTTAATAATTATACAAATATGTTGTAGAAACCATTTTATTAAGAGAATTATCAAATAAATGATTTTACAAATAGTAAAATAAATATTATATGAACTATTTAATGTGATACCCTAATTTTCTAGATGAATATGACATGTTAAGAAAATATTAAATATTTTATTTAGAATATATCCTCTTTTTGGATTTTATTTAAATTCAAATAAATGAATAGTGTTAAAATTGACACTATTATTACTTCATAAAAATAACATATTATTAAATTGTTTAAAAATCAAAAAAATATTTAAAATTTTTAAATTAAAATTTATATAGTCTAAACTGTCATAACATATCTAATTATGGAAAATTAGCAACACATAAGTTATTATTTATAACCATTTAATATTTAGAATTTTATTACCACAAATAAAATTAAATAGATTAAATAAGGATAAATGAAAATGATAAGGTTTAAAATAAGTTCCAAACATGTATAAATTTTATTGGATGATGGGATTACAACCCTATAACATATAATATTCTTATTGATTAATTCTGGGTGGTTTTTATGTGGGGTTTGAATTTATATTAAACTAATTTTTTTGAGGATTCCGAAGGTGCACCTCTCCTCCCTTATAAAAGGGCACCTCCTCCCTTTCATCATTACACTACTTTGTAGCTTTGAAGTTCGGCCAAAACCAGCCAATTAATCCTATAAAACACTATAGTTATATCATAGAGGTTTTGGTCTTCTCAAAATACCAACTCTACTGCCCTAAGAAGAAGTTTAAAGGAGGCGCGTCAAAGAAGAGGTAATCTCTTCTACTGATTCATTCAAGTTTCTTTCTTCTTCAACTTCTTCTTATTTAGTTTTTTCATTATAAAGTAATAAAATAAGTATTAATTATATACTGATATGTTATTATAAATATTAAATAACCCTATTTCACCTTATATTCATCCTACGAAACATGAAATCACCGTGCGTGCGTACGTACAGAATACCGTCTCCACGTCATGGTGTAATCTATTTTTCCACCACCACCTTACTTGGATGGGTATAATGGTGTAAAGAATAAATATATATGGTTATTATAACATAATATTTATTCTAAGATGTTATATCATCCACTACAATTCCATTGAATAAATATTGGAAGCGTATCATCGCTCGTGCTTACGTACGGATTACCGTCTCCACGACGTGATGAGATTCATTTTCCATGTAAACAATTCAAGAATGATTATAATGTATATATAATATGTAATCATGAAATATATGACATAATAATGATACTTTATTTATGTATATATATATTTATTTCATCTACTTAATTCCATTCAATTCAATATAGAAACGAAAACAGCGTTCATCCGTACGTACGGCCTACCGTCTCCATGAACGGTGTATTTCTTTCCATTTTTCGATCTATTATATATATGTATATTCCGAATATATATTATATATAAATAATGATTTATATTCTGGATGTATTCAATCATGATCAAAGTAACCATATGAATAATTACATGTTAAAACACAAACGATAAATGAAATGATTTTACCCAAAACGCTACTTTAACATGAATTTACAAAAGAACGGGTAATATAAATGCATAAGTGAACCATATATGATATAATAACAATGAATATGATTCTATAATAAGTTAATGAAATTATTTAAATCATTATAAAGGAGGTTCAGATACATACGATGCATATCAGAAATAAGGTAAGGGATAATTTTGAAAATCTCATTTTTATCCGAGATTGCTTATACGTAAGTATTTACTGGTGTTATTGTTATTATCCATGTCCACGATTTATAAAAATGTTTTCATGTATTTTTAAGTCATTTTTACCCATATTTTTTACTTTTACCACATGATATGGAAAAAATCTTTCTTTTTCTTACCATACTCGGATCTTTTTGACTTTTCCGACAAAAGTACGGGGAGAATGTTTTTTTAACTTATATGGCATGAAGAATTTTTACGGTTTCATAAAGCCTTTTCATAATGAATATTCCAATACAAGATTTAATGACTATTTTCAAAAAAATCCTTTTCTTTTGAAATTTCATGGCATTTTGTAAAAATAAAATGATTTTGAAGAAGAAAGGTTATTTTCCTCAAAAATTCATTTCAAGTGTTTTATCAAAACCATTTTCCATATAAGACAACATTATTTCATATGTGTATGTTTCAAGTATAATTTTCTATGATTTATATGTTTTCACTTTTTTTATGATGAAATGATATACTTTTTTTTGTATGGATTATGTTATGATGGGTTGATGTTTAAGAAACCCATTTTATACCTTGGGTAATGATGAATGATATATGTTCATGTTATGGCACAATTAAAAATGATTTCATTACGAGATGGGTGAGACCTATATCTACCTACAATGCATTGGGTAAATATTTATATCTCATGAGATAGAAATGGATGGAAATGGAAGTAAATCCGGTTCAGTAATAAAGGGCTAGAACGGCAAGTAAACCCGATTCAGTAAGGGACTTTGTCCACTAAGATGCTGTTGGCAGCAATGACTTTGCTACTATGGAAATCATAACATGTGATTAATGGTTGAAACAATTACATGTTTTATTCTCATTATATTTTATCATGATTGATGTTCTATTACGATCTATACCTTATGTACTTCCATGTTTTATGTCATTGCTCAGTCTTTTCATGTTTAGACATTATGTTCATGTTTTTAAGTTAAAATGTATATGGTTTGTTTTATTTTCTCCATGATTACTCTTATTGAGCATTTGAGCTCACCCTTTATATGTTTTCTTTTCCCCAGGATATAAAGAAAGGTTGTAGGTAATAAAAAAAGGAAGATCTTTATGGGAGATGTTGAAGATCTTTCAATAAGATTATAAGATTATATTCCGAGTTTCCAACGACACTAAACTATTATGATCCTTGAGTGTCTGTTTTTTCTATGTATTAATTATTCCGAAAAAGTAACGTAATGTCCATATACATCAAGCTTTGGGCCTCTATTGTTGGTATCAGAGAAAGGATTAGTTAACCTTTGGAAACTAGGATGAGAAAACTTTAGTAAGATCCCTAGAGATATTTCTAAGGTATGTCTAGGGATGTCCCTAAGGTTAAGTATAAGTATTAGTTATAGTCCAAGAATTACGGTAATGATATTTGAATTAAAACTAGATGTTAGATATTGAAGTTACTCCCCCTTGATTATGATTTTTTCCTCTCACACTGTTCTTTTTGGGTTTTAGAAAATGGTTGGAAACAACAAGATTCACACTAATAAAGGATATGATGGACAATGGAATGATATTATTCCAGAGAAACCAAATGAAATTGGATATGGAAGTCCACACATAGTTATTATGCCTAATCATCAATCTCATAATATGATCTATAATCTCAACTTTGGTATGTTTTCCGACTCATCTAATAAGAGAATGATGGAGTTTTATGATGATCATAGAGGAAATAAAGTTCAATTTCCCTCATGTAAATCATGTGGGAAGAGGCATCAGGGAGAATGTTTTAAAGGAACTGGAAGATGCTTTGGGTGTGGAAAATAAGGACACAAAACTAGTAATTGTAAAGTAAAAGGTTTAGTTAACATCATGGAAAAAGATAATGGTATTGCTAAGACATCAACAATGGTTAAATGTATTAAATGTAGAATTTATGGGAATTATGCAAACCAATTCCCTAAGGGAAAGTCTCATGAAGAGAATCAGCATGGTCGTAGTGGTAGTATTTATGTTGATGATGATGAAGAGACTAAAAATGATATGTGAGTTGAAATAATTGTTCATGATCGGTCAATGGTTTAAGAAGGTAGTGGAATGATTACATATTTATCAAGAGTAATGTTGTTTAAGTAATCTCATGGTACTATGGAATAAAGAGACATCTAAGGATTGTTACAATATATTTTTTCCTAATGTTTTTGAAAGTACATGGTACTGGTAACCATGAAAGTTTATTTAGATATTTTTGGAATGTAGATGATATTCGCATAATGAAGGGATAAAGAGAAAATAATATGTATGATAGTATTAATGAGCTCATGACTGATATAAGGACAAAGTGATATCATGGTTTGAGTATATCGAAATTTTGGGATTTTGGTATGTGGAAAGAGTTTAATTTTGACAGCATTCATTTTTTCACTAAGGTTCAATGGGTATTAATTTTTCAATAGAATACATGATTAAGGTATTCACATGTTGGAATGTGACTAACTAGATATATCATACGATATATGGGGGATAAATGATGGTATTCACATGCTTGTTATGTGAAATTTCCAGAATCGTTTTCATTATACTCTGAGTTTGGACAGATGTATTTTGAATAATCCTAAATATTGGAATGAATTAAGTTATACATAAGATAGTATTTTTTAAGGATATAATTTTATTCGATATTATTGATGGAATGTTATAATAGTGTAGTTTAAGAAAAGGGACAACATGCAGAATGGGCGACAAATCATCGCGTCAGACGAGGCTGTGGGAATCGAACCCACAACCGAAGTTTGATAGGCCTTTATCGCCTACCACTGGCCTATAGGAAGTCCTTGGTTAGTATAAATTAGTTTTAAGTGGTATGATATATGAATTATAAGTCCATTTTAGGAACCATATATGATTAATCTCACAATATATAGACTTATGTATATTTAATAACTTTTTCTAACATTGTGTTTGAGACAAATGGAATGACCTATCATTCTATCGTATGATCCGTTAACACTTCATGGAAGTCAAATTCAACTTCATTTCTTTATGAGATGAAGTGGAAATTGATCAAGGCATGAACAACAATGAGATTGTACCAAAATCAAGTAAGTATTTCTTTTAATTCAATATATCTTCAACTTTTGGGAAATGATCTTAAACACCAAAAATGTTGTTCTAGTGCTCTTATATCTGATGAATCAGATGGTACCTTAGATCATCACAAATTTATGGCTTTGTGATTGTTGGCTTTTTTGTAGCCATGTACTCTACCTCATTCCATCAGAACATGATGGTTAGATTTCTCTTCCATATCCATGTTCTCCTATGTGGAATCCCAGTGATTAGTTAATACGGCTAACCGTTACATTTCATAATTTAGTTTTTAAATTTCAGTTTTGGTATTTCTTTTTATGATGTGGGTTTCTATTATAGAAACTTACAAATAGAAAACCATTTTTAACCCCGATGAATTTCGATGGAAAAAATCATTTTAAGGGGGGTAGAATGTAATAACCCAGGATTTTATAAGATATATTCTTTTTAATTTCTTTCATATCTTCTGTTGTACGCTACCCCAAGATTATCTTGCGCTATACGCAACACTATATTAGCTTGCAGTATACGCAACACTAATCCTGGATCGTGTTACACAAAATTTCAAGTTTGTTTGATTGTAGTTGTTAAACACAACATTGAGTTTATATATATATATATATAATCAATGTATAAATGAAATATGGTTAGATTTTGTTATACACAATAACAAATAAGTCTTTCACTACACACAACCCTGACTTGGCTTGCATTACACGCAATCACAACCCTCCTTGATAGCGTATGTTGTACGCAATACCGGGTTTCACTAAACAATGATATATGGTCATAATATTTTTATAGACTATCCGTTATGACTAGTAGTAAATAAATTTTGAATATTATGACATTATAATTCATCATACGCATTTTATAGAACATGGTATGAGAACAAAATAAATTTTTCGGGTAAAATAATTATTTTTCAAAATATGCAGTTTTGCCGCATTTTGATGGTGCACCAATTTTAAATATAATTTTTGAAAAGTTTATAAGTTAAATTTTACAAAATGAACATCTTATTTTGAATCAGGATAAAAAAATTTACATTGCATAAAGTTTTGATATTTTCTGATAACTTTCATATTTTAATGAATAGTAAAAACATGAAATATTTTAATTAAAAACAAGTTTTTTCATCGTAATAATTTATATGCTTAAATTATAATATTGAATGGTTTTAAAGTATAAATAGAATATATTTTTACCATTTAATATAATTTATGTCATTATCATTGATTTTACATTGAATTCATAGGTAAAATCATTTCAATCTTTTGTAATGTTTTAACTTTTAAAATTTGTTTTCTTAACAATGGGATTAATTTTAAATTAATTTATGAAACTTTTTTGTATTGAATTTAGAAAAATGGATTCCATATTTTGAATCAGTGGGTCCAAATTATGTTAATAGGATACTTTTTATTTTTTGGTATTATGAATAGTAACTACGTTAAATTTTATTTACTATACTAGAAGGTAAATCGGGTAATTAAGGGTAAATATAATATTATAAAATTACGCTAACACTTGTATTAATATAATTTGATTCTTATATTTCGTCCTAAGGAATATTTTGGTCGAAATGGAATCCATTGGATCCCAATTGGAGGTGATTAAGATCTTTAGTTTATTTTATTTACAAGAAAGTGAAATATGTCTCACTCAACTTTAATAATTAAAGTATTTTTAATATTTGTTTATATAGAATATAAATTCGCTTATAAATACTAATTTGAAAGATAATTTTTATTTCTTTATCATGGTCAATTATTTATAATTTTTAAGATATATTTAATTACCTTAATAGCTTATACATTAATGATGCAAAAATTATTTATTTAGTGAAAAATAAGTAATATAGTTTTTATTGAAATAATAATACCCATTAAAAGGCCCGAAAACCTTAAAAAAACTTATTGGTAGTGTATATATACACCATAATCATCCGAGGAACGAATATATGACCGTTTGGAGTCTTATGAAAGTGATTATGACACTTATATTATATTATTTTGAATGATGTCAAAATTTTCACCTTCATAATTTAATAAATATACCATTTTAAAAGATGGTTGTTTTAAAATATAAATCCAACTAAATGTATTATTATGAAATCTATAAGATTTATCTTCATAATAGTATTTTATTTTTAATTTTTATGCAACAAATAAGTATATTTAATAATTATACAAAAATGTTGTAGAAATTATCTTTTAAGAGAAGTATCAAATAAATGGTTTTAGAAATAGTAAAATAAATATTATATGAATTATTTAATGTTCTACACTAATGTTTTAGATGAATATAACATGTTAGGAAGCTAGTAAATATTTTATTTCGAATATATCCTCTGTTTGTAATTTATTTAAATTCAAACAAATGAATACTGTCAAAATTGACACTATTGTTATTTTATAAAAATAACATATTATTAAATTGTTTAAAATTTACAAAAATATTTAAAAATTATAAATAGAAATTTATATAGTCTAAAATGTCATAACACATTCAAGGTTTGAAAATTAACAACACATAAGTGATTATTTATAACCATTTAATATTTATAAGTTTATTACAACAAATAAATTTTAATAGATTAAAAAAGGATAAATCAAAATGATGAGGTTTAAAATAAGCTCCAACCATGTCAAAATTTGATTGTTTGATGAGATTACAACCCTTTACCATCAAATATTCGAATTTATTCGTTTTTGGAGGTTTTTATGTGGGGTTTGAATTTATATTAAACTAATAGTTTTGAGGATTTCAAAGTTTCCCCTCCCCTCCCTTATAAAAGGGAACCTCCTCCCTCTCATCTTTACAAATATTTTGAGCCTTGATGTTGGTCCAACCCCTGCCAATTCCTCTTCTAATCCTCTCTAGTTATATCATAGAGGTTCTGGTCTTCTCAAAAGACCAACTCGACTACCCTAAGAATATTTTTAAAGGAGGTGCGTCAAAGGAGAAGTAATCTCTTCTACCGATTCTTTAAAGTTTTTTTCTTCTTCAACTTCTTCTTTTTTAGTTGTTTCATTATAAAGTAATGAAATCAATATTAATAATATACTGATATGTTATTATAAATATGAAACAACCCTATTTCACCTTTTATCCATCCTACGGAAAATGAAATCACCGCGCATGCGTACGTATGAAATACCGTCTCCACGCCGTGGTGTAATCTATTTTTCCACCACCACCTTATTTGGATGGGTCTAATGGTGTAAAGAATAAATATATGTGTTTATTATAAAATCATATTTATTCAGAAATATTATATCATCAACTCCAATTCCATTCAATAAATATGGGAACAATAACATCGCTCGTGCGTACGTACGGATTACCGTCTCCACGACGCGATGAGATTCATTTTCCATGTTAACAATTCAAGAATGATTATAAAGTATATATAGTAAGTAATCATGAAATATATGAAATAATAATTATACTTTATTTATGTATATATATATATATGTATTTCATCTACTTAATTCCATTCAATTATATAAGGAAACAAAAACAGATTTCATGCATGCGTACGGCCTACTGTCTCTATGAACGGTTTATTTCATTCCATTTATCAATATATTATATATATATGTATATTCCAAATATATATTATATATAAATCATGCTTTACATTCTGTATGTAAGTAATCATGATCTATGTATTCATATTAATAATTACAATTTAAAACATGAACGATAAATGAAACAATTTTACCCAAAATGCTACTTTAACATGAATTTACAAAAGAACGGGTAATATAAAGTCATAAGTGAACAATATATGATATAATAACAATGAATATGAATATGTAATAAGTAAATGACATTATTTAAATCATTATACAGGAGGTTCGGATACATATGAAGCATATCAGACATAAGGTAATGGATAATTTTTCAAATCTCATTTTTATCCGAGATTGCTTATACATAAGTATTTACTGGGGTTTTTGTTATTATCCATGTCCATGTTTTATAATAATGTTTTCATGTATGTTTAAAGTCCTTTTTACCCATTTTTTGTACTTTTACCACATTATATGGAAGGAATTTTCTTTTGCTTACCATATGAGGAACTTTTTGACTTTTATGAAAAAAGTATGAGGAGAATGTTTTTTTACCTTATACGGCATGAACGAATTTTTACGGTTTCAAAAAGCCTTTGCATAATGAATCTTCCTCTACCAGATTTCATGACTATTTTCAAAAAAATCCTCTTATTTTAAAATTTCATGGAATTTTGTGAAAAGAAAATGATTTTTAAGAAGAAAGGATATTTTCCTCAACAATTCATTTCAAGTGTTTTATCAAAACCATTTTCCATATAAGATGAAATTATTTCATATGTGTATGTTTCAAGTATAATTTCTCTATGGTTTACATGGTTTCACTTTTCTTATGATTAAATGATATCCATTTTTTTATGGATTATGTTATGATGGGATGATGTTTATGAAACCCATTTTATACCTTGGGTAATGATGAATGATTTATGTTCACGTTGTGGAACAAGTAAGAATGATTACATTATGAGATGTGTGGGACCTATATCTCCCTCCAATGCATTGGGTAAATATTTATATATCATGAGATAGACATGGCTAGAACGGCATGTAAATCTGGTTCAGTAATACAGGGCTGGAACGACATGTAAACCCGGTTCAGTAAGAGACTTTGTCCACTAAGATGGTCTTGGCAGCAATGCCTTGGATACTATGGAAATCATAACATGTGCTTAATGGTTTCCACAATTTCATGTTTTATTCCCATGATATTTTATCATGATTGATGTTCTATTATGATCTATGACTTATGTAATGTCATGTTTTATGTCATTGCTCAATATTTTGATGTTTAAACATTATTTTCATATTTTTAAGTTCAAATGTATATGGTTTGTTTTATTCTCTCCATGATTATCCTTAATTAGAATTTGAGATCACCCTTTATATGTTTTATTTTCCCCAGGATATAACGAAATGGTTTAGGTATGAAAAAAAGGAAGATCTTTATGGGATATGTTAAAGATCTTTCAACAAGATTAGGAGATTATATTCCGAGTTTCCAAAGATACTAAACTATTATGATACTTGAGTGTATATTTTTATTATGTATTAATTAATCTGCAAATGTAATGTAATGTCCATGTTCGTCAAGCTTTGGGCCTCTACATCACCTAACCCACAAACACATGGGCTATCAAATATATCCTGAAGACACCTATGAAATGAAAACCACAATATAAAGAACTAACTAACCTCCTGTCATCACAACCTATTCCTTAACTACCTCTTCGGAAAAATAGAGCGGAAAAGAGTGGGTTCTTAGCCATCCGTACTCCTCACTAGATGTTTGAGAAAACACCCCCATGTGATATGTGGGCATTCAGAACATAGTTCCCAACAATTTTTTTGGGTGAGTATAGAAATCACAAGAATATTCAAGAATATTTATATTGTCAGGGACTACATCCCAACCTATGAGTTCACAGATAGAGAAACCATCCCACAAACCATCACTTTTTACGCCACCACTGAATGTATTCCTTAGTATCTATAACAGTCATCTTGAAAGATAAAGGGCCTTGATAAACTAAAGTGTCTTATCATTTCCTCTATGTTTAACACACATATATTTAATTATTATCATCACCCACATTTAATTACTCAACCCAACATTTATTCATCTTGAGGACATTTCCATCCAATTAATCAAACCAACCAATTCCTTTTCAATTCTAATTAAGAAAATAATTATTTAATTCCATCACTAACCGAGCATCTAGTAAAAAGAAACCAAGTTCAAAAACCAAATCAATATATCACCACCTCTCCACACCACAAACATGAAAAAATAGATTAATATCTCCACCTACCCTTACCACACACCTTCGTCCAATGGACACACAACCACATCACATAAGGATCATTTTTTTATATTTTCAATGGGGATTTTATCACATTCCACTTTATATTATAGAACTTATCACAATAAAAAAATCAGGGTGAAATGAATTAATTAGAAAATTTACATTTAGAGTGATACAAATAATTAAAAAAACATTACAGATATATGCATTTCAAAAGATTCCACTAACAAACACAATTTTCAATAGGGAATCAATCCCATATAATTCATAAAACCATAAAAAACAATGTTACAATAAAATTAACATCAAACCCCATCACACCTTTCAATTAAATTAACTAGTTCATTATATTTTATTTAATCTAGAACAAACATATTCCATATATAAGCAGATTAAAACCCCTCTAATTCATGATACACAATAAGGAGAAACAAAGGGAAACCTACCAAGAGGAATATTTTCATACCAAAGGGTGAGGAAGAACACCTGAGAACCATATAATCATCACGAAAACTATGAATTAAACTATAATGAACCAATGAAGAAGTAAAATGCATCCCAAACACACCCAAAACTAAAGAAACACCACCCCATATGATCGCAATGAGGGTAATGTAAGAAAAATGGAGAAAAATGGAATATAACTCACCTTAGATAAACCTAGGATCGTCAAGGAGCATCCACCAGGATTCACATATCAAGAGGGATGTAAAAGGGATTGATGGGAACCTCATGAACCTAGTGTTCTCCAAAAATTTGAGGAAAATTGGAGAATGAATGATTGATATAATATTCAGCGGAAAATAGTTTTAAACAATGGACATGATCTGTGTATTACATGATTTTTAATCCCCTTTCATGTCTTTTAATCCCCAGTGTTCATTTTCAAATGAAAAACACCTCACCTATTCATTTTTATTATTTAATTTACCTCCAAAATATAAATGTTATGAAACCCTTATTCAAATCATTTAAAATTTATACACGTTGTGAAACCTCCTAGATAAGGTTTGAAATTTAATTTCATATTTTGTAATCTAGTTACATGACATATAATCCCCATTATACTAGCCTTTGGTAACCGAACATCTCTAAAATCCCCTTGAGCCACCACCGAGAACCTCCAACAATCATAACCAACAAAATAATGAACTAGGAAGGAAAAATATGTTAGATTAGATACCAATAAAATTATTCTCAAACTAGAGAATCCAAAACATTCCTAGAAGATAGAGGGTTATGAATAGCCACCGCAAAAGATATATCTCAAGGATATTGTCATGCCATGAACAATACCACTGGCTAAACACACCAATCCAAGAGGCCAAAAAACACACTAAAAAACCACAAGGTGTTACCCCTCACACAAACACACTTCCACATAGACAATACACAACTATCTAAACCCCCACACAACCTAAACCAACAACCAAGACAAATAAAGATCAAAACTACCCCGGACACAAGAATCATGGAATTTCATCCTCTATGTCATGATAATATCCACTCTAGGCTGAACATACTAGTCCTAATTTGTTTAAACATATCATAGTTAGTGCATCTCGATTAGGATTTAAGTCCTCCCTTCTTCATATTTTAGCAATTTATCAAACATCACACCACACACAAAATAAATTAAGAAAACATCTCATCTAAAAAAAAGGATACACGTAGTGCGTTACATTAAAATGAAAAACAAAACAAAGTACTCAAAATAACCATGGGTACTGGGAACTCATATCTATTTATCTCTCTCTGGTATTCTCTAACTAGCCACTATGCCTCAAAAAAAAGTGAACCAAAGTAATTGTTTGTCCACACAACACCTTCTCCTAGAAATCATGGATCCCTACTAGAATCTCTACAAATGATGCATTATCCTCAATATAAAACTCTTCCCTTTCAATTATATTGGAGTCATCATGAAGATGATAAAAAAGTAGAGATTTGTTAAAGACATCATGAATCCTCTCAAAATGTAGTGGAAATTCTGATGGGTACACCACCTTGAAAACTCTCTATAAAACCTCGAAGGGAACAATGTACCTTAGAGAAAGCATACTCTCTATACCAAACCATTTTTCCCACATTGAGGGTAAACATTAATAAAAAGTGGTTCTCAATGTTGAACTCTATGTGTCTCCTCAAACGATTAGAATGTCTCTTCTACTAGTTTTTCCTCCTTTTATCCCTTCATAAACATGTTGAAAATTCTCTATCATGCTCTGCACCACATCGGTATAATGAAAAACTATATCCCCCCAACGTTCATCCAACACAATAGATAATGACACATTCTCGCATAACAATCCTCAAATGTTGTAATTATAATGGGAGATTGATATATATTATTATAATAAAACTCAACCTAGGGTTTTTCAAGAAATCCAAGATTCACCATTCTCTAAGATACATTCCTGCAACATATATTCCAGTGTTTGGATATTCCATTTTATCTAATCATTTTTCTGTTAGTGGATTGTAGTGTTGTGGTGTAACTGGGTGAAAAAACATGTTAAAATCCCAACCAAACTCATGAGTTAAATTGTGAATCACAATGAGAGAGATTGGTCCTCATAACTCATTATAACATCTCCACTACATTAACATACCTCTTAGAAAATGTATCCACTACACCAGACACATTGATTGATATGAAGTGGGTCAATTTCACAAACAGATCCATTATCAACCAGTTCGCCTAACTACCTCCCTGATATATAGGTATCCTTGTTATAAAATTAATCAAGATATCCTATTATTTCGACTCGATAACATCCAAAGGATATAGAAAACCATAAAGAACACAACGCTTGACCTTTAACTATTGGAAAAATAAGCAATTATCTACAAACTCTGTTAGTACTTGTTTTATATCAGAACAAAACAACTACATCTTCTAGCCCCGATACATTTTTAAACCCCTAGGGTTACTGCCAATGGTAAAATATGAAACTCACAAAGAAACCCTTCTGACATTTCTACCGGAACAAACATCATTCCCTGAAGAAACATTCGGTTCTGACCATCCTCTGATCATCCCTTTCAATCGTCACTATGGTGATCTCGATCACGCAACACCTCTATCTCTGAGTCTCCCCACTGAGACGCTTCAAACTGAGGCATTATAAAATGTTGAATTATATTATAAATCAAACTACCTCTACACCCATCGACCCTTGAATTTATGTGCAAGTCTATCAACTCCTATGTAACTCTCCAATCATCTTTAGTTTCTCGAACAACATCCTTCTATAAATATATACTCAATGAATCAGCCATGAAATTACTAAAGGTGTAGGATATATCAAAATCATTGTCCTAAAGATACTCAATCATCCTCCACTATTGTATATTTATCTAATTTATGGATAAGATATATGTTGGGCTATTTTGATCCCTGAAGACCACATAGTTCTCCCCAATGAGGTAATGTTGCCACAAATTTAGACAAATTACCACTATAACTACCTCTAGATTAAGGGTGGCATAATTATTCTCATGGGGACATAACTTCCTAGACCCATAATATATCATTTCCTACTACTATATTATCATGAATCCCAATACCATACGAGAAGCTTAAAAAATACTTTATACATCAACCATTCCTCTTGCAAATAGAGCACTGGAGCAGTAACCAACATTCCCATCTAGTAACAAAATCCTTCCTGACACTGACCACTCCAAAAAAGCTAGGTACTTCATGGTCAATTCTATTTGTAGGGATACATCTCGAGGGAAATTAAGTAAAAACATCCATTAATATCAAGATATACTAAGGAAACTACAACCCTCGACTATGTTCTTGGATGCCACCCATGAAAAAATATCATCAACCATCAACGATCCCACTAAAACACCCTACTCAGACACCACATGCTTTAGTAAATAGTTCTCTCGTGTCCAAAACATGATATCCGAGAACATACCATAATGATGGTTGTGTTAAAGAACATGAATGAAATTTTTGAGATACTCGGTATGTTCCTCCTCTCACTTCGAGTAGAACAAGATGTCATTGATGAGCACGATGATGTACTAGTCCAAGAACTCACAGAACACGGAGTTGATGATACCCATGAACATAGTTTGTGCATTCATAACACTAAATGGCACAACTTCAAACATGAAATGAACATACCTACATCTAATTGCAGTCTTTAGAATATTACCTTGCTTGACCCTCTACTGGTGATATGCAGACTACAAATTTTACAAAGAAAACCAAATCACCCCTCTCAACTGGTTGAAAATTCATCTATCTTATGTAGAGGGTAATAGTTTCTGACCATCACCTAATTCAACCTCTGGTTGTCTATAAACAACCTTTGACAACCTTGTGCCGAATTTTTGAACAATGATGGATCACCCCACATTGAAATATTTGGATGGATAAAACCCTTCTTCATCAAATCTTGTATCCGGGTCGTCGAATCCCGTAACTCAGAAGGTTTCATTTGATAAAGAGATATTGACATAATAGATGCAATGGTCTACAAGTAAATCCAAAACTAAACATCATTTCAAGGGTGTAGATTCATAAAATCCTTGGTAAAAACAATATAGAACTCCCTAATGAACTTGGGAATCACTTCCATCATAGCATCTGCTGATTCTATTGAGAACTATGTTAAAAAAGAATGATGGTGCTCCACATGCCGACTTCCCAAATGAATACCCTGTAAAATGAAGAAAACTATGTGTTGACCCTATAAATACAAAAAACATGACAATAATATAGATGAAATAAAGAATCGTCCCTATGGTATACAACTATTCGATGTCACGGATTGAATCGTATGACTACATTTGTATCATGAAGATATCCCCATGAAACGTATGGATCCCTATCATTAGTTGACACCCTCAAAACACAATGAAAATATGGTTCAACCTCTAACTAGTGTAGTCAATACCAAGGGTACGAGAAGCCTCTATATGTCTAGTTCGAGAGCATGGGATAGAGTGGGGTGAAACCAAGGAGATTGAATATCTTGTATCAAACAAGGCACAAACAAGGGTACTAAGAAAACTAATCATACCTCTTACAATCGATGGCCCCTCTTGAACTACTTCCTCCATGGTGTGTAACTTAACCGAACTATCTTCTAAACCACTCTACTAATGACCACCTCCATGGCCACACTCGAGCCACAATCCCTGAACATTAGGAATATACCATAGCAAACCACTACCTAATCCATCTCCCCTCAGTAGAGAAAAACATAAATCCCTTGATACTGAAACTATCTCACTATAAACTGATGTTCTGGATGGTGATAAACCTTTACACCTCTTCCAAACAAATCATTGGGAAATACTAGAAACTATAATTGTTGATGTCCATGAACCACATAACTAAAACACACTAGATCAATGTTCCCTAGAAAAGAATATAAACAACTAGAACTAGAGGGTTGGAAAGGAAGCTAATAAGGTATACTTCCTACCAGTTGAAATCTTGATGGTCCTAGAACCTGTGGGTTTCCACTGAAAGCTATGCCTCTTAGACACCTCTACGGGATCCCCTCTCATAGTAGACCTCTTCATGTGTGAATCTTCTCATCCACATCTTCCTACTTCTAATCCTCCACATACATCTTCAACTTAAAAGGTGTAACTACATACTGTATTGAAGTATGTAGTACCTCTTAAAGACATCTCACATGGGACTCCAAATTTGGAAAATGCCTAAAAAATGAAAAAGTACCTTGAACCTATTTCTGAACACCCACACTAACATGCTCCCCTACTAAAGTGAAATAACATCGTTAATCATTAATTTATTCATATTTTATGAAAGGAAATCTACACAAAACTCTTTTTCAAAGCCAAACATAATTTTTTTACCTCTTTATGCTCTCCTAGAGACAACTTCCACCAATGATGTGTAGCTTCTCATATCTGATTAACTTCAAAAAAGTCCTTGAACACTATTAGGGCACAAATAAAACCAAAATTGATTTGAAGATCTTTTTTTATACTCTCTGGATCCATGTCTGAACACTTCCATCATAATTCCCCAAAGCCTGCCACTAGAAATCACACAATGTCCCTTTCCACTATTCATACCCCTATACAAGATAGACCCTATGGTGATCGACCTGATTATCCTACTGAACCTCCACAACTTGAGCGATACATGGATAATGACAAGGAGGCATATTTGACAGGTAAATAATAATTTCTGAATCCCTGAAGCATGGATTTTCATTTAAATTTATATTAAATCATTTTAATTATAATATTTATTTTAACCGTCCAAAAACAACCCAATTAAAGCAATAACATAGATCATTATGATACATATACCTCTCCCAAGTCTCTAACCTGAAAGAATGTACATCTCAGTTGGTCTTTAGATAAGATCAGAGTATGTGCTCTAAATCATGAGGGGGGCATAGAGTGTCCTTGACAATCTCTTTGGCCTATGTCATGCACCATGGTCAACCGAAACTATGTCAATACCCCAAATGAAATCCTCACTATTCAAAAATACAGAAACCATCCTATCTCCCAATCATCCATTTAATACCACTCTGTTGTGACCTCCTCCCTGCAATGATACCCCTCCTCGGATCAAAATGAAGAAAGGTAAATAATGTCTCATGAGTTTCGCATCAAGTAGGCCCCATATTGGTAACTAGCTCCAACTGTTTATAGTTATCACGAAATTGGAGGGATTACCCATTATAAGTGACATGATTGGGAGATATAATAAATCATCCACGATATATAAAATGCATAAAATAATATATAAATCCAAAACCCATCCCACATGCATGAAAAAAGTAGAACTGATATTATAAAATAAAGTCTCCAAAAGAAATACCCAAAGTTAAAGCCTATAATGTGACACTACAACTATTAAGATCTAAGATAGTAAGGTCCAAAACGGTCTATGAAAACCTCTTAGAATCCTAAATATAGTTTGATATACATTGGGTGAGTATGTAAATATACTAAGTAGTAAAAATCAATGTCTCTCATGAATGTGTGAAAGAATCATACTAGTGATCCTGTGAGAAAATAGAATAACCAAAAAATACCATAACAAATATACTAATCATCCCAACCTCACCAAGGCATGGTAACCAAATAACACAAAAAAAGTAATATAATATGATATAAATAACATTAATTATTGGGTATCCAAAACCACATTCCCAAAAATATGATGCTCTCTCCCAGGGTTGTATATCTTAGAACTCCCATCTCTTCCACATATCAAATCACATCCCACCTACAAACACCTGGCCCACACAACACATCCTGCCCACACAAACCTGGGCCCCAAAACACAACACATCCCTCCCATAGACACCTGGGCCTCACAACACAACACATCACATATCAACCAAAACACACATATGAAATAACATCACATATCATCCCAAAGACACAAAGGAAATAACATCACATCTCATCCAAAAGACACCTAAGAAATCACAAACCACCACATTCACAAACAATTGGGAAGTCAAATATTGCCCGAATACACCTAGACCATCACTAACAAAATATAAATCACTAACATACCTAATCCATAACAACTTATTCCATACCTACCACACCTAGACAAGATATTATAAAATGGAAGGTACCCTACCATCCATACCCCTCACCGAATGCCAGATAAAACTCCCCGTGTGATGATATAAGTGTTATGAATATAGTTCTAAACATGGGTGGGGTGTACATAAAAATCACTAGAATATACAAGTATAAGTATAGTATCAAAAAATCTAACCCATCCTATGGGTTCAGGAAAAAAACAAACTCACAACACTTTCACTTTTGTTGCCAACACTAATTACATTCATTTCTATCTGCAAAAGACATTTCAGAAGATGAAGGGCCCTAATAAAGTAATGTGACTTCAAATTTCTACTATGTTTAACACCAATTCATTTTATTTTTAGAATTAACCACATTTAATCAAACAAACCATCATTAATTCATCCAAAATCCATTTCATTCCAATTAACCAACCCAACCAATGCCATTTAAAACAGTATTAGTAATTATATTTTTAATTCCACCACTACATGGGAATCTAGAACAAAGAAACATCATTCCAAAAACATCTCAACATATAACCACCTCGCCATCCCACCAATACAATGAAAAACATCATTAAACTATCCTTCCCCACCCACACATTTTCATTCCACAACCACACAACCACGTCACATCGATATCATTTTTATAGATTTTCAAAGGGGATTTTATCACATTCTATATTATTTCACAAGCATTATCATACAAACAAAATAATAGGGAAACCATTTCATTATCCAAGAATATTAGTTTATTTAATTTCCATTTACGGTGATACCAAAAATTACAACCAAAACAACAAACATGAGATAAATATCCAACATAAACAAGGTCATCAATGGCCATTATTTTCAGAAGGGCATCATGCACGTATAATTCACAATATCATAAAAATGAAGGATGTAAAAATATGAGGATCAAAACCAATTTCCCATTTCAGGGGAATTAAGAAATTAGTTTTATTTTATTTAATTAAGTATTACCATAATCGACATAGTAAAATATTAAAAACCCCACACACATGATGAAAAATATGGAGAAATGATGGGAAACCTAGCACGAGGAATTTTTTTACATCATAGGGAATGTAAGAACACCTAGAAACTGTAAATGCACCGAAAAACTAAATATCATCCTATTAAACACCATGTAATCATTAATATGTATCCAAAAAACACCCCAAACTAATGAAAAACCACTATATTGCGTCCCCAAGCACATAATGGAAGAAAACATGCGAGAAATGGAAGATAACACACCTTGGATCAACCACAAATCATCAATGAGCATCCATAGGGATCAATTGATCAAATTGAGATGAAGAAGGGATCCATGTAACCTTATGGCGCCTATGGCTTTAAAAAACATGATTAAAAAATGGAGAATGTATGAATGAAATAATTTTTGGAATAAAATATTTTTTAAAAGAAGACATAATTAGGGTATTACATGATGTGTAATCCCCTTTAATATTTTGTAATCCCCATTTTTAGGTTTTCCTTCAAAAATTCATAGTCTCATCATTTTAATTATTAAATTTACCCCAAAACATCCACATTGTGAATCCATTCATCAAATCATTTAAAATTTCTGCATGGTATGAAAACTCTAATTCATGAAATGAAACAGAACTTTACATCTTGTAATCTAATTACACAAAATATAATCCTCCTTATGCCAACCTTTGGAAACATAACCTCTCTATAGTCTCTCTGATCCTCCACTAAAACCCTCCAACAACAAAAACAAACAAAGCTATAGACCTTGAATTCCGGGACCATAGCATATTCCCTATAATATCCCTATATTTTACATTGTGTATGGGAAATGAAAAAAGGTACCTTTTTTACCTTTATCATTTATAATACCTTGATATGGGAAACACATCAATGTTTCAGTTACACATATCATTTTGAAATATAAATGGGTTATATTTAGCATTATTTATTTCCATTAATTTTTAGATATGATGTAGTAACTTAAAATGCTTAAAAAATTCCTATACAATGATTGTTTTGTTAATAATTAAAAAATGATACAATAATTATTTAAATTTTGTAAATTGATTGAATTTTTGTAATTATTTTTTTATATATAGTAATATATCATGATACACATCTCCAATCATAATAATTTTTAATTATAATTTTTTTATTTTTAAATTAAAAATAATTAAATAATGTCAAAATTGTTATCAATGTTATATTACAATAAATGATGTTTTATAAATGATTTGATATCAATAAAAACCATAATTTCACAGAATAAATTTTTTATGTGTCAATAAATGTAAAATAATTTCTTTTAATTGAACAATTAATATTATATAATTAAAATATTTACCCCTAGATAGTGAAATAATTGTTAACACAGTTCAGGATAAAGTAATGATTTTCCACGCTACATGGGATTGTTTTAAAATTAATTTTCAAATCCCATTGGAATTTTATTTTTTAATTTTGTTATCATATTTTTAATTTTGTGGGTATATATTTTCTTTCAAATATCACTTAATTTTAGTATTGATGGGTAAATTAATGTGGTTATAAATCTAATTACATTAAGAAAATCCAAAACAATACAAAATTGGGGAACATATAAGTTTAGGAACACAATTATAAAAGTTCATTTATTTTTCAGTGATTATGATTTTTATGGACCATAAATCAATTTTAATACATTATTTATCCTTTTTTGAGTCACATTAGTTATATTACATCTCCCAATAGTATAAACCTTTTGGTATTTACATGATTTTAACTCCCTATCCATTATAAAAAGGCATCAACTCTTCCCCTTATCCACACCTCTAAAGAAACTTTTTTATCACCCAATAGTTGGTCCAATATGCTTCCGAAATCCCTACCATCAATCTAGAATTCTACCTTTGTAAATATATCTATTAAAGGAAGACCTTTTCTGAAAACCAAAAGAGTAACCAAAAGAGGAGGTAACAATGTTCCTCAAGCTCTTTTATATTATTTTCATTCTCCACACCTTAAATTATTATAATATAATTAATATAAAAAAATATGTAACATAATTTTAATAGAATATTTTTATGACAATATTTATATCTACACATAAAAATACATCAATATAATGGATAATGGACTTACCATACTTGTGTACAGCGAACTACCACCCCACAAAAAGATGTCCTTCATTTTTCCCTTACCACCTTCCATTATTGTAAATTATTATTGAAATGGTACTTATATATGATATATGTGATATTTATAATGTTTTATGATTAATTATGTTTTATATAACTCATACCTTTATGTGTTTCATTTTTTGAAAATGTGATAACATCGTTTGTGTAAGTGTGGACCATTGTCTCATCAATCTGATGAGATTCTCTCAAACAATACATAAACCATATAAAGGATTTTTAATAACACATATATGATATAATTTAAATATAAATTATATTAATGAAACAATTAATTTTCTAGATATATAATATATAATTTTTTTATTACCCTTTTCAGACATTGAAAAGTGATAACGTTAATTGTCAATGTATGGACTACTGCATCATCAACATGACGTGATTCCCTTTATATCACAAGAATTATATATATATATAATATTATTTATGGTATAATTATCATTAATGAATTATATACTGTTTCATACCTTATTTCTATAGTGATCATTGAAAAATGGAAACATTACTCATGCATACATAAAACTGACCATCTCTATGACTGTAATATTCATTAATTTTTCAAAACGATATATCACGATTGGTTTTAAAGAATAATTAATGTATAAATTTGATAATTATTTCATGATTATTATTCTAGATATATTTATATAATGAACTCTATGACTATAATTTACCTACCAAAGTTATTTTTGACACATAAACCAAATATGGTCAAAACACATGACATAAACATAATTATTTAAGTACTTATATAAAACATTGGATTAAGTGAAATAAATATAATGATATGAATATGTTTTTTGTTGAATGAAATTAATTAAAAAAAATTAATATTTATGAATATAAAGGATTATGTTAGATGTTGGACTCAAGGTTATAGATTTAGTCTAGATTTCATTTCATTGAGTTATATTATAATCCTATGCACCTAGTATATTTTATATTGTGTATATATTTCCATTTGAAATTTTATATCATGAATCTAATTATTCTTATGATATTGAATGTTTCATTTGTTATTATTTCTCCACGGGGATTATTATCCATATATTTCAATGTGTTATGGAACACTTTGGAATGTTTAATAGAATATTTTATAAAAAATGGACTTAACGATATTTCAATGGTATTTCCATTCATCAACGTCACAACCCATTATGATTACATATCCCCAATTAGAGAATTATTGATAAATATATATCTTTTATTCAACATTAATATTAGATAAGGAACAATTTTCATGAATTAAATTGGTTATTTGATATAGGAGTAATGATTTGGACAGGTATGACATGTGTGGGGACCAGTTATAGATAGCCCCATGATGCATCAAAATTATCATGAGATGAATCTGTTGGCCACATCTGAATAGTTTGAACATTATTGAGAATCAATATTGATGGTTAAGGTACCATGTACCTAGGAAACATAGTGTCCATTAATTATTTATTTCCTATATTTGGGATCATTTATCAATTATCTATGAGATTTTGTATCGACATATGTATGGATGAATTTCATTATCATTTTATTGGTTAAAATGCACATGTTTTCAATTTTTACCTTTCTATATTGATTATTCCATATCCATTTATTTAAATGGAATGTCTACTTAATTTCATACCATTCCATGTTGATTTATTATAATTTATTCATTATTTCTTCCATATTACATACCCTTATTGAGATTTTTACCTCATCATTTTTTTTTCAATTTCCCTTATTCTGAAAATGATTCATTTGAATGAGTTTCAAGGTTTATTTTTTATTTAAATTTATAATGTATCATGTTTTAATGTTATACTCCATATATATTATGGGTATCATGTATGTAATATGTTTTTCAAAAACAACTATAATGATCAGTCCTTCTGGATTTGATTCCTTGTAATCATTCTAATGTAATAAATTAATACACCATATTTGACCTATTTAGGTAGGCTCATTAAAAAATAAATTATTTTAATGTTATTTAAATGTTATTCTTAGGTATTTTATGCTTCATATTCTAAATTTAAATATTAAATATGGACTACATTAACTTAGTGAATAATAAGGGAATTGCAAATTTTTATTCAAATTTTTATAATATATGAAAATATCAAATGATAATATATATTATATCAATCATGGTAAATATATTATTGGGTTCTAATAAATAATTTTCACTTTGTGCTGATGGATCGTCTTTAATTATAGTAGATGAAATTAATTTGGAGAATGATTTTCATTCTTATAATTACATTTTTTATCATCTCTTTTATAAAAGGGTTTTTAATAGATAAATGGATTATAATATAAAACTCATTTTTAATCAATTGAAAAACCTTTATAAAGGTATTCTGAAATAGAATCAGAGAAAAAAATAGATTAATGAATTTAAATTTGATGATTCAATTATAAATCATCATGAAATATTGGATAAATATTTACTAGAGGTAATGATGATGTGATCAAGATCAAAGGTTTTAGGAGAATTTAAATGATTGAATGGTTTTTAAGAAGATACCATGGATATTTCTAGAGTTATTTGATGAAAGGTTTTCTATTCGTGAAGATCATGATCCCAATACACATCCATTGGATGATTTACAAAGTATTTTGATACAATAGAAATTAAAAAAATTATTTGAAGAATAATAGAAAACATATTATAGAAATATCATTTAATGTATTTAGATAATGTAATAATATAAAAGAATATACTGATTTTGAATATTATCCAGATGAAGAATAGCATTTTTAGTTGAAATTTTACATAATCATGTTATTAATTTCATGACATGTGGGAAAAGCTAAAATGATGTATCGAGGGAATCATCCAATAAGATTTTCCAAGTTTTAGTAGAAATATAGAATAAGAAGAATATTATAAAGGATTATATTACAAAGATTTCCTAAAATATGAAATCATTAAAAGATGACAAGACACTAATCTCTTCAATGGGGGATGGTAATAATTTTTCTAATCCCAAGAGGTGAAATTTTTTATATAGTATTAAAGAGTATGATTTCATTGAGGATGAATTGGAATTTAATTTTTTAGTGATTTTGGTAAAAATTTTATAATTTAAAAAGATAATGAATAATATTTCACATTGGATTAAATCAGAAATGATTGATGAGAGGAAGAAAAAAAATGTATTACATGACAAAGTGAAAGATCAAGGAGTTTATTTTTCTGAGTTCCAAACTAGAGATGTTTTAAAATATTAAAAATATATATTCTCAATAATTAAGAAATAATCACACCATACATTATAAAAAAGGGGTCAATGTTCAAAAATTATATTGATAACAAGAAAACTTTTTTCACTGTATAGAAAAAGATTAATCTTTCCATGTATGGGAAGGATAATGAATCGATGAATGATGTTTATATTGTTTAAAAACTTTTTTTAATCATTGTATAAAGTATATGGATTTTCTAACCAATATGGTCACTGTTATAAATATTATTTCACTATGCTACATTCGCTAGTTATTATAATGTTATATACAAAAAATTATCAGAATAGAAAATATATAGGGAAGAAGAAGGCATTATTTTTAACATATCTTATAACTAATCTCAAATAAAATTTCAATTTTATTGGAAAATATTATAATACCATTTTATATATCTTCTAAATCGATTTCTATAGGACCAAAGGGTGTTACTTACCAACTTTTGACAGATAAAAGTTCACGGTCATCATGAAAAAACCATTGAAAGATATTTAAACCAAAAATATGATGACAAGATCCAAGGATACAATGAATTTGTAATAAAATTTAACAACCAATTTAGTGATATACAACCCATAGTAGAGATATGAATAGTCATAGACCAGAAAAGGAAAATCTCAACCATAATCACCCATCTATTTATCATCCTAAACAACCCACCACATAACAAGTGAACTTTCCTTAAACAATAAATCAGAAACCCATATAGGGATACAAAGAGAATATGAGCACCTATTATATTAAAAATAATGCTTTTAATTCCAAATGGTACAAGTAGTGTTTGAGAAAAAAATCCCAGTAGAATAAGAATAATGATTCAAAACAAAATCCCTACTAATAAATTTTGATAAGTAATTTTCAAAACAGGAGAAAGAAAATTGGATTATCCATTATAAATAAAGAAGGTAAAACGTGAATTTTTTTGAAAATGGAATTATTGAGTTAGATCACCTATTTTGAGAAAATTCATTACCATTAAATATATTATCAATTCCAAAATTCAGTTTGGAGATCTCTAGTGTAAAACAAAAAAAATTCAACAAATGAAACAAAACACTTATTTATAAAAATATTGAAAAACATTCATAATAAAGGGTTAACAATTCCTTAGTAATTTTATGAGCTAGTACCGTGTATCATAGAAAAATGCACATAATAAGTGAAATATAATGTAATTCCCTGAACCCAGAATCATGGAGCTGATGCATTATTTTAATACACTGGCATTATTACAAGGAATCAAGTCGCAAAGGATTTATCGGTTTACCAGTCTAGGAAAATAGATTACAAATATGAATGTTACATTATAATTTATAAAATAAAACACAACATAAATAATTATTTTAGAATGTCATTATTACCCTAGCTTAACCCTGCATAATAATCATAATAAAATTATTCACAACAATGGAAAAATAAAACTTAGAAAGGGGTGACCTCATATGATCATTAAGGATAACAATATAGCGAAAACTATCATTATTAAGAATAATAATTTTAGGAAGTGTATAAGAATAAAACCCAAGACATTTAAACATAAACATAAGAATAATATGGAGAAGATAAATAAAATAATTCCATTTACATATTCTCATGGATATTCTACTAGTCGAATAATCACATGTAATATCAATATCTAATTTCATAATGATCGAATGCATAATGCCGAACATCATAACCACATAGTCAAGGCCTCATACCAAGAATGAAAATAAAAATTTTGTCAAGGTCTTGTTCCAGGACCCTAATTTGTCTCATGAGACATACCGATGCATCGAGGAGCTATAGTGGGCTCCACCCGTGACTTACTATGTCCAATGCTTTCCTTACATGAAAATGTTGAAACATAACATAAACACTCGTATTAAAAGAAGAATATGAAATGTCAATAATTTAACAATAAACCATTAATGGTATAAAAACAACACATCCATAGTAAAATATATCATAACTCATTCAATATAGTATGGAATATTATGTTATAATTAGTCAACCTCAATCATGAATAATATCCCGTAAAAAATGTTGACATAGTTGAAAATGATCAGTAAAACTCTTTGAAAGAAATATCCTTTTTTGTGAAATCATTTAAAACTCACACATTTATAAAGGAAGTCATTTAAAAGTCCTTTTTAATCAACGTTTCTCGTACAACTTTGAATCTTTTTAACAGAATTAACATTTTAAATCATTCTTGTTCATATAAATAAATCCTTAAAATAATTTTTAAAACAAGGACATTAATAAAAATTATTTTGAAAATTAAATCATTAAAACATTTAAAATGATGATCTTGCTAAATATACCCTTCCAAAAAATCTTTAAATATTCGTTTTGTAAACATTTTTATGAAACATGGACAAGAATGATAAAACTTTCCTAGTAAATACTTACACATAAATAATATCATATTATAATGAGATTGAAGAATTAAACCTTACCATGTACTTTCCTTTAGACAAGGGTACATTTCCCCCCTATATAATGACCATGGTATGTTATTAAATTATACCATAACCATATTAATATTTATGATATCATATATGATTCATTTATGACTTTATACAACCCATTTAATAATAATTTCCATGTTAAGGTATCATTTTGAGTAATAATCGATTTATTTGTCGTATGTGTTTTAACATGTTATTAATGATAATATTACTTAGATTATTATTTAAATACTTATAAAATATATGAAATAATTTATATATCATATATATTCAGAATATAAAAATTAATAATTGATATATTTATGAAATGAAAACACAATTCATGGAGAAGGTAGTCTGTACATATGGATGAACGTTGTTTCTGTTTTCTAATCATATATTATGGAAGGAAAAGAAATATATTTATATACATAAATATATATGATTTCGAAAGCAATATTATTTCACATATCTCATATTTAATCAATATATATATATATACCAATTCTTGAATAGTGGTTATTGACGAAGAATCTCACCGCGTCATGGAGACGGTATGACATGCGTACGCACGAGCAACAATATCATTCTATCGATTGTAAAATAGTGTTTAATTGGATGTTATTATATATATATAATAATTACCACTTTAAATTCATTATTTAAATTAATTTTACTCATTATTATACCCACCCAAATAATGTAGTGCTGAATAACAAACTATACCACGACATGGAGACAGTAAGTTGTACGTACACATGTATGGAGACTTTGTCATTAAAAGGATGGATAGAATAATTAATATGGTTTTACCATATTTATAAAAAAAATCATTGTATATATAAGGTACTGGATATTTTATTTTAGTATGGGAATAAAAAAGAAAGAGGAAGTGGAAGAAGAAAATAACTTTGAAAGAGGTGATGAAATAATTACATCTTCTTGGGGTGGTTCCATTTGATTTGATCGAAAGGGATCCTTAGGTTGTATTTATGATAAAATTAAGGTCTCTAGATTTAATTGAGGGTAGTTTGGGGGAGATTTGAGCTGGGTATGGCCAAGCCAAATGGCTTTGGATGTGTGAATTTAATAGAAGAAGATGTACCATTTTATAAGAGAGGTGAGGGGCACTTTTGGAAAAGATTGAAACATTATTTTATTATAAAATCATTTTCGGTTTAGAATGGATCATAATGGATTTAATTTGATAAAAAGGTAGGTATTGGTCAAAATTCTCTCAACCAATAGGTTTTAGACATGTTTAGGTCACCATATTAACCATATCTTTTAGATTTTACTCTTCATTAAATAATTTAACATTTTCCATGTCTTCTTTTATTTTTATATTCCATGGTTAATAAACATACTATAAATGACTAGAGAACCTCAAGTGGTTCATTAATCTCTTATATAACCTTATATAAGCCATTTGAATGAATTTTATATTTTAAGATTTCTATAATATTTATTAAATTAGTATTTGTATTAAAAACTCATTTATGTAAATTTAGACAATATTTTGTAATTGATATTTCATAATGTCATAAAAAATTATAACTTAGAAAAAATCCATTGAATCATCCCTAACAATTTATATTAACCTAGAAAATTCCTGGATGGAATCAAAAATACCAATTTACATTTATTTTGATATATATAATATCAATTATTTTGATCTTCCATTAATAAGGTAATTACGACATCATCATTGTTTCATAAATAAATTTAATTATATAATGTTTAAAAATTATAAATAAAATAACATGATGAATAAAATCTTTTTAACTTTATAATTAATATTTATAGATCAATTTATCTTATGTGTAACTCTATATTAAAAATGGTTTAGTTATTAAACATTGAATTTAACACTTTTAACTCTTCTTAAAGTAAAATATAATAAATTTCCTAATCTTACCCAAATGGATAAAAAGGATCCTATTTTTTTAGATGGTTGATTTTGGTAGAAATACAGTTATGCAATAGAATTTGTATATGTGTTGGGGTAATTGTAAAATTATTTTTACCTTTAATTACCATGTTTACTTTGTACCATGGTAAATATAATTCAAAAGTTACAATTCTGAAAAAAATATTTTCATCCCATTGAACCAAATTTTACATACTTCAGTCAACCATGTATCTCAGAATTTTTAAATACAATTCATCGAAATAGTAAAATTATGTTTTATGCAAATTTTCAATTGTGCCTAGAAGGTGGGTAAAAAGACATTAACATGGTTCAATAAAAGACTATATACCTAATCATACTATAAAATGAATATAACGAATTTAATTTTACTAATATATGTATAATCTATCTATTAAGATATTATGATAAATTTAAACATCATTATATAAATGAAAACATTGTATTTTATCTACAACATAGTGTTTTTCCCAATTCCTAAAAAAATGAATGTTTTATGAAAAATATCAAAAATTCACCTAAAACCAATATAGATATTCCAAATTAGAAAATGATGCTTATTTTACCAAATTAAAAAAATATAAGTTTCATTAATTAATTTAAAAATAATTCCCAATGTCAAACCCACAAATAGGGGTTTTGAGAAAGAAAAACCATCCAAAGATTAATAGGTGTTTGTGTCCAATTTAAATGTAAAATTAATTCCAATGACTGAATTTGGATTAAATGATAAAAAAATAATCTAATTATACATCAAAAACATTCAAATTTATAATTTAACACTATAAATTATTTTGATGAAAAAAGTATTTTTCAATTAAAATTTAGTACTTTTTACTATTCATCAAAATATGAAATTTAACTACAAAAAATATAAATTTATCCGAACTAAATTTTTTATGTCCTTCTTTTAAGGAATAATTTTATTAGGTCAAATTGAATATATGAAAGTGTCAACTATTGGATTTAAAAAGGGTTCACCATTAAAAGGCGATAAAATTTCATTTAAAAATTATATCTTTTATTTTTAAAATTGTATTTGTACTTATATTATGTCTAATAAAAACATAATATGGATGTTAAAATTTTATGGAGTATATAAAATTAAAAAACACAGTTAATACTATTCATAACTTCTTTTTAAACACCTATTTTGGTATGTTGTGGTGCACTCGAACTTGGTGTTGTGTGTAGTGAAAGCTATTGAATTACATTAAAGAGATAACATATTATCAAATCATGGGCTGTCACATTCTCCCATGCTTCATTAAATTGCCCCCTCTCAATTGGAAATTGTTCTTAAAAAATAAAAGGATGAAAATAGAAAATAACATTGTGGAAAACCCACATTAGATATAGTGTTAATAAAATATATTCTTAAAAAGAGGGAAAGAGAAATGAAAAGTTTGCCACAAAATTATGATATTGAATAGGAGAAAATTGGTGGAAATTAGAGACACATAATTAGAGGAAAAACATAAATATTTATAGGGTATGATTGAGGCCATCAATCATAAACAAGTGAACAATAAATGGAAAATTGGGGGCTGAAAAACCAAAAATCTATGATGACAAAAAATAAAATTGGTTCATCAAAACACAAGTTATTATAATAACACATTTTTGGTTTTATGATTCTTTCCTTAATATTTAAGAATTAATTTCTTCATAGAATAAGAAAAAAGCACTTGAAAAGTAGAGTTCAATCTTTAAACTAATTTCTTCCACAAACTCTTCTTTCACTCCTAACTATTATTGAACACAAAAGGTATTCTATTTATCCCAATCATATAGAGTTTCAAAAAAATGTATTTATAATTTATCTATCACATAATTTAAAAAACTAAATTATAAAAACTAGTTCATCATGTAGGGTAGTGGTAGGTGATGCACTATTGTCACCCTTCAGTTGCGGGGTCATGTCTTGTGACCTTACCAGACGTGACAGGTTGTCGGCCAACCTTTGTTTTGTCCTTTTAATAAAAAATAAAAAAAATAAGAAATGATTTAAACTTAAACAATGGTATCTAATTTCCAACTTAATCCATTCCAACCTATATACTTACCCAAAATACTTTTGTCCAAACTCACATTCCAAAATTTATAAGGAAGGTAAACATAATAAAGATATATTTTTCCACTTAATAACATGTTAATAACTTCATTTTATATTCTCTTAATAAATGGTAACACCATGAATTTCCATTCAAAACTTATTTGAATATGTATGTACTTCCTTATTCTTTCTACAAGATATAGAATACTAGATATACTCTTTATATCCAAAAATGTTTTAACCTCCAATAATTATGGAATAAAAAAACAATTAATTAGTTTCAAGGTTGTCAAAAAAAATCCTATATAATTTATCAAAATTAGTCATCTATTATTCCTAAATCACTGCACCAGTATCAAGACCATAATAATGTTTATCTATTCCGTATCTATGTATTTTCCAAAAATATTAACATGCTATTGAGTCACATTTCATAGCACCATACAATATCAAATCCTCAATGAAATAGTATTGTTGTACAATCCTTATTTATTTCCATAATTAATTTAACAAGAACATTGTTGATACAACACTCAAATGACATAATTCATTAATAAAAATATAAGAACACTAATTATTCATCCTTATCTATGGTAGTATCATTACATGATTATTATCCAATAGCATCATTTAGTGTATACTCTGATGATTGGGACATTTATTCACCTAGTGTCCCAACTCCTTATAGATGAATCATTGTACAATTAAAACATTTTTCTTACCCTTTAAATCACGTACCAGGTGTCCCTTTTCTCTACACATATAAAAAACTCTCATTCCCTTTACGCATTAACCAAGGTGATTGTTCCCACAGTTATCACATGTGGGAAAATATTTCCATCCCTTCTTCCCACAATCTATCATTTTATCTTCCATCCTCTTATTCTCTTGGTTCCCTTAAAATTCATAGGGCTTTGATAATTCATTAATTATCTTATTAACACATGATACCATTTCATAATATGAAGATCATATGTGGGAGACTATTTCCCTTCACAAGGCTGGTTTAAGACAATGAAAGATATGATATTTATAACTCTTTGGATCATGCATATTGATGGAGTTATCATTGCTCTTTTTTGGAGCCATTTTTAAATGACAACATAAACTAGGTTAGATCATATCATTCTGTATTTTCACAACCCCCTCCCACCAAATATGCCCCTCCTGAGCTGGCAATGGTGAAAGGGAGATAATGACCACTGAGTCCCGCCTCCAGTAGGCCCTAGAGTGGCGACTAGCACCAAGGGTATGAGTTTTCACAAATATGGGAGGCATTACCCTTTATTATTTTAAGATAGGGAATTATGACAAGTCAACCACAAAAAATGAAAAGAACAAGTGTATAGATATAATCCCAAACCAATCCCACATGCATGTTAAATAGTTCCGAAATAAGGTACAAGAAAAAAATCTCAAAATTACAATACAAAAAGAAAACAGGAGTACAACAACTGCAGAAAATCCAATTGTCCGACTAGTAGGGTCCTGCACGGACCTGGTAGTCCTATTGGAAACCTAAAAGTAAACATAGGGTGAGCATACAAGTATACTCAATAGGGAATCCTAAAGATCTCGTGCACAGGTGGGGAGACATCCTATGTCTCGTGAGAACAACAGAAGAAACCTTGCAAGGAATTCTATCCACCCAACCTCACCAGCCACACTCACCAAAAACACAATCACAATAGGTAGTAGTATATAAGAAAGAGTATTGGTTACCCCACACCATTTCCCACTAGTTTGCTACCTTTCCTAACGGTGAACATCCTGACGCTACCACACTCCCACCCCGCACACACCTGGGCTTCAAGAACCACACATCCCGCCTGCACACACCTCGACCTCACAACCACGCATCCTGCCCGCACACACCTAGGCCTCACAACCACGCATCCCGCACACACACACCTGGACCTCACAACCACGTATCCTGCCCGCACACACCTAGGCCTCATCCCAAAGATTTTTGGGAACAGTAAACCTTCCCAAAGGGTCTTGTGCCAATCCACCCCAATCGAATCCTACCTGAAGGGTCTTAGGTGTAAGGTCGCCTCAAGCCATCACAACATAGGGAAGAAGGAGCAGGAAGGAGCTAGTAACTTATTGGAAAACACCCTCTCCCATGAAATGGGACTTTTCGGAACTAAGTGCTCAACATGGGTGGGGTGTGATAAAACACAAAGATACAGATATATATATATATATATATATATATATATACCAAACACCCAGCCCAACCTATGTCTTCTAATCAGAGAACTGAGCATGTGCCTTGGCACTTCTACTACGAATCATGCATACAACAAACAACCCCAACCCCATTTAGGTTTTCACATTTCAACAGAATCACTATATTAGTTCCTTAACTACTAGGTAACTATCCACAACCAACCACATCAATCATTCGTGAAACATATCCCTGCCATCCACAAATCAAGTTAGGAAAACACAAGCAGCCAAACAAGTCCCTTTTTATCAACCAACCAACCCCATTGATTATTAATCTCATTCCATTACCAAGCCCCACCATTCATTAACTCTTCCAAATATTATTTATTATTCACAACCCCTAGTTAGTTCACATTTAAACCCATCCCTGCAGCCCCGCTTCCAACCACTATAACCACAAACACACCGAAACTCGTACATCATCATCCCTTAATACCATTTATCACAGCCCCACTTCCCATCACTAACATAGCATTCACACCAACCCACAACCAAGTCAACCACAACCCCACTGCTCACCAGATCCACAAAAACCCAAAAAACACCCCCATCGCATGCCACGTATCCGATCCAACACCCACATGTTCATTATTCCATTTTGTTTAACCGGGGTGATTACACAAGGGTTCTCGATTTTAATCAGCCAACATTACGTAATTAACCAGATTCCACATTCCATAAGGTTCCATTCACAAAAATGGTCTAGAAGATAGGGAAACATTTTATTTCAAAAGAAAAGGCCACCCACGACTTTGATTTTCAGTAAGCATAAGCCTATTCAATTCCTAACATATCAATAGGATAAACAAAGATAAACATAACAACTTCCTCATCCCCGTTATTTAACCAGTTATTATATTTATTTAATGGTTGAACTATTTCTCATGAAAAAAAGAGTATACCCACCCCACATGATGCAAAAATTTAGAGAGACGAAGGTAGGATCCCTACCTCAACAATTTCTGCTCACACCACTCCCCCGGATCAACTGTAGAAGACGTCCGTCGGCGTCCGTCACCTCTGTCGAGTCCCGGAAAGACCTCCTCGGGTAGAAGTTGGAAAGGAAAAGCCTAAGGAAAGACAAAATATCCATTCTTAGAAGTTCCGCCTTGTCTTTACGATCCCGTGGCCACTGACGGATCAAAAATCAGAGCTCGGACAAAGAAGTTATGGAAGAAAAGGAGCCTTGAAGTCTCTCGGGAGAGCTCTGCTCAGAGGAATGGGGAGGAGAGGGGTGAGTTGAAAAGGAGGAGGGGACCCCTCCTTTTATATAAGAGAAAAGAAAAAGTACACGGCATGTACATTATGGTACATAGTTTGTACTCATTCATTTCACACGGTCTCCACGTGGCTTCCAACACGACCTTCAATGCAGAACGCGGCCATTGACTGGTCAACACACAACTTGAATGTAATGCATATGCGGGGAGGGACTACACAATGTGTAGTATTGGATACATGGTGTGTACCCATTTATTTCACATGGCAAGGACACGGCTCCAACATGAAACATGATTGTTGACTGGTCAACACACGGTAATGCGTACGCGGGGAGAGACTACACGGTGTGTAGTTTGGGGTACACAGCGTGCACCCATTTATTTCATACAGCAAGGACACGGCCTTAAACATGGAGGATACCCAGTAAGGGGGTACATGACGTGTACTCAAACTACACAGCGTATAGTTTCAAAAATTCAGGAAAGTGTGGGAAAAGTCCATTTTACCCTCCAAAACACTTCGTGGCCTTCTTTTTGACAAAGGAATGGGCTGGAGAGGTCCAGGCCATTAAATCCGATACCTCTTAAAACATTCTCATCCCTGAGAATTCAAAATCCAACCTAGAAGAACCTAACAAGATACCTCTTAGGGTTCTCATTATAACAGGAACCCAACCAACAACCCTAATCATAGGTGTTAGGAATTCCCCAACCTATGTTGAGATATTATCCGCTTTAGGCGGCACTGACTTGCCTACATGGGTTTAATCGTATCCGCATTAATGCCTCTTGATTAAGGATTGGGCCTTCCCACTTTCATATATCAGGATTCTCCAACATACACTACCCCCAACACCACAAAACCAACACATTGCCCAAACATGTGGTTTGTGGAAAAATTCCTTCTCCTATGTCGAGATATTATCCACTTTAGGCAGCACTGACTCGCCCGCACGAGTTCAATCGCTTCCGAATTAATGCGTCTCAATTAAGGATCAGGTTTTTCCCTTTCCCCAAACATCTGGACATGTTACACATTACTAGGGAACAATGAAAAAAAAGGTCTCACAACCTACATGCCAAGAATCACATATATCAAAGGTACAGAGTACAACATCAACACAAATCTCAGAATAACAAGGGAGAAACACAAGTCAAAACAACTCCGGGTACTGACCATGCATCTGGGCCTCCCACTCCCATGTGATCTCCTTGAGGCCGCCATGCCTCCACAGATCAGGAACCAAGGGAATGGTTCGCCCACAGATCACCTTATCCTTACGATCCTCGATTCTGACTGGTCGTTCCTCGAAGGTCGCATCATCTCCCATATCTAAATCTCCCCAGTCAATAACGTGAGAGTCATCGTGTAAGTACCAACGAAGCTGGGAGACATGGAAGACGTCATGAACCTTCTTCAACTGAGGTGGCAGGGCTAGCTGATATGCTACCTCTCCGACTCGCCTCAGCACCTCGGAAGGTCCGATGAACCTAGGGGATAGTTTACTCCCCTTGACAAACCTTCGCTGCCCCCGTCGAGGGGAAACCTTCAATAACACATGGTATCCCACCTCGAACTCCAAAGGCCTCCTTCGACGATCAGCATAAGACTTTTGTCGGTCCTGATCCGCTTTTATCCTCTCACGTACAAGATAAACCTTCCCTCTGGTGCTCTGTACTACCTCTGGCCCAAGAGAACCTATCTCACCAACCACTGCCCAGCAAATGGGTGAACGACTTGGTCTCCCATACAAAGCCTCAAACGGTGCCATGAAAATAGTATAGTGGAAGCTGTTGTTGTAGGAAAACTCTACTAAAGAAAAGTTTCATAACCATGATCCTCTGAAATCTAGAACACATGCTCGCTGCATGTCCTCCAATGTCTGGATAGTCTGCTCTGTCTGCCCATCAGTCTGGGCATGTAAAGCAATGCTAAGGCGTAGCTAGGTGCCAAAAGCAAGTTTTAACTCCCACCAGACTCGTGAGGTAAAATTAGTATCCCAATCTAAGACGTTATTCTTTAGGACTCCATGTAACCGCACAACCTTGTCTATGTACCTCTGTGCTAAGGTACTCATTGGGCCCAACTCCTTAATTGCTTAGAAGTGAGCTGATTTCGTCAGTCGATCCACCACTACCTAGATAGCATCATAACCAACCTGACTTCTGGTAAGTTTTGTGACAAAGTCCATTGAGATTTCATTCCACTTCCACTCGGGGACATCTAAAGGATGAAACAAACCACTAGGAACACAGTGTTCTTCCTTCACTTGTTGACACACTAGGCATTTAGCCACAAACTCCGCCACAGCTCGTTTCACCCCAGGCCACCAAAACTGTTCCCTAATGCCTCAGTACATTTTTGAAACTCCTGGATGTACCTCCAAGCCTGAGCTATGGAAATCATGGAGAACTCCCTCACGCATTGTCTTCGGGACAAACAACCTTTCATGGAAAAGCATCCGATGTCAGTTGTCCTCTGACCATCCTTCTGGAGCGTTCCCCTGATCGACACGATCCCACATCACTTCCGCCTTGGAGTCCCCCCACTGAGACTCTTCCACCTGCTGCAACAAGGAGGACTGCACCGTCATCTGAAACAAACAGCCTCTAACACCTTCTACCCTGGCATCCAAGTGCAAGGCGGCCAACTATCCCATCACTTTCTTAGCATCAGTGGATTCCCGGACCACTACCTGATGTGACTTCCTGCCCCGGGAATCAGCCACAACGTTTCCCTTATCTTCAGTGTAAGAGATATCAAAGTCATAGTCTTGGAGAAACTCTACCCATCTTTACTTCCGCAGGATCAGGTCACGCTGGGAGAAGATATAACGCAGGATCTTGTGATTAAGAAGAGCACAAAGCGCTCCCCAATGAGGTAATGTCTCCACAACTTCAGTGCAAACACTACTACCACAAGCTCTAGGTAATGGGTGGAATAGTTACACTCGTGAGGGAATAACTACCTAGACCCATAAGAGATCACTCTCTTCTTCTGCATCAACACGCACCCCAGACCAAGGCCAGAAGCATCACAAAACACCTCATACAACATCCCTTCCTCTGGAAACCTGAGTACGGGAGCACTGACAAACTTCTCCTTCAGGTAGTCAAAAGACATCTGGCATTTCTCGCTCCATAGGAAGATCTGGTTCTTCCTAGTCAAAGCTGTCAATGGAGAATCAACTTGAGAGAAGTCTGAAAAGAACCTCTGATAGTAACCTGCTAACCCCAGGAAACTATGAACTTCTGTCATGATCTTGGGTGCTGCCCAAGAAACAACTGCCTCCACCTTCAACGGGTCCACTGACACTCCACACTGAGACACTACGTGCCAAAGGAAGTGTACTTCTTGTGTCAAGAACTTACACTTCGACAATTTCCCGTATAGCTGGTGGTGTCGAAGGACTTCCAAGACTGCCCTGAGATGCTCAATGTAATACTCCTATGATCTTGAGTAGATCAGCATTTCATCGATAAACACAACGACGAACCGGTCCAGAAACTCTCAGAAGACAAAGTTCATAAGTCCCATGAACACAGCCGGTGCATTTGTAACTCCAAACAGCATCACTACAAACTCGAAGTGCCCATTCCTGCACCTGAAAGCTGTCTTTGAGATGTCACTATCCTTTACCCTCAGCTGATGATATCCAGATCGTAGATCAATCTTGGAAAACCAACCTACTCCCCTCAGTTGGTCAAAGGGATCATCTATCCTTGTAAGGGGGTAACGGTTCATGGTCGTTACCTGGTTCAACCTTCGGTAGTCTATGCATATCCAGAGACCACCATCTGCCTTCTTCACAAACAAAATTGGAGCTCCCTAGGGTGATACGCTTGGTCGAAAAAAACCCTTCTCCATCAGATCATCAATCTGAATCCGCAACTCCCACAACTCTGAAGGTTCCATCTGATAAGGGGCTATCGAAATCGGACATGCATCAGGCTGTAAGTCTATCCCAAACTCAACGTCACGTTGGGGGGGGGGGGTTGAGTCACCTCCTCCTCAAGATAAACATTGAGGAACTCCCCAACAACCCCTGGGAAATCCATCATCTCTGTATCAACTGGAACCACTGATAGCCCACATAACAAGGAAAGGAGAGGCTCCACACGCCGGCTTCCCACCTGATAGATCCTCTCGCCAACAAAAGCTACATGTTTTCCATCCACGTCGTAGAACACGACTCTTCTCCGGAAGTAATCGATAATGAAACTAACGGAAAAAAACCAATCGATGCCTAGGATGAAATCGTATGGCTACATATATAACAGAAGAATGTCCCCACTAGATCGATGGGGTCCCAATGTCAACCCACATCCCCGGCAAACACAAGATACACTGGTTTGGCCTCCAACTGGTGTACTCAGCATCAGTGGTACGGAAAGTCTCTCAACGTCTATTCCCAAACATGGGCTAGACCAGGTGCAACAAAAGAGTGTGAATCTCTCGAATCGAACAAAGCAGAAACGAGAGAGCTGAACAAACAAATCGTACCTCGCACCACCTCTGGTCCTACCAGAGTTGTCAACTCTGCTGTGTGCAACTGTCCACGCCCAGCTCCTCTACCACTCTGATGTCATCCAGGTGACATAGTTGTACGGTAAACAAAGATCGCATAATACCAAGTAGTAAGGAAGTTTCTCAAGGTTTAATTTTATCATTTTATTTAAATTTCTTCCTAGAACACCCAAATCAAGTAAAAAACAATCATGATGTTTCATGTACCTTCCCTAGGGTCTCTACCCTGCAATCAATGTAGTCTCACTTGGTCATTCGGTAGGCTCATTGTCCTTGCATCAGATGATGGGGGGCCCTAAAATCCCGTGTCCTAGCCGGTCTTCCCTGGCCTATGTCACACACCAAGATTAACTAACACTGTTGCCCTACCATCACATGCAATCCCCACTGTGCCTAAATCCAAACTCTATCCTATCTCTCAGCCATCACCTCTGATACCATTCTTTCACGAACCCCTCCCACAAAATATGCCCCTCTTGATCTTGAAATGGTGAAAGGGAGATAATGACCCCCATGTCCCACCTCCAGTAGGCCCTAGAGTGGCGAATAGCACTAAGTGTATGAGTTTTCACAAATATGGGAGGCATTAACCTTTAATTATTTTAAGATCGGGAAATAGGACAAGTCAACCAACAAAAAGGAAAAGAACAAGTGTATAGAAATAAACCCATACCAATCCCACATGCATGTTTAAATAGTTCTGAAACAAGGTACAAGTAAGAGAAAGCTCAAAAGTATAATACCAAAAGAAAAAAAGAGTACAACAACTGCAAAAACTCCAACTGTCCGACTAGTAGGGTCTCGCACGACCCTGGTAGTCCTCCTGAAAACATGAAAGTAAACATAGGGTGAGCATACAAGTATACTTAGTAGGGAATCCTAAAGCTCTCATGCTCATGTGGGGAGATATCCTAATGTCCCATGAGAACATCAGAAGAAACCTAGCAAGGAATTCTATCCACCCATCCTCACTAGCCACACTCACCAAAAACACAATTACAACAGGTAGTAGTATATAAGAACAAGAGTATTGGGTACCCCACACCATTTCCCACTAGTTAGCTGCTCTTCCTAACCGCGAACGTCCCGACGCTACCACACTCTTTCCTCCCACACACACCTAGGCTTCAGGAACCACACATCCCGCCCACACACACTTGGGCCTCACAACCACGCATCCCACCCATACACACCTCGGCCCCACAACCATGAATCCCGCCCGCACACACCTGGGCCTCACAACCATGTATCCCGCCCGCACACAGCTGGGCCTCATCCCGATGATTCTTGGGAATAGTAAACCTGCCTGAAGAGTCTTGGGCCAGTCTACCCCAATAGAAACCTACCTGAAGGGTCTTAGGTGTATGGTCACCTCAAGACATCACAACCTAGGGAATAAGGAGAAGGAAGGAGCTAGTAACTAATGGTAAAACACCCTCTCCCATGAAATGGGAGTGTTCAGAACTATGTTCTCGACATGGGTGGGGTGCGATAAAACACAAACATACAGATATATATATATAATATATATATATATACCAAAAACTTTGCCCAACCAATGGCTTCTAATCAGAGAACTGAGCACGTGCCTCGACACTGCTACTACAAAGCATGCATACAACAAACAACCCCAACCCCAACCCCATTTAGGTTTTCATGTTTCAACAGAATCAGCTTATTAGTTCCTTAACTACTGGGCAACTATCCACAACCAACCACATCAATTGTTCGAGAAACATATCCCTGCCATCCACAAATCAAGTTAGGAAAACACAAGAAGCACAAACAAGTCCCTTCTTATCAACCAACCAACACCATTGATTATTAATCTCGTTCTGTGACCAAAACCCACCATTCATTAACTCTTCCAAATATTATTTATTATTCACAACCCCAAGTTCGTTCACATTTAAACCCATACCTGCAGCCCCGCTGCCAACCACCATAACCACAAACACACCTAAACCCATACATCTTCATCCCTTGATACCATTTATCACATCCTCGCTACCCATCACTAACATAGAATTCACAGCAACCCACAACCTAGTCAACCGCAGCCCCGCTTCTCACCCGATCCACAACAACCCACAGAACACCCTCATTGCATGCCACGTATCCATGCCAACACCCACATGTTCATTATTCCATTTTGTTTAACTGGGGTGATCACACAAGGGTTCCAGATTTTAATCTGCCAACATTACGTGATTAAATAGATTCCAGATTCCACAAGGTTCCATTCACAAAAATGGTATAGAATATAGGGAAAATTTTAATTTCACAAGCAAAGGCCCCCATCGACCGTGATTTTCAGTAGGAATAAGCCTATTCAATTCATAACATATCAATAGGATAAACAAAGGTAATCATAACAACTTCCCCATCCCCATTCTTTAACCAGTTTTTATCTTTATTTAATGGTTCAACTATTTCTCATGAAAACAAGAGGATACCCACCCCGTATGATACAAAAATTTAGAGAGACGAAGGTAAGATCCCTACCTCAATAGGTTCTGACCACAATGCTACCCCATATCAACCTTAGAAGACGTCCTTCAACATCCGTCACCTCTGTCGAGTCTCGACAAAACCTCCTCGGGTGGATGTTGGAAAGGCAAGGCCGATGGAATGATAACAGATCCAAGCTCAGAAGTTTTGCCTCATCGTTACGATCCCATGGCCGTTGACAGATCGAAAATCGAGCTTAGACGAAGAAGTTATGGAAGAAAAGGATCCTTCAAGTCTATTGGGAGAGCTCTGCTCAAAGGAATGGGGAGGAGAGGAGTGAGTTGAAAAAGAGGAGGGTACACCTCCTTTTATATGAGATAAAAGCAAAAGTACACGACATTTAATTTAGGGTACATGACATGTACTTGGCCATTTCACACGGTCTCCACGCGGATTCCAACATGGCCTTCAACGCGGAACGCGACCGTTGACTGGTCAACACACAGCTTGAAGGTAATGTATACACTAAGAGGGACTACACAACATGTAGTATTGGATACACGACATATACCCATTTATTTCACAAGGAAAGGACACAGATCCAACACGGCAAACAACCGTTGACTGGTCAACACACGGTAACGCGTACGCGGGGAGAGACTACACGGCATGTGGTTTGGGGTACAAGCCGTGCACCAATTTATTTCACACGGCAAGGACACTGCCTTCGACACGGGGTATACCCAGCAAGGGAGTACGTGGCGTGTACTCAAACTGCACGACGTGTAGTTTCAAAATTCTGGAAAGTGTGGGAAAAGTCCATTTTACCCTCCAGAACACTTCGTGGCCTTCTTTTTGACAAAGGAATGGGTTGGAGAGGTTCGAGCCATTACATGTATATTCTAAAAACTAGATAAATTACCAACATTAATTGAATATTTTCACACATCTAGTCTCATAAAAATGGAAATAGTTTCATTACTGACATATTTTCTCATAAATCCTTAGTAATGGTTTGTAATGAAAATATGAATTATCCTAAACATATCCCCCGAGATCGCCGCAACCAAGAGTACAGTAATGTCCATTGTCATGAACCAGTTCCCCTTCAAGTCTATATCAAAGCGGTGTTTTCTGATTTTACCCATAGATACATCTCTTCCAGAGTCGCCTCTACCTGCTCATATCTAGAAAAGAATGTATTATTTAAAAAATTCACAAAAACTGTCATTACCAAAATTAATGTAAGTTCATCAATACTAATACTCAAGGTCTATCATAAGGAATTGTTTCAAAATTTGAGTTAACCCAAATCTATTTCCAAATTTATTTCTAAACATCCTTTGATACCAACTATAATGCCCCGACCCCAGATTCCTAGAGTCGGTAAATTATTTTAATAAAATATAATGATTACAAGGAATAAAGTCCTGATGGATTGATTAGTTACCAGTATTTAAAAATATATTTCATATATAAAAACAACATAAAAATTTATAAAACAAAACACAAAATATATAATCCTTTGAGAAAGAAATTATTCCCCTAAATTTACCCTGAAAATCAATAATAATACACTTTTCACATCCTGCGAAAAGTGAAACATAATAAATGGGTGAGCTCAGATGCTCAACAAGGATAACAATATAGCAGAAACTATCATGATTAAGCATAAACATTTAATGTAATGTATGAGACTAAAACACAAGACTTTTAAAAATAAACTTTAGAATAATATGGAAAAGATAAATCAATTAATTACATTTACTTATTCACAGGGATATTCAACTAGTCGACTAATCACATGTAATATCAATAGGTAATTTCATAATGATGTAATGCATAATGCTGAACATCATAACAAAATATTCAAGGCCTCGTACAAAAAATAAAAATAAAATTTTTTCCAAGGGCTTTTTCCAAGACACTACTTTTTTTCATGATACATACTGATTCATCGAGAAGCTATAATAGGATCCACCCATCACTTTCTATGTCCAATTCATTCCTCATATGAAAATATTGAAACATAACATAAACATTCATATTAAAACAAGCATATGGAATTTAAATACTTTAACCATAAACCACGAATGGTATAAAAATAGTACATATATATTCAACCATATAATAACTCATTCAATACAATATAGATGATTTTACTAAAATAAAGCAACATCCACCAAGAATTATATCTAGTAATGGATGTTGACATAGTTGAAAATGATTAGTAAAACTCTTTAAGAGAAATATCACATTATGTAAAATCATTTAAAAGGCACACATTTTTAAAATAAATAATTTAAAAAATATTTTTTAATCAATGTGTCCTATACCACATTGAATATTTTTAAAGGAATTATCATTTTAAAATATTCATGTCCACATAAATAAATCCTTAAAACCATTTTATAAACAATGACATTAATTAAAAATATTTAGAAAAATAAATCATTAAAACAATTAAAATAATGATCTTACTAAATATTTCCTTCGAAAAAAGCTTAAAATATTCAGTTTGAAAACATTTTTATGAATCATGGAAATGGATTATAAAAATTTTCTAGTAAATACTGACACATAAACAATCTCAGATAATAATGAGATTGAGGAATTAACTCTAACCTTATAATTTTCATTAGTCAAGGGTACGTTTAACCTCCTGTATAATGACCATAGAATGTTATTAAATTATAACAGAACCCTATTAATATTTATGATATCATATATGATTCATTTATGACTTTATACTACCCATTTAATAATAATTTCCATGTTAATGTAATGTTTCGGGTAATAATTACTTTCTTTATCATAATTGTTTTATCTTGTAATTATTAATCGTATCACTTAGATCATTATTTACATAATTCTAGAATATAAAAAATTACTTATATATTATATATATTCAGAATATGAATATTTATAACATATAGATTTATGAAATTCAAACACCGTTCATGGAGACGGTAGTCCGTACGTATGCAATAACATTGTGTCTGTTTTCCTATCATATAGTAAAGATGTAAGTAAATGACATATATTTATCTAAAAAAATATATTATTCTAGTAGAAATATTTTTTCATATATCTAATACTTAAACAATATATATATATATATATATATAAATTCTTGAATTGTGATCGTTGAAGATGAATCTCATCGCATTGTGGAGACGGTAACCCGTACATACGCACGAGCGACAATATCATTCTATCGATGGTAAAATGGTGATTAATTGGATGGTATAATATAAATACATAATCACTACCATGATATATTAATTATTTAATTTAATTATACTCATTTTTATACATATCAGAATAATCTAGTGTGGAATAACAAACTACACCACAACATGGAGATGGTAAGTCGTACGTACACACATATGTTGAATTTTTGATTCATAGGATGCATATAATAATTAATATGGTTTTACCATATTTATAATAACATCTCAGTATGTATAAGATACAAGATATATTATTTTAGTATGGAAATAAAAATGAAATGTGATGTGGAACAAGAAAAGAACTTTGAAAGAGGTGATGATATAATTGCCTCTTTTTCAAGTGCTTCCATTTGATTTGATCAAAAAGGGCTCCATAGGTTGGATTTCTAATCAGAGAAAGGCATATAAGATGTGTTGAGGGTATTTGGGAGGATAATTGACCAGAGGTTGGCCATGCCAAATGGATTTGAAGGTGTTAATTTAATAGAAGTGGAAGTACCCTTTTATAGGAGAGGTGAGGGAACTTTAAGAAAAGATAGAAATATTATTTCATTATAAAATCATATTCTTTTTATAATGGAACCAAATGGATTTATTTAGAAGATAATATGGGGATGGGTTGGAACCCTCTCAACTAATAGGTTTTAGTCTAGATTAGTTCACCGTATTAACCTTATCATTTATATTTAACTCTTCATTAAATAGTTTAACATTTACCATGTTTTATTGAATGTTTATATTACATGGTTAATAAGTTTACTATGAAATGAAAAGATAACCTCAAGTGGTTTAGTAATGACATATAAAACCTTATGTAATTAATTTGGATGAACTATTAAATTTTATGATTTTTATATTATTTAATGAACTAGTATTTATATTAAAAACACATTTATGATAAGTTTTACACTATTTAGTCATTAATTTTTGGAAATGTCATAAAAACTTTATTACTTCAAAGAAAAAACAACGAATAATTCCTAACATTTCATATTAAACTAGAAAATTTATGTATTGTATCAAATGTCTCAATTTACATTTATTATGATATTTATAATATCAATTAGTTTAATAATTCATTAATAAGGTAATTATGACATCATCTTTGTGTCATAAATAAATTTAATTATTTAATTCTAGAAGTTATAAATAAAAATTCATGATGTAGGACATAATTTTATCTATCTAATGAATATTTATAGTCGAATATATCTAATGTGTATCCCAATATGGAAAATTGTTTAATTATTAAACCATGTATTTAAAACATTTAACTCTTGTTTAAAGAAAATTTAATAAATGTACAAATCTTACCCAAATGGATCAAAAGGATATTTATTTTTCATAAGGTTGATTTTTGATGAAGTAAACTAATCCCATATAATTAGGACCTGTTTTGGGGTAATTTTAATATTATTTTTACCTTTAATTACAATATTTACTTTTTACTGTGGTACATAAAGTTCAATAGTTAGTATTAAAAAAATTATTTTCATTCCATTGAACAAAATTTTACTTAATTATGTCAACTATATCTCTCTGATTTTTGAAATTCAATTCACTGAAGCGGTAAAGTTACGTTTTATGCAAATTTGCAAATGTGCCTAATAGGTGGGTAAAAAGACGTTAAAGATGATCAATACAATTTTAAAAATAAAATCTTATTATAAATTTAATATAATGATTTAACTTTTAGTAATATATTTATTATGTATCTATTTTTACTTTATGATAAATTTATAAATAAATATTTAAAGGAAAATGTCGATTTTTATCTAGAACGCAGTGTTTTTCACTATTCATAAAAATTTTAATGTTTTCTGAAAAATAACAAACATTAACCTAAAGATAATATTGATATTCCAAATTAAAAACATAAATGTTGCATTAAATAACTTAAAATTAATTCTCGTTGTCAAACCTAAAAAGATGGTTTTTTAAAAGTAAAAACTATCCAAAGATTGATATGTTTTTATGTCCAACATAAATGTAAAATTACATTCAATGACCAAAATGGGCGTAAATTCTAAAAATATAATCTAATTATAATTAAAAAAATAAAATGTATTATTTCACATTATATATTTTTTTAATAAAATTTTTTCTTTCAATTAAAATTGAGATTTTTTTTTACTATTCATCAAAATATGAATGTTATCAGAAAAACACAAAACATTTATCCAAAATAAATTTCTATGTCCTGCTTATAAAGAAGTTTATTTTGTCAAATTGAATATATAAAATTTTCAAATATAGGATTTAAAATGGGTTCAGCATTAAAAGGTTTTAAAATTACTTTTTTTGAAAAATATATTTTTTTTATTTTAAAAATTGAATTTTTTCTTATATTGTGTCTAATAAGAATATAAAATAGATGTTAAAAATATATAGAGTATAAAAAATTCTAAATTCAGTTAATATTATTCATAACTACTTTTTAAACGGCTAGTTTGGTAAGTCATGGTGCGCTCAAACTCAGTGGTGCATGTGGCACAAGCAATTGAATTGCATTAAAGAGATAACATATTATAAAATCTTAGGGGTGTTACACACATCGATAAATCATGTAACTCAAAGAAATAAATATGGTAAAAAGATAAAAAAACACATGGAAACTCCAGTGATATGTTTTAATATAGATATCATAATAATATATCATGTACAAATTTCATGTTTTGAGGTCATATGTATTAGAAATGTTCTAGATATGTTTTAATGACCACCAAAAAAATAAGAAAACCCATTAATATATTTAGGTGTATGTAAAAAATAATAATTCCATAGGGAAACTTACACAGAACATTATCGCCTCATCTAAGCACATACCTTGGTTCAATACTCATCTTATGGGGAGAATCTATTTAGGGCGTGATTCTGTAAAATAATTGCATAAATCTATTGTCACTCGATTATAATACCTGATTTCCCATGACCAATGAAACATGTGGGTGACAAAAAAGGATCATAATGAGGATCCTCAATGGATTAGAAATGATAAATCACCATTTCATCAGATGAAATGTTTATATATAACCCTCAACTCTAATATCCCACAAACAATAAAACCTCCATTTCAACTCTCATCATCATGTTTTCTGGAAACCATTTGACAATGAAGTATTACCTAAGGGGTTTATCCAGTTTTTCCATGTCATTAACATTTACATTAATTTCTTTTAATATTCTTTTAAGGTAAACCAGATTGAAAAACAATCCTTTATAAATTTTATAAAACATCACATTATACCCCACATTTGTTTTGGGAGTGGAAAGGGTTGGAGGTTAAGAGATGGTAATGGGATTAAGACTATAGTCCAAAAAATTAACTCCAATTTTATTATTTTTTTGTGTTCTATAGTGGAATATGTAATAACCTCTTAAAAATAATATAACAATGCATTAATCAATTAATTTTTAAAGTTTTAGTTTTTCCTTATTACATTAAAACACAATTTAGTGTTCCCAATACGCTTTTAAAAAAAGATACTAAAAAGTAATATCAAACCTCACATTGTATTGAAATACAAATACAATCAAACTTTATAAAATCAATAGAATGTTATTCATTAAATCATTCCAAAACACATTTTTAATGAAAAAACACACATAAAAAAATTTCTTATTCTATTTAAATAATAAACTTATATTAATAAATAAAATAATTACATTTGAAAGAAACCCACCAAGATTAGAGAATAAACCAGTTTATTTTAAAATAGTTCATTAATTCATATTATAATAAAATCAATGCCTATTACTAATTTCAGAAAAAATTTATTTTCATGATTCAAAATTATAATATCATACATAATAATTTACGGAGGGAAAAAATAATTCATGAAACATAGGAATAGAAATATGAAAAAATGACACCGAAACACATAATCAAAAAATCCAAGAACAAACTATAATGAATTTGAGGTGTATCCCCTCCGTTAAAGAAAAAATAATCAATGAATACATATCTTGAGAGAAGTGAGAAGTGGCCCTTAAATAACAATTTTTATCAAATTCTCAAGATATAATAAATCACATGGCTTCCAAAGCCACTAGAAATAATGGATTGAGATAGGAAGCGAGATTGAATGATAGGAAAAGAAAGACATAATAAAATTGTATCACCATATTGATTTGTGCTTTGATATACAAAGACATGAGGTTGGGATAAACCCTGATATCAAATAGGGGAGCATAGTATTGTGTGTTTCATATAATGATTGAGATATTGGAGAAGATAAATTAAATAAAGGTTTTTGGGGAGAAGTTATCATGATACTATAACCACAAGTCACATCCAATCACCTCACTAGCTAGTCCACTGTCTATTAGGTTGATATAGTTTATTTCTATAGACAATACCCAACATACTTAATAACTAGTGACCCACTTAAATCATTAAAATATTCTAGTTCTATTCCATACTTGCGTCATGGTTTGGGTTCATCCTCTAACCCCTCTATAAACATGGAAAAGAACACTAAGGGCATTAAAAAATATGTTCCATCTAATTTACACTATCTGGTAAGAGTCCATCCAGTGGGCTCCTCCTTTGACATGTTTATCTCCACTATACGCACTATATGATAACATGCCTCTAAATGTCACTCTACTAAATGGAAAAAACAATTTCACCTCTCAAGAAGCTTGAAAAATCTATTCACTGAAACTTATATTTCGTATATTTGATCGATTTATTTGATTAGAACTAATATTTAAAACAAATTATAACTATAACTCTATCCATCATACTTCTTCATCAAAATCCTAACATGGTTGGAAACCCGCCCATATTTGAAATTTTTAGTATTTCATCTCTTTTTATATAAATGAACAATATATCTTTCTTACACATGTACTTTACTTGAACACCATTTTTTATACGTTTACTCATAAAATATGATATTAGAACTGAAATTAATTTTTCTAATAAAAAATAAATATTTTGAAACTTATACTTAACTCAAAATGATTTGATTCTTCTCAAGAATTTTTAAATATTATTAATGCTTCATGAAGACTCCAATATTCACAACCATCTTTAAATTACTTAAACTCAATGGTAAGGAACACCTTAAAACTCAGTAATCTAAAATAGAGAACCAATGTTGAAGGGTTATGCCAAAACCATTATTATTAAGATAATAATAATGTTATTATAAATATTCAAAAGTTCTCATTCATATTTTGGCGAGCTAATTATTTCTGCTATGAATTATTTGTCTGGTTACTATTACTCTCTACGATATATTTTGATTGATTATTTTAGTCCAAATAACACCTGTTCTTTTCGACCAATGCACTTCATATGCATCCTCTGACTGATGGACTCACATGTTTTATCAATATTTATTTATATTAGGATTTGGAATCCATCCATCCAGTCACTATTAGTTTTTAATGATTTATATAGTTATTAAGTCACAAAGACAAGAATAAATCAAACAATAATAGTGTGATCCTTTTTATGATTCTTACTCATCCAATGAATTTTTGACCAATTATCGTAACCTGAAAAACATATACTAGAATCTTCTTTGATATACTTTATTTTATGTTCAATGAATATTCTAATCCCCTAATCATTATATATTTAATAATTTTATATCCAATAAAACAAGACTTATTATAAGTCTTCATACATTTTTCTATTCAAAGAGAACTTTCATATTTATTTACTCAATAACATAATAATTCTTTATCATATGTAACTCCATGAAAGTATATTAAATAGAACATCAGTGAATACCATATATTTTTTACAACATCATGTGCAAGACTAAACCACTCTATCAAATGTTTTTAATAAATATCAATTCATACATTCCTTATATTATATATAACATCATTCATGATCTTTCTGATAACATTGTGATACTACAAACCTAGACATCATATGTCCACAACTACATTTCATCACATATATCTAGTGATCCTTACAAAATAAAATAAAGCCCATACCCTCATCCTAATGACATAAATATCCCATTTAGACACAATATTGAATCGTGATTATTCTCATAATGTTAGAAATATAATGTTTTTCATGGAATTTTTTATTTTAGGAATATTACTTACATGGATAAGGGAATATTATTTTACCCCTCGAGCAATTTATAAACAAACCAGTCTTAACTTCTCGAGTAAATCATTATCACCAAAAATGAAAAACAAAAACATTAAAATATGATGAAAAAGGTTGAACAAGTTATAAAAACATCACAAAACCCATCAATATCTCTATTTTGGTTTGTTGAGACATTAAAAAAATTAATATATTTTAAAAACAAATATCAAAATTTTATCAAATCACAGTTTTTCTCAAATAAAATTTCCAGATTCCAAAATAATAGAGAAGGAAATTTATTTTATTTAATTTCATACATTGGGGAAAAGAAATTTTCATTCATTGATTATATATACTCCCGCTAAATATTTTTTATCTCCCCATTTTTATGTTAAAAATAGATTCAGATAAACAAAATATTTTTTTAATGAATTATACATTATCTACTAATTTAACGACATAATCCAAAGGATATTGGGAAACATCATTATTAACATTATAAATTATTTTTTGGAGGATACAATCGAATTTAGATCCTTGATTAATGAAATCATTCCTTCATCACAACTTTGGTAAAAATATAACCAATTTGATAAAAAAAATTTAAATAAAATGAATCATATCATCCACAAAAGAAAATTTGACTTTTATGAAATGATAATTAATATCTTGCTACATTTATATTGATGGTTTTAAAATATTTTCGGAAACAAAAAAAGACCATTAATTATCTCGAAAAATCATGAATGTTTTTCTATCATTTAACCTAAACTATTAATGCCTAAATTTCATCCATACCATTTAAATTTAATCATGGGAGGTGGAAAACTATTTTTATTCTTCCACACTTAAGGTGACATAAATATTTTACATACAATACTTGATCAGAAAACATTTCAACGAGATGAAATTTCCTCATATTGTTGAATTTATAAATATTATTTTTTCTTCCCACTAGGAACTAATATCCCATGTTTTTTTTAAATTGGGAAAACACTTTATTCATTTAATATTAATACTCATTAAATTATAATGCCTCAAAAACAAATTATTTTTACACCTATGTGATATGTGATGTTTCATTCTATAATCTCAATTTTCATTTTGTACAGTCCAAATATTTTAAATTTAAGATAATATTATAATAATTAAACTTGATTATATAAACTATGAATTTTTTTACATTTTCTTCCTCTCACTTTTATAATCACAAGAATAATCAAAATCATCATGTAAAAATATTTTCTCACATTCCTCTTACATTTTATTATCATACAAAAAAGTCATAAATCTTTATTTTATATCATTTTAAATACATTCTTTAAAAACATTTGTAATGGAGGTATGATTTTCAATAACATTAGCATCATAGGAATCAACCATATTTTGGAGAAATTTATTCCAAAAAATGTATATTTTTTTATCATTCAATACCCTAGGAAAACTCCATTGCAAAAACTTTTATCACCCTTTCTATGATCTAGGATTTTGATCTTATGTAACAATGACTCCCAAAAACCATATAAAAATTTAGGTTTGTGTTTTTAGTATTCCATGTGTCATAGGAAGTCATTTTATGTTATATCCACAAAAAACACCTAATTTGAACATTAATAAATTCACTTATAATATATATCCTAAAAGATTTAGAAATTATGAATTCTACGAGCCCGAGTCTTCTCAGATATATTAAATTTACATTTTTCCTTCATAACATACAATTAATATGATTATACGGACCACATTATTGGATTTATATTTAATATTTTTAACATAGGATTGAAAATGATCATTTTTTTACTATGTTAGCTTTTCAGTTCTGAACATTATTATATAAACACCCACCTCTCTTTAAACAACCCTTAAAAACATATAAAAATCACTAGAAAAATTGATATATATTTCATTATCAATATATTGGTTATTAGTGTGAGATCATAAACAAAAGTAAATTAGTGTGTACAATTTTTTTGATGTATCATAATATTACAATGACCATAAAGAATGGAGTTACGTTTTCTAGTGGATTTGTTACTTTCATACATGTATTACTAAAAATTATCCAATTAAGTGATATTGTACAAAACAATATGATACCCTTTTAAGTGGTGGTAATTTTCATAATTCATGTAATTTGGAAAGTTTTATCATAATATTATTTCTCAGATTCCCATGTCTTTAACACCACCAATTATTTTCATCTACAACATTAATGTAAGAAGAGTTACAAAGATTTCTAATATGGGAAAATTTTATTTTGGTTCTTTTCACTTGGTAACAAATTTTCCCCCTTTTATTATTATTATGATAATAAAATATTTATTAATTACAACAACCTTATGATAAAATAAAAATTACTAACATGTAGTATGTTTATTGAGTGCATCAACATTCAAAACTTCCTTTTATTCATGATTCTAATATTCAACATCAATACTTTATATCCATCTTTAATTTAGGGAACCATAAGTTTTCATTGTAATTAATCATCCTTAATATTGTAAAATATATTTCAATATCTTTATATAATATTACATATGTGAGGAAAAATAGCTATCAATAATCTAAATTTTTATCCTTTTGATATCTTTTAGATCCATATCCATAGAAAAATGTCTTTCTGAAACATTCTTCTTTCTATCCACCATTTCCTTTCAGTAATATTAATATTTTCTTGTAATAGTTTTAATAAATTATTTGACAGTGTTAAAAAATTTGTAAAATTTTCCAAAAACATCATCTATGAAATCAAATTTGGTTTTCATTGGATGCAATATAACATTTTATTATTTCTACAATCGTAATTCTAATAACATAGAAAAGATACTCCCTTTTAGTCTCCGATATGTCCCTATTAATTCATGCCTATTTCACCAAGAATTCATTTTCTACTATATACTATATTCATTTTCCCCATATATACCACAACACTAAGAATATATAAAAGAATCATGATCATTTGTAATAGTGTGATATTTCCAAATAGAATGTTTTATGATGTTCATATCATCCTTATATATATCTTACCAATTGTGTAAGGAATCATTCCTACAATGGTTATTTTTATGTTTTGTTTATGTGATGTTTTTTCCCATCTTTCTCAATATATGATTTCCTAATGCCATTTCTAACATATCCATGGTCAAAAATATTAAATTATCTTTTATGTTGTCTTCGATTAGACTTACCTATATTATTGGGAATATTTTTCTCAGTATCTTGAGATACTTTATCTTTTACTTACAATGTTTTTCAAAATTTGTTCTCATATTCTATAAGTAACTTTCTACCTTAATAAATCATTGTACAATTTTATACACATCATATTCCTTTACATGACGTTACTTACTAAGACCTCGTACTATCATAATTTATTCCTAAACCTATATTTTTAGTTTTTGACTCTTTTTAATGTACACATCTTCCTTTTTAAGAATATATTACATTTTTATATTCCATTTCTCACATTATATATTCAAAATTTTAATTTATTTCTTGACTTTTGTTTTTTTGGGAAGACATTCCACAAGTTGTGATCTCAAATGTTATTCTATATAGGTTTCATATCCAACATATTGTTCACTATTTGAAGAGTATTTATTTATCTCACCGTTTTCAAATATTTTTCTACACATATCTTGGTTTTCATCTTCTAAAGATCTATTATTAGTGGAGTGGTATTAAGATTTATTACGCAATATACATCTTCTTTTATTTCTGTTGTGTATTTATTATATTTCATGTATGTTTTTCTCCAGTCCTTCCACTGATATTTTTTATTAGAATCATATTGATATTCTCCAACATTCATATTCATAATATTCATTGAAAATTCCCAATTATTCTATGCTTGAAACATTTACAATGGTGGTTTACTCCATATTTGTGTATACCTCTACTATAATTTTTTAAGACAACATACCTGATTTTTTCATTCATTTCATTATCTTATTTGACTTATAAATAATTGAGGTCATCAATATGATGATCAAAATCATGTATTTTAATCATTCCTAATGATTGGATACCCAAATGTATTGTCACGACATGCCTTATTCAAGATGAGGGATGTGAAAGAAATGGGCCTTGCCATTCCTTCATCAAGTTAAAGGGAAGATAATGAACCTGAGTCACGCCTTTGATAGGACCTATAGTAGCGACTAGAACCAAGGGTATATAATCTACATATTATGAGAGTATAACACTTTTTATTTAACATGATCAGGAGTTAAGATAATAAGTCCCAAGAAACTCTAATACTAAATGAAAAAGTGAAGCCAAAATCCATTTCCACATAATTGTTGAAAAATAATTTCGATACAATGTAAAACCATATATCTAATATTATAGTACCAAAAGAATAAAAATTATGTAGTAACATCAACTAATCTTGATGCCCGAGATAGTAATGTCAATCTTGGTTCTCTAAGTCCTACTGAAAACATAAAAACAATTTTCTATAAATAGTGTGAGTATACAAGTATACCAAGTAGGAAAAATATTTCCACCCATCATGACATGAGGGAATATACTAACGTTCTAGGTAGAAAACAATAGAACCTAAAAGAAACTACCGAGAAATATTAACCATTCCAACCTCACCATGGATCACTCATTAAATAACACATGTTATGTAAAGTAGTAGTACCAGAACATCGATATTTGTGTACCCTGTTCCAATTTTCCACAAGTTAACTACTCATTCCTAATATCTAACATCCTGACACAACCACTCTTCCCATAAGAAGTCACACTACTACAACCTACCCGCTCACACCTGGGCCACAAACCACATACAATCCCCCCCCCCCCCCACCACATACACCTTGACCTCTACAACCACACCTCTTGCCCGAAGACAGTTGGGCCTCATCCTAATGATACTTGGGCAAACATTCATGTAACATATAAAACTGGGCCTATCATACACAAAAAATACTTTCCTAAAGGATCTTGGGTTATGGTAAGACTTATTCTATTACAGCCTACCCAAATATTCTTGAGCAGTAAGAAACCAAAAGAGTGTTGGGGGAAGAATGTTAGTAATCAATCATCCAACCTAAGTCAGAGATATTGTAAAAAAAACCCTCCCCCATAAATGTGGTTTTCAGAACATGGTTCTCAACAAGGGTGGGGTTCATATAGAGATCACAAGGAACAATATTTTATACATATAGGTAAGAAAACACTTGGCCCATCCTATGGGTTTCCAAACAAACAACCAACCCACTCCGAACCACATTCGCTGCTAACCATATATCTACAACCATAGAAACCAAACCCCTTTTCATATAAGCAGATGAAATTTATTTATTTAATGGATTAAATATAATTTATTCCACTTCTATTAGGAAAATACCAACCAATCATATGTCAAAACAATAAGAAAAACGTGGCTTGCAGTCCCACTGCACTCCCAAATTCAACAACAACTAACTATCATTCTTAAAACAAATTCTTGGAAAACCATCTCTCACAACCCAGCCCCACATCCCACTTCTTAAAAATTTCCATATGTAGTCCCACTGCATAAAAGTTCATAACCACACAATAATCCCATTTCCCAATGCTATTCAATTACCATGACACAAATAAAGGTAATTCAGCTGCCTAGATGTCCATCCATTCAACAATCAACCAGTCTCTCAAACTATGATACCAACTATCCCCTTGTACATCCTCAGAAACAAAGCCTATAGTAATTACTATTAACTCCTAGCCTCTATGTAGGCACATACCACACCCTTATCAAATAACCAATTCCTCTCTCTAACATATACCCATAACCTTGCTCCCTACAGCTACACAACACAACTCACACTAGTGATAAAACCCAACAGAACACATCACTCTGCCACACCAATCAACAGTATGTGTACACACACACAAACTCAAAGAACAAACATATAGAAAAAAATTTGGTAAACACTATTCTTTAGTAAACTTTATAAACAAGGGTGATCATAGAAGGGTTGTCATCCTGTGTCATTTGATTCAATTAACTAAGTGTACATGTTTAAAAAAGTTTTAATGTTTAGGTGGATTATCAAACATCGAGAAAAAACAAACAGGACACCACTAGTATTCATCAAAATACCACCAATGACCATGATTTTTAGAAATAATTTCTACACTAATATATCATAATATCAACAAGGATAAAAAAATAAAACAAATGATCTAACATCAATCAACTCCAATCCCGTTATTCAATTACCTCGTTATCTTTTGATCACATTACCTTCTTATTTATTTATCATTTTAAGAAACTTATTCACCTATTATTCACAATGGATCATTAGTATACCAACCCCGCATGATGAAAAATTTAAGATAGATAGAAGAAATCACTACCGGATGGCTAGAGGACTATAGTTACACCTTGCACCATGAGCAGATTATCGTTTGAGTAGAAGGGAATAACAACAGGGAAACAGACATGGAGGGGATATAGCACATGGGTACAACTCGATTGGGGAGGAAGGATCTAGGATCAATATGGGGAATTGGGAAACACACTAGGATGGTAAGATCCTAACTTTTAAGAGCCATATCCTATTTTAAATGATGACCGGTTTACAAAATTCATTTATATGTGATCGTGGTCAAGATCACATGGTTTGTGTATCTCAAATACCATGGGATATAGGATATTAAATTCACACTTAATATCCTTTGAATGTCCCACAAAAATGCTCAAGCAAGGTTTTAATCTTTGTTTAGGTCAAATAATATATAAGAGGTGCGAAACTAGAAAATTGGGAAATAATGGGAAAATCATTAAATGAGTCACCGATGGGTGATTCATCAATGCTAATCCACCAACGAGTGAGCTATCAATGTGACCTACTGATGTTGAGCCACCGATACCGACCTACCAACAGAATGAAATACCGATACAGTGACCTGCCGATGCCCTGACCTACCGATGGCCAGACATGCCGACACTAACACCCTCAACTCATCGACACCGATGCCCCTAACTCACTGATGCTGATGCCCCTGACTCCCTGATTCACTGACTTGCCGACACACTTAAATTTTGACACACAGACATGTCGATGCACTAACATGGTGACTCATTGAATCACCAATGGGAAAACTATAAAAAATGGAAATTGGAAAACTCTTGAAATGAGCCATCATTGCCTCATAAAACACCCTAAATAATGGTTATTTACATATAAAAGGCCTGGCAAATACTGGTTATTACATAATATACCTCTCAAATTATTCCCATCCCGAAGAACAAAAACAAAACCCAAAATAAAATAGGTCTAAAAACCCATCCGCTAAGATACCTATCAGGAACAAACCATCCTGTTTTTTTTAAAGATAGAGTGAAAAACATAACATCTGAGAACACCGCTTTGAAATATATATCTTAAAATACAATGAAAACTCTTAGGCCCACTTCCTTAAATAACCACACAAACACCAATGGTGACTATGTCCCGACACATGGCTTATGGAGATCCTTCTTCCATGTTATGATACTATCTGCTTTGGGTGACACTGTATTAGCCACATATGTTTAATCTCATCTTCATTAATGCATATTTATTACGGATTAGTTTATCCCCTCCCCATAGTAATAAAATTTCACACAAAATCGGTGGACAAGTAATCAAGTTATCATAAAATAAGAATGGTCAAACAGTACATCATAAAATGAAGAACAAAACTAAAACATAGAATCAAAACTCAGAACAGCTCTAGGTACTGGGCACACATCTGTGCTTCTCACCCCAATGTACTCTCCTTAAGGCCTCCATGCCTCCATTACACATGAACCAAATGAACATTCCATCCACAAAGCACCTTATCCACATGATCATTGATTATTACTAGTCTATCCACAAATGTCAATTCATCCTCAATATCAAACTCTCCATAGTCATGGACGTGGGATTCATCATGTAGATACTGAACGATCAGAAACACATGAAAGATGTCATGGATTCTTTATAACCAAGGTGGAAACACCAGTTGATATTCGTCCTTTCCAACTCTTCCCAACACCTTGAAAGGTCTGATGAACCTGTGAGAAAGATTAATTCCTATAAAAAAACGTCTGCTGCCATGCTGATGGAAGAATGTTAAGAACACGTAGTCCCAATCCTAAAACTCCAAGGGACCCATCCTATAATCGGTATATGACATATTATATTCTTGAGCCACATTAACCTTCTCAAGTACAAGCTAAACATTCTATATTGTTCTCTACACTACCTCAAGTCCAAGGGGGTTGCTTCCCCTACTTATGTCAAGCATATGAGTGAGAAAAAAGGTCTTTCATAGAAGGATTCGAATGGTTACATGAATATGGAATAGTGATAGAAATTATTGTAGAAAACTTATTCCAAGGTCAAGGGTCATACCCACGATCCAATAATGTCCAAGACACAAACTTGTATCATGTCCGCCAGCATCTGGATGGTCCTCTCTATCTTCCCATCAGTATGAGGGTGGAATGAAGTGCTAAGGTGTAATTGAGTACAAAAGGAATAATGAAATACCCTCCAAACTTATGATGTAAAAAATATAACCCATTCCAAGATAATGGTTGTTGAAACTCCATACAGATGTACCACCTCATCCACATACCTCTTTGCCAAGGCATCTAATGCGCTTGACTACTTGATTTCTAGGAAGTGAGGTGATTTTATTAATTGATCAAATACTAACCGAATGGAATCACATCCTTTTGGAATACAGGGTAAACCTCTAAGAAAATCCATTTTTATGCCATCCCACTTCCACTCGGGATCATCTTGGGGTAGAAAAAGGCCACCAAGAACACGGTGCTCAGACTTCACCTATTGAAACACTATGAATATTTCCATAAACACCGCCACTACCCACTTTATCCTGGGCCACCAAAACTATTCCCTCAAGCCTTGTAACAACATAGAGAATGTTGGATTCACATCTGGGGGTGAACTATGGAACTCATAGGGAACTCCCACATGCATTGCCACTAGGAAAAATAGCTTTCCATGGATCAATATACGATTTTGGATGTCCTATGACCATCCCATTAAAGAATCACCCTAGACAACGTGATAAGGATTTATATCATCCTATAAGTCTCCCCAATAAGACTCCTCTACTTGTAAAACCAAGGAATAATTCACTATTATTTGAAACAGGTAGCCTCTACTATAATCCACTATCCCATCCGGATGTAAAGAGACCAACTCCTCTAATGCTTTACAAGAATTCATGGATTCATGAACTAACTCCTTCTGAAATATCCTTCTCAAGGCATCATCCACCATGTTCCCTTTTCTTGGTGTTTAGTAGATTTTTAAATTGTATTCATATAGAAAATCTTTCTGCCTACGCATTCACAAGATTAGGCATCACTAGGAAAAGATATACCTCATGATCTTATGATCCATGAAGACCAGAAAGAAGTACCCGATGATGTAATGCTACCAAAACATTAGTGGAAACATGATTTCAACAAGATCTAGATCATGGGTGGAATAACATTTTTCATGTTGACATAACTACCTAGATCCATAAGAGATTACTCATCAATGATGAATCCACACACATCCCTAGTCTAGGCCAATGGTGTCACAGAACTCCTTGAAAATTACCCCATCCTATGGAAACCAAATGACTAGGGCACTGTCCAGATTCATATTTAGATCGATGAATGTGGCATGGCACTGCTCACTCTACACGATGGTCTGGTCCTTTTATGTGAATATTTTCAACGGATATGCAACTCATGTGAAGTTGATCATGAATATCTGTTAATAGCCTGCCAAACACAGGAAACTATGAACCAGCACCACATTATTGGGTTCTTCCCCAGAAAAAACTGCTTTGACCTTCAACAGGTCCACTTTTATACCTTAATAAGACACCACATGAAAAAGTATATGCACTTCTCATTCCTGTAATATTCACTAAGTCAAAATTTTGTAGAGTCATTGGTGTGGAGGAACACTATGATAGTCCTCAGGTTCTCTGTGTACTCCCCATATGACATTTAGTAGATCAGGATGTCATTGATGGAAATGACAAAAACAAGGTCTAGGAACTCATGGAAAACTGAGTTCATGATCCCTATGAACAAGATTGGTGCATTCGTGACACTGAATGGAATTACTACGAACTCAAAGTTCCCATACCTACATTTGAAAGAATTATTTAAAATTTCACCCTTCTTCACCTTTAAATGGTGATATAAAAACCAGAAATTGATCATAGGGAACCAACATTATCCCTTTAATTGGTTGAAAATATCGAAAATCCATGGGAGGGGGTAACCATTCTTGACAGTCACCTGATTCAACCTTCGGTAGTCTATGCACTGACATAGACCACAATATGCCTTCATCACGAACAATATTAGACCACCCCATGGGGACACATTTGTCTAGATTAAACACTTCTTCATCAAGTCATAAAACTGAATATGCAACTCCCATAACTCATAAGGTTCCATCTAAGAGGGATCCATCTAAATCAGACTAGCACTAGGTTACAAGTCTCTTCGGAACACAACATGACTTTGAGGGGGTAGAGTCACAACCTCTATAGGGAAGATATCCAATAACTCACTGAAAACCCTTGGAACATTGACCATCTCTGTATCTGTAGATTCTACTAACATCTCAACTAGTTATTAAAGAAGAGGCTGCAAACATTGGCTTCCCTCTTGACATCTCCACTCTCTAACGAAAGCTACATGTTGGCCACCCATATCATATGACACGAAACTTATGTAGAAGAAATCAGTATAGGTGTTGATAGAAAAAATATTAGTGGAATCCTAGGATGAAATTGTATGGTTGTATGTACAGTAGAAGAATATTCCCACTGGATTGATGTGGCCCTATATTCTCTCTACACCCTCGGAAAACATCCAAAAATATTGTTTAACTGCCAACTAATGAACTTAACACCAGGGGCATGGAAATTGTCTCTATATATAGACCCAAAGCATGGGATAGACTTGGTGCGACAACTAAGTGCAAAGATCCTACATCAATCAAAGCACATTCAAGGGTACTAAACAGACCGATCATACCTCAAACTACCTCTGGCCTAGCTAGAAGTTCTAACTATGTAGAGTGGAACCATCAACACCTGGATCCTCATCCCTTATATTTTCTATTAACTTTCTGAACATACCCTTTTTGAGGTCCCTAGGGATCTCCCTAATGTCATCTTCCTCTGAACCCATCAACAATCGGAGTAGAGGGAGCTCACTACCCCTTTTGTTGGAAGGGCCTGAAAAGCAACTTCTACTACAGAGGTGGGAAGTGATCCTTACCACCCCACTATACAATGTTATAACTGGGCACTCATTACAAATATGTCCATGGCATTCAAAAAAAATTTACCATGGACCTGGGCCCTTGGGGAAAGGGAGAGGACTAGGAGATCGAAACTGAAACTGCTGCGACCTACTTCCAGCTACCAGAATCCTTGGAGGCCATGTCGTCAGAGACCTACAAAAAACAAATTTATCCATTGATGAACTCTTAGGAATCCCCTCTCATGGAACACCTCCCAGAGATTTCATCCTTTCCCCTACCTTGACCTTCTTCTAAATATCTGATTATGTTGGTAGAGTTAATGGAGTAACAACATACTGAACTGAATGGAGAAGTGCCTCCTCTAAGCGTATCATTTAAGACCCATCATCAGGGAAGAGATCTCGGGAAAAGTGCATGTGATCTTCGATCTTGATACCCAGGTCCCATAAAAACATACTCATATATTGGAGGGAGAGTAGCTACTACCTCTTCATGTCCATCATCGTGGAAGAATGAAATTCCACCTGGACCTCCTCCACAATGTCAGCCCCTAAAACCTTAATTTCCTTCCCGTCCCTGAGGTAATGTGTCCTACACTGACATGCTGATCCTCATACATAGATCACATAGAGAAAAACCCAGTACAATGTTGAAGCCAAGATCAAGCTGAAAGCGATCACCATCTCTTCGAGCCATCATTCAATCTCTTTTTCTAAGATGTTGCCCCGTACTTTCCCAAAGTCTACCACCAGATAGAACAAAGAGTCTTTAGCCACAAGTCATATTTTTTCCTCTCAATAATACCTTTTTTGATCTAATAGGTCCTCCTACTTGTACTGAACTGGTCATACCATACATGGGTGATGTCTGGGTTCCATAACTGAAAAAGGAAATAAGGAACTCCTAAACCAGGGTAGTGTGAAAAATTTCCTTTTAATTTTTTTAATAAATATTTTTTTACAGTTTTGAAATGCTCAACTCAGAAAAGAACACAACATATTATGATGAATATACCTTTCCTAGGTTCCTTACCCTGTAATCAATATAGTCTCACTTGGTCATTAAGTTTTCCCATAGTCCTTGAATCAGGTCATGGTTGGCCCTAAAATCTCGTGTCTTGTCCTCTCTTCCATACACTATTTCATGTACCATGATTTCCTTACACCATTAACCTACCATCCCATGAAATAATCACTATGTGTCACTCCAAAATCCATCCTAACCCATCCCCCTCTAATAAACTTTTTGTCACTTCCCACCTTATTTAAGATGAGGGAAGGGGAAACAATGTTCCAAACCCTTCTTTCCTAAAGTTGAATCAGAGATAATGACCACTGAGTCCCACCTTCGATAGTCCCTAGAGTGGAGACTAGCACCATGGGTATAGAAACTCACATAGAATGGAATGAATTAGCCTTTTTATAGAAAAGATCTAGTGGTAAGATAGTAAATCCCATGAAACTCTAATAATAAAAGTTAAAGTAAATCAAAAATCCATTCCCACATGCATGTTCCATAGTAAATCATGAAGGACACTGAAACACCCTGAGAGGGGAGGAGTGAATAAGGGGGTAAAATTTTTCTTTTTAATGTTTTGGATCTTATTACCATGTCAGTAGGAACTTGTTATATCTAAAAACCAGCTAAATGAAACGATTTGACACATCACTTTTACTTGATTCACTGCAAAGGGCTATGTCCAAGGACCATACGCCAACAGTGTGTCGGTCACACCTAATTCCACTATTCTTCACAAGTTGTGGATTAGAATGGTTTGGGAATAGTCACTCTATCCCAAGCTTACTACCTTTAAAAAAGCTCAGGGATAGCCTACTGAGTCTCTCGGGACACTCCCATTGACTCCCCCTGGCTCACAGCCTTTGGTAAAGACCAACTCAGTTTATAGACGTGAAGGTTTATTCACTATATTTTCATTGAAGCCTTTTTCTCTACTCAGAACGAGATAATACTTGCATCGAGGTCCTAAATTGATGCACTTGAACACACTGAACCACTGAACCGGATAATCAGAACATGCAAAACATGTTGCACTGATGATTTTGTGCAGCACCTACCCTTTACATGCAAGTTCTCAATTATGCGCACAATCCTTGTTTTTCGCATGGAAAATTATTTCGGGCAAATTCATTTATTTTTCACGCAACCTTTCCTTTTTTACACAGCTCAGATTTTTTCGCACACCTCGGTCTTTTTCACGTAGCTAGGCCTCTTTCGCGCAACTTAGAATTTTTCGTGCAACTTCCTTTATGCGAACCTTTTACATGAATTAGCACATGAATCTTCTCTAAGTCTTCAACCGTACAGAATCAGGGGGTCATTGCTTATTTATAGGTTTCATCGACCCCTGCGGGAAAAACCCATCTGGGTGCGAAAACCTCTCATTCTGTGCGCAACACATTTCACGCTGGAACCATTTTTTGTACACAAATCCATGTTTTTCATGCAGACCATGCTTTTCCATTTTCCAATGTTCTGATTCCAAAACAGCCCCTTCGCGAAAAATATATGTCCTCTATTTCACGCACCACGTTTTTTTTCACGCATGCAACTATTTTTCGCACATGCCTCTATTTTTCACGTACGCCTCCCTTATTTCATGCACCACTTCCTTTTTTCATGCACCTCCTCTTTCCAACAACCTATGTATTTATTTTCGAATTTTTAGATTATAAAATTTGAAAAAATAACTAGAGAAATGTTCCACATTCAATATTGTTTTCTGGTTGAACTGTATGATCACTTTACAGGAACACATTCTGAACATCCCATGAGGATTGACAACAAACACAAACCATACTCCAATTCATGCATATAACAACCATATTTCCAAAAAAATCCACTACAAGGTAAAAAAATGTTTCCAAAAGTAAGGTACCAGAAGAGAAGATGTCATGAATAAACAACGACTAATCCTAATGCTCATGCTAGTAAAGTCCAGCGTAGTCCCCAAAGTCCTCCTGAAAACATGAAAATAATTTTATATATACAGGGTGAGTATATAGGTATACCCAATTAGAAAACTAAATCCACCCATGAATAACTTAGGGAATATACTAAAGTCCCTATGAGAAGATAGTAGAACCTTGAAGCACCTACCGAAGAAAATTAACAAGATTAGCCTCACCAAGGGTGACTCACCAAATAACGCAAGTCAAGTAAAGTAGTAGTATAAACCAATTAAATTTGGGTACCTCGTATCACCTTCCCACTGGTTAACTGATATTATCTAATGGCTAATGAATTGATTCTATCACTGTTCCCATATGTTGTACCACCACCACAACCTTCCGGCACACACTTGGGCCTCAAACCACACACAATCCCACTTGTAAACACCTGGGCCTCAAAAACCATGCCTCTCATTCGAAGACACATGGACCTCATCCCAAATATACTTGGGAAATCAATATTGGCCCATAAACACCTTGGCCCCTCATAAAAAAAATACTTTCCCAACAATCTTGGGATATTTTAAGCCTCAAGCCATTACAGCCTGCCCAGATATGCTTGAGAGGTATGAAACCTGAAGATGGTGTAAGGAAGTCATTAACTAGCCATCATTCCTCTCACATCGATGTTAGAAAAAACACTCTCCCCCATGATTGGGGGTGCTCGTTACATGGTGCTCATCATGGGTGTAGTGTGTATAGAAATCACAAGGAACTATAATTAATACATATAAGAAATCAAACGCTCATCCCAACCTATGCGTTTCTAAAAAAACCATCCCACTCAGAACCACATTCATTGCAACCTATATATGGACAAGCACACAAACCAAACCCCTATTCATTAAACCACATTTCATTTATTTATTTAATGGATTCACTGGAATTTATTCCCGCACTAACGAGAAACTACGAAACACTACTATATGAAAACAACAGAGAAAACTAAACTTGTTTCCCACTATATTCCATAGTTAAAAAACTTCCAACTATCATTATTCAAAACTATTTCATAAAAACCTTCTATAACAACCCATCCTCACATCCTAAAAATTAAAAGATGAAGACCCACTATATACAAGTTCATAACCACCCCAAGATCCCACTGCCCAATGCTGTTCTACAACCACGACACAAACAAAGCCAGTTCAGCTGCCTATAAGTCCATCCATTCCAAAATCAATCAATCACTCAAAATGGGACACCAAAACACCCCTGTACATCCCCACACTCAAAGCATTCAACAATTAATATTAACCCATGGCCCCAATATATTCATTTACCACACCATTATTTAGGAACCAACTCCTTTTTCCAACCAAGTACCCACAACCATGCTGCCAATAGTTGCACCACACTACTCACAAAAGCTAAAAAACTCAATGAAACAGAACAATCAACCACCCTTATCAATTGGATGTGTACACACACACACACATAGATTTGGTAAACATTCTCCTTTAGTACACTAGATAAATAGGGGTGATCATACAAGGGTTTTCATCATGGGGCCATCCGTTTCAATTAACCAGGTGTACATATTTAAAACTTTTTTCTTGTTTAGGAGGGTTATCAAATATCCTGGAAAAAACTTTGAAACCACTAGTGAACATGAAAAGAACTCCAACTGACATGATTTTTAAAATAATTTAAATCCATAATAGCTCACAATGTCAACAAGGATAACAAAATAGAATATATTATCAAACCTCGTTCAACTCCAAGCCCATTATTACATTACCCTATTAAATTTTGATCACATTACCTTATTTTTTTATTTCTATTTTTATGAAATGTATTTATATGTTCTTAAAAATAAATCATTAGTACGACCACCCCATATTATGAAAAATTTATGATAGACAAATGAAATCCCTAACTGATGATCAGAGGATCGAAGTTCCTCCTTACTCCAAGAATATGGGATCATCTGAGAATTAGTTAAGAACTCTAAGGAAACTGAGCATGAGGGTATCTAGCACAAGAGAATAACTCTTCTGGGGAAGAAGGCACAAGGAGCACTACAGATAAATAGAAAACAAACTTAGAAAGGGAGATCTCATCTTTGAAGAGCCAAATCCTATTTTAAGGGATGAACGATTTCCAAAAGTTATTAACATCAGATCGTTGTCAATACCATGTGGTTAGAGTATCTAAAATCCACTAGGATGCTAGGATACAAAATAAATACTTAATATACTTTTAATAACCCTTGAAAAATATCAAACAAGGCTTTAAATGTGGTATACGTCAAATAATATGTAAGAGGGGAGAAATAGGAAAACTGGGAAAAATTGGGAAAAGTGTACTTGATTCTTTGATGGATGAGTTACCAACATAGAGCCACTAATGGATGAGCTACCGATTCACTCTATTGACTTGGTTCCACTAACGTCGACCTACTGATGCAATAACTGATAGATGCAATGACCTACCGACGCCCACACCAATTGATGCACTGACCCACTGACAACAAGAATCGCCAACACCGACACCCTTGAATCACTGACATCGATTCTTACGATTCATTGAAACTTACATCCCTGACTCAACGATGCACTAACATGCTGATGCAATAAACTTCTGATACACTGATATGCCGACCCACTGACATGCCGACGCACTGAGTCACCAACAGAAAAAGTAGATATTTTAAAACTCTTGAAATGAGCCATTATTGTCTATCGGATCACCCTCCGAATTGGTCATTCAAAAAAGAAAGGCCCATTAAAATCTATTATATTACACTAATCTACATCATTTACATACATGGAAATAGATATATGATATGGTATCGCTCAAATTTTCAAACAATGATATTATTTTTCATCCATGGTAGAAATAACTCATCTATTCACTACATTAATACTAGAAATGATAAGGTTAAAATATTGGAGCCTAGACATTGTACAATGTGAAGTTATGTAGTATAATGAGACCTTCTGAGAAAGTGGGGGGGGGTGAATCAGATTTGATCTTTTATGATTTATTTATTTCATGAAATTAACCCCTGCAACAAGTTAAAGTTTTCAACCATTTAAAATTTAAAATCATAAACCAAAATTTTAATGATATATTAGGAAAATAAATACAACCACACAAAATTTACACGGTTTTTCCCCAGTGTGGGTGAATGTATACTTAAATTGGAGACCTTCATTAGATGATGGAAATCCACTATCATAATAAAAGAATACAACATGATAAGACACTCAATATTCTAATTCAGTGTACAAAAATCAATGAATATTCTGAATCCATTATGTCTCAAAGGATTGATTATGTTTCTGATCCAATAATATAATGAAAATAATTGGGAAAAAACTAAAAAATTAGTTTATTCAAAATTTCCATTTTTTTTCTATGTATGCTAAGTGTACATTAGGTGAAATTTTACTTTTTCTAGTGAAACTCTACATGATGTGCCTCAACATACTGTGCCTATAAAATGTGATCATTCCAATGAAAATAACAAGTCAACCTAATTAGATGTTTAGAAAATCTACCCAATATAAATTTTGTCTTGTATGTCTAAGTGTTGTATATAACCTATTTCTCTAATCGACACATTTGATTGGTACTAATTGTCACTACACCTATATATGATGTAGATATTCCACCAAAAAATTATCCATGTTAGAAAATCAATCTTATTTTAAACATTGAACACATTGACTTTGTTTTGTAGTTCCTTGAAATGTATGTTCTAGTTTTAATAATCACTATTTCTAGGTAGTTTCCATAGGATTTATTCATGGAACCAAAAACAACCAATAGTTGTTTATCAAAAGGGTACATTGGTTCCAAAGCTAGGAATTTGTTATGTTTGATCTTTATGATACTTAGGAATGTACATTGGTCTAGAGGAGGAGAGGTTGGACTCATCAAACCCTTGGGGGGGGGGGATTATTGTCTACTATGGGAATGTCTTGGTAAATTTAAGATATTTTAATGAGTCCTTATTAATTAACGAAGAATAACATAAGATCCCCTTGGAATTTGAAATAAAATATTTACATGTGTAAAATATATAATCTTTTGTATGTATTCATGGTTCTTCATTAATAGAGTCATCTGTATGTATTCGAGATTCTCCATCCATGTTATCCTCTCATATACAATTTAATGATTCTATTAACAATCTTTTTGATGTTACTAGTTTTTATGCCACTTAGCGGGGTATTCTAGAATTTATTTTCATCCTAGGAGATGAATGTTTGTTTTGAAATTGGGATCGTACCCATGAAATGGGTTACTGATGTATCCTTGTGAAAGGAATCAAAGCCATCGTAGTTTAAAATCACTTAATGGGACACATCATTCCTTTTAAGGTCCTATGATAAGGACCTAGACGTAGAGTTTAATTTCATGTGGTACGGACATCTAAGCAAAAGGTGCTTAGTCAAATTTTGGTGTGGGACTTATGCAGAAACAACCCAATGGACTAGTAAAGGATATGGGTTTCCATGTTATATTAGACCTTTTCAGGAATATGGCCCCAGGATAACAGTATTAATTTGAAATGTTGGGATTGAACATTAAGGAGGATTTCTACGTATCCCCTGTGGATGGGAATTGAAGACCACATAGTTTAATAAGTCTCATAAGAGAGTATAGTCCTTTGAGATAAATGAGTTTGGTATTACATCTTGAAAAGGATTCCTTGATGATTTGAGGGGATCAATTTGGGGTTTATTCCTATAGAGGATTCCCAAATTAAGGGAATTAGTTTTGGATTCCTAAAGAGGATAGCCAGTGACCTCGTGCCCTGAGAAGGCTTCATGCATATCCCAATTATGATGAAAATCATAGTTCTCATAGTTCATTCTGTGAGTGCTTCTAGAAATGTTGTAATCATCAGGAATCTATAAGACAACTTGAGTTATACTCAGTGTGAGAAATAAGTGGATGTAAAATATTCAACAATGACACATACACTTTTCCTCCTCTACTGGTGGAGGAAGGCGATCCTATGGCATCCAGGATGGATGAGGGCGAGGCCATAAGCCCTCTCCTAGTTCTCCCACATTGGACAAGGGTCCAATTAAAGGGAGAAGGGCTGGTGTTTAGGGTCTTACAGTAAGATGGCAACCCTAAAATTGATCTCGGTAGGTGAGGGAGCCTTTTCTTTTGTTCAAAAGAATAAAAAGTATGCGTGAACCGTACCTTCCCTACCAGATATTTTAGGTTTCTGGCTCTTTGAGAAGGGGAACGTTAGGACCCAAATCCTTATTCTCAGAATCAGAATCTTCCCAAAACTATTCCAGAGAGATAGTTTCATGTGAATTTGGATATAAAAAACCAGACACACTCCATGAATCCTAACCCCAGTGTGAAAAAAATATTTCAAACCACTGATTGTTGACATAAAAACCCCAAATATGAGACACACTAATGTGGATTTCCCAAAGGATTGATAATTTAAGAGGTTTTGGTGGAGGTATCAACAAAATACTTTTCAAACGAAGGATCCAATAGAGAATAACCCTTTATTTTAATAGCATTGAAGAGGGATTGGTGACTTTTTGACTGAAAAGAGTAAGTGAATCAAAGAGGTACTCCCAAGTAGGTAATGTTGCACTAGTATGGGCGCACAAGTAGGCCTGGGTAACATTATTTTCACTTAAGTGATGAAAAACCTGTATGGTAATACTTGGGAAAAACATGGCTCAAACCTTCCAAAGTATTCACAGGTGATCCCAAAAGTGGGGTGCTCATATTCTAGTAAAAGAAATAGGCGACTCACAAGTATATCAGATTTAGGGAGGTTGGGTGCTTTAGGCACTCTAGTGTTATGGTTATCAAACACTAAGAGGTCTTAAGTCTAATGATCCTCCTTTAAATCCACTGCTTAAGGTGATGAAAACTACCTTGACAATTTAGGAAGACTAGGGTGATGTACTAGGGAGACCAGAGCAACAATTAGGATTCAATGAAATTCGTCCATAAAAATGAAGGCCCCAAAGATCTATTTATAGGAAATTATAGGACCTTCGGAGAAAGGAGTTTGGGTGTGCATGTAGGTTGCACGACAGATTGGGGTGCGCAAGTAGGTTGCACACTGACTCCCTTTTTCTCTAACTAAGGTGACAAAAAAATATTCACATTGAAAATATTGATTTTCTTCATGTATTTTTACATTTTATTTCAAAGGTATTTCCCTTTGTCATTTTTAGACTCATTGATGGAACAGAGTTAAATAAAATCCCACACCCCTCTGAATTGGATCAGGAATGAAAATATGATCCTATACTGAGGTAATGTAATGAAGGAGAAAGAAGAGCATACTGGGGTGCAGAAGTGTTATTCGCATGAGGAAACGGGTCACACAAGTTTACAGTGAGCGAGATTTTGGTGCGTAGGGTGACATATATCTCATATATATAGTGGCTTCATTTCTATGAAAATCCACATGAATTCCAATGATTAATCTCTCAGTGCACATGTGTTCATTCAACTAGACGCTTCTATTTCTCTATGCTACTTAAATATGTTTTTTAGTTGCGAGCTACAACTGGGGCCCACACTTGCACACCGACTTATACTTGAGCACCATGTTTATAGATGAAATCCATAATTATTTTGTTGATTTTTTTATCAAACACCAAAATAATCTTATATAAAAATAATATTTCTATCGTTTTACTGGTTCAATGGCTCTTAAAAGAATTGGAACTGCTGACAAGCTCGCCAACAAGTGGATTGATGACATAATGAATGTTGTTGGTCGAGATTGCTTTGACATTTGTGACATCGCCCTTTCAATAATAGAAAAGTACTTGAAGAAGTATCTTTTCAACATTCCACAGAGCACCTATCTTCCTTTTTTTACCTAGGCGATTGGGCCTAGTAAAAAAATATTGATTTTGTATTGGGTTATACAGAAAACCCCACAAAAATTATATCCTTTGTCTTTTTATTTCTCAATATTACCTATACCGTAAAAACTGTACATTTAGTGAGTTGGGAATTGACTTTTGTTCAAAGTTACCTTCATGGGTTCTCAATCAAGTGACTAAAATGTCTCTTATCATTTTATATTCATGAATGCTATACTATAAAGGGATAGTGTTTAAGGTCGAACAGGTTTTACCATAAGTTTTGAAATTAGATCCCAGAAAACAATCGGGGGAAAACGCATGCTTTAATAGTCATTTAATATGTACAAGGAGAATCTGGAGCCATGATTTTTATTGTCACCAAATTCAAAATTGTATGAAAATAAGGGGAGTATTCTAAAAGAATGAAGCTTCCATTATTTGACAAACCTGTTATGGAGGTTATAATATGCAAGGACAATTGAGTCATATACTACATATCCAAATAGTGTCATCTATTGGCTGAAAGGCCCATTATGTAGGAAACTTATGAAACTCCACCTAAGGGAATGTACTACATAGTCAAGAAAAATATCTCTAAAGAATTTAACATTTTTCTGCTGATAGGCAAGGGAAAAAAAATTTGGGTGACTCAAGACCACAATGGGATTTTTTTCCCAAGGAATAAAATTTAAATAATAAAGGGATATTATTGTTGACATATGTCATGAATAGGAAAACAATTTCTATACAAATTTGAGGTATTAGGAATGGTAAAAATTTACCAGAAAGGGTTATTTCTGATATCATATCTTGCAGTTTTAAGTCATGTAGTGAGGACATTATACTGTGCAGTTTTAAGTCATTCAAGGAGGACATTATGTGGCTTTAATTTAAGGTCTTTATCTATGTCCAAAAATATGATATTATTCCAATTTCATGATAAATTGGTTAGAAATATTCTACCATATTTAGGTATGTAATTAAAAATTGTAAATCCTGATTTAATAATTTCTAAATCCAAATGAAGATATAGGATAAGGGATAAAAGCATTAAAGGAAGTCTTTTATATAAAAGAATTTTCCATTATTTGACAAAACTATTATAGGGGTTATATTACGCAAGTCCAATTGCGGCATATTTTTCATAGCCAAATAGTGGAATCTTTTGACTAAAAATCTTGTTATATAGGAAAATTTTATTCAAGGCCAAATAAGGGCACATACTTCATAGTCAAGAAAAAGAGCTCTTAGAAGATTGAAATTCAATTGCAAAAAACTAAAGATTGGTTGTGAAGATTCATATTTTACGAATAATAGAGTTTGGTTAATGAATATAGGTACATCAATATATAGAGGATATTTTCACCCACCATTTCCAATGAATTGTAAGAATAGGATTTCTATGAAGGTCTGACCCAATCGTAGGAAGTATAGTGTCTGTAGTTTTAGTTCATATGACTAGGAATAGAAATGGGAACTATATTTGATATGTGGGCAAGTGATTCCAATGTTATTTTGTAATTAATTGAACACATGGAGAGGGAAATCTGTAAACTATGGCATTGAAGGCCATCCAATCGAGAGAAAGATAATGAGAAAAATATACCTGAATGACTATTTTTTAAAAATATTAATTCTTGTATATTTCCATCAATGTGTGAATTGGACAATGCTAATATAACCAAGAATGAAATTAAGGTTATTTGAAAAACCTGTTATGGGGGCTATATCATTTAGGTCCCACTAGGGAATATGCTTCATAGCTAAATAGTGGCATCTTTTGGCTAACAGGCCTGTTATGTAGGCAACTCATGCAAGGCTAGCTAAGGGAACTTACAACATAGTCGGGAGAAAGAGTTCTCACGTATTAAAAACTCGGTCACTAGAAACTATAAGTAATATTATGAATATCTCAAAATATTCAAGATTAAGTGTGTGAAAGATAGAACAGGGTTATTCTCAATGCACATAGAAAATATTTGAATCAATTTTGGCCATGATCTTGAAGTCCTTTATATAGATGTTTTTTATATGTAAAATGGACACTTTCTTTTTTTTCCATTGAATTAATATTGTGATGTGTATTTTAATGTCATGTAGTGAGGACATGGATAACCCTATAAGAAATTATGACACCTTATTTTTATATAGAATCCTTTTACCCAATTACTAAGCCTATGTGAGCTATGATCGGTGTGAGAAACAAGGAGTAGTATGGGTTTCATCTATAACACAAAGGTGACACAAGTGAAGAATAGGGGTGTTAGATTTCCATGCAGTTTAACGTCGTGTGGTAAGGAAGAAGATGAAATGATCTGAAATGAAAGACATATCATAGCTGGAATATGGAAAAAACATAAATATCACTATGTGTCTTATTGGGGGCAAGAATCAATACATATATAGATCTTTAAACATCCACTTTGCAGGTTTGATTATTAAATATAAGTAAAATGGTTTTTTAAAGGATCGTGGTTGATCCCAAGATTGGATATCTAAATGTCTCTATGTATCTCATTGATAATGAGAATCAACCCATATTTAGATCTTGAAAAAATCATTCCTCATGCCAATTGAGTTTGACATGAAGAATGAGGACTTTAACATGTTCTAGGAGAATTTTTAAACTTTAGACATGAAATTATATAAGGACAAAACCATATATCATAATGAAACACTATTCATAGATCTAATTCAAATACAAGAGAAAAGAAAATAAGAAGATTTTGTGATTGTTTTTGGGCCCAAAATCGGAGATCTAGGCTTCTCTACATCTCCAATTGAAAATCAGAACCAAGCCATATGTAGTTCTTGAAATAAGGTCCCTATGTAGATCTGGTTTAGACTTACAGAAGATAGGAACTCATGTTCCACTAAGTAGTAACAATGATGTTATTGATGTTTTCTTATGGAAGATCCTAACATCAAGTAGAGAAATTGTTAGTCATGTTGATTAATTTCATGTACCGAGGGAAAATGATGTCATGCGGTTTAATGTCATGTGATAATGAAGAAGCATTGTTAAGTTTTAAGCCATGTTGAGAGGACGTGAGATAGTATGCATTTTATCACCATGTAGCTAGGATTTTGGGGTTGTTTAGTTTAATGTCTTGTTGAGAGGATGGAATGTGAAATTATAGAAAGTATTTCTTCAATAATCTCACATTGAATAGAGTTTTAATTAGATATTCATCCATTGAAATTAAGGAACAATCCAAAATTGAGTAGACTTTATGTATGGAATAAGGTCCTTACAACATTTTCTCAAGATTTGGATGTTTCTTCCCTGGTATCATTGGAGTCCTGAGGACCAACAACCATTCTCCATGAATAAATGAACTGAGGTGAACATTCTTGTTAAAAGCTCTTGTTATTCTATTAAGGTAAACATCAAAATGATGGAAAGTATTAAATATTTTTTAGTCTAAATGATCAGGTTCATTTAACCATTTCTGTGACTTCTCATCTATAGAAGACTAATCACAGATTCCAACTCTATGTGAAGTTAATTGACTTTCAATTAGAAAAATTACTTCTATTCCGCACAGCAATGAATAAGGAGTTTCCTGGGTGGTAGTACATATAGTAGTCCGATAAGCACATAAAGCATGAAAAAGTTTATTATGCCTTGATTTATTATGTTTATCCACCATTTATAGAGTCTAATCGATAGATTATTATTAAAGGCCTCTATCTATCCATTGGACACTACATGAATGAAAGATTAATGGTTGGATTTGATATTGCGATCCTGATATAACTTCTTTACCTAAATAAAACAAAAATTGGTTCTATTGTCTATCAAAATAGTATTAGGGACTCTAAATCTGGTGATGATGTTATTTTTGACAAAACTAACAATTAATTTTGCTCTGACTTCATTGAGAGGTATTGCTTCAGCCCATTTTGAGAAGAAGTATGTTGTAGTAAGGATATTCCTAAAATGCACACCTTTAGATGGAAGATATGGTTCTACTAAATCCATTCCCCATGTGGAAAATGTCCAAGAGTATTTAGCTAAATGTATCAACTCTGGTGGTTGATGAATAAAGATTACATGCACTTGGTAGGGATGACATTTCTTAGTGAAATCTATACAATCATGCTTCATTTAAGGCCAGAAGTATCCAATCCTTCGAATCTGATCACAGAGTCTGTTCCCAGACTGGTGGGAACCACAAACTTCTGAATCCACTTCATTCATGAAAGCTGCAGTCTCTTCTCCATCAATACATCTATGGAGGATTCCATTAAATCCTCATTTGTAAAGGATCTTCGGGTGACATGGACTATGATATAGAGTAAAATTGGTTGTTTGTCATTAGATCTATTTTTTTCATCCCTGTATGGTAGAAGTAATCCATTTTGATGATATTCCATGATGGGTGTTCTCTATCCCATGGAATACCATATGGCTCAGAAATAAGGCTAATTTCATTAATTTCTACTATCCAGGTCTGAACAAAATGTAAGAACACATGATGATGGGATATGTTGATGACTGTATCATCCCAATTTAGATCTTCCAAGGCAATAACCACATTATCCAGTGCATCATCATGAGATTTTTTTATCATGGGACATAAGACAATGTTGGACCTGATGGAAATTAAGGTATTAACCCTTTGACGTAATCGCACAAAGGGATTAACTCTTCTTTATTGATAGAATATTCCCTGTTGATTTTCTAGATTACCAATTCTAAATCACATTTCACTTTTAAGTGATTCACTTTCACCTGAAGTTCCAATTCCAAACATGAGATGGGAGCTTGATATTATGCTTCATTATAGGATCTGCCTTCCAATAAAATAAAGGAATAAGGCTATATTTCCTTTTTTGGGGAGATAAGGACAATTCCTAACCCATCTTTTCTGAGTTTAGGGATTTCCATTATCATACCTGTTGGACTTATGAAGGCACCATCAATGTACATCTCCCATGTTTCGGAATTATCAATAATATAGAAGACTTATTCATCAAGAAATTCAATATTTAATGATGTATCTTCTCTAAATGGTTCTTCAAAAAAGAAGCCATCCTGATCTTGGCCTTTTATTACCTTAAGGGGCACAAACTGGTTATCCAACTATTGCAAAATAACTACCCACACTGCCAAATCCCTCTAAGTATATGACAACTGAGGATAAATTTGAGTGCGTTATTGCAAGATAACAATAGTACCCCATCATGTTGAAGGTAGTGCCTCAATTTCTATACTGAAAAGGTTAATACCAAGTAGCACTTTTCAATAGAAGAATATCGAGATTTTTTGCATCATGAATCGTTCGACTGAGATAGTAAAGGATTTTTTTAATTCCTAGAATCTTTCAATTAGGCAATGGAGGCACCCATTGATCATTCTAAAGCTATCACATCGAGATTATGTGGAATTCCTTAAATAGGTGGCATTAATACTGATGGACTCAAGAGATATTTCATGAGGGTATCAAATGATTCTTGGAATTTTTTTAGTGAATTGATAGGTTACTCCCTTCTTCATTAATCTATTGAATGGAAAACACTTTCCTGCCAAATTGGAAATGAAGCACTGTATATAGGCCAGGTGTCCTTGGAGTCCTCTTAATTCATTAACATTTTGAGTATGTGACAAGCCAATGATTTTTTTTATCAGGATCAACATAGATACCACAATAGCATACAACGAAGCCAAGTAACTTTCCTAAGGTTACCCTGAATGAAATTTTCCAGGGGTTTATCTTTATATTGTGTTGCCGATGTTTATTGAATTTGGTCTCCAGATTAGGCATGTGATTAGAACGTTGCATTGATTTGATCACCAAATCATCCACATAATATTCAACAAATTTCAATAAAAATGGAATGAATATATGGTGCATGTCATGTTGATACATCGCACCCACATTCTTTAATCCAATGGGAATTACCTGATAGAAAAACACACCTTGAGGAGCTCTGAAGTCTATACATTGTTTATCCTCTGGGGACATATAGATTTTATTATACCCAAAGTAACCATCCATGAAGAAATAATCTTCATAGATAGTTGTTTAATCAATTAAATGATCTGTGGTCGGAACTAGAAAGTTATCATTAGTATAATGCCGGTTAAGATATCTAATATAAATTTAAACTCTTATTTTCCCATTCTTCTTTTTCAATGGGACAATGTTGGCTAGCCATTTGGGATATTAAACCTCCCTGATAAAGATATCCTTTATAAAATTATCAACTTCATCTTCAATTCTAGAGGCATGAGTTGGGTGTGTTCTTCATACTGCCTACATGAATTCATGATGTTCTTCTAGAAAACCCAAATAGTAAGTGGCTATATTGGGATTATGACCTGGCATTTCTGCATAATTCCAAGCAAATTTATCTCAATGTTTCATTAGAAATGAAATATACACCTCTTACTCTTCATAAGTCATGGCTGCACTAATTAGAGTGGGGAATGGATCTTCTTCTATACCCAGATTTATTTCTCTAAGCACACCCACAGTGGTAGAGACAACTTCCTCAAATGCTGGGGAGCTTCCCTTGTATCTTCCACTTCCCTTTTATTACGTGTTACCTCTTCTATATCTACTTACATAGTATATGTTGATTCAAAACTTCTAGAGTTAATGGGAGGAGTCAGTATTTGAACATCCTGAAGAAGAGGCCACTATTTTTGACTATACTGATGATAAAGGTTCTTTATGTGGTAATTAAGAGGAGTTGATGGATTGGGAATCAACAACCTTATATCCCTCTAAAATTTATACAACTTCTTCTAGTATGATTGATGAATTAGAGTCTTGTTGTAGTTTAGTGGATGAAATGAAGACATCTCTATTTAAGCTTCTATCACTACATGGTGGATCAATAATTTCTCCCATGTTGTCTGGATCAATCGCCGCAATTTACATTATGGAAATTATTAGACGAGTGCCTAGATTTGGTTTTACCCATTTAATTTTATTGATGGGTATCACATAATCTATACTCGATTGAATGGATGGGTTTGTTGGGATCTTTTGTAGTACATTAAGAGCATTAAATCGGGCTATCTCCTTTTTCATGGACCTAGTTTATTTTGTGTGATAAAACTATGCTTCAGTGTATTGAGATTCCCACATTCTAAATGGATCTTTTTCATTATAAAATGTAATGATCTGACCATTGAAATAGTACATAATACATGGGTGGTATAATGAAGGTATGATCACATGTTGATGCCACCAAGGCCTTCCAAGTTGAATTTTGAAGGCTGTGTCCTGACGAACAACCATGAAATCTGAATTAGATACAAGATCTCTAAAGTAAGTTCCGAGTGTAATCTGTCCTATAAGATCTTGTTCATTTTTATTATATCCTTTCAACATTAAAGTGGAAGGAGATAAGTGAGATTCAGTAAGGCCGAATCGATGAAGTGTACGAATGGGAATGAGGTGGACTCTAGAGTCGCTATCAATGAAGGCTGGTTAGATATCCATGTCATTGAACATTCTAGATAAATACAAGGCTCTAATATTTACATGTATAATATCATTTTAATCTTCATAGGTAAAATATATGACTGAATGAAATTATGTAGGATTATTCTCTATCTTGCAAACCATTGCAGCAACAACTTCGGTTTCAAAATCATGAGGACTTAACAAAGCCTCAATAAGTGCTTCTTGGAGATATTTTAACAGATTCAACACATGCATAACTAATAACTTGGCTGGTACTTGTGCTAGTTGTTTCAAAACATCATCCTTTTGATCTAGAGGTCTGCATTTCCCAGCATGAAAATTCTGTTTTGGGGGTGTATTGGAATTTGATGCTTCTTATGTAGATGTACTTGTGTCAGAGAAAAGGATGAAAATACTCCTGGCACTTGTAGATTAGACTTAAAATGTCAATCTACTTTCTGAGAGGAAGATATTGTGACTTCTAATCAGTCCTTCAAAATAATCATGTCATAATTGAACCTGTCAGGCATTGAAGAAACTCCTTGTTCTTGTTGAACCCGCTGAAGGGCTCTTCAATGGGTTTTTGATGCATATATGGTTCGAGTAGGGGTAGAGATAAAATGATGGTTTCTAGAATTCATACATCTTCACCTATATCCTTGACATTAGCCTCTTCCTTTAGTTCCCTAGTTTGGTACAAGGAACTCTGACTCATTATAATCAGAATCACCATTCGCATGAGGATCCGTTAATTAGATAAAATTTACCGAACCAAATATGAATTCTTTATGTTATGAAGATTCTTACTCATAGGTTAGTCTTAATTATTCCATTCTATGGGGTGGTTCCTGTGATTTTGAAGTAGATGGCATGTAATATTCTAGGGTCACGGAAATCTTTGGCATTAACATGGACCCGCCTTCTTCTAACTTCAATTTTTTCCTTCTGATCACCTCATTTCGTTGAGTATTTACCATTTTATGAAGGTGTTTTTACTGTGGTAGAAGTGGCGAAAGAAACAATTGGTTGTTTCAACTATGTTTGTAAAATTGCATGAGTTTTGTTGGTCATTTTTTTTGATAATCTAATCATCTTATTTCTGAAAAATTTTACTTTTGAATTCCTACCAGTCACCTTCTTCCTCTAGATCAGTAGAAGTAACACATGCTACATGAGTTGATGAACTTTTTAGCTTCACTTATCTAGATTCTACCATTTTTTATTGGAGGTCCTTGAAAAAAAAACACTCATGAAAGGGATGCCACAACATCTGGTTAGAGGGATAATAATTCATAATATCATCACCTCCTTCTTTTTTTGGTTTTATCGGACATGGAAACTAACAAAATTATTTTCCAGAGCTGATATGAAGTAATTGATAACGTGTTCATCCTGAAAATAATAAGAATTTTTCTTTAATTCCTCAAACTATTTCTGTCTTTGACCTCTTTTATCACCTTTATGAGGCAGTCATTGATACTGATGCTCAAGAGTTGGAGCCCTTCGATATGATGAAGGTTTTGATGTGGAAGAAGGTAAATTTTCTTTCTTGAGTTTAATAGTAACAACCTCTACCTTCCCTATTCTCCTCTCCGGAGCCGATGGAATCACAGGAGTTTCACCCTTAGTATTTATAATAGATTCTTCTATCTGTTGAGAATTTAATGTAAGGTCTCGAAACCCTCCTATTTATTTCATAGGGATCAGTGTTGTGTCTAACCCATCATGTAGATTTGCCACACAAATTGGATGCAACTCTTCTTAAGGGAGTTCCATATTTAATGAATATGTTAATCCTTACCATCACACAATGAAATTGGAAACTCATTAATTCTCCCATTTTATAAATTATCAAGATCAAACCCTGTTTTCTTTGGTAGAATTGATATGAATTAAAGAATAAATTTTTAGGAGAGATCTTCCCATCCAATAATCGATCAAGATTTTAAACTTGTGTACCATAAATAGCCAGCCCCTGTAATGAATGTACAAAAAACATGAGATTTACTTCTTCTTATTGTTGAGGAGTAAACATCATATGGTATCATAAAGAAATGAAAATTTTCAATTGTTTTTCAGATCTCATGAACCATTAATGAATGGAAATGTAGTATTCACAAAATTCAGTGGGGGAGGATTCAGATCCATCCATTCAGGGTATTGTTTATTTTCCAGCATAACTGGTGCAATCTATTCTTACATGTATTCCAATGAAGTTTTTAATGCCTCAATTGTGTTTATAAGAACTTGGGGAATATCCTGGTGAGCTGGGACCTGTATAGGTATAGCAGTTGGAGCCTGATCTGGGGAAACTACTGAAAAAACCATTGGACATGGTGCTGGAATTTGCCTTGAATAACCCACAGGAACATGCTTATCAGGATGTGTTTCATATTATCCTAGTTGTGTACCCAATAAATAGAATGCATTCTCCATATCTGTGGTTTCCACCAATCCTGTTTTCTGAGGAGCATCTATTGGATGTGCATGTTGAGGACCTACCTAGGGAGTACATCTAGCCAAAATGTTTTGTTAAAATTTCTATTTATTGAGTGTCATCAATTATTTCATCTCCTCTTCTTATTGTGAAAATTTCTCTTCAAGTGAAAGATATTGACCTTTTCCAGTAGAAAAGTGAGATGCAATTTGACTTTTTTTCTTTTCCCTTTGTTAGATGCATTTTTGAGGGGTGTGAGTTGGTTATTTGAAGACATACCTAGATTCTGGTAATTTTTTGATTTTAGGTATGTACACCTTCTTCATTTTCCTCAGTGTGTACTGTATTATGAATAAGAACTCCATCTTTTGATTCCTCTGAACTAGACTCAATTTTTGTTAGATCTTCTACAATGGTGTTAATTACATTTACTGACACATAATGTGGGGATGAAATTTTGTCAGTATCATTGTGAGATCATATCCCTCTATATATTCCATGATACTTTATTCCATTGTGTGATGAATGCCCTGGAACTATATAGAGGATAGTAACCTGAAGGCAATCCTTTAATAGTTCGGTTGTGCTCTCTCTTTGTGAATTCTTCCCTAATCAGGAGAAAACTGACTTCAATTGAGGATGTGATTGTAGATGTGAAAAAGCCCCCAGCCCTGCAGACAGGGATTTTTTCTATTCTTCTACTTTAAATATTTGAACATTTTTTAATGAGAATGAACGTTGAATTAAATGACCCCTAAAATTGAAATCTGGGGTGAGTATTGAACATCTATGGATGAAATTCGTGTAACAAGTCATCTAATTTTTTGAATTTTGGTTCATACGCTAGCTGGGTTCATTATCTGACAACCACTCAAATCACCTATTTCAGAATATCATTGTAATATTTTAGACATTTTCATTCCATGATGGCTGACATCATCAAAGAAGGATGCCTGCTCAAGATTATCATATGCATTATGTTAAAGCAACTCAGAAACATATTTTCAATGTGCCTGACTCTGATGAGATCTATTTGAGGCTCTTTTTTTGAATACATTTGATTACATACAAAATATGTTGATTGTATCTGGCCATGGGAAATTACATTGCATGATATGACTTGTAGCAGACTTTTCTGATTCTAGAGTATAGTGTAATGCAATTCTCCATGTGCACCCCATCCACTAATATGAATAGTAGATGGGGAATCTGAAATTAACAGGTGTATCCTCTTTAGAAAATTGAGGCATGCACACTGAAGGGTTCTCTACTATTTTTCTACATTTGGATGTTAATAAAACTAGAGGGATGCCATGTAAATTTGGTGTTTCAACCCTCTATTACCTTTACATGATTTTTATATTCAAAATATTATAATACTTTGATTTTCATATGATGAAGAATATTTCATAAGTTGATGTGGATATGATATATACAATCTTCTTCCATGATTTCTGGAATGTTATACTGAGAATTATCCACAGTCCAGAACATGACAGGTATTTCTCCTTTAGCCAATTGTTTTCTCATGTTTAACGTATCGTCATCGTCGTTTACTAGTGATTCCTCCACTTGGTATGATCAAAGTGAACAATCTGTATTAGAAGATGAATGACATAAGGGAGGTTAGGAGAATGACCATTCCATTAATATTCCCTCTAGTTGAGAATGTGTTTCACCCATTAATGGCAAGGCATCAAACATGACTGGCCTTTTATTGGGAAGTGCCTTGAGATAAGAGGGCATTCTCATTGCTACATTTTCAATTGTAGAATTGTATTGACAATGAAAAATACTACTATGGAGAAAACTTTCGCAGTGGATTCCATCATGTGGAGGATCACCATGGTGTATTACAGAAAGGGACTAATCCTTTTCCTCCTAGGTCTTTTGGCCATATGGAGGGTTGTTGTGGCTCTAATCGAGAGATAGATTCTCTATATTGATAGATTTTCTATTAAAAAAGCCTTCATGATAAAGTTTTTGTTGGGGAGGTTCAGAATTTCTGATACTACTCCCATAATTTGGTAATAAGAGGATATGATCTTGAGCTGTAATAGATATTTTTTTGAGGGATTCAAGAACTCTAGCATTAAGAGGATCCAAATTGTAGCTTGACTCTTGATTTTCCAACCATGTTTGATGATACTTCTTCTTTTATGTTCTCTTACACTTCATTGGGACAACGTGTGAGAGAAGTGGTTATCATGGGTAGGTGTATGGGTCTGCATTGGAGAGGCCATAAGAATGGATATATTACATTTAATTGAAAAGGGTGTATGTTTTTATCTTGTTTTCTGTATGAAATGGGGGAGTATGCCCCATGACCCTCCTGGACTGAAACATTGGTGTGTATCTACTATTTAATGGAATGTTGATGTGTAATACCTTGTGTGGGGACACATTTATTTTTATGTTCCCCTATTACTACTGAATTATTTGTTTTAATATCCTTGCATGCTTCAAGAATATGGGCATGAATTTTATTCTTCCCTTTCAGAATTGATAAGATGTGTTTGGTGATGTCAGCAGGTGGAATGGAAATATATGGCCATTATGTATCAAGAGTAGGTGTACGTACCTACTCCTATCCTCATTTTCCTATCAATGGGTATTTATAGTACTCATGAATGTGGGTAGAGATTTGGTTCTGCCCCAAATTTTTCATCGGAGCTTTCCGACTGACATCTCTGGGTGCTTCCAAACAAGACTGTTGGTAAGCTTGATGAATGCTGGAAGGTGTATATGCCTACTGGATATTTCCTATCAAGTATGGTTGATGAGATTCCTTCAATATTAGAAGACTAGACTAAAGGAAAACTTGGGGATTGTAAGAAGGTGTATGTTCCTGTTTACCAGTTTCCACCACATTGGATTGGAAGACTTCTTTAAATGTAGTCAGACAGGCCTGCTGACCGACAGATTACTTGGAAGAAGATGTATGTGCATGTTCATGGTACTCCACCAGATTTATCTTGTGGGATTTGTGGGTTGCAGTCATACGAGTCAGCTGGACAACAAAATTCGGATAGATTGGTGTATGTGCCCACTCATTGTTCTCCATCAAGTTTGGTTGATATACTTTTTCAGCAGGGGAAGAGGTAAGAACCTACTCCCTGTTGACCGGTTGTTGTCCCTGGCATTTCATCTTGCATTTCTGGGTCTGAGGGACCTAGGATGATCATCCAGAAGTAACACCCCATCATGTTGGGGGTTCACTAATGCATGATTCTGTTAGTGGTGTATATTGGTGGGAGTCCTCAGGAAGGACGCCTACATCCTTTAATTAAGGCTCTCAGTGACCTATTGATCCAATTATCTATAGTATTGGAGGGAAATGTTATTGCATTATGGTGATAATGACCTGAAACATTCGAAGTTAGTGATTTTGACCATCTGTTTCTTGATCATCACTCATCATTGGGTGGATTATAAAGGATTGTTATTGATCTAGAGGGCCTATCGGACAACCACCAAAGTCAGGATTGTACCATGTTGGTGATATTACTTTAACATCACATTAGAGACCCAATATTGAATAATTTGGGTGAGGGATACCGTCTTTCCCATTGATGTGGATCCAGCTTGAGTAGTGGTATGGATGTTAATAGATGTTGTCTTGAAGAAACCCATTTTTTGACTGAAGGGAGTTCAAAGAAAAAAACCAAAGACAAAAAAAAACAATTATAGATACATCTATTAGATGGATACATGTGTAATTTTCTCCATTATATATCCTTCCTTTATCAATTTACAGGGAACGAATAGGTGGGTAATATTATTAACTTTGTTTACGATTCACATTGGCTTCACCATTTTTTCATAGTTCCTTGAAACTTGTGTTCTAGTTTTAATAATCACCGTTTCTTGGCAGTTTCCATTCGATTTATTCATGGAGACAAAATCTTCCAACATTTATTTATCCAATGGGGACCGACATTCCAAAGGCATGCATTAATTATGTTTTAACTTTTCAATACATAGGAACATACATTAGACCATAGGATGGGAGGTCAGACTCATCAGACCCTTTTGGAGGAAATTATTGTCTACTCCGGGACTCTCTTTGTAAATTTAAGATATTTTCATGAATCCTTATGAATTCACCAAGCCTAACATAACTTCCCCTTGGAATTTTCAATCACCTATCAAAATGTTAAAAACATGGAATCATCAGTATGTATTCATGGTTCTTTATTAATGGAGTCATCTATATTTATTTTAGATTCTCCATCAACGGTATTCTCTCATATACTATTTAATGATTCCTTTAATCATCATTATGATAATAATAGTTTTTAAGCCACTCAGTAGGGAACTCTAGAATTTATTGTCATCTAGGGAGATGGAGGTTTGTTTTTTATATTGGGATTATACCATAAAATGTGTTACCTACTTATACTTGTTACCAGAATCCGAATCCTCATAGTTCATTGTCACTTAATGGGATACATCATAACTTTTGAGGTCATGTCATAAGGACTTAGTCATACAGTTTAATGTATGTGGTATGTACATCTATGCTAAAGGTGTTTAGTCGATGTTTGGTATCAGACTTATTCTAGAACCGCCCAATGAACTTGGTGAGTATATGGGTTTCAATGTTTGATTAGACCATGTTTGGAATATGGCCCAAGGAGAACATGATTAATGTGAAATTTTGGGTTTGAACCTTAAGAAGGCTTCTTATTTATCCCATGTGGATGGGAATCAAATCCCAAATAGTTTGATAAGTCTCATAAGAGAGTATAGAACTTTGAGAGAAATGAGTTTGGGGTTACTTCCTAAAAAAGGATTCCTTAATAAATTGAGGGTTTAATTTGGGGACGATTCCTATGGAGCATTCCCAGATATAGGGAATTAGGGTTGTATTCCGAAATAGGTTATCCTATGTTCTTGGGCATTGAGAAGGCATCTTACATATCCCAATTATGGTGGGAATTAGAGTTCTCATAGTTAATTCTTTGAGTGTTTGTGAACATGTTGTAATCATCGCAAATCTATAAGACTACATTTGTCATGCTCAGTTTGAGAAACAAGAGGATGTAAAATATTAAGCAATGAAACATACAATTTACCTCTTATACTGGTGGTGGGGGGTGAGCATACGACTGCCAGGATGGATGAGGGTGTGGCGATGATCCCTCCCCCTATTCTCCTCACAGTGGACAAGGGTCCAATGATATTAAGAAGGGATGATGGTTATGGTGTTAGACCAGGATGGAAGACGTAAAATTGATCGTGGTAGGGGAGGGAGACAACTACATTGTTCAAAAGGAATAAAATTATGTTTGAACCATACATTCACTATAAGAAATTTGAGGTTTATGGCTCTTTGATAAGAGTGAGGTAAGGAACAAAACCCATATTCTCAGAACCAGAAACCACCCAGCACTATTCTTGAGAGAAAGCTCCATGTGACTGTGGATATACAAACCCACATACACTCCATGAATCCAAACCCCTTTTGTGAACCAAATGTGTGAAACCTCTCACTGTGGATATACAAACCCAAAATATGATACCCACTAATGTTCCTTTCCCCAATATTTGACAAGTCATTAGGTTTTGGTGGAGGTATCAATAGAATCCCTTTCAAACAAGGGAGCCAATGAAGATGAGGATGTTCCATGAATGTATTTGAAGATGTCTTGATGGATTTTAGACTGAAGAGAGTAAGGGAATCAAAGAGGGCTTCCCAATTAGGTAATGGTGATCAATTATGGGTGTGGAGGTGGGCTTGTGGGACCTTATGTTCAATTAACTGATGAAAAAACTATATGGTAATACTTGGGCAAGACCCGACATAAGACTCCAAGAGATTCACAGGTGATCCCAGAAGTGGGGTGCTCAAGTTTGTATAAAAGGAATAAGTAGCATGCAAGTATTTCTGAGTAAGGGAGGTTGGGAGCTTTAGGCATGCAAGTGTTATGGTTTTCAAACACTAAAAGTACATAATCCCAATGATTCACCATTAAATCATCCACTCAAGGTGTTGAAGAACTACCATGACAATTTCGGGAGACTGGGGAGAAGTACTAGGGAGACCAGAGTAGTAATGAGGCTTCATGAAAATTCATCAACACAAATGAAGGCACCAAGGATCTATTTATAAGAAAATATAGGTCCTTGTGTGAAAGGAGTTCGGGAACGCATGTAGGCTACATGACAGATTGGGGCGCGCATGTAGGCTGCTTGTTGGCACCCTTTTTCCGTGATGAAGGCGACCCAAAACTCATGACTTTGTAAATATTGATTTTCTTCATGTATTTTCATCTTTTATATCTATGGTATTTCCCTTTGTCATTTTTTAGACTCTTTGGAAGAACGGAGTGTCAACAGATTCTTTTAACACATATGGATAGTGTATCTTTCTTTCAACCATATTGCACTTGCACCCCTATTTATAGGTTCAATCACAAAAGAAAATACATGTGATCAAATTCAATATTCCACTTAATTAAAAATAAATATTCCAAACTACTTCTCATCTAAATTTTTTTGGAGGCTTCTCAATCGTTCTTGAAAATACATAAATCATCCTGAAGACTCATGAATCTACAAGATTCATTAAAATTTATTAACCTCAGAGTTAGGAAACTTACTAAAAGATCCTTATCTTATTTAGATAAAAAAATTTAAGGATCAATTGTTCATCATCATTATTTACCAATTTTAAAATTTATTAAAAATATTTATAGGTCCCAATATTATATGTGAATATTTAATTATTTCTATTAATAACTTCTTTGTATGATGGTGTTTCCTCCACATAATCTACCATGGTTGATTGTTTTAGTCTAAGGAAGTCATCTCTTTTTCATCTGATACATTTAATATGCCTAAAATGACTGATGGAATCACATTTCCTTATCTATATTTGTCTGTCAGATGAGTCTGAATCATTCAATCTAGTCACCCTACTATAACTCAATCTTCATACAATGTTTAGTTTTAAAAACATAGAATATCTAATATGATAACATCATAATAATTTTTTTATGCTCTTATTTTTAATGGTTCTTCAATATCCCATTTTTACTTGAATAACTTATCATAGAATATACATTTATATACAACCATTTTCAACCAATGAATCTCTTATTCCCTTGAATTGTAAGCCTTTTTAAATTTTCTATATAATAAAACTCAAGATTTATCTTAGTCTTCATACATATTTCTCATCTAAGAGAACCATAATATTTATTTTGGTGATGACTTCATAAACATTCATCAAATGTAAATCCATGAATTTCTATATGGTGGATCACAATAAAACACCACGCCTTTTAAACACCATCTAGTAAAATTTTTACTATTTTAATCTATTTATGTTTTTAAATATCTACACGAACTTCACATATGTTGGTTGGAAAAAACTTCTATCTTTCAAAACATGGGATTTTAGATATTATTCAGATAGAATAAATTATATAACCTCTAAAAAAGAAAACACTCCTTGAATTCATAAAATCTAATTTCATCTATTATGTAAGATACATTTTAGAATTGAATATTAAACAAAATATGTATTTAGAATACTCATTATATTATCCTTCAATCATATATTTTTGATCACGAGTAAAAAATTCACTATATCATAGCATGTATTTTGTGAATCCATGGATCCATCATTATAAATCATAAAGTATCTTCTCATATTTTTACATACTCATACAATCTCTAAACCCCAGAATTCAAGATTATATAAATTCTTCATCTAGTAACATAATTCATTGTCAATTTGATAACATTGAGAAAATTTTAGCTCATAAATCATGAAGATTCATCTCTTTATGATCACATATATATGATGATATATATCTGGAAGCCTCAATCCATTTACAAAAATCCATTTACATTGACATCCACATTTAGAATGAATATTTAATCAAGATTATCTTCATGATGATAAGAACATAATGATCAAGATAACATCAACCAAGGTTATATTGTTTCCTAACGTGGTTAAGGAACCATTCTTATCCTCCTCCTGTAGTTTATAGAAAAAATACATAATGAATTTAATAAAATTTTCTCTCCTGAAATTAAAAAATATCATTAGGAAGATATGTTGAAAAAAAATACAATGAATGTTACTAAAATAATGCACAAGAAATTAAAAATCTAATTGAATGGAAAATCAATACTATAATGAGATCCTAAATTAGATCCTCAAACATTATTACACATAGAAAAATTATATTCCAACTTCACTTAAAAGGGATAATAACCCATGAATGACAAAATATGTAGCATATGCATCACAACCATTTAATGATTCAAAGAAATATAGTATATGAGAAGGAAATATGCTAGGAACATGTACCTTAAACTAGAGGAGTGATAGATATCATACACTATAAACAACTAATAAAATAAAAAACGAAACTTCAAAGGAATGAAACACCCAAAAAATCCCAATGATTAAAAAATGATGAATGCCATCTAGAATCACCAATGATTAAACTATCCACAAGAAAGGTAAAAAACTACAAAAGATTTTATCTTCAGTTATTTAATGTATAACAATGAATGATTCCTAACAAAATGCATAAACCCATGATGTTCTCATCGAATCATACAACTACACCTTTGGGTATTTAGTCCATAAAGTTACCACATAGTCTATGTTACCTGAGTACATACCCAAATCCTATCATATCCCAACTGTAAAGAGATCAAACAAAAGGTCAATAAAAAATTTGCAAAAATAACATATCAAAAATGGATATTATCCCAGACATCAAGATTGACCACTAAAAAAATTATAAATGAAATGATACTCTGGAACAAAAAACTACCCAAATGGTCCCCAACAACCACAATAGGAATAATCCCATGGAATGAAAATTGACGGTATTTCAAAAGATAGAAACCCAAGATAAAATTGGTTCCCAATATAATATTTTATTTCATGGGGATGTGCCCATAAAGGGCTCTACAATAGGGTTTCTCTCCATGCCGTTTCCTTCCTCTTCCCTATGGAGGATCGGCCGGGCTCCTATCCTCGCGACATCAGTTCGGCGTTATTGTGGAATGCGGTCTCTCCTACGGTGGCTTCATGGACTCGATCTTGGAGTTCTCATAATTTTCCGAAATACATGGCGGCATGATGTGTGCTGGGTGGAACTAGTTTCTAGGTGAGTTCTCAAAGGGGGTGACAGGCTTTTTGCTTCCTCCTTCTTGGTTCAGATCCGAAGTTGTTTTCGGTTAGGGGTTTTTTTTCATTGATATTCGTTGGACATTTGGATTTGTGTGGCATCGCTCGTGGGAGGCCCCACGCTCCTCCTTTCCACTCCCTATGCACGATTTGGACCCCGAGGTGCCTCGTGGAATCTGCGATTGGTTGGTGATGGGATGGGGGTGGGGTCCCGGCTTTGTTTCCAGTAACCGGTAATGGTCTCATGGTGAATGGGATCTTGTTGCGGGTGTTTTGGTCTGAAACCGCGATTTTTGATGTAAAAGGTTGTAAAAGTTTTGAGCAAGTGGTGAACTTTATGGTTTTATAAATCACCAAGAAGGTATTTTTGGTTCGAATTTGCTGTTTTCAAGGTATTTTGGAAATTTGGAGCATTTTGGCTTTGATTTTTCTTGATGTTCGTGGAGGCAGTGTTGGGTTGAAGGTGCGATTTCAATGCCTTCCTTTCACTATGACAGTGCCGATGAATGCTGGTGAGGCTCTTCGGTGTTTCTGTTTTCGGATTCTCTAGTCTTCTCGGGTGTGTATCAAGGCTGTCCATGGTTCGAGGCATTGAAGGAATCGAGGAATCCCGTGCTTCGAGGCCGCCGTGTGGGTTCGCTGCTCAAGGTGGTGAGTGGTTGATTTTTGAATGTCAATGTTTTAATTTGAAAGTGTGATGTTGTGGTTGTTTGGACTGTGTGTGGTTTGGATTTATGTATTTGGGTACTGGAAACCCTTAAACCGGCTTTTAGAAAATGAAAAAAATGGTTTGCGCGCGCTATTTCATTTACAATAGCATAAAAAAATCATGGAATTAATACAATTAAAAATAAAAAAGAATCTTTAATGAAGTAACATTAAATATTGAAACTAAATATATCTCTATAAAATAATTCCACATGAAGATAACAACTCAAAAAAACACCATCCATGAACCACAAGAGTGGAAATAGAAAGGTACAAAAATAATCCTCAAGTTATACATAGAACAAAAAGGCCCCCAAGAACTGATAAAATAAAACAAGAAAAACTCAAATATACACTACTCCAACAATAGGACCAACAATCTATACAAAGTAAACTCGGACTAACAGCTCCTCCACTACATGTTGATGCTTCACTCTAAGGCCTATAGATAGATCCCTATTGTCTTGAAGCTTCTTTAGTACTGCAGTTTCTAATAGATGATCTCTAAAAGAACACCCCCTTCCTATATCTGGACATACAATATTCTTAATGTGATTCCAATAGCTACACGAATCACAAACTCTCAGGTCATTTACAAGAACCTATTTGAATCAAAAGGTTCCCCAAACTAGAATTTAACGATATGACTCTTATTACCCTTAGAATAATTTACCCTCTCAAAAAAAATATTAAATAAATTATAGTACCATGTAACAAATTCCAACCATTAATAAGGAAATGTCCCCTTACTATTGGTTTTATAGATCTACATAAAATTATAAGTCTCTTTCAAGAACCTTTAGATATGAAATCACAACAACTTACAATATGAGAGTTCTATGGTCCAGGTCATGGCCAACATTAAAATAGAGACATTTAAGAGATTAATACCTAGAAAGATTGGGTTTAAAAATAAACACAACATAAGAAACACTTGGTGTAGTCCTCAAACTAATGTTCTCTTTGAATATGACCTATGTAATCAAAATATTTCACATCATTTAATTCCTCAGGACATTACTACTAAAGTTAGAGGAACTCAATAAATTAACAAGGAATTATCTCATGAAGGTATGAAACAACCATGACTTCCCAACACGCTCAGTGGTGTCCTTCAAACAAGGGAGACACATACATTTCTTTAAATGCATATAGTGTCTTAAGATAATCAAATATTATTTGAACTTCTTATAGATAGAATATTTCCTCAGGGTAACCCCACTAACCTTTATATGAAGGTATAAAATAATCCAAGAAGACGTGGATAGGGTCCAAAGGATAGAAAATCTCTAACACAGCCACTCAGTTTTGAGTATCTGTAGAGTTATCAACCTTCTACTCTACTTCTCAAAAAAATTGGACTTCATGGTGGTCTGGATTAGAAAAGAAAATTAATATCTTTATTAAAAAACATTTTGGGATTCATTTTTGGACATCAAAAGACATAGGATCATCAAATCAAGTATAAGGAATAATCTAATATAAAACAAAAAGAAATTAAAAAATACACAGGAATCTCCAAACCACATTAATAAAAATATTACATTAAGAACACAATTTCATCCTCATTTATAAAACATTTCAATTTCCCCTAAAAATATGAAATTTTATTTCAATATATCACATCATAAAAAATATTAGCTGATGATGTGAATTATTCCATTTTTTTGAAATATAAATCCCATATTCCAATTTTAAAAAAAATTAAACATTAATTACGCTTAAAAAATCCTTTTAAAATAGTCATTTAAGGAATAATATATATTTATTTAATGATTAGTTTTATAAAGTACTTATCATTAAACACACCATTTTTAATTGAATACATATTTCAAAGAACTTATACAATAACTATTTTAAATTTAATCTATTTTATTTTCTTGAAGGATCTAAAATCATTACCATAGGGACTAATCTAAAAATCCAAAAAAATGAATGATACAAACAACACTATTTTTTCCATTAAAAAACAAGAAATATTCAAATTAACCTCACATAAAAAAATTCATTTCAGAATAAAATGTAAAGGTTATATGTTTAGGGTTGCATAATAAATTTTCATTCCGTGGTCACATGAGTTGATAAACCATGAATACACCTTACAATAGTTCCTATATTGATTTACAGATCAATCTTATGTATTCCAAACAATTTACAAGATCATGAAAGAACTATGTTACATTACTCATCTATTAGTTACAACCACAAACAATCAAGAGATTCCCAAAATCTTATAATGTATCATTAAGAATCTAAATATCATCAAAATTAGGATATATAATAACTTAAAAACAATAAAGTCCTAATATCCTCTTAGAACTCATGTCTCATCAAAATGTGTGGCCATCAAGAACCCATTCATGAACTATGTCTTGATTCTTATCATTCCCCAAATATCATTTCTACCATGACTCGCCCAAAATAAATAACATAAAGGAAATATAATATTAATATTTTAGGCATAGACTTCCTATGATTTCAATTGTAACCACCAAACCAGAATAACATTTGATCAAACATCCAAATCAATTTCTAATAGACCAAAGAGTGTTATAAATCCCCATAGGCTATTGGTTAGCACTTGGGTTTCAAAAAACTGGACATTAGGAATGATTTCAATAAAAAAATATAAAACAATCAAACAATACAATAAGTCCATAAAAATTCACAAAAACCCCGTTATTCAAATATAATAAAAAAGATCTAATAATTTAAGGACATAAAAAGGAAATCTCCAACCATGATTTCTCATGTCTTGGTGGTACTTGACCACCTACCATGTCCCAAGTCACCTTACCTTTTCCAAATACTAATTTACCCATAATGGAAGAATAATAGAATGAAAATCCATTTATATAAAAATCAAGATAACACACCGTAAAATGATCACAAAACATATGAGTTAACCATGCATAGTGGGATTTTTCTATGTATTCTATGAAACTCCAAAACTAATAAATTTATATATGATGGTTTGAAAACAAGTGTAAGAAAATATATTTTTTAGTTATTATGAATGATATTAAAAAATTCCATATAAAAAGGAAAATAACGATCTGTATAGTTCAGTTATGAGAAAACTTGTTATAACCCAATATCTTTTCCACTACAAAATCCATTTCAGAAATATCAACTAGAAAAAATGAAAGAATATATTTTTTATAATATAACCAACACCCTTTTTTATAAAAACATTGAAAGGATTTTATAGGGAATGGTATATTTTGTATGATGAATCCATGAGTTGGTAGAATTCATTATAGAACAATTAACATACCAAGGGAAATGCAAGGATAAATAATGCCCCTAAAAAATTGTGTAGATAAAATAAAGAAAATATCACCTGAAAAATCTAGTTATGAGTAATGATAGAGTGATTGTTATCATATATATATTAAACATTTCTTGTGTCAAAATCATAAATAATGGGATTGTCAAATATAAATTAGTGATTCCATGAAAGGTAAGAAAAAAAATGGCATACTATAAGAAATTGGCAAATTGATCAAACAAACTATATTAATAACATGGTGATAATGAATCCTCATTTTATAAGGGGTCATTATCCATTGTGCGATTATAAAAATTCATATCATAAACCTTTTTTCTATAATCTGGCTACCCAGGTTTCCCATGAATAGTCAAAGTGGTGAGTGAGATAATAAGCAAGAAGGATCACAATATGGATCCTAAATGACATAACTGTGGATAATCATCATTAAATCATATAGAAATGCATGTATCATAGTTTTCTCCAAGATAAAAAAATGTGTAAAACCCTTATTTCAACACCTTTCATCATGAGTTTTAAGAACTATTACTCTCGGATGTTTTACATATGGTGTTAATCAAGAGTTTGAATGATAAGAGAAATTACTTCAAAAACATTCAAATTTTAATTTAATTTAAACTACATTGATAAAAAAATATTTATCAATTTAAACAAATCACATTGATCCATTCATTTAAAAAAGTTCATACATGATCAGTTTCTTTAAATCCCCTTTCAAATCGATAACCAATAATTTAAACAAATATTGCCAAAAATAAAATCAACCCCTTCAATGATTTTAAATACCAAAACCAATATCCTTTTCAAAAAAATATTTTGCATGTTATTATTTAAATAATTCAACATGAAATTTTCATCAAACCATATACACATAGAAATAATAGATAATTTACATTAAACAATAATCATATCTTCATTAAAACTATAATTTTAATTTTGAAAACCATATCCACCAAATTTAGAAAACAACACAATTTATTAATAAATAATTTATCGTAATTAGAATATGACACCAACCTTTTAAAATGAAAATTTTATAAAAAAGTTCATTTTATTATTTAAATTGAAAAATCATGATTAACCAATTTCAAATAGAGAAAACCTGAATTAAACAAAAAATTAATCACTAGTATAAAAAACAATATAGAAAAACATAATTGTAAAATACACGATCAATCCAAAATGAATCTATGATGTGTCACATATGATGGAGAATATTGAATCAAAGAAGGTAGATCATTGGTGATGTAAAAAGAGTGAGTATAATCACAATTACATATCAGCCATTAAATTTACAATATATCCCATGGATTATTTAACCACTAAGAAGAAAAAAGAAAACTAACAAGAGATAGAAAAGGATATAAGAGACAGAAATGTTGTAAGAGGATCACCACAACATTCAGCCCTTCAATGTAGAAATAGATGAGTTTGGGGGGAAGATGTTAAGTAGGTATCTAATGATATTATTGTTTAATAAATGTTTATCATAGAGGATAAGACAAATAATATAGACGATTTGGTGTGTAATTACCATGATACACTAACCATAAGTTGTATTCGGAAACCTTATTATACATCTGATGACCACTATATAAATATAGTATCCACTAAAAGGATGGTGGCCCTCACCAGAAAGCTTTTGCACAAATTGTTTATTCAGAATCTGTAGGTTCCAGAAGAAACCTATATCAATGTATTGAGTTATCCTCTACTACTCAATCCACATAAAAATGTACATATAGAGTGGTCATTTGTGAAAATAGATATCGGGATATTACATAAATGGATTATTGATAGTAGATTATCTTCAAATATAATAATATATTTGAGTCACTTTATGTATTTTCGGGACTGAGAGAATGGATTGATAACCATTATCAATGATGGGTCACTTAAGATTAGATGATTTTTTAACGGTCATTGGGAAAGACTAGATAATATTGAATATAACGTTTTTGTGGATGGACTAAAAAGAAACATACTAATTATGACTAAACTATTTGAGGAATGTATAGAAGTGATATTTATAAAGGATTAATTTTTGGTGATGATATTGACGAATTGATCTGTATTTATGAGGGGAATATAAACAAGAGGAAAACTATTTCACATCGATAATACTGAAAATTCCAGCTATTTGATCTCGTTGGAATAAAGTAGTTATGGTTTCAAATAAATAGGCATATTGATTCGAAGAATATATTATAGTTTATATAGGTTAATAATTCTTCTGATTTTCAAAATCCAAGTAAAAAAATATATTATATGTGATATAAATGCACAAAAAAATATATTAATTAATTACCCAAGAATGTTTATATTCAAACATCTCTCCCACTAGAGATCATTAATAGAGATTTTTTAGATCAATGAAGAATATATATACTATTAGAGATATTTTATTCCATTTTTAACTAATTATTTCCCTTGTATTACATGCATTATTTTTTTTAACTATATGTTAGAGGCTTTAGTGATGTTTAAGATTTTTTAAATGATGTGTATAATTACACTGTGGTTTGTCCATAAAAAATTTTATTTGAAAACAGTTATGAAAACACATGTGGGTAATTTTAAGAACATATTATAAATTATGGTATTTTCAATTAATTTATTACGCTATATACACACCAATAAAATGGGGGTTATATAATGGAATAATATAATCTTTTAGGAAATTTCTCGCACCATGTAGGCATAGAATGGTACCACTCAATTTTTTAATAATGTTATTAGTAAATTATTATATTTTGAAAATTATTCTTTGTATATACCAAATTAATATTTAATTCTATATAAAATATATTATAAAAAAATAACATGCTTTAAATACTTTAGGGTATTTTAAAGACCTTTTATTATTAAGGTGGAAGGTTAAAACTTTCGCGTGTTTGAGTATGATAGTTTAAGGTATATTCCTTGGTTATCTTATAAATATAAGATAATGTCATTGACACAAAAAATAAAAATGGAATAATATATATAATTTTTACCATTAGGAGTTATAATATTAAAAAAATAGAGTTTCCCAACATGAATCATGTTCTAGAATGGCAGATGATGATATATATTTTATTGGGAGGAATGATGATGTTTAAAAAAAATAATTGGAATTCATACTAAGAACATGTTTAATATCATGATTAAACAATTAAATGTTTTTAAGAAAAAACTTTTTTCTAATCATATAATATTTTTAATATATGTTGACATCCCAAATATTATTAAAGATCAAGGAAAACGGACAAGAACTTGTGATCTTGGAGGGGAAAACACATTCCTCATTGTTTTTATATTTTATGAATAGTGTTGAAAAAAGCGAATTAGATCGTCAAGAGTATTCAAATTCAATGAATCAAATTTTTTATTAGATTGATATGAATGATACATATATGTTTGTACCCAAACCAACTAAAAAAATGTTATTACAACAAAGAGGGTATTCCTTAAAAAGTTGAATAAGATTTGATAGGTAATGAAAAAAAAGTTAAAAGACTTATTGAATCAGATACTCATTGTTGGATGCAATTTATTATTATTATAATTTCACACCCATTAATAGCATTTTAATAGATTGAATTTTTATTATTATAACTTCATAATGTTGTTACGAGATCTGCCAAATCGATACAAGTCATCTTTGTTTAATGGAATGTTTTTAGAAAAAGTATATATTGAAAATACTAATGGATTATTTCATTAAGATGATAATAAATATATTTAAATATTATACAAGAATATATATAGATTAAAAAATCTAGTATCATGGTATCTTATGATAAAATCAATCTTTATGTCTATGAAATCCATGATGGGAGAGTGGAAAGAAGATTCAAAATTAATAAATATAAATATATGACATGAATATAATTTTTTGTGTAGTTGTTTTGATAATTTAGTGATATAAAGTATGTATTTATAAGGAGTTATCTTTGGATATGGTAATTTTTTTTTTAATTTTATCCATGATTAGAGATGAAATATTTTCTGGGTCACATAATCTTTTAAGGGTAGGATCACAATTCTATTTCTTATGAAAAGTATGGCATAGTTTGTTTTTAAAAAAGATGGAATGTAGGATAAAAAGTATATTTTGACCCAAATTAAAATGGGAAACATGATATTAAAGGATGAATATGAAAATGAAATTTTATCAATAGAGTACCAAAAGTTGACAAGGAACATATTCTACATGATGGATTTATGACCATATTTATACTTTGTTAATAAATTTGGTTGCAATTTTCAATATGCCAAGAAAAATTCATATTTATTTTTTGAAAATTGTATTCTTAAGGAATTCAAAGTCATAATTTATTAACAATTTTAATATAAAATTTATTAAAGGATTGATCTCTTTTGATTTATTGATATGGATTGTTCTGTAAATGACAATGATTAGATATAAACAGTTGTTATATTTTAAAATATTTGGGATAAGTGTGAGGAATTGATCATAGAGATATAAGGCCCCAGCCTTAAACCTTACTTAATCTTGAGTTATTACAAGATTACACAGTGAGGATCTTTTCAAGTTTAGAGTTTTAGAGAATTAGATCATGAAACTTGCATTACATTCTACATTTAAACAATGTGGTTACATAAAAGACAGTATTCATTCTTCCCATCAATGGAAACATATTGAAAACAAAACATGGATTCTTTCTTGACACATCCTTGACACTATAATCACATCATGTACCCTTCCCTTGACCTGTGAAAAACATTTCAAAAACTTGGGATGAGCATAAAAATCTCATTAAGGGATATAAAAATATGGAAAGGAGACATGAGTACATGTATACATAAGAATGAAATCATACTTTACCCATAAAACATAGGCATATCAAATCATGAATAAATCATAGAAATCATAAGACATAAAAGGTAACTTGAGGCATTCATAACATTCTTACGTAGCGAGTAACCCTCTTGGTTACGTTTTGGAATACCCATCATAGTATATTCCCTAAATCTCTTCGGAGAAACCTTAACGTTTCACTCCTTCGCGTTACCCAATGCATTGGAGAGCTATATCGGGCTCACCCGCCCTTAGTTTATCACGGAACCACCCGTTTTCATAACAATGCCCAAGAACCATAACATAAATTTATCTCATAAAACATGCATAAAGGAAACATAACATTTCCACATTTCAATCACAATATAACACTTTAGTATATTGAAATAATGAATCCATTCAAAAAGAAACCATTTCCAAAACCATTTAAAACATTTAATAAAGAGATTTTTGAATCAAAGTGTCCCATACCACCTTGAAGCATAAAATTTTAAACCATTAATATCCATATAAATAAATCCTTAAAACCATTTTTAAAACATGGATATTAATAAGAACAAATAATTAAATCATTTAAAATGATATTTTTGTTAAAGGGGTTTTGCCAAAATTAGAGACACTTGAATACAATAATTGATGAATAACATTTAGTCAGAACTTTATAATATCATGCGAATAAATGGATTAATGATATAATACTCCAAAGGACAGTATATACACCATATAAGAGTGAATTGGTGCATAACAACAATGAACCCTCAACAGAAATGTCAAATGTGATGAAATCCCTTATAAAGAAGGTATCCTTAAATTAAGGACAAATCAATCTCAAAAATATGTGTGAAAAATATAAATACACCCAATATAAGTGGATATTAAGTGTAAAACAATAAAAGCTCATTCAGACATATTCAATGGATGACATGTTCAATGACTACATGTTGAACCCAAAGAAATCGAAATTGGGTTAAAAAGTTCCCTTGACAGCCTAACGACATCACATCAAAATGAGTTGATGAGAGATAAAAAGTGTATATCATCACTTGGACATAAAATTTACATCAATAATAATATATGAGAACATATCCCAACATAAAAATATGTAAATTAAAAGACCCAACAAAATAAGTCTTTTAAAAAAGAGGAGGGTGAAAGGTTCCCTTACCGACTTGGGTATCTTTCAAAACATACACCCCATGAAAGAAGGACAATAGATCATTGATGTAAAAACTCATAAACCAAAGTATATTAAAAAAAGAGTAGAATAATTGGCAGTAAATACACCACTCAATGGAATTTGTGGAAAATGTAGCATAAATCTCACGGGAATAAAAGTGAGATGAAAAATCCCTTACGAAAACTCGGCAGCCTAACGGCGCCACATAAAACTTCCGAATATGGATTGATGAGATCAAATAGGGTATCTAATCACATTAAAATAAAATCTAAAGAATGAGGAATATAAAAGAACATCCCCAAACATTACAAAGAGGAGCTTAAAAGAAGTGACATAAAGGAGAGTACTTAAAAAGAAAGAGAGAGGTTAGATCTCTTATGAAAGTTCAGAAGCCTAACGACGCCACTCAAAACTTCCAAAATGGATTGATGAGAGAGAATATGGTCTCTCATCACATGAACATAAAAATTACAGTATGTGTAATATAAAATATATCTCAATAACAAGAAAGATGAGATTTAAAATAAATGACATAAAAGTGTGTACTTAAAAAGAAAGAGAGGAGTAGGATCCATTACCTCGTATCCGACTTGACCCGACCATTCTTTAATCTCCTGAATAATAAACTTGAGTTAATTTCTATTTGCTTAAGAGCATTCTTCATGTTCAATATTCCTTTTATATCACTTATTGGGATGTTATAAGCATTATGTAACCATTTAAGTTAATAACGTTTGTTTTGTCGATATTTGGTTCTTAAGTCAAAAGTGGACTTCTTATAATTACATGTTGATCGTGTGGTCAAATGTTCTTTTTATCCAGAATGACATTCCTGATTTGGATATCATATATATCATATATATCTAGAATATACATGTATTTATAATATCACATAATCATTTAGAGGTATGAAATGAAATTCACCGTTCATGGAGACGGTAAGCCGTACGTACGCATAGATGCTACTTTCATTTCTTTGTCATATTAATGGAATTAAAACTAAATGAGAGGTATGTATATTTTAATTCCAGAATTATATTCATCATTTATATATATCATTCATCATATATATCCATTATATACATGTACTTATAACAGTACATTACATTTGGGGATAAGAAATGAAATGCACCGTTCATGGAGACGGTAAGCCGTACGTACGCATGAACGCTACATTCATTTCGATCTCATAATTTAATGGAAAGAAATAATAATTATATAGAGGTATATAATAATTACAGTATAACATCATTTATAATAACATTACATCCATCCTTTATACATCCCACGTATGGCATTAACGAATCACGTCACTTTGAGGGGGCGGTATTCCGCACTTCCTAAAATGAAGATATCGCTTATACCCATAATGGAATCCATAAAAGTAAGCCACAAATGAAAAATACAGAAGATTATGTAAAACATAACCATATTATATATCATATATAAAAATAGTGACATCATAATGGCCACCTTGGAAGGTGTTAAATGAGTATTGAACAATCATCGTTTCGGGAGGCAAAATTTCGCCATCCACGGAAACCGTATGTTCTTTAACCATTTGATGTAGTTGTGTGAGAGTGTAGCTCGAATAAATATTATACCAACATCCTAGTATATTTAATATACTGGTTTTGTTACAAAATAAGAAAATAAAAAGAGTTTAGGGGGTTGGAGAAGCAAAATAAAACAAATGAACATGAGAGAATGAATTACCTTTAAAAGTGTAACTCCTTTTGATTTGAGCATAAAGGCTTCCTTTGAAAGGATTCTGCCCAAAGGTAATCCTCTAGGATGAGGATATGGATGTGGAGAGAGTAAATGGGCAGGGGTTGGCCGAGCCAAAGGCTTGAGGAGTGTGTGAAATGAGTTAGAGGTGGGAGACGTTTATAAGAGGAGAGGAGGGGCATTTTTGGAAAGTAAGAAATGTTACTTTATTTGAAAATGTGTTTCGGTTTTAAAAGGTCCCACATTGCTATAATTCGTGTATACGGTAATAGGAATTCGAAATCCACCCATACAATAAGTTTTGGACATGTGTAGGTCATAGATTTTACATTATCTTCTCATTTTAATTAAATCGTCAGATAATGATGTCATCGCTGCATCATTATGATGACATAAATAATTTAATTTATTTAATGTCTACAAATTATAAAAAAACTACTATGATGTAGGAAATCTTGTTATATTTCCAATAAATATTTATAATCAAAAATCAGATCTTTATAACCACATGTAAAAATTGTTTTCGTAAAATAACTCAAGTCTGTTTCATTTTTACTTTAACATTAAATAAAAAGTTATTTATGTCATTTCCCAACCAAAGTGGATCCATGGGGTCCCCAAGTTGACCCATGGCTTGTCTTGGTCGGCCATGAAACAACCAATGAGGGTAGGACATGTTTCAAGTTCATTTCATATTATTAAAACATTATTTTTACCTTAAACTATACTAATTACCTCTAATCGCGATTAAAAACTTAATAAGTTACTATTCACCAAAAAATTATTTTTATCCCATTGAACCACATTTTACTTCTTAATGACAACCATGTATGTCGGATTTTTGAAATTCAAAACACAAAGATGACAAAATTTCATTTAAATGGAAAAATTAGTTTTTATAAGTACCACTTAGTGGTTTCACTATTCATCAAAAATTGACGTTTTTCAGAAAATTCCCAAAAATTCAACCTAAGCTATATTTGATATTCCGAATTCAAAAATGAAGTATATTTTACCAAATTAAAAACATATAAGTGAAATTAATTAATTTAATAATTAATTCCCGCTGTCAGAGAAAATAGCGTGTTTTTATGAAATAATAAGTATCAAAAGATTGACACTAGTTTAAGTCCGATTTCAAAGTGAAATTAATTCCAACGACCACTATTGGATTTAATGGTAAAAATATTTTCTAATTTCACTTTAAAAATAATTCAAAAGATAATCTAATCATATAAATAAATTAGATTAAAAAGAGGTTTTGAATTAAAATACAACATTTTACACTATTCATTAAAAAAATGAACTTTATCGGAAAAATACCAAAAATTTACACAAAGTAATATTTGATGTCCCGATTCTAAAGAAGAGTTTTATTTGGACCAAAAGAATGTATAAGAGTAAAAAAAACTATATTTAATGACGGTTCACCATCAAAAGGCGATAAGTGAACCTTTAGTGAAAACTAGGGCATATACGCCTAAAATTGAATTCTTTCCGTATTTTACGCCTCTATCCTTTATTGGATAAATGTAAAAACTTTTAAAAACATATATAATCATATTTTAGTTATTTATATCCATTCCCGCCAATACAACGGCTACATGTTAACTACCCTTTAAAATAATATTATTTTATTATTAGAGTGCAACGTAAGATTCCCAAGAAACTCGTTGTTGCGTGTTGGGTACGCCATCGAGCATAGCATCCCCTTTAAAGTCATATTAATATTTTATTCACAATTATGGATAAATATGAAAATGTCATATTCTTTATTTACCTGGGGTGTTACATCCTTCCCCCCTTTTGGTAATTGCGTCCTAGCAATTTTTAAAATTGAGCTTGGAAATATCCTTGAACGTCCCACTTCGGAACAAGAGTCGGTAAAACAATCACTTTAAAATAAAGGAAGATAAGTTCATAGGTCACCCGAGTTAACCCATACTAGGATTCCATGTAGAAAAACATGGACATGGAGGAGAAAACATAGGGTCATGTTCTGATGGAGAGTGATAGAAAACATGTTTAGGAGAAAGTTAACAATAAGAAAATCACAAACTTGTGATGGGTTAAACGGTGTTGGGTTCCCCAGTAGGAAAAGTTAACAGACAACATTTTTGTTTTATTTTACTTTTTATTGAGGAATTTATTCATAAGGAAACATTATCACTTATCATGTTGACTTTCAACATTTACTATATTCCTTAATCAAACTCATCTTTTTTTCCAAAAGACGTGTATTTAGGAAGACTTGTTTGCATTAAGAGTACTATAAACAACATCTTAGAGGAGAACCTAATCCACAAAAGAAGAACTATACAATTCCCATGTCTTCAAACCTTAACCAAAACTAAAACCAAAAAGGTTACTATAAGATCAGATAATCCAGAAAAGGATAACCCTTTAAAAAGAAAATCTATGCTTAATCTCCAAAATTTGTCCAACAAAACCCAAAGTTCAATGAGGACCATCTGATAAACAATTTGTACATAAAATTCTTCAAAGTAAAACAATTTAATATTGAAACCCAAATATTTGAAGGATTTAGTCACATAGTCTTCCAAGTTAAATCGTAACATTTATCTCCAAACAACATCAGTTGCTCCTAAAGTCTCGTATTGAAAAGTAATTAACCTAATCACATATCCTCTATGATAGGTTAATCATTTTCATAAATAACCCAAAATCAAATTACTCTTAATTGAAAAAATCATATAACTAGAAAGAATCAGTCAAACTAACCAGGGACTTCACGTAGTCCAGTGGTAGGCGATAAATACCAGTCGCACTTTGGTTGTGGGTTCGATTCCGGCAGCTTTGTTCGACGCGACGGGTAGTCACACGGTCTGTGTGTTGTCCTTTTTCCAAAACTATATAATTCTTAAAACATTCCCCAAAATGAGATAAAATCTTCAAAGATGATCATAAAATATTTTAACCTCAAGTTTATCTCATGCCTTTAATTTTCCATCATAACATATAATAACCCATAATTACCTCAAAAGTAAGGATCATATAAACCCTAATGGTTACCTTAATAATTATTACCTAAATTTCCCCATCGAGTTGGCCATCTCGTACATGATGCATTAGAGAACTCACCAAGGTTGAAGTGGTTGATCATAACTCCTTGATAGTTGGTTTAGAGCAACCATGATATTCCTCATTGAATCCCCCATCTCATCCAGTCTCTTAATCAGAGAACCACCATAGTTTCCTTCAAACCCATTGTCACTTTGGTGCCTGCTAGATCCATCCATTTACTAAAACCAAAAAGGTCAGTGTGAGTATATCAACATAACCATCATGTACTAATGATGAAGATAAACACTAAGATATACTTACTCATTCACTTTATCTAAAACCAGGTGTAACGCCCCAAGATTTTATGAAAAATATTCTTTTTAATTTCATTAATGTCTTGTGTTGTACGCTACAACAAAAGAAGCTTTCACAATACGCATCCTTGACTTTCCTTCCGTTACACGCAATCGCGACCTTCCTCGATAGCGTGTGTAGTACGCAATACTGAGTTTCACGAAACAACGATATGCTATTAAAATATTATTAAAACTAGCCGTTATGAATAGTAATAACCACTTTTTGGAAATTTTGTAAATTTTATTTTTCAAAATGGAATTCATTTTTGGATTCGGAGTATCGAATTTAGCCTAAGGTGAAATTTTGGTACTTTTCGGATAACTTTCATATTCTAATGAATAGTGAAAATTACTAAATTATAATTAAAAACAACTTTTTTAATCGAAATAATTAATAGTGATAAATTATTAATTTGAGTGGTTTTAAAGTATATTTAGAATATATTTTTACAATTTAATACAATGTTGGTCATTGTTTGTAATTTCACATTTAAACCAGACATAATCAAGTGTCAATCTTTTGATAGATTTTGTTTCTTAAAAAAACACGCTATTTGTTTTAACAGCGGGATTTAATTATAAAATTAATTAATGCAACTTCTATGTTATGAATTTGGTAAAATAGACTTCATTTTTGAATTCGGAATATGAAATATAGCTTAGGATGAAATTTTGGCATTTTTCTGAAAACTTTCAATTTTTGATGAATAGTGAAACCACTAAGTGGTAGGTTAAAAACGGAATTTTGCATAAAACTTAATTTTACCGCTTCTGTGAATGGAATTTCGAAAATCCGAGAGACACGGTTAATATCAAGGACTAAAATGTGGTTCAATAAGATGAAAATAATTTTTTGGTGAATAGTAACTTTTTACTTTTTTTACCACGGTTAATAGTAAATAGGGTAACTAAGGGTAAATATGATATTAATATTACCCTAACACATGTCCTAATTCTATTGGACAAGTGTAATTCGACCAAAAACAAACTTAGGAATAAAATATGACCATTTAGGCCCACTTGGATTAGATTAGGACATTTATTATTAATTTATTTAAAGAAGGGTTAAAATAGTTAAAATCAAAGTTTAATAAGTAAATCATTTTTAATATGGGGTTATACATAAGATAAATTCGACTATAAATATTCATTAGAAAGATAAAAAGATTTCCTACATGATGGTATTTTATTTGTAATTTTTAGACAGCATATAATATAATTTATTTATGACACAAAGATGATGCAGTAATTATCTTATTAATGAAATATTGACATAATTGATAATATAAATACCAAAATAAATGTAATTTAAGACGTTTTATGAATTCCACTAATTTTCTAGGTTACTATGATATATTAGTGTTGATGTAATCAACTTGGTTCGAATATATAATTCTTTTATGACTTTCAAAAAAATCATATATCAAATAGTGTCAAAATTGACACAAAATAGTTTTTAAATCAAATATTATATTATTAATTGTTATTTTATTCCTAAAAATCTAAGGTTCGGCCAAATGACTTAGATAAGGATATATGTATTAATAATATACAATTTGAGGTTCTTTTGGCATGTTATAGTAAGTGTATTAACCATATAGTGAATGAAAACAAAAAGACACGGTAAAAGTTAAATTATTTAACTTAGAGTTAAATCTAATTGATAAGGTTTAAAATAAGATCCAAACATGTATAAATTTGATTGGTTGATGAGATTACAACCCTATCTCATCTAAGCTTCGAATATGAGTCATTTTTGGAGGTTTTTAAGTGGGGTTATATTTATTATAAATTAATATTGTTAAGAATTCCTAAGGTGCCCCTCTCCTCCCTTATAAAAGGACACCTCCTCCCCCTCCTCCTCACACCAATTTGAGCACTCAAGCTCGGCCAACCCCTGCCAAAATCCCTTCTCCACTTCCCTAGCAACATCCTAGAGGTTCTGGTCTTCCTCAAAGACCAATTCTAGTGCCCTAAGAGGAGGTCTCAAAGAGGCACTTCAAAGAAGAGGTAATTACCGTTACCAATTCTTTCATCTTTATTTCTTCTTCCACTTCTTCTTCTTAGGTTGTTTCATTATGAAGTAATAACATCAGTATCACTCATATACTGATATGTTATTATAAGTATGAAACAACCCTATTTCACCATCTATCCATCCTACGGAAAAAGAAATCACCGCGCGTGCGTACGTACGGAATACCGTCTCCACGCCGTGGTGTAATCTATTTTCCACCACCACCTTACATGGATGGGTATTATGGTGTAAAGAATAACTATACATAGTTATTACAACATCATAATGATTCTGATATATTTTATAATCCACTCCAATTCAATTCAATATTTATAGAAATGATATCATCGCTCGTGCGTACGTACGGAATACCGTCTCCACGACGTGATGAGATTCATTCTCCATGTTAACCATTTAAGAATGATTATAATTTATATATAAGAAATAATAATGAAATACATGACATTATAAAGCTACTGGATTTATGTATATATATATACATATGTATGTCATCTACTTACTTCCATTTCAAGACAATAAGGAAAGAAAAACAGCGTTCATGCGTACGTACGGACTACCGTCTCCATGAACGGTGTTTTTCATTTTATTTATCTATCTATTATATATATATATATATACTGAATATATATGATATATAAATCATATTTTATATTCTGGAAGTAAGTAAATCATGATATAAGTAATAATGATGTCAAGAACAACAAGTCAAAACACCTACGATAAATGAAACGATTTTACCCAAAACGCTTCTTTAACATGGAATTTACAAAAGAACGGGTAATATAATGTCATAAGTGAACCATATATGATATCATAACAATGAATATGATTCTGTAATAAGTCAATGACATTATTTAAATCATTATACAGGAGGTTCGGACACATACGAAGCAAATTGGACCTAAGGTAAGGGAAATATCACAATCTCATTTTTATCCGAGATTGTTTATTCGTAAGTATTTACTGGGGTGTATTTTATCATCCACATCCATGTTTCATCAAAATGTAATATTATTTCCATCCACCTACAATTGTTTAAATCCATTTTTACCCTTCGGTGAGTTTTTAGTAATATGTATGAAAGGAATCTTTTGTCGTACGAGGTACTTTTTGACTTTTCCGACAAAAGTACGAAGAATGTTTTTTTTTAACTTATACGGCACGAACGGATTTCTACTGTTTTATAAAGCCTTATTTTCATGAAGCTTCCTCTAAAAGATTTCATGACTATTTTCAATAAAATCTCTTTCTTTTAAAGTTGCATGATGTTTTGTGAAAAGAAATTGATTTTGAAGAAGAAAGGATATTTTCCTCAAGAATTCAATTCAAGTGTTTTATCAAAATTATTTTCCATCTAAGATAATAAAGAGTTCTGTTTCTATCCATATTTTTACATTGATTTGACTATGTTGTGATGGAATTATGTTTATGAATTCCTTTATCTTATATGAATGGTTTTATGATGTCATGTTGTTTAAGAATCCCATTTTTATTACATGGGTTATGAAATGATGTATGATTTATGATTTTGTGGCACACATAAGAAAGGATTCATTAAGAGATGGGTGGGACCTATATCTCCCTCCAATGCATTGGGTAAAGATTTTATATCTCATGAGATAGACATGGCTGGAATGGTAGGTTATACCGGTTCAGTGAAACAGGACTGAAACGAGGATTACTCGATTCAGAAAGGGACTTTGTCCACTAAGATAGTCTTGGCAATGAGTCTTGACTAACAAGAAATGATTCTCTATGATTATGTGTGTATGCCACAATGAGTAATGTTTTAAGTTATGATTTCATTTCACTACTATGATTTATCCCATGTTATGAAATTATGCTCTCTTTTGCAGGTTAAGATTTCCAAAAATGTTATGTTCTTATGAAAATTATGTGATTGATATTTCCTTTGTTTACCCTTACTGAGCATTTGAGCTCACCCTTTTATGTTTTCTTTTCCCCAGGATATAAAGAAAGGTTTTAGGTAGAAAAAAGGGATGACCTTTATGGGAGATATTGAAGAACTTTCACCACGATTAGAAGATTACGTTCCGAGTTTCCAAAGACACTAAACTATTACGATCCTTTAGTGTGTGTTTTTGTTATGTACTAAGTATTCCGAAAATGTAATGTAATGTCCATGTATGTCAAGATACGGGTCTCTACACCAGGACTCTTTCTGAAATCCTAACCATTATGGTAATGTCACTTATGCTTAGAGAATACCCTAACCTCTATAGTTATCTAAACCAACATTTGATACCAACTATAAGGCCCCAGCCTTAAACCTTACTTAGTCTTGAGTTATTACAAGATTACACATTGAGGATCTTCTCAGGTTTAGAGTTTTAGAGAATTAGATAATGAATCTTGCATTACATTCTACATTTAAACAAAGTGGTTACATAAAAGACAGTATTCATTCTTCCCATCAATGGAAACATATTGAAAATAAAACATGGACTCTTTCTTGACACATCCTTGACACTATCATCACATCATGTACCCTTCCCTTGACCTGTGAAAAACATTTCAAAAACTTGGGATGAGCATAAAACGCTCAGTAAGGGATATAAAAATATGGAAAGGAAACATGAGTACATGTATACATAAGAATGAAATCATACATTACCCATAAAACATAGGCATATCAAATCATGAATAAATCATAGAAATCATAAGACATAAAAGGTAACTTGAGGCATTCATAACATTCTTACATAGGGAGTAACCCTCTTGGTTACGTTTTGGAATACCCATCACAGTATATTCCCTAAATATCTTCGGAAAAACCTTAACGTTTCACTCCTTCGCGTTACCCAATGCATTGGAGAGCTATATCGGGATCAACCGCCCTTAGTTTATCACAGAACCACCCATTTTCATAACAATGCCCAAGAACCATAACATAAATGTATCACATAAAACATGCATAAAGGAAACATAACATTTCCACATTTCAATCACAATATAACACTTTAGTATATTGAAATAATGAATCCATTCAAAAAGAAACCATTTCCAAAACCATTTAAAACATTTAATAAAGAGATTTTTGAATCAAAGTGTCCCATAACACCTTGAAGCATAAAATTTTAAACCATTAATATCCATATAAATAAATCCTTAAAACCATTTTGAAAACATGGATATTAATAAGAACAAATAATTAAAACATTTAAATTGATATTTTGGTTAAAGGGGTTTTACCAAAATTAGAGACACTTGAATATAATAATTGAGGAATAACATTTAGTTAGAACTTTATAATATCATGAGAATAAATGGATTCATGATATAATACTCCAAAGGACAGTATATACACCATATAAGAGTGAATTGGTGCATAACAACAATGAACCCTCAATAGAAATGTCAAATGTGATGAAATCCATTATAAAGAAGGTATCCTTAAATTAAGAACAAATCAATCTCAAAAATATGTGTGAAAAAAATAAATAAACCCAATATAAGTGGATATTAAGTGTAAAACAATAAAAGGTAATTCACAGATATTCAATGGATGACATGTTCAATGACTACATGTTGAACCCAAAGAAATCGAAATTGGGTTAAAAAGTTCCCTTGACAGCCTAACGGCATCACATCAAAATGAGTTGATGAGAGATAAAAAGTGTATATCATCACTTGGACATAAAATTTACATCAATAAGGATATATGAGAACATATCCCAACATAACAATATGTAAATTAAAAGACCCAACAAAAGAAGTCTTTTAAAAAAGAGGAGGGTGAAAGGTTCCCTTACCGACTTGGGTATCTTTCAAAACATACACCCAATGAAAGAAGGACAATAAATCATTGATGTAAATACTCATAAACGAAATTATATTACAAAAAGAGTAGAATAATGGGATGTACATACACCACTCAATGGAATTTGTGGCAAATGTAGCATAAATCTCATGGGAATAAAAGTGAGATGAAAAATCCCTTACGAAAACTCGGTAGCCTAACATCTCCACATAAAACATCCGAATATGGATTGATGAGATCAAATAGGGTATCTCATCACATTACAATAAAATGTACAGAAAGAGGAATATAAAAGAACATCCCCCAACATCACAAATAGGAGCTTAAAAGAAGTGACATAAAGGAGAGTACTTAAAAAGAAAGAGAGAGGTTATATCTCTTACGAAAGTTCGGCAGCCTAACGGCGCCACTCAAAACTGCCAAAATGGATTGATGAGAGGGAATAGGGTCTCTCATCACATGTACATAAAAATTAAAGTAAGTGTAATATAAAATATCATCTCAATAACAAGAAAGATGAGATTTAAAAGGAATGCCATAAAAGTGTGTACTTAAAAAGAAAGAGAGGAGTAGGATCCCTTACCTCGTATCTGACTTGACCCGACCGTTCTTTAATCTCCTGAATAATAAAGATGAGTTAATTTCTATTTGCTTAAGAACATTCTTCAAGTTCAAAATTCCTTTTATATCACTTATTTCCATGTTATAAACATTATTTAACCATTTAATTTAATAACGTTTGTTTTGTCGATATTTGGTTCTTAAGTCGAAAGTGGACTTCTTATAATTACATGTTGATCGTGTGGTCAAAGGTTCTTTATATCCAAAATGACATTCCTAATTTGTATATCATATATATCATATATATCTATAATATACATGTATTTATAATATCACATAATCATTTAGAGGTAAGAAATGAAATTTACCGTTCATGGAGATGGTAAGCCGTACGTACGCATGAACGCTACATTCATTTCTTTGTCATATTAATGGAATTAAAACTAAATGAGAGGTATGTATATTTTAATTACAGAATTATATTCATCATTTATATGTATCATTCATCATATATATCCATTATATACATGTACTTATAATAGTACATTACATTTAAGGATAAGAAATGAAATGCACCGTTCATGGAGACGGTAAGCCGTACGTACGCATGAACGCTACTTTCATTTCTATCTCATACTTTAATTGAAAGAAATAATAATGATATAGAGGTATATAATAATTCCAGTATAACATCATTTATAATGACATTAAATCCATCCTTTATACGTCCCACGTATGGCATTAATGAATCACATCACTTTGAGGGGGCGGTAGTCCACACTTCCTAAAATGAAGATATCGCTTATACCCATAATGGAAGCCATAAAAGTAAGCCACAAATTAAAAATACAGAAGATTAAGTAAAACCTAAACATATTATATATCATATATAAAAATAGTGACATCATAATGGCCACCTTGGAAGGTGTTAAATGAGTATTGAACAATCATCGTTTCGGGAGGCAGAATTTCGCCATCCACAGAAACCGTATATTCTTTAACCATTTGATGTAGTTGTGTGAGAGTGTAGCTTGAATAAATCTTATAACAACATCCTAGTATATTTAAGATACTTGTGTTGTTACAAAAGAAGAAAATAAAAAGAGTTTAGGGGGTTGGAGAAGCAAAATAAAACAAATGAACATGAGAGAATGAATTACCTTTAAAAGTGTAACTCCTTTTGATTTGAGCCTAATGGCTTCCTTTGAAAGGATTCTGCCCAACGGGAATCCTCTAAGACGAGGATAGGGATGTGGAGAGAGTAAATGGGCAGGGGTTGGCCGAGCCAAAGGCTTTAGGAGTGTGTGAAATGAGGCAGAGGTGGGGGACTTTTATAAGAGGAGACGAGGGGCACTTTTGGAAATTAAGAAATATTACTTTATTTGAAAATGTGTTTAGGTTTTAAAAGGTCCCACAATGATATAATTCGTGGATAAGGTGTTAAGGGTTCGAAATACACCCATCCAATAAGTTTTGGACATGTGTAGGTCATAGAGTTTGCATTATCTTCTCAATTTATTTAAATCGTCAGATAATGATGTCATCGCTGCATCATTATGATGCCATAAATAATTTAATTTATTTAATGTCTAAAAATTATAAAAAAAATACTATGATATAGGAAATATTTTTATCTTTCCAATGAATATTTATAATCAAACATCTGATCTTGATAACCCCATGTAAAAATTTTATTCGTAAAATAACTCAAGTTTGTGTCATTTTTACTTTAACATTAAATAAAAAGTTATTTATGTCATTTCCCAACCAAAGTGGATCCATGGGGTCCCCAAGTTGACCCATGGCTTTTATGGGTCGGACATGACACAACCAATGAGGTTAGGACATGTGTCAAGTTCATTTTATGTTATTAAAACATTATTTTTACCTTAAACTACACTAATTACCTCTAATCGCGATTAAAAACTTAATAAGTTACTATTCACCAAAAAATTATTTTTATCCCATTGAACCACATTTTACTTCTTAATGACAACCATGTATGTCGGATTTTTGAAATTCAAAACACAAAGATGGAAAAATTTCATTTAAATGGAAAAAACAGTTTTTATAAGTACCACTTAGTGGTTTCACTATTCATCAAAAATTGAAGTTTTTCAGAAAATTCCCAAAAATTCACCCTATGATATATTTGATATTCCGAATTCAAAAATGAAGTCTATTTTAATAAATTAAAAAAATATAAGTCACATTAATTAATTTAATAATTAATTCCCGCTGTCAGAGCAAATAGCGTGTTTTTATGAAACAATAAGTATCAAAAGATTGACACTAGTTTAAGTCCGATTTCAAAGTGAAATTAATTCCAACGACCAATATTCAATTTAATTGTAAAAATATTTTCTAATTTCACTTTAAAAAGAATTCAAAAGATAATATAATAATATAAATAAATTAGATTAAAAAGAGGGTTTGAATTAAAATACAACATTTTACACTATTCATTAAAAAATGAACTTTATCGGAAAAATACCAAAAATTTACACAAAGTAAAATTTGAGGTCCCAATTCTAAAGAAGAGTTTTTTGGACCAAATAAATGTATAAGAGTGAAAAAAAACTATATTTAATGACGGTTCACCATCAAAAGGCAATAAGTGAACCTTTAGTGAAAACTAGGGCATATACGCCTAAAATTGAATTCTTTCCGTATTTTAAGCCTCTATCCTTTATTGGATAAGTGTAAAAACTTTTAAAAACATATATAATCATATTTTAGTTATTTCTATCCATTCCGTCCAATACAACGGCTACATGTTAACTACCATTTATAATAATATTATTTTATTATTAGAGTGCAACGTAAGATTCCCAAGAAACTCGTTGTTGCGTGTTGGGTACGCCATCGAGCATAGCATCCCCTTTAAAGTCATATTAATATTTTATTCACAATTATGGATAAATATGAAAATGTCATATTCTTTATTTACCTGGGGTGTGACAAGAGATGTATAATTAAATGGCCTTATGTACCACTGAGGGAGCTTAGGTTTCTAAAGATTTAACAAAAATAATATTTATGGGGATGAAAATTAAATTGGAAGATATCCATGTTGACAAAGATCTTCCACTACACAGGGGATGTGATAATTAATGTACAATAAAGTTATCAATAAATTTAGTTCAACATTAATAATAAATTAAAATAGATACCAAGTACCACTTTATCAAAAGGCTGATATAGAATGGTGTGTTGAAGCTGTAATTTTTTGAAACCAAAGATAGAATATAAGATATGTTTACTAAATATTATAAAAAAAGAAAAAATTTAAATAAATGATGTTAATTTTGGTTGTCTAACCTCAATCCACTTAAGTATTTGGTATGGTGTTTCAATCCACACACCACTTGTCTTTATATATTTTTTTTAAAGGGGAGTTGTATAAAAATAAAAATTCCAAATTTTTTACTTTAATGGAGAGAATATATTTATGGATCTCTTTAAAATGGTAGACCAATTAATTAATGATGTTTTTTTGGTTACGGGATTTAAATACTATAATGTTATTAACATGTGTACATGATGTTTTGTTTGGAAGATGTGGGGAAATTTTTAATGGATATGAATGTGGGATTTATGAAAGAATCTGAATAATGTTAATATATGTTACCCTAATGGAAGACATTATAATTTTTATTTTTTGATATTTTTTAATCTAAAAATTATATTCATGTAGGATTTGTCTTAATGAATGGTGATTTATGGATGAGTTGATTGAATGATTTATGTTCATTGGATGATAAGAATTTGTATTATTTTTTCACTATTTAAATTTCATATTTGACAATAATTTCAAAAGAATTATATTTATTATACTAATTTATGTGATATTTTGGAGACTAAAGAGTTGGTAGAGCTTATTATGGTCATGGAAGATGAATCACTTATCATTAAAGTGTATTTCAAAGGGGTGTCTTGTTGAAGTGAATCTATGTTAATGTAAATGTGATTAGTTTTATATTTTTTTAACTTATCCAAACTATAATTCAATAAAATAATCACATTCAAACTCATGAAATCATATTTATTTATATGAGGTTATTATGGTTTGGATGTTTTGGTATTGTTTTATAAAATTATAGAAATAATAAGATTATATTATGGAGTATTTTTTGATTTGTCTATTGAAATCAAATCGAATTATTAGAGATCATGTAGTAATTCATGATGTGTGAGATTAAAATATACAAAATTAATATTAAACACGTCCCAAGGATAATATTTACACTACAATTAAATTTTAAATATTATGATTTTTGAACTAGGTTTTCTTATAATTAAATTAAATCCATAGAGAAATAATGATATCCAAAGAATAATAAAATCACATTTTAGGGAGGAGTACATAAGAAATGAGTTCAATTATGTATTCATGTTTTCAGGGGTTTATTGTATAGTTTTATATATTACACCATAATACACCTATATGATAGATTTGAGTGTATTATGTAATAATCATTCATTTCATAATGTGATATGAATCACCATGGAGTATCAAATCTTGTTGTAGGGATGAAACCATGAATTTTTCAAGATTATATTAAATTGATGGAGTTAGTGGCCACACCTAAAAAGAGTCAGCCACACTTTAACATGATTACTGGTAATTTAGTTGATGAAAATTAATAGATGTATCAAATAATAATGTATAATTGTAGGGTCGTGAAGAATGTATTCACACTGTAATAAATATTGTAATGTTTTCATTAAGGGAAAATATATAATTCTAATAATATTTTTAATTATTAAACGTGATTTCCCAGGGGTTGGCCCAAATAAATCCTTTAATTCACCCAAAATGATATAATGGTGACTATAAGTCCTGTATTTATTCAATGACATGAAATATATTGATATTATTATAAGGGAATGTTAGTCACTTAAATTTAAAATTGAAATTCATATTTGAATAGTGGATGAAATGTTGGGTCAGAAGTGGAATGACCCATAAATAAAACACAGTTACAGCAAAACAAATTCCTGAATAAAAAACATAAGTGGATAGAAAAACAAAATAGTATAATAATAAATGGGGACATAAATGTTTAATGTGGGAAATACCTCCTTGAAAAATATTAAAAACCATTGGAATACTATGAAAAAATCCTTTATGAATTTGAGAGTAATAAAAATAAAGCAAATCCCAATAATGTAATTTCGTGTACAATGTAAATAAACTATATGAAATACCACACCATGATATGCCTATTGTCACCTATGTAATAATATCCCGTGATCAAAATTCACCCCCTAAGAGATCAATCTCAAACTCACAGTTTCATTGCATCACCTAATTTCACAAATTATTTTACTACATCTCACTACTATCCATGCCCAGAATCATTATCCCAATTATCTTCCACTCATGTGTTGTTGCACACCCAAAAAAAATCTTCTAGATCCTTGACTCACTTACTCCCCTTTTATAGGCACCTATATTCCCCATATCTTGTTGGAAATGGATATCTAAAAATATATCTCCAAAAGAAATCCTGAGATATCACCTCTATATCATGATGACAAATACATAGTTGAGGGATCCAACATGATTTTCAAAACATATATTTAATTCGAAAACCTAGAAATGTGTTGGATGATTCCGAACCATCTCCCCTATATTCCAACAATGAGGAAGGCCGCATCCAACAAACTCAGTTAGAAATAAAACTCGCTGGTATCACACCAACGAAAAATCTTTGTAGAAAATATATAATCCCTTTTTGGTATCTATGATTGAAACATGAAATCTCCCCCTAAAAAAGAAATATAAATTTCTAAGCCTTGTTTATACATATTTCCACAATGCCAATACCATAATAAATAATATATGGCTCCTCGATAATTCTGATTGCCAAATAATCTAGAGAACCTATAAGAATTAACTACTCTTTCTACTCAACATCATTCTAGAAGTCTGAAACACTCAGTGCATCAGCCAAATCATTGATTTTCATTCTTTATTCACTGGTGTCACTCTCTGAAAAAAAAATTTGGTGTACGACCTGAAACACCTAACATGACATAATTTGGCATCCAAAATGTCTTCAACATAGTTTATGGTCTTTGAATCATGCGCAATAATCACCTATTCCACCAATCTGACAAATTCATATTCACATCAGAATTTGTCACACCAATGCATGGATTAACATATATCCTATATAGCATGTAATTCATTCTACCTTATTCATAACCCATCAATATTCAATACAAGTTTGATTATCGACTATGAAATAAAATCCTCAATTCATCATTAATAAGAGTACAAGCGGATAAAAAACTTTGGTATATACCTTTTAGATATTGTACATCTGTCAATGTCAGTTTAAAACCTTTATTCATAATGATAAAAATATCACCAAAACCAATGACACCAGGAGAATCTAAATTTCTTGTCTTCCAAATACTGATATTTCCTTCTTTATAGGATGAAAATTAATACCTTTTAGGAGTTATATAGATCGATGAAGCTGAATCAACCACCTATTGGGTGTAGGTATCTTACATGAGAATTTCAATACCAACTGATATTAAATCATCCTCAAATTGAAAAAGAATGATGTTTATATCCTCAGAATCATTTTAATGTTCCTTCATTTCCTCTTTATGATTTTTCAATTCATAGTAATATCTCTGCACATGACCTTCCTTGACAAAAAAATAAATTTACCTATCTTATAGTCTCTGACTACCCTCTATAATTAGTATTACCATCTACCATATCCAAAGTACATATATTATCTGAAGATTCACCATCATTTATTTTTCTTTGAGTCTTATTCATCAACAATGATGGAATCCCATTATCTAACTTTAGTGTGTATATCTTGAAAATAAATGTGTTCACAATATTAAAATTTGAATGAGGTAGCGATACCCAAAGTAGAAAATCCTTGTATTCATCTTGCATCTCAAAAAGTACCACAATACCCATATCATCGATCATGACCACCACCAAAGACATATTCAATAGATTTCTCATGAACTCATCTAGATGGTTATATAAATATCCATTCTCTGGCTTTCACAAATGATAGTACTAGATTTTAGATATAAATGATTTCTGAGGGATATTTATTAATACCTTTGTTGATGATTCTCCCAAATATCCTTTGGTTCTATTAGATTCATCACTTCTCATAGAGTATTATCATTAAAATACATCTGAATCATGCTTGCCTCCAACTCTCAAATCCTTCCGATCCCCATCGCTCATTTTCATGAGTTCGCTTAATTTTATCTTCAACGCCTACACTGTCTTCTAATAGACCAAAATATTGTTAACACTTTTCAATGAATGATTAAATATTTTTCCATCAAACATTTCAATGTGGGAAGAAACCCCATTGTGTGAATCACCCATATTTTATTGTATAAAAACATGATGAACCTTTCACTGATACCATATGTTTTTAGAAGCCTATAAACCAAATAATAAAACTATGTTGCGATAATAATAAGTGTGAGAATTAGCAATGTAAGAAATGAGAAAAACAACATAGTAGAATAATAAATGGGGGCACCAATTTTTAATGTGGATAACCACTCCATTTAAAGGATTAAAATACCTATGGGAAACAATAAGAAAATACACTATCTATTAGATGATACCAATTAATTCAAGTAATTATTGAGACATGGACTGTAAATATAGTATAAAAACATGTTTGAAAAATCCACACCCTGATACACCTCTGATTACCTCTCTAATAAGTCTATGGCCTATCATCACCCCCTCAGAGATCAATCTCGCACTCACAGTACTGTTGCAACACCTCGTTTCACAAAACAATTTGTCAGTACACATTGCTACCCACACCTAGAAATTGTCACCCATGTATCTACCACACATGGGATGCGATGAACCACAGAATTTTATAATTACTTGAGTCACTTCCTCCCATTTTATAGGATCAAATATGCCTCATATGTTTTTTGAATGGATATATGAAAATATGACTCAAAAATATATCATGTGATATATCCTTTATATGATGTTGGAAGATACATATTGGAAGGATCGAACATTAATTTAAAAAAACACAGATATTTAAATAAAAAAGATAACAATGTATGTGCGGAAACCCAATATGAATGGAATATAAGTGTGAAATTGTAATGAGTGAATGTAGAAGATAGTGATGGTGTGTCAACTGGTATACCAAATAAAAATATCAAAATAAGAATAAGAATAAGAGAAGGACCAATAATCGTGGTAAAAACTTATTGGAATTATATCATGGGTGAAAAACCTAAAGTTATACTTATTTCATAATATCTAATTTTATTAATGCAAGATCACATTACACGGATTATGAGTTATATAATTTATTTTGAGTTGAAGGAAAATACCTAAAAATTGTTAATCTATGATAATTAGTGGATTATGTGATCATGAGATTTACTAGATTTTTCAAATGATATTACTAATCAATTTATGTAGAGAATATTTTAAAAATATGTTGTATTTTTTTGGATTATGTTATATGTGTACAACCACTGTTTTGTTCACATTAATTGGTGTCAAATTTTGAATGGGGAGAAACGTAAAAGGATGTTAATTAATTGACTCACTCCCCATACTCATTAATTTTTGTTTTTCACACGGTCCCATTTACACAATATGAACTGACTCTTTGGATGAGTGGATGTTACATTATCAATTACTTATTAGTTGGTATGTTAAAATGTTCATATTTCGTTCTTGTTTTAAAATTTATAGGGGGTAAACTCATCTATCAATTTTTTAATTCCATATACTTTTGGAATCAAAATCGATTGTCTATTTATTATATTTTCTTGAAGCCCATGTTTTTGGACATGAAAATTGATGTCGATGATTTTAGAAGTGAGAAGACTATATAATAATTCCAATATACATTTCATGAGGGACTATAAGGGGGAATACTTGAATACTATGGAATTTTTTTTAATTATAATGGAATCCACCTTTGTTAAATTCGTTTTACCTAGAATAATATTCTACATATTTATAAATTTATTCCTTGTATTACCCTTATCCAAAATTTTGAAAAAAACCCCACCGGGCATCCAACCCAACCTAAGAACCTAGGGAAGTCACCTCAACCATGTCAAGGGATCCAATCTACCATCCAACTAAATAGAGTGGACATGGGTGTTCTTAGACGGGATGTGCAATGGGATAGAATAACAAGTGAAGGTTGTTGAAAGGGTTTCATGTGCTGATCTCACTACCAGAATAATGGATGGATTTTGTGTAATAAAATATTATGTAGAGCTCAAAAGAAGTCTATATCCATGTGGGACCTATTTCTTGAGATACATTTTTCTCTATAAAAAAACACAAAACTAATTGTCGATCTCCAAACAAATTTACCAACACCAAAAGATATCTTTCATAAAAAATATTCAACCTCGCCTCACTTCTGAAATCATGAACACCCCTAGCATAATGTATTGAGGAAAATAAGACACCATAAACATGATCCCATCACTCGAGGAACACCACATCCAGATCTATCCGATGATCAAATTATAGTGTCCAGGACTCACTCATTTTCTAAAATACATGACTAAAACATCATTTTCATGCATACGATGCTTCGTTGAATAGAGCTATGAGATTACACTATGCGAATAATTGACAAAAATGAATAGAATCCAATATAGTTTACAAGATGATGGCCATGAGAGTAAGTTTGACATCACTATGGTCATATGGGAAATAATGACATAAGATCCTTCCATCATCCATATTTTATTCAATTTTTAATGTGTTTTTTGTTTTTTAAATGTGTTTAGGTTACAAAAAAATATTATGAATGAATGGAGTTAGGGGGACCTTTCCCCTCATTGCCTCCTTCCCTTGGAATGGTGATCTGGAAAAAGTTATCATTGTTGGTGCATCTATTCCCTATTGAAAAAAATGCGGCTAAGGGTCGTGCCCCATTCACCTACGGTAAACGAGAAAGGTTCACCCTGGCCTCCTTTCCATTAATTCCCTATAAAAAGTAAATCCCCTATTCACCTCACTTAAAATTAAGACCTATATCCCTCTCATTTGTAGGTTCTCTTAGTTCTCTACATTCTAGGTTCACTCTCTACAAAAAGTATTCTTTGTGTGTGGTAGATTCGGTAGACTAAATGAAGTCTTCACTTTTTGGGAAGTACAATTTAGAGGTACATTTTCTTAGGTAATTAAATGTTTTTTATATTTGTAATAGAATTCTTTCTAGTTAGTTTAAAATATTTTATTTATTAATTAGTTTATTTATATATATATATAGTCTATAAATAATCGTTATTATTAGTAATGATTAATTATAGATTAAAATATGATTAACTTAAGATTATGTAATGATTGAAGCATAATAATTTTTTAAATTATGATTATGTGATGACAAAATATTGATTAAGGAATGAATAAATATGTATTGATTAACTACATATTAATTTAATAATAATGAATGATTAATGAATGATTAATGAATGATTAAGGGATGATTAAAGGTTGATTAAGGGTTGATTAAAGAATGATTAAGGAATAATTATCCAATTTTTAACTAATGTTTATGAAATGATTAGCTAATGATTAACTAATGGGTGACTAAGGATGAACTAATAGTTAACTAATGATGTACTAATGGTTAATAAGTGATTGGTGTCCTCTTTTAGGATATAATAAAAGGTTCGAATATTTTTGTAGCATAAAGATTATGTTGTCACCTAAGTTGTCAAATCCATGTCTAGATACAAACAAGTGGATGTGGCTCTGACATTTATGTACATAGGAATAGAACCTGAAAACACCACATTCATATAGAATATAATGGAAACTAGTGCATGAAAACGGGCTAGACTGCACTCATAGTTTGACACTTATAGGGGTTATTCTTTAGATAATTCATAATTTCTTTATTAACTAATAAAATACCTAATAAAAGAAAAAATTAATTATTATATTTACCAATTATAAAATGATTATTATGGTCATTTAAAATGAAATAGACTAGGATAATGGAATTATAGAATCAAATTCATAATTAGTAATTGAAATTTTTTTAGTTTGATTTAATGATGTTAATAATTAAGAAGATAAATCAGTTATATATTGTTTATAAAAAATAGTTATTATTAGTAAGGATTATGTATAGATTAAATAGTGATTAACATAGGATTCATATATGAATACATTTAATGACTAGATAATAATATTTAACTAATTAATATAAAATGATTAATAATTGAATAGGGAATTATTATATATTGATTGAAGAATGATTAACTAATGAATAACTTAATATTGATTAAAAAGTGAGTAAATAATAATTATCTATGTGAAAACTATACTAAAAAACATTAGTATTATAGTTTTGGATATATGAATATTTTCTAAACTTTTAGTATTATAATTATTATATAGTTTATAAATAATAAAATTTATTAGTAATGATTAAGTGAATATTAATTAATTAGTAAATCAGGATTAAAAAATGAATACATATAATGGTTTGTTAATAAAACTAATTATTTATAAAATGAAAATTATGATCCTATAAATTTAAATAGAGAAGTTCAATCACATTAAAAAAATACATTAAATCATTACAATATAAAATAAATACATTGACATTTTTCAATAGAAAATGATATGGATTAGTTGATCCTAAATTAATAAGTGGGGTAAAATCCATCTTATTTTCAAGTGGTGGCTTAATGAAATCTTCCAATGGGATGTAATTATATTTTGAATTTTGAAAATCTTTCAGCCTTAAAATGAATTATAAGATAACATCTATGATATGGGATTAGATTGTGAAAAATTTCCAAAATTCAATTGTTAATTACATCCTTTTGGAAGATTTCATTAAGCTACCACTTGAAAATATATTGGATTTTAACTGACTTTTTATGTAAGGATCATCTCATCCAAACCATGTTCTATTGAAAATGGTTATGATATTTCTTGTTTGTTGTAAAGCATTCATGTGTCCTTTAATATGTTTGTTATTCTCCATTTCAATTTATGTGATCATAATTGTTATTTTTTCAATGATAAATAAAATGATTTGTGGGTTTCTCTTATTTTTACCTTGGTTTCCAAAACTATCCGGGACAAATATTCAAATAAAAATTTATATAATGAAACATTAGTATCCTTTTTCTTGGTATAAAAATATGTTCTAAAATTTCTGTATATTAAAGATTATATTATCAACCATTATTGTTAATCTTAGTTAGAATATCATAATATTGATCAAAAAATAATCTTGGCATAGAGAGTCATGTTATCCTCTGTGTTCTACTATGGGGAGGTTATTAAAACTGATCAAGGAGTACATTATAGAACACAACAAACAACAATTGTTATTACATATTATTGTATAGCTCAAAGTGAACTTCAAGACAAATTTAATGGATCTTATAAATCTGGGACCCGATCAAGATATCAAGTCTATGAGTAATAGACATTTTTAATTATCGACTTCATGGTGGAATCTATATTTTCCATTTGAAATTTATTCATAGTGGTTGCAAGAAATATATTTATTTTTGAAATGGTCTGATAGTAACATGATATGGTTATATGTTTATGTTTCTACTATACAAAAACAATGTCTATTTTTAGAAATATTTATACTTATAGGAGGGGTTGAAGATGGTCCACACTGTGAAATTGATATTATTCTAAATGATGTTAAAAAGGATAACCTAGAGGATCTCCTAGGTATACATATAAATCCGACATCTGATGAGAATTTTCATATTTATAGAATGGATGGTGACAACAGTGCTGATGAAGAGGGACAACTGGATGTTGGGGAGGAATTTCTAGAAATTCGTTAATAGTAACCTTGACCCATAATAAATCATCCCCCACTCTTTCTATCTTGGTCAAAATTAGTGACCTATGTTCAGGAATTTGACTAAAAGTTTCTTAAACCGACATATTTTTCCTAAAGTTGTACCAAATTGGATTTTTTATCTTGAAAAAACCTTATAGGATGGAAGCAATTATCTATGTAATGATGAATTAAAAAGCATGCTAAAGATATTTGACATTGAGAGGTACTTCAGATTTGTAGTTAAAGAATTATGTCATATTAAATATCACATATCATATGAGATATATAGAAATGGTAGTAGAATCTACTAGAGGGTGATTCTGGACATTGCATTTTAAGGATAGAGAATCTCAAGGATTAAGGCAGCACATACATGCATTAAGCAAAGCCGGACATAAGATCATACCTCATTGGATACTAAATTTGTGTCATCTATTATCGACCATATTATTAGGACATTCCCTGATGTTGTTATAGACCATGTAAAATAGTGGATACAAAACACATTTTGTTATAAGCTTTTCTATTATAAGGATTGGACGGTGAAAAAAAAATAAATTTTTAAAGGTCTATAGTCCTTGGTATGACTCTTATTAGGCGTTTCCACAGTTTCTAGCCATACTAAGACACATCAACAATGATTCCTTCAATCTTCCTACGAATAAACATGTGTCTCAATATAATTGACTTGATCCATACCATGTTCAATTTAATTTGTTTTTATAGGCATTCTTCCCATGTATCTCCACATTTCATTTATGAAAATAGATTATTCATGTTAATGGAATGTTTTTATATTAAAAATAAAAGGGTGCAATATTGATTGCGGTAACCCAATATAGAAACTATTCACCTATTTCACATTCATTTTTCATTATGGAGAAGGAAAACTATGAATCATGGAGTTGGTTTTTGGAATATATCAACAAAAATTTCTTCTACATCCAGGATGTCTATTTGATATCAGATCCACATTAAGAAATCAATGAGTCAATCAATGTAGACACTGATACATGGACACAAAAAATGAACATTATCTGTGCTGCATTAAAAAGGATCCTAGAAATGCGAGGAAAACATTCCATAATGAGCCTATGAATAATGAAATTATGAGGATATGAATGTAAGGTATATCTTAATAGTTACTATTTCAATGTAATTATAAATTTAATTTATGTGAATTATTATCATTTCTATGTAACATATGAGCCATATCAACAGAGTTTTGAAGAAAATTTCGAACAAATCAACAAGGCTAATCAAGAAGTGTATTATTATATATTGCGGATTCCAAAAGAAAAATGGACATTGGCATATGATAGGGTGAAGTGGTATAGACACATGACCACATACATTGTGGAGTACATCAATGGTGTCCTCAAATGGATTCACAAGTAATCTATAACTACCATAGTAAAAGTGACATTGTATCCTTATTTTAAGTACTTTGTTGATAGACACAAACAATCCGTACATTGAATTCATTAGGGGATAAGGTACATAAGCTCTTTCAATGAGAGACTAAAAAGAAAATTGTTTGTGATTATGGTTATCATGTCATCCTATTCCACCTAGAATTCTCTATATTTGATGTTCATGATAATTTATACCCCATCACAAATAAAATCGATGAAAATGGAGGTATTAATTGAAGATAGGTAATGCCAATGTGGAAACATCCATGACTTATGGTTTCGATGCACACATGCCATCACAACATGTTCATCTGTGAACATATCAGGGGAATCATATATTAATTCAGTGTAACAAATAGATACCATTTAAAACTATTATGCTACACTAGGGAGGTTATATTGGAGAGTTTCCTTAATTTCCAATTCTTGATGTCCAAATTATAGTGATACCTAACATCAAAATGTTTCATAAATGAAGGAGAAATAAGTCTTTTAGGATGCATAATGACTTGGACTAGCCTCATTAACAATGGAAAATTTGTAGATGCACCATATATCATCAAGGTAGTCATAATGTGAAATAATTCCCTCACATTTTTGGGTTGAGTTCACATTCTCAGTCACAATTATGTATTGTCTCCATCATGATATTACCATATTGTAAATTATATGGTGATAATATAATGACCATAATTTTCTAGAATTTTATGACATTTACAAATGATTATGAAATTTCAAATGTTAATGAAATCCTTTTGTTAGATTCCATTAATCCAGTAGTTTTAAATATGTTGGATTTTACCTCACCTCTGAAGTCAAAATCATGTCATCCAAACTATGTTCTGTTACAATGATGACAATGATAATGTAAACCCATCCAATAATTAGAAATCATAGAAAGCAAAGAAAGTGATGAAAGTGAAGAAAGTGATGAAATCAATGAAATCAAAGAATATGAAGAAAGAGAATAAAGCGAAGAAATATAAGATATTAATGAAATCATCGAAAGAGAAAAAAGAGACAAAATATAAGAATGAAAAAAAGTGAAGAATGTTATGAAATTGAAGACATGGAATAAAGTTAAAAAGATAAGAAATGGAAGAAAATGAAGAAAGAAAAAAAAAACCAATGAATTTTCTGACACAATGATGTATATTCTCTTATGAAGTCTTCTAATAATATAAAATATATGACGTTATTATATGATTTTTCATTTTTTAGAACTGTATTACATCTGTAAATAATGTTACTTTCATATAACAATATGCCTTTCGTATTCACATTAAAAAGAATATGAAAAGTTAATTGGTGGTGACATTAATGAATAATGAGTTTGTCCATTGATATCTCATAAAGAAGACATGTGAGGAAATAATCTTGAATCATACCATCATGTGAGAAATCATACTTAAATTACTAATCACACTTGTTTCTAGTCAACTTTTAGATAACAATGTACATTCATTTTACACTTATGAATCATTTTATTTTTTTACATAATGATTGATGATACCATACTACTCACTGAGCGGGCTAGTCATGTTTCTGAGGTCGTTTTAGATGATGATGATGTTCGAGAGATCAGGGTGCTTTGAGTGCCCTATTTTAATCACACACTACCTCTACCTTCCATTATACTATACTTCCATTGTGATGGCTTGTAAGACATTACTGTATCAGATTTCATATTTATTAGCCATAAAATTCTTACTTCCCTTATGTATAGGTGGATAATGAAGACACACACATTCCACCATCATGAGGGAGAGATGATCATCACCCTCAAGGTTCTAGTAGTGATTCTCGTTCTTCTTATCTAGAGGGAAGCTGTTATTGGATCCACTTGTGAAAAACAAACATACGTTATTTATAAAATGTTACTCATCGAAATTTTGGCCAACCGTAGGGATACAGATGGAGGGATGATATCTATGAATTGAGAGGATGAGAAGGTTTGACAGTTTTGATATAGAAATGATGATGTTGACGAACATACCATCATGTGTTCTGCTCGTGCATATATTTTACAGCATAATGGAGGGACACTATGTGCTGATCACATAGGGACACCCATTCACATGATTTATCTAGGCATACTAGAAAACATTGATCGGGTTGAGATGTATAAGTAGGGATTGGACTACTTTCCAAACACTTAAAGATAACTATGTACAATATGCCTCAGAGATAACACATATCTCAGGAGATGCATCATCTTCTTCAGATGTGGGTATGTGAGTGGATCCCTTCATTCATCCTTGTGATTACTAGTCTGCTCCTTTGGACAGAGGTGATTCATGACACACTAGGAGGATATTGGTATGATCAATCATCTCTATTTTTTCTAATGATATTAAGTGTTATTGAATGCCATTAATCATTATTTATCACTTTCTATGTTTTATTTTACAGATGGAGTTAGAGACATAGATTCTTAACGGTTCTGACAAGCCATTTGGGTGCATACCTCCTAAACATGGAAAACCTTCTACACTGGTAGGTTTTTATATAAAATCTATCACATTATAACAAATTTTATAATAGTATCAAAATTTGGTTTTATTAAGGATCTTTGTTGAAAAATGTCACATGACATTTCATATTACATGGATGCCATACTGGGGTATACTAGACTTGTTTCTTACATACTGCACTAGTGGAAATCATGATGATATGGTTGTAGTACCTCTTATTCAATTTCATATTATTGAGTGGTAGTAGTCTAATAGAGTGATTTTCTAGTATGGCTATGTTAAGCTAATTCCATTACAACCAAGAAAGACATGATAACTTCATCATGTGAAGAAAATATGGAGGTTGGATATAGATTGGCATTGAGTACATGATTACTATCTCAACCTATGGGTCAGATGTGTAGATATTCATATCATAGGTGTATCTACGATGTGATTTTGTCATTCAAATTAGGTTGAGTATGATCCATGGTATATACTAAAGCCTATACTATATCCTACCCCACACAGTATAAAACTTAATAATATGTTATTTACATAAATTACCATTAGATAATTTATTTAACTAATTTATAGTTAATTTTTAATCTCTTTAAAACATACTCACTCAGAGAATATTATTTAAAAGAGTTATATAGAGGAGGAGGAGATCCTCAACCGAGCAGCGGTCCATGTTGTCATTCTAGAGATGAGGTCATCATATCATGTGATTCATGAGGGAATATTTGCGAGCACTTCCCAGATTATGGAGGTTCCTACCTGAGAGGAACTTCCACCAGAAGCTACTGATGATGATGAGACATAAAAATTATGTAGACTACATATACTCAAACATGGGCCCCCACATATTCTACAAAAAGAGGATTTCCCTCTAGCAGATCAGCCTGAGTCAATTGTCAATGTTAATCAGGAAGAATGGGATCCATTTTTCATTGAATGGTATCTATAGTTCTCTACAACATATTGTTCATATCCATCACATACATGGTTCCAAACTATGATAATGATAGGTCCTTCTACTACCCTAGTGGGAGAAGGATCTGAAGTGTAGTATAACATGCAATGGAAACCTCCTCCCACTTACATAGAGGTGGAACATGGGGCATTAGATGTTCTTATGCTCAAGGATCATCCCTCTCTAGGTCATCAGACTACACCCCAACACAGAGGTCGGTGATCTAGAATGAGGCATACACTTTGCAGACCACCATTTGGTACATAATCTCCTCCCCATAAACATTGTTTTTACTTGTTCATGTATATGTTTTATATCTATTGAAATGATGATATTTTTATTACAATCTTCCATTTTTACATTTTTATCCAATGTTTTCATTAATATTTTAGTCACTGTTTATATTCTATAAGCATTCAATGCCGACTACTTGAAACATTGGAAAATTTACTGTATTTTCATGTTTGTTCATTTAAAATCATAAAAAATATAATTTACAAAAACAATATAAATAATATTTAAAACACAACCTAAATATATGAAAACTTTATTAAAGATAAAATTAGTTTCTTAAATATAATAAATAAATAAATAATAAAATAATGAAAAAAAAGATTATAAATACCATTGTCCTCGATTAAAACAATTCTAAAATTTATTTTTAATAAAATATTAATGAGTTTGTAACATTATAGATTCAAACTAACCATAGAAATTGAACCCCCATAACATAAATACTTTATATAAAATGTAGAATATTTTATGGATTTAAACCTGGAAACTAGAGATAATATTTCATTGTATTTAATGCCTTATTATTACAGCTTTTGAGCTCATTTTGTCTCTGATATTAAAGATGATCATTATTTTCAACCAATAACAAGTCAGAATCTTTAGTGACCATATTTATTTTAGCTAAAGGGTTGTATACGTTATATATATTATTTTTCTTAGGATATCTTATAAAGATACAATTCATGATTTGGTTCACTATTTTTGTTTCATGTTATGTGCTTAATAATTTCTCAAATCCCCATGCATGCATGTTTAGAAAAACAGATTCCTTTCCAATCCATATATAACTATTATGAACTTCCATTTTTAATAATGTTAGGCACCTAATTTAGTGTGTATTTGGGAATCTGTAATGATTTTTTTTTAAAATTATAATGAAATACTTGAATTACTTCTCATAGACATCAATTAGTACCAATTCCAGAAGTTCTATAACCATTTTTCCTTATACCCCAATAGTGTGTTGGATTATTTTTCCTTGTAAACAAGTGTGAAAATTTTCTATTAGTTTTAGCTCAATGAAATCAATGTGATAATCTTTCTCAATCGATTATTTTTTATATAACTGATATAGTGATGCCCCAACATGGTCTCAAATGAGTCATGAAAAATTAATTTTTTTATCAATTTTCGATACTATGTTTTAATAATTTAATATATAAACAAAAATATTGTGTTTCATTATACCATAAATATTTCATTGTTATAAAAGTACCATTTTTATATCTTAATACATGAAAATAAATTTATCCATTAGAAGAATGTAAATCCCCTTGTCATCATGTGGTTCTTCAAAATCTACTTGGTTTCTTTATTTGAATAAAAATGTTAGTACCATTAAATCTTTTTTTAAACATATAATTTTCACATTCATATGATAATGAAATAATTCTAAACAACTACAAAACACAATATATATATCATAATATACAAATCTATATATTTATGAATATAATAATATATAATTAAATGTGATTTTTTATTTTTTTAAAAATAAGGAATGTCCATTGTGCCTTTATACTTAATGTAAGGGTAGCAGCAATCCTTTCACCTTTCATGCATTGGTTTTTTTAAAATAAGTATCATGCATAGATTAAAAAAACAAAAAAAATCATTTTTTATTTTTTTATGCCATGAAGAATTTGAGAAATTGTAAATTCATATGCAAAAGGATCATATAGAGTTCATGGAGTGATCATGAGAGACCATCATTGGTTGTCTTCTACCTCATCGCATGATTTATAAGAAATATATATCCATGATTTCATTTCATTATTTCCATGATCGTAAAATTGAAACATCTCATGAATCTGGCCACATGATTACATGAATCCATCGCAAGAGGAAGCATGAATCTTACAGTGAGATAATGAAAATCATGTGGGGAAATGTGGATGTGACAAAGGATTCTTATGAATAAAAACATATCATTTCATGATGAGAAACTCCAGTCTATGGATCATTCAAATACTCCACCTACTTTAGCCATCAAACATGATATATTCACCCTGAAATGTGGTTACGAACCCATCACCTCTACCATTATAAATACATTCCCCCTTTGGAAAAAGACACATGAGAGGATAGGGGAGTTGAGGAGAATAATAAAAGATAACGTTTGAGGATTTTCCACTACTGTAGAGTGCTTTTCTAGGTAATGGTGATATTTATTATGTTATTTACTTCATATGATCACATGATGCTTTAAACATCATGCGAAAATATCCAGGGATGAACCAATATTGGACATCTTCCTATAACCACTTATATAACGCGAAGCATTCTCGCAAAACCCCATATCATGAAACGTTCCACCTCAAATTCAAGAGGCCGGAAAAAATATCCCTTAATGCATCTCCTTTGTGCCTATAATGTCTTTATAAGAAATTTAAAAGGGAATGACATGAACCTTTGATCTCATAGTATTGGGAGACATAGCTCACGTAGTGCTTGAGTGAAACCATGAGAGGGGCGTCCATGAAATGAAGTACCCTTATGAATTCCTGATCACAAAAAATAAGAATCAATAACATGCTCCCCATGAATGAAAGAAGATATGAAAACCCTTGGCCATGAAAATTTTTGCATGCTATGAGACCCGCCTGTATCCCCCAATGCATATTCAAATAACCCATCACAATATATTCTGATGAGCATGCAAATCACATGAGAAATTGGGAATTTTGTGATTCTATCATGAGGGAACCCATCATCATTTAGGTGTTATTGGAATGTGTATAAACTCTTTATCAGTCTCCCCTTTTGACATTGAAATCCAAGGATGTTTGGCTATGAGATGCACCTTAATCCATGCACTCCACCTAGGGAAATTATTCTCCAAGAGGAATTAATGAAAGTTCCATTTGTACATATGTCTCCAATACCTGGATGTGTGAGTGATCCATGATGTATTTAGGAGACACCACATTTTAAATCTCTTAAGACCATTCCCTCGTAATAAACCACATTGGTTTCGTGATGCACCTTTTCTACCCTAGAAAAAAATGTTGATCACTAGATAAACCATGGACAAGTCAAGTGGATAATGTGATGACTTATGGACAATTAAATTTGATCATGTGAACAAAATTGGTAATTTTAATTTGATCATGATAATGTGTCCTAGATATGGTTATTCTGATTATGAAATATTTTCCTAGACAATCTCGGTGGAACATGCAAAAACTTATAGACATGACATCATTTTAACGAGAAAGGTAGTGGACATGTTCTCTTTGGTCATGTAAATACATCCCTGATAATTCACATTTATTGTCCAATGACCATGGATGTTGTGACATTAATCAAGAAAAGAAGTCCATGATAAGTCACCATAATCATTTAACGATATCTGAGAAAATTCATTTTGATCATACGAAGATGTCATGGAATTGTCAATTAAATCATTGGTAGACATCCTAGACACATTACCTTGATCATGAGAATACATCCTTTGAAAGTAACTTCAATATTATGAAGATATCATGAACAAATCAATTTAATTACTGGGACTAATATGTTACATTTGATTCCCCCAATGCCTTATCACCAACCCCTAATCAAATGAACACTAGAGCTAGGTACCAATTAATCCAAAATCATCTATATACCATTATTAATGGAGGTATATGTAGAATATCAGAGAAGAAACATGGTATCTCATCTTTGGATGGAAAAAAGAAAAACTAATATTTCATTCAATAAAATAATTTACTGGGTACATTGATTATACCATAGATAATGATTGGTTAAAATTCCATAACTAAGGAATCTGGGTGAGCAGTGGTTGATAGGCCTTCATTATTTCTTCCCCTACCACCAATGTCACAGGCATAAAGTACTGGAGTTATTCATCTTTTTTGATTGGATAGAACTTCATGTATTTGATGTATTAATAGAGTAATATGTTCCAAAAACTCATGAAACAAGTATATGATTTATCCCATCTCTATCGAAAATATGAAATCCTCCCTCTAGACTGTTGGTGGAATGATATTCCTCAGTCACATGATTCCAAACTACATTGTATATCCAAATAACATGATACTAAATTTCATAAAAACAACCTCGATTCATGACATCAAACTGTATGTAACATGTATTAGCTTCATGGTGTTAAAATTCATGTTATTTTCTAGTTTCATGACATTATAATAATCAAAATTGTCATAGATTAAAGATGGTAAATTTCAAGTAACAAATCTGGGACATATGATAGTAAATTATGTGAAATTTTAATATCTGAATGTTTTTTCAACATAAAGTGTAATTTACATAGCTCTAGATATTTTCCGTCTTTCATTAGAACATTCAAAGACACTCATCAGGGCCCTCCAGATCCAGTAGAGGTTTGAGACATAAATGGAAACAAAAGAGGTTTATTTAGTGGAGAATATGCAATCAAGATATCAGGTCATCATCTATTACATTGATAAGGATCTTGGAATTGTCATCAAAGGATATATAATACTGTTATACATTTTTGTAAGGCTTGATAATGTCAAAGTTATAAAGGACTCTGATTTCATATGGTTATGGGATCAGCTTCATCTATATTTAGAACCTTTATCTTTTTGATATTGTGAGGGGATTTATATCCTACAAGGCTATTCATTGAAGTCTGCAATAAGAGTGAGAAAATTCATCTTAGGAAGATCATGATCAATGCTCAATTTGGGTATCTAACTCCTAACATTGATTTCATGGTTATCCAATAAGACACAACATTTAATGTCCTACATAGAAGACTATGGATTCATATACATGTAACAGTACCTTAAAAATAACATCAGTACCTATGAAACCCCATTGATGGGTTGCTCAGAGTACTACATTGTGATTCTTATCCATTTGATTCTTTGGAAGTTTTATATGTTGTGGCATTTTTAAACAAAGTGGATGGAAAACCACTATTGGTGGATGGAAATATATATATTTTTCCTCCAATATCTTGGGGGCTACCCCTATAAATAGCTAGAGTATTCTTGATGGCAACCATGTGATTCCAAAAAATACGATTGTTCTAGTAAACCTACCAAATGATTCACATTATCCTATAGTCCCAAAGAAAAATATGAATGAAAATAAATAGTTCTAGAATCTCTTTGAAATGAACCAGGATGTTCCAGAAGGTAATGATTTATCCCATGAAATGTCTCACATTGATTGTGATAGAATCTCCCCCAGATTACATACCATGTTTAAAAATGTATACATGGACTTAGAGGTCAATGAAGTAGGGGTTGACCTCATGAACTCCCCTCCCATATTTGAGGAAGGCATCTTTACCAACATTGATGATCACAAGAATGTAAATTTGGGATCAAAATAAGACATGGGGACTTTGTTGATTATTTATAAAATTACTCTATAGGAGAAAGAGATGTACATTACATTTATAATTAAACATCCATATATATTTTCATTGAATTATAAAAAAATTCCATGACCGAACCCCATTATAGTTACATAACATTTTGGTATTCTTGATGACCATAGAGGATTCAAGAAAACATCCTGGGAAGTGCACCCCTCTCTTGCTTTGATGTCTTGTATGAAACATGTTAAACAATACAGTGTACCATCATCCAATATGCATGACATTAAACTACACAATATGTCCTGACACTATGATGTCAAAATGTAGAGAATTACTCTTGAATGAAATACTTTGAAATGCACAACGCCTCTCATCATGGTCCCATAAACATATAGAGCGTGATAGATCCTGGTGTCATGACGTTAAACAACACAACATATCATTACCACATGATGTTAAAATATGCAGACATAGTCTTTCACCCATGAATTTAACAATACTAGAAATCGTAGATTTACAAATATACCTATAAGATTTATTTGGAAAACTATTGGCATATGGTACATATGATAAAAATTTGGAAAAAACCATTTATTTGAGTTTATAGAGAGACCATTTTCCAATGGTTTGTGAAATACTCTTGGTATAGATACTATTGAGATAACATACACCAACAGTATTTGACAAAACTGTTGGTATATATCCCTTTTAGATACCCTATACTAATGATATTTCGAAAAAAATAGTATAGGGAAATTACATGGACGTACTCCCTTGGTTTTTTCTACAATAATTTGTATATATCAATAAGTCATGGTATATATTCAAACATTTATGCGAAACATTAATACAGGTACCCATATTTTTTAGGGTATCAATTTCCAAATAAAAATAGATTCATCATATGTTAGAATAATTGTATATATAAATAAACATATGTATATTTGAAATTACATTCATGAATGTCATCTTATATTTGTAGTTAGTTTGTTGGATTCTTAATGGGTGGTGGTGAGATCAAAACCAAGATGGATTTTAGTTTTAACATTACATGTAACAACAATTTTTAAAAATGGTTTGTATTGATTTTTTATATGTACAATTAAAAATATAACGACCCATAATTTACAAACATTGTTATTACTTCAGAATTGAAGCACATTTATTACAACATATAACAAATCCAAGGAAGGACCGTATAGGTATAGTGTCTTCAGAAACTGGGAAACATAAAGAACTGGTTCATAAAGCATCTACTTTGCCTCCCATTTATTTCATCATATATAGAGTCCCTTTTTGGCATATTTTACTTAATAACCTTCTTTTTGGCATGGGGAAATAAAACATACAAAAGGGTGAGCTCAAATGCTCAGTATGGGTAAACAAAAGAAATATCAATCACATCATATACATAAGAACATATCTTTGGAAAATCTTGTCCTACAAAATAGATCATAATATCATAACATGGGATAAATCATAGAAGTGAAATGTAATCCCAATAATCATAAATTAAAACCTGAAACTTTTTAGGCATACACACATAATCATAGAGAATCATTTCTTATAAGTCAAGAATCATTTCCAAGACTATCTTAGTGGACAAAGTCCATTTCTGAACCAAGTCACCCTCGTTTCAGTCCTGTTTCACTGAACCGGTATAACCTACCGTTCCAGCCATGTCTATCTCATGAGATATAAAATCTTTACCCAATTCATTGGAGGGATATATAGGTCCCACCCATCTCATAATGATACCATTCTTATGTGTGCCACAAAATCATAAACCATACATCATAACATAACCCATGTAATAAAAATGGGAATCTTAAACATCGTGACATCATAAAACAATTCATATAAGATAAAGGAATTCATTAAAATAATTCCATCACAAAATAATAAAATCAATGTAAAAATAGGGATATAAACATAACCTTTTATTAACTTAGATGGAAAATAATTTTGATAAAACACTTGAACTCCATTCTTGAGGAAAATATCCTTTCTATTTCAAAAACATTTTTCCTTTCTTAACATTTTATACAATTTTAAACTAAAATAAGTTGATTAAAAATAAACTTGAAAACTTGTAAAGGAAGATTTTTGGAAATAATGTTTTAAAAATACATTCATTCCGTATAAGTTAAAAAAACATTCTTCGTACTTTTGTTGGAAAAGTCAAAAAGTACCTCGTACGAAAAACGACAAAAGATTCCTTTCATATCCTTTACTAAAAACTCAACAAAGGGTAAAATTGGATTTAAACAATTGTAGGTGGATGGAAATAATATTACATATTGAGGAAACATGAATGTGGATGATAAAATATACCCCAGTAAATGCCAAAGTATAAACAATCTCGGATAAAAATGAGATGGTGATATTTCCCTTACCTTAGGTCCGATTTGCCCCGTAAGTTTCCGAACCTCCTGTATAATGATTTAAATAATGTTATTGACTTATTACAGAATCATAATTATTTTTATGATATCATATATGGTCATATTTTTAGTTTCTTAGTAGTAATATTTCATTGTTACTTGTTATTCGGGTGTTTATAACTTTTTGTTCTTATGCGTGTTTTGTCGAATAAATTCTTATTCTTCTCTTTAGGTTATAGATACCTCATTACCAGAATGGTATTAGTGTGATATATATCATATTCATTCATTCAATTCATTTATATAATCATTATGAAATGAAGATCATGTAGAACGAGTCGCATCACATCGTGGAGACGGTATTCCGTACATACGCACAAGTGATGATATCGTTCCTATGATCGTGGAATTGTATTGGAGTGTATGTGTACTATTTCAGAATAAGTATCACTTTATAATAGTAATATATAGTCATTATTTACACTATTATACCCATCCAAGTATGGTGGTGGTGGAAAATAGGTTACATCACGGCGTGGAGACGGTATTCCGTACGTACGCACGCGCGGTGATTTCTTTTTCCGTAGGATGGATAGATGGTTAAATAGGGTTGTTTCATACTTATAATAAAATATCCGTATATGAGTGATACTGATGTTATTACTTCATAATGAAACAACTAATGAAGAAGAAGTTGAAGAAGAAATAAATTGGAAAGGATCGGTAATGGATATAACCTCTTCTTTGAAGTGCTTCTTTGTGACCTCCTTTTAGGGCACTAGAATTGGTCTTTTAAGAAGACCAGGACCTCTAGGATATCTCTAGGGAAGTGGAGAGGTGAAAATGGCAGGGGTGGGACGAGCTTGAAGGCTCAAAGTGGTGTGAGGAAGAGAGGAAGGAGGTGCCCTTTTATAAGGGAGGAGAGGGGCACCTTTGGAATAACTAAAAATATTACTTTACTATAAATTCAAGTTCGGTTTTAAATAGATCCAAATTGATTTATTTAGAGGCTAAGGTGGGGATGGGTGGAAATACTCTCATACAATATAATTTATACAAGTTTAGGTAATTATATTAACCTTATCTTTTAGTTTTAACTCTTGGTCAATTAGATTGACATTTACCATGTCACTTTTTATTTTTATATTATATAGTTAACAAACTTACTATATACATACAAGAGACCCCCCAAGTTGTGTTTTATTAATATATAAAACCTTATCAAAGTCATTTTTCCGAAACTTATTTTTTTAGTAATAAAATAAAAATTAATAATATAATATTTTTTTAAAAAACTATTTTATGTCAATTTTGTCACTATTTAGTAATTAATTTTTGTAAAATTTATAACAGAATGATTAGTTCGAAACAAGTTAATTAAATTAATACTAACATGTCATAATAATCTATAAAATTAGTGTAATTCATAAAAAGTGTCAAATTACATTTATTTTGGTGTTTATAAGATCAATTATGTCAATATTTCATTAATAAGATAAATACTGCATCATCTTTGTGTCATAAATAAATTAAATTATTTAATGTCTAAAAATTAAAAATAAAATATCATTATGTAGGAAATCGTTTTAGATTTACAATGAATATTTATAGTCAAAGTTATCTTATGTATAACCCCATATTAAAAATGATTTACTTATTAAACTTTGATTTTAACTATTTTAACCCTTCTTTAAATAAATTAATAATAAATGTCCTAATCTAATCCAAGTTGGCCTAAATGGTAATATTTTATTCCTAAGGTTGTTTTTGGTCGAATTACACTTGTCCAATAGAATTAGGACATGTGTTAGGGTAATAATAATATCATTTTTACCCTTAATTACCCTATTTACTTTTAACCGTAGTAAAAAAAGTAAAAAGTTACTATTCACCAAAAAATTATTTTCATCTCATTGAACCACATTTTACTTACTAACATCAACCGTGTCTCTCGGATTTTTGAAATTCCACTCACAGAAGTGGTAAAATTATGTTTTATGAAAAATTCAGTTTTTTAACTACCACTTAGTGGTTTCACTATTCATCAAAAATTGAAAGTTTTTAGAAAAAATACCAAAATTTCACCCTAGGCTAATTTCTATATTACGAATCCAAAAAAGAAGTCCATTTTTTAAAATAAAATTTATAAAATTTCAAAAAGTGGTTATTACTATTCATAACGGCTAGTTTTAATAATATTTTAATAGTATATCGTTGTTTAGTGAAACTCTGTATTGTGTACGACACAAGCTATCGAGGAAGCTCGCGATTTCGTGTAAAGAAAGACAAGAAAGTGTTGTGTGTAGAAAAACATTCTTTGATGAATTATATAACATAAAAGTCTCGGGTGTTACATTCTACCCCCCTTAAAATGAATTTCGCCCTTGAAATTCGTCACTTTGTAACAAACAGATGAGGATACCTCTCCCTCATCATATCCTCAAGCTCCCATGTAGCTTCTTCTAATTGGTGGTTCCTCCATAAAACATTCACCAATCGAGTGGTCTTGTTTCGTAGGACTTTTTCACTACGATCTAGAATCTCTATCAGATGTTCTTCATAAGAACGATCTTGCTCCAGCGGTACAACTTCTGAGCTGAGTACATGTGAAGGATCAGGTATGTACTTTCTCAGAAGAGATACATGGAACACATCGTGAACTTGAGAGAGATTTTGTGGAAGTTCCAATCGGTAAGCTACCTTCCAAACACGATCCAGTATTTCGAAAGGACTGATATATTTAGGGCTCAACTTCCCCTTCTTTCCAAATCTCATAACCCTCTTCCAGGGAGATATTCGTAAGAACACTTTATCACCCACTTCAAACTCTAGGTCTTTTCTTCGGTTATCGGCATTACTTTTCTTTCGACTGTGAGCTGCTCTTATGTGTTGTTGAATAGATCTGACCTTTTCTTCCATTTCATCAACGAGATCAGGTCCTAATAGCATTCTTTCCCCAACTTTATCCCATCAAGTTGGAGTCCTGCATTTCTTTCCATATAGAGCTTCATAAGGAGCCATCTGAATACTGGAGTGAAAGCTATTATTATAAGAAAATTCCACCAAAGGTAGGTGTTGATTTCAACCACCTTTGAAATCCATAGAGCAAGCGCTCAACATATCTTCTAGAGTCTGAATTGTTCTCTCAGACTGACCGTCTGTCTGAGGATGATAAGCAGTGCTGAAACTCAACTCTGTATCCAGAGTATGATGAAGACTTCGCCAGATCTTCGAGGTAAATCTCGGATCCCGATCAGATATAATAGAAAGTGGTACTCCATGAAATATTACCACTTCCATTACATATATCCTGGAAAGCTGATCCAGAGAGAGATCCTCTCTAATAGAAATGAAGTGTGCAGATTTTGTAAGATGATCAACTATGACCCAGATAGCATTATTGCCTTTGGATGTTTTAGGAAGTCCTATGACAAAGTACATAGTGATGTTTTCCCATTTCCATTCAGGTATGGGTAATGGTTGTAACATCCCCTTAGACTTCTGTCTCTCAGCTTTAACTTGTTGACAAACCAAGAATCGAAAGATATATTCAGCAACATCTATTTTCATACCATCCCACCAGAAGTACTCTTTCAGGTTTCTATACATCTTCGTGCTTTCAGGATGAATAGAGAATGAAGAACTATGAGCCTCATCCAGCAGATCCTTCTTTAATTCGTGGATGGGAGGAACACAAACCCGATTCCTGAACTTTATTATCCCATCACAATCAAGGTTGAATTCAGGAACATTTCTAACCTTCTTTTGTTACTCGACATCTTCTTTCTGTGCCTCTTTAATCTTCACATGTATAGATGGTTGACCATTCATTTGACAAAGATACGATTTTTCCCTTTCATTATAATTCCAAGATCCATCCTTTGTAAATCCATAAATATTGGATCTTTTGTGATCCTCATCATGGATAAAATAGCATGGTCTTATCGACTTAATGCATCTGCCACCTTGTTTGCTTTCCCAGGGTGGTAATGAATTGAGCAGTCATAATCCTTAATCAGCTCCAACCATCTTGTTTGGCGCATATTCAGCTCCTTTTGTGTGAAAATATACTTTAAACTTTTATGATCAGTATAAATATCACACCTTTCACCATAAAGGCAATGCCTCCAAATCATTAATGCAAAGATTACCGCAGCTAACTCCAAATCATGAGTTGGGTAATTTTGCTCATGTATTGTCAACTATCGTGAGGCATAAGCTATCACCATATCATTTTTCCTAAGAACACACCCCAATCCCTTCTTGGATGCATCACTGTAGATCACAAACCTTTCTCCACTACAAGGCAGTGTGAGCACAGGTGCACTAGATAACCTTCTTTTCTATTCCTTGAAATTCTCTTCACATTCCTCCGTCCAAATAAACTTAACTCCTTTCTGAGTCAACTTGGTGAGTGGATTATATAATCGTGAAAAATCTTTCACAAAACTTTGATAATATCTAGCCAGACGAAGAAAACTTCAGATCTCGGTTACTGTTGTTGGTCTTTACCATCTTTCGATAACCTCTGTTTTTGCTGGATCCACAGATATCCCCTCTTTTGAGATTATGTGACCCAAAAATGCAACTTTTTGATGCCAAAATTCACACTTGGTAAATTTGGAATAAAGATTCTCCTATCTTAGGGTCTTCAATATAATTCTCAAGTGATCTTCATGTTCTTCCTTTCTATTAGAATAGACAAGAATATCTTCTATAAAGACTACCACAAACTGATCAAGATAGTATCTAAAGACTCTATTCATCAGATCCATGAAGATAGCAGGGGCATTAGTAAGACCAAATGGCATCACTATAAATTCATAGTGTCCATACCTTGTACGGAAAGCATCTTTGGTATATCCTCCCTTTTGACCCTTAATTGATGATACCCTGACAGAAGACCAATCTTGGAAAATTTTTGAGCTCCGCGTAGTTGGTCAAATAGGTCATCAATGCGTGAGAGAGGATATTTGTTCTTGATAGTGATCTTGTTAAGTTCTCAATAATCAATGCAGAGTCTCATTGATCCATCTTTCTTCTCAACAAACAGAACAGGTTCTCCCCAAGGTGATGCACTAGGGCGTATGAACCCCTTATCAAGATTCTCTTGGAGCTGCTTCTTCAATTCTGGCAACTCAATTGGGGCCATTCTATAAGGTGTCTTTGAAATAGGCAAAGCACCCGGTAAGAGTTCTATTGAAAACTCAACTTCATGATTCGGTGGAAGACCCAGTAATTCCTCCAGAAAGACATCATCAAACTCCTATACAATGAGCATATTCTTAACTGTGAGTTTCTCACTAACCATTTGAGATAAATAACCTTCATTTAGTGGAATCAAGACCCATAAGATGGAAGGAATTTCTACAGGAAGGTTATGTTCATCCTTGCATCGATAGACGATCATAGATTGATCTGAAATATGAAATGTGACTTCCCTTCTTTGGCAATTGATATGAGCTCCATGTAGAGAAAGCCAATCCATGCCAAGAATCACATCAAATTCCACTATAGGAAGGCTCACAATATTTGCAGGAAGCAATTTCCCACAAACATCAATCGGAGAATAATTATAAACTTTTGATGCGACTGTTGTGCCATTAGAGGTTGTCACAGCTAACTCAACATCTAACTGTTGAGGTAATATAGTGATATGCTTAGAAGATTCTTCAGAAATAAAGAAGTGGGTGGATCCAGAATCAAATAAAACATTTGCAACTTTAGAATGGATGGTAAGTGTACCTTTCACCACATCATTATCGTACTCCACATCGCTGATAGAAATTTCATGTGGCATTCCTTTGTATTTAGCCTTAAGAGTATTTTGACGTCGACCATCATCATCAACCCTTGGATTTGGGCATTGATTGGCATAATGCCCCATCTCCTTGCACTTGAAACATTGAAGTGTAGTAGGTTCATTCTGTGTATCCCTTCCTTTGTTTTCATCATTAGACATCTCTTTCCCATCATCATGACATTCAAATGCCCGATGACCTTCCTTTCCACATTTAAAACATTTACTTGTCCCTTTAAGACAACTCCCTCCATGTTTCTTTCCACACATTGTGCATAAGGGAAAGCTCATCTTCTTTTCAGTGTCCTCTTTAGATTTTCATTTGAATTCCATTTTCCTCTTCTTGTCAAACCCATATGACTGATGGGTTACTCCAATCTCCATCTCAACTTTGAGATCACATCAAACGATTTCCTCGTAGCTATTGAAGTCCCTTATGGATAAGGCCCCTCGAAGACTTGGTTTTAAGCCACTAAATAATCGATCGATCTTACTCTCAGGTTGAATAATAATACCAGAAGCGTACCTTGCATGTCTTGTAAAATTTGCTTCATAGGTACCAACAGATTCATCATCCTTTTGCTTCAGTTCAAGAGACTCATTCTCCATCTTTGTTCGGAGAATACGAGGGAAGTACTTATTGAAAAATAAGTTGTTGAACTCGTCCCATTCCATGGACTCAATTTCATCCCTTTCCCTCGTATTCTTAATAAGATTCCACCATTGATCAGCATAACCCTCCAAACGATACACTGCTAAGATAAATTTATCATGCTTAGAACATTGAAGAACTAAAAATATCTTTTCAGTAGTACTAATCCATTGTTCAGCAACTAATGGATCAGTAGACCCGCTGAATGAAGGTGGATGTTGTCTCATGAAGGATTCAACAGAATGTTGCTCCCTCCTTTGCTCATTTGGAAGTCCTGCATGATTCATAGATTGAGAAAGTTGTGTGAGCATAGCTACAAGATTTTGCATTCCATCTCCCACAACGTTTGGTTGTTCAGGGGGACAATCATTGCATTTCCCGTCGCATTCCGCATTAACACGGTTTTTTCGGGTTCCATCCATTGACTAAAACCAAGAAGAATAGTGTGAGAAACTCTAAATATAATAGGAAAACCACATAATCAAGAATAAAATTTCACACTTAAGGTCTTATCCTAGGTTATTCATGGCCATTTCTAAAACACTAATATTGTGTTCTATGATTAGACTTATCCTTAGGGTTCTTACTAAGGCTTTCGCATCCTAGTTTATAAAGGTTGACTATACCTTTCCTTTGATACCAACTATAACGACCCATACATTACATACATTTTTATTACTTCAGAAATGAATCACACTTATTACAACATATAAAAAAACCAAGGAAGGACCGTATAGGTATAGTGTCTTTAGAAACTGGGAAACATAAACAACTGGTTCATAAAGCATCTACTTTGCCTCCCATTTATTTCATCATATCTAGAGTCACTTTTTTGGCATATTCTACTTAATAACCTTCTTCCTGGCCTAGGGAAATAAAACATACAAAAGGGTGAGCTCAAATGCTCAGTAAGGGTAAACAAAAGAAATATCAATCACATCATATACATAATAACATAACTTTTGGAAATCATATCCTTCAAAATAGATCATAATATCATAACATGGGATAAATCATAGAACTGAAATGTAATCCCAATAATCATAACATAAAAAATGAAATTTGTGGCATACACACATAATCATAGAGAATCATTTCTTATTAGTCAAGACTCATTGCCAAGATTATCTTAGTGGACAAATTCCATTTCTGAACCGAGTCACCCTCGTTTCAGTCCTGTTTCACTGAACCGGTATAACCTACCATTCCAGCCATGTCTATCTCATGAGATATAAAATCTTTACCCAACGCATTGGAGGGAGATATAGGTCCCACCCATCTCATAATGATACCATTCTTATGTGTGCCACAAAATCATAAACCATACATCATAACATAACCCATGTAATAAAAATGGGAATCTTAAACATCGTGACATCATAAAACAATTCATATAAGATAAAGGAATTCATAAAAATAATTCCATCACAACATAATCAAATCAATGTAAAAATAGGGATAGAAACAGAACCTTTTATTATGTTATATGGAAAATAATTTTTATGAAACACTTGAACTCCATTCTTGAGGAAAATATCCTTTCTATTTCAAAAACATTTTTCCTTTCTTAACATGTCATACAATTTTAAACTAAAATAAGTTGATTAAAAATAAACTTGAAAACTTGTAAAGGAATATTCATGGAAATAATGTTTTAAAAATCCATTCATGCCGTATAAGTTAAAAAAACATTCTTCGTACTTTTGTCGGAAAAGTCAAAAAGTACCTCGCACGAAAAACGACAAAAGATTCCTTTCATATCCTTTACTAAAAACTCACTGAAGGGTAAAATTGGATTTAAACAATTGTAGGTGGATGTAAATAATATTACATATTGAGGAAACATGGATGTGGATGATAAAATACACCCCAGTAAATGCCAAAGTATAAACAATCTCGGATAAAGATGAGATTGTGATATTTCCCTTACCATAGGTCCGATTTGCCCCGTAAGTGTGCGAACCTCCTGTATAATGATTTAAATAATGTTATTGACTTATTACAGAATCATAATTATTGTTATTATATCATATATGGTCATATTCTTAGTTTCTTTGTAGTAATATTTCATTGCTACTTGTTATTCGGGTTTTTATAACTTTTTGTTCTTATGCGTGTTTTGTCGAATAAATTCTTATTATTCTCTTTAGGTTATAGATACCTCATTTCCAGAATGGTATTAGTGTGATATATATCATATTTATTCATTCAATTCATTTATATAATCATTATGAAATGAAGATCATGTAGAATGAGTCGCATCACATCGTGGAGACGGTATTCCGTACGTACGCACAAGTGATGATATCGGTCCTATGATCGTGGAATTGTATTGGAGTGTATGTATACTATTTCATAATCAGTATCACTTTATAATAGTCATATATAGTCATTATTTACACCATTATACCCATCCAAGTAAGGTGGTGGTGGAAAATAGATTACACCATGGCGTGGAGACGGTATTCCGTACGTACGCACGCGCGGTGATTTCTTTTTCCATAGGATGGATAGATGGTTAAATAGGGTTGTTTCATACATATAATAACATATCCGTATATGAGTGATACTGATGTTATTACTTCATAATGAAACAACTGAAGAAGAAGAAGTTGAAGAAGAAAGAAATTGGAAAGGATCAGTAATGGATATTACCTCTTCTTTGAAGTGCTTCTTTGAGACCTCCTTTTAGGGCCCTAGAATTGGTCCTTTAAGAAGACCAGAACCTCTAGGATGTCTCTAGGGATGTGTAGAGGAGAAAATGGCAAGGTTTTTCCGAGATTGAAGGCTCAATGTGGTGTGAGTAAGAGAGGGAGGAGGTGCCCTTCTATAAGGGAGGAGAGGGGCACCTTTGGAATAACTACAAATATTATTTTATTATAAGGTCAAGTTCAGTTTTAAATAGATCCAAATTGATTTATTTCGAGGCTAAGGTGGGGATGGGTGGAAATACTCTCATCCAATATAATTTATACAAGTTTAGGTCATTATATTAACCTTATCTTTTAGTTTTAACTCTTGGTTAATTAGATTGACATTTACCATGTCACTTTGTATTTTTATGTTATATAGTTAATACACTTACCATATACATCCAAGCGACCCCCAAGTTGTGTTTTATTAATATATATAACCTTATCAAAGTCATTTGGCCGAACCTTAGATTTTTAGGAATAAAATAACAATTAATAATGTAATATTTGTTTTAAAAACTATTTTATGTCAATTTTGACACTATTTAGTAATTAATTTTTGTGAAAATCATAACAGAATGATTAGTTCGAAACATGTCAATTAAATCAATACTAACATCTCATATTAATCTAGAAAAGTTGTGTAATTAATAAAAAGTGTCAAATTATATTTATTTTGGTGTTTATAAGATCAATTATGTCAATATTTTATTAATAAGATAATTACTGCATCATCTTTGTGTCATAAATAAATTAAATTATTTAATGTCTAAAAATTACAAATAAAAAACCATTATGTATTACATTTATTTAGATATCTAAGGAATATTTATAGTAGAATTTATCTTATTTATAACCCCATATTAAAAATTATTTACTTATTAAACTTTGATTTTAACTATTTTAACCCTTCTTTAAATAAATTAATAATAAATGTCCTAATCTAATCCAAGTATGCCTAAATGGTCATATTTTATTCCTAAGGTTGTTTTTGGTCGAATTACACTTGTCCAATAGAATTAGTACATGTGTTTGGGTAATAATAATATCATTTTTACCCTTAATTACCCTATTTACTTTTAACCGTGGTAAAAAAATGTAAAAAGTTACTATTCACCAAAAAATTATTTTCATCTCATTGAACCACATTTTACTTACTGACATCAACCGTGTCTCTCGGATTTTTTAAATTCCACTCACAGAAGCGGTAAAATTAAGTTTTATGAAAAATTTAGTTTTTTAACTACCACTTAGTGGTTTCACTATTCATCAAAAATTGAATGTTTTCAGAAAATATACCAAAATTTCACCCTACGCTAATTTCTATATTACAAATCCAAAAATGAAGTCCATTTTGAAAAATAAAATTTATAAAATTTCAAAAAGTTGTTATTACTATTCATAATGGCTAGTTTTAATAATATTTTAATAGTATATCTTTGTTTAGTGAAACTCGGTATTGCGTACGACGCAAGCTATCGAGGAAGCTCGTGATTTCGTGTAAAGCAAGACAAGCAAGTTTTTTGTGTAGAAAAATATTCCTTTGATGATTTATATAACATAAAAGTCTCGGGTGTCACAAAAAAGGTTTCACAAAACACATGTTATTGGACTGTATAAAATGATTGTAAAAAACAATTGGTATTGGTCTATACCAATGACATTACTACTAGAAGACCTACAGACTATTTCTATAGGCTATACCAATGGTTTGGTGACCTATACCAGCTACTCCACACAGTTGTTATAGAGTATTTTTCTAGTAGGGTAAACTATATGGGAGGAACTGTATCACTGAAGAGTTACCTCATACATGCTAAATCATCATGGGAGTAAAATTAGGTTCCACATCCCTATGTGATATTCATATAGACATAGGTAATATCCCCATATAAGTATTATTCTTTTCATGATTCCTATCATTATTTTATATATTGTGATTCCCATATCCCAAATCATGGTCCCAACCAAAATATATTATTCCGATTCAAAATGAATCGGACTCTACGACAATGTTCAAACCTTCGTTTTCCCATTATGTAACATTCACCAGTATCTCATGACATTAAACTATGGGGCTAATGTCCTCTCTACATCACAGTAAACTACATGGGTTCTAAAGAACAACATGTTAATTGATTCCTGCCATTACGGGAACATAGTGATGCCCATATCTCAATTTGTGGGTCCAACTATGATATTTTATCACATCGAGTCACATTCACCCTTACCGCATCTGGTTAAAATGCATGAATGATGTCCTTGCGACATGAAAGTACACTAAATGATTTCCAAAAACAATATATGAATTTATTCACATTATAATGAGATATATAGGATTTCCTCAATGCTATATCTTGGACTAGGAACCAAATGATATTAAATACCCTTTTCAATTACTTCACATGATTTAATTTCAGGAAACAATCCTTTTATCCATTCATTATATCTAAAACTAAGAATAACACACTTGAGTTTAGGAATTTTTGTATGGGGATCCTTACATGATAAAAAAATATCCTTTTGTGATAGGGTTGACATGGTATTGGATGAAATATCATAAATTTCACACCATAAATCTTTTCCACAAGATGTTATATTGATTTTGTCTGTTTCAAGATATAAAATCCCATAATATCATTGATATTTATTAAGAGGATCAATATCCTTTGTATTGGTTTAACACCACACCTCCATTCAAGAACTATGTAAGGATTGATTGCTTCCATTGATGGATAGATAGTGACACCCAAATTTCTGCTATTGGTATCATCCACAATAGTACCTTTTAATATTAGGGAACCTATATCCATGGATTATGATGATAACAAATTTGGTTTTCAAGAAAGATGTGTGGCTTGATTCATTTCATCACATGATATGAACTGACACCCAGATCTCTAATCCTAGTATTATCTACAACAATCATAGGGAAACAATTCCCTACAATATGTATGGGTCATACTTAAGTAGTGAGTTTCTAGTTCAATAACTACACGTAGCTTGATTAATGTCATCATAAGGTACATAGTAACTTCTAGATCTATAATCCTTGGTCCAAAAACAATAACCATTGTGAACAATTCCCTCTCTACCTATAGACTAAACATGAAAGGAGAGTTTACCATTCATGGACTACATGTTTCATGATACCTACTACAATAAGATAATTAGTGACATCTAGATCTCCACCACTGGGTCCATCTGACACAATAAAAAATTATTCACCCCATACTAAATATGACTCATACATACACATGGAACTTTTATGAGACAACTATATATGGGTTAATCCCTTTCACCACATGATACATAATAATGCCTAAATCTCCAATATGGGGTTCAAAAATAATATATAATATAATATGACATGCCCTCTCATATTCATATGGGATAGAATATTTCATTAATATTCTTGAGACCCACTCTTGTTTAAATTAGTATATTTTCTAGTTTCCCCTTTTTTCCCACACCGAACATGGATAATGTGAGATTTAAAAAAATGGAATTCCGTTTTGGATGAAAAAAATGATAAATATCTCAGATATGGGACCATGTCCTAGAATCATGACTCTAAACGACATATCACATATACAACCTCACTGGATTATGTCAAAAAACATGGTAAATGTTCTAGTTTCATGACATGAAAGTGCATAAAATAGGTATTTTCATTTCTCCTATCATGCCCTATTATGGTTGTGTATCAAAGAATTGTGTGTTTTATCCCTTTACCATGAAATGTGTCTTTATACATTCTATTCTATCGTTTAGGGTACTAGAACCATTCATGAGACTTATGTTTTCCTAGAACCAACTTCATATCTTTGAAATATGAGATGATTCAACCAGTTCTTTTAGTTAGTACACTTATCTTAGAACCCCATCATCATTGGGATTAAATTCCCATTTTTATTCCATTTAATAAACTAGTAATAGATAGTATCTATTATGAATGGACTTTCAGATCCCAATAAATCCACAGTTAACCATTGGAGTTAATTTTCCAACTATATGGGCCATTATGGGATCATGACATTATGAATAGTTTACCTCAACCCACTAGTTCCTACCTCTTATTCACTCATATAGTCTTTGTTTATGATTTACAGTTTCCATCACAAAACTATTAAGGTGGATTATAATTCCATTGAGGTTACACATTTATGACTCATACCAGTTTTAGTGGTGTGTTATGACATCATATCCCTAAACCCTTCCATTATGGGGTATCTATCTTATATGAATACTAAATTTCCTTGATATAGTCACCATTCTCCCAAACATAAAAATCATGTCTATGAATTTGGATATAATTTTATAAATATGATTATTTAATGATTATTTACCTTATAATATGAATATGGAAACACTAGGAATCCCATCACCAAAAGCAACACAATCATATTTTTAATGAGGGACAAATCTTACATGATTTCTTCACCTAAACTTGTTTCAAATCTATGTTTGGAAAAATTTAAAATTGTATAAAATTAATAAAAAAAGGATCATATAAATGGATACCCATAATTAATTAATTGTTTAGATAAAAGGTGCTTTCCATATATAAATTTCCATAATTAGTGCAATGCATCACAAATAATATCTAGCACAATTCCATGTCATTTATTCATTTCCTCAAAACGTGATTGTAAAATTAATTGAATGTGGACTTATAACATGATGTTAAACTAAAAGAAAATACTTCAGTACTACATGACGTTAAAATGTGAAGACCAAGTATAAATGCATCATGAAATTAGGTTGTATGACCTTTGGTCTAAGTTGTATGCCCATAAAAATTATCTTTTGATGATCAAAATTGCAAGATCAAAAACTAGTCATGAAAGGGACATAAGTCTTGTCAGGTTGAAACACAAAAAATGGTTCCATGATCAAAATTAAAGTCTCTTATCACTATATCTCATGTCCATATTGTAGGAAAATGTCAATGCACAAATTAATGGTTCATAAAGAACATATAGGGTGCTTTGTGGACCTAGTAAAAGTCGATCCATTCCTGCTCGACCTGAGATTCCTAGAAAAAACATTAATACTGATTTTTTCATCTACTCACCATAATAACATGATCATTAGGTATGAAAAAAAACTTTTATAATTCTCAAATAATTCTGGAATATTACAATTATCCTAAGCCACCATCGTTCTTTTGATGCCTGATTTGACACAACTAGTTCCTTCATTTGATTTCCTTCTCTTGGAACCCCATGAAAAATGGGAATGTTTTCTATTGTATGTCCCCACTAGGAGAATAGTAACATAGATTTTTCCCTCTAGACATACCCTCAATTCACATTATGTCTCCAATGAAGATAAGAATTATTTTCCTTTCCATGTAAGAACATTATTAGATCACTACATTACAAATGGTTGTCCTGTAACCAAATGTTCCAACCTCCACATAACTCAAATATTAATTTACTATGATTTATGATGCCCATAACTATACTATTCAAGAGGATTAAAAATCCTCAACAATACATCACCATTTAATATACCCCTTATCAAATAAGAAATTTTTCAACTATACTCTTTATCAATTTTGTGTTCCATACCACAGGACTCGAGATAGATTTGTTTCATTCCCAAGCCTCCACATAAATATAGAAATTACCCTAGTGTTCTAGAACCCTTTCTAGATAGCTTGAGATGCATATCTAACTTCATCAACCAAACTCTTGAGTCACAAAAAATAATTCATGGAACATGTAACTGGTATGTGATCCTCATTTCATGAAAATAAATATAATCCATATTGGCTCATGCATATGGTAATTTGAACTACCAATTAGAGACATAGACTCTTATAAAGTAATGTCATCTGATCCTCGTGAGCCCTAATGAAATAATAAATGAAACCAAAACCATATCATGTTATGGTTCATCCCAGGTATATCCAACCAATTCAATATTAATTATTTCAATCTTTTGGGTTATAAAATACATAATCCATATTATAACTATACAACAGGATTTGGCATACTTAATCATTCGCCATACACCACTACCAATTAATGTTATGTTGCAGGGTGTTGTGACCCATCATGGTATTCATCCCTCTTTACTTCTATAAGAATTCAAGGTTCCAAAACCCATCATGAACATTTATTCTTCAAAATTCCAATTAGAAATGCATGGATTTGAAACCCTTCATGGAAACTTGTTCATATGAATACTATTAAGGAAAAGGGGTTCTAAAACACCACATGAATATACATCCTTCAATTTAATAAAAGTTCATGGCTAGAAGACCCAAAATTATAGAAATAGAATGTCCAAGTTAAAGAAACCTAAAATAAAGCAATGGAATGTTTGAGCTAAATGACCTTTAACTATTGAAAATGAAGGTTCGAGATAAATAACCATAAACCACAACAATGGAAGGCCTTATCTATATGAACATAAAGTACATTAAAATAATTACGGATAAAAAAGAGCATAAAATACAAAAAATGAAGGTCCAATCCAGAAGACCTTAAACTACAACAAGATAATGTCTGTGATAAAAAAACCAAAACCACACAAATTAAATGACCAATCCAGAAGAATATTTACTAGATCAATGAATGGTCTGATCTATATGACCATAAAATAATATTATAGTATGTTTATCTAAAATACCTTCAACAAAAAAACACAAGGTCTAATCATGAAGACTCCAAAGTTTCATCAATATAATGTTTGTGGTAGAATAACCTATAATAAAACAAAGTAATGTTCTAGATTTCAAGCCCATAAAATAACCCACTAAAATAGATACAAAACATTCTAGGATGACAACCTAAAAATGGAACCCATATAAAACATCATGTCTAGGATTTATTAATAAGAACATTGTTTGATACAGGAGATATTGAACCTACATATAATAGAATGGAAAACTAATTTTCATGTAAAAAAATATTAAGAGGGTGTCCAGAGAAAACATCAATGTCTATTCCTACTATTCTATACACCATATGAATATTAATGAAAGATTAGGGAAATATAATATAAAAAATACATACATTGGAGGGATTGTTACTTATACCATGAAAAAATAGGTCTATGCCTTTAATTTCCCCTAACATAGAAATAAATTAGAGAATTTTCACTGGAGACACATGTCCTACTCAAATAATCATTTTTAATTATATGATCTCAAGACAAAAACACAAGATACATCCATGAGGTATCTCATGTCAGTGGAAATTCATGGGCATTTATCAAGAATAACATGTTGTAAGTTAAGCAGACAAACATAGGAATAATGGTTTAATTTTTATAATGAAATGGATGATTATTATTAATGATCTGTGAAATATATCCACCATAAAATGGGACCTTACCCAATATTTCTCCACAAAATAGTGGAATTTCCATTCTTATATAAGAGAATGATCTATATAATAGATTCCATCATATAGTTATTCATGCATCAATTGAGGTTCCTTGTGCATGATCATGATTGACATTGGTGTTTTCCTTATTATATATGAGCTAGATCTATGTAATATATTTCATCATATAGTTCTTCATCCATAAATTGATGTTCCATGTTCAAGAGAATGATTGAAATTGGAGTTTTTTCTATAACTACGTATGACTTGATTCGCATTCTTATGATATATGTAGTGACATCCAAGTTCTATCTGATCTAGCAACATGTTCATTTTGACCCAATCTCTATTGCTTAAAAAAATTCACCCAAATTGAAAATATATGATGTTCTTATGAAAAGAATTGGAAAATATAAAGTTACTAAGTCAACACACTATATCCAAATACTATCATGTTTCTCAATATCAATTTCCGTTAGAAGTTATAATATATAGAAATATGATCAATGTTTTCCATATAATGAGATTGTTTTGTAATAAATAAATCTAATTCTACCGGGGGATTTTGTTAACATGCATACTTTTTTGATTTTCACATTTATATCAATAATTTAAAAAGTGTGACAAATATACGAAAACAACAATATTCTTGTCATGGGGGACTCAAAGGTATCCTCCTTGATGAATTTTGGATTCATATTTTCATTATATGGTCATATTCTTGTTTCCTTTGTGGTATTTATTATACATATATTAATATTTTTACTTATTTAAGAATTTATTCAATGTAGTCCCCATAGATTAAAAAATTGGCCTACGTAGACAACTAAAGGGCTGAATCAACCTCATCACTTGAGGGATCTTCCACAACTACACCCATAGATCCATCAAGAGAGCCAATTGTGTAGTGTGGATATGGGAGAGTTGAAATGATATCAGTGTATCCACATGTGTGTGTGGGTGATACTATGATGGACACATAATGAGAGGGAGAAACTAGGGAGGTTTGAGGCGTGAGTTGTGGGTTTCGATCCCATAGTAGGACCAATTGATGGATGCCACCGAATAACTTATAAAGTGGAGTGGCCCAAAATTATTGATCAGTGTAGGACATGATTTTGATGCTACACTATTCCTTGTTAAAATTCCTTGGGAAATCAGTTGTACTATCTGAACAAAATACTATGAACCATAGGATAACTTCAAACATTCATATTTATCCTCCTTCCACCTGCACTATCGCATAAATTGTTGGTTCGACGTAGCGAGACACACCCGACACCATCTACATGATCCTAACACTCAAAAACCACCATGGATATCCCTCTATGACGATCATACTGATGTTTCCCAGACTCACTCAATTTCCATTAGGCATGATTGAAACACTATTTTCATGTAACCAATTCATTGGATAATGATTTTGGTAGATAAAACCATGTGAATCATTCCTGAAAACCCCATGAAACTGTTATTTCCAAAAAACCAGCATTTACCAATAAATTCCCATTCACGTTCATTGATGTAAATATTATCATATTTAGATAATTAGTTTGGTAATATAAATATAATTTTTGGATTAATTATATAAAAATTATCCAATGGTTAATGTTTCCTAATTTTATAATCCATTCAATATTTTGGGTAACAATTAAATACAATATAAATTACATTGTGCATTATTACATCATTAAAGCATAAAAGTGATGTAATAAATTATATAGAGAGTATAGAAAAAATATATTCTCAATAAATAAAGTAATGTGATTTTAGGTTAATTTATTAATTTTTTAAAATATTTTATGAGTCCTTCAGAAACAATATTATATTTTGACATTTTAAAATTAATTCTTTAGAAAAAGGGCTCACTTCCAAATCAAAGGAGGTAATATTTCATTGATTTTGTAATTTTAAATTATAAAATAAATAATAAAATCCTCTTTTTAGATTCATTTTCAAAGTATCATTGTATGCATTTTCTTTTTTTTATATTATTATATAGAGCCCATAACCAAAATTTGGGAAATATTAATGAGTTCCCTAATCTTCTCTGATACAAACCCACCCAAGATCAAATTTATCTTCACCTAAAAACCATGGGTTAAATAATTAATATAACCTAAAATAAATTTAGTCCTTCCATGGTTCCCAATATCACACATGAATATCCTCCTAGGATTTCAGAATCACTGTCCTTACCACATTCTCTTCTTTTCTAATCAAGAACATTCTTCATATTTAGCATTTGGAATATATATGGTTTATATTATCATGAAATAATAATGATATCTATACAATCCAATTTATTTTGTAATCATTAAATACTTTTTTTCAAATCATTAGTTCATTTACCAAATTAGTTATTGTGCTGAAATTTAGTATGATATCTCCCTCTCTCTCACTTCAAATCCAACAACTAATTTTTAATAAGCGTTTTAAATCTCAATTAGGTATTTTTTTCATGACACGAAAAATATTCAATACTGATAATTTTATTTCCAAAAAATGTATAGATCATTTCACTCTCCCATTGTAACATTTATCTTATATATTAATTTGCTAATATTTTGTTAGGGTCACTCTCTTATCTTTATTAAATAACCTTATTTATGTATTGCATTTTTTTTAAATTATGATTTTTTGTATAAATATTTACACATTCAAGTTATGGGAATTTTTACAAACAAATTATTATTTTCCCCTTTCACACTCATTAATACAATTTATGAATCATTAATTATTTTTGTTATACTGATGAAAGTTTACTGTGATTTTTCATTCTAATGATTCTGTCTTGAAAATAAATCCCCATTTCCACTAAAGGGCATTTTCATAGATGTACCTATCAACAGTTTCATGTGGAGTTAAATTTAGATAACCCACAATCCAAGATTCTGGGGTTAAAATTGATGGAATACATATTTATGATATATTATGTTTGTTTTATACTTATGAATGTATGTGATATAAACACAACGGATGCACCGAAAATAATATAGTACTTTAATGAATTGAGTAATGTTTTAAACTCTTATTATGTCATGTATGAGATTAGGTATTGAACCTAATACATTATAGTACTTTATAGACCCTTTAATGATGTCTTGGAGGCAATCCTTTACCTATGTTTATGATGTCATGTTTATTGTTTTTTCCGCATTCCCATGTTTCCTCAATGTTATCATGTTATATCATTCCTCATTGTTCAATTTTATGATTCTCACTACTTTTATATCCCATTTAAATTAATATTATCTATCATATAATACTTTCTTCATTTAATACTTTTTATATTCCCTTACTGAGATTCATATCACATCCCTTTATTTTGTTTGTCCCTAGGTGATGCAATTCCATTTTAATAATGATTAAATATTAAGATCTCGTGAAAGAATATTTAAAATATTTAGATACACCCCATGTATAATGTTATTATTTAATGTACACAATTACCAAAATACAGTAGGATTATAAATCTTTTAAGTTGTTTTGTATGTATTATTATGTAATAAATCAAAAATTAATATGTTATAATGAAAACATATACAATAGTTGGAATCAATAGAAAGTATACTTATTTTTAATTTTATGACATGAAAAATATAGTTAAATTATTATGTGTAGGAATATGTATAGTAAAATGTCCCTTAATTTTTGTAATGCATAGTTTAATTGGAATCCATGAAAATATATCAATTTATGGATAATACAGGTTTATGTTTCTCTGGTATAAATGTTCCTAGATGTGACAACCAAAATAACAATGTACTGAAATAAAAAATCATGAAGTGGTGCAGTACATCATGCCTTTCTAAATACCTATTTTGACATTACTATGATATATGATTTCATAAATCCAAAATCACATTACAAACCATTAGTATGGAAACATAAAATACCCATATGAGTCTATTTTTTGAAATAGATAATTAATAACAAAGATTGATTCCTCAAAATTCATAAGTTATGTAAATTATTTTCATTTATATGTTATCCCACTAAGGTTATTGGATTCTCATTTCTGTGATTAATAGTTTAAACAAATATTCCATAATAATTCCATTATTCTTGCCATTGGATCTAAATAGGAAAAGTCAGGTCAATAATCAATGTAATAAGAAATGTGATGAATTCCAAAATGAGATACATAAAATAATGATATCTCATGTAATAAATATTTTGATTTTTCGAAACTAGTTATCCAAAATCATAATTAAAAAATTTCACATAATTTAATGAAAAAATATATCATATAGGATGGGGGCGTCTTGTCAAGGTAATTTATCATATAAAAGTAAAAAATTAAATAAGATTAAATTTCCTACATCTAAAAATATTGAATGTGACACCAACAGAATTCCATAAAGGAACTTAAATGTGTTTTAAGATTAATGTATAATCCATAATGTATCTATTTTCCCATAAAATAATGAATATAATGGAATGGAATAAATTACATCCTGTGAAACACTTTATTGTACATTTTATTATATGTTGGAAATGTAAGCATTATTCCAGTCATTACCATAATCATAGGAATAAATCATCAACTAAGTAAGTACATATTTTATATAAATTTTTGAAGTTTATTTATATTGGTGTTTATTTATTAGTAATTGAAAATTATGTAGTGGAATTATTTTATAAATGGAATTCTGGATACAAGAATCATGAAACATATAAGTATTTTTCAATAAAATATTTTCCTTATGAATTTGAATCATTTTTTAAATGGTACTGATAACACATTAAATTTATTTAGTGATAAGGTTATATTTCAGAAAAAACATGATTGAAGTATTAACGACCTTTAGTATGTGACTGATATTGGGATAAAAATAAATAATCATGGGATGATATGACTATATATATTTTTATGTTTGAGAACAATGAAACCAATTTTGGAGTTTTATGTAATGGAAGTTAAGCATGATTAATGAATTTTTTGGAAACATAATACCGGATAATATTTTTTTTATTTTCAGGTGATTAAAGATATTTCAGTATATTGTTTTGGGGTTGATGAATATATATCCAATAGGATTAATATAAATTATTATTTGAGAAGAATGATGTTATATTTTATAAAGTGTCTGTTGAAGGGTATCAAAAATATTTGTGGAGAAATGATTCAATAATGTTGTTGTTATTAGTTTTATTTGGGATATTTGGGTGTTTGTTTAAGGAATGATATATTTTAAAAAATTGGTATTATTTTAGATAAATTTTAGAAATCAATATATTAGGTTTTATTAATATTTAGTATTATCATACATTATGATACCCCTTTTGGATTTAGTAAATATATGAGCAATACAATTTTATTCTTTGGAAGATTATGTGATCTGTTGGAAGTGTATTCTAGTTCTTTATGAATATAATGATTTAACTCGAGTGAATATCATTTGGAACAAAATATGAGATTATAGAATAAAATTAGTAACTAATGAAATTATACTTGTCAAATATGTATATTTACATATATGCATAGAACAAATTTTATATGAATTTAATATATCTAGGAAAATAATCCCAAAACAAAAATGATGCCTTATCATGATCATTTTTGAAGAATTGATTGTATTTTAACCAATTAAAAATTTATGGTTTTGTGGTTGATGACATTCTCATGTCCTTGTTCTTTATAACTCTGTATTTTTTTTTGGTGATAGAATTTTTCTTCCCTATATATAATTTTACATCCCAATAATTTTATTATACTATGAAACCTAGTATTGTGATGACCTTTACACTTCCCATTCTCTATTTTGAAGTGGATTTTTTATTAATCCTTTTTAAAATGTGGGTTTAAATAAATATATTTTAAAGAAATGAAAAATTTATTACAAAGACAATGTTCAAACTATGAGGACCATGTTTATTAATGGGGGAATGAATTTAAGGCACAAATATTTTAAAAAGAAAACTATGTTCTGTAGTGTATGTGATACGCAACAACAAACCCAAATAAACCATGATTATTTAAATATAACAATTATAAACAAGTCATTAATGTTTTTGGTTATTAATATTATTAAATAAATTATTAAATATTTATAATGTTCCAAGTCATCAAAAATATATTGAAAAATACTTTGTAAAGAATCACTAAATTTTAAATAATATAATGTTCTTCTACAATATAAAAAATTCTTCAAAAACTATTTTATTCTTTTTTAGTGAAAATACTATAAATAATTTTTTGAAAATTTAGGCTTTTTTGTTGAAAATTTAAATTGTTTTTGAAGTCATCATTTCAAAAATAACATAGATTGAGTCTTTAAGAGTTTTCAGAATATATTGATTTTAACTGAATAGTCACTAGTAAGAATTTTTTTAAAACATTAATTAATTTTCAGAAATTTTATAATTTTAATGAATAATTATATTTTTAATTTATAAAATGTATTATGACAATATTTAATCATATTTTTTACAATTAAATCATATTTATTCTAGATTTTAGCATATGTTTATTTTTACGCTTATAAGTCATTTTTAAGAAAACTATTCTGAATTACATAATGATTCTCCCTTAAAATTAATTTAAATAACCCATAATGAGGAATTATTTAAATTTATAGGTTTTATTATATATATATATATATATCCTTTTAATGTATTGTTTATTTAATTATTATTTCTAGTTATCGAGTTAAAGTAAAATAACTTTTTTTTGAATAATATATTTTTCTGAAAACAACATTCCACCATGATTATAAGTTTTTTTAAACTAAATTCATACACCAATATGAATTTAATTTTATAAAATGGATTCCATAATTTTAAAGATTATAATAATAATAGTTAATATGGAAAACCTAATTTTTGGACAATATGAATTGTAGTTGTAAAAAATATTTATTACAATATCGAAAGAAATATTTGTTAATAAAAGGTAAAATAAATTTATGAAGAAATAATAATATACTATCCCTAATAATATTAATATTTATATTTCCTTTTTCAATTTTGTAATTATTTTATTTTTTTGATAAATTAATAAAAAAATTATTTCGATAAAAATTATATTTTGATACCATACAATAGAAATTATATTCTGGTATAATAGGAAATCTGAATTAAGATATTACATTGTGATGAATTCATGAATTTTAAATATTAATTATTTTTTAATAAAATAATTAAATAAATTTTATTCATTAAATATAAATGATAATAAAATTGTATGAAGTCATACGTAATTGTTATAAGGGTTTGAAAATTGTTATTATAAAAAACCCATCCTTTCTCAATAAATTCTATTTATTGTTTTAAAAGATAAAATTACAATATTTATATAATAATTTTAATAAAATAAATATGATTTATTGAATCATAATATATAAATTCTCAAATAGTTAATTATTTATCATTTTCTAAAATAGTGGAATTTGAATGTAAAAATTAAATCAGGTAAAAGATACAATGTGTATTATGACATCATAAATGCCCAAAAGTGATGTAATAAATTATACAATGTGTATTAATGAACAAATATTTGCCTCAAATTTTAATTTATGTGATTTTATGTGATTTTAATTATTCTATAAATCATCTATGAATCCCCAAAAAAGTAATATTATATTTTATCGTTATTAAAATCAAATGTTTATAATCATGAATTTCTTCCACAATAGTAAGGGTAATATTTTCTTGATAATAGACTTTATAGTAATAAAATAATTCAAACCAAATCTATTTGTTAGAATTTTTTTAAAATCAAAGAATTTTTGTTTTGATTACATGTTTATATACAGTCTAAATTCTATTTTTGGGAAATAATAATGAACACCACTATATTTTTCTATGTATACCCAACCAACGTCTATTTCATGATCACTAAAAAACCACGTTTTAGGTAAATATTCATCCCTATAGTCTGTATATTCCCCCCAAGGTTCCCCTAAGCTTTCAACAATCCCCTTTCATGATTTTGGCATCACCCTCCCAAGGCAAGGTAACTCTTTATTTGTTTTTTCTTTCAAGCACCATATTTGTATCTACCATATTGAATCTAAATTAGTTTTGTTTTTATGACTATTAAAATCCCATTTATTTTAAAATGTATGTCATAAAAATTTTATATTACTTATCCCCTTTTATTATAATATTTACCTAATCTGTTACTATGAAAAAACATAGTAAGTAATTTCCTGTTGTTAATTTTTATTCGAACAACTTCTTTGTAATTAGCCTTCTTAATCAAAATTGGTTATGTTTTCTGGACTCTATAAAGACCCAAATACTATAAAATTTACTTACCAAAAATTACTGAACATTTATCCCCTCTTATTATCAAAATTTTCTAAGATGTTTTAGTGCCAAAAGTTAGTAAGGGGTCCTATATTTCTCCTATTTATTCATGCATCATATTAATGTAAAACATTTTTTTTAAAATTAATAATGATTGGATATATTATTACACATATATATTACATATATTTTTTTATCCATATTATAAGAGACATATTTAACTCTCAATAAACCATTTAATGAATCGATATGTAATTTCGTTATACTACTCTAATATCACTATGATTGTTTCCTTGAAAATAATTATGTCATCAATATCCACCCCCATTTCCACTCATGGGTATTCACCTATATGTATCCAAACATAATTTCTTTTTTATTTTGAATTTATTTAATCTAGTTTCCTTGATTTTGGAGTTAAAATTAATGAATTAAATCCTCATTTTTTATGATATATGTGGCACACTTTTTCTTATACATGATATTGAAGCAACTATGATTCCTGAAATAATATTCACATCAATTTATTGGGTATGGGATTAGTCGTGTGAGACATCATGTATGATATTAGGAAGCGAACCTAATCCATTATGGGACTTATCCGGGATGATATTATTTTTTGGTTGTAATCCTTGACATATTTTTATGATGTCATGTTTAAAATTGTTGACACATTCCCATGTTGCCTTTTTGTCATCTTGTTTTATCATGAATCATTGTTCATGTTTTTGATTCTCACACCTTTTTTGTCCCATTGATTTTCTTATTATATAACATGAAATATATTATTCATGTTATTATTGTTTTATACCATTTTCAGTATTTATGGATCTCCCCTTTCTGATGTATGTCCACATGTTATCCTATACGGTTTTATAAAATATTAAAAACTAAGAGCATGATAAGAATGTTTTTTATAATATCGATCTTCCCCCTATTTTATGTTTTTATATAATAAATAATAAAAAAATTCAATGTTATTATCTATCTTTTGGGTTTAATTATATTTATTATGATATAATAAATCAAAAATTAATTAGTAATAAGACAAATGTAGTCATGTTTTATATAGGTGATGTGGTAGTTAAGGTAGATATGGTAATATTATATATATTTTTAAATACATGATGATTTGTTAAATGATATAAAGGATTTAACAAATCATTATCGTTGAAGGAATAAAGACTTGGTTAATGACATAGATATAGTTTCATTACTTCATGATTGATTACATAAGATCTATTGAAGATATAAGATAAAATATTGTTATATTATTAGTATTATTTGACAATGTGAACCATAGAGAACAATGTTATAGAAATAAAAATGAGTTGTCAATTACCATGTTGTATTTCTTAACCATGATATACTAGGGTCTCCCAGAATGACTAGATAACCTCTTATTATACCTTAATATTAGTTGTTATTATAATTGTAATACTAAAGGATTAAATAGAAATCATAAATCCTGAAATAGATATATCATAGTAATGTATAAATCAAACCCTATGATAATGGAATATTTCAACTGGTATAGGGTGATAACTTTTTTGGGGGTTGATAAAATATGACTTTATATAAATTATGATATTGGTATATTGGTGAATATAACTAATGTAAATTCTACATCAATACTTTATGATTGCTATATAAGAGAATATGATGGATCCTCTAGGAATTTAAGTGGGTATGGAAATATAAATAACCCTCTAGGATTTATATTTTATCTTATAATACCTATACCATAGGGATGAAATGATGCTTTTACCGAGTTTGATGGATGAATAGCTATATACAGCCATTGATGACAATCTGATATTATAGTTATGATGTGATGTCACTTTTGTGATATGAGATATCATTATTCATGATTGTGAGGATAACCGATCTACTATCTATGAAATAGTGATCTTGTCAAATATGATATAGAAAAAGACAAAAGAGACCTCTATGATATACATATATTATAAAGATATGAGTAAGAATCATAAATCCATTATTTATTCAGAAAATCATTCACATATTTATATAAATATTAAATAATACTACTAAATTATTATATATATTACTCTAGAATAAAGCGAGTGATTATAAAATAGGGGAATCGTAGATGGACCAAATGGAACACATAGAAGACTTGGACATGGGGTGAAATTTTTGTATGTACAATAAAATGACATCTAAAAAACCATTAATAAACTATATAGTTAGAACATGATCTAAGGAGGGAGGAGATACCTTGAAGTCTTGTAACATGTAGCTTCTTTATAAGGATGGATAAACCTGAATGATATGTATTATAGGGATGGACAGATGGTAAGAATACATGAATTCATGAAATATGTAGACTCATTATAGTATAAGGAGGAGACTGAGTATTTTAATAACAAAATAAAAATTATAAAATAACCTCTGGATTTCAGGTTCAATAATTTATATCAAATGGATATAATCATTTTTGGAGGTTACAGGTAGAGATATAGAGTTATTAGATACATCATTAGAGAATTTTTTTTCAATTTTATTTGTTTTATTTTAGAAGGATGTGAAAAATTCAATTATGGGGACATAGGGGATCTAACTAGATTGATTAACTTATTTTATTTTTTATTCATCTAATATCTTGATCATGTTTATATATCTAATTTATCAAAAGTGAATGAATCTTCTGATTAACATGATGAAATGTCATTGCAATATTGATCCATGCATTAGAGAATTAAAAATGATAGTTTTTTAAGTTAATGTTGTTAGGAACATAATGGGATAAACCAAAAATTGGGAGGGATGGTGGCTGAATAAATGTGTGTACATTTTCTATTTTATTTAATCCTTCATCCATTTTCACCTCCATTATTAGTTAGTTAATCTGTCTCCCAATTAATTTCATCTAATTTATCCTTTGGTTGGAATAGATTGTCTATAACCAGGAAATCAAAAAAAAAACAATCATCAGAATTTGATAATGATGTTCATATAAAAGATTGATAACTATGTCCTTGGTGGATCATGGTTGTTATAACATGAACATTGACTAATTTTTATTATTGAAAAAAGATAAATTATTTCAATATATATATAGAATAATTATTTTAGCACTAATGACATACAAATAAAATAATAAATTGTTATTCTACAGTCTCTACAAAATACATGATTCTAACTACAAATCATAATGTTAATCCAAACTAAAATGATCATGTACCACATAGAAAAGGTATGTAATATCTTTCTATATGATGTATCCCTTATATTTATCAATTGTAACTGTTGTCTTACCTATTTTCATAATTCTACAATAAAGTATTTTCAGTTTGATTTATCAATATTCCTTTCTCAAATATTTTAATTTTTAGTCCATCCAGACAACTTCATCCATCTTCTTCTCTTTCATCAACAATATTGTAATAATAACAGTGGATATATATTCGTTTATTCAATAATCAATCTCTCAAATAATCATAGTATAGATACCCCCACATTTATTTTCCCTTTTAATTAAAGTATATCTAATATCATTGTATCTTTAAACCTAACTATTTTCAATCATCGAATATACCTTTTGAAAATGGAGTCCCTATTATTTCCATGATATTATACATCTTTTGATCCCATAAAATCATAGTCATAAATTCTCCATCTTCTCCTATCTTATTGAAGACTTGAACATTATCTCATTCCTTCCTTATGATAATTGTAAACTCCTTCTCTTTATAAAACTCTATAAACTACACATTTTGAAATATACATGTATTACTGAATTTTATATTTTTTTATAGTGTTCTTAAAGGTATTTCATTACTTCAAAGATCATTGTTATATACTCTAAAATTAAAACTCCCAATGCATTAGACATACTTAAAATATTATGCATATATCAACTAATATTTACAAAAATTGTTGCATAATCTATGTGAACTTATCCTTTATCATTCATTTTGTTCATCTTTTTATTTACTATAAACGTTATTATTACTCAAATAAAGAGTTAAAACATTATGTTATATCATACGAGAAACCATAACTTTTTCATCATTATAAATAAGTCCTTATACATGGATTCCCTAACATGTGAATCCTCGTACATTGATTATTCTATCATGGTCCCTTTACATGGATGATACATTTGAATCCCATTACAATGATTAATTTTATACAAATCTCTACATGTGTATCTGGAATCACAATAGGTCAATAACTTTTAGGATCCCTTTATAGGGACATTCAGTTTATAAGAAAAAATAAACATATGGATTTTCTTTACCATTTGAGGTATTGTATTAATATGATGATTTTAATGTCTCAAACTAATGATTAGTAATACCATCCTTATGATAAGATATGTAAAAATGATGGGAGACTTTATATTTAAATAAAATGTTTCATGCCATTGTGTTTATCCCTATGAAGCTTTTTTATCAACCGTAATTCTGGTTTCGTTTATCTTATTGAACTGGTTATCATTTACATACAAAATTAGCGCATCAACCCTATAAAATCCATAACCTATCCATTTCTTGTTTATATTTCATAAAATATATTCATCTTTTCATAACATCCACATATAAATCATGAAATAAAATTCCATATCATACGTTCATCATCCCCACTAACCATTTTAATCTTTCGGGATTTATTTAATTTACTTCAGATAGATCCTTCTTTTAAGAATAAGTAATTCCATATCTACTTTACTTGTTGGAAACCATCAACTAGATTTTCCATTTTGTGACTTGATCTCATATAATCCCATGGAAGTACATACTTTAAATTTTCATTTTCACTCAATAAGTGATGAAGAAACATTCAATACATTCAATTTACCTGGTAAACAATATAACCTTTTGCAATCATTAAAATCCATTTCACACCATAATATATTTCATGGAAAATATGATATTCTTTTATATAATATTGGGAAGTTCTATCATGCATAAAATCTATCTAACTTCTAACACCACATTTATATTATTGGGAACATTATTCAATTTGTGAATCCATGAAATATCAATATATATAAATCATGAAACTTGACACAATTTCCTTGAAACCTATTGAAAAAATATTATAGTAATATATTTAGTGCTAAAAATATCCCTTATTTACTTTTCATCAATACCAACTATAAAAAAAGATATTTAAATATATGATCCTTCTCTTCTTCTCTCACGCTTTTCTTACTAATTCATTTTATTTTAATTTCCCACCACTATTGATAATAAATAAAAAGTGTATAGAAGAAGGTGGTTTTAATACATACCTATGAAATTTGAAATTAGTCATCCCACTCTATGTTAATATTTGTAACACCCTAAAATTTCAATATATAATTCACTATTAAATGAATTTTATTTTCGTCATTTTATACCACTCAAAACAATGAGCACACAAAATTAGGATAGAGATATAAAAAATAATATTATAACCTACGGGTTTTATTGATGGGTACGGCTAGGAGTAGCTGAATTATGAAAAATTTGTAGCAAATTATTTATAATATAATTTAATTGATTGGGATATAATAAAATAATTTTAAATAAAATCAAATAATATAAAATGAGTGAATTTTTAGAAAATGGTTTTATGAGTGGAATATGTTTTTATTAATGTAACTTATATTATTCTATATAGTTAAATTATTTGATCAAAATTTATAAGTCATATATTTATGAGAATAAATTAACATTCATTTAATTTTTTTACTTTATAAGCAATGAAAATACATTCATTTTCTAACTCAAAAATACATTTTTTAAAATTTGTCCCCTATTTCATTTTTTGTGTGATTAGTATAATTAATTTATAATAACTTTTTAATTTTCATTTGAAGAAAAGTACATAATTTTTGAAAAAAATTAAAATATTATATTCAAGTGATTGTTTTTGGGAAATACACAAAATGATTTATTTTCGACTGAATTATCAAAAATACTATTTTTTCACTAAATATTACAATTTTTTCATTAAATATTGTAATTGAAAAGTATAAATTTTCAAAGAATATTATTTTAAATTAACATAAAACACCAATATTTTTAATATAAGATAACTAATTCCATATTAATCAACAATATATTTGTTTTTGTTATATGATTAATTTATTACAGAAAAAATTATAAAAAGAATTTTTTACTTTGTTTAGAGAACATATATTAATGTTTGATTTTTCCTCTTATAGAAATTAAATAATATAAAATTGAATCCATATTTATAATAATAATAGTATAATTAAGTAAAAAGTCTTATTTAATTTTTTATCATAATGAATACTAACCATTATAGAAGACTATCACTATGATAAAGAGTAAAATTGGTTAACCGAGGTTAAAATTTTGTGATATGGTTTCAAACTAAACCAATAAAATTTATTTTGTACATTTATTATTGTAATTGTATCAAAAAAGTACAACATTTTAAAATATTAAATATTTTAACATACAACATTGATTGTAACATTTATAAAAATTTAGGTTATGATTGATTAAAAAATGGAACTCTCTCTCACCTGTTATGTTGTTTTAATGTGGAAGTATATAGAAATGATATATGAATGGATTTAGATGATAAATGTGATGATTAATAAACTATATATATATATATATATATATTATTTTGATTTTTTAGTTATGATATATCTACCGTTAACAATTATGATACTCTTACATAATGCTTATAGAAGTTGTAAAAAATGTTAATTATTTAAACAATATTAAATGTATCATGTATTTTATTAATTGATATGTGAGAAAACATTAATTTATATTTACAATTTTTAAGATATGGTTATATATTTTAAATTCTAATTACAATTTATTCTTCATGTATTTAAAAGCAAACATTTATGAATTGTTCTAAAAATGACATTAAATTACATTTAATATATAAAAAATATTTTCTAATCATTATAAAATCCTAAAAATACAATATGAACTCAAATTAATTTGATATAATAATTTCTAATATGAATTTTTAATGTATTTACTACTTTGAATTTATACAATTACTTCAATGGTCCTTATCAATTAAATGAATTGGTATCACAATTAATGTTAAAAGGGTTAACGAGGATGGAAAACCGAAATATATTGTTAACAATGAAACATAAAAAAAAAATTTATTTTTTGAGTTTATTTTAACCTTATTCTCTTTTTTATTAGAATACATTGTACATTGCAACCATTTCACATGAGAATACACATGTTATATATTAATATTTATTGTATTTATAATAGTTCCACCGACCTAACATATAAAAGGGTAATTACTCTAAAGTATTTACACCACTTAATAAATTTAATTATGAAAATAAATACCCAAATAAATAACTTGACTTCCTATAATATTTATAAATCATATTGTATTCGAATAATACCTCTTCTGAATGACTAATTTGAAATCAAAAGTTGGTTTTTCAAAGAAGAGGTGTCAATCATAACCAAGTTCCTTCAAAACATTTTTTGTTTTTTCTCATTAAATTTCACCCTAAAAATGCCTATAGAAAAAAATCAGTATATAGAATATTCTAATATATTATTGTGATAATGGAAAAAAATTTATTGATTTACTTTTCCATCATATGGGAAAATAAAACATCACATGTGTATACTCGTGGACTACCACCTCAACAAAATGACGTGTTTGATTTTTCACGACTACATCAAATGGATGGTTATTATGATATATTTATTTAATCTAAATGATATAGATGAAATTTTTATTATTATATAACTATAATATATTACATACCTTTTTTCCCTATAATTTGTTAAAAAATTATAATGTCCCTCATGCGTACATGTGGAATACCACCTCTAAAAATAATGCTAATTCATTTGAGATGTCTAAGATTAATGGAAGATTATCAAACTATATTTAACATTTAAAAATAACAATCCTATTATAAATAATATGACATAGTTTTTTAACCATAATTACTTTTATTCTGGTCAACCTACCAACGTTGTTTTTAGATTAAGTTTTTAATGTCTTGACAATTTTTGAATTAAAAATAATAGATTTAGTAACTTAATAAGTTGCAGAATTAAATTAAATTAAATGGAAAATTATATTGATATAAACATTAAAATTTTTATTAATGAAGTAGAAAACCAATTAAATTATATTTCTCAGGATTTTTTAAATATATTAAATGATTATAGACCCGTTGGAAGATATTTTCCATTAAAATTTTGTTTTAATGTTTTTCATTCAATGTAATTCTCCTCCTTGTCCATGTTAATAAAACCTTATAATAATTTTTTATTTTTTTTAAAAGGTGGGGGCCGAATCCTCATTTATTATTGAAGCAAAGTAAAGACCTATTTAACAGGGTAGAGGGAGACCCAATACATAGCTCGATGGACCAGTTGGCATTTAGCCCATTACATGGCCCGTAGGCCCATTTTTTTTGGCCCAAAGCCCATTCTCTGAATAGTACTGCTACAGTACCCACACTGCTACAATACTACATAGTACCCTTCACTGCTACAGTACTCTGTTGCCGCTAGAGTGACCTACCTCCGCTAATGTGGCCAATATTTCTACAGTACCATCGCCACTATAGTACACTACATTACTGCTACAGTACCTGTTCCCAATGGGTTTTAAACTATTTGTTTACATTCTATATAAATTATGAAATGTTATATTATCCATTTTTTTCCTTATGACTAACTTTAGAATTTTCTAAAAAGTGTGAAAATAATGTTATCTTATGAATAATATGAAATGGATGGATTTTACTACATTCATGGTATTTGTTTATTATATAATTATTTTATAATTTTACAAAATTATTTTTAGTGAAATGAATTTTCAAAATATTTTTCAATACTTTTTGTTAAAATGTGATCAAAATAAAATGTTATTTATCCACCATTTTAGGAACAATTCAATTATTCTTTTAAATATATTATCAACCACGAAAAAATAATTTATTGATTCATATGGTTTACTGGGTATATATTTTAACAATACCATCACCTTATTTATTATGATGTATTGTGATCATGTTGTTCTATTTATTGACTGGGGAAAATATTGATATTTTTTATGCTTGTACTTGAATAAGAATTATTATATTGAATATATTTTTTATTATTAATTCATACAATGAATGATCCGGACATAGTACGTGATGGGTAGTGCTCGGTTATAGATAACCATGTGATTCAATCATAGGTCCCATGAGACAAACAATCCTATGTATATAGTGTATGACTTCCCAATTATTTATGATTAATTTAAAAGTGGCCTTGAAAATATGTTTCTGATGGATTAACATAGATCCAGGAATATATTATTATGATGTTCGAAATTATGAATCCCATCACAATGAAATATTTTAATTTTATTCATGATATTATTTATATTTTTATCCTTTGATATATATTTTTTGTTTTTGATGATGGTTTTTATGGAAATAAATTTATTTCACAAGGTAAGAAATGGGAATATTATTTAAATAAATGTTAAGGATCTTCTATGGTTGAAAATGTTTCCATCAAGGAAAAAAGTTCATTTTTTTCAAAGAAACCCTCAATGAAATTTATTTTATACATTATTATTATTTATGAAAAAATTGATGTAAAAATAGTATAATATTTTTATATGTTGTTTACTTTAGAGATTATTTTGATCTATGAAATTGTTATAAGAAAAAAATAAAACTTTCATATGCGCTTTAATTTGTTTCCAAAGGAATAATGGGTTTTTGTATCCCTTTTTGAGATTTTTTTTCACATCTAGATTTTATAAATATCTTTTATATGTATTAAGGAGGAACATCATTATAAGGGATTCCATTGGACTTCAATACTTCTGATCCCTTAGGTTTTGGCTTCTCTTATTTGTCCTCCTTGTCACTTCCTCCCTTTTTTTGAATAAAATAAATAATGATTATAAAGAGGAATAAAAAATATAACAAGTACTATCATTCAATTAATACTATTTGAGTTAAATTCATTGAATGTGTTTTGAATGAAAATTTGATCTATTTATTGGAATCTAATATTATTTAATGAAGTATATATTGAGTGTCATGTTTCACTTTTTATTGAAAGGATTTGATATGGAAGAGTGTTTTTATAATTCCTGAAATACATAAATTGAATAGATCCTCATAATTTATGAAAGTGTCACCTAATTTATAATTATTGTAATTATGGGTTTTACCTAAAGGGATATTATAATTCGTAATAAATGAAATATTTATATATCTTTTTTCGGATTATAGATATAAGTTAAATTTAAGAGTTTTAGGCACCATCATGGGACATTTAGTGCATGTATGATCCTGTGTGTAAAAGTGTTAATATTATTATGATTTGTTATGAATTTGGAGTACCTCATTGGAATTTATGGATTTTTAATAGAATTTTGAGTTATATATACCCCACATTTTTAGTATGTATTTTAGTGAAAAGGTTATTTTAGGAATCATTCATTTATATTTTATGGACATTAGTTTCAATTGTTTCATAACCATTATGGTTAATAAGTTAATTGTTTATGGTAGTTATGGTTAATTGGATAAATTTTTTATTAAATTATGGGACCATATGATTTATAATCTTGATAACCATGAGATTAAAATGTGATTTGGTGAAAAGGTGTTTAATTTTTATTTTAAATATGTTAAAAATATTGGGATCATTATATAATCAAGGTAAATTATAATAAATTTTTATAAGGTGGTATTTGATTCGAGAAAAAAACGTTCAGTTATATTTTTTTATCATTAATTTTTTATTACATAATGGCAATTCAAGTTGTTAATGTGAATCATTATCATGTTTTTATGATTGTATGATTAGGGAATATAATTTTTTATGTCACAATATGAGTGATTAATGTTGTTTATTGATAAATATTAAATATATTTTAGAAGAATTTGTGATCATATAAATATAATTTTAGGTTTCACAACATCGACATGAATATTCTGAAGAGTTTTAAAGTCAGTTTCTTAAATTATTATTTATGTTAACATTGGGAGTGATTTTTGGGGATTGAAGGATTAATGTAGTATTTATTCAACTAATAATATATTTATATTAACTATTATCTTATATTTTTTTAAAATGTTTCGTTTAAATTAGTAGAAATTAACTGGAGAAATAATCTTTAATAATTTTTTTTTCATACTTTACTAGTAGATTTCTCTTCATTATGCATGAAAAATTCATCATGATCATGAATGGGTACATCAGAGGATGAAAAAGATATTATAGAATGGGATGAAAACATGTATGTAAATTTTATTATATTTATTATCCCCATAAAATAATAATTTCTCAAACTCAATAAAATTATAATAAAATATAAATTATTATGTGGAATGTAAGACTCACCAAACAATGTATGTGTTTAGAAACCCATTTTAACATAATATTCCTATAGAGTTACATGAACAATAAGTTTTATGTTATTGACAAGATAATTAATGTTATTGATAAAATTTATATTTTATTTTACTAATATTTAGTAATTTTTTTAAAATAATCAAATTTACATTATAATTATAAATGTTTTTAAAGAGTATGAGAATTTAATCCCATAATAGTTTAACATATATTTCTCCTTTAAATCAATATTAATTCCAATAGCGTATATATCATGAAACATTGAGCATGGACAAAATAAGATAAATATATTTCAATGAAAATTATAATATAGTTATTCGATTGTAAGGTATTAATAAGAGTAAATTAATTATTAAATATATGTATATAATGTTTACTAATAACATGTTCATATTTGAAAATAATAAATTATTTTCAAAAAAAAATATAAAAATAAAGAAGATATATTATTCAAAAAAACTGTTTTGTGTGACTAATTATTTTCAACGTAAAATAAGTTAAGGAAATTATATGAATAATTATATTAAACTTTATAGGTCATATATATAATAAAATAAATTATTAATCATCAAATAATGGTTAATTGATATATAATGATAAAAAATTCATTTTAAACTTTAATTATATTATTTTTCAAAAATGGGTTTTATTTCATTTTAGGAATAGAAATTATAAATATATTTTTTATAATTTTATAAATTATATTTAAATATTGGAATTTATTTTTTGTAAACATTATGTCATAATTATCATATATATGTTTTTTTATTTTGTCTAAAAATACTAATTTTTGAGTGAATAGTTAATCGTACCAATTTTTATGATACTGATATTTGTTTTTCTTAAATGAAGTAATATAAATTTATCATTTCTATTTTGTATTGGATTTAATGTAATAGATTATAAATTTTATTAAACATAATATAATTAATTCATAAGGAATCAATGTTATATTGTTTTTAGAATATGTGAATTTGTTTCCTAATAAACTTTTGTTTTATGAATTAGTGTTTCATTATGTTTAAAAAAATTGTTTTAAAAGTAAAATTTTCTACTTATAAAACATAAATCATAGAAAATGGATTCCGTATTTGGAATTATTATATTATAATTATGTAAAAAAACAATTTCATATTTAGTTATATTTAATAGTAACCATGTTAAAATGTTATCACTACGTTATATTTGGTTCAAAAAACAGGATAAGGTTTGTAAAAATACCAATAATATCATTTATATGATTATATGAGTAAAATTATACCATAAAAATATTATATTATAAATTTTGGAATTTTGATTCCACTTTTCATTGATTATAACATATATAATTTTTTAGTTTAATTGTAATTTAAAAATGTCACTCTCTCTCAGTAGTTATCTTATCTTAATATGTGTTTAGATAGAAATGAGTTATGAAAAGTTATATTTAATAAAATTTTTTATTAATAATATATATTTGTTGAATTAATTTATTTTTAATTTTTATAGATTATATATTTATCATTAATTCTTACGCAATGCCCACACAACACTTGTGAAATTATTAGTAAAAGAAATTTATTTAAAAAAACAAAAATTACTATTTTGTAGATAAAATATGGTTTTTCATAAATTTAATGGATAATTATAATAAATATTATATATAAAAAGAATTTATATCCAAATTACATTATTTGCATGATGTCTTTATAGAAGAATGTAGTGAAAAGTTATGAATTTTAATTTAAGTCATATTTACTAATTAATTTTTTAATATAATTTTTAAAACATGAATATAATTTATGAAATCAAAATAAATGATAGGTTTCAATTATAGAATTATTTGTTCATGTTTAATCAAATGTAAATTAAAAAAATTTCATTCTTAAAACATAATGTTTGAAAAATTAATTAACACTAATAAGGTTAAATGGCCTAATGAGGGGTTAAATTAAAAGATATTGTATAAAATGAAATATACACTTGTATAAATTGAATTAGTTTTATTTATTTATACATAAAACTTGATATAATATAATTTATGGAATATTGGATTCATTTTACAGTAGTTACACATAATATATACAAATATTAAATGTATTTACAATATTTTCACCCACCATAATTTTATAAGGGTACGCCATCTCCTCTATTCCACAGACATCTTTTGAAATTTATTTTAGATGATGTATGATATCAGCCTTTTAAAGATTCATGTCTAGTGGGTTTTCTGTTACCTTTTCTGTTTTTAACTACCTTTTTATTGGAGTTGTGGTTTGGGGTGCTTTTGGGTGAGTTTTTAAGAACAAATAACTGAAAGTGGGGTTGTGCGCGATTTGCGCACATATTGAAAAACCAAACTCCCAAACCATGCCAACCGTGAAAACCTTGACATATAGGATTGCATGGTTAGTGCACAGTTTTCCCTAACCATGCACCCCTACCCAAGAAACTGTGCATGCAGGTTTTATTATCCAAAATTTTATTTTAAAACAACTAAAACCCCCAATACTCCCTTATTTGGACCTTATCCTGGGCCTAAAAAACACTACGTGATCCCAAAGCCTTTTGGAAGGATTTTAAAGTGATCCAAACACCGTTCTTTGAGATCAAAATCCCAGATTAAAGATCTGATCTTTTCCTGATTAGTGGATTTCATCCTGTCACATCTCTTATTCTTTAGCCCCATCATTCCTTGATATCCTAATAGAAGATATCCACTTTTTAAATGGATATAAATCTATGTGGTGATAGGTAGATATAGGATTATCGATCTAGATTTAGATTTGAATAATCTTGATTCCTTTGATCTTAATTTTGTGTTTAAGGATTTACATTCAGATCTTGGTCGATGTCGGTGTGCTACTCGGATTTTGGGTGTTTTCTGTTTGGAAAATATCCATCAATAAACCGAGGTAGGTTATAAAAATAGAACTCCCATAGTTGTGGATTTGATATGTGTATGTGAGTTTATGGATTTTCTAGCATCCCTTTATAATTGATTTTGAAAATTAGAGTTATTAGGAATGCGTAATTTACTTGTGATTTCCTTAGTGATTAATTTATAGCTGAATTACAGAACAAATAAAGGTAGGGTTCCCAAATAGATAATTATTTTGGATATGTGTTATGGGTTGAGATATTTTAATTGAGATATTGAATAGGTTGTGTTATGTTAATTAACTAGGGAAAATTAATTATGACATGAATTTTAGCAATGTAGTATAATTAATTGTGAGAATTAGTTATGTGCTATAATGATGATCAAATATAATTAATTTTGATAATTAATTATGATTAGTTCATATTTGATATCAATAATTAATTATGAATAATTAAGTATGGAATGATAATTGTGTTGATTAATTGATTAATTGTAGAATTAATTAATGAGTTATGTGGTTAGTTAATTGTTGAGTTAACTAATTTCCTTTGAAATGATTTACTAATAATTGCATTAGTAATGGAATTATGTGGCTATGTTTTATGAAAAAAGAATGATTAAATGGAAAATATTTTTGTGGTGATGGACATGGCATTCAAAACCGATTAGAAGTTGTAAATTAGACATGGTGTTCCTCCCTAGTAGTTATCCAAGCATTAGATTTTTTGAGGTAGGCATGAAGAACTACACTGAATGAGATTTGGAGTGTCAGGAATGGTGGCCTATACTAAATGTTATTTGGGATTATTTACATGATGTTAGACACCAAGTGAATGACAATAATGAATGATGATTCAAGTGGGAATGTCAATTGAAATTGGGCCTAATGCGATGATTATATATTAAATAAAAATGTGATAACTGTTTAATTATGCATTGTATTTTTTTCTTCATAAAATTTCATACACTACCTTTTGATTGGACTTTATTTAGACACAGTTGTTGGTGGCCTACTGAGTTGTACTCACAACCTGTTCAGGCTTCATTGTTCGAACCCGAGTAGAATTTTTTGTTATAGGACATGATAAGGTAAAGGCCATAGGATATGTTATTGTTAAGGTTTGGAGCCTAAGAGAGGGAACCAGATGTGGGATGGGACTAACTTTAGAGTTGTTGTGGATTTACTTTTAGTTGCACTGTCATAACATGTTTTACTTTTCAGTTGAGTATTTTATTTTCTTTCTTTGAAAATTTATATGTCATGGTATTGTTCGGGTCATTTATATGCACCCTCAGTTGGATATTTTGGTTTTCATCTATTTTTGAGGGTATAGTATCTTGAATACTAACTTACTGGGCCCTCGTTGCTAGTCAGAAACCTTTACTGTACATGGATGCACACTTAAGCGCATGTGGAAAACAGGTTTGGGCATTGTTTAGTAGAAGTTGGGTTGTCACGTCACAATGTGGTATCAAAGTAGTTTTCTTTTCATTCTTATTAATTTGTTTTTCTATTTAGGGAAAGATAACCAAGAGACTAGTCCAAGTAAAAGCCTTGTAATGAGCTCTTGCAAGGAAGTTGCAAACCCATCTATGAGGGAAAATCTAAGTACTCAAGGTGGGATTGTTGTGATTGTTGTTTGACATTACAGGTGAATATTATTTCAAAATGTATGAATCACTTGTGGTGTGATGTTATATTTGTTTTGACACTTGTTGAATTTTTATTTGTGGCCTAAAGTGCAAATATTGTTGAGTTTTCGTGAATCATTCTAGGAAATAATTGTTTTTGTGACATACATCATTCTTGGAAGTCAGGGGGAAATTGGTGATGTGTATTTTGTTGAACATGAACTATTTTTCGTCTCTGTGAGATTTAATATTTTTTAGAAAAAATTAGAATAAATCGGTTTCTATTGGGAACCTTGATCGACTAAATGACTATGATTAATTAATTAATTGTAGAACTAATTAATTTTAGACAATGTGATTAAATATTGGTTGAATTAATTAATGAGAATGTATGTTTCCTTGTTAACCAAGTCCTTGGATTAGGATAGTTAATGGTAGTGATAAGGCCTCGGTGTTGACCATGTGGAGAGAAAAGGGGGAAAGAACATGTTTAAACTTGTTGTATTGTATTCTAATCTTATGTAAATGTTCTGAGGATTCATTATGAGACCTAAGATGTGTGTTTAGCTCTGTAGAGATATGCCTCCACAATGCTTGCTGAGAGGGAGACAGAGGGGAATGGCTCGGAATGAACCTACAGATAGGGAACCTCAGGCACCATAGGTGCATTCTGAGGAGGAATGGGAGGAGATCCAAGATAACCATTTTTATTTCATGAAATTCTTGGATAGTGACATAGTGTGGGTTCTGAAAATCATGTTTGAGTTCACAAGGGAGTTTCCACTGCAACGCCTTCTTACTTTTACTCGAGAGGCTGGACCTGAGAGAGATGAATTGTGGATTGAATCTATATAGACGATAATTAAACATTTGGAGTATTCGGCTCATAGAAAGGTGACATTGGCTACTTATATGCTATAGGGGTTAGAAAAGCATTGGTGGGACATTCATGAATGATCTGGATAGACTGAAGATATGTTATGGATGGAATATTTTGAGTTGTTCTTGGATCACTTATCTCCAGAGATGCTAAGACATGATAAGGCTTTTGAGTTTATGCATTTGTCCCAAGGAATCATTTCTTTAAGGGATTATTCATAAAGTTTTAATTACTTGAATCATTTTTCTCCATCTTGGGTGGTAGATGAGGTTTCTTCGGCCAAAATATTTCAGGATGGACTTATGTGTGAAATTAAGTCTCAAATGAATATCTTTAGGCTGAATAAGTTCTTAGAAGTGGTTAATTAGGGTAACATTTTATTGGGGAACCATAAGGATTTTTCCAATACTTGACAGGTAGCTTCCACTGGATGATGAGGGAGTGTCCCTTTTGAGAGTAGGAAGCACTGTTATGAGAACCTTAGTCTGGATAGTGGAAAGCTAGTTGGATAGTTATGGGGAACAGTTACACATGATCTTAACCATGTGCTTTTCCCCCCAGTGCGGTATGTAGGGACACTATCATACCCTTTGTCCTTGACCACTAGTGAAGTTCTGGTTTTCTAGAATGATTGGTAACCTACTGAATATTTTCAAGAAGCAGCAACATTCTGTTACTGAGGGAGAAGCTGCAGATTTTGAGCCTGGGAAGGGGGTCTTCTATACCATATAGGTCTGGAAAATAGAGTTATACTAGAAGAGGTGGTAGAGGAAGTGGATGTGGTGCTTCAGGGTATATGTGCATGTATCAGCAGAGTAGTGCTACTCAAGGGAGTCAGACGAGGCCACATGGAAGTGGGGTAGGAAATTAACATGTATTGAAACCTATACTTGTGGAGAGAGTGGTTGTTCCATTGACAATGATAGGTACAATTCTATTTTTTTCTACATTAACTAGTGAATTTTTTCATATTGGTGCCTATCATTCATTTGTATCTACAAATCCTGTTAATGTGTTGAGCCTAGAGGTGGAGTCAATAAGCAAGGTGATGAATAACAATAAATCATTGGGAACAGAGTCTAGGGATATCTGTTTATGTAAGGGTTGTATGCTAGATATCAGAGAGTGTTGTTTTCAATGGGATATCTATGGAAATTATATAACGGGCTTCGACCTGATTATGGGTATGGCCTGTTTAATCATATATAGCGCCCACCTAAATAGTAATCACAAGACATTTACATTTGTATCTCCTAAGAGTGACCAGTATGTTCATTGTCGAGAATGGGATATCTATTCAAGCCGAGATGTGACAATTACTCATCAACTGGGAGATCGTACATCCCAAGTTGGTAGTCATTGCTGGATAGTGGGAGTGCTATGAAATAATTCCTTCCAATTGTAGTAGAACTGTTTCAAGATGTATTTCCTAATAACTTCTCTACGTTGACACTAGAGAGAGATGTGGAATTCACTATTGAACTCAATATGGGGACTGATTCGGTATCTATTCCACCATAAATAATAGAACCGACTAAGTTTTTAGTACACAAAATACATTTGGAGGAGTACCAGGATAACTGGTTTATCCATCCATTTAATTCACCTTGTGGATCACCTGACTTTGTTGTAAAGAAGTCTGAAATGAGATTATGTTTGAGTGCCGATTAGAAAAATATGAATAAAATGACTATAAAGAACCAATATACTATTCCAAATATAGATGATTTGTTTAACCATCTGAAGTGGGCTTGTGTGTTCTCAAAGATCAATATTAGATCATGGTATCATCAGGTGAGAGTTCGGACTTCTGATATTCCAATAACTTATCTCAGAAGAAGATATGTCCATTATGGGCTTTTTATAATTCTATTTGGGTTGACAAATGATCAAACAATATTTACGGCTGTGATGAATATAATAATTCATTCATACCTAGACCATTTTGTTGTGGTGTTTTTAGATGATAGATAGGGGTACTCTAAGACTGATGCTGATCATTCCCAACATCTTGAAATTATCTTGGATACACTGAGAGAGCATCGGTTATAAGATAGCCTATCTAAATGGGAGTTTTTGATTGATTGGTTATATTATTTGGCAAACATCAACTTCAAAGAAGGTGTGGTAGTGGACCCAGAAAATGTGCAGGTAGTGGGTTCATGGGTGCATCCCTATAATCTTTTGATATATGAGGAATTTTGGGATTAGCTGGATATAATAGGAGGTTCAACCCATAATTTTATTGATTAGAATAACTTATTTTAGGTTTGAAAAAGAAACAGATAATTCTTGATTGAAAAGATGCATGTGAGAATGCCTTCCAGGAGTTAAAGAAGCTATTGACATTATTACCGATTCAGTTCTTACCTGAGTCGGGTTAGGAGTGAATGGTCTTCTGTGATGCTTCTGGAATCTGAATCGGTGCTGTGTTGATGCATGGGGATTGAATTTCCGTATAAAGGTCTTGGAACATAAGGCTACATTAATGGAATTACCATATGCATGACCTCGATTTGGCAGCAGTGGTTTATTCTCTTAAGTATTGGAGACATTACCTTTTCGGTGAAATGGTTATAGTTTTTACCTATCACAATAGCTTGAAATACATCTTCTCAAAGCACAAATTGAATCTTCAATATCAAAGATAGGTAGAGTATATGCATTACATTAATATTGAACTAGCACACACACCCAGAAAGGGGAATTGTGTGGCTGATGCCATGAATAGGAAAACACAGACTTTATTGGTACATGAGTCAAGTGAAGTGTGGAAGATGATGAACTTGCTGGAAGAAATACATGTGGTGCTTAAGGAGTGTTAGGAGAGGATGACTCTGGTTTCTATTAAAGTGGATTCTACACTCTTGAGACAGATCATGGACATGAAGCATGAGAATCTGGACTGTTTAGCATTATGGGAAAGCCTTGAAGGTAACGATATACCTTTATACTGGATAATATATGAGGATGAGACCATCTATGTGAAAAGTCTGTTTTTTGTGACTACGAGTATGTCAGAGGAACTCATGTGAGAATTTAATGTCAAAAAATTGTGTGTTGCATCCTAGGGTGACAAAAATTTATTATGAACTACAATGATAGTTTTGGAGGTCAGGCATGAAAAATCAGATACCAAGGTTTGTAACAAGATTGTTCAACTCTCAGTAGATGAAGGTAGAGCATCAATGACAATAAGTTATATTGCAGTTGTTGCCTATTCTGAAATTGAAGTGGGATGACTTGACTTTGGATTTCATGGTAGGTATTCAGAAGATAATTTTGATGGATGATGTTATTTGGGTAATTGTGGATTGACTAACACAGGTATCAAATTTATTGTCTATCATGGAAACTATTACATAAGAACAGTTGGGAGATTGTTATGTACGAGAGATTGTTTTTTTCATGGGGTTTGACAGACTATAGTTTCTAATCAATATTCATGCATTACGTCACAATTCTAGAAGGGGATACAGAAGTGGCTTGGTACACATGTTTTGTTATGTATGACCTTCCACCCATAAACATATGGTTAGTCGGTGCTTACCATACAGGTGTTAGAGGATATTATGCGGGTATGTGTTCTTGAAATTGGTTGTTCTTGGGAGAAGCACTTGTCTTTAGCGGAGTTAACCTATAACAATAGTTGTTATAAAAAGATACAGACATCACCATATATGTAGCTTTATGGTAGACCTTGTATATCATCGCTATGGTGTTTAGAGGCATGTGAGTCAGAGTTGTTGGCACCGATTCGCATTCATGAGACATCATAGTAGGTGTAGTTGATTTGGAAAAGTATGGCTATAGCTCAGAGTAGTCAGAATTCATATGATGATATAAGGAGATGTCCCCTAGAGTTTACATAGGTTAATCGTATTTTTCTTCGAGTATCCCCAAGGTTGAGTCACCACAAGATACAAAGGTAGGGTATGTTGGCACCCAAATTTGTAGGACATTTTGAGGTACTGAAGAGAATCTGGATGGTGGCATACGGATGAGCCTTCCTACCATAATTCCGTACTATGAATGTTTATTTAAATCTATCACAACTACAGTGGTATCACCCCGACCCTTCTCAAGTGATCAATGAGGAAGAGGTTTACCAATATATAAGTTCTTCATTTATGGAGAATATGATATGTGTGCTAGATTGCAGTGAGAATCTGTTGGAGGGAATGAATGTGTCGTTAGTTTGTGTGTTATGCAAACATGGAAGTGTTCAAGAGGAAACTTGGGAATGAGAAGTTGAAATGAGGATACAATGTTATAATAATTTTGCCTCTGAATCTTAGAGATGTTCTGGAGTACATCTCGAGGACAAGTTTTTATAAGGTGGGATGATTTTAAGATCCCAGCTTTTTCTGAAGTCATACAAGGCACGTTTTAAAGTTAGTTTTGATATTTTTATGTACCTTTATTTTAGAGTTGTGGTTTCAAGATCATTTGGGTGTGTTTTTATAAAAAATAATGGGCAATATGTTGTGCACGGTTTGTGCATGGTTTGACAAACCATGATCCTACACCATTCCAACCATGAAAACCTAGACCAAGGGGTATTCACGGTTGGCAGACTATTTTCACTAAACATTTACCCCTACCTAGGAACCCATGTTTATGATTTTAATTATCCGATATTTTATTTTCAAACCACCTAAAACCCTAAGATTCCATTTTTTTGACCTTGGTTTGGTCTTGAAAAATTATAGGTGATCCAAGAGCCTTCTGGATGGATTACAATGTGATTCTAACACCATTTTTGGAGATTGGATTCCTGTATTGAAGATCTTCTCCCATCGTGGTATGTGGATTTCATCCCACTGCCTCCCCTCTTATTTCCTCTAGTATTCCAAGATCTTTTCATGGAATATCTCCACCATTCCCTGGGATCAAAACCTATGGGTGGAGATCTAGATCTAGGATTTTGGATCTAAATCTAGGTTTTAAAGATCATGATTCCTTCAATATTAATTTTGGTTTTATGGATTTAGAACAAGATCTTGATATATGGAATTGGGCTTCATATAATTTGGGGATTTCTGTTAGGAAAAAAATCCATCAATAAATAGTGGTAAGTGGTCTAAATAAAGCTCCCATAGTTATTGATTTGATATGTGAGTGTGTGTTTATTGATTTTCTAGCTTCCCTTGATGGTTGATTTCATAATTTAGAGTACATATTAATGTGGAATTGACTTGTTATTTCTTTAGTAATTAATTGATAATTAAATCACGTAAAAAATGAAGTGGGGTTTTCCAAAATAGATATTTGTTTTTCATATTTGTTATGGGTTGAGATATTGTAATTGATATATTGAATTGGTTGTGTTACGATAATTAATTGGGGGAAATTATCTATTAAATGTGGTTTTGTTATGTAAGATAATTAATTGTGATATTTTATTATATTTCGTGATGTTAATAAAGATAATTAGTTGTGACAATTAATTATGAAAAGATCAAATTTTATATGGATAAATAATTGTTAAGAATTCATTGTGGAATGAGAATTATGTTAATTGATTAATTAATTGATGAATTAATTAAGAGGTTATGTGATTATTTAATTGTTAAGTTTTCTAATGGTGGTTGAAATGTTTAACTAAATGTTCGATTAGTAATGGAATGATGTGGTTAACTATTATGAATTAAAGAATGAAAAAATGGATGAGATTTTAGGGGTGCTAGACATGATGATCTAGACCGAATAGAAGTTGGGACATAGACATGCCATTCCTCCCAAATAGTTATCTAGGATTTATATTTTGGGATTCTAGGAATTAAGACCTACACTGAATGAGATTTTTGGTGTTAGGAATATATACCAACACCGAATGAGATTTGGGATGCTAGACATGATATTAAAAAAATGAATGATAGTTATGAATGATGATTCAAATGGAAAAAATGAGTTGAAACTATGAATAATGTGATGATTAAAGAAGAAATGAAAATTTGGTAGATGTTTAATTATTCAATGTATTTATTTCTTCATAAAATTTCATATACTATCATCTGACTAGACATTTTTTTAGACATCATTGGTGATGGACTACTAAGTAGTACTCACTCTATATTTGGGCCACCTAATTGACACCCATGTAGACTTTGTTGTTGAATGATAGGATACGAGAAAGGTTGTGGGATAGGATGTTGTTTGGGATTGAAGCATGGTGGAGGGAACCAGATGAGGTTCAGGATCCACTTTGGAGATGTTGTGTCTTCACATTTAGGTGCATTGTAGGCACCTGACACATTCATTTCCATATCATGTTTTACCTTTAAGTTGAGTATGATATTTTCATTCTCCAACTATCATATGAATTTTATTGGATCTGGTCATTTATACACTTCCACACATAGTTATTATTGTTTTATGCTGTTGGTGTTTTATTCTAATAAATGAGGGAATAATATATGCATGTCTGACTTACCAGACCCTCTCTGCTAGTCGGTTGTAATGACCCAAATATTCAAGAATAAAATTCCCTTTATTTTATTTATGTAAATGTATTTGACATATAAATAACATATGAAGTGTTTTTTGGGGGTTTAAATGACCATTATGTATCATTACCATTAATATTATAGACGTTAAAAAGTGATCACATGACTAGTATAAATTTAAGGATTTTACAAAAAATCCATTTGACAAAGAAAAAGGAGAGGATGGATTCATCCAGTAGACATGGGCTATATGATGCTCATTTTTAGTATCTCAGAAAGGATGTTGTGTCACTCGTCATAACTATTAACCATGCCCATGAAATTCAACAATGTGTTAAGCTTCAATGAAATCACCTACAGGTGAAGTGGAAGTGAATATAGATTTCCACCTGAACAATGTTATCTGAGCCTCCCCAAGAGTCTATAACCATCACACACCTTACCATTAGGTTTTATGTGGGTTTTATAAGGGGTTATGTAACAAGGAATACCTTACTTTTTTGTAATCCCTTTTATAAATAAAACTCGTAATCCATTAATTCCAGTATGAGAATAGATTCTCTTAAACATATAATGATCAGGTAAAATAGTAATTTTTCGAAATATAAAAATTATTATAAACATCAGTTTTTTTAATATTTTTATTATAAAAGTTTCATAAGAATACTCCTTTTATTTATAAGTGGTTATTATATTTCGTATTGTTTTACTATTTAAATGATTACATATTCAGTTGGATGATAATTATATTTTCATATAATAAAATTGAAATAGAAATTTTAATTAAAGATTATATTTCAATTAATTAGTTTTTGGAATAATATTTATTTTAAAAAAATTTATTACTATATAATTTTTAAAAATAAATGATCATATATTTTTTGAAGTAAAATGCCTATTTTATTAAGGGTTAGAAGCTGTTTTTTAACCGATTAAATTGCAATAAATAATGGATTCAATTTTAGAAATGAAAATTCAAATATTTAGAAAATTCTATAGATAAAATTAATATTATTTTTGGAATCCGGATGTCGAATTTATCCAATAGTTATTTTTTCATTATTTTATTAGTTAATCATATTTTTGGGGAAAAATTAAATACCTTATATATATATAATGTGTTTTATAAATTATAATGACCCAATAGTGATATTATAAAGTAAAATAATAGGATATTCAACAAATATATTTTTTATCTTTCAAATAATGTGATTTTATATTGGTTTGATTAATTTTACATTACATTAGTGGACCCTATAAGACTTACAAATTATTTTACCATTTTTAAATGATTTCCTTGAGAGTGTGGCTCACTTCCAAAAATTAAAGAATAATATTTAAATAAGATCAGACATTGGCCTTAAAAAATAATATTTTCCACTACAATTTTGATAAAATAATGGGCAAGAACAATGGGATGGTTTGTGGTTTGAATATTTAATTATATAGGTTCCAAAAATTATGTTTGGGAAATATTAAAGAATTACCCTATCTATTAATATATAAACACACACATGATCCCACATATAATCACTAAAAATACTTGGAAAACGTCCCTACTCTACCCTAATCTTTATTTAATCCTCCTATAGAACCACATTTTCTCAATAAGCCCTTCCACAAGATCTTGGATTCACACACAAGAGTAATGGATTTCTTTCTTTCCCATTTGGTACAAGTTTCTTTATGTTGTTATACACATTTATTTCCAAATAAAAATTTTGGGGTATGATTTATAACCCCCCAATACATCCCTTATTATTTTTATATGATTGTAGTCCTGTTTATCACTCAATAATACCTCCCATGTACAACCATTACCATGTAAAAAAATTTGTAAGTGTTATTACATTTCTCCCCGTTCTTAAAGTTTCATTACGATGTTACGATAACTATTTAAAAATTACATGTGCTGGGAAAACTATCTATATGTCCCCATTACTATCCATTTCATGTACATATGATAATTTACCCATTTCCCTCTAACCATTTTTTATGAATTTTTATGCCACACAGTTATGCATCCTAAATTGCACTGTGATTTTCTAATCCAAATTCATTGTATAGTGAATACCATACCCATTTCCTAATCAAGGGTATTAACCTTTATGAACATATACACATTAAAGGGTACTTATAGTTATGTATTTTAAATTCCTTTATTGTTGAATAAATGATGATGTTGAGTGATTCCATGCTATATGATCCTTGTAGCACACATACGCATGAAATGAAATGTATATAAAGGGTTTGCCCTGACTACACTCCAATTCATTGGGTAATATTTAGTATCATGATGATACATGTGAAATGATGGTTTAATCATGATAATTTGGGTTCAATGACGGTTTACAAATGATAATTAATGTTTAATTATTGTTCACTAATGTTAATCCATGGGAAATGAGCCTCGGCTCAGGTAAATATCATGTTGTAGGTTGTTGCCACATTTCCATGTTATGATAATCATGCTATATCCATCCTTTATATTCATGTTTCTATTATGATTTATTGATATTCCTATTTCTTAACATGTATTGTATTCTTCTTTTTATTCCTTTTCTTACTCCCATATCGGAATTTATATCTCACACTTTTCTGAAGTATTTCCTCAAGTTATCCCATACAACGCTTACTATGAAGGAAGGTTGTGGTCATGTTAAATAAATTTTCAATAAAAATGTTGTATATTATGTCTTAATTTGTCTTGAAATGTTATTTATTTCCTATTACACTACAACTCTCAATCCTCGGAGTTGTCTTAACTTCAAGATAATGTAATAAATCGTGTTTTTTTCTAATAAAGAGAAAGGTTGTTATAGTTGGTATAAATTATTGGTTTTTTTATTTTCGGGATTCGGATTGGAAACCCTTGTATAAGAATTAGGGATAAGAATACAAATAATAAGATAATCCCTAAATTTTGGGGAGTTTAGATTAGGTGGTTTATTAAGAAAAAAATCCCTTCCTGGATTCGAACAAGTTGAGGTGGATCTAATGAAAATATATCATGGGGTAAAACCCTAAAACTTTTCTTTGAGCTAGACTCGAACGAGAAATGGTTCATAACAATGGTCCTTTCTACACTCTTGGTTTAACTCTAATGGAGGATATGATTTTGTAGATTCATAATATTTGTATAAACTATTAGCAAGGGAACAAAAAATGACCCTTAGAATATATTTTTGTGAAATAGATCATGGATAACATATATTGAATTATACAAAACCCAGAGTTAAAAAAATAAATATAATTTATATGTTGTCCCTTTTATTTCTTTTATTTACTTTATGTGTTTATCTATTTAAGAACTTCATCCTTATATCTATATTGTATAGAGTAGAACCAAAATAAAAAAGTAAATGGTAGGGGTATGTTTCATAGTTCTACGCATTATTTTATATCCTGAAAGATTTGTCAAACAATACCAACACCACCATAAATCAAGGAAGTAGAGATGTTGGTAAGAATAAAAAACAAGGAAATTATTTCATCCCATGAATATAAATCCTACCCTCTCATAATTTGGTGATTGAACAACCCATCGAACCTCATCATACTCCTTTTGTTATAATTTGATGAAATTTTTGTCATGGATTGGATTTCCCTGTATTGATCCTACATAAAATTATATGAGAGGGTAATTACACATTATATGGAGAATTGAAATCCTTTTATGTAAAAGTTAAAGGATGAGGATGAATCTTAATTAGCACTATCTTACCAATCATGGATATTAAATTTCTATGATCATAGTTATCTTGTTATGAAGATTGAATTGAAGGAAGAAACTATCCTCATAGATATGCCCGTTGTGAGGGACTTCCAAGATGTGTTTCTCAAGGAATTTCAAAGTCCTCCTCATCAATGAGATGTTGAATTATTGATTGATCTTATACCTAGGGAAATTCCAATATCCATGAATCTATATATAATGCCTTTTTTGGATCTTGGGGAGCTAAATAAACCACTGCCAGAGAATCTAGATAAAGTGTTTATATTCCCAAGTGCTTCACGATGGGGTGCTTCAGTCCTCTTAATCAATAAGAAGGATGGGTAAATTTGACTTTTCATTGATTATCATGAGCCTAACATAATCATGGTAAAGAAAACATATCCTCTTCCATGAATTGATGACATGTTCGATCAGCTACATGGAGCACGATACATATCCAAGGTGGATCTACAGTCGGGATATCACCCTGTAGGGGTGAATAAGGAGGACATCCCAAAGACTACTTTTTGTACAAGGTACGAGACTATGAATTAATAGTAATTATTTTTAGACTCACTAATTCTACATCAATATTCATAGACTTGATGAATATAGTCTTTAGAGATTATCATGAAATATTTGTGGTAGTATTTATAGACGATATTCTAATATATTACACAACTAAGGGGGAGCTTGAGGAGCATTTATGAATTGTACTTGAGGCCTTGTGAAAGGAGACACTAAATCAAAAGAACAGAATGTGTGTGTTTTGGTTGAAGGAAGTCTCATTCTTGGGGAATATCATCACAAGCAATGTGATATCTATGGATACCACCGAGAAAATACAATTGAGGGATGGATGAGGCCAACATCTATGATGGATATCCATAGATTCCAAGGTTTAGCTGGATATTATTTCCGATTTGTTAGAAATTTATCACAATTTTCAAACCTTCATACCAATATAACTTTGAAAGTATTCATGTTTGAATGGACTGATGAGTGTGAAGAAAGATTTAAGGAGTTGAAAATGAGGCTTATCACTGTGCATGTGATCACACTACCCACATGTGGATATCTATTCATGGTATTTAGTGATGTTTCGAAGTAGGTAAATGTGCAGTGTGTTGATGAAATTTGACAAATTCATTCCCTATGCTTCAAGTTAATTGATTGTTCATGATAAAAACTATCAAACACATAATTTGGTGTTTTATACAATAATATTTTCTTAAAATATATGGAGATATTACTTATTTTGGGAGAAGTGTGAAATAAATATAGATCAAAAAATCCTCATGTATATATTCATACAGAGTGAGTTGAATATGCATCAATGAATATGGTTAGATCTGATAAAAGTCTATAACTGCTCAATACATTACCACCCTGGGAAATTGAACATGTTGGAGGATGCTATCTATAGAAAGGACCCAGTGATTCTATCATAGATGACAATTTAAAAGGATCCAATATTCTTAGATTTGATAAAGATGGACATGGGAATCATAAGGAAGGTTACATCATCAATACTTTCTTAAATGATTTCTCAAATGTCTTTTTTGTAAAGGTTATTGGATGCTCAAAAGGATGATGTTAGAATTCAAAAAAATGTGGAAACTACCAAAAAAGGGAAATACATAGAGCTCAACATTAATTAATAATGAATTGAGAGATTTTGGTCAAGACTATGTGTTCCATCATGTTCGGAGTTAAAGAAAGATCATTTTTATGATGTACATAGTTCAAATTTTTCCATTCACCTAGGAAACAAAAAGATGTATCAAGATATCGAATAGAATTATTGGTTGGATAACATAAATAAAGAGATCAATGAGTAAACATAAATGTTCTTTATTTGATATAAAGTTAAATCTTAGAGGAATCAGTCTTAGCTGAGGATGCAACCATTACCTATAAAGACATGGACATGGGAGAAAATCACCATGGACTTTTTTCACCAGACATCTGAATATATCCAAAGGAAAAAATTATATCTGTGTTGTTGTGGATAATCATACAATGAATGAACACTTCATTTTAATTCAGTAGGATTTCTCAATTGATCAACTAACATGGATATACATCAAAGAAGTTGAAAGGTATAATAGAGTACCGAAATTGATTGTATCTGATTGAGATCCAAGATTCTACTCTATTTTCCCGAAGATTCTCCAACACACTCTGAATACTGAGCATAAATTCAGTTAAAATTATCATCTTTAATCTAATATCTAATGTTATCGGACTATCCAATCACTTGAGGACATGTTGAGATCATCCTCAAAGGAATTCAAAGGAGGATGGGAACAACGTCTTCCTTTGGTTGAGTTATCTTACAAGTATAGTTTACAACCAAGCATCTAAATTGGACCTTATGAAGCCCTTAATGGGTAGAGTTGAAAAACACCGTCATGTTAGGATTAAGTTGGGGAGAGAAAACTTCAAGGTCCTAAAATGGTGGAAGAAGTGGTGGAAAAGGATAAGACCACCCATCATCACATTAATGCTACCCGTAGTTGAAAAAAAAGCTCTGCTGAAAATCATCCATGTGATATAGAGGTTGATGTTGGGAACATGGAATTCCCCTAAATAACACTATGGAAGGGAGTTATGAGATTTGGGAAGTTGGGAAAGCTTATTCAATGGTAGATAACCCCTTTTGAGATCCTTGATTGTATTAGAGCAATGGCCTATCAACTGCCACTCCCACCAAACTTGTATCAAGTACATGATGTATTCCATGTATCAATCCTGAGTATGTATATACCTAACCCATTACATGTACTCAATCCATGTAAGGTGCAACTAGATAATGAAATCTCCAATGAAGAGAAGCTAGTGAAGATCGTAGATTGTTATAAAAAAGTTCTATAAAATAAGATGATTCCCAAAATCGTGGTGTTGTGGAGAAACCACAAGATTGAAGAAGTAATGTGGGAAATATAGGAAGTGATGATTCAAAGTTACACTCATATATTTTTTTGTGGGGAAAAAAATTTTGATGGGTAAATTTTTTAAGGGGGGATGGTTGTAACGACCCGAACAATCATGAATAAAATTAATTTTTTTTTATTTAATTAAATGTATTAGGGATATAAAAAATATATGCACTATTTTTTGGGGGGTTTAAATGACAATTATGTATCATAACCAATGATAATATAGCCGGTGAATAGTGATCACATGACTGGTATGAATTTACCGTTTTTAGAAAGAATAATTTTGACCCAAACAATGGAGAGGATAGCCTAATCCAGTAGAATCGGGCCATACAAAGCTCATTTTTCAGAGCTCGAAAAGGAGGTAGCATCACTGGGCTTCACTTGTGACCAATTCCAATCCAAGCTTGAACACATTAACAATGAACAGAATCACCTACGGGAGAAGTGGAAGTAAATATATATTTCCACCCAAGCGATGTTATCTGTGCCACCCCAAGAGATTTTCACCATCACACGCCTTACCCTTAGGTCTTATGAGTGTGTTATAAGGGGTTATGTAACAAGGAATTATTTTTTTGTATAATCCATTTTATAAATAAAATTCTTATTCTATCAATTCCTATATGATAATAGTTTTTCTTACAAATATAATGAATTAGATAAATTAATTTTTATGGTATATTTGTACTTTATTGGAGTATCTAAATTATTATGAACTGAGGTTTTATAAATATAGTTTCTATAATAATTTTATAAGAATTTTTTTAATTATAAGTTGTGATTATATACCTTATTATTTTTTCTCTATAAAAATACAGTATTCAGTTTGATAAGAACTATATTTTTATATAATATAAGTGATATTTTATATCTAATTATATAATTCATTTTAATTAATGAATGTTTGGAATAAATAATATTTAAATAAAATATTAATATTATATAATTTTTAAATATAAATGATCATATAATTTGAATGCAGTCAAATGTATGTATTATTAACGTTTAGAAATAGTTTTTATCAAAACCGATTAATTGGAAATAAATGAATGATTTTATTTTTAGAATAAAAATTTAAATATTTAGAAATATTTTTAGATAAACTTAATACTATTATTGGAGTAAGTATGTTGAAATTATAAAATGGTTAATTTTTTAGAATGTTTTGAGACAGTCAAATTTTTGGGTAAACATTAAATACCATATAAATATATAATGTTTTTATGACTTCATAATGAACCAAGAGCGATGTAATAATATACTATAAAAGGATTATTAGGATAATAAATTTTTTATGTTTAAAATAATGTGATTTTAGATTGGTTTTATTAATTTTACAATGCATTACTGGACCCCCCCAAGACTTATAACATATTTTAACAATTTAAAATTATTTCTTTGAGTGTGTGACTTGCCTCCACATAAGCAAGACTAATATTTTTATAAGTTTAGAAACTTATCTTATAGAATACTTTTTTCCAATCATCTTTGGAATAAATAATGTGGAAAAACAATGTAATATTTTTTTTAATGATTTATTATATAGGATCTGAAACATATGTTTGTGAAATATTAAAGAATTCCCCTTTATATTAGTGTATTTACCCACCCATGTTCCCACTTATCTTCTCCAAAAATCCTTGTAAAATGTACCTATGCTTCCCTAATCTATCTAAAATCCTCCAAAGGCGAACCTAGTTCTCATGAATCCCCTCCTCAAGATCTTGAAATCACACACTCCAGTAAAATATTTATTTATTTCTCATTTTTGTCCATGTTTATTTAAGTTGTTATACCCTTTGATTTCAAAATAAAAATGTTGGGGTATGATTTAAAAAATACCCCATACATCCAAACTTATTTTTGAATGATTAGAGACCTATTTCTCTCGAATTAATCCCTCCCATGTACACATGATACCATGCCGAAACTTCGTTCGAGTTATTCCATTTCTTCTTTTTCTTCAAGTTTCTCTATTATGTTATGCCTTCTATTTCAAAATTACATATGTTAGGACATGTATATATACGACCCCCTTACTATACATTTCACGTACATTTGATGAGATAACCCATTTCTCTCTTATCAAATTTTTTAGGAATTTTTTTGTCACGCCATTATATAGCCAAAATTGCACTGTATTTTTCCATGCCAAAAATCCTTGTTTAGTGAATACCATTCCCATTTCTCTATCACGTGTATTAACCATTATTGAGTCATACATAATGAAGTGTACTAACATTTATGTATTTCAAATTAATTTATCTTGGAATAAATGATGATGTGTAATGATTCAATGTTATATAATGCATGTGGCACACTTATGAATGTATTGAAATGTTTAAAAAGGGTTCACCCTAATAGCACTCCAATGCATCAGGTAAAGTTTAGTATCATGATACACCATTTTCAATGAGGTTTTACTCATGGTGATTCATTTTCAATGAGTTTTTTCTCATGATAATTAATGTATAATGTGGGTTTACTCATGCTAATCAATGTGAAATGATCATTGGCTCATACTAATATCATGTTGTATATTGTTTCCACATTTCCATGTTATGATAGTCATGTTATATCATTACTTTATGTTTATTTTTATATTATGTTATATTTATTTTAATATTTCCTAATGTTTATTTTATTCTTCATTTTATTCCATTTATACTCCATTACTAGGATTTATAGCCCACCCATTTCTTATTTATGTCCTCAAGTTATCCAATTCAATGCTATGTATGAAGAATTGTTATATTCATTTAAAAGAATTTTCCAATAATGATTTTGTATTTTATGTCTTATGTTTTTATGTAATGTTCCTAATTTACCATTAAACTAGATATCTTGATCTTGAGATTTGTCTTAAGTGCATATTTATATAATAAATCACATTTATGTTGGTAATAAAGAGTAGGGTTGTTATATCGGCACCTGATGACCTATGTGGAGGTGCGCTTAAGGGCATGTGGCCAACTAGACCGAGGCACCGTTTAGTGGAACCAAGGTCGGGAAGTCATAGATGATCATAGAAAAACAACCTTACTATTTTTTACAATAGTCAATATATTCTTTTATTCTACTTAGTCAATCCAAAAGAGGGGTTAAGGTGTAAGACCGTGTAGGATTTCTAATGAATAGTTTTAAATATTAACCAAGATCATTCATTTTACTTCTTGTTGTACCTACATAAATTAAGTCATACTAAATCAGATATAATTAAATTATTATCTTCTACATATTTAAATTTTCCTAGGAATAAGGAATAATATGTATTCCTATCTTTTTCTATCTTATGAGAATTGAAATAATTTCTTGTTAGTGTGTATGAAAACCCCCCACAACAATGGTATGTGTTTCATTTTTTTTCTTTACCTCACATGGATAGTTATTTTTATTTATTTATTTAATATATATAATATTAATGAAAAAATTATTAATTTTTAAAATATATTACATACCATCTTATTCCACCTATTAATAAATTATGACCTCTCTCGTGCTTATGTGTTGAATACAATATCAGTAATGCTATGTGATTTTATTTCATTACATACATTAATAGAATATTTAAAATTATTATTGAATGTAAAAATTATAATTATATCATGATAAATTTTATAGTGATGATGGACCAAATATAGCTTTAACCATGGTGAACCTACCAATTTTGTTTTCCGATTAGGAGGCGAAGATCCTTAAAAAGTCCAATATAAACATAAATTATTTAGTAACTAAATATTTAATGGTAATAAATAAAATAAATTGAATAATTAAAATTTGTTATTCATGAAAACATTTATTAATATATTGAAGAAATAATATAATTACATTATTCTGATGTTACATAATATATAAAATGATTCTTGGAATAGGGTATGAATGTTTTCATTATAAACTTTTTTAAGTTTAAATTTAAAAATATTATTCATCCATGCCCATGTTCATAATATATTTAAATAATAATATTATATATATTTTAATTTTCTTAAGGATATTTTAGAACCCCTTTAAATGAATTTAGGAATCTTATAAAATATTTTCCGTATGAAGTTTTTTTTTCTTTTAACAAATGTTTAAAATGAATTTTTTATTTTAAATTAAAAAAAAAGAATGAATTTCACCACTGTAATTACAATTATTTCATTTGAAAAATACTTTATATTTATCCATGGTTATTTTCACATATATATTATTTTCTCTTTATATTTTCGAAATTTTTATTTAAAATATATCAAAAGATGAGGTTATTTTGATATGTTTCCAAAGAAAGATTCAAATGTTTTTCTAATGTAATTTTAATATATGTAAAAATAAATACATTATTATTATGATTTATAGATGATAAATTGTAATTTTTCTATTCAATTTATTTATCTTAATGTCATATGATCATGTTGATCTATTTGCTTACTGAGGAAAATATTGATATTTTTCATGGTAGTTTTTCAATATGAATGTTTGTATTTATTTTTCACTATATTATTAATCATTCATATGATGAATTATTTTTTAATTGTATGAGAAGTGTGAAGTATAGTTATATATTGACCCTCTATGAATTACTAGGTCTCATGATACAAACTATATTTTTTATAAATTTTATGAAAAAAAGGCATTTATAATTCCTTAGCAAGAGACCTTGATGATTTATTTAGGATATGTTGTGATGGGTAATTCACAATATTAATGTGATGTATGAAATTATAAATTCAAAATTATGAAATCAATTATTTTTTTCCATGTGAGTATTTATATTTTTATAACATTATATATTTAATGTTTCAGTTGTCAACTGTTTTTATGGAAATACTTATATTTCTTAAGGTAAAGAAAATGCTCTTCTAATATAATAGAATGTTTATAATATTATATGAGGTAAAAGGCAGTAATGAATGAAATAATTGAATTTTAATCAATGAAAAACCCATGAATAATGATTTTGACCTTACTATTAATTATGAATTTTTTTCTCAGAAATATTTATGAATGAATGTTTTTTCAAGAGTACGAAATTGATTATTTTGATCTAAAATAAAATTATAAGAAAAGAAAATATTTAATATGTGTTGTAATGTTATTAAATAGAATAATAATTTTCCTTTATTTATATATATATATATATATATTATTTAGATTTATTTTTTTCCTCCCAAGATTTTAAAAAAATATATTAGAACACTTATGAATGAGGTGGTACAATAAGAATAACTATCTTTCCATCTTAAGGATTCATAATAAAAGAAGCAAACATGTTTTGAATGAAACATTAATTGAAATTTAAGAATATGTTTTTTAAAATATAATTAAGTTTGATTATAATTATATACCATGCATTGTGTGGGGTTGATATGTAATATCATTTGATTATTCTCTATATCTATAAATGGAAATGATCCTAAAAATGTAAGACATTGAATATATTGGTATAAATCTTGTAGTTATGGGTTTTTTAAGTTATAAATAATTAAAATTGGAATAAAAGGGAAATTTTACATATCTTTAGAGGTTATGATGATTAAAATGATTATATTTTAACAGTTTGTGGTATCATTATGGGATAACAAGTCCATAGTTGATCATATGTTTGAAGAAATTAATACTCTCATGATGCTTTATGTTTCTAGAGTACATGAATGAAATTTATTTAGTTTTAATAGATATTTGAAGTATATATTACATTTAATTATATAATGTGATATAAATGGTTTTTAAAGAATAATGTTTTTATATTTTAAGGAGGTATGTTTCACGGTTTGGATAATATTTATATTTAATAAGATATTTATTTTGAAGTTAAATATGGTTAATTGGATAAAAGGGATAATATTTTTTTTGGAATATACGTTTTATCATATAGATAACCATGGGATTAAAATATTATTTTTTGACATAGAGAGTAATGTAATTTTGGAATATGTTCACTATTTGGGGAACATTTAATGATTAAAAGAATGGAAATATTTTTTGCTATGATCTGATTATCATTGAAGAATAAAGACTGAGTTATATTCTTGAAGGATATATGATTATTTTCTATTCTTATCCTGATTTAGGATATTTAGGGGAAGTGTTAAAATATTTTGGATATTATTTGGATTTGAAATATAAATTTTTTTAATATGTGGATTTATGTGTGATTAATGTTGTTAAGTGAAAAATATTCAATTGTTTTTAGATGAATATGTGATTAAATATTTCTTAATTTAGGGTTTCAATTAAATTAATAATATTTTGAATATTTTTATGATATGTTACTTATGAAATGATTTATGTTGAACTTTTAGTGTTATCATATAGGCTATGTGGAAGAATATATTACTTCCTTATATAATGGTTTATTCATATTGGATCTTATCTTAAATTACAAAACCCATTTTTAGTTGTTATTAAAATATAGGAATTAGAGAAAAGAACTTTCATGCTTTTTTGGATATTGTGATCCGATACAGGATGAATTTAGTGATTTAGACATTATCTAGAAACAATATGAGATCAAAATATCATATAGATAAAAACCATTCTATGTATTTAGTATAGGGTATTCCCAGAACTTGTATTGAACTAAATTCATTTAATAGTGTATGATATTCTAATATATATGATATGATAATTATACTTAATGAATAATGAATAATCCATTAAAAATAAGATTCAATAAATCATGAAAACATAGTTTGATTATTCAATGTTTCTCTTTTGTAGATCAGCTCTTCTATATCTTTTTAAATTTTTTACACATCTACAAGAAAGAACATGTTAATCCTTCTACTTCCATCATCCAATTTACATTACTTTAATAGCACTCTATTTATATCACACATAATTTATTGATCCTCATCGACAATATATATAAACAACCAATGTTTGTTTTCATCATATTCTTTTCTCACTTAAATATTCATAACACATCATGAATAAATAATTTTGAATAACCCAGAATTTAAATAAGACATTGATCCTCAAAACATTTCCTATAATCTCACTATTAAGAACTCTATAGGATTATTCATTATAAAACCAAATTATATCATATTTTTCAATTATATTTGAATTTAATTATCCTGATGATCCTACAAGAATCTATATTTATTAAATTCAACATATGTGGAATCCTTTGGACACTTAAATCAAGATCCAACATCCTAAGTCACACATTGGATGAAAAATACACTAGAATAACTAATATATAAACCATAATTTATTTTAATAAATGATTCATCATGTATCCGATTTTTTTTATTATAGACCATTTTCCTCCATAGTGAATCATGTATCAAATTTATTTTATGTGAACATATTCCCATGTGCCCATTTCGTCTATATGAACAATTCTCTTTCATGAATAGTTCCCCAATGTGACTAATGAAATATACTAAATTTTCATACACAGAGATCTACTTCCATGGTTATTCAGATACCTATAAGTGAATCCTTTAATATAGAAACACCTATAGAAGAAAAACCCTAAATGGACACGTACATTAATAAACCAATATTTAACTTCGTCAACCAACTCCCAAACATCATATTGTAACCTTTTTCAAGTACACATTTCATTAAAAAACTTATTTATAGAATTATTATATCTAATTAAATGATATTTTTACCTTTTAAGAAAACATCAATTTTTTTTGTAGGATTTATAACACTTCATATAAAAAATTATTTATTTGTTGATAGTAGAAGAAAAATATATAATCATCCGTACTTATACTTCACCAATGTCTTCTCTAATCCAATAATAACTACTTGGAACCTATTAAAATAAAAAATACCCCCATTAGTTTTTTTTCAACAATGTAATATAAATCAATGAATCTATGAAAACACACATAGGCCTCAGACTGGTTGATTATGAATCATCATGTGCATCTAAGAGGCCTTTGATCAAATCTGGTTGAGCTATATATCAAGGTTATTGCAGAAATACTGTAGATGATGTTGTATCACGTATTATTTAGTAATGTTTTTCATGAAATATTCATTAAATTTGACCTACAAGCCATTAGTTTTGTCCTTGATTCTTTCAGGCCTTCAGGCTGCACAAGGCCTTGGGGGCAGTAAGGACATCGGTCAACCATAAGGTTTTTGGGACACGTAAAGGCCTTTAGGCCACTCCAAGGACTTCGGGACACATGATGTGTAGATGGAAATAAATATAATATACTATGAGAAAGCTTTAGAAGAAGATTCAGAGCCAGAATATTGACCATAGATGTGTTTTTCATCTTTAGAATAATGAGAGGGATTGTCAACTGCCATTGGTTCCTTGCATGTGAACCTCTTCACATGAAATCTAAGTGAACATGCATGAAAATATGGAGAGTTAACATCAAGGTATAGAAACTATGGTGGGGTAGTTCAATGTATTCATATATTGGAATGAATTCCTCTAAGACCTATATGTATAATAATCTATCATAAATCATATGGACTACGTTAGGGTTACCCCTCAACCCTTAACAGATGGATTATAAAAAATGAATAAAAATATATAAGGACATCAGTCCATTTAGAAAAACAATACATGAACTTATATATATGGATCACTATCCCATAATTTTAATCCTACAACAACTAGATCAGTTTATGAGACAAGAATTATTGAACAATAATATCAAATTTTCCGTAAAGAAGTGATCAAAATAATGTTCCCAAATATCCTTATTTACTCAAAATAGATCTATCACATCTTCACAAACAAAATGAAATCAACTGTGATAGAAATAGTTCCCGCACCTACATTAAAAAACTATTAGAACCATTCACCCAGATAATGAAATTCCTATAAACATTACAAATTACACCTTGTAAAACCCCATATGCATGTTCTCTCCAAATATAGTTTAGTAACATATCAATAGGTACACATCTAAATAATTTCCCTCCCATTAATAATTATATTAGAAATATATTTTTGAGAGAATTATATTTTCATTTTTCTCCCATACAGACAATAATATCCAAAGATAATAAGAGTGTGTGAATTGAAATCACAATCTATATACTTGAAGAAGTTGAGGTTTAACACCCATAATAAAACTCCAATTCTGAATTTTATTATTGTCAAATTTTTTAATTAAAACATCATCCAATGGCTCAAACAATGAATAAAACTACTTATTTATTTTATTTAGTACCACATGTACCTTAATGAATTTAAATTTAATATCAATTAGATTTGTACTTAAATGTAACACGAGATTATATGTGTTGTTGATAACACATTGATTATGACAACCCCAAAGAGTTGGACTCTTCACATCACCCATGAAGAGTACCATGTCTGTTTCTTTATAGCTATATATATTAAACCATCCTCTTATATCATAATTTATACCATAATTTATAGTGATCATAATATATAATAATTGTTTTTCATATAAATTTTGACATTTTTAGTGAACATTGAGAATTGGATTAATGGGTAAAAACTATACTATATTTTTCCTAAATTATGATAATTATATAAATCTTCTAATAATCATCCTAAATTCATTAGGGAAAAATCACGACCAACTACATCCTTAAAAATAGTTTTTCCCAATGAGATATTTGTCGCAATATGTTTTGAGTCATCCATTCCAATTCATTAATGTTGTTCATTGGTATATTTTTCTTATGATTGGAAAACATTATACTTCTTTAGGGATTTCAAAACCATGAGTATACATTTTCTTCACATAATAGAAACTAAATACAAAATATTTATCTTTTCATGGGAACACTACACAATTATTTTCATCATTCTAAGTAAATATAATATAATTAATATAAAAAATTAAAAATAAATTTATTAATTTTTTATCTATATGTTTTTTCAAATATTCTCTTATCATAGTTAAGCATCATTAAATTGGAATCCATTTTTTAATGACAAGATCATGGTGATTTCTTAAAAATATTTAAATCCTTTTCCATATTACACATATAGTTCTCTTCTTTTCATAGAAAGAACATAATTGGATACTCAATATAGATATATTATTACATCATTCCATTGATAATGGAATAGTTGTCTTCTATTTGGACAATATAATATTTCATTTGAGAAATAATTGAAAAAATATACTAAGGTTTTAATGCATTTTAACTAGTGTAAATTTCTAATAATATACAATGCTTTAAACATATGGATATCCCTTACAAACATGTCATCTATTGTTTCTTACCACTTCGTCTTTTTTACTCAACTTATTTTATAGATCCCACTTTGTTCCAATCACAATTTTATCATCATGTTTTGGTACTAGATACAATGTATCATTTTTTAAATATGATCCAATTCCTCATCTATGTAATTGATGCACTCTTTATTGATCCAATGATTCTTCAACATATCTTAGCACCACATGTCAAAATATTTGGTATGTGAAGCGGTCTTAACTATTCTTTTAATTTGAACCTATTTTCTATGAACACTAATGATATTCTATATCATTACCTTATTTATCATCCTTTAATATGATGAATAACTATATTACTCGTCACATGAAAAATTATAGTATTTCTCTCTTCAATTAAAAACACCAAAAATTTAATTTTTTATTTTAATTTCATCTTGCTTCATAACATGACTAGATGAATTTTATATTTCCTTCCAGTTTATATTTTCTTTTTAATTTACTAATTTTTTATTTTTCAACACAGTCATATATATGAATCATATTTCATTCCATTCTACTAGGCATATAATGTATATAATTTTCTATTTGGATGGTAGACAAGTAATATATTGTCAATACCTATTTGATATATATCCAAAGATCCTTTACATTGACATTGATAATACATGGGCTTAAAATACCCTTATGAACATCACTCATTAGTTATTTATATAATACATCCTATATGGATACATTTATAAATTTCTTATATAGAAGTATTTAATTTGAATGTGGATTGTTGAACCAATAAATTCTCCCCAAAAATAACGAGAAGTGTTATGTTTAATCATCATTGCTCAAGCCATGTCAACCAAACTCTTATTATTTATTTTAAAGACACCACTTTGGTCCTGTTTATATGATGAAATGAACTTATTATGAATACCACTATTTTTAATATAACCATAAAACTCACTATTTAAACATTTAACAACATTATCAATTTTATATATCTTTAGAAAGTATCGACACAACATTTCAACAATTCTTCTGAATGTTTGAACATCTTAATGGCCTATAATTTATGTTTAAAAAAATATTAAATATAATTTGAGTGAAATAATAAATTTATGAAATTAAATACACATATCCATTTATTAATTACATTATCATGGGTATAAATTAGCATAATAAATAAGATCCAAGGGAGGAGATGTATGTATCTCAACCTTCTTGTGAACAAAACTGGAAAATTTCTCTTACTTGCATACAAAATAATAGAAAATAAACATATTATGATATAATTTAAATGTAAAAGTCTTTATATATGTTTATAATTGTTCATATTTCTCTATAATTATTTCTCCAACATCTTATATCATAATTGATTATATTTATTCATACTCATATTTCATGAATTATTTTCATACCCAACATGAAATAAATTTCATTTAGTTTGTTTTCTTATTATCTAACCTTCTCCATCATCAGTAATTTTAAATAAAAATACATATATAATGAATATAATATCACTTGAATCATTAAAAAGTTGTGATACACTCATAATATTATTATTCAGTTCTTGAATCAATAAGTCAAGTATATTTTTTAAATTTTTTTTTGAAAATACAGAATATCCAATTCATTTGATTCTAAGAGACTCATCATTTAAAAATGTTAATATTATTTCTTATTATTAATTTAAATTCATCAATAGATTCAAATACCATGTCCAAAATGAGGATCACCAACTATGTAATATACACAGACATTATCCTCTCATTGTCTTCAGTGTTGTAAAAAACACATTTTCCTTCTTTTCCTCTACTTAATGATATTGATATTTCTAGTGAAATATTTATTAAGATAAAAAATAATAAAAACACGTTTATAAATCTAACTTTATTAATGGTTGCTGTTTAAAATGATAATTTTTGGAAATATGAATCTTTATCAAAACAATTTCATTTTATTTTTCATTGATTTTTATTCTCATAAACACCCTTATTGTTTTAATATTAAATTTATTAATGTAACTTTTAAGATTATATTTCTAGGAGTTTTTCTCTAGAATTATGAAATTAATTAGAACAATGTTAAATTTTATATGTATTATGGATTCCATAAATATCTATAAAATCACTTCTTATATCTAAATAATTATGGATAAAATTAGGTTTTGGAACCAAACATTTGATAATGACTTCCATGTTTTTTACCATACATATAGATTAAATGTTAGGACTGGGAGGATATGTTTTTTCTGGATCTCTACATTTCTGAATCTAATGTATTTTTATATAACCCAAATTTGGAAATCAATGGTACACTTTGAACATTAATTTTTGAGATTACATGTATAGAGAGATCCTTATATTGAACTGGTCATCTTCTAATTATTAATCCACTATATTTTCTGGTTCATCAGAAATGGTTTTTCTTTTACAAATATCTTATTCAAAAATATTTTAAAACAAATTTATAATATCTTAATGAATTTATTAAATATTTCAAATTTATATGTGATTTCAAGATTTTAGTTGAATCCTAAATTCAAAATTCCAATGCATTGTATTATTTGAATATCATGATGTATCTAGTGGTATCTCTAAATATTCTTGACCATGATTAAATTATATTACTTTCTTAGGACTATATTTTATTTTTAAGTTATTAATGATTGGAATAAAAGTTGTATACATAAATAATTATTTTGTCTCTAATTTAAAAATTAAATTTTCTTGAATAATTATTTATTACTATAATGATATCAAAGATGAATCTCATTATTACTCTTTCGTGACTCTATATTATTTATTATAATGAAAGTTTTTCTTTCTTTTGAATAATATTCAGCTATTTATTGATGTTTTTAAGACAGAACATTTTATAAATATATGTTTCAATATAATATTGTGTATTTATTTTAAATTTGCGATGTTATTTTGATTTTGATGTCCTTTAATATTATTTTATAGATAATCTCCGATTTTATTCATGATTAGTACACATTGAATTCTATCAATTATTCCTTTATATATTTCTCCATTATTTAGTTATACTTATAACTATGATGAGAACCTATTTTTAATGACCATGAAAAATTTTCTGTAGAAGTTTCAACTTCACACACTAATATATGTTTAGGATGGTTCCTTGTAAAAGAAAAATAAGGACATATAATTTGTTTTTTAAGGTTTCAACTACCTTGAATCGGTTATAGAGGTCTATGATTAAAAGACCTGTTTTTTGAAATAAATGAAACATTTTGAGAGAAAATTTATTGAGAATACTAAGTGATAATTATACACTGATCCATAATAAAAATTAATGTGTTCAATTTTTTTAATTCTACTCAATTATCCTCTTGATGAAAATAAAAATAAATTATCACAACAGGGGTTTAATATTAAATTATTCATGTTTTTTAAAAGGATACAATTCATCCCATTTGTTAACATCATGTTTATTCTACCCAACAATTTTTATCAAAAGATTTATCTTTTAAGAATCCTATTAATTCTATAGAGGTATTTATTTTATTTTCTCAACGATGAATTCATATCTAATTTTGAACTAAATTATGGAATTTCAACAGTTGGAGCACCATTTTAAATGAATTAAACCATGGATGTAAGAAAATATGTATGAATATCTACTTGAATAATTTAGGCTGTAATGTATATTTGAATGTTTTTATGCCTTATTAAATCCATGAACAAGAAATAGAAATATAAGACACTAGTAGGGAGGATGAATATAATTTAAATTCAAAATCTATGAATTCTATCATTGTGGTCTTTGTCACGAATTGTTTAATCACATTTGTCAATGTGCTACTACCACTGAAATCATGCAGATAATATCAGTTTCTTATAATGTAAATGAAAATGTCATTTTGTTCTGGTACACCATTTCAAAGAAAAAATTTGATACCGTCATGATGTATGATATAGATAAAATACTCATGTTAATGTATGTATGATTTAAATAGTTAGTAATTTTTATTAATTGGGAACTTTAATGATGATCTAAAATTAGTCGATAAAAATTCATAGTGTTTTTTCTTCAAAGTGCAATGGAATCTCTACTACAATCATATAATATACACATTTGAAAGGTTTTTCCATGAATGAATTGATTGGTATGTTAATAATGTATTAGGATTATATGAATGATGAAGTAGGAGATCATGGAATGATCAAGATAGAGAACACTACACTCATGGTTACATCTCCAAAATGGAAGATAAGATTAATGAGGTTGTTATAGCCTCAAATGATTCTGGTTTTTCAATCTCTAGAGAGGAACATTCTCATAAAGTAAAAATATTAAATAATAACTATAATAAAAAAGTGTATTCAATAAGTCTTACAAATATTTAACACATAATTATCATGGAATAATGGATGTTCAAGGATTTGGAGAAAAAATGGGCATTATCAGACTAGACTACCCATAGCTAAAAGTGGACAAATGAATAATAAAAAAATAGAAGTATATAAAAAATAAAGGTGATGACAAAATAAATGTTATCAAGGATAAAGAGGATACATGGGTGATTTATGAATAATCCCCCATCTCTTTATGTCATTACTCAGAATATGACATGTAAAATATAAAAGCAAACATCTGCATTATATAAAATAATATAAATGAATAATCATAATACTCTTCATCTTTTGATTAATATAGACTATACAGTGATAAATTATCTAAATAATATTATATCATCTTGTAAAAATATGAATCCTTATTAAAATATCATACATAATTTAATAGTATTCAAAAATCCAAATTATGTGAAAAGGATTCCATGAAAAAAACAATGGTATGAAAAAAAATCAAGTAAATTATCTTCAAGCTATAATATATACAAACTTTTGATCACATAAATACAGAATGAAAAATAATCAATTAGTGTATATTCTAGTAAATTAACTAAGGGATATGAATCATTTAATCATATCCTTAAAAATAATAGATATAGATAATAAAAATATTACACCTGAAAGAATTTTTAAAAACCTATGTTATATATATACTATTTTCCATCCTTGAATAACCACAATATGTATATGTATAAATATTTTTACATTGAATTAAAGGAGTTTAGGATACTAATTTTTTTATGGAATATTCATATTAATGATGTAATTAAGGATCTTATTACTATAATTTATATGATGTTAATACTACAATATCTAACAAAATTAGACAAATATGGTTTCCCATATCATTTTTTTCTAACACTATAGGACATTATAATAATTTGGATGCTAAAATAAGATTTTTTTTTGAAATGTTTAGTTGAAATAAATATTAAAATATTGAATTATGTTAAATGGATTCTATTTTCTCAAGTAATAGGAGTGGATACTTTTTTAATTTTTATTAACCTCAAAATGATGACAGAGGAATTTTCTCCTTTGGAGATAGTTATAAAAGAATGATCATTGGATTTGGATTAGTATGAATGCAATAACATTAATTCAATAAGGTTCTATAGGTTTATAAAATTAAACCCAAATTGATACTAATTTTTTAACTATGTGATTTTGTATTTTAAAATTATTTTTTAATAATGATTTATCTATTTGTATAATGTTAACTACTTAAATTTAAATAATAAAAAATTTAAAAAAAAAATCAATTAGACCTCAGTACCTTATGTGAATAGAAAGTAAAATATTAAAATATTTAAATAAATGTTACCTGTATATGAAATAATAGAATTGTACCTTGCAATGTTTTTTCCATAGAAGATTTATCTAGGAATTGTTTTTGTTCTTCCAAGCAACATGTTTTATAAGAATAAACATTATGATTCATTCCTAAAACATAAGAATAATAATTTATCTTTTTAAAAAATTAGTTTGGATGATAATTATAATCCATTTGAAATTATCTATGATTTTTTAGACCCTTAAAAGTATCCATATTCATTGGAAGATTATTATTTTTTGTTCTTGTTAATGACATTTTTTGAATAACGTGTGGTTATTTATTTAAAATTAAATGTAATGCCTAATTTTATTTTTTGAGTATCTATAATACTTCTGAAAATTTAAATGATTTAAAACAATTTAATTATGATGTTATAATGGGGGTTATTTTTATCAATATTTTAATTCCTCTTTGTCAATAATTTTTAATAGACATATTTTATCTAATCTAAGAAAACAACAATAGAATAAAATTATGGAAATATGAAATATGACTATTCAAGATATTTTATGAAATTTGATAAATTGATATACAAAAAATACCTATTTTTAGGATAATTTTCTTAAAAATATTTCCAGGTCATGAACAGTTTTTTAATCATTCCGTTTCTAAAAAATACAGACTATGAGTTAATGAAAAACATAAAACATAATACTGTGTAATTAAATGATTTGGGATGGAGGGTGAATATCATGAATATGAAGATAAATCATGTAATGTTAGATCTAAAGAATGATGGATGTATATTTCTATGATATTATACTCACTCTAAATCATATATACTATTTAATAAAGAGTAATATATAGTTTAATAATGTTTTCATTTTATTTGTGATGAAAGTGATCCATTTGATCACAAAAAAATCAAATAGATGATGTTCATAGTTCAATATAACTTGAGACATGAATCTTATAAAGACTATTTTCTATATACATTTAATATGATCAAAATAAATCTATTTTAGAATAACATATGATTGTGGAACCAACCATTTTTTACCTAGAAAACCAAAAACCTTAAAGGCCTATACATTTGTGGTAATTATATAAGATATTGAAGAAAGAGATATGACAAGAATAAATGTTGGATGTCTAGTTGAGTTATGTTCCTTCATATTCAAAATTTAATCTAAATATGGAGAATAATCCAAAGAATATGAATGTTTGATGAAACATATTTGAAAATAACTAAGAAAATTTCTAGGAAATGATGTCTGAGAACTAGTTGATTGGCCCTCATACTATACAGTGATAGGATGCAAATTATTATTTATGAATAAGATTTATGATCTAGGTATAATCACTAGGAATAAGGCCAAACTAGTTGCTACGTGTTTAACCTCAATGTCATGATGTCAAAAATTTATTATTATTTAAATAAGGTTTGGTAGTCTATTGAAGACCCTAGGTCGCCTCTCAAGGATCATTGGTAGGTTTATAATGTTAAATTTTAACAAATTATACAAAAATAGTGGGTTGTATATAAAAAATTATTAAAATAAGATCACATAATTTATTGATTAATAGTTGAAATAGAAAATGGATTTTGAAAATTATGATAGTATTGTGATCATATTTATGTTACTACACCATATTAAAAGTTCCTTCTTCTTCCTTGATTATTAGGATTTGGAGTAATCATTTGATTGATGGTTAACCAAGATATTTGGTACCCACAACCCCAAAAACGATGAAAATATGACTAAACCATGACATAAAAATCATATAGTCAAGTGAACACCCCTTATAATGGATAATGGTTTTTTCAAGGTACACTTAAATCTAAACTATTTAGGAAAGAAAATTAGTCATATGTTTTCTAATAAAAACCACACGATACACACAAATAAAATCATATACCGATCAATTATCATATAAAACATATTTCAATTAAATGAATCCAAAAAGATTAATATACATATAATTGACCAATTAACAAAATAATATACACCAAAATAGTAGAGAAATATGTTCCAGAACTCAATCTTCAAGTGTGGATTTTCCTCATAATGAAAACCCAATGTTTAGCTCAACATTTGAAGGATGAGGAAACACGCTTGAACCTCCAACTTCATCTTTGATACACCTATGATCATAGGGGCCTCAAGATCTTCTATGATGAGAATGATAATCCTCTAGGACTCCATGATTCCCTATTATATCCAATATGGGGAGTGGTTTTGGGAACCTTGTTTTCAAGATACCACTTTTGGATTGGATTTGGACTACTAAATAGGCACATCACGACGTGGAAAAAGGGTAGTGTTGGTGGAGTTCTACTTGAATAGCATCAAATAAAATTGGGAAACCATTATAAATCATTATTTAGAGGTATTTTCAAAATAATGAACTTAACTTTTGAATGTGGGTAGATTCTGTCCCATGGAAAGATTGGTTCGGATGGATTGATTAATGGATGCATTTGGATTTGGTTTCATGAGATGAGTTATATCTCATGGAATTTTGTATCAGACCACAAAATATTAGCCAATTAAGATGCTGAAGTATTTCTCAATGTGAACAATAGTGGATTGGTGTCCATGGGATTCCATGATGTTTGAACCATTTTCCTTCTGGATCATCTCTAGGGCCTCCAAATCAGCACCTCCTATAATTAAATCATCAAAAATGTAAAATTTCCCATTTTAATAGTGTAAAAAATAACTATATAAATCACGAGAATCAATTTGTTTTATTTTTATAATTTTCAATACAAAACTAGGTTTGAAATGTGTTGTAATGGTGAAAATAAAACAGGGAATCGATGTGTGATCACACCCCCACACCTAAACATTTACACTCCTAGGAAATTTAAAATATCCAAAATGTATGCATGGAGATATTTCCAACATTATAAATATTTAACACTAAAAACCATTATGACATGTTATTAATGGGATGTAGTAAATAATTACACCAAGGGGTTATTCTCATTGATCAGTGAAAATTATGTCTCAAAAATTCTATTAGAGTGAAAATCAAGGGGAAGAATAATACCAATTCGAGAAATTAGTTTAAATTCAAAATGTTTCACTAACTCTCCAAATGTGTTTGTGTAAAAAACATTCCATTCAATTATTTAGACTTTATATCTAAAAATTATATTCTATTATAAAAATTTTCTACTGAAATTACTTTTTCCATGAAACCAATCATAAATATTTGGAAAACATATTTCAAGAACCACTCACTTAATCATTCTCAGATGTCAAACCGTAAGATCCTAAACTTTATATCATCATATGTTATATATTTTATCATTCCCCTTGGTTATTTTTTTTATTTTTATGTTTTATTAGGAAAACATATCATAGTTATCCCTAAACCCTTATTTGATATTCTTGAATAATTAATTATATTAGTTATAACAATATCAATGGTCAAGGAAGAGTGGTTTTTGAACCTACAAAGACACAAACTATTTGTTTTTGTTTTTGTTTTATTTTTTAATTTCTTTTGGGGGTATAATAATTAAATATCAAGTATTCAGAAATAGTACAATTTGTTATAGTATTGAAAAATTCCTGGTAAGAATTGAACATATGGAAAAATATTTCTGTGAAGATGATAAATATTAACTTCACTTATATTTACTTTATATTTTTATGAAGAATTCTAATTTTATGGTTGGGTGTAGTGATGTGTGGAGATATTTAGTGACATAAGTTCTCATAAACTACTCACACAAAGGGTACAATTCTTCTTAATGATTTCAAAAATGAAACAACAATTTATATCATTGAAAAAAAACCAAAATTAAAGAAAAATTCACATGTCAATGTTTAATTCATGCTAAAACACACATTCCATAATTCAAACATGTTTTTTAAAAAAATGTTAAAACAATTTGAAAATGGGAAGCTCATCATGCATTTTCAATTTCTTGTATAGTTTCTTGATTAATGGGGATCATTTTACATGAAAATGTGGCTCTAAAAAATTTACATTCTAGAAAAATTGTGAGGGGGATATTAGGGGTTGGATGTGAAATATTATATAGCTAGAAAAAAGAAAAGAAAAAATATATATGATGATAATCCTCATGATCTTAGAATGGTGAGGAAAAGTAAAAATACTATAAAAAAGCTGAAAAGATAAAAAGAAAAAAGGTGATGAAAATTCAAAACTAACCCAAGAATTTACCTATCCCCCACACATAGAGTGCTCATGGTACTCACTGTAATAAGAGTTAATGTGGGAAGGAAGGATAAATCTTGGTGAGGTTTATGCATATATTTCTTATTGAACTTGGTGTTCCTCCATCATATACTCTATAATTTCTTTATAGAAGTGATTTATCCTCTTCCCATTGAATGTGATGGTCTTCATGGTTTCTCGATTTTGAACATTAAAACACTAGATGGAGATACATTAGAAACATTGTATGGTCTCAACTAGTGGGAACACAGAAAAACTGGATGCAACTTCTAGCTTTAATTATAGAGAATATCCTTCTACCCAATGTGGAACTAATGACGTAGGATAAGATGGTCACGAAAAAACATGGTTTTTTCCTTATAAATTTCTATTTTTACCTATGAACCTATATTAAGTTCCTCCAACTCGTGAATTTCAAGATTCCTTTGGGAACCTACACCATAAATATTATAACTTCATTGTTTAATGGACCAGTAGGCCTCGATATCTATCTCAACTAATAGATAAAAACTTATTCCAAAAAACTAGAGGATGTGGTGACATTATAATGGTAGTTTTAAAGGTAATACATTTAGCTTATAATGAAACATCAAGTGTAGGACTCCAATCATTTCTATTAGGTTGAACTATTTTTTCACGAATCCATTTTACCTCCTTATTAGACACCACATCTTGACCATTGTTTTGTATATGATATGCAGTATACACTCGATGACCAACCCCATACCACCACACAAGTGATTTCATTGTTCTTTTGTAGAAATGAGAACCTTGGTTACTAATGATAAACTGAGGGAATCCAAACCTAAAAAAATATCCGGTCTATCAAAAATTCACAACTGACATGGAATCATCGTTCCTTTTGGGTCATGCCTCACCCAATTTAGACACATAATAAACTTCTAGTAGACTATAAAACTTTCCAATAGAATTGGGAAAATTCCCCATAAAGTAAATTCCCCAAACATAAAAATCGTCATGAAAGATCAAGGATTGTAGTGGAATTTATTTTTTTAGATACATTCCCCATTCATTGACAATGACTGAAAGATTTATAGAAGTAATTTGAATCCAAAAATAGTTTGGGGAAAAAGTGACCAGAATTAAGGATATAAAAAGTAATAAATTGGCAGAGAAAGTGGTCCCAAGCATTAGTGTGTTAGAACCTATGAACGGACGAAATCTAATTATTCAGAACACAGTGCCTGAGTAATTGATCACTACATGTTATCCAATGGTAGGGCTCATCTCAAATTTACAATTGAGATGCATGTTTTAGACAATTGAATTTTTTTAAGTCAGTAGGAATGCAATATGCTTCCAAACAAATTAAAATTTCAACATAAAAAGGAATACCATCTTCCACATCGTACAATTTCTCATGGGAAAACATTTCATTTATGGGAGTATAGGTTGATGAGTCCATATTTGAGGATGGTAGTATCCTATAAATATGGTAAACCAACATATTCTCTTCTCTTTTATTAACCTTAATTACTAAAATATATTCTTAAAGGAGGATAATCCAATGAATATGTTGTGGTTTGGATTTTAGTTTCTTAACTTGATAACGGATGTATACATGGTCTATCAACAAAATGACTTTGGACCCTAAAAGGTATAACCTGATTTTTTTAAATAAAAATAAAATGTCGTGGAATTATTTTTCTGTTATTGTTTAGTTTTCTTGGGCAGAGTCCATAGTACATGATACGTAGGAAATGACATGTGGAGATCAATCAAATTGTTGTGGTATGACTACCACAATAGAATATGTAGAGGCATTACACATTAGCTCAAATGGTATATCCAACAAAGGTGGTTGGATTAGAAGATGTTATGTGAGAATCCTTTTTAACTTATTAAAAGATTAAAAAAATTCCTACCAAAAAAAAATTATTTTTCTTTTTTAATTGATTGGGAGAGGGGGAGTGAAATTTTACTAACGCCAAGAATGAAATAATGTTTAAATATAGAATTACTAAAGAATTACCACACATACCATACATTATTAGGGAATTTTAGTGAATAAAGGACATCCACATTTGATTTACCTACTGGGATACCATCCCCATAAATGAAATGTCCAAATTATATTCCTTATCTCGCAATGAAAGGTCATTTCTCATAATTTAATAAAATATTCTTTTCAATACAACATTGTAGAAAAAAACCATGGCTACTCAATCATTCATCAAAGGAGGAGTCATAAACAATGAAATTATCCATTAATACTTCCATTAAATACTCTAGGTAATATGAAAAAACACTAACCATTCATCCCTGGAATGTACTCGGATCATTTGATAGACCAAATAGAATCCTTCTATATAAAGATATTCCAAAGGGGAAACTGAATGTCATCTTTTCTAGAAACTTGTGGGAAATATGGATATGAAATTATCCAGAATACCCATCAATAAAACATTAATTGTAATTCCATGGAATCCTATATATAATTTGGTCAATAAATGGAAATTGGAATGGTCCTTCCTATTGTGTTGATTTAGTCATAAATAGTCTATGCAGACATGCCAACTATTATGCATATGAATTGAGTCCAATTCATTATTTTCATTTTTTATTATAGTGAGACCTATTTTTTAGGAAATACTTGAACTTTCTATTAGATATGGGGTAAGTGATTCTAGTGACGAAAATGTTTGTTACATATTTTTTAGCAACATATAGGATATTTATATTTATTTATTGTTGTGGATGCCTAATTGGTTTAGCCTTATCATTTAATAATATATGATGTGTCAAAATTTATGGTCTAATACCAATAATGTCTATAATTTTCCACAGAAAAGCATGTTTATATTCCCTCAAAAGTCCAAGAAGTAACAATTCATGCTAATGAGGGAGTGAACTTGCAATGATGTCATGCATCATGTATCTATTTTCATGAAAGGAATATATTAAATCTTGAGGCAGTTTATTTAGTTCTTATTCAGGGGGATCATGGATTGATGGGAGTGTGTTTCAATGTGAGTGGTCACTAATCACATATAACTACACAATGGTATAATCTTGAAATGGTGAATGATCATTTACAATCTTATTTGTATCATCAATGGTCATGTGATCATTACTATTCAAGAAACCATCAACTAACAAATATGAATGGAATTTTTCTAGATCACTACAAAAATTTATGAATGAATCATTACCTAGAATATATATCAATTATTTAAACTATGAAAGTGGATTAGGGGAATCCAATTAAACTATTTCAATGAAAGGAATAATATCTAATGAATTAACAGATAGAGATTAATGTTCTTCTAAGGGGTGCTTCATGGAATCATGGATGTTGAAATGGAACATGTCACCACCAAACTCAATTGACATTATATCATTGTGGACATTAAATATCTTTTGGCCAGTTTTCATGAAAGTTATCCCCAATATAATTGAGTAATGTCTATTTATCATATCATATTCCATTTTAGGCACATAACAATCAGTAGGAAAAATAAAAAATTTCACTGTCAGAAGAACATCATCTAACACAACAGAAGGGTATGTTGTACTCTGATTTTCTAATGGAAAAATAATTACATGGGTCTTCAGTTCCCAAAACTGAAATGATGAGTAAATATAGTGTGACATCACATTTAAAGAATCACCCAAATAAATCATATCATTGGAAAAGGAATAATAACTTTTGGTGCATAGAATCGAGAATGTTCGAGGATAATTTCATTTGGTATAATGTGATGAATCTATCAATTCTATGCAATTTCTAACCAATATTACCATCTCATTACCTAAAAGTCTCATTCAGTATGTACACATATATTTCAAAAACATGGCGTATCTTGTAATTTTATTCACAACATCAATCAAAAGAATTTTGACTTGCACTTTTTTAAAAGATTCGATGTTTTCCTCATGCTGTGGTGAGTTTTTTTGTTTTCTAGCTTGTTTGTCACTTCAGGGAAATGGTTTAGGATAGGTTTGGCAAGGTGACTCTCCAATATAAAAATTCTTTCCCTAAGTAGTAATTCTCTATGGACAAGGTATTACTTTAGTTATATAATTTTAAATGGTTGGAATGATGGTTTCTTCATAAGGGGGTGACACTAATAGAGGGTTCAGTTGCGTATAATGGTTTTTCCACCACTAAGGGTGATGTAACTATCATTTACCTTATCTCTATTGTTTATAAGTGTTTAAGAGGGTTGTTTACAGGACCCATCACTATGAATTTCCCCCACTAAGTTGGAAAGTTGTCGTAATTTTTTTTAGGTTTTGTATGGATTCTTTTGTGGTGTGTTGTAATTGGATATTTTTTATAGTCGTTTGTTTCGTCATATCTTCTTTGCTAGGCACAGGTTTTGACAGGTGTAGCTGGAAAGTCCTTTGTGGTGGTTAGTGATTTTATGGTGGTGGGACATGATTACTCTACCCTGGTTGATTCTAAGGTTTTTTATGTAGGTTTGAATACCCAATTTTATATAAAATTGGTTTTCTGTCCAGATAGGGGTATATTAAGGTTCATTCCATAATGGATGTTAATAGGGGTATCCTTGAAATATTACAACACAACTCACATAAGTTTCTCTTATTTGGGGAAATTTGTTAGAATAGTGGATGTAAAAAAAACATATACTCCAATGGATGTGAGGATGAGATTGGGATTTCCATTTGGAAATAAAATTTTGTCGAATAAGGGTACTTAACTCCTCAAACATCATGAAAATTTTCATTTCATATTCAGAACATTTCCCCTCAAGGACATGTCAAATGGGTACACTGTACCTTTAAACAAATTATGGTTTATTCGGATACTTGTTCTAAATTACTGTTGTTTTTGTAATTGGGGTCTTTCCAACTACCTTACCCCCTACAAAAGAATTAATCATATTTCAATGAATAGTAATTAAACCATCCTAAAAATACCAATTTAAACGTTGATAACTTATTTGGTGGTGTGGGGAACTTGAAAAAAACCTTTTAAATCTTTCCCAATATTAATTAAGCATTTTAATAAGTGATTGTATTGTATCACATTTTTCTTTTCATATTGATTTAGTTTGAGAGGCTAGAAATAATTTTTCAAGGAAAACGATTTTCATGTCTTCCCATCTTCCAATTGGAGAATTAAAATAATATAACAAATCATTCAAAATGTCTTCAAATGAAATTTGAAATGCATTAAGCATAACTTGTTCTTCATCCACATTACCATGTTTTAATGTTGAACACAAGGTATGTTTTTTAATTAAATTATAATGTGAATATTCTATAAGAAGTCCATGAAATCATAGCAATACGTAAATGAAACAAGATTTTAGATTGAAATTTGGAGGCCTCGCCATTTAATTGAATATATGTGGGTCGGATATAAAAATTATGTAATGTTAGTTCATTATCCATTTGGTTGTTTTCAGCCATATTATGCATGTTCAATTCAGTACTAACATGGGTTCCAGAAGAAGGAGAAGAAGGATCAAGAAGAGTTTTGTTGTTTTGTGTGTCCTCCTTTAAAGGGTTCTCCTATGTGTCTCGATGTTGCAGACATAGGATCCTCTCTGCATCAGGTTTGAAAGGTGGTAAGTCATATATTATAAAACATCTCATGAAAAGAACCTACTATATAAATATATAATAATACAAAAAGATAGGTAAAGATAAAAGATAAATAAAATTAACATTCAAAAATTTTACAAAAAATATAATAAAAAACATGCACTAAAAACCAAAGTGCTCCCCAAAAATGGTGACTAAATTTGACCGCACTGCAAGGAAATATCAAATTTATTATTATTTAAATAATATTTTGTAGTCTAGGTAATACCTTTGGTTAGATATCATGAAGCATTGGTAGGTTTAGAGTGTTTATTTTTAATAAAAGTTACTAAAACAGGGGTGTATTTGAAGATAGTTTTAAAATAAAATTACCTAATTAACTATTTAATCATTGAAATAACATGTTGATTTTGAAAAATATGATAATTATGGGATCATTTATAGGTTACTACACCACTTGAAAATTTAATTGTTCTTAATTTATTATTAGGTTTTGGTGTAATAATTTTATTGATAGTTATCCATGATCTTGGGTAATAACAACCCTTAAAATAATGAAAATATGACTAAACCATGACATAAAAGTCATATAGTCATGTCTAAACCCTTAACATGAATTGAATTTTTTCAAGGAACACTAAAATCTCAAATATTTTGGAATGACGAAGAGTATTCTTTTTCTATTAGAACAACACAAGATAGACACGTAGAATTACACACTGATCGGTTTTGAAATAAATAACATTTTAGAAAAATGAATCAAAAAATGTTAGATACATATAAGATAAAAATTTAAAACAATAATATAAACAAATTTTTTTGATAATTATGTATCATAAATCCATATTCATATGTGTATCTCACTCTTAATTATCACCCAATATTTGGGACAACATCGGGAGAATGAAGCTTGTTGAGCAGTGTATTGTTTTCAAACAATTCAAAATAATGTTTTTTAAAGGGGGAGATTATTTCAAATAATACTCTGTCTCTTTATGATGATTTTGATGCTCACAAATACCCTTAATTATTTACTAATTATTTCGTTGAGTATTTTGCAGCAATTTATTTTATTTATTTATTTCATACAACAAGATTTCATACTTCATTTATTCCAAGATCAATTTTAGCGTGTTCTGGAATCACTGTAGCGCGAGATCAATTTTAGCGTGTACTGGAATCACTGTTCATACCCTACGTTGATGAACGTAACGTATGGATGAAAAGTTTACTTTTTATGTTAAAAGAAACGTATGGTTAAGGAACCTTACGTTATTTTGAAACGTATGGTTAATGAATCTTACGTTGTTGAAAAGTATGGAAGAAGAACATTACGTTTGGAAGGAACCTTACGTTTTCGTTGTTGGACAAGTATGGAAGAGAAACCGTACGTTAGTTTTCAGTGTTGAGTTTGTTTCTCAAAAGTATGGATCATCAACCTTACTTTTATAATCAACCGTACGTTCTTTGGAGAGTTGAAGCGAGACAAAGTATGGATGATCAACCCTACGTTTGAATGCTGAAGAGAAAGTATGTACGTTCTGAACCTTACGTTTGTGAACCTTACGTTTGTGAACCCTACGTTTGGAGCCACGTCATCAACCCTACGTTTGGCGTCGGGATATTTTTGACAGACGATATTTCCTTTTGCATTGGTCAAACAAGCGGATTATTAAGCGGATTTCGAGCCGATTCTTAAGTATGACTTTGACTGAATCAAAGACGATTTTCAACGGATTACTGATTGATTTAAACGGAGCTTTTTATGACGATTCTTCAGGAGAGTTACAACGGCTCTGTTATTTCATTTAATATCGCGAATCTAAAGGAGATTTTCATGGATCTATTTATGCGGAAGATTTTCTCAGATTTGAATATATATGTTCTATCTTGGAAACTTCGAATATATATATATACACAGAAAAGTGTGTGAAATATATAGATTAATCTTTTAACGAGCAAGAAACAGAGACTGTGAAAAGGCGTTCTTTTCTGGTGATTGAGAAGAAGTGTAAAACCTTTATTGCAGAAGGAAGATCTTGATAGCAGATTCACGTGTTCTACATCGACTATCTGTTGTGAATCTATTGCTGCTGAAGTTGTGAAGTTTCTGGTAATATCTATTGCAACTGGATCGACTCAGAACTGTTTTGATTACAGATCTTTATTTTCTGAAGACAACGATCTATCTACTGTCAATTGCATTCTGTTGCAATTGTGAAGAACAACTGGAGAAGTGTTTTCTTTATCGAAACCCTTTTTTATTTTTTGAGTGATCAGCTTCTTGTTCTAAGCTGTGTGGGTTCGTGTTTGAACCAGGAAGGCTGTGTTTGCCTGAATCTTGTAAAGGTGTCAACTGCCTGTACTCAGTTGTGAACAGGTCTGTGGAAACGAGGACCAGATAGTGAAAATCGCCAAGCTCGTGGATTTGAGCGTTGGTGGAGTGGACTAGGGGCCTTCTGTTCCCCGAACCACTATACATCCGTGTGTTCATGCTTTTACTTTTTCCGCTGCATATTTAATCGTGAAAAAGCATAGTGGACAGAATTTGTCTAAATTGAAGAGATTGTAATAATTTTGAAAAGACACAATTCACCCCCTCTTGTGTGTAATCCGTAGATTCAGATCCAACAATTGGTATCAAAGGAGGAGCTTCTTATTTTTAAAGTCTTATCAAGCTAGAAGTATTTAAAGATTATACATAGTGTATCATGGCTGATATGAGAGAGGGAATGTCAATGGTCAGAGCACCTTACATTAATGGAGATAATTATGGCTGCTGGAAATCACGTATGATTATTTATCTGAAAAATCTTGGTTACAAAGTCTATTCAAAGATTCTAACTCCCTATGAAATTCCTGAAAATCCTGATACATGGAGTGCTGCTACAGAGGCTGAGTATGACATAAATTCAAAAGCTATGAATGCAATCATCTGTGGTCTAGGACCAGATGAATTTAACAGAGTATCTCAATGCCCGACTGCATATGAAATGTGGCAAACAATAGCTGTTGCTTATGAAGGAACATATAATGTAAGACAGATGAGATATGCAACTGCTAAGTTAAAATTCGATACTTTCAGAATGATTGAAGGAGAGAGCATCACTCAGATGAATGGAAGATTGACAGAAATTGTCAATAATATAACAGCTCTAGGAGAACCAATCAAGCAGGCTGATCAAGCGTTGAAGGTACTGAGAGTACTTCCTACTCGATGGAATGGAATCTCTGCAGCAATCAGACAATCAACTTCTGTTAAAGATCTAACTATGAGAGAACTGATTGGTACATTGATGATGTACGAAGCTGAAATGCAAGATGAGGTAAATGAGCATAAAGTCTACATAAAAAGGGAAAATACTGCTTTGAAAGTGACTTCTCAACAAAAGGATAGAAAGATGAAGAACAGAGAAGTAAGTGCTAAATCAAAAAACTCTGATTCTTCAAATTTGGATGAAGAACTGGCTCAGCTAGCCAGAAAATTCAGAAAGTTCTACAGTAAGAAGAAAGACTTCAAGAAATCCTTCAAAAAGGATAGCAAGGAAGTGAGATGTTATGAATGCAAAAAGATGGGACATATCAGACCGGATTGCCCAAAATTGAAAGATGCAAAGAAGAAGAAATTCTTCAAAAGAGATGATTATGAGAAGAAAGACAAGAAAGCTATGAAAGCTACTTGGAGTGTTTCTGAAGACTCAAGTAATTATTCTGAATCAAGCTCAGAGAAGGAGGAATCCAATTTAAAAGCAAATATGTGTTTCATGGCTGAAACTGATGAGGTACACTCATATTACTCCTCTAACTCAAATAATGAATCAAACTCTGAAACAAGCTTCTCAAATAAAAAACTTGCAGCTTACTGCAATATGCTTGAAGAAAGGAATGACTCATTATTTAAAAAATATAAATCTATAAAGAACTTGCACAAAGCTATTTCAGATGAGAGAAATACTTTGCTAAAACAACATAAGGAATTAATTGACAAACACAACTCTGCTGACTCAAATAAAATTAATTTTGAATCAAAAATAAAAACTCTACAGGATGAAGTAGAATGTTATAAAAAGGCTGCATTAGTTTTTACAAATGGAGAAAACACCTTAAATGAGATACTTGGAAAAACTGTAATTAAAAAGGAAAGGTTTGGAATTGGAAGTAAAGGAGAAAAACCTAAGTTATACAAAAATTATTTTGTTCCTAGCACTAAACAGGTTATTTGTAACTTCTGTGGAACAAAAGGTCATATAGCTAAAAACTGTTTTCTATGACAACCTCAAATATGTGGAATTAAGAAAGCTTATATTTCCAACGATCTATATGATTCAATCAATTTTAAGGAAACAAAGAAAATCTGGATACCCAGATCACTGCTTGCTAACACTCCTGGACCCAACAAAATATGGGTACCAAAGCAATTTGTTTGAATGTCTTTGCAGGTAGCAGGTCACCAAAGAAAGAAAGAAATATGGTATATGGACAGTGGCTGCTCAAGACACATGAGTGGAACTTCAGCTAATTTCTCTTCTCTTACTCGAAAGGAAGGAGGACTTGTCACCTTTGGTGACAATGCCAAAGGAAAGATTATTGGTATTGGAACAGTTGGAGATCCAGAGACAGTCTCAATCGACAAAGTACTTTATGTACAAGGGTTAAAACACAATCTGATAAGTATCTCTCAACTCTGTGATGATGGATACACTGTTGATTTTACTAACAATAGTTGTACTGTTTCTAAAGATAAACTGTTTAAGTTTAGAGCACCCAGAACTGATAATGTTTATACTTTGGATTTGTATTCCTTGTGTAAACAACAAGTAAACTGCTTAACTGCTAATATAAGTGAATCCTGGATCTGGCATAGAAGACTTGGTCATTGCAATATATATGCTTTACATAAATTATCTAAGAAACATCTAGTTTCTGATTTTCCTAGTGTCAAATTTGAAAATGACAGATTCTGTGATGCATGTCAGCTTGGCAAGCAACACAAATCATCATTCAAATCTATTAATAAAGTTGCTACAACTAAACCTCTAGAACTTATCCATATGGATTTTTTTGGACCTTCAAGAGTAGAAAGTTTAGCTGGTAAATTATATGTTTATGTATTAGTTGATGATTATTCTATATTTACTTGGATTTTCTTTTTGAAATTTAAAAGTGAAGCTTTTAGTTTATTTGAAGGTTTTTGTAAATCTATTCAAAATGAAAAAGGTTTTAATATAATCACATTGAGAAGTGATCATGGTGGAGAATTTGAGAACCAGGAATTTAATTCCTTTTTCTCAAACATGGGTATTAAACACACCTTCTCTGCTCCAAGAACACCTCAACAGAATGGGATTGTAGAAAGAAGAAATAGAACTATTCAAGAAATGGCTAGAACTATGTTAAATGAATATAGCCTACCTATATATTTCTGGGCAGAAGCTGTTAATACAGCTTGTTATATAATGAATAGAATTTTAATAAGACCTATTTTGAAAAAGACACCCTATGAACTATGGAATAACAGAAAACCTAAAGTAAATTACTTTAAAGTTTTTGGATGCAAGGTTTACATCTTGAATACCAAAGATAATCTTGGTAAATTTGATCCAAAATCTGATAAAGGTATTTTCTTAGGATATTCTGCAACCTCCAAAGCTTATAGAGTCTATAATAAAAAGTCAAGGATTGTTGAAGAATCAGTTCATGTGAAATTTGATGAATCTGATCCTTTTGAGAAAAGGATAGAGCAAATAGATGAACCTGATTCTAATGAAAACATGAGACTTGAGAATTTAAAGAATGATTTTGAAAATGATATAAAAGAAATTCAGTCCAGTTCAGAAGAACATGACACTGAAGAACCTTTGAATGTAATGCCTAGACAGTCTAGAACCTTAAAGAATCACCCTTTAGAATCTGTGATAGGTGACTTAGAGACTGGTATTCAAACTAGAAGAAACTTTGGAAACATAGTTGAATTCTCTGCTTTCCTATCCCAACAAGAACCTAAGACCATAGAAGAAGCCTTAGATGATGAGAGCTGGGTAATAGCAATGCAGGATGAATTGAACCAGTTCAAGAGAAATAAGGTTTGGGAATTAGTTGAAAGACCACATGATTATCCAGTAATAGGAACTAAATGGGTCTTTAGGAATAAACAGGATGATCAAGGGATAATAACTAGAAATAAAGCAAGATTAGTAGCTAAAGGATATAATCAAGAAGAAGGAATAGATTATGATGAGACCTTTGCACCTGTAGCCAGGTTAGAAGCCATTAGAATCCTTTTAGCCTATGCATCTTATATGAATTTTAAATTATTTCAGATGGATGTTAAATCTTCCTTTTTAAATGGTTATTTAATGGAGGAAGTTTATGTTGAGCAACCTCCTGGTTTTGAAAATTCTCAAAAACCAGATTCTGTTTTCAAACTTACTAAATATCTTTATGGCCTTAAACAAGCACCTAGAGCTTGGTATGAAAGACTAAGTTCTTTTCTTTTGAAAAATGATTTTACTGTTGGACTAGCAGATCCAACACTCTTTAAGAAAACTGTGAAAAATAATGTTTTGTTGGTTCAAATTTATGTTGATGATGTAATTTTTGGATCAACCAATAAAATTCTTTGTCATGAATTTTCAGAATTAATGCAAAAATAATTTGAAATGAGTATGATGGGAGAATTAAATTTCTTTTTGGGTCTTCAAATATTTCAAAAAGATTTTGGAAATGTTTTAAATCAATGCAAATACATTACTGATTTACTTAAGAAATTTGGACTTGAAAACAGCAAGACATTTACAACTCCTATGTGTACTAATATAAAACTTGATTTGGATGAAACTGGAAAATCAGTGGACAACAAGTTATATAGAGGTATGATTGGTAGTTTGTTATATCGTACTGCTAGTAGACCAGATACAATGTATTCAGTATGTCTTTGTGCTCGATTTCAATCAAATCCCAAAGAATCCCACTTAACTGCTGTTAAAAGAATTTTTAGATATTTAAAAGGTACTATTTATCAATCTCTGCTTTATCCAAAAACATCTGATTTTAATTTAATTTCATATTCAGATGCTGACTTTGGAAGCTGTAGATTAGATAGGAAGAGTACTTCAGGAACATGTCACTTTTTAGGAAAGTCTTTAGTATCATGGTCTAGTAAGAAACAACACTCAGTTGCCCTGTCAACAGCCGAGGCAGAATATGTGTCTGCAGGTAGTTGTTGTGCACAGGTGTTGTGGATGAAAAACACTCTTATGGACTTTGGATTAAATTTCAATAATACACCTATTTTATGTGATAATACTAGTGCAATTAATATTTCAAAAAATCCTATTAGTCATTCTAGAACTAAGCACATTGATATAAGACATCACTTTTTAAGAGATCATGTGTTTAAAAAGGATATATTTTTAGAATTTGTAAATACAGAAAATCAATTAGCAGATATTTTTACCAAACCACTTCCCACGACAAGGTTTGAATTTATTAAGGGGGAGTTAGGTTTATTTAATTTTAAATAGTTTTTTTTTAAATCTTATTCTATTTTCGAATTCTGCTTAATTTCTGTTTCCCGCTATAAGTAATTTTATTTTGTTTTAAATAAAAGTAATGATTAGTGATTACACGGGAATCAAGGCTGTCAGAACCGTTTCACCTTCTAAACTGTTTCACCTTTTTCGGAAACCCTTTCGAAAACCTAAAACCGCACATCTGCTCCAAAACCCTTTTCTGAATCTTCAAACCCTAAACTTACGAACCTTCAGAAATCGTTGTTGAAATGGCAAAGACTAAGCGTCCAGATGAAGCTGAGAGCAGTGCTGCAAAGAAACCTAAAGTAGTTGGTCGGAAAATACTGCAAGGTAAAGTCATAGATTTAGAATGGCTGTTTGAAACTAATTTACTGTTGAAGCAAGCGTTGTCGTTTCAAAGCCTTGAGCAAGCTTTTAATAGTGCAAATTCTGAGTTTCTATATGAGGCAGAAATGAGACATTTCTTTAGAACTGTTCAGTTTAGCCTTGGAGATACGGAGGATAGTTTATTGGCTCAAATAGAGGATAAGGACTTTTCCATATCATCTGTAGAGATAAGTCAAATTCTTAACTGCCCTCATGAAGGAGTTTTTCATTTCGATTTATGGAATATTGGAGATTCTGTACATAAGTCTGAAGACATTATGTCTTTTCTGTTTGGAACCAGATTGATAAAGAAAATGTTTATTAAAGATTTGGAGCCCGATCAGAAAATCTTGGTGAAATTTGTTCAGACTGGTTTAGCACCAAGGATGGCTGAGATGGAGAAAATCCTATACCCTGACATGTACATAATGTATCTTCTGATGTGTGATATTAAGTTTAATTTTCCTCGGTTTATGATAAGATATCTGAGATACTGCTGTCAGAGTGAAGCAAGAATGACATTTTTCCCTTATGGAAGGTTCATTTCTTTGTTTTTGTTTAAAAGAGGAATGATCAGATTGGTAGATGCTGGGGTGAAATGTCACCACAGTAATGTTTTTAATGCTGCACTTTGAGGAAAGTAGGATACTTCTGGAGCACAATTAAAGGAAAACTCTTACCTGTTGGAGCTGAGGAAGACTCGGAGAGTGCTCAGGCTCAACCGGCTAAGTCCAAGGAGGGACAAGCAGAATCAAGGGTTAGTACAGTGGCAAGGAGAATTCGCTTTGAGATGGAGGAAGTTGAGGAAGAGAGAAGTCAAGAAGGACTTCAATCTAGAAGGAAGAGGTCAATTGATGAAGAAATTATCTCTCCTGCCTTGAAATCCTCTGAACCGGTAATTTCTTATTCATTTGTGAGAGAAGCTGTTGTGGAGCAGACTACACCGATAGAGGAACCAACAGCTCAACCGGAAATCCAAAAAGAACCTCAATCTGCTGCTGTGGCTGTTGAAAAAGTAATTCCACAAGAACAACTTATGGAGGCAGTGCCTGGTGAAGAAGTGGCCCGACCTCAAGATTTACATGAAAATATTGTTCTTGACCATTCAGTAGAAGTCAGAGAGACTACTGTTCGTGATGAACATACTTCTGAAGCTAATACAGAGGTACTTCAGGAAGATTTTTCAGTGGAAGAGTTTCAGGGTTCAAAAGCTAGTTCAGTGGATCAACCTTTTCAGGACAAGGACAAAGAACAGTCAGATGCAGATTCTTTACCACTTGCCCTGCCTCATCAACCTATTTCTGGACATGAGAATAGAGCACAGGGTGCCCTTGATTCGAGAAAAGAAGAAGTTGTTGAGTTGTACAAGCGTATCTCTCAATTAGAATCTGAGAATGTTAGTCTCAGAAATTCTCTGAACTTAGAGCAGTTGAAGTTTCAGAAGCTGAAAGAATCTACTGTTTCAAGACAGGAAGTAGATTTGTTTAAGACTGATATGATGCATGCTGTTGATCAGTTAAAATCAGAGATGGTAAAGAAAGATGATTTGTCTGAGATGAAGATTTACATGGAGAATAAATTTGAGTCTGTTGCAAACAATGCTGTGAGTGGATCAGGCTCTTCACCAGATTTGATTCGGAGATTTCAAGCAATTACTGCAGCAATGAGCAATATGAGTGACAGATTACACGATCTTCAGTGTAATAGTGCCCCTTTGTCAGTTTTGCTAGATAATCAGAAATTTTTAGTGGATCGGTTGACATCTGGAGAGCAACCGATTAGGATTCTTTTGAATCAGTTATCAGAGAAACTGGCTCTTTTTGTTGAAAAAGAAGAAAGAATGCATGAGTTTTTCAGAGTTAATTTGATTGAAGATATTCATATGACTCAAGAGAACATAGATCTTATCATCAAGTTAGGAGATGGGATGATGAAGAGGCTCCGAGAACAGTTTACAGAGATCAAGACCGCGATTCAAAGGAGATAGACACCTTTTTTTTCCCTGTCTTATCTATGAACCTTGATTCCTCTGTATATCACAATCGTTTATATATAACAGCTTGTGAATGAAAATTCTTTTCTTACTTCTTTTTTGTTTTGTTGTTTATTGATTTATGAATAAGTTAGCCAGTATAACAAATTCACTTATTCATACACAGTTAATTATATCATTTACTTATAGTTCAGTGCAATATTGAATGTGTTCAAATCCGTAATTTTTCATTCTTTTTGATATCACAAAAAGGGGGAGAATTTGGATAAACACAACATTTAAATTCATTTGTTTCCTATGAATAAATTTGGATATATGGGAGAAGACATTTATATTTTATCTATTTTTTAGCTGAAAATTTATTTTTATGGGGGAGAAATTTTATTATAGTTAAATATTGTTTTAATCCTTTCAGAATTCTAAAATTTTATAAAACTAATTTTTCAATAAAGATTGCAATTAAATTAGTTCTATTATTTTATGGGTTTTGTGATCATCAAAAAGGGGGAGATTGTTGAGCAATGTATTGTTTTCAAACAATTCAAAATAATGTTTTTTAAAGGGGGAGATTATTTCAAATAATACTCTGTCTCTTTATGATGATTTTGATGCTCACAAATACCCTTAATTATTTACTAATTATTTCGTTGAGTATTTTGCAGGAATTTATTTTATTTATTTATTTCATACAACGAGATTTCATACTTCATTTATTCCAAGATCAATTTTAGCGTGTTCTGGAATCACTGTAGCGCGAGATCAATTTTAGCGCGTACTGGAATCACTGTTCATACCCTACGTTGATGAACGTAACGTATGGATGAAAAGTTTACTTTTTATGTTAAAAGAAACGTATGGTTAAGGAACCTTACGTTATTTTGAAACGTATGGTTAATGAATCTTACGTTGTTGAAAAGTATGGAAGAAGAACATTACGTTTGGAAGGAACCTTACGTTTTCGTTGTTGGACAAGTATGGAAGAGAAACCGTACGTTAGTTTTCAGTGTTGAGTTTGTTTCTCAAAAGTATGGATCATCAACCTTACTTTTATAATCAACCGTACGTTCTTTGGAGAGTTGAAGCGAGACAAAGTATGGATGATCAACCCTACGTTTGAATGCTGAAGAGAAAGTATGTATGTTCTGAACCTTAGGTTTGTGAACCTTACGTTTGTGAACCCGACGTTTGGAGCCACGTCATCAACCCTACGTTTGGCGTCGGGATATTTTTGACAGACGATATTTCCTTTTTCATTGGTCAAACAAGCGGATTATTAAGCGGATTTCGAGCCGATTCTTAAGTACGACTTTGACTGAATCAAAGACGATTTTCAATGGATTACTGATTGATTTAAACGGAGATTTTTATGCCGATTCTTCAGGGGAGTTACAACGGCTCTGTTATTTCCTTTAATATCGCGAATCTAAAGTAGATTTTCATGGATCTATTTATGCGGAAGATTTTCTCAGATTTGAATATATATGTTCTATCTTGGAAACTTCGAATATATATATATACACAGAAAAGTGTGTGAAATATATAGATTAATCTTTTAACGAGCAAGAAACAGAGACTGTGAAAAGGCGTTCTTTTCTGGTGATCGAGAAGAAGTGTAAAACCTTTATTGCCGAAGGAAGATCTTGATAGCAGATTCACGTGTTCTACATCGACTATCTGTTGTGAATCTATTGCTGCTGAAGTTGTGAAGTTTCTGGTAATATCTATTGCAACTAGATCGACTCAGAACTGTTTTGATTACAGATCTTTATTTTCTGAAGACAACGATCTATCTACTGTCAATTGCATTCTGTTGCAATTGTGAAGAACAACTGGAGAAGTGTTTTCTTTATCGAAACCCTTTTTTATTTTTTGAGTGATCAGCTTCTCGTTCTAAGCTGTGTGGGTTCGTGTTTGAACCAGGAAGGCTGTGTTTGCCTGAATCTTGTAAAGGTGTCAACTTCCTGTACTCAGTTGTGAACAGGTCTGTGGAAACGAGGACCAGATAGTGAAAATCGCCAAGCTCGTGGATTTGAGCGTTGGTGGAGTGGACTAGGGGCCTTCTGTTCCCCGAACCACTATACATACGTGTGTTCATGCTTTTACTTTTTCCGCTGAATATTTAATCGTGCAAAAGCATAGTGGACAGAATTTGTCTAAATTGAAGAGATTGTAATAATTTTGAAAAGACACAATTCACCCCCCTCTTGTGTGTAATCCGTAGATTCAGATCCAACAAAGCTTATGTGGAACTCACTTATCATCATTGATCCTCATGTGTGGATAAGGGCCTCCAAAACCCTTAGGATGTGAAGGAGGCTGCAATTGGAATTTAAATTGGAAGATCTTTGTTTCTATTTTCATTATCCAAATGAGATACCAATGGTTCTCTTTTTATTAAAAAAATGTGAAGTTGTTTTGAGAATCCTATTTTTTAGATACTTGTAGTGTCTTAGTTTTGGACTAGTAACCAAATATATCATCACATGTACACAAGAACAGAGTTTTGGGAAGGTCTATTGACTATATCCATATCAATTTTTGAATCCATTGGTCATTTTTATTTGGGGATATTTTCAAAATACTGAACCAAACATTTGAATGTGTCTACATTCTATCCCTAAGATAGTCTGGTTTAGATGGGCCACCAGATATACTAATTGGGATTTGGTTATTGAGATGTTTTTTAGCCCATGGATTTTTGGATTTTACCACAAATTTTCATCCCATTTGTTGGTAAATATTTCATGCAATGTGAAAAATAAGGGTCATATTTCATTGATATTCCATGAAGTTTGGCCCTTTTTCCTTCTAGATCTTCTTTAGGGCCTCTAAATCATCACCTCCAACAATGAAATCATCAAAACGAGTATTATTGATCTTTTTAACAGTGATCAACACAAAATATTTAAATAACACATGAAGAAAAATTTATTATTAATTTTATAATTTTCAATACAAAACTACTTAAGAAGAGTGATGTATGGGTGAAAATGAAACAGTGACACGTGGTGTGATCAGTGTTTGAAAAAGATGAAATGAATTGATAACGACGAACAATTTTCCCCTGTTTCAAGTATAGAATATATTAGAATCCTATTATAATACTAATCTCATATGAATTATAATTTATACCATATGGATGTTATATATTACTTTTTAAATGCTTTTTTGGTGGAAGAATTTTATGTTGAGAAACCCCCAGGTTTTGAAAAACCTCATATAGAAAATCGTGTTGCTAAATATACATGAACTATTTTTGGCCATACAAAAGAACAATGGTATTAATATAAATGACTGTGTTTTTATATATTCATAAATATGATTTCAATGGGGTTCATAAATCCTACACATTTTAAGAAATTTTTTTATGATATATGTTTAGTTCTAATATTTGTTGATAATTTCATTTTTGGGTAAAAAACTAAAAAACATGCTAATGATTTTTTAAAACATAAGCTCATTAAATTTGAAATGACTATAATGGGAGAACTAAATTTATTTATTTGTTTTAAAAACATTTAAAAAAATAGAAAATGTTTATTTATCAAATATAATATATTATTGATTTTTTGAAAATTTTTGGACTAGACAATATCATGATTTTTCAAACTCCCATGTGTAAAAATGTAAATATTGAATTTCATGAATGTGGGAAAATAGTGAAAAAAAAGTTCTAAAAATTTATGATATGATATTTTATATATGATACCTCTAGTATATCATACATTATGTTTTCTATTTTCAAATGTAAAATATTTCATTCATACCCAATGTAATACCATCTAACATCTATTAATTTTTTTTATAATATTTTAATGTAATTGTATTTCTATATTTTCATTATCCAAAAATATATAATCCAAATTTAATTTGGTATAAAAATACTAATTTTGGAGGGTGTATAATTTATAGAGAAGGAATATCAGGTATTTTTTCGCATTTTACATAAGTATATGGTTTCATGATATAGTAAAAATAAATATTTAGTATCATTATAAACATCTAAGAAAAAGTCTATAGATATGATGAAAGTTGATGCGAACCATAATTATGGATAAAACATAGAATTCTAGACATTAGAATTTAATTCAATCTTTTTACTATTTTATGTGATAATACAAGTTCTATTAATTTTTCAAAAAATCTATATGTCTCTCTAGGACAATGCATATAGATCTTAAAACTCTTTTTGTAGGAAATAATTTCATTAATGGCAGTATGCCTTTATAATTTTTAAATAAAAAGTACTAACATATAAATATTTTCACTAACTGATCCCTAAATTAATATTCTGATTTTATTATGGTGTCTTTAGGTTTATTTAATATTAAATAAATATTTATAGGTATTTCTAGACTTATTTTAGTTTATTAATTTTCTTTTCAAATAAGTTTTTAAATATTTAGTTTTTTTAAATTGGTTGGGATATATTTTTTAGTTTAAATGTTTTATTTTGAAATTATATTTGGTTGGAATTATATTTTTAATTTTAAAAATCCCAAATTATTACCATATAAATTATGTTAGAGAAAAAATGAGAACACTTGAAACCCTCAGATTAATTCAATTGTATCTCATACATTCAAACCAGCAAGCATTATTACATTCAATCTCTCACTCTCCATTGATCTATAATTTATAAACCATACATCCATCAATTTAATTCCCATGAAAATAAAAATTGATCTAATTAGGTTGGTATTGGTAGCTCAAAGATACATAAGACTTCTAATTCAGAAATAAAACTTCTACAAAGATAATTACCATACATTAAATGGATCTTATATAAAAATAACATATTTAAAAAGTGTATTGTTGTTGATGCTCCTTTCCATCATATATTATAATGAATAGAAAAGGGGAATAACATAAGCACAAATAGGGTCACCCTTTGTAGAAAATAAAAAAAATGACAATGTCATGGTCTAGCAGCTCATTTGGATTGAGGCGCACAACTCAATTGTGCGCCACCCATGGGATGTGCAAGTCACTTGTGCGCCCTATCTGATTTTTTTCCCAGGGTACACGGTGGCCTATAATTATCCCCTTTGGGCCCCCATTTCCGGGATGAATTTTCCAAAACTTAGATTCAAGCTCTTGTCACCCAAGTCTTCAACTCAACTCTTCATAAAAATTCTAAGGTAGCGTTTTACCTAGAATGGAAGACTTGAAGGATTAGGATAAGGTATAAGTGTTTAGAATTCAACAACAATTGCATGACTATGTATCCAGACCTCTTTAATAGTGGAAATACTTTCTCACCTCCCTACCCTTTCACTGAAACTTGCACACCGCCCTTTTGGAAACATCTTTGGATATTACTAAAGGCTTTAGTCAAGTTCCGCCCAAGCGTTTCCCTACAGATTATTCATCGCCCAGGTGAATCCATACTGCACTAGTCGTGGCCAAGACTTGCACGCCAAATGATTTGCGTGGCCAACACTTGTGCGCCAACATCATTTGCAGGCCTCCCTCCCATTCACCTCTCCTATTAAAGATATTAGCCCTCAAACCCCTTTTCAATGCCATTTATGGCATGGTTCTTTAGTTGGCTTCCTTATCTGAAAAGAATTCTATTATAACCTCTCCTCTAATGTTGTGACTTAAAATATTTATGTCACCATAGTTATTGGCTTCCTCCATATCTCTTCATCCTTTAATATGAGAAGATATTTTGATTTAGGGCACCCTTCTCAGGAGCAAGCCCCATGTTCCCTTAGTTTGGACCTCCTTCTTATGAGTAAGCCCCAATAATAATTCCTTTAATTTGGGCCTCCTTCTCAAATGTAAGCCACATGTTACATGTCCCCTTTACCTGGGCCTCATTCATAGGATTAAGGCCTAGTCCTAGTTTCCATTAACATTGGGAATCCTCCTCAGGAGTATGCCCCAATCATAAGTCCCTTTAAATTTGGGCCTCCTTCTCACGATTAAGCCCCGGTTAAAACTCTAAATCTCCATAAAGTACAAATACCATTATGGACCCTACTCCTGGGCTTCTTTCCTGAAGTATGCCCTGGTACTTTGGCAGTCATACATACGTAAGCCCCACATAATTTCTAATGACTTCATCTTTCATGGAACAATTTTCATGTTTACTGATACCTCTTTTTTCTCACTATGACCATGAATCACATGAGTTAAGAGGGTAAAAGTAATCATGACATCTCTTTTGGGCCATTAACCATGCATAAACCCCATCCTTCGTATCAAACTACATGGGTTCTGATTCCTTTTTAATGAGGATATGCAGGTAGCCGATCTGCGTGTATGATCCCAACTTTGAAATAATCCATGTCTTTTTGAATGACAATAAACTTTTTGTTACCAACTGAGTGGCTTTAAAACAAGTGTTGTCATCATAATGACCAAGAGATTTCTATGTAATATATTGAAGTATATCATTGACTAAGAATCTCCAATACATACAGATGATTATTTATCGATGAAGAACCTCAAATAAATAAAAAAGATTCTGTAAATCCCATACATATCAATCATTGAATGAAAAATATAAAGGAAAACTCATTTTCATGATTGGTGAATTAATTAGGATTCGTGAGTATAACTTATATCTATAATAGTGTCCTGGATTAGGCAATAATTCCTCCCAAAAAGTTGTGATGAGCCTGACCTCCCATCCTCTCGACCAATGAAAATTCTTAAGTCTCATAGGTTCACTACTAATGGGTACCTTCTTTTGGAAAGTAGGTCCAAATAGATATAGAATCATTGGGTGTTTCAGGTGTTATGAATAAACCCCTTAGAAACCGACTGGAAAGTTTGAACCTTAAACAAACAAGGTCATCCCCATTTCAAGAAGAAACAAAAATGGTGAAATCTACTTGAATCCTTAACCAAGATAAATTATGTTAAACTTATTTGATAGGCCCCTATTAAACTCAATATGAAGGACAATAAATAAATCAATAACATATATACTAATCCAAAAGATATAGTCTAGCCAAACATATCTTGATTATGTCTGCTATATCAAATAGGCACTATTTTCCATGATCTCTCTACAACACAGAATGGCTTCTATAGAGGTCACACCTGTTAATGCCTCTACCGCTACTCTTGTTGGATCTTCGTCTGCTCTGAGGACGACATCACCTACTCAGCATCTTCAATGCTGGGTCTCAAATTTATTGGTGAGGGAATACTGTCAACACGGTACCATCCCAACTCTAGAAGCCGCTCGACAAGCCCACCATGTTAATAACTCACCCTGGTTGTCTGGACAGCGATGACCAGTGGTCAAGAAACAGGTGGTTCCAGCCACCGTCTCCAACCGTTTTGGGTCATCATCCCCAAAATGCAACAACTAGTCCCTCCAATATTATAGGGAGGTGAATGAAGAGGTCACTCAAGGGCTCAGTTCAAGAATACATGAGTCCTTCCTGAGGACTCCCACTAAAAATCGCCACCAGACTCATGTGGTAGTGCACCCTCAACATGATACGGGTATCACCTCTATGTATCGGCTCATGTTCCTCAGATCCGAGCATGCAAGAAAAACTGTCAGAGGCAAAATTCAGCCAACAGGGAGTGGGTTCTTACTTCCTCCAACTCCGGAGAATTCCATCAACGTAACTTGATGGAAAAAAATGATCGAGCATATACACCCATCCGTCCTGATTTCATTGTCCAGTAGACTTGTCCAGAAGTTAAACACAAATCCCACCAGGAAATTCCGGTGGAGTATTATAGGTAGGCACAAACACCTGTTTATAATTCATCAATCAATCAACATTCTCCTCTAACTGCAACCAATGAAGCTCGCTAATCAAATGTGGTGACCACCTATAAATAGTCACATACACCTTCTTACACTCATCAATACTGCCAGTAGTCTCGTCTGCTAGTATTGAAGGAAGTTCATCAATCATATTCGGTGGATAACAATCTGAAGGCACATACACCTGTAATTCATCAAGCTAACCAACAGTCTCATTTAATAGAACCTAGAGATGCCAGTTGGAAGGATCTAATTACAAACATGAGGTAGACACAACATTTTTCCCCCACACATGAGTACTGTAAAAATTTAATGATAGGAAAAGGAGGAAAGGAGAAGGAACACACACCAAATTCATACATGGAATGGATGTATATTCCAATTCTTGCAACTAAAGTCACCAAGAACATTCTGAAAACGGTGAAAGTTGAGATGATAATCCCTGCCCGTATTCTGGATACCTATCAGAATATTATAACAACTTCAGTGAAATCATAGGGAAAGAAACATAAATCTATCCCTATCAATGGAGTGACTCATCTATATGTCACCCCGGAGTAGATACACACCTCTGTTCCATTCCAGGAGGGTCATGGTGCATAATCCCCCATGTCATACGGATGAGAAAGTCGGGCACAGACACCCAATTTAAATGGATATAGACAGCCTAACCTGACCATATCTCCTGATCAGGCGCATACACCTACACATAATATCCACTTTCATCAACAAGTGGTATCCAAGGTGAGTAAAAAGGCGTCCAAGAAAAAAGAACTAACTAGTATATTTAAAAAATCAAGAGCCAATCTACAATAAGGCCTTACTCAATGCTGGAGATCTTGAAGCCCTTAGGCAATTATTTGTTGCAACTCAAGATTCTAATCTCTCATTTACAGATTCATGAAGTAACAAAAATAATTGTAAAGGTATTCATCAGACACTTCCTCATGAAGCCCTGCCTCATGAAAATTTGGTCAATCTCAAAGAATCATCTTCAGATAAGATCCACGATAACCCTCTTCATGGCCAGAAAACCAAGGAGAAAAATGATTCATCTTTTATTGTAACCCACCATGGTGGTCCTCCACATGATGATGAATTTAGCTGTGAAAGTCCTCTCTAAATTATTATTTCACATTGCCTGGAAAATTCTTCAATTGAAAATGTAGTAACGAGAAAGCCCTCTTATCTTGAGGCACTTTAAAATGCAAGGCCAGTCATGTCTGATGACTTACCTCTAGCAGGTGAAATACTTTCTCAATCAGAAGATGGACCTAGGTGTAGGTCAGTCTGTGAACCACCCCTAGGTCATTCATCTTCTAATATGACAAATGAATTATCTAGAAATCTTGTTGAATATGATGAAGCAACAAAGAATCACCAGCTATGGGATAATCAGGTAGAATAATCTTCATCAACTGACAAATAGAATGTGTGGAATATGAGAAAACCATTGGTGAAAGGTGAAATACCCATCATGTTTTTTCCTTTAGCTGACTCTCAGTATGATATTCTTGAAACGTTGAAAGAATATTGTATTTATGATATTCTTCTCAACATATGGAAGACTGTTTGTCACTTGAAAGAGAAAATACTACCTTATGATAAATATCAAGTTCATGTTAAGGTAATCGAAAGGCGACAATGCCAAATTGACTTGGCATCTATCTCAGTTTCCCAACATCCAATGTTTGAAAAGCAGTAAGGAGCCCTTCATCGTACATGACTTAGAGCATTGAAAAGGTTCCTCCAGTTAATTTCCAATGCCCCATCTGGTATTCATATCAAGGGATGGTGTGTTCATGGAGAATTGCATTTTTTTTATTTTCTCTAGTCAAAAAATCCCTCCAAAAGTGGTCTCATTCAATGTTATTGCCCATGGTTGGCCACAACTAATTGGTTTTATGTGTAATAAAAGGCTTTCTCAAAAACAGTTCTCAACTATTTCCTCCCAATGTCAAGAATATAAAGAACAAGTTTTCAAATTACTCTTGCATCATGAAAATGAGAATATCGAATAGGCTTCTCGTTTAGAGTATTCACATCATCAGGTGATAGAAGTGTCATAAATAATCCAATAGTCATATAAGCCAAGTGATTTTAGTGGATGTAGAATGATGCATCCGACCAATTTCCAGACTAAAATCTGCAAAATCTGGATAGATTTTACGAATTTTTTAGATATTGCATCTGAAGAGCCACCTCAGTTTTCCAGGCTGGGTACTCTTTTAAACCAACCTTCATGATCAACAGACATGATTCAAGAAGATGGAGTGGAATAATAGGAATAGCCCCAGTCCACTAGACTGGGGACGTTTTCAAATTCTCAATCTATTCCTCAGTGAAAGTCAGTCTTCTCTCGATTAGGGAAGAATCCATAAGAGTATCGTAGTGCCGAATTATCAGGAAATTCTCTCCAAATTACTATTCATCAAGAAGTTCCTGTGGGATCAACCAAACGAAAGTCAATTTCTTATAAAGTACATGGAAGAAGATAGTATCATAGATACACTGACCGAAGGGATGCATTTCGATATGCATCGATAAATTTCATTAATGTCATTGTCACTGACTCCCCCGAACATGAGGATCACATAGAGAAACCAGATGAAGAAGTTCCTATTAAATAGGATGTACACACAAAAACAAATGAAGGAGGTGTGTGTACTAGAATCCAGAGGGTTGCCCAGAGGCAATACATTCATTCGGGTAATGCCCTTCCATACTCCAGAAAGGAACATGCCAAGGAAAAGGGTAAAAGTCAGGTTACATCCCACCTTACCTCTGGAGAAGGATAATCACTCTCATTAGAGGAAAGGTTTGCACATCAAGAAGAAGAAATGAAAGAGTTAAGGTGGTTAAATGCAGAACTAATTCAAGGTAGTCTTCCTCCTATGAATGCTGGAGTTAATAAATAAAAGAAATTTGTTGCAGCTACTGGGATTGATCAAGAATATCCCCCTTTACAAGTACACCCTCACAGGTCCAATCCTATGGTTCATGTGCAACAACAACCTACAATACTACCATCAGTGGCAGTACCAGTCACCATACCCATTCAAACTCTAGTTATTGCACCTGCTCACGTGCAAGCACAACCAGATGATTCTCAAATTTTAATGACTACAATTCAGTCATTAATAGATTGATTGGAAGCCATGGAAGCAAAACTTTCACATGCTCAACTAGAAAAGAGAGCTGACCCAAAATGGGTGGCTACAATTCCTCCACTAAAAAATTTTGCGAATACCACATTACCAATTTTTAATGGTTCGGGAGATTGAGAACAATGATTAACACATTTTGTTTCTCGTTTTGATCCCATGATGGGAACTCCTCAACAACAATGATATGTTATGCTCAGGTGTTTGGTGCAATCATTACACGGATCTACTTTTTTCTGGTATACAAGTTTTCAATATCGGTCAATTGTTGGGTGGGAAGATCTTTGTCAAAGGTTCTTCTTCAATTTAGCTCAACATTACCAAATACTATAGTTTTTTATCTTACCTAATTTTAAAAAAAGTAAAATGAAAATGTTTTAGATGTCATTGCTCACTGGAAGGGATTAACATATTCCTTAATTTTAGAACTCCCTCAAGAAGAGTTGCTGCCAATATGTGTGGAAAATCTATGTGATGAATTATGCACACTGTTGATCCCTGTGAAATACACCAGAGGATTTTGAGACCTTACTTTAATCTCTAAGCAGAAATAAGACTCTTTTATAAATACTAAGGCTAAAACTCGTGTAACTCCATCAGTTCTAGGAAGAAGAATAAGGAAAGCATAGACTTCTACAGTTACACTTGAACAAGAAGTTGCACCAGCTTCCACATCAAAACCTTCATCATATTGAAGGGATCCACCTCTTGAGCATCAAAAAAAAAATGGATGTCTTGTCAAGATGATCAAAGAGATCAAAGGAGAAAACAGTTTGAGGATTTAAAGCACCTAGCTTATTCCTTCCGGAATTAACAAGTTTTTGGTTACTTCATATCAGCTCTGGAAAACAATATGGTTTTGTTGACGAGGTCCAAAAGGGAGAACACGGAATGAGATGATGACCTCCCCAACTATTTACTGTTTTATTAGATGTCGGGGTATCCCATTCAAGATTTTTTTTTCTTCAATGACCTCCTGCAAATGATGGTAGACTCTAGACAAGTAAAACTGAAAGGTTTTTCATCCGAGGTAGCATGTGTTACTGCTTCTAATCCAGAGGAAGAAGGCGAGTGGCATGAAGTCAAATGTAAAAATGTGCAGAAATATGATGATTGGATGGATAGTAAAATGATCTACCGAACTCATGCCATTTTGTGAATACAATTGAATCAACCAATTGTGTCTTCTGCTATTTTTTCCACAGCAGAACCCCCTTCATCAGAATGAAAATCCTCAAGAAAAAAGCGTAATTTGAAGAAAGAAGAGTAGTCAAAAGAAGATGAGCTTGTGTCAAAGCCTAAGTTGTCTTTGACTATAGTAGATTTTATGCCATCTGCTTCAAAAGCACGGGCACTTCCCCATCAAACGGCATAGCCTGAACTGGTTCATTAGGCAAGAAAAATAATCAGATGAAGAATTGATCTTTGGTTCTGTTAACATGATTCTTTTAATGGATCCCTATGCTAGTGACCATTTCGATCATGATGAGCCAGAGTTCCCTTTATCTAACAGAAGAATTAGAGGAAGAGACGGAGGTCTAGGATATAGATAAATATGTGGATACTTTAGAAGCCACTATTTCAATTATTCCCCTACTAGAACTGTATATACTGTAGAAACTCATTGAAAAGCCCTTCAGCAGGCTCAATAGGAACAAGAAAGTTCTACCACACGTGGAAGATTCGGTCCTGACACAGTTTATTTGGAGGATCGATTAGAGGTGGCACCTTCATCCTCTCAGAAAATAGATAGACCTAGTCCGTCTAATCTACTAAAGCTATGAGTGTTTCCAATTCTAACCCCGATACGGTATGCATCTACTGAAAAATCATAAAATTCCAAGGCACCTACAAAACCAAATTTTTGTTATGGAAAACACAGACCTTTGTACCAGAAGTATGATGTCTTTAAACATTTGGCCCAAGTAACAACCACCTTATCAATTCTAGATGACTTGAATCTATCGAAAGATATTCAGGAGTCTCTTATTAAGGCTTTGTCAAGTCCCAAAGAATTCAAAACTGAAATTTCTACATCTGAGGTCTACCATATAGATAATGGTTCTGTAGAATTCCATGTGGTGATATCATTTATAGTTGAAGATGAAGATGATTATGTACATGGACATATATTAACTTCATATCTATCCGAAAAAATCAATGACATAGATATCCGACGAGCTTTCATTGGTAATGGCTAAGGAGTCAATATCATTCCTATTCATACACTTCATCAATTGGGCCTCATCGAAACTAATTTATCTACTTCTACTTTGATATTGTAAGGATGTGATAATAATGAACAAGATCCTCTGGGAAAGATTAAACCCATAATTCAGTTTGGAGACCTTGTGTCTAATTCAGATTTCATTTTTGTTCGTCAGGACATAGCCTTTAATATTTTTCTTGGAAGACCTTCGCTACATCAACATTTGTCTTTACCTTCGTCATACCATCAATGTCTTAAATATTGTTTCATTGTTCAAATTGTGATATTGTATGGGGGAAAGGCCCCATTCAAAACCTGTGAATCTCAATACATTGAGGCAGAATTTTATCACATGGATGGAATGAAAAAATCCACAGCAAAGAAGGTCACCAAAATTAATGCTCCAAATGGTTTGGAAAAGCTTCTAGTAAACCCATTCACATATTTTAGTAAATATTATGTGTTTCCTATCAGTAAAATTGAAAAGATAGACCTAAATTAAAATACACTTATAGAAACATCCATAATGTCAGTTACGACAACAAAGCAAGACAACATGGGATAAATTGTTGATTCTCCAAGCAGTGATGAAAGTTTAAATGAAGATTTCTTCATTTCATCCACTGAAATCCATCAATTCTATACTACATCAACCAGTCCAGAAGAAGTTATAGCAATACCAGAGGAAAACAGTGATGCCGATTATGAATCCATCATCACCTCTCTATCACCCCAGGAAGACCGTCATTCATTAATAGGGTCAGAAATGGCAGCCTCTTCTTCATGATGTTCAAACATTAACTTCTCCCATGTCCATGGAAATTATGCTTTGTCATATACTATGCATGTAGAAATAAAAGAACTAATACATATTGAATAAGAAGAGGAAGATATCAAGGATTCTCCTCCAACATTTGAAGAGGGTATCTCTACCACTAGGAATGAACTCAGTGAAATATATCTGGGTACAAAAGAAGATCCACACCCCACTTTAATTAGTGCATCCAGGAATCTTCAATAGAAACAAAATGTATACATCATTTAAAAATAAAAATCGAGATGTATTTTCTTGGAATTATATAGAAATTCTTGGTCTTGATACTGATGTTTCCACTCATCATTTGGGTTTTCCAGAAGAACATCGAGGATTCATGCAAGCCACAAGAAGAACACACCCAAAATATGCCTCCAAAATTGAAGCTGAAGTTGATAATATTATAAAGGATAACTTCTTTAGAGAAATTTAGTATCCCAAATAGCTGGCTAATATTATCCTTGGGAAAAAAAGAATGGAAAAATTATAGTGTGAGTTGACTTCAAGGTTCTTAATCGACATTGTCCAAAGGATGATTTTCCAGTTCCGATCACAAAACTCTTAATTGATGAAACAAATGTCTATGAAGCTCTTTCCTTTATGGATGGTTACTCTGGGTACAGTCATATATGAATAGCCATAGAAGATGAGGAGTCTAAATCCTTCATAGTTCCTCAAGGTGTGTTTTGTTATCGGGTAATTCCCTTTGGTCTAAAGAATGTTGGTGCAACGTATCAACGTGCCATGCACCATATCATCAAACCATTTTCATGGTAATTTGTTGAATGTTATGTGGATGATTTTCTGGTGAAATCCAAACAAATTTCTGATCACTTGGCCAATCTAGAAATCATATTCAACAAATTTCAACAAAACAATTTGAAGATGAACCCCTTGAAATGTGATTTTGGGGTAACCTTAGGAAAATTTCACAGCATTGTTGTACGTCATTGTTGTATTGATATTTATCCTGATAATACAAAATCAATCCTTGACATGTCACCTCCTAGAAATTTGAAGGAATTAAGAGGACTTCAAGGACAATTGGCTTATATTCACCGTTTCAATGCCAATTTGACAAAAAAGTGCTTACCCTTCACCATATTAATGAAGAAGGGAGTCACCTACCAGTGGACTAGATAATGTCAAGAATCATTTGATATTCTCAAGAAATATATCTTGAGTACACTGGTATTAATTCCACCTATTGAAGGAAGACCACTTATTCACTATGTGACAACATTAGAGTGATCATTGGGTGCCTTCATTTCCTAAAAGAATGATGCTGGTAATGAAAACAGTATTTATTATCTCCGTTGGACTATTCTTGAGGTAGAAAATTGATATTCAAGTATTGAAAAGTGCATCCTTGCATTAATATTTATAGTTCATAAATTGAGACACTACCTGCAACATCATGAGGTCCAATTGTTATCTCAGAATAACCCGATCAGATTGTTCCTTAGTCTTCCAATTCTTACATGACGTCTGGAAAGGTGGGTAGTTATTTTGCAACAATTTGATATTCAGTATGTGTCTCAAAATGAAATAAAGGGCCAAGCTCTGGCCAATTTCCTTTTTGAACACCCATATGTATAAGATACATCTTTAAATGTTGAAATTCCTAATGAGGAATTCTTTTCTATTCATGAAAATCCTCAAACATGGGAAATGCACTTTGATGGTGCCTCCCGAAGTCTAACAAGGATGAAAATTGAAGATCATAAATTCAACAAAGTTGGGTTAGGAATCGTGATTTTTACCCAAGAAAAGGCAGTGCTACCCTTTTCCTTCTTATTGTTGGAAGGTGGTACAAACAATAAAGCAAAATATCAAGCTCTCATCACAAGATTGGAATTGGCGCTTCATGCATGGGTGAATCTCTTGAAGGAAAAAGGTTATTCAGATTTGGTATCAAAAAAATAAATGGGGATTATTCCATCATAATTGAAGAGTTAATACCTTTGTGTGATTATGTCAGAGAGTTAATGGAAAATTTTCCCTCGGAACCAACATCCTCTTATGTCCCACGATCACAAAATTCCCAAGCTAATGAACTGGATAATGTATGCACAACCCTAGAAGATCCAAATCAGGATGAAAACATAATCAGTATAGCCCACTGTCATATAGTTTCACCTTATGATCAAATTAGAATAGAAAAAATCAATGAAATCAGTCCCATTTTTGAACCATATGGTCATGCTACAAGATGGATGACACCTCTAAGGGAATGCCTTCAAAATGGAAACCACCCAACTGATAGAGCCGAGAAAGAACAAGTCTGATGACGTGTGGTCAATTTTACTCATTTTGATTTCCCAGATAACCACAATATTCTATAAAAGCAAGGTTTTGATGGAATTATCTTCAGTTGTATTGATGGTGAAGATACAATGGCTGTCATGAATGAAGTACATACAGGAGTTTGTGGTTTCCACCAGTCTGGAAATAGACATTCTGGTCAAATTCAGAGGCATGGATACTTCTAGCCTTCAGTAAAACAAGATTGTGTTGATTTCACTAAGACGTTTCATTTTATTCTTGTATGTTCCATATTCATTCATCAACCCCCAGAGTTTCTTCATATGGCTAAATACTCCTGGCCATTGGCTACATGGGGAATGGATGTAGTAGGACCTTATCCTTCGGCTTCATCTATGCATTTTAGGTATATTTATACTGCTACAGACTTCTTTTCCAAATGGGAAGAGGCAATATCTTTCAATGAAGTCGGTGCAAAAAGAATTGTTAGCCTTTTCAAGTCCAATATAATTACCAGATTTGGTGTTCCTAATAACATTTTGACGGATAATGGCACCAAATTTTGTTCATTTGAGGTAAGAAAATTGTATCAAAAATACAATATTAGATCCAAACATTCATCTCGGTATCATGCAGTGGCCAATCGTTAAGTAGATACATTCAATAAAACTCTTCCAAAAATACTTCAAAAGATGGTGGATAATGATAAGAAGTCATGTCCTGATAAAACTTTTCATGCTCTATAGGCTAATCAGACTACCACCTGCACTGCTACATGATATACTCGATACTCATTGGTATATGGAACAGAAGCAGTCTTTACAATTGATGTCCAATTACCTTCTCTTAGAGTTTTCATTTCTGATCAGTTATCTACAGATGAACATTCTAAAAAGATATTGGATGAATTGGAATGACTAGATGAAAAAAGATTGTGAACACTGCACCTTTTATAAGACTATGAGAATCAAATTGCATAGGATTTCAATAAAAAAGTTCATCTTTGTTCATTCATTCAAGGAGAATTGGCACTATTTCTCAGAACCCCAATGATATCGGGAATGAATCCTCCAAATCTTGACCCAAAGTGGAAAGGACCTTACTCAATACATAGGGTCTACTGTAATGAAGCATATTATTTAATCTCAATGTATGGATAACTCATTAAAACTCTAACCAATGAATGATTCTTGAAGTTGTATTTTCTGTAACACAAATAAACCCATTGTCCTTTCTGCAGGACATTAAACTGCATAGCCGACTCTATCTTCCCACAAGATGTTAAATTGTGTCCACTTTGCCTTCTAACATGACATTAAACTGTGCATTATCTGAGCTTCAAGACATTAAACGGCCAAGATCCCCATTTATGTGACACATGACATTGAATTGTGATCGCCGCATGCACAATTGTCTTTTAAACTCTGTTTCCATGCATGCCCTGGGCTGCTAACCATGCTTAAGTCCCAATGTCATGTTTGGGTTGTTGTCCTTAAGCACACCCCGGTCACCAAATCACTCTCAATTGAACTACGCGGACATAGATATTTGCCTCCTAGGCTGGGTACGTAGGAAACCACCTAAGGATCAAGCCCGAAACCACTTTCTATACATTGATTCACCTTCATCCCATATGATGTTGATCTATGAAGACCTCATCAACTTACTTAATCACATCAGTTCACATTCGTCCTACATGAAGTTAAACTGTTTATATCCCATCGTCTAGCTACATGATGTTAAACAATACATTTCCCCATTGTCCTTGCTACAAGACATTAAATTTCATAGCACTGGCCCATGCATATGACCTAAAACTATAAGTACTTTTGTCCTGTATGACAATAAACTGCAAAAAATCCCTGATACCCTCACTCGAGAGGAATCATCATTGACATGGTCTCCAACCATGCCATGTTTCCAGAACTACGTTTGACTTGATTCTCATCCTTATGAGATACTTAGTGACACCCAACTCTTTAATCTTGGGTCCAACAATTATTTCATTAAAGTGCACTTTTCCCCTCATATGTTCGACCCAAATCTATACAAAGGGTATTCCAAGAACTATGTGAATCTTGATTCCCATCCTCATGGGATAGGTAGGAATGCTCGAGCATTCCTCGAGTCCATCCCTAAGCCTTTGGGCCTAACCCCAAACTCTACTTTTGGTCCCTTGGCTGAAAAGTCCCCTACGGAGCACATGGTGTGATATGGAACACCCTAGTCTTTATTCGCATCAGATTTATAACAAATGGACGATATGTCTCCCTCACTATGGTCCATGATCTATGACCCCAATCTATGAGTTTCCATTCTCTCCTCCTGCATGACGTTAAAATTTATTTCAACAACTGCTTGTGGCTTGATACTCATCCAAATAAGATATGTAGTGACATCCAGAATCTCAATTTAGGACCCATCCGCAACAATATAAAAATAATATTCATGATCTTTATAACCCTTTTCTTGAAATCAGGTCACAAAATGTATGATACCTGAGAATTCTTTTTCCGGACTATGCAGTATTTTCCCTTAGGTAGCCTTGCATAAGTTGTCTACATAATGGACATGCCAGCCTAAAAGATGCTACTATTTGACTTTGCAGCTTATTCCCTAGTTGGCCCTGCATAATTTATCCCCCATAATGGGTTTGTCAAGTAGTGGTATCTTCATTCTTAGAAGAATCCTCTTTTGTCCCTATTGGTCTTAACGATGATATGTAGGGATCTTTAAAAAAAACTGCCATCCTTAACATATTTGTTCCAAACACTTTTCCAAGATCTGAAAATATTATGTCATATAATGTGTTTATCTCTGGTTTTAGTCATATGATTTAAAACCACATATACGTTTTTTCCTACGTTTGGGTCAAACGTTCGTAGAAGTCACATTCTTCAACTTCTTTGACAATTATGATTCGAAATATCCTCTCCATATTCAAGTACCTTTCTCCATAAAGAAGACTCTATGATTTGTAAAATTTGTATCCCCATAAAAAATTCTTCAGTTTTTAGTAATATAAATTCAAATTTTTGAGAGTTATTTTTCCTGACTGTGCAGCACGTGCCCTTATGTGGCCTTGCATAAGTTGTCTACATAATGGACCTATCAGCCAAAAGATGTTACTATTTGACTATGCAGCTTATACCCCAGTTATGCCTGCATAATTCAACCCCCATAATGGGTTTGTCATGTAGTGGTAACTTCATTCCTAGATAAGACTTCCTCTAATTCCATTTATCTATTTTCCCATGTGATTCCTCATATTCAAAATTTCTCATGTCATATTTTACAATTTTCCCCCTTCGTACTTTAATATGGTAATATGATTCCAAAAAAAATTCAAGAGTTGAGTCAATTTCATCCATCTAGTCTAATCTATTCGACCTTAAATATTAGCCTTTTTATATTCAAACATGCATGAATTTAATCTTCCAATAACAAAAGACATGGTACTCATTAAATTGAGAACCTGTAAAGGGTAATATAAAAAAATGTTGTGTCCCAGCTTTCTAAAAATACATTTTGTATGATTTAGGAAATATTGAGAAATTAAAAGATAATGTTTGTGGGTTTGTTTATATAACCCTAGTAAAAAAGTCGAACTATTTTTACTAGGCCCATTGTCTTAGGTAAAAATAATAGAAATTATCATGAAAATGAAGGTACAGATGATTGAAGATGAACTATTTTTCATTGATGAATGAGATTAGATGAACATCAACTGACTGGAGTCTCTTCTCTTTTTTAAAAAACTATTACAAAAGACTTTCAACATGATTTATCTTCTATTATACAGCATCTTGGGCTTCATCAGTACCCACTTGAAGTTTATTTGCTTTACCAGCTTCACTCTCTTCAGCTCGACGAAGTGCTTCTTTGGCATCTTTGATGTATTTTATACCATCCTCTAAACTTCTTCCAATGAATTATGAAGCTGGTCAAGCTCCCCAGTATCAGTATCTAGCTCTTGCAGAAGGTGCAACTGGTGGACAATATTCTCTTTGATATTTTGCATCATCTACTTCAGCTTTTCAGCATGATCAACCTCATATCGAGACACTACAGCCTAAAATTCACTGATATTGATTAGAAATCTATCTCTGATCAGGTATTAACAACACCATTTCTCCTGATCCCTCCTTCGAATGACTTATTTCACTGCAACATGGATTTCATGATATCCAAAACCACCATGTCCCAGTATGATGAACAAGGATGAATGTCTTGGAATTTTCGAATGAATCTTTTCAAGAGGCACCTTAGATATTATCTTCCATATATTTTTCCATGCCTTGAAACGTGAGAATTGGAGATCCTTCCTCACCTATTGGTCTGAATCAGCATCACTATCACAGGGAGGAACATAGTCAGCGATTACTGCACTTAAGGAAGTGCCACGTTATGCTCCTTCCTTGAACCTAGTTGCTTCACCTTCTACTACTGTTTGGGCTGAGGCGGAGGCTTCACCTCTAGATCTAGCCATTGAATTTGACAGTTATGTTTGATCAATTGAATATATGGTTAGTTTCAAAGAACAGTAAAATTTTATTGATCTTCTTACTGGTTAAGTAAGACACAAATATCATCATCTTGTACATAATAGTAGATCAACAACTTTTGAAGACTCCTCCCCAACATTCCTAGCATCAAAAGGATTTTCAGGATGGGTTCTAAGAGGGTTTTCCGTGTTAAGTTCTACCCGAGCCAGTATTTCAACAATAATAGGGTTGACATCATTGTCTACACCCCTTTCAAGGGTTGATGCATCAGCAGTTTCCTTATATGGAACTGTACATTTTTTTTAGCCAAACATGCTTAGAAGTTCAATCATAAGAATGTTAACAGGAAAAATGATGAAACTCACGCCCAATTGATTCTATATATAGATCACCAAAATCTTCTAAATCACATGGTAATTTAACATTTTCTAAAATTTCTCCAAAGGACATGCTGATATTCATCATTTTATCCAATGATGTCCCATATCCCAAGTTAGTATCACCAGTTGGAGCACTTGGCATGTATTCTTTGTGATATTCGTCTAGCAATCTATGACCCCAGATAGCTTCTTCCTAGACAGTTGTTGGTTAGCTGCGGTGGTTTCCAAATGTTATAGTGCTTGTGTTGAACCTAAAAAATCATATAATGGAAGCCATTTGTTGTCTCATTTAAGGTTCTATGATGTATTGTTAATTTACCAGAACTATTTTCTCTTATGGCATCAGAAACAGGAGTGGTGTTTGGAATAGACGCCAACTCATCTTCTCTTAGTATATCGTCAGGAACAACTGTTTGAGTAGGAACATGAGGCCGTCCTCCAACACCCTCCTTTATACTCTGTTAATGGTCTGTAATTTCCCTTAAAGGGGAAACTAAAGAATCCCCTACAATCCTGAGATATTGGAGGACTTTTTCATAGGTTAAGATTCATGACTACCAGAAAGACTTACCACTACTGATAAAGTGTTTGACTATGGTCTTCTTTCTTCGATTCCTTTGCTTCTTTTCCTTATTGTGTGGACTAGCATCATCATCTATGAAAATAGGTATTAGAGACAATGACACCATTTATAACTCTTTATCCCTGAATTGATGTCCTAGAAATACATCGACCGGCTCACGAGGAGATTCAGTGGCTCCATGAGTAGTGCCACCAGGGCTATACCATGGAGTAGGGATTTCAGTGGTTCTCTCCTTTACAAGGTGCACGATGAAGTAGATTATTTCGTAAATTAACAAAGATTTGACTAAATTCAAATTGTAAAGAAAATAGAAATATGAGAAAAACTTACATCTTTTGGAACCATGTAATCACACCACTCATTGTTTAATGAAGGACCAATCCCCTCAGTGTTGCAACGGTCTATCATTTACTTCACCCGCTTGGTAACAGGAACTGACATATCAGTGGCATATATGATCATTTTATGATCTTTTATGTACGCCCTCACTTCATTGGGGTTGTCCTCAAAATGGATGTTAGAGTAATCCCGGAGATTACCCACTCCAGGGATATGCAGCCCTTTGCATAAGTCCATTCAGGATGTTTCAGCCTCACAATATAAACTCTTCCATGTCTGGATAGCCTCTGGTCATAAATATTCCGAATGTGCACCAGAAGGTTGTGAGGAGGGTCCTACAATCTGGGGCTTAAACTTCTTCCCAGCTCTTGTGATCACAGATAAAGGATGAGAAAATGGAACTTGATGCTCTTTAAAATAATGGCGACTAAATTGCCTCAATGATATAAATCACCATGAGTCGATGGAGTACATCACTGGACTCAGGTAGGAGGATTATATATATCATGAGGTCGCATTGACAAATATCTTTCCTCATCATCCCCATCCTGGGAATTTGGCGAATCAGCTCTGGGTGATGAACTTGGTGAATTAGCTCCGGGTGATGAAGGATCACCTTCCAAATAAAAATCTTCCTTTATAATGGTTCTCTTATTTGTCCCCTCCCGGGAGATTAGCTGTTTCAGTTCCCATTTAGGGTATGATGCTACCCAACTCTCCGCATACCATGTAGTCAATTGACTTGCCGCTCCTACAGCTGGTATATCAGATACCCCTCTAGTCTTCTCTATAGATGTAATAAACCATAGTTTATGAGAAACCAGTAGATGCTTCTCTAACCTGACATGCACTAGAGGGGATACAATAATTTTCTATAGACAATTGAATTGATTTGAGAATCTGTATGGATCATAAGCCTCACAAATAATTTCTCTGTCAATCCTCGTGTCAAGTGTACCATCTCTACATGCTAGTATATATTCCATTAACTCTAGGCTGGCTATTCCATCATCAACAAATCTCCCTATTGGTGGATTTCCATAAGGAAATAAATGAAACTCCTTGAACATTCTCAGCCTGATTATGATATCATAAGTGTTGACTTATAAGGAATACATTCCCAAAAAGACCTGAACAGACGGCCGGAAAGAACTTCCAGGATCCATTACCCCACTTTGTACAACATATGTTCTAAAGTGGGTGACGATCCAGCCCTATAAAACATGGAATGGTCCTACTATTCTTAGAAGATAGATACCCATATAAACATGAAGTAAGCTCTAATGAATCATTGTTAAACTAGGCTGGACAACTGAACCATCTTCCTTTCACCCAGCTTGGATACAACAACAAAGGACCCTCGCCTCACACTTCCTTTCGAATCCCAAACTAGTAAAAGGTAAACACTGAGCCACAAGGCCAAAAATATTTCAAGATGGTTCTTCGCTGGAATTTTTTGGTTCACTTCAAATCCCCACCTATCGAACTCTCTTGCTTCCAAAATTGGCTAAAATGTGCCTGGAGGACCCCTTTTTGTAGCTCTAGGGAAACTAGTAGGATGAGTACAGGAAGTTCCCTAGTCTTTCTTATTAATTAGAAATATGTTCATCCACTCCTCTGGATAGATATATTTTCTAGAATGGGTTTCTGTGGTGGTGGTATTTTTAAGCTTGTAGATAATTTTCATTCACTCTCAATCCAAAGCCGGGGTCTTCACCAAATCATTCCAGGTCACCTTGGGGGGATGAATTAATCATACATATCTCCCAAAATTGGAACCCCTGAAATATTGTAGACATCCCACAAACGTTTTCCTACTTATCCATGAGTCAGATGAAACGAATTCATTTCTAGTCTCCAACGGATGATAAACTCTGACACGAAATTGTCATTCCTGTAGAAATTTGTCTGCCAAGCCTCGACATCATCATATATTGCATCTCCCTTTAGATCATCGAAATACTCTTAATAGGTTTGTCGCACCCAATATTCACACATCCAAGTTGGCTACACACCAACTCGAAGATGTAAATCCCAACTCTTCTTCCATCCCTTAGATTGGTCCATCTGAGAATTTCGAAAAATATAGGGATAACAATGCGGCTGCAGCTCAGGCGTGTGAGGATTCAGATCTAGAGAACATGGGATATGATGCATTACATATGCCTTCTCCACTTTCCCAGCATTGGAAAATGACCCTGCAATGGAGACATTTTCCGATGATAATTTGGTATAGGTCTGAAACCAGGAATGAGGGATATAATTCTTTGCCTCTGGAATATTGACTCCATGAAGATGACCATGGCCATACAAAGGCATGTAGATGCTATGTGGAAAATTGACATGACATTTATTCAAGTACTTATCCAAATATGAGAGAGTGTTATCACAGATAACATAATAGTGATGGCTGATGACGTTCATCATGTCATCTATTCTCATGTTGGAAAACTCGTCAGCTGATCCAATTCTTCTAGGATCCATTAAATATGCACAAAGATCAAGAAATAAACTTGTATGTAAGTTTGTTTTGGGAGATTATGATGAGGGAAATTAAAGAAATGACAATGGAATTAAGGAGTTCTAGTCCCAGACTTGTCGCGGAAGTTAGCCCGGTCATGCAAGTATTACCGCCCTAGTCATGGCACACAAATCAAATACCTTCTGCAGAAGCCCAACAAAATCCAGAAAAGCAATTCGCCGAAGACCGAAGCACCTGCGCGATGATAACTCAAGCTACTGGAAGATGAATGAGTTTGAATGGGAGTGAGCCTGCATATATAGGCAATCCAGACCACATACGCGCCATACTTTCACAACCCATCATCTATGCGCTGAACTTGTGCACAACAGAACCTTGATTTGTCCGGCATTACCTCAGAGCCAGATCTTATTTCTTTTTCAGAGCCATCTCTGAGGGGTGACTTTTTTTTATGCTCATTTCCATCACAGAGTCCAACAAATGGAAAGGGGAATACCTTAACCACAAAGATGGCTACACTTTGATGAAAATCAAAAAAATTGACAAATGCATGGACTAGCAGTTCATTTGGATTGAGGCTCGAACGTTACTTGCGCGCTTTGTAAGTCACTTTCATGCCACCTGTAGGATGCACAAGTCACTCATGCATCCTATCTGATTTTTCCCCCAAGGTTCACTGTGACCAATAAAGAGCCCCTGTGGGCCCCCATTTTGGGGATGAAGTTTCCATAACTCATGTTGAATCTCTGGTCTCCCATGTCTTTAATGCAACTCTTCTGAAAACTTATATGGTAAATTTTTACCTATAATTGATGACTTGAAGGAGTAGGATAAGGTATAAGTGTTTATAATTTATCAAACCATGCACACCAAAGTATCCAGACCACTTTAAAAGTGGTAACACTTGTGCGCCGCCCTACCTTTTCAATGAAACTTGCGTGCCACCCTTTTCGAAACATCATGGGGTATTACTAAGGGCTTGAGTCAAGTCTCCCCCAAGTATTACCATACAAATTCTTCATTTCCCAGGTAAACCCATTTCATGCAAGTACACTTGTGCGGCCAAAACTTTCATACCAAATGATTTGTGCGGCCAACACTTGCGCGGAAACTTCATTTGTGTGAGTATCTCTCGTTCACCTCTCCTCTCTAATATATTAGCCCTCAAACCCCTTTTTGATGACATTTATAGAATGGTTCCGTTGTTGGCTTCCTTATCTGAAAGGGTTCTTGTGAGGACCTCTCCTAAAACCTCATGAATTACATGATTTATGACACCATGGTTTGTGGTTTCCTCCATATTGTCTCATCCTTTTAGATGTTAAGATCATTGGATTTAGGGCATCCTTCTCAAGAGTAACCTCCACATTCCATTAGTTTGGACCTCCTTCTTAGGCGTATGCCCCAATCACAATTCCTTTAATTTGGGCCTACTTTTCAAGAGTTAGACCCATGTTACAAGTCCCCTTAACATTGGCCTCATTATCATGAGTAATCCCCAGTCATAGTTTCCTTTAACATTTGGCATTCTCTTTAGGAGTAAGCCCCAATCATAAGTCCCTTTTAATTTAGGCCTCCCTCTCAGGAGTAAGACCCGGGTTAAAGCTCCAAATCTCCATAAAGTATGAATACATTTATGGACCTTTCTCCTGGGCTTCTTAACTGATGTAAGTCATGGTCTTAATCTACTTGGGAAGTCATACATACGTAAGCCCCACATCATTTCCCATGACTACATCTTTTATGGAACCATTGTAAAGTTTTCGGATACCCTTTGTTTCTCACATTGAGCAAGACTCACATGATCATAGAGTGTAAAAGTAATCATTAAATATATTTTGGGCCATCAACCATGCATAAACCCCATCATTCTTATCTAACATCATGGGTTCTGATTCCTTTTTAATGAGAAAACGGAGGTAGACCATCTATGTGTACGATCCCTACTCTGAAATAATCCATGTCTTTCTGAATGACAATAAACATAAATTGCACTATTGAGTGGCTTTAAAACTAGTATTGTCATCATAATTATCATGAGATTTCTATATAATATATTAAAGGATACCATTGACTAAGAATCTCCAATGCATATGGATGATTCTCTATTGATGAATATCCTCAAATACATATAAAAGATTCTCTAAATCCCATTCATATCAATCATTTATTGCAAAATCTAAAGGAAAACTCATTTTCATTCTTGATTAATTAATAACGTTTTGTGAACATAACTTAAATCTATAAGAGTGTCCCAGAGTAGGTAATAATTCCCCTAAAATTTTCGATGAGCTAGACCTCCCATCCTCTCGACGAATGAAAATTCTTAAGACTCATCGATCTATAACTAATGAGCACCTACCTTTGGAAAGTAGGTCCAAATGGATATAGAATCATTGGATGATTTTGGTTATACGAATAAACCCGTTAGAAACTGATTAGATGTTTTGACCCTTAAACAAACAAGTTCATCACCATTTCTATAAGAAAAATTATTTTTAATGGACAATATTATATTTTAAATGGATTTAATACAAGATATATCTTCAATAAATAGGTAAACTAAATTTATTAGACTGTGTAGTGCAGTTTCAAAGATATTGTGGATGTAATTTTATTTAATGAAAATGAATCATAATTTTTAATTTCTATTATTCATATAGCATTGATCATAAAATGGAACCAAGAATGAGTTTTCCTATTTAGCTTTAGTGAAATTAGGGACATTGTTCATAAGTTACAAGACAAGGTGTATTTGTTGTTTTCAACCTCAATCATTAGGAATGTGTTTGTGAAATATTTGTCTGAAAACCAATACATTTTGGTAAAATTCATTCAAAATAGAGTATTATCAAGTATAATAAAGTTTTAATAACTTCACATCCCTAATAAATATATATATTTTCTAAGTTGAGTGATATTAAATTGAATTTCATCAAGTTTATACTGGGAAATATTCATCACTATTTCTTGAAATATTCAATAATATACTTCTACCTGTATAGATGATTGGATTATAATATTCTATATGATAGAGTTATGACTAGTGATGTTGAATTAGGATTATGATTTCATCAAAACTATATTATATCTGATATAATTATCTAAATTTTTTATTTTTCTATAGCACAACCAGGTGCATGCTCATTCACATTGGTTATGAGGTGGAAGAACGGTCAAGATCTCATCATCAGGGGGATCAAATGAGTTTTTAGTTGGATGCTATTCTGAGGGAGGGTATAGAGGAAGTGATATGATCACATTTCGAAGCATATTAAGTAGTACATTTATTTTAATTTCAAGAAATCTCTTCTATTTTTTATTCCAACACCGCAATCAGTATAAGAATAAACAACATGATAGAGAAAAATATCTATTTTAGAATACGTAAATTTTTTCAATTTTTTAGATCTTTTGAGGATCGTTTTACTTAAGAAAGTGGATTTCTATATGTTGAGGGCCTAAATTAGAGTTAATGCATTATTGAGAAGACTGTGGATATTATGGTTGTAGAATGAAATAAATTTTTTTGGGCTAGTGAAATGGTTTTAGAGGAAGTTGTTTTTTGGAAATGAAAGAGACTAACATAATGCTAAAAATCAAGAACATATCGTGAAGGATGCTCACTCTAGAGAGAATAAATGTATACACAATGTTTCTATAACAACTAAAATGATTATGGATCATTCAATTACTCTTATTAAATGGTCCTTGTAATGGATAGTTGAATAATATTATGATTTTATAAATGTTCTTGTTTATATATATGGTGATGAATTTTATGTTCAATAAAATCAATTGGTTTCGGTTGTGCGGACTTATATAAAGAAACTACAATGATCATCAACTATTAAAAATGACATTAATTATTATGAGAATAAAAAATAACATTAATCTATTTATGGTTTAAAAGAATAAGTAATTGATGGTTTATGTAATTAATAAATGAATAAGTAATTGAAGGTTTGTGTATTTAATTAAAAATCCCAGTTAGGTGTTTAAGAAATGATTTTGGGGATTTGAAAATTTCATTTATTTATAGAGTAGAATTTGAATCCGTATAATTTCATTATTTGAATATATAAGAAAAAATTCTCTAAAAGATATTTTTCTAATTATAAATTGAATAGTTTATGTTCGGGCCAAAACAATAGTGCAGGATGGGCATGTACCAATATTTTTAAATTTTCATAATCATTTATTAATCCAGGAACAATATGGGAATGAACTTCAGTGTCAAAATAATTGAATCAATGATAAAATGCAAAGGATATAACCCTTAACTGAGAATAGAGGATTGATTTATTTTGATTATAATTATTTTAAATGAATTATAGAATTACCTCCAAGGTGATTCTTTCATCATTGATGCCTCCGACCATGGTAACGATGTGCCACTTCGTTGAGATGTAGAGTCCATGGATAGGGATCCTCTAGGAGATATCCACATGTTCCCTATGTATCTTCAGACACCGCCAAAGGAGTCTTCTGGTGCTGGTGTGAATGATCCTTGCACTTCTCATGTCCTCCGTCGATTTTCTTAATAATTGCTTCAAAATAATTCTCTATGATCTAGTAGTGGAGGATCTACCTCATTCTTAGGATCATTCATGTGGAGGGAATTGTTCTCTAGGCTTGAGATCTTTTCTCCAGAAATGTTGTGCACACAACTATTTGTTAGTTTGTCGAATTAAACATAGTATAATTTAGAGAATAAAAACACAACTAGGAATTTAATTCACTAGATAATAATATATAATTATCATAGATTTTGTTACATAATTTATTATTCCATGTTAAACCCCATGTCAACTAAAAACTTTAATACTATTATTTCCATGAAATATGATTAACATGCATGTTATATTTAAATATTATTTAAACAAATAATATTTCAAATCATTTATCACCTAAACCATGAATTGGTCCACCAATCCTACTAAATATTGATCGGGTCTTGGAATAATGTCTACTGATTTATTAAATAAATACAACTAAATTATTAGCAGATAAATAAATATTTCATACACAATATATTCTCTCACATAACTACTGATGAAGTAATTGTGATCAGTCATTCTTGAATAATTATTAAACTAAAAATAGAAAAATATGTATTCAACATGTAAAATAAATAAATTATTTAACTATGATACTGCTACAATAAGTGTGTGACCACTAGGCCTCTTTCTTTTTGGTACTAGGCGAGTTTACCTATTTTCCATGATTAATGTACTATAATGGTTCACGTGACCATATAGAAAGAAGTTGATGTCACAAAAACATTTCACCTCATATAAATTCTTACTATGTAATATAATTCATTTTTCCTGAAATCTCCAATCAAGTGGGTTTAATTCAAGTATTCTTAACCCATGTTCTTGATTTTTCCTTCTTTGACTTTTGGGACTTGAAAATTCACAGAGAAAACCATATAAATGTGTTAAATTTTGCGTGAACATTTCTATCTATGGGAATGATAAATCTTCTTCTATAGAAGTGAAAAAATCTTTCTTTCTTAATTCATTAATGTAGTATTACTCATGACACACCCAATATATCCTATATTGCTACACACATCTTTCATCACTATTTTAATCAATATATCTATGTGCATGAGTAATAATACCAGTTAATAATGATATTAATGCCTATGTACCATTACACATGTCCACATATAGAAACACTCAATTTAATTTATGAATGTTGATTTCCAACTGGCATGTATTGTTCTAATAATGTCCTCCTAAATTATACAAAGGGAATACACCATGAGAAGGTGCCTGGAGGTTTCATGAGTCCCCACCCCTAATATAATGTATAATTTGTGTCCCTTAAGGGGATATCATCTGTCTATAGAACATATATTAAAGAATAGTGACTAATAACTTTTGGGTTCTCATCATAGTAGGGATCTACTATGGCCTTTTAATATGATAATAGTTCTTAGGAAATTAACACATACTATGTCATCAAGATCAAAAATCATGATTGGATAAGTATTTTATTAATATTGATCCCTTGAATATAGGTTTATCATGAAGTAAAAATAAGATGGTTTCTAGGGAACCAACTCCAATAGACTCCAATAAGCACTAGAGCTAACTACCAACAACCTTTAGTCTGATAGCTCTCACATGATATTCATGACTCTACTAGGAAAGGCCTTTATTCAAGGGGTCCATCACGTTCACTTTTGTGGACACCCTTCTCACTATAACATCACTCCTTTGATAGAAATCCCTTATGAGGTGATATTTTTTGAGTATGTGATTTTATGTTGATGTGACATTTACTCTTCTGAAAGTGCCACCACTGCAGTATTATCACAATAAAATGTAATTAGATCTAGACTATTGGGAATGACATGAACCTCTTATATAATGTTCTAAATCCAAACAAATTCCGTGGCTATATAAAAGGCCTATATAACTTCAGAATTCACTATAAAATCATCAATACATGCTATTTTGAACTCTTCCATCCCAAATATCCTCTATTGAGATAGAAAACATTTTGTAATTATGACTTCACATCATTCTAATGAGTCTGATAACCATCATCAGCATACCCTCTAACAAAAAGATCCTCATCTCCTCCATACACCATTATCAAATCCTTAGTTTTTCTCAGACACTTATGGTTAGTCTTGATAGCAGTCCAGCGTTGTTCTCAAGTATTTTCTTGATATCTTCTTACCATGCATAGTGTATAATAAACATCATGTCTGGTACATAACATGACATACATGATAGATCATATTATTTAAGTGTATGGAATATTACTCATCCTATCATACTTAGGTTGTTTCTAGGGACCAATTTTCTTAGAATTAAGTATACCATGTGACACTAGAACCAATTCTACCTTGGATTGATCCATTATAAAAATAATTATATCTGGTCAACGTATATACATTGAAGTAGTCAATGAAACCAATCAAATCTATTATGAATGATCATGATCCTGAGAATTTAGGATACTTCTCCTAATACTTTCATAGAGAATCACATCTTCAACTAGTCCTTGAATGAGTGCAAGACTGGTATGTCAGTTCTAATAATCAATATGTCATCAACATATATTACTAGGATAATGACCACGTTCCCATTTAACTTCTTACAAACATAGGGATCACATTCATTCTAAATGGAAACAAATTCTATTATGGATTCATTGAATCAAATGTTCCATGATATATATTCTCTCTATATACCATAAATGGATATTTACAACTTGAATACCCTTTTCACATCAACTAGTGTCACAATACCTTTTGGTTGTGTTATTTGGACATCTTCCTAATGTTTCCCATTAAGGAATTCAATTTTGACATCCATTTTCCAAATGTCAAATTCATGGAATTCTTATATGGAATATATTAATCTTATGGATTTAAACATCGAAATTGGTGAAAAGGGTACATCATGGTAAATTATTTGACATTGTTCAAAAAGATTATCCATTGGACATGCTTTATAGGTTAAAACATGAACTATAGTGTGTAGTTTCTTTTTGAATACCCATTTACAACCAACATGATTTACATAAACTAGTGAATCATCCGGAACTGAGAATTAGTTCTGATATAAGGAATCCATCTCAAAATTCATATATTCTATCCATCTTGTATATTATACAATCTATACTTCTTCATTATAGGAGAGAGATTCATCATCTTCCTACAATAATTATTCATCTTCCTCGGTGACAAGGATACCATATATCTTTGGTTCCCTTACCTATCATGTACTCCTATGTTGTAGTTGTGTTTCAGGAACAACCTCTTCTAAAGATACCAATGGATCATATTCATATACCATCTGTTGTCTATCTTGAGCATCAACTTCATCGAAGTCATTCATTCTCCCACTATCCTTTTTGAGGATGCGTTCCCTCTCATTAAAGATAGCATGTCCGGAAAAAATCACTTTCTTGTTTGAGGTGTTGTATTTTTTGTGTCCCTTTGTTTCCTTGGGATACCCTATAAAGATACACTTCATGCCACATGGTGCTATTTTATTTCTTAATAAATCCTTAACATATTCATAACTTCCCCATACAAGTGAATATGTCAAAGTGGTATTCATTCTACTCTATAACTCATAGGATATCCAATTTTCTTCATTACTTGGTACTTGGTTTAATGTGTATATCACAGATTTCAATGATTATATCCAACATGATAATAGATGATTTTCATGATTTATCATTGACCTTACCATGACCCAAAAGGTAAGATTATTCCTTTCACTAACACCATTCCATAATGGTTTATAAGGTGGAGTTAGTTGCGATAAAATCCCAAACTCTTGTAAAAATTCGATGAAATTTTGGTTATGATATTCTCCATATCGATCTGTTCAATTCTTCTTTAACTTCATACCAAGATGATTCTCTACACCATTATTGAAATCTATGTGTTTATACAAGGACTCAAAATTATTCCTCATTCAGTAGATATAGCCTTATATACTAAAGTGATATGTAAAAGTAAAGAAGTAAGAATATCCATCTCTATCTTCTTCTGTAAATTGTTCACACACATAAGTGTATACTATTCATAGAATCTATGTGGCTATTTCACTATATCCACAAAATCGTGCTCTGGTTATTTTCCCTTGTAAACATGGATGACATTGATCAAGTGGTTTTACCTCAAAATAGTCTAAATAAAATTTTTGAAAGAGCTTTGTCAAGAACTTCTCATTTTGCCTTACCAAGTTAGTGATTACACAATATGGTGTTGTATAAGTCATGTAAACTTGGTTCGTTTTCAATTTGTAATAATTGGTTCTCATAATTTAATACATATTGACTGTTATTTAAATTCTCCATACCATAACATATGTTGTCCTTATAAAATCAATAACATTTAGTTCTGAACTTGAATATAAATACATCTGTATCAAAATGTTATATAGAAATTATGATATTTTTAACACTAGGTTCATAAAAACATCCATGTAAAACCAAAAATATTTTTGTTTAGCAATGTGAGGGGGTGGTCACCAATTGAAAGAGAAGCTAGCCTCGCATAGTTGGTTGCTCACAGATCTACCTCTCCTCTGAGAAATTTTTAGAATCTACTTGGTTATTTTATTTTAATATATATGTGAGCCCCAAAAGATGTATCTTATACCCAATGCGTAGAAATCGGAACATTAAACTCAATAAAAAATTCACCTTTGGCGTCCACATACCTCAAGGTGAAGTTCCTCTTCCAGTGGACTGACTTTCCACATACAATGTAAACTGTCTCATTTTCCTTGCCCTACCCTGGATCATCTTCTTCTTAGTCAGACGGTGCTTAGAATTGTTATATTTTTTTATAAATCTTAGGCCCCTTTTCCTTGTCCATCCTTATCTTATTGACCATATGGACTATGGGGTTGTCATGCACCATGTATTTAATAACACGTAGAATTAGGGTAATTAACTCTAATAGACTCTTATAGTTATTTATTATCTTATAATTCATAATAAAACTAGATAAAGATTTAGGTAGGGATGATAGAATGAGATATGTATGCAACTCATCTGTTAATTTAATCCTTAAGTTTTTTAGATTCTCAATATATCTTATAAGCCTATCTGCATGTGGTCTAGCTGGTGTAGACTATCCAAGCATAGTAGTGAACAATGCATTGGATATCTCATACCTCTCTTATGTCATATTCTCTTGATAGAGATCCCAATGGTCATGTATCTTGATATAAGACTTCATTTACTCAAGTTTATTCAAGATCTCATTGGTTATGGATGGTATCTTGAGGCATTGAAAATCTGTATCATCATTCAGATGTTTCTCATATGAAGGGATTTCATCATCACTTGCCTCATTTATAGGTGAAACTGGTAAAGGATCTTCCATCACATTAAGTTTCCTCTCACAGAGAAGGATAACATGATGGCACCTTTTCAGCTCTTGGAAATTAGCACTGGTGAGACAGTTTTCCTTCTCTATTATGAATCAAAATGATATGTTTGATTCCATTTTAATTTATGTTTCTAAGAATTATGCTGAACAAATTTGTAGTACATTATCTCGCTAAATAAATAAAATTAATTAATCAATATTAATTAGTATCCCATAATTTTTTTGAATCCTAGTATCCCCCACCATTGGTTTTAGAACATCCAATTACTTGGACATTATAGTGGATAGGATCAATATTTCCCTTCACATTACCCCAGCTATGGTTGGTCAATCAACATTAACGGTTTTATCTAGGCATTCTAAATGCCAACGACATTAACACACAACTCCTTGATCTGTTGAGTGGACTCTAGAATCAGGAAATTATTTATTTTATATTTCCCCAACCTTTTCCTCTCAATTACACCATGTACTTATATATAATTAAACCCTTTATGTAAATGATGTTATGGAAAACAAAAAAGTCAAATTATAATTCCTAGATAACTTAATGTACCCCACCTAGGGTTGGTCATGAACATTGAATTATGGTTCTATTCTAACCAATGTAGTGGACGGTTATAACGAAATATTATCTAATGTAAGTATTTTTTCCATTATGTATATATTTTCACTTATTATATTTTAAAAATCTTGTTAAAGTTAATTGGGATATTCTTAAGTGATTAACCATGTTTAGATAATATTTACTCGTAATTCATTATTTATATTAGCTCCATCTTGTATGATTGTTAGTTAATTAATTATGAGATCACGTCAAACATCCATAATTAATATGCATAAAACTTATAGAAATAAAATAAATAGTATGATCATGATCTTTACTATTAGATATCTTATCTAGTAGTTGATAAACTATCCCTGACCTAGGCGATAAACACCTTGAACCATTTATGGTTCATGTTTATAGCATTTAATTGGTCCTCCTTTTTATCTTATTAGATTGGATTGACCTCAACTCCTAACTCTAAATGCCTCTATTAGCTTAAAATATCCATTTATTAAAAATGATTTTAACTCACACGCATGTGAGGGGTAAAATGGGATTTAAATTAAAGAAACCTTGGGAACATATTCCCTTAATATTAACGAGGATAAGGAATTCAAGCCAAAAATATTAATTTAATACATAAATTAAAAAGGAAAAAAATAAAATACAAAGGTCTGGCCATGCTAAAGATCATCCACATACATGGAAGTAATTACAAATTTAATAAAACAAGTATAAAATTAATTAATTTTTCTTACTAAGATAAATTATGCTCTAATCGATTAATCAATCTAATTAATTAGTTAATCCTCTTTTATCTTTTTACTTTAATGAATTTTCTTTGAGATTGAAATCTATAACATTGGACATTACTTATAACTTGGGTTTAACATAGTGAACACCCAGACAAAACATTCTAGGATGTATTTATAATTTTATACACTATATTATTTGTGACATGTAGCATGAACACAAAATTATAATTATAATAAAACTCAAATATGATGTAGAGATCTGTGAACATTAAGTAGATATTAATTATATATATATAAATATCAAACACTAATCATTGGTTGTGTCCCAAAATTATGCCCAGATGAAGGTACATGACTCAAGGGTTACATAATATAACAATAAATTTTTAAATCTATGTAATCTGGGAAGAGCATAGATCATGTAGATCCGACTAAAAGGTGTGTACCATCTTCACCATCCATCCAGAAAACATTCTTGGGGAAACAAAATGTGAGGTGTAAACAATAAATATTCATAGTACATGGTCTGTCTATTGGGGCACAAACTATGTAGACTCTATGTTACAAAATCACCAGCCATGAAAGCTCTGTTTGGGATTGATGACTCGACCCTGAACCAAAGGGACTACACAATGTTTCTAATGGGCCACACGACATGTAGTCCAGGTAACCATGCACCAGTCTATACCGGTCACTATGTGGTGTAAATTTTACTACACCACACATCATTAATGCACATGACTTGAGTAATGTTGGAATTACTCCTGATTCATTGAAAATAATACATGGCGTGTAGATCCTACTAAATGATGTGTATTATTGTGCTATCTATATAGAACCAACAAAAACTCTTAATGAGATCCTCAGTTTAATTTTAATCATAAAGTTATTTGTTTCTATTTGTTCTACTATAAATGATATGGGAGGAATATATCTCAAAATTTAGATTAAGATAACTATTAAACATGATTTGGGAAACAAAATGTTTAAAGTTTAAATCATCAATGAATTATTTACATGACTATAAACAAAAATATAACCTCCCTTTGGTACCACTGGTAGGTTTTAGGTGCAAAGTAATCACAAGATAGGCGTGTACCCAACATTTCATATTGTCATAAACAAAGAATAATCCAGGATCAATAAAACCTTGTACACCATAATGCACAGAATTGAATCAATGATAATTGAAAAAGGAGAGAACATGGAACTGTGAAGAGATGATCAACATATTTTGTTTATAATTAATTTAATTAAATTAAAGAATTTCCTCCAAGGTGATTATTAATATTTTGATGTGTCCTACCATAGGTCCAAGGTACAACATAATTACGATGTTGAATCCAAAGATATGAATCCTATAGTAATGATCCACACGTGCTCCATGTATCTTCGGACATCACCAAAAGAGTCTTCGGGTGATAGAACATATTATCCTAGTAGTTCATGAGAGCGTTATTGGAGAGGGAAGAGTTCTCTAGATTTGAGGGATTTTCTCCAAATATTTTGTAGACACAACGATTGGTTAGTCGGTTGAATGACCGATTAGATAATTTAGATAATAATAACATAATAGGTAATTTAGTTCACAAGTTAATAGTAAATAATTATCCTAAGTACCATTACATAATTTATTATTCCACGTAAATCCCCATGTGAAATAATTATAGTAATTCAATTATTTCCATGTCATGTTCTAAACATGAATGTTATATTTAAATATTATAAAACCCATTTTTCTCAATATTATTTCTCACCAGTCCCATAACAAAGTCCGCCAATCCTCCTCGATATTTATCAGGACCCAAATAATGACTATTTATTTATTAAATAAATTTAACTTCATTACTTACTGATAAATAAGTATTACATATAAAATATATTATCTTGAATAACACGTAAGGAAATAAATGTGGTTAGGAATAAATCAATAATTATTATTCCACAAATGGGAATAATATTTATTCAGCTTTTGAAATAAAAAAATTACATAACATAGATACTAGCTGCACAAAGTGTGTGACTCCATAGGCCTCTTTCTCGTTGGCCTTATGTTGGATTTCCTAAAGTCCAAGATTACAATCTAAAAATTGGTCAAGAAACTGAAGAAAAAGAATTTTATGTCTCAATGACATGTCACTGCAAACGAATTATTATCGTGTAATATAATCCCTTTTTCTAATATCACCAACAAATAAGGTTTCATGAAAGTGTCATCAGTACATGTGTTCAATTTATTATTATTTGACTTCCCAGAATTGATCTTTTCTAGAGAACACCATGGACATGGATTTAGTTTGAATATTTCATTTACATAAAAGGGACTGAGATATCTACTTTCATACAATTGAAAAATACTTTTTTCAAATTATTCATTAATACAATATTACTCAGGAGGCACCCAACATATCCTACCTTTCTGCGAACATCTTTCATCACGGTTTTCATCAACACATCTAAGTGTGTCAGTCATAATTCCTATTAAAAATGATCTTAATTTCTATGGATGAATACACATGTCTATAGAGATGAACATATAATGACACTGATGAATATGAATTTCTTACTGGAAGGTCTTATGCTCATAATATCTCATTCGATATTACCAGGGGTGCACACCATCAGAAGGTGCCTCAAGGTTTCATGAGTCCCCACCCCTGATTGCATGTATATGTTGTGTCCCATAAAATGATATCTTTTTTACCTAGAATATATATTAAAGATTAGTTTCATGTAACTTCTAGGTTCCCATCATTACATGGTTCTGCTATGACATTTTAATTTGACAACTATTTTTAAGACATTGCCACATTCTATGTAACACATTAAAACAATAATGAAGAGATAAGTAGTTTATTAATAATTATCCAATTAATACGTGGTTAATATATATAAAAAAATTTCTATTATAGGGAACTAACTCCAAAAATATAGAAGAGGTGTTTTGTTGGATTATACATGAGATAGTTTAAAAATATATTGATAGATATTTGAGAATATTTTTATTCTCGTTTTGAATCTATAAAACCCAGTTCGTCTAAATAAAGATCATAATATAACTATGATAAAATACATTTAAATTTGTCAAGAATTATTTCATTTATTTATAATGATTTATCATTTATGGCTGAAAGTATTCAATGGATTTAGTATTCAAGTGTTCCCATGAACACAATGGGTGAAAATTAAAGTGAGAATATTTAAAAGTTATCCTATATAAATCCCAATTTTTTTTACATGCTATGTAAAATCATTGGTATATATTTTCTATCTTCATAAGATGTTCATTATTTTATGAAAGTTATCGTGGTAGATGTTCTGAATATTATCAAATAATAAAAATTATTGATAATGTAATGGGAAGTCCCATTGATTTGAGGTTGCTTCCTCTTGATGAAGAATATTTAGGTCATATATCAGAATGTATGTGATCATATGACCACCGAATCATTCTCAAAATCTCTAAAACAACTCCCCATCCTACCCTATAGCCTATTAAAATCATTCATCAAAATCATTTATAATTGAATGTGTTATAATATATTTCTTTATGTTCATTTTGATTTCATTGAATGAGGAGGAGTTTGGATAAATATTGTAGTCTCATGTTTTGTTTAATTATTTTATTTATTGATTGTTAATAAAAAAATATAATTTTTTTATAAATGTATCTCTGATTATAATTTAAATCTTTTTCCTTTTTGTTTATATTTTCTGAGTTATTTAATCATCCGAAAGGGGGAGATTGTTGGTGATGCGAATATTGATCCAAGAAAATTCATTTAATTTTTCTTTGATTTTGATGATCACAAATACATATATTTGTTTTATAAATGATGTTAATTTATCTGAATGTAAGGACTATATTTATTGAAATATTTGTTTTACTATCTCAAAAATTATAAATATAATTTGACTGAAGTTTTATTTTCTTTTTAATATGGGTTTTTATAGATATTTGGAATCATTGTTCATATCTAAACATTTAAATGCAATGTTTGGTTTGGGAACCACAATTTTTATAAAAAATTACACATTTTATACTTTCAATTTAGAAAAAACTTCATGATCGTAATATTTATATTTGAGAATAAACCTACTTTTCATTACCTGATATATATTTAGTTAACAAAAAGATTGGAATTTGTTTTAAAACATTAAGGAACATAGGCCTCTTTATTGAACCAAAAGAAGGTAGCAAGATACAGAGGAATCGAAAATAGAGAGACAAGACAGATATAACACCTTTCAAACATTTTAGATCGAGTTTTCATATTGTGATGAGGGGAGCGTCCACCCTACCAATGAGGATGCTTCCATCTTCTCCCAGTTTTGACCCACGTCCACCCTCCCCCTCCATCATCAAGAAATTCAGTATCGTCAGCATCTGCCATCTCATCTAATCCACATACTCCAGCATCGCTCTGAACCTCTTCCTTGCTACTACCTGACGTAAGAAGCTAAAAAGAATTATGAGTACTTACCATTACAAGATGTTTTTCTTTCATGCTTTGAGCATTGTTATTCTAAGGAGACTTCAGGACTGAAGTCCTTTTGACATTCTATTCTGAGCACCCATCACCCTTTTGATTGAGAGTATGTGGAACAAATGTTTTGATGATACTGTCAACTATAAGAATGTCATTAGTGGTAGTTTGGTACTTTCATGTACACTGGATGTGATTAACCATTTTGGGAAAATCCAACATGCTCATTCCTGATCCAGGTTGGGGGTCTTCTTCCCTTTGATCGGGGTTTTCATTGGCAGGATGATTTGTTCTTGTGTGATGGAGAGATGCAATATCTTGGAATAAATGGTACATTGTGATCAAAAAATTTGAATATTCCATTCACAGAGTAATACCTGCATTGAATTAATTGTACGTGGACTATGATTTCATAATATTTTATGATAATCTTGAAATTGTTACAGTAGAATAAAAATATTATTAAAAAAAAATTTAGGACTAATTAATATGTTGATATACAATAGAATAATTAAATCTCATTTCTAAGGGATATTTCAATTTGTTATGTTTATTTAATTTCAAATTTCAAACATAATAATGATTTTAATATAAAGATTTATCTAGTAATTATTATTTATCATCATAACCGCAACAATTTTTTTCAAAAATTTAATATCAATGAATTTTATCTTTTATATTAAGATTGATATTTTATATGAAATATGTATATATATTGAATGATATTATAATTTAAATATGAATCAAATCTAATTAAAAAAATTGGAAATTGGATGTTAAATGAAAAAGTATCACTATAATTTTATAAGTACATTATGAGATTGATTATAATACTCATAAATATATCAATTGAATAATTTATATCAGTTTGTCAGACACATTTTTGGACTACACGTTGGAGGAATTCATTTTCAATCTCATAAAATGTACCCATTATGTAACTGAAAAGTTAAATTTTTATTCATTTTCATTCATATTATATTTTATAGAAACACTGAGTTTAATTTATAGGAAATTTAAATAATGTATATTTTTTTTAACTTGAAGATATCTAAATCATCTACTCATAGAAGAAATTGTGAGTTGAAATAAATTTTCAACATCGAACCTATATTTTCTATTAGACTATAAGTTTCTCAAACTATACTATCCTCACCATGATTCCTTTTAATAGAAATAAATAGTAATTATGAAATAAATATTGTACAGATTCATATGTCTACACTCAACTGTAGAGTTCCCTTGTAGAAGGACATAATTTTTTAAAATCAAACACCTCATAGAGGGAGCCTAGGTGGAGTGTATTAGGAGATCTTTATCCCCCAAATCAATATAAAATTACTTTTCCCTATTATTTATTTCAGGGTTACTATATTTTATTCAGGAAAATATAACTATTTCACCCCAAAGGGGATTAATTATAAATTATTCAATTTAAAATTAAAAAAATGTACCCCTATTCCATATTAAAGTTAATTTTAAGAAAACATTTCTAGTTGTTGAAATACATTTTCTTTTTTTAAAGAATAATTTTTATGATTGTGTTTATGAATTGTATTTTTTAGTAGTATAATTCCCCTAAAAGGATTAAATTAATTCATTCATGATTTATTATAGAGTAAAATAATTATTTTATGTCTAAGTATCCATAGCTCTAAGAGTTTACAAAAAATTATATATACTATTGAAAATAAAATGATGTCTACAACTATAAATTGATCTTCTGATAAATTATCGAATGTCAATTATGGTTTATTTTTTTGAATAATTAGTTTGGTGAACTCATGACATAATTATCTTAATAGTAGACTTATTTTTAGCAACAATAGAGTCCCTAGTTCTGGTAGTTTTTGTTCTAAAGTTAAATCTCTTTTAAAATCTAGATTTCCGTAATTTTATTATTTTTTATACAAACATGGTATCATATTTATTATAATGAATCTTAAAAATGATCAACAACTTTTTATCCAAATTTAAGTATTATCCTTTTTTTCTCCATAGCATTAACCATGTCAGAAAATTCTCTAACTTCATGTTCTGATTGCATGACGCTATAACTTTATTTGGATTTGTTTTTATTGAAAAAGAGCATATAATTTCTCCATCACCATTATTATTTATTCAAATTTATTTTATGAGTTTTATCTTTATCCTGAACATTGTTTAGATCATCAATAATATTAAACATCCTGTATTTTACTTCATGACATTATTCATCATTTCTTGAAGATTTATCTTCTTTCATCAACTTCTTATTCTATTTCCCACGTATTGGATGTTTTGATAGAAAATTTTTCAAATTATATTTTTATCTTGAAATACATATGATTTTTCTCCCCTTAAATATTAGATTTACTAATTTCATCATAGTAAAACTCCAATCCTTCAACATTTTAAAAAAATACAATTCTGCACCATCAACATTAGAATTTTCTTGCATTTAATTTTTCATATCAATCATCAATTACATCATATTTTTTTAAAAACATTTCTTCTAATATTTATAAAAAATATTATTCAATGCTAGTATTAATTTGTATTCATTATTATTCATAGATATTATTGCAATCTTATCTTATACATCATTTTGTTCATGTTCCTCTAATCCTAGACAATTTTCTCATAAATATCCATTGAATCCCTAATTAAGAGAATTTAATTGAAACATTAAATTGTAAATTTATTTCAACTGAGAACCTAGTACCGTGAAGATGGTGTCTCTAATATTAAATTGGAATTATATTAATGTAATGAAATACCAAATGAAAATATAGCATATTTGTATTTGTAAATTAGATACATACATGAAATTAATAATACAAATGAAAATAAAAAGGACACAATTTATTTTATTTAACAGAATCTTTTTCCCATTAACATATCTTTGAAAATCAATGAAAAATAACTTCATAGTATCAAAAGGAAAATAAATCTTAATAAAGGGTTGTGATTAGATGTTCTATAAGGGTAAGAATATAAATAAAGATATTAATAATTAAGTAATAATAAATATATAAATGTAAATAACTAAATTTAATTCTATCTAATAAATAACATGGGCATAATATGACAGGAACAAATGATAACCAAATAATACCATATAAATAATAAAATGAGCATTAAATGTGTATATGGATATTCTAACTAATTTATTAATGAAATGGAATATGAATAACTGAATTTAAAATGAAAGAATTTATAATTCTAGATATCTAAAACAAAATATTTAAGCATTATTCCTTAAAATATAATACCTTCAAGGCTTTGTGCCAAGACATATATATAATTGAGTAAGGCCTTATCCAAATCCCAATATAGATTGTCTCATGAGACCTACCAGTGCATCGAGGGGCTGTATTATACAATTCTTATATCATATAAATTCCAATTCATTTATATATGAAAAGGGTGAAACATAATGAAAATAAATATTTCAATTTTTTTAATCTATCATACAATATTTTTATATCTTACCCAATCAATAATCATATTCATATTCTTTCCAGAGTAATATGGTGAATGATAATAAAATTGAACATATATTTTCAAACTAATCATAATAAATCCAATGAATTAATAAAGATGAAATTAATATAACATATCTTAATTTTATCATAATTTCAATACAGGTTTTATACTTTTTATGAGTATAAATTAGATAAAAATATAATTAAAAATATTTTTTAGGAATATTAAATTTTCAATTTTGTTTTTAAACTAAATTTTCAAAAGAAAGTTTTCAAACATTTTTATATTAAAATAAACTTTGAAAAAAATGTAAAATAATCTTTATAATATCAATTTTTCATGACGATGTAAAATTATATTCATTTCATACAAGTTAAATAACTTATTACTTAAATATTTTTGGCAATCCCCAAACATGGATTTTTTTGAAAAAGTGATGAATATTTCTTAATTTTTTTATAAGTATAAATGGGTAAATATTTCTTAAATAAGATTTTATTAAAATTTGGAAACATTTTTAAAACATATTTATATACAATCTATCTTCATAAAAATTTATTTCTGGCTAAAGAGAGAAATAAATTTGGATTTTATTAAAAAAATTATTCATCATTTTATGTCCAAGTAGTATAAAAATGGAACTATTACATAAAAATTCGATGAATAACCTTGTGATATGAAAATATATTTATATGAAGATAGAAAATAATATAATTAACCTAAGGTATAGTTTATCAAAAAGAATCCCCAATAACGATGATATTGTAAAATAATCCCATGACACTTTTGTAATATTTTATTTATAAGCCCCATGAAAGAAATAAAATTAAATGAAACATTAAATATCATTAAGTTAAATTAATTCATCATTTAAAATTTTAATAAGATATTGTGTACACTATAGAAAATAAATAAATTGTGAATATATAATATGACTAATGGAATTAAAAGTGAGATGAGAAACACTAACCTTGAGTCTGACACATAACATACATATTTTATCTTCATGAAATATAAAATTATTTTCATTACTTTCTTAATCATTACAAATTTTAATTTTTATTATTACATGATTTACAATTTTTTCCATTTTATTTGTGAATAATGAATCATTTTATTATATATAAGATGATTCGATGGAATTTGGTATATCTATCAAAAATGACTATAGCAGGTTGACTATAGTCAAAGTGGTCATTATTTTAACATACATAGAATATTAATCCGTAAATAATTATCATATGTGTACATAAATTTATAATTTAATACCAATCATGAATTATAGTTGTGAGAAATGATCTATGTTACAATCATTGAGATGAAAAATTATACATATGCATGAGTACTGTTTCCTTTTTTAATGATCATTATGAAAAGAATGTAAGTAATATTATATATTTCTATAACTATAATAATATCATATATACCATAAAAGTTTTCTAAATATACCTTTATATATCTTCATTATTTTTGCAGTTATAAAAAAATTCACATCGCTTCGTGAAGGGGATAGTCCACTCTGATATGAATGTCATTAAAAAAATTTAGTGTAAGAATGAAAATGATCTATTATATTTTCATAATGATAAATATAGAATGAATATTATAATTATTTAATTTTTATCACATATATTTCTTCACATTATCCTTATTTAATTTTTTCCAATGAATTAGTGATAAACTAATTTCATTGCTTACAAAAGTGGGAGTTTGCCGTACATACGAGCAACATTATAATATCTTCTACGTAATGAAAAGAAAAATGATATAAATTAAATAATAACTAATGGGGTGTAATTATTTTTTATATATCATATATATACTATTTTTTCATATAATCATTATATCAATCATAATATAAAACAATGATCGGTGGTAATGAAAAAAATAATGACATCAGTTTGCAAGGTTGTAGTCCACCGTACAGATGAATGATGATTTAATGACTAATTGTGTAACATGATGAAGTGTTATAAATAAAATTAAATATTTTATATAATTAAATTTATTTTCATGTAATGTGGTAATAGAAAACAACTTCACTTCATTGGTTTTTTCCAATTGGATTTAGAAGACTCTTATGTATCTTTACTGTCGATAATAAAGATTTTGAATAGGGATCATATGATTTGTTTCAATATAGGGTTTTAGAAAATCCAATTGAAACAAGAAAAAGAGTAAATGGACTCAACTAGTAGGATTGTTCCCTCTGAATCCCATTTATTAGGGATTCCATGGGATATTATATCACTAGGATTTTCCCATGACTAATCCCAAATTGAGATATTTGAACATAAGCATGAGAAAAAATGTTTATAGGAGATGTAAATGCTCATCGAGATCACGACCCAAACCATGTACACCAAACCACCCCATGAATGTCTTATCTTTTTATACCACACTATTATAGAGTTTTATGGTGTATTAATGGGGAATGTATCTTGAAACTAGCAAATTTATTATGTACATTGATTTTTATATAATAATGAATATATTTTCATCACATTATATATCTTTATTATTTTGTAACTATAAGAAATGAATAGTATTTTTGGTAAATTTTAGAATAAAATTATGGAATTTATTTTCATGAATTAATTTATATTTGAAATAAATAATATTTTAATTAGAAATTATTATTAATTTTTTTAATATAAATTCTCATATAATTTTTATGATGTAAAATGTAATATTTTTAAGTGTTAAAAATTAATTAATGAAAAAAACCATTTTTACAAATAAATATAAATTAATATTTTAAATGAAAAATAAAATTTTTATAAAATTATTTAGATAAAGTAAATAATATTTTTGGTATCATAATGTCAAAATTATCCAACGTTATACTTTTCATAATTTTTATTGACATTCGGATTTTCAGGTAAAAATTAAATACTATTGAAATATACTATGTATTTTATCACACAATAATAACCCAATTTTTTTAATAAATAAATTAATGGGAATATTCAAGGAAATATATATTTTACCCTTCCAATAATGTTATTTTATGTTTATTTATTTATTTTAGGAATCCTTTATAAATCCTCCAAACATATATTAAATTTTATGATTTTAAATTAATTTCATTTAGATTGTTACTAACCACCATATACGAAAGTGAATTATTTTATTATGTTCAAACCTTTTTAAAAATAAAAAAATGGAATACAGTAACTTTTGACCGAGTACATGGGCCAAAACCATGGGATGATTTATGGTTTTGGATTTTTTATTATGTATAGTGGAAAACCAAATTAATAAATAAATCCCCCTCATTTTCTATAAAATTCTACCCAAACTCCCATTTCTCTTCACATAATATTCAAATAGAACATAAAAACTCTAACCAAAACACTTTATAATACTCCCATGGTGACCCCATGATCTCAAGAAACCATTTTTGTAACACACCAAGATTTCCTAGTACATTATTTCTTTAAAGTAATTCTGTAACTTTCACCACACACAACACCGAGTTCAAGTGCAACACGACTTACCAATCTAGCCGTTCAAAAGAGGATATGAGTAGTATTAACTAAATTTTGAATTTTATATACTCCATATAATTTTAACATCCATATTATGTGTTTCTTAAACATAATATAAGAACAAATTCAATTTTTTTGAAAAATTAAGTATGTTTTAGAAAATGAAATTTTACCACCTTCTATGGGAGAACCCTTTTTAAATCCAATAATTGACACTATAATCTATTCAATTTCACAAAATAAACTTCTTCTTTAGAATTGTTAGATAATAATTTAGTTTTTATAAATTTTTTAAATTTTTCTGATAACTTTCATATTTTGATAAATAGTGAAAAATACTAAATTTTAATTAAAAATAACTTTTTCATTCGAAATAATTTATAGTGTTAAATTATGGATTTGATTGGTTCGGAATTATAATTATATTATATTTTTATCATTTAATACAATTATGTACTTATAATTAATTTTACTTTAAAATTGGATATAATCAAGAGTCACTCTTTTGATAGATATTATTGCTTAAAAACTGGCTATTTATTTTGACAATAGGAATTAATAATAAATTAATTAATTCAACTTATATATTTTTTAATTTGGTAAAATATAAATAATTTTTTAATTCATAATAACAAATATAACTTAGGCTTAGTTTTTGGTATTTTTCTGAGAAACCTCAATTTTGATGAATAATGAAAAACACCGAGTTATTGGTTAAACCCGACTTTTTATTTAAATAATTATTTATTTTATTTAAATTTATTTTACATAAAAATATATACAAAATACCTATATATGTTCAAAATAATTCATTGGATTCATTTTATAACAAGTTTATATATATATAATTTTTTTTAACTTTTTACCGTATTTTACCCACCTCCTGGAAGTATTTGCACCTTTGCATAAATCATAATTTTACTGATTCTGTGAGTTGAATTTAAAATATCTGAGAGACACGGTTAACCTCAGTAAGTAAATTTTTGTCCAATAAGATGAAAATATTTTTTTTCTGAATAGTAACTTTTGACTTTTATTTATCGCGGTGAAAGATAAATAGTGTAATTCAAGGTAGAAAGAATATTTTAATAATTAAATATTACCTAAACACATATAATAACCTTATTGGATGAGTAATGGTAGACCATGGGCATACTTGGGTAGATTTTGGGACCCCATGGAGCCACTTATGAATGATAATGACACTTTAGATTAATTAATTTAAAGTAAAGGTAAAATTGACATAAACAAAAATATTTTAGTAATTAGTTTTTATATGGTGTGATATAAGTAATATTTTTGACTATAAATATTCATTGTAAATCTATAATGGCTTCATACATCATGGTATTTGTTTTATAGTTATTAGACCTTGAATAAATTAAATTATTTATGACACAATAATGAGGCAGAATTTAGCTCATTAATAAATGATTTAAATAAATATGATTATAAATATTAAAATAATATCCAGAACATGTCTAATTATTGTTTTCTGACTTTATTTTGACCTTGGGTAATCTTATATTTGACCCTAATGATTTTTGGACCTTTATAAACTTAGTATTATTATATAATAATATAATATTTTCACACTTTCTTAAAAAGCCCCCCCCCACCCTAATAAAAGAAGACCACTTCTACCCAATTCCTCACACCTATAAAGCATTTAGGCTTGTCCAAACTCTACCACATTAATTTCCCTACATCCCTCTCCTCCTTCTAGAAGCCTTACCTTAGGCATAATGAACTTCAAGAAGTCCTTTTGGTTCAAACCAAAGAATGTTACCCAATTTAAAGGTAACAGTTTCTCTTAACTTCTTTTCTTTTATATTACTTCTCCAACCCCTAAACTCTTTTTATTCATTTATTTTATAACAACACCAATATAATCAATATACTAGGATATTTTTATGATAAGGATTCAATCTAAACTTACTCAAACCTCCATCTAATAGGTGAAAAACGAAAAGTTTCTGTGGATGGAAAACTAATGCCTCAAGAAACGATGATTGTACAATTACCTTCTACCGCCTATCATGGTGGAAATTATGATGGAACTGTATTTATATATGATATATATATATATATATATATTTTTTGTTTTCATCATGCTTCTGTATGTTTCTTTTATAGCATACCCTAATGGTTTCCAATATAGGTGAGCACGATAATTTAATTTTAGAAAGTGCGGACTACCGCCCCCTCAAAGTGATATGACTCGTTAATACCATATGTGGGATGTATAAATAATGGAGTTAATTATATTATATTTGATATTATAATATAATTAGAATATGCCTATGTTTCATTATTTTTTAATTACAGTAAAATAGGAAATAGAAATGATAGCATCGTTCATTCGTACGTACGGCTTACCGTCTCCATGAAAGGTGCATTTCATTTCTTACCCCTAAATGATTTGTACTATTATAAATTCATATATATACTGGATATATATGATATATATGATATCTAAATCTTGAATATAATTTTGGATATAATGAACTTTTGACCATGTGAACAACTTGTAACTATAAAGTGTTCTTTTTTTACTCAAGTTCCAAATATCGACAAAATGAACGTTATTAATGTAAATGGTTACATAATGTTTATAACATGGTAATAAGTAATATAAATGGAATAATAATCTTGAGAAAGATTATTAATAAAGTATAAATTTACTTTAGTTTATTATTCAAGATATTAAAGAATGAAAAGATCAAGTGTGACACGAGGTAAGGGTTTCTTATCTCACTTTTAATTCTGTGAGATTTCCATTGTTTGCCCCTTATTTATTGTATGTTGTGTATTTAGTACTAGCATTCGATATATATTATCATTGTTCTTTTTTTATTCATGATATTCTAGGATTCATTCGGTGGTAATAGTCTATTGTTCATACGACTAGATTGATTACACCGATGTAAGGATTTATTTCACCATCTCTTCATTATCTGAGGTTGTTTATATGTAATTATCTACTAGGACCTCTTTATCATCCACATACATGTTTAATAAAAATGTATTTCAAAACATTCTAACAATTTTATAAACTATGTTTTGATGACATTTATAAATTTTTTTGACTTTTTATATGATGTTTATAAAGTAATTTTTCTGTCATTTTCAAAACAAGGTCCTTTTTCACCTTTTAGACAAAATTAATGTATGAATGTATTTTTTGAACTTTTATTGCAGTTGTGGGTATTTGATACCATTATAAAATCGTCGAAGATTCCCTTACAGGATTATAATAATAATTTCAAAATAAATGTTTCCTTTATAATTATGTGACTCTTAAATGATTTCAAAATAGAAATAAGTATTTCTCTAAAAAGGTTTTGATTTCATCTATGTCACCATCTTTGGATGGATTTTATGTTTATTTTAAGTTGATAAGTTATGTTACAAAATATCCATATTGTATTGAATTTTTTGTGATATTTTTTAAAAAGGATGTGCTATTTGTATACCATTCATGGTTTATGGTTAATGTAATTACATTTCATATGCTAGTTTTAATACGAATTATTATGTTATATTTCAACCTTTTCTTATAGTGAATGTATTAGACTAGTATGTTTTGGGTTGGGGACCAGTAAAAGTAAGCCCTCCAGGTTGGGGTTTAGTTACAATAGACACTCTGTGTTAGAGTTCCGTTGTAGAGGCTCTCTGGGATAGAGTCTGGTTATAAAGGCTCTGTAGGTTGGTGTCGACTTACAGAGGCTCTCTAGGATGGAGTCCGGTTACAGAGGCTCTTTGGGTTTTGGTCCAGTTGCAGTTAGCCCAAAGGTCCTGGAACGAGGCCTTGACATAGAAATTAAAATTTGGTATTACATATTCCATCATTAGGAAAATAATATTGATGGTTCATGAGGTCATTCGACTTGTATAATACCCATAGTTATGTTTTATTATGACATTATTTACTCATCTCATATTCCTTCCATAAAAGTATTCATGTTTATTATTGGTAAAGGCATGTGGTTTCAATTATTTACCATTCTTAATATTTAGGTTATCTTCCTCTATATTTCTTACCCTTACTGAGCGCTTTAGCTCACCCCTTTCTTAGTTACATTTTTTCAAAGATTCCAAGAAGTGTATTGTGATTGATATGCATGGTTAAGCTAAGGGAATAATGGAGTTCATAAAAAATTATTTATGCTATGTAGTAGGTTATAAAGTGTAATGTAACATTCATGTATGTAATAAATTTTCTAAGACTGCTAAACTGATCGGTCCTTCGTGACTTGATTCTTTGTAATCATGCCAATGTTTTAAAATAATGCACCAACTTTGGGTAACTGGGGTCGGGGCATTACAGTGGTGTATCAGATTAATTTTAGAAATAACCATGGAAACTAGATTTAAATCAAATTGTATTAGAACATATATCCATAAGATAGACTTTTGAGGGTTATTATAGAAGAACTTTTTAGAATTTTGGTAATGTAGATATTTTTTGAGTTTTGAAAGCAAACACATCCATGATTGGATACGACCATGTTGAGGCAGCTCTGGCACAGATGTACCTATGGGTAAAAACCAAAAACACCACTTTGAGCAAGACTCGAATGGGAACTGGTGCACGACAACATGCCTTACTATACTCTAGGTTATGACCATCCTGGTGGATATGCTTAGGATAATTCTAACTTTCCTTTCAAATCATTATGAAGGGTTTATGAGTATATACATACTCAAAGAAAACATTTTTATGGATTATATCCATAAACTATTAAATTCATGTTAATTTTTTTACATGTTTGGAGTTATGTATTTATATTCATAAACTAATCTATTTTATGCCATTATATACAAATGGCACCTAGTAGAAGGAATGTGAACTCCAACAATACGTATGATCTAAAGAGTAAGAAGGATCATATCTTTCACGGTATTAAGCAAACATTTAGAAGGGAAATAGTCTCCCACATATTCTCGACAGATGAATAAATAGTATCATGTGTTAATAAGATAAGAAAATAATTTTCTGAGTCTTATGGATTTAAAGGGAAGCAAGAGAAGAAAATGATGGAAGATAGAAAGATGGATAATGGGAAGAGGGAAAAGAAGGATTTTCCCATATATGATAATTGTGGAAAGAATCACCTTGGTAAATGCTCGAATGGAATGGGAGTTTGTTATAAGTGTAGAGAAAATGGACACCAAGTACATGATTTCAAGGGTAAGATAAAAGTTTCCAATGTACAATGCTTCATCTTCAAGGAGTTGGGACACTACATGAATCAATATCCAAATCATCATAGTATACCCCAAATGATGCTATTGGATAATAATAAAATTATGATACTACTGAAGATGAAGAGGAATGATTAGATTTCTTACGTTGTAATTAATGTATTGTGTCATTTGAGTACTGTGTTAATGATGTACATGTTATAAGATTTATAGAGTATATAAGGATTGCACTTCAGTACTATATCATTAATGTCATGAGATTGTGTGGAACAAGAAAAGTGACTCAATTGCAGGTTAAATTTTTGTAAAATATATTGTTGATAGAAAGATAAACCATAATATGGTTCCGATACCGAGGAAGTGATTTTGGAATAAGAGATTGTTGATTTGGATAAATTATATTGGATATTCTTGACTTCCTTGGAACTGATTAATAGTTTTTTTATTTCATAAATGTTGGAATATTCAATATTTTTGGATATAAGGAATATATCCAGTATTATATAAAGGATAAGGGAGCATAAAAGTAATCAATATGGTTTTATGGTAATTCAGCGTGATTCCTATTATTACAATAATACACGATGAAGGTGTTAACATGTTATTATGTAGAAAAAATGATCTTCATTGTGTTTAGCTTCTTTATAAATTTTGGACTGTGAGTTCAGATAGATTTATTTTGGATAAGTCTAATGGTTGGATTGGATTAAGATACAATTGTTAAGGTTATTTTTGGATTTTTATAAAAAGGAAAACACGCAGATCATGAGACAACCCCCCACTAGACTACGTGAAGTCCTTGGATTTTATAATGTAGTTTCTTTTTTTAAAGGTTCTGATAGAAAAATTATAAAATCATATTTTTTGAACCCTATACGAATAGGATAAATAGAATAGTTTTTTTAAGTTCTATTATCTTTTAGAGTGAAAGATGGGTTTTTTTGTAGAAATTAGTTAAAAGATGGAACCCTAATTATCATGTATATATATATATATTCTTCTCTTATTATATGAAGAAATTAATTCTTAAACTTTTGGTAGGAGATTTTAAAACTAAAAATGTGTTATCTTAATTCCATATGTTTTGTTGAACCGATGATATTTTAAATCATCATAGATTGATGGATTTGAGGCCCTCAATTCTATAATTGTTTGTGACTGACGACCTTAATCACTCCCAATAAATATTTACATTTTCCTCCAATAATGTGTTTCTAATTTCCATCAATGTTCTCTTAATCGAGATCATAATTTGGTGGTGACTTTTTCTTTCCCCTTTTCCTCTTATTAAGACTAAATTTTATTAACCCAATTTCCGATGTGGGTTTTCCCACAAAGGTATTTTATATTTTCAACCTTCTATTTTTGAATAAAAATTTCAAATTGAAAGGACGCGATTTATAGAAGTAGGGAAGAATGTAACACCCCAAGATTTCATAGTACATTATTTTTCCATGTAATTCAATAACTTTCGCAACACGCAACACCGAGTTCAAGAACACCACGACTTACCAATCTAGCTGTTAAAAAGAGGTTATAAAGAGTATAAACTTCATTTTGAATTTTATAAACTCCATATAATTTTAATATCAACATTATGTGTTTCTTAGACACAATTTAAGAACAAATAAAATTTTTTAGATAAAGGAAGTATTTTTTAGAAAATGCAATTTTACCACCTTTTTAGGGAGAACCATTTTTAAATCCAATATTTGACACTTTTATGTAGTTTTGATAATTTGTTTGGTAATTTTATGATAACTTTCATATTTTGGTAAATTGTGAAAAATAATAAATTTTAATTAACAATAAATTTATTAATAGAAATAATTTATATTGTTAAATGATACATTTTATTGGTTTTGATGTATAATTAGATTATATTTTTATCATTTAATACAATTTATGTCATTATAATTAATTTCACTTTGAAATTGGACATAAAAAAGTGTCAATCATTTGATAGATATTGTTGCTTAAAAACACGCTATTTATTTTGACAACGGGAATTAATTTTATATTAATTAATGAAACTTATCTGATTTGAATTTGGAAAAATAGACATAATTTTTGAATTTGGAATATCAAATATATCTTAGGTTTATTGTTTGGTTTTTTCGGAGAAACATTAATTTTTGATGAATAGTGAAAAACACTTAGTTATTGGTTAAAACCGACTTTTTATTAAATAATTATTAATTTTATATAAATTTATTTTAGGTTAAAATAGATACATAATACCTATATATGTTCAAAATAATTCACTCGATTTATTTTATAATAAGTTTAGATATATAAAAATTTTATTGACTTTTTTACGGTCTTTTACCCACCTCCTATGAGTATTTGCAAATTTTCCCAAAACATAATTTTACTGCTTCTGTGAGTGGAATTTCAAAAATCTTAGAGACACGGTTAAACCCAGTAAGTAAAATTTTGTTCAATAAGATGATTTTTTTTGTGAAAAGTAACTTTTGACTTTTATTTACCGCGGTTAAAGGTAAATAGAGTAATTTAAGGTAAAAAGAATATTGTAATAATTCAAAATTAACTAAACACATGACCTAACCTTATTTTATGTGTAATTTCCTAGCATGGTCATCCTTGGGTCGAATTTGGAACCCCATGAAACCACTTACGAATGATAATGACACTTTAGATTAATTAATTTAATGTAATGGTAAAATTGACATAAATAAAAAAAATTAGTGAATAATTATTATATAGTTTTACATAAGTAATATTTTTGACTATAAATATACATTGGAAATATAAATATATTTACTACATCGTGGTATTTTCTTTATAATTTTTAGAGGTTGAATAAATTAAATTATTTATGACACAATAATGATGCAGTGTTTACCTCATTAATAAATCATTTAAATAAATTACATTATAAATATTAAAATAATATCCAAATCCTGTCCAATTATTATTTTATAATTTTATTTCGATAATGAGCCATATTATATTTGACTCGAATTATTATTTTTCCTTTGGAAACCAAATATAATTATATAATAAAATAATGTTTTTACACTTTCTTAAAGAGCCCCTCCTCCCCCTTATAAAAGGAGAACACTTCTAACCAATTCCTCTAACCTCTCAAGCCTTTAGGATTATCCAAAATAGGCCAAATTAATCTCCCTACATCTGAGTCCTACTCTTAGAATCCTTAACTTACGTAGAAGGCATTTCAAAAAGTCCTTTTGGTTCAAACCAAAGGAAGTTACCCAAATTAAAGGTATCAATTTCTCTTAACATATTTTATTTTATATTACTTCTCCAACCCCTAAAATATTTTAATTCCTTTATTTTATAACAACACAAGTATCCTAAATATACTATTATGTTGTTATGAGAAGTTTTTTAACAACACTTACACACACCTCCATCTAACAGGTGAAGAAAACTATTTTTTGTGGATGGGAAACTAATGCCTCACGAAACAATGATTGTTTAATTACCTTATATTGCCTCTCATGGTGTCCATTATGATGGAACTGTATTAATATATGATATATATATATTATTTTTATGTTTTTTCATGCTTCTATATTTTTCTTTTATATCATACCTTAATGGTTTTCATTATGGGTAAACACGATAATATCATTTGAGGAAGTGCGGACTACCACCCCTCAAATTGGTATGACTCGTTTATACCATATGTGGGATGTATAAAGGATAGAGTTAATGATATAATACTAGAATTATAATATTTAATTGTATCATTATGTTTTAATTCCATTAAAATAAGAAATATAAATGAAATTAGCATTCATGCGTACGTACAGCTTATCGTCCCCATGAAAGGTGAATTTCATTTCTTACACCAAAATGATATGTTATGTTATATATATATATATATATACATGATATATATAATATATATGTATCCACATCATGAAAATAATTCTTGATATACTGAACTTTTGACCATGTGAACAACTTGTAACTATAAAGTGTTCATTTTTGACTCAAGTGCCAAATATCAACAAAACGAACGTTATTAACTTAAATGATTATATAATGTTTATAACATGGTAATAAGTGATATAAAAGGAATAATAAACATGAAAATTGATCTTAAGCCAGTATAAATTAACTTTAGTTTATTATTCAAGATATTAAATAATGAACGGGTCAAGTCGGACATGAGGTAAGGGGTTTCTTCTCGCACTTTTAATTCCGTGAGATTTCTATTATTTACAACTTATTTATTGCATGTGGTGTATTTGGTACTGCCATTTGATATATATTATCATTATTATCTTGAGATTCATGATATTCTATGACTCATTTGGTGGTTATTGACTATTTTTCATATGACTTGATAGATTTTAATGAGGTAAGGGTTTATTTCACAATCTCTTCATTATCCACGGTTGTTTATATATAATTATCTAATGTGTCCTCTTTATCATCCAAATCCATGTTTCATAAATATCTGTATCAAAACATTCCTACTATTTTATAGAATATTGATTAATGTAAATTATACACTTATTATACTTTTTTTAAGATTTTTATAAAGGAATGTTTATGTCGTTTTCCAAACAAGGTCCTTTTTAACCTTTTTCTACAAAATTAAGTTAAGAATGACTTTTTTTAACTTATACGGTGGGTGTAGATATTTTTTGCCATTATAAAATCATTGAAGCTTCCCTTAAAAGATAATAATAATATTTTAAAAATAAATTGTTTCTTTATAATTATGTGAAACTTAAATGATTTCAAAATATAATGAGACATTTCTCTAAAAATGGTTTTGATTTCATCTATGTCAACATACATTGAAGGATTTTATGTTTATTTGATGTTGATTTATTATGATACAAAATATTCATATTGTATTTATGGTTTTGTGATATGTTTGACTATGGATATACTATTTGTATACCATTCATGGTTTATTGTTAAAGTATTTACATTTCGTATTCTAGATTTAATAGGAATGTTTATGTTATATTTAAACATTTTCTTATGATGAATGTATTGGAGAGGTATGTTCCGTCTTGGGGACCTACAAAAGTAAGCCCTCCGGGTTGGGGTCCAGTTACAGTAGACCCTCCAGGTTGGAGTCTCGTTATAGAGGCTCTCCATGGTGGATTAGGGTTATAGAAGCTCTTCAGGTTGGAGCCTGGTTACAAAGGCTCTCCGAGATGGATTCCGGTTACAGAGGCTCTCCGGGTTTGGGTCTGGTTACAGTTAGCCCATAGGTCCCTGCACAAGGCCTTGAAACAGAAATTAAAGTCTGGTATTATAAATTCCCTCATTATGAAAATAACATTGATGGTTCATGTGGTCATTCAACTAGGATAATAACAATGATTATGTTTTATTATGGCATTATTTACATAGCTCATATTCCTGCCATAAAAGTATTCATGTTTATTATTGGTAAAAAATGTGTTTTCAATTATTCACCATGCTTAATATTTATGATCTCTTCCGCTGTATTTCTTACCCGTACTAAGCACTTGAGCTCACCCATTTTTATGTTTTATTTTTCCCAGGATTCCAAGAAGTGTATTGTGATTGATAAGCAGGGTTAAGCTAAGGGAATAATGGCGTTCATAAATGATTATTTATGTTGTGTTATATGTTAGAAAGTGTAATGTAACATTCATTTATGCAATAATTTTTCCAAGACTACTAAACATATCGGTCCATTGGGACTTGATTCCCTGAAATCATGACAATGTATTAAAATAATGCAACGACTCTGGGAAACTGGGGTCGGGGTGTTACAATTTTCCAGTTTTTGGTTTCATACGCTCATTGTCAGAAATCATTTCGTTCTCCTATGGATTCATGTTTCACCATTATGTAACAAATTTTATTTCCAATTAATAGTATATGAATTTGTATTTAAATTTCTATATTACTATCCATTTTAAGTATAGAAAATGAAAAACCCATTCATCTCTCACCAACCCATCTGATTAATTTTTAAATAATTATGTTATGCTACCATAATTTAACCAGGATTTATAATGCAAAAAATAATGTGTATTGATTACCATATCCATTTAATATCATGGGTGTTGACCATCAAACATATTGAATTAACTGATTTGGTACTTAAATTTCTATATTCCACACTATTTTTCATCGAATAATATATAATAATGAAGGAATCCATGTTACCAATTATCTATCACGGGTGTTCATATTTATACACTTTACATATTTAATTGGGGACTTATATGTATATATTCTAAACTACATTGTCATGGAATAAAATACGATTATGAATGAATATATGATGTATGATCTATTTGTAAAACATAATCACTAGAATAAAATTAATCTGACAGGTTCACCTAGAATAAAATAGTGCTCTAATTCATGGGGTAATGTTTTGTATCATGATACATAATTTTGGGATTGGAGTGAACCTGATTCTTTTATTGGACTTTATCCCCCATGAATTCATGGAGTTTTTATCCTTGACCTATGTTTATGATGCTGTGTTTTATGTTTCTTCCAAATTTCACATGTTATGATTATAATCCTATATAATGTCTCATTGTTCATGTTTATGATTCATACACTTTAGATGCCTCATTTGATATACCCATTGTCTAATATATAACATTATCATCATGTTATTCAATTTTTATTCCCTTATTAGGATTTATAGATCATCCCTTTTACATGTATTCACCCAGGAAATCCCATATAGTGTTATGTATGAGGTAATATTTTTTATCATGCTAAAGAATTTTTTAATAATGATCTTGAATTTCATGTTTTAATTAGAAATTCAATGTACCTAATACCCAAAGACACTATAATTCATCATATTTTGTGTTTTATAAATTGTAGTTTTATGTAACAAATCTTATATTAATGTTTAATAGAGAACATTGTTTTTATAGTTAGTATTAAAGGAAAAGCATATATATTTCTGTGATTAGGATTAAAAAACTCTAGTGAAAGAATTATGAATAATAATAAGTATAGAAAAAGAGACGTAAATTTTGGTAAGTATAGATTAAGAGTTTTATCAAGAAAATAAATCCCAATTTGGAAACTACAAGTTGGAATTGTTCTGGAATAGATGTTCCTTGGGGTAACATCTATGATATGGTGTCCCGAGCCTATCTTCGGGTAACCTGGTAAAAAACAACGAGACTTACTACACACCTAGTTTCACACTCATGGGGGGATATGATTTCTTAAATCCATAATCTCATTACAAACCATTATTAAAGGAATTAAAAAATACCCATAAGTGTATATAATAGGAATTATATGATGTATAACATATATTGATGCCTAGAAATTCATATGATAAGGAAATAAATGAAATTTATTAGTTATCCCTTCAATGTAAATGGATCACACATTCACATGTATAGAACTGTATATATACACATCCCTAATTTATCATTATTTAATGAAAATTGTTGGAGATAGGACGATCCAGGTAAAAAATCAATGTGGAGGGAAATGTGTTGACTTCCCCAAAGAGATTCCCAAACTAATTAGTGAAGGTATCATGAACTTCAAAATCATTGTATCTATGATAAATTAGGTTCATAATAGAAATCCAATTTAGCATGAATGTCCAAAGTACACAAAAAAAAAACCAATCTGCAATTGAGACCATTATGTGAGAGACCTCCAAACATTAATGGATTATCTAATCCCTTAATTAGTGGAAAATTTTTCAATACCCTTGATAACATCTTATGCGTCCTTCTATGTTCAAAATAGAGAATATTTTGCAAGTTATTTATCATATATTGGGTGAAGATGATAAATGGTGAACACTGAAAAACCCAATCTTGATGAAGATATGAAATCCATGGGGTGTAAGGATTTACCAAAAAATATTTTTGATAAATATTTTCCCCATACACTCTATCATAGAACAGATATGAATTTATATTCCATAAATCTAAAATAAAAGGAATCAATCCAGGCATATATGGAAAATATCACAATACATTCAAGAAAAACCTATGACTTTAACATTACGTCAAAATACATGGTTGGATGAATCTTTATTTAGATGAACCCAAGATTATGAAATTCCATGGTGATCTGAGACATTGATATCTATGAAGAAATTGCCTAATTTTTTCTTCTATAAGAAATTGAAATAGATTAATCTCAAGGTTATCACTTGTATAAGAAATGTTAGTGGAGTTTAATTATAGTGTTATTAAGGAGAAAATAAACGGTGATAAGAAATTTCAACATCTCACTTTTCCAAAGTATAGAATGAAGAATCCCTGAAATCACATAAAGGGGATGAGAAAATGAGTTAGGTGTGAGAAGGAAGGTCACCTAGAAATGATTATTGACATAAGAAACCTTATACCATAACAGAGGAAGAAAATAGTCTTGAAAAAACTTATCACAATGTTCAATGCATAAAATTCAAGGAACCAAATAAACATTCCATAAAATTCCCTAAAGAAAGGGGTTTTGAAGACAATCAATAAACTCTAAGTCAGAAAGGGTGAGATTTTCCATCACCACCACTATGGTGGATCCTAAAAATAATGTGGTGAGAGGTGAACTAGTTATTCATTTAGTAATGGAAAAGGAACTCAGTAATTATGGTTCTATGAATTCCAATATATCATTAAATTTTAGTAAAACTATTCAAAAACTGACTTAATAAATAGATATAGATATATTTGTAAAAATGGAATATGGGAATCTATTTCATCCCAAGAACATAACTCCCCCCTTTTTCAATTCATTGGATGAACTTCCTAGAAATCCTTTTCATAATACTTTTGGGGGAATTTTATGCATTTATTGTCATGGATTAAATTTCCCTATATAGATACATTAAAATATTCCTCTAGAAGGAAATCAATCTATGTATTGTGAATTGCCCTCAAATTATGTACAAACAAAATGGTATAGATAAATCTTATTTTCTAATAACATCTCAGGAGGGGGAAATTTTTCCTAAGAAATAATATATATATATATATATATATATATATATATATAATTGACTCTATTTATGCAATAATCCTTGAATACATGCCCAATGTGAGGGAATATACTAATGTGTTTCTTAGGAAATTTCATTGTCAAGCTCATAGACGAGAGGTTGACTATTTAATAGAGATCATACCTAAGAAAATTGCATTATATAAGAACCAAAATAAAATGTGTATTGTGAATCATGAGTTTCTGAAAATAAAACTATAAGATAATATGGATAAAGGGTTCATACACAAAAAATACTTCACCATAGGATGAACTTGTATTTTTTTTCTAGAATAAGAACTAGTAAAGCACCTTTCATCGATTATCTTGATCTCAAAAAGATCACAATAAATAACAAGTATCCTATTACCGGGATTAAATATTATTTTTGGTCATGTAAATGAAACACAATACTTCTCCATGTTGAATATGCTATCATGATATTACCAATTTAGGGCGACGAAAGAGAATATCCACATGACTACCTTTTATACAAGGTACATTCATTATGTGTTCATAATAGTTCCACTGAGACCCACTAGTGCTCTAAAAATCCTAATAGACATAATGAAGAGAGTCATTAAGGATCATCCTGAATAATTTGTTGTAATATTTATAGATTATATTCAAATATACTTCAAATGTAATAATGGGAATGAAGAGATTTTGAGTACTATGATAAAGTCCTTGTAAAAGAAAAAGATTTATAAAAACTAAATACAAATGAGTGTTATGGTTGAATAATGTTTCTATCTTGGGGAATATCATCACATGTAATGGGATAGTTGTGTACCCTTAAAAATAGAAGAAATTGAAGGATGGGTTAGGCCAGCATCTATGACATATATCCTTAGTTTTCTTAGGTTATCTTGGTATTATATTTTATTTTTCATAATTTTATCATGGTTTTATAACCCTTTAACCATGATAAATTGGAATGGATTCATGTTTTCATGGAATAATGAATGGGAAGAGAGCATAAAGGGGTTGAAAAGGAGTCATACCAATAAACTTGTTCTCATTGTACCCAAAAGTGGAGAATATTTTGTGGTTTTCAATGATGTTTTCATGAAGGGAAAGGGATAAATGTTAATAAATAATGACAAATTAATTGCCTTCGCTTCAAGGAATTTTAATGTTCACAAACAAAACTACCCATTACATGATCTGGAGTTAAATATAATGATCTTGACATTAAATTTTTGTAATCATTATCTCATTGTGGATAAATGTTAAATATATATGGATCACAAAAGCTGTAGTTATATACTCACTCAAAAAGATCTGAATATGTTCTAATGTAGATATTTGAATCTGATCAAAGAATATGAATTATATATTCTCTACAAATTTGGATAATCTATTAAAGTAGAAGAATGTCTTAGTAAAAAGTATCTATAAATTCTATAATTGATCATAATTGGTGGGATCCAATCTTCTAAAAATTTATGAGGATAGATATGGGATCATAAGGGAAGGAACATTTACAATCCTTTCACAAATGATTTGTCAAATGTATATTATAGATAGTTAAAAGGATTATAAATGAGATAATATGATAATTAAAAACATATTTTAAACTATAAAAAAATGTAAATCCTTAGAGTTAAATGTTAATTGTATATGGTGTTTTATGATTTAGGTCAAGTTAATGTGTACCCTCAAATCATGAGCTAAATAAGGAGTTGTTGGATGATGCACATAGCTCAACCTTATCAATAAACCCTATAAGCCTGTAGATTTATCTAAATATAAAGGACAACTATTGGTGCATCAATATGAAGAAGGGGATCATTGAATATAAATCAAGATGTCTTTTATATCATCATGTTAAGGTGGAAAGGAAAAAATATTTGGGGATGATGAAAACATTTGTAGCACCTACATGAAAATGAGAAAACATAACCATTAACATTTTCACTCATCTTCTAAAGACATCAAGAGTGAATAATGTTATCCAGGTCATGGTGGATCATCTTGCAAAGATTTCACACTTCATTATGATTTTAGAGGATTTCACACTGGATCATCTTGCCTGAATATACATCAAGAAAGTAGAGAGAATGAATGATATACAACTATTTATTGTATCTAATTGAGATCCAAGATTCACCTTAAAGTTTTATAAGAGCCTCCAAAATTCTCTGACCATTAATGGTATATTTATAATTACATAAAAACATAATCAATTTTTATAAAAAAGGAGAAAAACCAAGATGGTTCTTGAACGTAAAGGATTTGCTAGAGAGATCCCATACCTTGAGATGGTTCTTATAAATGATTTGTATTAACTTATTAAGATCCCAAGAACAAATTAGGAGGAATTTAGATATGTATAGTGATATAAATTTTATGATAAAATGGATTTTATTTAAAAGGTGTGGCAGTTTGTTTTTTTATTTATAGATAAAGGTAAATAAATTCTATAATAATTTCTAAACATCTATTTTTGAATATATAAGGTAGAAAATTCAAAACAAAAAATGTTAGCATGGTATTTCCCATTGAATTTTATAAATATTAGTGGGTTTAAATATTTTATATGACTATGAACCTAAAATATAAAAATAATATCATTTTTGATGTTAATTCTAGTCAATTTCATAATAAATTTGTATTAAAACCTTAAAACATAATACTTGTTTTTGAGGATTAATTAAAGGATTATAAAATTAATTAAATAAAATTAAAACAATTATTTTCATGGGTAATCAATTTATTATTATGTATAACCTTTATAATATTTATTACTAAAATATTTGGATATTATGATTTTATAATAGGTATCATATATTTATTCCCTGAATAGTTTTTAAAAAAAATTTGTCTCAGAATATTCTAAAAAAATCGACATTGGCTTATATTGACACGTTCATGACTAAAAGTTTCTTTTTTCAAAATTATTCCCTAAATTTATAGTTTAAACATTGAAATAAAAATACTTATTGACATGAATATAATTCCTTTTTGATACTAACATCTTTTTGACCCTTAAACTAATTACACATGACTTCATTAAATTATATTTATCATTAATATAAAATTAAATATAATTTATAAGTAATATGTTATTATAATAAAATTTATTTCATAAATTATTTATTTATAAAATATTTATTTTAATTGTAAATATGCATTTCCAAAAAAAATAAGAAAAAACATCATATAAAAATTTAATTTTTATCACACTAGTTATATAATTATCAATAATTTAATAATGAAAAGGTATAAATAGAATCTATTTTTCACTAAAAATAAAATTTACATATTAATTTTACTTAGGTTGAGATACATAACACCTTATTTAAACATCATATTCCATATAGGTAAGGTGTGCAATGATGTTGATTTTTAGTGGAGTTCAACAGACATGATTTTGAACATGATGTCGATAAGTTTGAACTTATCTGGTAAATTATTTCCAATGAGATTGAGTTGTTGAATTTATTATTTGAAATAGTTATGGAAATGTTCAACTGATTTAATGTCCCCTAAAATATCTGATAAAGGGTCTTCATGGTGCATGATCCTTCGAGTCATGAAAATCACTTCGTCCATTTATGCCAATTAGACTTTATCGTATCCCTTAATTTATACTAATCTTAAAGGTCCCTATAAAACGGATATATTATAATATATTATCACACATAAATTTATTTTAAATCTAATATGATATATTTTATAATTATCAAATATAACCAAAGTAGATTAGGTGTTTCCTATAACTAAAGTACATAATAAGATATTTATTATTTCAATAGGGAATTTCAATTTTGAAAATATTGGTCATCGTATTCTTTCACACATCCTAAATAACACCCTCGAAATTTCATTCCAAACACTAGAAAAGATGAGGGTACCTCTGTTTCATTTCCTCTTTCAGTTCCCATGATTAATCATCAAATTTTTGGTTCCACAACAACACTTTGACCATATGTGTTTTCTAGTTTCATATAAATTTGTCTCCATGATATAAGATATCCACGTTCTACACATCAGAAGAAAGATAATTCTACATGGGAATCACATATAGACACAATATATGTATTGGGTCTAGTATGTACTTTCTAATGCGTGATATGTGGAGAACACCATGTACATGTTATATGTTATGTGGTAGTTCTAGTTGACAGGACACAACACTGATGCCCTGAATAATAAAAACATGTATGATGTATACTATACTAAAAACTAACATATACCCAAACCTCATTACATTATTCAACAACAATATCTGAATACCTTTTGTATAAAATCATGTTCTAAATTTCACCGATGATTGTTAATATAGATCCAAAAATGTTGGTTCCCAAAACCTCTTCCCATACATATACTCACAAGGTTCCATATGAATATTGTAATGAAAAATGTTTTTATAAGATAAATCCACTACGGGATTGTGTTGATCCCAATATCCATGGAAATACAGTAATAAATATATCAATATATCCTCTTGATTAAGAATGGTTATATAAGATAGTCTAACCATCTGAGGGTGATAAGTAGTGTAATAGCTCGACTCTATATCAAAAAATTACTTTAATCATATCCATAACATGTGGTAAACTATTATTATCAATCATGTGTAATGGATATTGGAACTCCATTTCATTTCACTACTTCCCTCATGTATATCATAGTTAGTTGGTCAGAGGGAAAATCATCCTTGATTGAAATGAAATGATTAGAATTTCTAATTTGGTCTAAAACCACCAATATCATGTTATATCATTTATATTTCATGGAGAGTCTTGTGTTTAAATCCATGGTTAAGTTTTTCTATTTCAATACAAGTATAGGAAATTATTTTCATCATACTCTTAGAGTTTTTTCATCCAACCCTAATATTTTGGCATATCAATAACTGTGAAAATAAAATCAACCGACCATTTAATTTTATCCCACAAACAGTTTTTGTTCATATCTACATAAATCATAGTTCTTCTTGAATTAATAGTGAGAGGAAATATAATGATATCATCTTGAAGTGACCTATATATCTCTAGTATTTACAGGACACATATCTAGGTCCTAAACCTTATATCCATATCCACAAAAAATTTAACTCTAAATCACTCCATACCCTTTTTATTGTTCGTCATCATATTTTTGGTCCCCTTGTTACTATTATGAATAGATGTTTGAAACTTTATTGGAAAATTGTATAATTAATTCAAAGTTATAACTATGTTCACCATTTACACATCCACGAATATTACATCCCTTTAAATCCCCATCATTAACAAGGCTATGAGGTACTTTCTTCCCAAACCCTCTTCTGCTATTTCTGTTTCCTATGATGATAATTGATTGAACAATAAAAAACCATGATCATATATTAACAACTTCATTATAAATTATTTATATCCTTTAGTGATAATATATACTTGTTTTTTTATTTTCCGTATATATATTACTCTTCTCACAGTATATATAATATCACTAAATTATCAATCAAATGATCATAGAAACCAATTCTAAATAATTTCAAGCATAGTTCTTCTCAGGGATCATTAATTAGAAGGAGGAATAGGCTATCAGTTTTTCATCATGCATGAATACAAAATCAAACCTTTTGGGATGCATCATTGTATATTAAAATTCATTCCCCACTAATGGATGTTATGAGAACTATTGTAGTGATTAACCTATTCATTCAGTCTTTAATGATCACATCACATTCATCAGTCTATAAAAACATCATATTGTTCATAGTTAACAATTTTTTTGGATACCAAATCAGGATAATTATCTCATAAATAGATTATATTACCCCCTTAATCCATCTAAACCATGCCTCTCAAAATAATATGTTTGTGTGGAGAATCCTTCAAATATATTTTTCATCAAATGACCATAAAATATCCATTTTAAATCCATTACGTAACCAATTAATGTTACATTATTAATCCAAAATACACATTTTTAATACATGACATTTATCTATTCCTTTTTCATGGTCTTCTATACATCATTCATATTCGCTTGTTTCAACTCATTTATTTTTTAGTAGATAATAATATAATATATAATTAGTACAATAAATTTTCATGATAATCCCTAAATATTCTATTAATAAAAAAGTTTAACATAACATAATGAATTTGTATTCCAAATGGAATCACTATGAAATTGTAGTTCTGATACCTTATATAAAAACAAGTCTTAGAGATATCATCCTTCGTCGCCAATAAATGATAATATTTTGATTGAAGATCTAACTATATTAATTACTAGTTTCCATGTAGCTAATCAAAAATTTATTCAATTTTTGGTAGAGGATACATGTTCATTATCATGATCATTTTAATATTATAATAATAAATGTATAGGTGCATTGACCAGTCAATTTTATGGAAAAAGGGACCAGTGCACGTCATTGTGAAGCACCTGGGTGTATAATCCCTTTATCTATATTATCGAGAAGATTATTATTTACCTCCTAATGTTTACAAGTGTGCATTCAATATACAGTCTTCGATATTCAAAATCTCTATTTATATGTATTATAGAAAACACAACATCTCAGATAAGAATAATTCATAAAATCTATTTGGGAAACACATCAATATAGTCACTCATAATGGGTATGTCATCAAGAATAATATTTTCCTTAGTCATAATTAGTTGATCTAGATATGCATGCTCATACCAAAATAATATCCATGCACGATTTGATGATTTAAAAATAAATTCATCTTCTTCCATGACCATGTATAAAATAATAAATATATATTTTATATTGAGGTTGATTACCATCTGCTGAATGTTTCTGATTACACTACACAAGTAAATCCTACCCATACCTAAAATTACATTAAATTTTTCAAAAGGGAGTATCACATTGTTCACTGGGAATTTCAGCCCACATATATGGATATGGGCTATGTACATGCATTGGTTGAAATAATTTCATAATTTTCCATTTTTATAGATATCTCAACAGGCATGTTTTGAGGTGGGTTTCTAATTGGTATACTAGTCATGTGTGATATGAATGACTTTAGAAAACAATAGTCAAATAAGATATTTGTTGCTCATGAATGGGTGATAAGTCTACCTTTTTCTATTTGATAATATTTGTAATATATTAATTTATCCAAATAAGACTTATATATGATAATAATCATAATATAAATCATATAAAATTTAAAATATGACAATATACGGGATCCCTAAAAAATTAATTATTTCCCATTACCTATCAATTTCTAGGTTCTAATCTACTTAATCAATGTTTTATTATTAACGTAAAATGTTATGGTCATTTTTATCTCCTCATAATTGTTCATAAATTGATTTTTAATTTACCAAATTATATCCTCTGGATGTATCAAATTAGGACTACAAAGACTTTTTTTACCCAAATATATGATCAAGTTAATAACCAATGCGTCATTTTTTGGGTTTTTACACCAATGTAAAACTATGCCAGATCCATTTCCACATGTAATATCTTAAATTGTATAATGTTTCTTGGAATATACTTCATCTATACATTAAAAAAATATGTCTTTAATTCTTATGGTTAGCCATATCCCTATGTATTTCAATATGTATTTATATTCATAAAACTAAAAAATGACTACAACTTTCTATGATACCAACAATGAAGATACCTATATTTTGTACACAATGATTCATTATTTATTTCAATAAGACATACATAACATAATTTAAAATGATCGACACACCTAGTATCATTGGGAAATTAGGTACAAAGTACATTTAATTGAAATCATGATAAAAATACATTATATTTACTCTCCACAACATTTTCTTATGTTCAATTAATATTCAATTTCAATATGGGATAACATGGTGACATACATAGGAAAAGGGGATTGCTATAATGTCCCTTAAGGGAATAATCAAATAATAAAGTCTAAAAGTAATACATGTGACTCAATAACTAAATAATAATGACATAAATGGGTGGAAATCATTAACCTGACTATCAAATCTGGATATATGATGTTAACATTAAATCAATATAGGAATGTAAAATAAACATAATACCTCATATTATAATCACAATTCATGGGTAACAACTAAGTCATTATTTCCTAGTTTTCATATGATAATATATTTTGAACTATAAATGGTATCTCATGAGATAAAAACAATACCCAATGAGTTTTATAGTTATATAATTATTTCCCACTTTTCACCTACACATCATGCTCATGAATTTGCGTAGTAAGATGATTATATAACAATAGAATGTATTTTATTAATTGCATTTCAATGATCGTAAAACATAAGAATGTATTCCATTATTTTTATTTCAAACTGTTACAAGTTTGAATTATATAAATGGGAGGCTTAAAAAATAAATTATAGATACATATTGGTGAAGACCCATGAGTTTATTTTAGTGTGGGGGTATGCAACATAATTTTTTATCATGGAATGTCAGGAGATAATTTCGACACAAAACAAGCATATAAAAGGGTTTTCTAAGAGTGAATGGTTGTATCTAATTACATGAATATCCCAAGGAAAACAATTTAATGTATAAAAAATATTCAAATATGATAATTTTCAATTCTATAAAATTTATAAAAATAATGTACTTGAATAGTGAGGAGGAGGAAAATATTTCCATACTTCAAAATAGTCTCTACTTGTGTAAGGGTTATAATGAGAGGGAATAAATGACCTATCATTTATAAAGAATAAGTTTTGTTTTAAAGTTATATTTATAAGGACATGGAATCCAAATAAATCTATTTTGAAAATCCAAAATATAAAGATGTTTTGTGCATGGAAAAGGAGAGAGAGAGATCACTTACCTTTAGAGGATACTTCTAAAAGATTTGGATGATCTTATTCAGATTATCAAAACACCTAGTACAGTACTTAGATAGATAGAGGGCATGTAATTTAATGACCAAGGATATTTTTTGTGTGAAAAAAGAGAGTGTTTGTGTTGTTATTTATAGATAAAATATGGGGAATTTATTTAAAAATAGCTATCTATTGTTGAGTTCTCATTAAACAACATTTTCCATTGTCGTACACTATGGGAAATATAGATATTTGCGACGGGATCCCGTCGCCAATAGCCTTTCGCGACGGGGCCCCGTCGTAAATCACCCGTTGCAGAAAACGCCATCGCAACTAATTTTTTTTTCGAGAGGAACGTCGCAAAAACACTTATTTGTGACGGGAAATGGGCCCGTCGCAAATAGGTTTCTGGTTTTTTTAAAAAAAGCTTTTGCGACGGGCCCTTTTCCCGTCGCAAATGGTTGCTTCGAAGCAGGTATTTGCGACGGGCCCGTCGCAAATACTTATTTGCGACAGGAATATATTCCCGTCGAAAATAATAATAAAAAAATTAAAAAAAATTTAAAAATTTATTTATTATTATATAAATCAATAAACATATTTATATTGATATAAATATAATATTTATTTTTTAAATATGTTTTAGAAAGGAAGAATGAAAATAAAATATGAATGTATAAGATGTTCAGTAAAAGAGGCTTATAAAATAAATTAAAAAATATTTTTAATTAGTAATTATGTAATTTTTATCAATCAATAGTCATTTAATAACTCTTTCAATATAAAAAAATAAAAAAATTAATGAAAGATGGAAAATAATTTAAAAATGAAAACCAAACTTCAAACGGCCATAACTTTTGATCCGGGACTCCGTTTGAGCTCCAAATCATATCAAATCGAAGCCTGCGACGAGATCTACAGTCCTATGGATTGGTGGAACCCGTCCAAGGTTTTTTTGAGGCAAAAAAGGCCCAGAAGGCCTCCAAAATTGTGTTTTTAGTTGGGGTACCCCGGGTTTTCACCGTTTAAACAGCTATAACTTCTTCTCCAGATGTCCGATAAACCTATACCATATATCATATCGAATATAATTTCATGTTCTTCGATTTGACTGATTGTGGAGATGAAACAGACTTCTGGATTAGATGTTATGGTCGTTTTAACATTCAAATGGCTATAACATCCGATCCGGATGTAAGTTTGGCTTGTACCGCATATCATATCAAATATCGTTTCATGTTCTTCAATTTGATTGGTTGTGGAGTTTAAAAAGACTTACGGATTAGAAGTTATAGCCGTTTTAACATTCTCGGTGGATTTTCACCCCCTCATTCCTATGTATTCATTCATAACTATACATATATATCTGTGTGTGTGTGTGTGTGTGCATCTATTGTATATATGTATGTATTTATTTATATATTTATTTATACATATACATAAAAAACCATATTTTATAAATTTATTTAAAACTAAGCTTATAAATATATATTAATTAATATACAAATAAATATACGAATAAAAACTTATAACTACATATATATATATTAATAGAATAAATATATATTAATATATGAATAAATATTTATATATTTATTTATATAACCAAATATATTTATATTAATATAAATCTATATTATTATACGAATAAATATAACTATATATATATAGATAGATCATTAAATGTATAAAAAAATGAAATGCCTTAGTTATAAAGGTTAATGCGTGCATGGGGGAGGTTTATTCCTATTTATTATTAATTATTCCTATTTATTATTAATTATTTCTAATTATTATTAATTACTACTGATTACCATTAACTATGAACAATTAATACTAATAATTTAAATTTATTAAATAACAAAACAATATAAACATAATTAAATTACAACTAATTAAAAATAAATTAAACTAATAAAAAATTTAAAATAAATATTAAATTAAAAAGAACATAAATACCTTTAAAATTGATCTGAGGTTGATCTCTGATAATTGTTGAAGACATCAATATCAAATCTGGAAAAAAAGTTAAACTTAAGAAACTGTGAACTCTAAAAATAGAGTTTTGAGAGAAGTTGAGAATGAATGGAAAAAAACGGGTGGGGTATTTATAGGTTATCTTATTTGCGACGGAAGTATTTGCGACAGGATTCCTGTCGCAAATAGTATTATTTGCGATGGGACCCTTTGCAAATACTTTAGCCCGCATTTATCACGGTCAACGGTTAAATAGTTATTTGCGACGGGACCCATCACAAATAATAACCTGCCAACATACTATTTGCAAAGGGGGGTATATTCCTGTCGCAAATCGTTTTTACCGCCGTCGGGTATTTGCGACGGGTGGTAACCACCCGTCGCAAATAACTGTCCTGCGGTTTGGCGTTCTCTGCGCAGCAAGCCTTTTGCAACGGGTTAGATTTCCCAGTCAAAAATAAGTGGTTATTTGTGACGTGAAAATACCCCCATCGCAAATAAGTTTCTAACGGGACTATTTGCGACGGGATTTATTCCCGTCGCAAATAATCAGTCGAAAAAACCCCTTTTTCCCGTAGTGGTATTCAAATGGAACTATATAAGGATTTTCCTAGTAATATGTTCTAGAATCATACAAGATGTGTTGAATTTAAAGTGATTAATATGGAGAGACAATAATTTTCTACTTAAGTTATAAGGAATATTCAATACTTTAATTGTATAGTTAAAACTACACCAATTATACAATAGAGTTACACTTATAATCGTCCATGTGATTTTGAGTTTAATGCAACAACCTATGTTTTTTTTAATTTATTCTTTCCAAAAAAAATTAAATTCAATTGATAACATTTACTAAAAATAATACAATTTTATTGTTGTGCTACATATAACAGTGGGCCAGCTTTTGTGACACATAATATCGATATTCAATAAAACCCGAATATATTACTAATATATCAACTCAAACACGAACATTATAACCTAACTGATAAACATAGTAAAATTTCTATTAATAAATAATTTTTAAATATTATGTATAATGATTTTATATATATAATAAATATTTTTAAAAAATATTCCCTTTTTTTTAATTTCTTTACATGTTTCAAAAATAATATTTTCTCAAAAAATGATTTTTATATATTTTTGCATACATTAATAAAATTATTTTTTTACACGTGTATAAAATTAAGTGGATAAAATAAAACATATTGTTGAAATTATCATTTCCAAATTATCTTATGGTTAATGATTAATATTTTTCTGATATATTTCCATTTTCATTAATAATGAAAATAGAAAATTTTAGTTGAAAACTTGCAATTTGTTAAATTTATTTATAATGTTAAATTATATTTTATATTTATTTCCCTGTTAAATTATTTAAATTATAAATACATTAATCCAATTTAGGTTAATAGATTCAATTTCATACTGAGGTTATATATAATAACATTGTATTATTTTGAATATTTTTCTTTAAAAACCCAATTACTCATCATGTTTGGGATTTTAATTTTAAAATAAAATTTTCCACTTATGTGAATGGAATTTATGAATGTTTTTAAATACATTTAATCAAAAAAATATTATAATATAATATGTTTAACTTATTTTTTGAGAAATTAATGAGGAACGTAATAATTGTTTTTACCACAACTAAGGTAAAAAGAGTTTATTAGGAGATTAAACTAATATGAGAAGTGTAAAATGACAATAAAAATCTCTAATAACTATTTTATAGACTTATTTAAACAAATAAAAGTGTATGTTTTTAAAATATTCTATTTTATGCAATTGTGACATACAAATAAAATTTGAGCACTCAACTATTTTCAAAAAACCATGTGTGTCCTCTTCCGCCCATATAAATGACCACCCTCTATCGTCTCTTATTCACCCCATAAAAAAATTGATTCATCTAATAATAGAACAAATATCTTTAACAGTTCTTTATAATCAACTTATAAGGCTTATTATTGGATTAAATCCTTTATAGGAAGGATATCAGCTCAATCCTATGGAGCGTAACTAAAGAGGAGGCACTGTTCATCAACAAGTGTTTTCATTTCATTTCTCCCTCAGACCCCTTAAATTATTTTTATATAATGATTATATAGAAAAATATTTTTATAAAATATAATATTTTTATTTTTTATTTTAATATAAAAACATATAAACATAACCACTTCCATCAAATGGGTTACAAAATCATCTATCGTGTGTATGGAAGACTACCACCTTGTAAACCGATGTCATTTTTTTCCACTACCTCCACTAAATGATGGTTTTAATGACATATTTATAATTTATATAATATATTTATGATTTTATTATTAATATTTAATTAATATATCATAGATTACTTCATAATCAACATTTTTTTAGAATATGATAACCTCAACCATGTACACGATATACTCTTCCTCGCAAAGCGATGTACTTTCTTCACGATTTACATGGAATATGTTAATGATGAGTTTGATAAAAATATGGGATAAATATTACTTAAAACTTACTCTATAATTACAATATATATCATTTAAATTTATTTTTCAATCTGAAATGAAAATGGAAACATCGTTCATGGATACATACAACTTACCGTCCCCATGAATGGTGTATTTAATTTCATATCAATAAATTTTTTGGGTCACAATAAATAAATATATATTTAATATATATGATATTTATATCATGGATATATTTTTTGAAAATATGTAACCATGATAAAATTAAGATTAAAAAAATATAAAAAATAGAACATATGTAAATGACAAAATGATACATAACCAAAAGATAACATTAACATGGAATTGTTAATATAATTGTAATAGAAGGTAATAATAAAATAATATATGGAATGATATACAAGAATAAATTTATGTAATACATGTATATTTATATTATATTTATTATATATGAGTTTTTATTGAGTATGGCCGAAGATAAGACTTATTTTAAGTGATTTGTTTCTTACTTTGTTGTGACATACAGGATGTTATGAACCTATATTCTTTAAATACGTGTATATATATACTACTTGATATGTAAAATCATCAAATTATCTAACCTATTGTTATTTTATGTTTCATTTTATGTTTCTTATGATTTATATTAAAAAAATTGAAAAATATTTAATCTTAGAATCTCATCATTTTTTGAGATTTTTTATAAATATATTTCTATTGAAAATATATTATCATATACATATTATAAATACTAATAAATTTTCATATACTATTTTTATACAAGAAAAATTCAAGTTATTTTACAGTTTTTTTCAATTCATGGAACATAAAATAAATAAGTTATATTTTTATGAAAATTTTTCTTTATCTCTGTCTTCTCTTTGAAATATGTTTTGTTAACAAAAACATTTTTTGAAAAAATATTTCAAAAAATTAATTATTATTATCTTATTATTTTTAAAAGAAATTATTTTCAATGAATAATTTTTTTATATGATTTAAAATTATTATTCAAGCCATGTTAAAAAAAATCTTGTTTGGATTTTACAAAAAAAGTGAAACGAAATGTCTTTAACAAGAACATCATGCATAACATTTCTTAATGTCATTACTTCAACATGATTTGATGATTCCATTACATGTTTGAAATTTTCCTTTAAAACATTTTTACTTAATAATTGGTATATATTTTATTTTAAATAAATTAATTCTAAATTAATTTTTTTGAAAATGATATATTAATTTAAAAATTATTTTCATAGAAGAATATAAGTTGTCCAAAAAAAATTCTATAGATTATTGATAAAATTCATTTATCCAGCTATGATTTTTTTTGTTTATGTTACCTATTATTAACTAGATATATGATCAAGGATAACTTTCTTATTATTCCCCTTATTGGTTTATGTTTATGATGACAATTTTTTTACAATCCCCGATTCTCTTCCACATGTAATAAAATGATAAAATTATTATGAAACATTCATATTTTATGGTATATTCAATGATTAAATGATTAGGAAACATTTACCCTTACAATAGGTATTGATAAAATTAAGTGTTTATGAAAACCATTTCCTTTCACGTGTTACTATTTAATGAATTCTTATGGTCTTTTGGAAAACATAAATATGGTTATTAGAATGTGACATGTGGGAATTATATATCATTACAATTCAATGTTTAATAATTTATATCACATGAGAAAGACATGAATGGAAACAGGAGTGATCCTAGTAAATTAAGATATTACTTGAATGGAGAGTGAACCTAGTTCAATAATTCATTTTTTAAAAGGGTGTTATCCATGTTTAGTAATAAATTGTGTATTCTAAGATGGTCTTGCAGGAAAACATTGACTACTATGATGGTTTTGGTAGTGAACTAATTTGAATATGATATCCCTGGTTGTGATACTTGACTAATATGTAAATTATATTCCATACTTATATCTATTACATCAATCCATGTCACATATCAAAGTTATGTTCTCATGGATCATGTTCTTCGACTATCTAAAGATTCATGTCTTACGAACTATAAATAATTATTATATGACTCCATATGATGATCTTGGAAATTCATGGTATGGTTATTAAATTTCATTCTCAAGACCTTAGAACATTATGGTCATATTAATATTACATATCAACCTTATTTAACGTTACCGTACATTTTACCTTACCCTTTGTTATGTTTCCTTTCGCTAGTTTATAAAGAAATGCAATATATATGATATATAAAACAAGGGTTGTAGTTATGAAGAACATAGTGGAAGGTGACATATCTTACTTATCAATCATTGTTTTGGATTACCTAGTATCCAACAAAAGTACATTATTGTGATCCTTAATAATTATTCTGTGTAATGTAATTAATATCCATAAAAATGATGTAATATCTTTGTTTGTTCACCCCAAGTCACTATATTTGGTATCATAATTATATTATAGTTAATATTTGGAAACTAGGCTTAGAGACCATTGGTGATATCCCAAGGGATATTTCAAAGGATACGACTTCTGGTATCTGTGAGGATAAGTTTGAGGATGAGTAACTGTATAGTAAATTTCATGGAATTATTTTAAAGGATAGAGAATCTAGTTTCCATCAAATAATATCCTTGTTTGGTTATGAAATGTCGATGTTGATTTGTAGAAAATGTATATAGGTTTAACAACCATGAAAATACTATATTGTGATATACTTGATCCAGAACTAGGGAAAAACAATGGACCTTATTGTACACATGGATTGATACTCTCGGTTGATATTAATTAGAAAATAAAATATGTGTTAAGAAACATCATGTAGGATTTAAATAGATAATTTCTATAAATGGATGGTGGTAAACCTAAGGTATCAAATATTTAGAATAAGTTGTCATGATTTAGACATCTTATAAGTGTGTTTTAATGATTTTGTGCTTCTCCATTAGGGATATTTTTTACACTACACATTTGGGTTTCGTTCAATGGTTGGAACATAAATAAATCATGCCAATGCTTATATCAATAGATAATAAGATTATTTTCTTCCAAATAATCCAAATGTAAGAGATGTTGGGATGTAGAATCTCATTACTCTACTCACACAATAATCTTATGAAATCAAAAATTCGTTACATCCAAATAAAAATGGAGGGAAATGAATTTAGCTGCATTTATTATGATACAACATCCACCTTCCTTATGTGGACTAGTTGATCATATAGTTTCTATGAAATGTATTCAAACCACAAAAAAGAAAATATTCATCTTCTGATGTTTAGAAAATGAGAAATTTGTTTTATGTGTCTATGGTTTGGATAATGAATAAAATCAATTATATAATCTAATCAAAATAATTAGATACAAGATTAAATAGACTCCATTAATTTCAATGAGTTTATGAACTAATTATTCTACAATCAAACCCCTTATGTTCATCATCAAAATATGAAAAATTATTTTTGAGTTATAAAAAATTGTTTATAGATCGATTGGAAACTATGTGAAAACTTTTTCAAGACTCTCAAGGCACAATTCTTATAATATCATCAAATATAAAAGTAAGGTTATGTAACTCATTAGTAGCTTAACATCGTGTATCATAAGGGTGGTAGACATAAGTTACTATAATATCTATGAAGAGATTTTCTTGTGTGAAGTGAAGGTAGAAATTGAGTTTGGAGTTACATATCATCCTCATGTTTATGATAAAAAGATAAAAATTTATTTTAAAGAAATATATAAGAACTATGTAGATTATAAGATGACCTTTCTACTATTCATAGAGTGTGGAATGAATCGCGAAGGAATTTATATAAATGTGACTATTAAATGTTTTAAGTGTGGAAGGGACAATCATTGAGGAATTAATTGCTTAAGTGATGGGAATGAGTTTGTTAATGTTGTGAATAGAGAGAAAGATGCACAAAATTCACCACCCACACTCCAACATTTCAATTGTAAGGATTATTGGAACTACTCTAACTAGTGACCAAATTTGAATTTTAAGGTTGACAATCGACAATGGTAAACTCTTAATCAATGAGAAAATTGCAATCTCATGTGATCACTATTTTTGATGAGGGGTGATAATGATGAGAAAAATGTACACATTCTATTCACACAATAACTTCTAAGGTCTTAGATGACTTTATATCTACCCATTAGTTCATATATAATGAAATTTATAAGATTATCTAGAAAACAAAATACTGCTTAGAAGTAGTTTTATTAATGAAAACTAAGGGTAAAATTATCACATCTATTGTGTATGATTCCTCTATTATTTTCATTGATTAGAATCTGATTCCTAGATATCCTTTCATTCTTTCTACAGCTGAATTTGATGTTATCATGGTCAAGTATTGACATTATATAGATAAATAAAACACCAATTTTTGATGAGGGGATGTCACATTTTATATTCCAAAACTACCCTAGGATTTTATATAAATTTAATGATATGTACAAACTCTTAATAAACATTTCATCTATTATAAGGGTATTAATTATCATTCATAATGGTTTATTAACATAGATGGTTGGGGGAAACTGAACATCGAATATAAGCCTATTGTGTTGGAATTTTTTGGTGTGTTTCATGAATAATTTTATGTTCTTCCACCAAAACACGATGTTGAGTTCTAAACAAATCTCATACCAACAGCCATACTAATTTTAAAGACTCCTTATAGTAGGGCATCGATTGAGCTGTGATAATTGATGAAGAAAAATCCAATAAACTATGAAAATATATTCATTTAGACTTATGTGTCACATTGGATTTCACCAATTTTTTTTAAAAAATTACAATAGATTAAAGAAAAAAACTTTTTTTTAAATCATTCATTGTAGAATAAACCATAGAGAATAAAATGGATTCATAAAAAATATTTCATTATATTCATAAATTATCATATAAATAATATGGGTGAAATCATTGGATCATATCCCTAATATATAATAAGGAACCTCAAATTATTTCATATTAGATTAATATACCATTTAAATATCACATTGAGTGTTTTTTGAGGAAAATATATTTTTTTACTTCTAAATAAATTCATTAAAATATAAAAAAAATATAAAATATAAGAAAAGTATTTATTTAAAAATATCCGTGAAAAAATATAATGTCATAATTGAATTATTGAACTGTCATGAAGGTGGGAAATTCTATTCATGTCGTATAAGTTAGTGAAAGAATTCTCATCAATTTTTTGTTAATAGTAAAAAATGTACCATATTAAGAAAAATAATATAATATTTCTTTTAAAACATTTTTTAAAAAGTAAATAATTGCAATAAATTAATTTTAAAAATCATATTATAATTTAAAAATTACTCTGGAAAACCTTTTTATAAAATATAGATATAGAAGAAAAAGTATTTTCAACCAAAGAGAAAAATATTTTTTATTTTCTATAAATATATTCATTCTATATTTTGAGACTATAAAGTGATGAAGATAGAGGGAAAATATATATTCTTAAGAAATTACCTAATAAGAATATAATTAATGAATTTGTATAGATGTATTTCATATGATTTCATTATTATAATTTAATCACAAATAATCTTGATAAATAATGAGATTGTAACATAAAACCCTTAGAAAGTTGGTATCATTAAATTCCAATGAACCACAAAAGAAAAACCATTTGTGGATATATAAATAAAAATAATTTTCATAATATTATTTCAAAAATTAATTAATTGGATTTATACACTCCAAATAAAAAATATATTTTTTGAATAAACCATGTTTCCCCATAAATAAATGTTCGATGAAAATATGTTAACTTGGGTATGAAATCCTTTTTACATGTTAAAAAATCCTGTATAATAAATACAATTTACTATAAATATATTCCTAAAAATTACTAATTATATTAAACCATATATTATTTACAAATAATATTTTATCTCTCTTTTATTCACAATTCATTGTTAAAATCACTATTGTGTGTGATAATAGTTTCAATTTTTCTGTATGTTCTGGTTCAGTAGTTTTGGCCATGGAATGTGGATAATTTTTCCATTATATACAGAATGTTATTAATTATATAAATAAAATATATATAATTTATATACCAATTTTTAGTAATCTATAAATTTTAGAGCTAGGAAAGTTAATTACAACATTTAAAGAGATTCTAAAATACAACTAAGTGGTTAAACTGAAATATACGTTTTTGAAATCACTTAAAGGTATAAAAATTTAATTTTATTTTATTTTTAAATATAAATATGGTAGGATGTATTTTTTGTGATTATTTCCTTGTTTTATTTTAAAAGTTTATGAAATCCCAAGAGTGTTCATCCCCTCTATTATTAATGGGAGCCCACCCTTTATCTAATTTATACCACATTGATTTTTTATAGATGAGATTATAACTATGAAAATAAATTATAATATTGTTTAATAACGTCATAGAGATTAAGATTTTTTGCAAATACTATTCCATTAATGATGACTGATTAATCCAAAAGCATTATCCTATTATATAGTAAATTTTCATTCCTCACCTCTTTCAATTTAATTCATCTTAATCGACTATATTTTTCAAAATTGATTATATAAAATGTAAGTTGATTGAGGTGAGTCTATCATTAGTTGATTTGAGTTTAAACAATGATCAAATAAAAAGAAACAAGGTTGAATTCAGAGGAAATAAAAAATAAATCTGGATTCTATAAAACAATTAATGATTGGATTCATGTGAAGGAAGGGTCGTAAAATATTAATAAGGCATATTATAAAAATAAAATATTTTTAATTAATGTAATGGAGGAAGACCACAAATAGATAGAACTATATAGATGATTGATAGATCATGGGTTGGGAATGGTTCTTCTAGTGATAAAGAAAAGGATCTCACTCTATTTAATGTATTCCTCATGATCCCACAACCATTTTTTGTCAATCTACTCTCAAATTTTCTGTAGGGTCCTGAAAAATCTGCAAAGGAAATTTTACCCAAATCCCCCAAAGAATTTGGGAAAATAATCAAAGAAGAGACACAAAAAGAGACCGGTCCATGGATGATGTGTCCAGGCACTGCGAGGCACCTCCTCTGCGAACCATTGTCATTAGAAAAATGGAGGAGGAGATCATCCACGGTCGTGAGGCAGGATGGGCGCAAGTCCAGTTCATCGTCACGAACCGCCCCAACTACAGACCACGTCGACCGGTTCAATCCGCACCCGCTGTTGTTCGCAGAATAGAGGCGGAACCCTCCGCAGCCGAGGAGCACTCCCTGAGTTTGCCTTACGGAGGGGGTGGGGGGAAGCGTTCAACACCCACCGCAAATCACAGATTGAACAAGTCAGCTGTGAATCGGGAATTTGGTTATGGACCTCCACAAATGGTTTCTCGTGGCCACAGATACATTCCTTTCCACACTCTATAAAAGGAGACCAAGGGGTAAAGAAGAAGAGGATCAAAGAACTGGAACCGATTTCAGAGGGATTGGAGATTCGGAAGGAGATAAGTTGAAGGATGGCTTTGGATTTCACAAATAGCAAAATTCCCATCCGCAAACCACAACAGGTATATGAATTAAGAAGTAATTGGAAAACACACAACAATTTGGTGTACCGAGAACCTAAAATAACAAAAAAGGAGAACCGCGAATCATACCCCCTCCACGGATGACTTCCCCGCGGACCAGGGAGTTTATGCCTCTTTTCCCATCCGTCGTACCGTGTAGCACTCTCCTACGTGGGAGAAGCCCCAACCGGCGAGCCTCCGATCGGCGCCACCATTGGTCGTCACTACCCACCTGGAACCCTCCGCGAACCACCACGGTTCACAGATTGAACCTAGAGCCGCGAACCACCCTAGTTTACGGATTGAACCCGAAGCCGCGAACCACCCTGGTTCGCGGATTGAACCTGAAGCTGCGAACTACCATGGTTCATGGGACGCCAATCAATCCTCAGACCACCATGGTTCACAGACGGCTTCTCCAGCCACGTGGCACTTCCCCACGTGAAGGGCGCCACCACCCATACCTCTCGATGGCTCTCCAGGTACTTCGGTGTTCTCATTTCCAGATCCTGGTAAAATCCTTCCGATCCAGCCAGTTCCTCTACAACTCCCTCAATGGCCTATTCATCGGCCCTGAGCCGAGGCCTCCTCCAGAGCCACTGGATCCACGGGTATAACATTCAGGCACATGAGCGCGCCATTTTGAGTTCACATACCCATGGTAAATTGGGGTAAAGGGGTTTCCCCGACCCTTGAGCATATTCCCGAAGCATTCCTAGGTTCACGTTCCCACGGTAATGTGGAGTCTGAGCTTGGGAATCTCCTTTCGTCCCCTCCACTTATTAAGGGTTTCTAAAATATGGTAAAATAGCTATCAGAAGAAAGCCCTTGTGTACTAAAAGAGAGGAGATGGGTACAGGAGCACCCCCTTTCCCTCTCCCGCTGATCTTTGTCGCCCCGGGCGTCCATCTCGGAGTAAGCCCCGACCTTCTGGGCCTCATCAGAGTGTAAGCCCCAATTCATCAACCTGGGCCACCCTCATGCGTAAGCCCCACTCCGCTTCTCAGGGATTCACCCTTCACGACATGATCCACTGGTCCCTGTTGCCTCTTATTTCTCACACCGATCATTACTCACGTGGGATTAGAGTAAGCATCGACCATGACATCCTCATATGGGCATCCTCAGAGTGTAAGCCACAATCCATCATTATGGGATGCCCCAGAGTTTAAGCCCCAATCCTATATTAACTACATGGACTTTGATCCCTGCCTCTTAGACAGGGTACGTAGGAAGCCTCCATGAGGTTCAAGCCCACCACCCATCGGACCACCTGGTCTCTCTTCACGTCGGTTCCCCGACACCTAAACGAACTATAGGGACTTTGATCCATGCCAAATCATGGTACATAGGAATCCTCCATGAGGTCAAGACCACCACTCAGTTGTTTCTTCACGTCGAGTTCCACCCTCATCCAGCATGACGTTAAAATCTATATTCGAACTACATGGACTTTGATCCCTACCTCCTAAGCAGGGTATGTAGGATGCCTCCTTGATGTCCAATCCCAATAACCAGTTGATCCGATCATCTCCACATCGGTTCACCACGCCACTCCTAGTGCCACCTCAAGCGAGTTCCAACCCTTCGGGGTCTTTAATCCAATGAGGGATGGTAAACCTCGAGCATAAATGATTCTGAACCCCTGCATCCAGTTGACCGTTGACCACCGAGGTTAAATCTATGGATACTATGTTTGGGTATAAACCAAAGATTTGCGAACATATGAATACGTCTTAAATCTATAAGAGAGTCCCAGAACAGGCAATAATTCCCCCCAAAAAGGGTGTGATCAGCCTGACTTCCCATCCTCTCGAACAATGTGAGTTCTTAAGAGTCGCTGGTCATACCATCCGGCGAACGCCTGCCTTTGTAAAGCTGGTCCATCAATCATTTAATACAGAGCCATTGGGAATTTCGTGGAAGTAAACCATAACGAAACAAAAAATGGTGAACTCGATGTGAATCTTTAACCAAACATGATGGATTTAACCTAATCTCACCCAGTGCCCCCCTATGATCTAAAGTAAGGCCATAAAAGGTCATTAATTATGCATGGGATTATGATATGCTGCTTTAACAGGTTTGCTGCTTGTATTTGCTAAAATGTTTAGCAGTCACTACTTTCAGAACTCCCTCCGATCCAATGGAATTGCAAAGGAACTGACAAGTGTGCACTTCCAACGACGCAAGGACGAGACTTCCTCAACAACGGAGGACCCCATCACCTACACAACATATTAAACTCTGGGTTTCAGACGTTCTGATCCGAGAGTACCACATGAATGGTATTATCCCAATGGTGGAGGTGGCCATGCACGCCCTCCAATCCGTCAAGGTTCGCCAGTTGCCTGCCCAGTAACAATCGCAAAGGCGGACCCGGACAGCCCCTGTTACTGTCTCCAACCATTTCGGGAGTCTATCCCTGGAACGGGACAATGCGTACCTCCCCTATCTTAGGGAGGCAGATTAGGTCGATGTTGAGGACTTCAACCCTATCGAACAGGGATTCCTCTCTCAGGACCCCTATGAAAGGCGTCATCGCGGTCACACCACGACTCAACATCCTCGCACCGAGGAGGATGTTTCCCCGAGGATTCAGTCCCACGCTCCCTGAGATCCGGCCCCTTGGACCACCCGACAGGGGCGACAGATGTACAATCGGGGACCGGTCATCACCCTGGTCTCTGAGGAGGTGCTCCGATGCCTAGCCACGGAGACGTACAATGAACATGCACCTACACCTATTCACTCCTCCCGAGCCCACCATCCCGACATAGAAGCATCTTACGAGCCGGCGTGCATCCCCGCCGAGCTCCATCAAGCTCGTCGCTCATGCAGGACGACAGTTACCAGGCAGGAACCTCTCCCTACTTTGGGTCGTGAAGCCCACCAGCATGACGTGGTGGCGACTCGACACCTGCAAGACCATCTCCTATCAGTTTCATCAGATGCCCGCTATCCTGATATGGTGGCGATCAACAAATCCCGCCACCCTGATGTGGCAGAAAATCATAGGTGGCCACATCTCCCCTCTAACAAAGGCCATCGACTCGATACGGTGGGAAACCAATATATGGAGGGCCAGCTCCCTGCGGATGAAAATAAATTCTGCTACCCCGATGTGGCGGTAAACGGAGTGAGAAACCGATGTATCTTGGTACACGGGAAGTTTCATTCACTTGCCCCGACACAAGAGAATTGTTAGTACCCACTTACCACTGGTGGACCGGAGCAGGATATTCCTAATCCGATACCAAAATGGGCCTTCTTACCCGTTCGAACCAAAGATGTCTCTTTACATATCCTGGAAATGATGGAGGAGTAGGTATCGATCCCATATCATATCTTGCAGACTTGCCATCATGTAATTGTATCAGAGACAACAGCAAGGACTCGGGCATGTGAGCCCATCTCCCCAACTGAGGCGACTAATCTAAGAGACGAGATAGCCGCCTCGGAGTAGATCTGCATCCCTGCTTCAGCCCAGAAGTATCTTCAGATATATTCTGCGACACAAGGGCATCCAGATCGAGCAACTTCACTCGTTCCAACTGGGGGACACCCGTCCATCACGGTGGATGCCTGAGAGCAGGCATATATCCCTGCTAAAATTCAAGATGTTCATCGGAGTATCCCGGTGGCATCATGGGACCTAATTAGACAGGTACCCATGGGTGAAGGCAGTTGTCAACAGCAGACGGTCCCCGCTGCCTGCAAAAGAGAGCCCCGAACATGCCCAAGGCAGCCAGAAAATAAAGAGCGGGTTCATGAATCCGATCTGTTGGAAGTTGGGGTTTCCAATTCCATTAAGCACGCATCAAAGGCTCGAAACCCTTCCCACCAATTACCATATTATCTGAGTGGAAGTAGCAGTTTCTAAGGTCCTCGCCGCAATGTCGCTACCAGCGGCTTTGAAGGTCCTCCCCAGAGCACCCGTGGGGGCCTCCCCCGCGAGCATATAATGATTGGTCACGAGAGCTTATCTCTTGATGTGAGTCACGGAAAACCTCCACGTGACCAGAAGGTCGAGTAGCAGGATGGTCCTCCACTTGTTGCGTTCCACCCAGAAGGTCCTCCCTGGCGTATACACTGCAATCTCCCTCCATGCAGTGGGACCACAAATTATGATGGTAGTCCTCGCTATCATAGTCTCAACTACAGAGGTCCTCCCCGTAGTGACGTCTCATCATGACAAGAAGGTCCTCCTCTTGTCGTGGCCTGCCCTGAAGGTCCTCCCCAAGGGTTTCACTGCAACAGAACTCCGTGTAGCCAGGAATCAGGTCACGGTGGTAGTCCTCGCCACCCTGAAAACGGAGGTCCTCCCCGTAGAGACATCAAGAAACGATAAGGCCCTCCCATCATTGCGGTAAATTTTGGAGGCCCGCCCCAGGATGTATCCCACAGACATTCTCCCTATGGTAGTAGGAATGGTAGTCCCTGCCATTGCCGCAACTGTGATGGTATTCCTCGCCACCATGTCCGCCTTCGCGAAGGTCCTCCCTGCAATGGCCCCAAGCAACAAGAAGGTCCTCCCCTTGTCATAGTGTGTCTGAATGGTCCTCCCCAGGATGCACGTTGAACATTAATCCATGATGGTCATCCTCACCATGATGGCAGTTGTTGTGAAGGTCCTCCCCATAACAACTATATGCAGCCATATGGTCCTCCCCTTGCTGCGACACGCTTTGGAGGTCCTCCCTAGGGTGTGTACTGCAAAAGTCCTCTATACAGTGAAGCATCGAGCAGTAATGGTAGTCCTCGCCATTACGGTCGCCATTATGGAGGTCCTCCCTGTGATGACATATTATATTGACAGGAAGGTCCTCCTCCTGCCGAATCAAGCATTGAAATTCCCTCATATTCCGAGGCACTCAGAAGGACAGGATCAAGCATGTTAGATTCCCATCTTGTCTCTAGCGACGCCCTTCTTCCATCAGGAGCCGTTCCAGGGCCGCGTTCATCTTCTGAACCACCTCGGAATCGCCCACAAGAAAATTTGATACCTACCGGTCCCACTGCCTCCGACTACGGTGAGAGCTTTAGTTGGGCTGACCATGTAGAAGAATCACAGGCGGGGGAGTATGCCGATATGCTGTAACTGAGGAAACGACTAGCCAGAAATGATATACCAGTCATGTTTTGGCCGAAGACCAAATCTCAGTAAGACCTACCCAGGGAGTTGTCAGAAGAATGCATGCACAACATCCGCCATAATATATGGATGACCCTCCACCGGCTGAAATCGAGCTTCCTGCAATATTACGAGTATGTTGACCACATCAAGACGATAGGGGACCTCCTGCATCACATCGAATTGGAGACGCTTTCCTCGACGCGACAACAACGCCCCGAGACGCGCACATGGAATATAGAGGCAGCCTGCCTTCGTGCACTGCACAAACTGTGCCGCCTCATCGATGACGCTCCGACTGGAGTCCATATCAGGGGATAGGGGGAACATGGAGCTCTACATCTCACTCCACTCCTCGCCCAGAAAAACTAGTACAACATGGTATCGTGTAACATCGTCACATTGAGATGGAAATTGGGTGGACCCCTTGTTCAAGAAAGGCAACACACCGAACAGTGTCGGGCCTTGAGTAAGTCCCAAAAGCGTCAGGCCTGGTAGGAACAAGCCATCCAGGAACTCTTGAATCATGCCACCAAGAGTAAACAACATGCCTCTCTCCTAAGAGAGGCCAATAGATGATCTCTACCTACCTCCCAAGAAGGGACTGATCCACATGTGAATTTGGCACCAGATCCGGTTCACCCTCGGATGGGGGCATGTGAGATCAGGTAGGTCGCGATAGCCGCAACCACTGCCGCAATCCAAGGTTAACCCCAGCCTGCAGGGATGGGGGAATTTTGAAAAAAACATTCCCCTGTAAGACCAATAAAATCAGGGAGAGACTCAACATCCAGGGAATGGAGCCAACCCCAGACCTCAGAGATGGGGGGATTATTACCCCCACAACAACAACCTCCCCCATGAGAGTCAGTATTCTCTCGTCTTGGGAGGACAGCCAGATGAGGAGGTACCCGTCCTATCCTGACATATGAATCATCATCCTCTCTGAGAGGAAGGCGCACCATAAGGTTGGATCAAAGAACTCTCTATGTCACACTTCATCAAGAAGTTCGAGGGAAATCTCAGGTCATGAAAGGGAAGAACAACCGAAGACGTGGGAGATCCTTTTCCTATTTGGAAGATGACGTCCGCTCCACCCCGCAATATGCGTTCGTCAATGCCATAGAGGCTAACCCCATGGGTGAAACCAGAGAGAATGCAAATCCAGACGGATCGGGAGATGACAGTTTCGGTCAGGCTATGACTCACAAGGAACCCCCTGGTGTAAACACCCGAAACTAGAGGGCCTCTTTAACTATGGCCACCCCTTCAGCTAACCTCCCTCTGCCTTCCCAGCGAGCCTCCAACAAGGACAAGAACAAAGGTATGGTTACCCTTAACCTGTCCCCCTCTCTCAATAAAAACGATCCGCTCACGCTCAAAGAGAGGTTAACTCTATAGTAAGAAGAGATGAAAGAATTGAGGCGGCATAACACTGAGCTTCTCCAGAGGAACTGCCTTATTGAAAGTTCGTCCCTAGAAGAGCCACGACATGAAATCCCAGCAAGTGCACCTCAAAGGCTGAGGATTGCCCCGGAAAACGAAGAACGACCAGGGCTCCTACCCAATGAGGCGTTTGGCTCGTCTAGCTACCTAGATGTGGATCCGGACGAATACCAGGATTTTCGTCCACTTTGGAGGCAACCATAGCAAGTACGCCCAAACCATCCAAGGATAACCTGAACGGAATATGCACCCTTGGTGTCGGCCAATCCGGATCCTCAAGCAATGCCTCAGGCTACGCCTGCCCAGGACCGGACCAAACAGGATGTAAAACAGGGACTCACCAATACCCTCAAGGCATTAACAGCTTGATTGGAAGGGATGGAAGGTCGACGCGCTCCGATAAAGCCAGAGCAGAAACCCTACCTATATTGGGTGACCAACACACCACTGCCACCCAATTTTGAGAGCCCTTTATTCCTCATAATCAATGAATTAGCTGATCTAGAGCAGCATTTGATGCACTACATATCCTATTGCGACCCTATGATGGGGACTCTGGAACAACAAGAAGTAGTGAAACTCAGATGCTTCATACGGACCTTGGAAGGATCTGCCTTCGTCTGGTATACGAGTCTGTTGGCCCAGTCGATAAAGAGCTGGGAGGACCTCTGGCAGCAGTTCCTGTTCCACTTCACCTCAACGCTGCCTAAAACAACGGTCAGCGATCTCATGAACTGCATGCAGAGGGAGAACGAGAGGGTCTCATATTTCATCACCGGATGGAATGGTATGACCTGTTCTCTGAACAGGACAATGCCTCATCATGAGATGCTAGCCATATGCATCGATAATCTTAGAGATGAGCTGCGAACACTGCTCATACCGGTGGAGTGCACCACTGGCTTCTACCATCTCTCGCTATTGCCCATAGAATTGAGGACTCCCTACAACGGACTAATTAAAATCCTTGAATAGCCTTGAAGGCTCCTATAAAAAGGTCCCCTAGAGCTGAAGCGTCTGCTGTCACACTCATGTTGGCACCAGCAGCCGATGTTGCCACCAAGACCATGGATACTCTAAGATCAACTACAGCAGCCGATGTTGCCACCAGCAGCCCTTGGAGATGAAAAGATGACGAAATCGGCCTCACAACCCTCCACAAGCCGGTCATCCGGACGGAGTCAAAGGAAGAAGTAATCATAAGAAGAGTAGTCCGCGACGGGGCCAAAGTTAGTCCCGACCCTGGAAGATTTCATGCCCTCAAATTTGGCACCACGGGCACCGACCCACCAAACCGCACCATCAGAGACAACCGACCAGGTTGACCTACAGAGGATGAAGATCCAATCATTGGTTCTATCAATGTCATCCATCTCATGGAATCTTTCCATGACGAAGGGTATGATTACGAACTGGAGTTCCCTGCATGAGGAGCTGGGAGGAGTAATTGCAGAGGCAGGGGATACCAGGGAAGATGGAGCCGCGACTGAAACCAACCCTATGGTTGGACCCCGGCTCAAACCGTTAATACCACGAAAACCCATGGGAGAGACCTTCAGCAGACTCAGCATGAGAGGGAATGCCCACCTACCTCCACTTGCAGCCACTCTGTACCTATTGTTCTATGATTCCCACCAGAGGAGGAGAAAATGTCTGGTCGCCTAGTGCGCACAAACAGACCGGTCGGGCCAAGTCCTCAAAATGCAGGAAAACAATCAACATCCGTCCCCACGGCCGGTCCCTCCTCGTCAAATTCTCCAGCTCCCAAAGCACCCGCTAAGACTCTCACGCCAACAGAGAAACGTCGACTACTGGAGAAAAAATACGACATCCTTTAGCAGCTGGCGTCAGTACCAGCCAGGTTGTCAATCCTTGATGCCATGTGTTTGTCATCCAATTTTAGGGAGATACTTATTGAAGCTTTGATCAACCCCCAGGAATTCCAATATGATGTAGCTGCCACCGAGATTTACCGGACGGAGACTGGCCCGACTGAATGCAATGCGGTGATTTCCTTCACCGATCAGGACAAAGATGCCATCATTCAAGGACATATCAGACTGCTATATGTGTCCGGCACACTGAATGGTATTGATATCGGAAAAGTCTTTATAGACAATGGATATGGAGTTAACCTCCTTCCCCTACGGACACTCCGTATGTTGGGCTACAATGAGGACGATATAATTTCCTCAGCTACAAATTTGTTAGGTTACTACAAGAGTGAGAAGAAACCAATGTGAAAAATTAAGCTAACGACCCATTTTTGTGACCTGGTAGCCTACACGGAATTCCTGGTGGTCTGGCAGAGCATATCATTCAATGCCCTGCTGGGAAGGCCATGGCTCCATAAGTACGTGGCTGTTCTTACCACCAGTGTATCAAGTACTACATCAATGGACAAAGTGGGATGTTCCACGACGAAAAGGCCCCTTTCGAGCTCTCCGAGTCACATTACATCGACTCCAGGTTCTATGAGGAAAAGAAGAAGAAGCCTTTGATCGACGATGTCGACTGGATCCCCACTCCAAAGCCCTGTAAATGGCCCCTGATGACCCCCTCAGGCAGCTTGGTAGAGATTATGTCATGCGCATCAACCGTGTTGAGAGTAGGAGTTCATGTACGGACATACATTCTGATGTCCTCATTACTTCAGCCATGATGGCCGAGCACGACAATGCGGGAACATCTACCGACCCTTGATTTGGGGAAGAATACTCAAGCATGGATTCCCACGATGCCTCTCCCTCAAACCCTCGAAGGCTCATACCGGAAACTCTCTCCTCATCAGATCAAGAAGATGGGGACTTGGGAGAAGAAGAGGGGGAAGATCTCAGAGATGCACCTCCCGCATTTGAGGAGGGTATCTCCACCACTGTGGACGAGGTCAGGGAAATACACTTTGGTTTTGAAGAAGACCTGAGGCCCACTCTCATTAGCGCGGCCATGTCTCCCGAGGAACACGAGGTATATACCCCCTTCCTAAGGAAACATCAGGATGTCTTTGCATGGAATTGCACGGAAATGCCAGGACTCAATCCCGAGGTAGCGACGCATCACCTGGGTCTTCTAGAAGACCACCAGGGCTACAAACATGCCACTAGAAGAACACATCCCTCACATGCTGCCAAGATAGAGGCTGAAGTCGATAAGCTCATTAAAGCCAGCTTCATCAGGGAGGTCCAGTACCCCATTTGGATGGCCAACACCATCCCTGTTAATAAAAATAATGGGCAAATCTGTGTCTGTATTGACTTTAGAGACCTTAATCGACTTTTTTTGAAAGATGACTTCCTGGTTCCAGTCACCGAGATTTTAATTGATGCAATGGCTGGGTATGAGGATCTATCCTTCATGGACGGCTAATACAGATATAATCAAATCAGGATGGCCTGAGATGACATATAAGGCACTGCCTTCAGGGCCCCTCAATAGGTATTCTGTTACAGGGTCATGCCCTTTGGTCTCAAGAATGCTGGCACCACGTATCAGTGTTCCATGCATCAGATCATTAAGACGCTCATGGATAAATTCATTGAATGTTACATGGAAAACATAGTGGTTATGTCCAGGAAGCGCTCAGATCACCTGTCGGACCTTGAGACCATCTTCAATAAGCTCTGATAGCATAGATTGAAGATGAACCCCTGGAAATGCGCCTCTGGGGTTACCTCAGGGAAATTCCTTGGCTTCGTCGTATGCCATCATGGCATCTAAGTCAACCCTGAGAAGACGAAGGCTATCCTGAAACTACCACCTCCTTGAAATCTCACTGAGCTGAGGGGATTTCAAGGACACCTAGCCTATATTAGGCAATTCATAGCCAACCTGGCCGGAAAATGTTTTCCCTTCACCAGGTTGATGGAGAAGGAAGTCATGTACCAATGGATGAATGACTTCCAAGAGGAATTCAACAACTTGAAGAAGTAACTCTTAAGCCCACCAGTGCTCATGCCCACAGTTGAAGGAAGGAATCTCATTCTATATGTGACAGCCCTAGAACGGTCATTGGGAGCCCTCATCGCACAAAAGAACGACGTCGGTAGTGAAAACAGTCTCTATTACCTCAGTCGAACCATGATTGATGCTTAGACTCGATACTCAAATATCGAGAAGAGCTTTCTGGCCTTGGTCTTCACGGTTCAAAAACTGCGACCTTATCTGAATCATGATGAGGTCAATTTGATGTCATAGTGTAACCTGCTCAAGTACATCCTCAGTCACTCGATGCTAACCGGACACTTATCCTGATAGGCGGTCATCCTGAAACAATTCGACATCTGGTTCTTGCCTCAAAAATACATCAAGGGCAAGGCATTAGCAGACTTTATGGAAGAGAACCCTTCAACCGGGACCACTACACTGGACACCGAGCTTCCTGATGAAGATATCTTCTCGGTTCAAGAGAAGTTTCCAGCATGGGAAATGTACTTTGACGGCACGTCCAGAAGCCCCACCGGGAAGAGGATGGAGGATCCCAGATTCAACAATGTGGGTCTGGGGATAATACTCGTGTCCCCAGAAAATGCATTTTTTTTGTATTCCTTCCTCTTGTTAGAGGGATGTACGAACAATGAAGCGTAATATAAAGCCCTCCTTGCAGGCCTGGAACTCGCACTCCAGGCACAAGTACAACACCTTAAGGTAAAAGGCGACTGGGAGCTGGTCATCAAGCTCGTCAATGGTGACTATGCTATTAAAAAGGAGGAGTTGATCCCCTTGTTTGACCATGTCCGAGGGTTAACGGTCAAACTCTCTACAGAACCAACATTGACTTATATTCCCCAGTCCCAGAATGCTCAGGCTGATGCATTATCCAACGTGGCCAAAGCCCTAGTCGGCCCAGACCGGGATGAAACGGTTATAAGTATTGTGCACCGTCGAATGTTATTGCCATTTGTTCAAGATTAGGAGGATGTGATCCAAGAAGTCAGTCCTGTACCCATGCCATATTCTCATGCTAGCTTCTGGATGACCCCCATCATGAACTACCTTCAGCAGGGAGAGCTTCCATCAGACAGGACTGAACAAGAGAAAATACGGATAAGGGCAATCAATTTTGTCCAATATGGCGGCGCGGGTCAGAAAGAGGTCCTTTACAAATGAGGCCTCGATGGAGTGCTCCTCATATGCATTAATGGAGAAGAAACTGATGTCGTCATGACTGAAGTACATTCAGGAGAATGTGGACACATCAACCAGGGACCAAGATCTCCCATCAGGTTCGAAGGCTTGGGTACTACTGACCCACAGTGGCACGAGACTGCGAGCATTTTACTGCAAAATGACACTCATGCCAGATCCATTCCAACTTCATACACTAACCCCTGGAGTTAGTTCATCATGTTTAGTACTCTTGACTGTTTGCCGTCTGGGAAATGGATGTCGTGGGACCATATCCTCCCGCCACGGCCAAACAGCTGAAGTATATCCTCATGGAAACTGACTTCTTTTCCAAATTGGCAGAAGCCATACCCCTCAAGGAAGTCGGGGCAAGAAATATTGTCATCTTTGTGAAGACCAATATCATCACCAAATTTGGTGTCCCTCATACTATACTGATGGACAACAGCACCAATTTTTTCTCTGATGAGTTGGAAAAGCTATACCACGAGTATAGTATAAAGGCTAACCACTAATCCTGCTACCATGCAGCAGCCAACGGACATATAGAAGATTTCAACAAGACCCTGTCCAACATCCTCCAGAAGACTGTGGTCAAAGAAAAGAAGTCATGGCTGGATAAACTTCTCCATTCATTGTGGGCTTATCGAACCACAATCTGTACCACTACTCGGTCTACCCCGTACTCATTGGTGTACAGAATGGACGCGGTCCTTCCCATTGAACTCCAACTTCCCTCACTCCGTGTTTCCATCTGTGATCGATTATCCAATGATGAGAAGTCTAAAAAGCGGCTTGGTGAACTGGAACAACTACACGAGAAGCGGTTGCACACTCTACACCACCTGGAAGTGTACCAGAACCGGATCGCATGATCCTTCAACAAAATGGTCCACCTCTGGTCTTTCTTGGATAGAGAATTAGTGTTGGTCTTCCCGACCCCAATGATACCTTGCCAGAAGCCTCCAAAGCTGGAGCCCAAGTGGGAAGGACCATATGTTGTACACAAGGTCTACTCCAACAGAGCATATACCCTGATCTCCATGGATGGACAATTTACAATAGCTATTATAAATGTGAGATTCTTAAAGAAGTATTTCTCATAGAAACTATATGGCCCTCGTCTTGACCACATGATGTTAAACTGTATGACCAACATCCTCACTGCATGACATTAAACTGTATGGAGTTCATCCTTACTGCACGATGTTAAACTGCATGGACAAGGTGATTTAAAAAGATCCTCTTCCCCTATGTATAGACCAGACCTGCACAGGGTGTATCACCTTTCAGAGAACTACGTGAGGCTTCATTCCTACCCTCATATGATACGTAGTGACGCCATAATTCCACTCCCTGGCCTAGCCACCTCCAAAAAAACAAAAATTTCTATTATCCCGTGTACGGACCAGACTTGCACGGGGTGTATTCACATCCTCACCGCATGACATTAAACAAAACTGAGTTCATCCTTACCGCATGACTATAAACTTCACAGATGAAGAAGAGTTAAGAATGACCCCCCCCCCCCCCCCCCCCGTGTATGGTCCAGACCTGCAGAGGGTGTACTCATCATCCTAACCACATGACATTAAACTCTATGGAATCCATCCTCACCACATGATGTTAAACTGCATGGATTCTAGAGAACTACATATGGATTGATTCCTACCCTCGCAGGATACGTAGCGACGCCAGGATCCCCAGTCTTGGCTGAGCCCCCTGAAGAAAAAAAATGATTTCTTTCCCCCGTGTATGGACCAGACTGGCATGAGGTGTACTCATTCCAGAAAACTATGTACGGCTTGATTCCTGCCCTCGCAAGATACGTAGTGACGCCAAGATCCCCGGTCCAGGCCCAACCCCTTACAAAAATATTCCCTTTCCCCCTGTGTGAGAACCAGACAGACACGGGGTGTAATCTTCCTCTTTACTGCAAGACGTTAAAATGCACAGACAAGGATGTTAAAAATGCCCCTTTCCCTGTGTATGGACCAGACTTGAATGAGGTGTATATCTTCTTCCTTACCGCATGACGTTAAACTTCACGGAATTTGTCCCCACCACAAAACGTTAAACTGCACAGACCCCATTTTTCTTTCACGTCGGGTCACCTTCGTCCATACCGCATGACGTTATACTGCATAGAGTTTGCCCTCACCGTATGACGTTAAACTGCACGGACATCGTCGCGACTCGCCCAGGAGACATGGTGATACGATATAGAGATACTCCTTACACATTTGGATACATCCTTTCCATACATCAGACACCACGACCCAAATAATTATGGATCTTTATAACCACTCATGGCCATCAGATGTGGAAAGTCATCGACCTATGGACACCTTTGTACGACTATGCATACCATGCCCTTAGCGGCTCTCCATATTGATAGCCCCTGGACCATCTACAAAAGGCATGATTTCCACATGCAACACTCTTCCCAGTTCCATACGCTTACCAGCCTTAGAGCTCCCATACAATACCTATTTATCCAGAAGTTTATGGCAGAGTGGTTTACAAGTTCATTCTCCTTTTCACATTACTGTGTTGCCAAGGTTTCCCTATCTGGAAAGCCTGTGTGTCTGCCAGTGGTTCACATAGCGACCTACATCAACAAACATCAAACCAGGACCAGGCTACTTTGACTCAACAGAAAGTTGCGGTGAAGATGTTTCTTGTATACCCAGTCACCATTATCCCCACGTGCCAAACTCTGTACTGTGAGCACTCGCGGATTTTCATAATCATTCATGGCCATCGGAAGTGGAAAGTTATTGACCTGGGGACACCTTTGTACGACTATGCATACCATGCCCTCAGCAGCTCTACATAATGATAGCCCATGGCTCGTCCATCAAACGCAAGATTCCTTTGGGAGGTACTTCTCCTAGCTTCGTACTCTTACTGGCCTCAGAGCCCCCACACCAAACCTCTTGATCTGGTAAAGCACAATGTTTCAGTTTATGACATTCATCCCCCGCCCTATTCTAAGTATATCAGAACTTGTTGACTCAGTTATCCCTCGAGTGACTGCACCAATAGTCACCCAATGGTCTGAGCTCTATGACTAATAAACTAGGATTACCTCGTCCTTACCACATGATGTTAAACTGCATGGAATGAAGGCACCCCCCCACAAAAAAGAGAGAAAAGACCAGTGCGAGGGGCTCGTTGAAACTCAACAAGAAACCAGGGATGGATATCCCTGACATGTCCAGACATTCTCCTGCCAAATGACTGTCTTTATGGACCAGATAATTGCGGGTCCTCATAACCATTCATGGCCATCGAAAGTGGAAAGTCATCAACCCGTGGACAACTTTTTATAATTATTCATACTATTCCCTCATCGGATCTATATAATGATAGCCAATGGCTCGTCCATCAAAGGCAAGATTTCCACAGGCGATGTTCTTCCTAGCCCCGTAGGCTTACCGGCCTCAGAGCCCTTATATCACCTTTCCTGATCCAAGAAGCCCCGAAACCCTGACATACACCAATCAACCCCTCCTTCCACATCTGGGTAATGTTGAGGTATTAATGCCCAGTTATATTCTGATAAAGAGCAGCCTTCGCAAATATGCCCCTTGTCCTTACCGCATGATGCTAAACTGCACAGAACCATCCTCGATGCATGATGTTAAACTGCACAACAACCATTAAAGATATCCCTGTCTTTACCTCATGACGTTAAACTGCCCGGAATCTATCCTCACTGCATCACATTAAGCTGCACAACGAACTTTAAATGATGCCCCTCATCCTTACCGCATGACTCTAAACTGGACAGAATATGTCCCAACCACATGACGATAAACTACACAATCATACTTGTCAAGGATTCAGTGAGGAATGAAGGCTCTTCTTTGTCCTTCAGTGCATGGGTCAGACCTGCACAAATCACCGCCTCACTCTCGCGTGAGAAAGAATTACTTCACCCATTCTCAGGAAGTTTAGTCTAGATATTTCCCCCATATTTAGGCACCCTCTCATCATAAATCATACTCTGTACTCAGAAACAAAGTCGAACCCTCATCATCCAGCCCTGGTGGTTTTGAATCTCAACTTCCCTGAAGTTTCTCGGCTATCGGAAGTGGATAGTATTTGACTTAAGGACACCTTTTTAGTACTATCCATACCATTCCCTCAGCGGCTCCGCATATTGATTGCCCTTAGCCCATCTACAAATGGAAATATTTCCTTAGTAAATGTTTCCCTCTGTACGCCTCTTGGACTCTGAGCCCCCATTTCTATCCCGGGATTCGGAAACCCTCTGAGCTACAGTTTACTAACCTCTTCCACAGTCATACCTGAATGTTGTGGAATGTCTTTGACGAGATTACTGAGAACCAGGAGAAGTCGTTCTATTTCAGATGATGTCCCAGTTGCATGACTTTAAACTGCATCAATCCTCAACCATCCCTTACGCTAACTAAATGCATAGGAAGGTGGTCTCTGGACCACGCTCTTAATTAGTACGGATGCTCCAAAACCCATTCAGATGCCACACTCCCCTTCTGAGCCACCCCTAACGGTTTTCATAATGTTCCATGCCACCCATTGTGGTTTCCATAAGCTGGACTTCCATGAAGTCCCCTGGCCAGCAGAAATGGATAGGTCTTTGACTAAAGGACACCTTAGTATGACAATGCATACCATTCCCTCAGCGGCTCTGCATATTGACTTCCCCTTGTCTATCTACCAAAGGCATGTTTTCTTTAGGCAATTCTCTTCTTATATCTGTACGCTGGCATGGATTTATTGCCCTGAGACATGCCCTGCATGCCGCACAAATTAAAACATGTTTCCCCCCACGTGCATATGAAGGGTATTAAGACATCTTTTAATCAGTTGAACCCCATTGGGGCCTTCGCTCCACCAAATGTGGTCAAAGCTTTGTGACCTAAAACATCAGTAGTGATATTATTGATGACGGGACTTTAAACTACTCACGAAAGAAAGAGGCACAAATTCTGTTAGGCCGAAAACCCGAAAAGGGAGACCTAAGAAAATTCCGGGTTATACCCGCTGGGTCCATACCAAATGGGCCCAGAAAAAATCAGGGCATTAAAAGAATGAAAAAGACAAAAAACGTTTTTGTGGTTTTCCTATAAAACCATAGCAATAGTCAGACTACGCATGCTAGATACCATGGTCTAGGAAAAAATTAGAGCTTGTTTTCCTGAGTTATGATTAGTTCCGATTCAGTGAATTGTTATATTCACAACAATTGTTCAAAGTAACAATCAAATTCTATAGCAATGAGTGATTGACAGAGAATATGGTTCATTCGAACAAAAAAAGGGAGGACGTCCACAAGCCAGGGTCTCTCCTTCACACAAAAAAAGGGGGATAGAGGGGTAAGTAAAATAGGGGATACAAAGGTAGCTATGATAGTTATAAAGGAGCCTGACATGGTCTCCCCACCAGATCAGCGACTGCGCGGCGAAGGTCGTTGCAGGATTGTTCCAACACTGCCTTCTCCCTGGTTTCAACCTCAGCCACCAGATGGATATGCTCCACTGCAGTTCGGAGATCGTCGATCCCTTTTCTGGTAATTTCATGATGACCAGTCATATCCGATAACTGATCCCTTAGCATCGTGGCCTGTTCTTCGCATTCATGCAACACGGAGGATAGGATGGACTCCTGATCATGAGAGATCGCCTCCCTTGCTATCAGTTGATAGAGCTTTGTTGTGGTTTCCTCCAAGGTTCAGTCCCCACAATGAGTGGTCTCCAAGTGAGAAAGCAAGCATTCATTAGTGACATCTTTCTCATGGGCCATGAGAACATGGAAAGCAAGAGAATAGAACTGCCAATAGTTAAATCCACCCAACCCCAAACCAATGAAGAGCTGACGAAGAGTTTCGGTTTTAGTTCCCATTTTAAATAAGGGTGTTTTAGTGATGATTTCAATGATTCGGGGCCAGGCCCATCTGCTCACTGCCCTATGGTCCGCCATGGTACGAGGATCTTTGGTATGCTCACTGGATGACACAAGAACAATGTCTGTCATGGAAGCCCGCGTGGACGTGTGCTCACTAGAAGTTGACTCTGAAGCTGGGAAGTCTAGATCCTCTAACCCTGATTCAGGCTTGGGGACCAAGATGCTAAGCCTGGTATCGACTGGAGGAACCTTCGGGATGGTCTCACTGGGACCTGACACCATAGGGTCGTCCTCATCCATGCACAAGAAGGATGAATTTTCCTGAACTGTGGCCACTGCGGGGTTGGGAGAGGAAAGTCCTCTGAGTTGCTTTGATTGATGATCCATTAGTCAGTTCTCCCTTAAAACTGATGAGGAAGGTGTAGTGGATGCAGCAGCCACCATACCTCCGGATTTGGGAACCTGCCAGAAAGCCTTCCCTTGGATCCCATCAGGATAGTATTTTACCCATGTTTTTTCATTCTCCAAGGAAAGGCTGGTAGCTGTGCCCGTATCAGGCAGCGGAATGCTTATGTCAGATCCCTCCCATGCCAGCATCAGCCACCACTGACGAAGTATGGCTGGATGTAGTCCATGAGCCCGAGAATGACAAAGGGAAACTTGGACTTGCATGCAACCGAAATGGTGAGAAAAGTGATACGAGAGGTACAGCTTGCAAAAATAATCATCATCGATCCATGCAGATAGAAACCTATCACGCAGGGAGATAATGTAAGTGCGCTCCTCTAGGCTCCCCCGTCGGTTGTCAACTAAGAGGCCAGATGGGGTGGGGTAAAGAGGGAATATGAACTGGGAGAAGTCGCTCTGTAGCTCGAGGACTTCACTCGAGTTGAGAGACTTCAAGAGAACTACGGCTATATCCAGTAGGGTAGCCCGAAAGTAAGGAAGCAGGATGGTCGTGCTCTGGAGATATTCATAACAGCGACAGTGATCCGCCACCCAGCCGTACAAAAATTGAAATGGCCCTCTTAGACAGTAGGGTGACCCAGCCACTTGAATGTGGCTCAGTAGCCCATAGATATGGTCCAAATTGGTAACAACTAAATTAACCAAGCGTCCCTCGGCTAACTCGGTCAACATCATCAAACTACAGGCCCAAACACCTGGGTTAACCTCCCAGGAAGGAAATATCCATTCGATCAAAAAATAGTAAACATATCGGCCAACCAAAGCATAGGCGACACACTAGGGCGCACCTCGTAACCCCATGAAAGGTAGTCGCCTACTTCCAGAACCACCCAGTATGAACCTTGAATGGTTTGTGATTATTGGGAAGGATGAGTCATGGGATGCTTAATCTTCGACATAGGACCAGTGGTGTTCAGAAATAACCCTATCCATGTGCTATAAGGAATAAGTGAGCGAGCATGCAAGGCCTGACCCAGTGACTGCTCTGCCATGGTCAGCAGCTCTTTTTTAAATAAAGGCACCTATTCAACATCGTCCCATGCATCGAGAGTGGGAAAAAATTCATCATACATCTCACCAGCAATTAGAAGTCCTCTTATCTGGTAGATGTCGCATAGACTAATGCCGACTTCACCGTGGGCAAGGTGGAATGTATTAGTACATGAACACCAGCAGCTGAACAGGTCGAGTATGATCGAAGATGGTGGGTAAACAACAAATTGGGAAGCCCACACTACAGAGTATAGCTTGACCACTTCCAGTGAATCGGGAGACTCCCGACAATGATGAGGGACCCAGAAATCCCAAGCCCAGTCATTTGAGAAGAGCCCTCCGGACTGAATATCCCACCTAGGAACCCTCCCCACATCAGGATCCCTTCGAGCAAGGTTGATAATAGAAGGATAGTCCTTAAGGAAAGATTTCTGAGAAAATTCTTTAGTGCACTGATCGCTTTGGGTCCAGACGGAGCCCCTCAGAATAAATGTGTCTTTCAGACCAAAATTAGAGATTATCTCCCCATATTGGGTAAGGTTTTCCTGAATGAATTTTGAAGGAACTTCCAGGAAAGGAGAAGAGAGACCTGAGAATGTAAGTGGGATAGGGACGTCATCCTGAAGACCAAATCTATAGAGAGAGAGATGATTGGATAATGGATAACTCAAAAGCTTCGGAGATAACAGGTTCTTCAAAACACCGTCATCAGGAATGATGGACCGACTAGGGTCCTCTTTGGCGCCCTCCGCTCTATGAATCATAGATGAACGTCACTCTGAGCCAGTTGAGAGGGGATCTGCAGCAGGCCTCGGTGTAGAACGTGGGGGAACCATATTTTCTCCCTGTACAATGAGAGAAATCAGTCCGGAATAAAAATCTGTATAAAAATAACCAGATGAATGTTTAAGGAGCCTTCATAATCAAAATCCGCAAGGAGGCCTTGGAGGATGGTTCACAATGACATCATCCCGCGAACCATCCCTTCACAAAATCAGTCCGCAAAGCCTTGGCCTGCAGAGCATTGGCCTGGAAACCGCAAACAATGTCTCTCTGTGGAAATTAAATCTTGATTCTATTCATAAGACTCATTACTTTTTCAAGTTCAAGAGATATTTAGTCCGTGGATCCTCGAGAACATGAAGAATGTTCCTCCGCAACCCTTCATTACTTAATTTTTAATTAATTAAGTGTAACAGTTCATGGTTGAGATGTTGGTTAGTGGCTGAGGGTGACAACGAAGAAGGAATGGTTCATGGAGGCTACTGCCAGTTCATGGGCGAGGCACTTCGCGAAGGAGAAAACACTTGGAGGCGAAGGAGCTCTAGTTTTGCGAAGAATTCGGTAAAGGACAAGTGAGGGATCCCCATATTTATAGGTGTGGTCCCCTACCAGGTCCACCTTTCAACCGCAAACCATCTCAGTATGAGGACCACTTTGCATTGAAATGTCCTCCTCTTTATTCCGATTGGACCCCATTCCGATGGGGGGAATTAGTAGGGTGCTGAAGAATCCACAAAGGAAATTTTACCCAAATCCTTCAAAGAATTGGGGAAATTAATCAAAGAAGAGACTCAAAAAGAGACCGTTCAACGAACTGGTCCATGGAAGATGTGGCCAGGCACTGTGAGGAACCCCCTCCGAGAACCATTGTCATTCGTGAAATGGAGGCAGAGAGCCTCCACGGCCGCGAGGCAGGATTGCAGCCAGTCTGGTTCATCGTCACGAACCGCCCCAAAGCAGGACTGCATCGACTAGTTCAAGCCGCACCCACTGTCATTCACGGAATAGAGGCGGAACCCTCCACAGCCGCGGAGCACTCCCTGAGTTCGCCTCGCGGAGGGGGTGGAGTGTTCAATACCCACCGCGAATCGTGGATTGACCAAGTCAGCTATGAACCAAGTATTGTTTATGGGCCTCCAGAAAAGATGCCGCATGGCCATAGATAAATTTCTTTCCCCACTCTATAAAAGGAGACCAAGGGGGAAAGATGAAGAGGATCGGAGAACTGGAATCAGATTTGGAGGGATTGGAGATTCGGAAGGAGATCAGTTGAAGGATGGATTTGGATATCGCAAACAGCGAAATTCCCATCCGTGAACAACAACAGGTATATGAATTAAAGAAGGTATTGGAAAATGCATAATAATTTGGTGAACCACGAACCTAAAATAACAAAAAAGGAGAACTGCAAACCATACCCCCTCCGCGGATGACTTCCCCACAGACCGGGGAGTTTATGCCTCTTTTCCCATCTGTCGTACCGCGTAGCACTCTCATACACGGGTGAAGCCCCGACCGATGAGCCTCTGATCAGAGCCGCCCTTGTCCGCCGTTGGCCACCTGGAACCCTCCACGAACCACCCTAGTTCATGGATTGAACTCGCAGCTGGGAACCACCCTGGTTCACGGATTGAACCAGAAGCTGTAATCCACCCTGGTTCGCGGATGGAACCTAAAGCCGCGAACCAACAAGGTTCATGGGACTCCAATCAGTCGTCGGACCACCCTGGTTCGTGGACAGCTTCTCCAGCCACATGGCACATCCCCCCACGAAGGGTTCCACCTCCCATACCACACGGTGGCTCCCCAAGTACTTCGATGTTCTCATTTCTAGAGCCAGGTAAAATCCTTCTGATCCATCCAGGTCCTCTGCGACTCCCTCATTGGCCTATTCATCATCCCCAAGCCAAGGCCTCCGCCAGAGCCACTGGATCCCCGTGGTATAACTTTCAGGAGTATCAGCGCACCATTTTGAGTTCACTTAACCACAGTAAACAGGGGAAAAGGGGTTTCCCCAACCCAGGGTTCCTCGAAGATGGTAAAATAGCAATCAAAAGGAAGCCCTCATGCTCTGCAAGAGAGGAGATGGGCACAAGAGCACCCCCTTTCCCTCTCCCGCTGGGCTTTGTCGCCTCGTGCATCCTTCTCAGAGTAAGACCTGACCTTCTGGGCCTCCTCAGAGTGTAAGCCCCAATTCATCAGCCTGGGCCACCCTCTTGCGTAAGCCCCACTCTTCTTCTCATGGACGCACCCTTCACGATGTGATCCTCAGGTCCCTGCTGCCTCTTGTTTCTCACACATAGCATGACTCATGTGGGCTTAGAGTAAGCATCGACGATGACATTCTCCTTTGGGCCTCCTCAGAGTGTAAGCCCCAATCCATCATTCTGAGATGCCCTAGAGTCTAATCCCCAAGACAATGCGAACAACGTGGACTTTGATCCCTGCCTCTTAGACAACGTACATAGGAAGCCTCCATGAGGTTCAAGCCCACCACTCATCGGACCAGCTGGTCTCTCTTCACGTCGGTTCCCCGAAACCTAAACAAACTATGGGGAATTTAATCCATGCCAAATCATGGTACGTAGGAAGCCTCCACGAGGTTCAAGCCCACCAGTCGGTCGTTTCTTCATGTCGAGTTCCACCCTCATCCAACATGACGTTAAACTCTATATGTGAACTACGCGGACTTTGATCCCTGCCTACTAAGCAGGGTACGTAGGAAGCCTCCCTGGGGTTCAAGCCCAACAACCGGTCGATCCGATCATCTCTACATCGGTTCACCGTGCCACTCCTAGGGCCGCCTCAAGCGATTTCCAACCCTTCGGGGTCATTAATCCAACGAGGGATTGTAAACCTCGAGCATAAATGATTCCGAACCAGTGTGTCTAGTTGACCGTTTCCCACCGAAGTTAAATCCATGGATACTATGTTTGGGTATAAACCAAAGATTCGTGAACATATGAATACGTCATAAATCTATAAGAGAGTCCCAAAACAGGAAATAATTCCCCCCAAAAAGGGTGCAATGAGACCAACTTCCCATCCTCTCGACCAATGTGAGTTCTTAAGAGTTGCTAGCCAGACCATCCCGCGAATTCCCGTCTTTGGAAGGAAGGTCCATCAATCATTGGATATGGATCCGTTGGGTGTTTCATGGCAATAAAACAGAATGAAACAGTTTCGAATAATGATATCCTCCTCTAACAGTCTAATATACCAAAGGTTATGTGGCCCACCCTTGGTATTTTCCATAACATGGAATTTATATAGAGAGGGTTTTTTGTATATATAAATAAATTAATAAATTATTTGTTTTACTAAACACACCACCAATGATTCCTTCCATGAAATTTCTAGTGTTGATGATCTTTTTTTGCACCAATTGTAAACACGTTGTTCTGGAATCATCCAGGGTATCAGATTTCTCATCTATGTTACCAAACAACTAGAAAATATTTAGGCTAAATTGATTTGTGTGGGTGCTTTATAATATATTAATACATTAAATATATTAACTCCAGTGGTCCCGATACACCCTAACACCATGTTGACTCTCAGGAAAAATATATAAATATATAGAAATATTCAAATGATTAATCAAAAAATTAGAGTATTCAAAAAGTAAATAGTAAACTAATCTTCTTCATCATGAATTAACAAAATAATGTTCTTACGAAATACCTCAAATTAATAAATTACAACTGTTATATCTCCAATTTGAACAATTCCTTTCTTCATAAAAATATATATAAGATACTATTGACATTCCCATTTTGTTAGTATATTATATTTTATATATGTTATCAAAGATATAAATTTATTACTATTGTAATGAAATTATTTAGAAAAATAACCTCATTAACTCTAAAATTTATCATTACACGATAAGGTGGGAGCCAATTATTACCCTGAATAACATCAATCTCTACAATTGTTTGTAAAATAAGGTTTTTTTGGAAAACCCATTTCTATGTTTATAATAAGAATATTTTTATAAGTTATTGTTGAATTTATATTACCCTATAGTATTTAAACATGTTTTCAAAATTATTTTATTGATTTGGAATTTCTATTTTATATGAAAATTTCGTTGATATAAATGAATGTGTGGATCAAAAATAAAACCAGAAATTAGAATCGAACCAATTAAATAGTAATATACCCATCCCCAGATTATTTTAATGTATTTATTCCTCCATATTTTTAATGAATTTTATTTATAAACCATAATTTTTTTGATCATGATGATTACCTATTTTAGTAACTAAAATTAGACATAAATTAACATAATGATTGAACTCATTGGAATTTAAAAATTTACTACCTAATTTTTATTATTGTTCCAGACATTTCCATTACTATTTTATTTAAATCCATGATCAACATGTCTTGTTTTCCATCAATTGTAAGAATTATAAGATATCTTCATAAATTTACCAACATTATTCATTACATAATTATTATACAAGGATAGAAGATTTTTTAAACCTAAAGGTTTCATCGATGATTGATTTCCCATTACCCTCTATCTAAATCACATTATATCCTCAATATTGTAGAAAACCCAAAACATCATCTCAAATTTTTATATACACTTCCCAAGTTCCTCATAACTTCCAAACTAACAATTAACTATATCCATTTATAAAAATTGATTTAATCTGGGGTAAAATAAACCAATATTCCAATCATGTTAAAGACTATAATTTTACATATACCTAGCCAATAGAATAAAATTAACATCAAATACAACAATATAGTCCTTGTACATTAACTTTTATTCTTGGAGTTTCCTTTGAATTCAATGATGAAAAACTTTAGTAACATAATTGTCTTGTAAAAAACCATTAAATTCCAAATAATCCTTTACATAACTTATATTATATTCCATTGATTTCGTTAATTAGAGACCTTTATTAATCAAATTGACCCTAAAACATATAAATATATTGGGTTACCATCTTATTTTTTAAATATCATAGAATTTTAAATTTGTTCTCCAGTTTATTGGTACATCCTCTATATTTCACCATATCTGATGATCCTATGAATGTCATATGGTTATATTTCATGAAATTACTAGCTATATCAATTTCCCTATATAGAGATTTCATTAATTCAACTTCAAGGGTTCGACAATTAATATTTTAGTCCATCTGATTATACACTACAATACACTCCTCCATTCCATGCATTACAAGTAGTAAATTTATAAGGTTATCATTCCTTTTATGTATTTATACCACATAATCCTTATTTCCTATGTGGAAATACATTTTAAAAAAATATTTATTTGAGATGGCAATATATAAATCCTCAAAACTATCTCATGATTACATATCATTAAATTATTCTATCAATAAATTGTAGTCTAATATTTCATAAACTGAAAATTTATACAATAATTTCATCTAATATAAACTATAAAACCACATACCATAATCAATTCAAAATTAAAGGATTTATTATAAGTGTTTCTATTTATTATATTTCCAAGATTGTTTCAGTTTATAGTTTTAGATTATAGGTAATAAATTATTTAATTGTTGAAATTTTCATATTGTTTCCATTTATTCCATAAAATATTTTATTTATACAGATTCATTTCTCAAGATAACTAATATATCCAGAACTATATCATTATTAAAATTTTCACTCATCCATACCCCACGAATGTCCCAAAGGCCTTCTCTATAATTTTTCTAAAAGAAAATAAACTCTTTCGTTTAATTTTATTCTTAAAAAATACATTACATAGTTTTCCATTTTAAAATTAAAAAATTTATCTCTAATACATTTTATTTTCCCATGAAAAAAACATAATTTAACATTATAATTCATTATACATTACAAATAAAATCATAATAAAAAATCATTATCTTCTGTATTTATTGTAAAACATGAAAACTCATGAATAACTTTTCTCTGAAAAAAGTAATTCATTTTTTTAAATAAAGAGGAATATTAATTTTTAAAAAAATAAACTAATTTAATTAGCTTTTGAAATAAAAATATTTCTTCTATAGAGAATTGAAAGAATATAATATAGGTACATTTCTACATTATGTTTAAATTAATTCTTTTAAAAACCCTTACAATGTAACAATATAACATGAAAATTCTCATATCTAGTTGGAGAAACCTATAATTAGCAAACATTATCAAATTATGTAATGAATTGAAGAGCTATATTAGTCTCAACCCTTATAAAAGATACTTTTGGATCACCCATAATTCAGATAAAATTCCCATGAAAGATATATTGTAAAAGAAAATATTAAATTTAGTTTATAATACCATTTTGAATTATAATTTCACATCATAGGAACCAACACATTTAGTTTCATATTGAATAGAAACAAAGTTATATTTAATTATATATTTTTAAAACTAAAAAACCTAAAATTATGGAGAAAGATATTTTATTTGTAGATAATCGAGGAAATTTGTAAATAATTTTGGATGAAAAATTATTTCTAAGATGATAGAAATAGGTTTTCAACTCATATTCACTTTTAAAATTCATTTCAAACATTGCAAATAAAATAAAATTGACCTATTAAATTAATGATTAATATAATACTTTTGAAACAATTTAAAATAAAGTCAAAATTAGTAATAATTAGAATTAATTATTCTTTTTAGTAAAATTAATAATGTTATTAATAAATATTAATTATAATGGACATGGAAAGAAATATTTGAATGGTATAATTTATAATATAGTTTCATTGAGTAGTACCTTACATAATATCCCATCTATCTTTATACATTATCTAAATCCTAAATAATAATGTTATATTAGTTTTATAATTCATTAATAACATTTTTAATGTTCATTATTTATCATTATTAAGTTTAATTGATAAATAATTATCTGTAATATATTTATCAAAAACAAATTATCTCCATATTATAAATTTTGGATTTGTTCATTTTATAACATCAACATAACGTTACTTCACTAACCATGGTAAATGTTTTTATAAAAACCCTACTCATTATTTTACATTAATATTTTAATTATTATATATTAGTACACATAATAAAACCATAAAGATCAATAAGTATAGTATAGTTGGGAAATTGTTACATTACACAACAACTTAAAATAGGAAATAAAACATCATTATTGAATACATATTTATCTTGGTCATATAATTCCTTCATGCATAAAACAATATGGGATAACTTTGGGACAAACATAATAAAGGGTGTGATCTATAAATCCCATAAAGGGGAGAAATATGGAATAAACTGAATAAATTAATAAATATTATAAAATAGGCATGTCAATTGGGAATTAATGGAATGATATACATAATAATTAATGATAAGACATGATATAACATGTTAATATAGAGAAAAAAGTAAAATTTGGAAGCTACATAAAACACAACATCATAAACATAGGTCAAGGATAATTGTAAAGTCATTATAGTGGATGAATACCTATAAAAGTGATTGGTTCAATCAATCGTCCAAAATAATGTATCTTTAGAATATACATTAACCAATGTATTGGGGATCTATATAATTTTAAGTGGAATAGTGAAATTCATTTCACTCCCATTCTTATGTGTTCCTAATTGATCGTACAACATTTTTTAATTAATAATCATATTTTATTCCATACTCTTGAAGTGAGGAATACATACATGTAAGTATAAAGTTAATAAATTATAAGTTTATAAAGGTGAACATTATTCATTTTAAATTTGTATGGTGGCCACTATACTATTGTTTTTGCAATAAAAATTGTGGTGAAATTTACACAACATAACAACAATAATTAAAAATCCATAATATAGATTTATGATAGAGAAAGGGATCTCCCATAATTTGGAAATATAAAGGGAATTAATATTGATGTTTAAATACATATCCCAACATAATTAATTTGAAGTAAAATGTATAAAAAATAATGAAACCGAAATAAATATGAGTGTTGAAAGAACCCTTACCTTAAGAGTATTGTACCAAAATCATGAAAGGGGATCCTTGAGATATTTGTGTCACCTTGATATGATTTTAATGATGGTATAGAATCGTATATATGTGATTCAAGGTTTTTAGGGTAGATAAGTGATATTTTTAGTGGATTTATATAGGATATGAGTGGTGAATTATTTATCATTTCATAAACATGGTTTTTAGACTCCATAAAATAACATTATCTAAATCATAAACATTCCGATGTTTTTTTCCATGGGTGAAACAAAAAATGGGAGGGGTCCTTATTTTATTAGGAAAATGGTCTAAATTATTAATACATTCCCCTAGGTGATGTGAATGTGACTCACACTATTAACAAAATTATATCAAAACCATAAACCACACTACATGTTTGGAGGATTCAAAATGGATTTATAAATTTAATAAAATGAATGTAAAAACATTTCATATTAAAGGTAAAATAATTATTAAATCATGGATACCATTTATTGTATTTAATACATCACTTCAGGTTCAATATGATCTCATAATATACATCATATATTATTATGGTATTTAATTTTAAGATGGAAATTCGAATATCATAGAAATGTACAAAAAACTAATCATCATACAATTTCAATGTAATTGTTCCAAAAACATTAGTCATTTTATCAAAATAGATTTTAGATTTTTTGAATTTTCACATTTATAATATTAATCTATACTTTTTTATATTTTTTGGGTTTTTGGGAATGAATTTTTTTTAACCCTTTTAAAAATTATATATGACATTATAAAATTATTAAGATTGTTTATATTTCATAAATGTTTTTTTAGAATAATATGTTAATAATATATAATTTATTTAAAACATCAGTAATACAAAAAAATAAATTCTTTAATGGAATTTTAATATTACTGAAAAATATTACTTTATTGTGTAAAAATAGAAATCATTAGTAAAGTATAAATAGTATGATGAAAATATATATATTTATCTATAAAAAATAATGTACATAATAATATTTCTAGGGCCTTGATATATATCCATTTAATACACCATCTTCCACCCAATGAGTAAGGTGGGTAACTATGATATTTTCATGGGTCAATTTGGCATACACAGATTCATTCATGAACTAGATGTGCTTGAATTTATCTCATAAATCATTTCTTTAATGCTTTAGTTGTAGGATCGCATCTTGAACATGGTTAATAAAAAATCCTAGTGATTTTATCTCCCTGGGAATCTTTGATAAATGGGATTCATATGATATGGTCTTGGTGGTTGAGTTCATCACATCCTTTATCAATGTCAATTGGATATATTAAAACCCTTTTTATTATAACAATCTGATCACTATTCGATGACTTTATTATCAACAATTATAATTCATAATTCTTAAATGATCTTAATACCTTCATTTTTTAATCATTTTTGATAATCCCAATATTTATCATTGATGGGGAAACAAAACATGGGTTTTAGGATTTATGAAATTACTAGACCCTAAGGCCTTAATAGAATTAATTTCAAAATATGACAACTTAAAATATTCCCTCCCCAGCATCGGCATCCTGATCATCACTCCACCATTTCATGGTAGCTGGGAAAGATGTTAGGTGCAGAGGTGAACATGCCTAGTACCAAACAAAAATTCCTTACCCTCTCATTTTTTCAAATCCAATATCTCTTCTCTGGTGAATGTGCCTTTACTCTTAATTCACTTTTGGATCATGTTCCTTATAGAACATGTCGGTTTTTTTCTGAACATCAGGTGGTTCAAAGGCATTAAGGTGGCATGAAATCCATACTGACTAGAAGTGCTGGGTGACGCGAAGGCTTAAAGGACATGAGGCCCAAACCGATGTCCCAAATGTGATCCTAGAATTATTCAAATTCCCAATTTCAAATATGGGTCATGTAGAGTCACATAAAGATTCCCCACCAACTAGGATGAGGCCCATGTGCATTATTAATGGTATTTTCAATATGATAGGATATAATTAACGAAAATAAGTTCATGTGTTTTCTATAACCATAATAAATAATAATATATTTAATTAAATTAGAATGAAAATTTTATTTATAATAGTTTTGGTTTATAAAATCCCCCCCCCCTTCAAAAATTTCACACTAAATATGATTAATTTCCAACAATAAAACTGATTTGGGTAATTTAATTTCATCACATCTTCTATTTTTCATGTCTTTTAATAAAACATGTTGTTTTTTCAGATAAAGTTTTCAAAATTTATTGTTTTATTTTATAGAAATTTTTCTATATGATCTATGATTATCACCAATTTCTAATCATATGAGAGATCATTATCCAATGGTACCACCTCTATATTGGGTACATGTGAGGGTTCTTTTATGTACTTCCTCAATAGGGATTCATGGAATACATAATGAGCTTGAGATATACATAGTTGGAGTGCTAGTCGATATGACACCACTCCAAGGCGATCATGGATATCGAAGGTGATGTTTAAAAAAGGAAAAACATTCCCCTTGTCCATGAATCTCATGAATTTCTTCAATTTATAGATTTAGTAGAAGACCATATATCTAACATCAAACACTAGGTCTTGTTTTTTATTATTAGTGTCTATATTTTTTTAATCTTTTTAAACCTTGATACACAATTTAATGGTCTAGAATTTTTCCATCATTTCCATGACCATTAATAGATCTAGTAGTTTTTATTCCCAAGTTTTTCCCACAATACAAATGTTTTGAACCAATTCATTAAAGTCGTTCATAGGCATACATTTATACACATAGGTGGAATCTATTATTATATGATAACTCATCCAGAGTATGATATTGGTCCCACCAACCATTAATGTTAATTGAGTTTGCTCTCAACATTTACTCAAATTTCTAAATAGTCTGTTGAGATTTGATATTTGTTTGAGGGTGATTGGCCTCGATGATGTTCCAATTGTTATTTAAATCATGTTCAGAAATCACATAGAATATGGCATTAAATCTTGGACCATGATCTAATAAAATCGATATTTGTGTTCCATGAATCCTTACCACTTCTCTAATGTATATCCATACATACTAATTTGGTGGGAAATCCTCTCGAAATGAAATAAATTTTGCAGTCTTTTTATGAAGATCCAGCACAACCCATATGTCATTATTTCTTCATTGTGTCTTCGAAATACCAGTGAAAAGTCTTTGGTGGTGTTCTACCATTTTAATGTATGTTTGGGTAATGAATGTGTCACTCCCATGGGTTTTTTCTTTTCTTAATTAACTTGATTACATAAATGACATATTGTTGTATATTATGATATATAATTCTTCATATTTTCCCACCAACAGTGCACTTGGATATCTTGATACTTATTTTGGCTTCCTAAATTGATAGAGAAAGCTAAAATAGGAGCATTATAAAATAACAGGTTCGCTAAATACGGATATTATAGTACCTATATTCTAGAACTAAATCATACAAGACATTATTAATTAAATTTTCCAGTCTAATGGTTTCCATTTTATTATTGCTTAAAAATTCTTATGATTTCTCAAATACTATATTTGATCATCCTTTATCGTCTCCAAATGGGATGATTGAGAAATAATTTATTAAATGGTGGATGATATTGCTTCTTTTATGATTCCAATGACCATAATTTTTTGATCTAATAATATCAAATCCTTATCAATTATCATCAATTATAACATGAAAGATAATTTCTACATAGAGAATATATACATTTATTCTCTTTCCCAAGATGTTAGTGGATTTTGGTTTCACAGTCCTTCATCTACAATAAGCACCATCACTGGAGCATATTCAAATAATTATGTATGAATATATACATGAGGATTTTTGACTGTATATATTTCACACATCTCCCCAAAGAGATGAAACAACCATATATTCAATGTTAAGATCACTATAGACAAATGTAAATCATTGTTTGGGAAGAAATGTTCATGAATTTTCAACATACATGAAACATGTGATATCACCTTTCAATTTTTCCTCAAGACACAACCCAATACCTTCTTTATAGAATTATGGAATACAATGAAATCATATATACTTATGGGAAGTGTGAGTAAAGATGTAGTGATATGAATCTTTTTGAAGTTCTAAAATCTCTCTTCCCATTCATCATTACATGAAAACATGAACCCCTCTTAATTTATCTTCGTTATAGGGTTTAATTTTTTTTGATAAATATAGTAAATATCAACAATAACACCAATATAATCCAATAAAACTAGGGATAATTTTCATATATATGGAATCTACCATCCTTCAATTGATTCTATCATTTAAGGGTCCAAAAAATCCCATTTCTTGTGATGATATTCTTGGATAATGAGACTTCCTTAATTTATAACTCACAATTTCTACACATAGTGTAAACCATCTCCTATCATTAGGTCTTTATCACTATTCTTATATGATCAATTTAATCCTTCTTCATTTTGAATTATATAAGAATATCATATATAAATACAATCTGAAATGTGTTGAGCTAATCCCTAAATACACTATTCATCACGTTTATGAATATTACTGTATAATTAGTGAGTACAAAGGGAATCGCAATGAACACATTGTTACAATAACTTGTACAAAAAGTGGGGACATCCTATTTATTGACCCAAACATGGTAATATCCTGGATGATGATCTATTATAGAGAATAATAGTTATCCACATAATCGATTAAAAATTTCATCAATTTATTTTAATGGATACATGTTCTTTATCATGATATTTTGAACCCACAATAGTTAATACAATGGCACATTAACCCATACATCATATTGATTTAGATGAATATTTCTCCCCATAGAGAATCACTTAGGTGTATGAAACCTTTATCTATAATATCCTATAGTTGGTTTTTCAATTTCTTATATTCCACAACAGCCAATCTATATGGTGTCTAGGAAAAATTGAAACCCCACAGGTATAATAATTATGGAAAATTAAACCTATCAAATACTTTTAAATTCTCTGAGAACCACATATGTGTATTCCCATACAGTTGGAATATCATCATGGAATATTCTTTACATAGAATCTATCATTTTAGCTATTTATTATTTCTTGATGGGAAATATTATCAAGGATTGGGATGTAGGTGACAATGAATACTCATCCTAATCCAGGAAAATTTATACAATCAAGGGTCGATTCATGATGCAGTTAGTGATTTCCTTGTCATGGACATTAATGTTGGGCCTAGGTATAGAAACCCAATCAATTCCTAGAATTTCATAAAAAAAATACTATATAGTGAATGAATTGATTAACTGGGATGTTTATCCCAAAATATTTGATAGGGGATACGTTATATACATGGGATGAAATAATTCATGAATTTTCCATTTTAATGAATAACTCTACCTCAATGCATTGGGGTTCTGTTTGAATAGTTCTAATAAAAATTCATGATTTGTAGGAATGTGTAGAAGAAGAAAAAAATATTTTCTTTCTTGAATAAAAAACAATCATTCTGATCACCACATCTATTTTTATCAACATAATCAATTGTGTTAGAAAAATATCTCCCTTGTTTATTTTTTGATTGTGGGATTTCATTGAAAACCCTTGGATTAGCATTGGTTTCCAATGTGCCCTAGTACCTTGATGTTGATGAAATGTACAATGAGATAACATTTGGCATTTTAATTCATATTATCTATCACATAAGTGGGTGTCTCATTCCAAAAATTTCTAGCTAGGCATCATTGCTTCTCACACCAAAAGATTTTCTTCATTCACCTTTGGATGCCCATGGGATTCTTCTTTCTAAACCTCTGAAAAGTAGGATTTTGAATTTATTTATCATCATTAGATTTCCCCATTGAGACACATGTATTAAAATTTAACATAAACATATTATCCCAATGATACCATTGGGATTTTCTGATCACCATTTCAACAATGTGGGAACATTATAAAAATTCCACACAACTATCCTAGTAGCAGATCACCAGGGATTTTTATATTCTAGTTCGTATCCCAAAAATAATTGGTCAAACATACACATCATGATGATAATAATATAGAGGCATATAATATGAGTCCTATAAATATTTCCTTATATTCCCCAATAGTTTTTTCATTTTATTCTTTAGGGAAAGGAAATCCCATTCCTTTTTAAGTCAGAGAGCTTGAGGAAGATATTTATTGATATGTATTTTCTAAAATTTCTTCCAAAAAATTTCATCGATATATTCCTTAAAATTCATATTTTGGATAAAATATAAACCACTTATTATCATCTCCCTACTTATGATAAAGAGTCACTAGAACCAATTTTAATTCAGAACATTGATTAGTGGTGTAGTTCATCTCAATGGAGTTGTCCTATTATTCCGCAATGAATAGATTTGGTGATCCTTTAACCATCATTGGCCATTGTCTCATAAAGCTCTAAATTACTACTTTTTTCATCATATGGGGATATTTTTAAGAACCAAGGTATTTATAAATTAAATATATAATTAAATATTAAAATTCATTGTAAATGTATAATGAAATAAGTTGTATTTTAAAGAACCTAAACCAATGAAATAGTAACTTGATCTTTGGAACAGTAATATAATCCTTATATACTGTAAACCAACCAATATAATTTTAATATAAAATATTTTATAAAATATAAGATTAATGTATATTTTCTGTCAAAATATGACATATTTTTATCATCGAATGAGTAAATAAATGTTCTAAAAATGATATATTACATATTTATTATTTTTTTGAAGCATAAATATTAATTTACAATTTTAAAATTAATATAATGATTTAAAAGTAAATAAATTTCCAAAAATAAATTCATGATATAATATTATATTGTATTATTATTGTAAGATTATTTTATGACACCTTAATTAATTTTTCAATGTGTAGAAAAATCGGTTACAGTTTTAAAACGTGCATTTTTGGAATAAATAATATTTTTAATTAATAATTGAATTTTTCATATTTAGAAAATAATTTTATATAAATGTTTTTCATTTTTTAATTATAAATATAAAAAAAAGGTTGGGCTGTAGTTTTGTGATTTTTCTGATATACATGAATTCTTGGTGAATAGGGATACCAGATAATTTACAAAGTTAGATAATTAATGAATTACTATGTCATGGATGGTGTTATTGTGGGGTAAGAACCCTTGGTTCAAAATCACATTCACCTTTTACTATACATGTTCATAAGAACAAACCCTATTTCTTTTCTTGTGAAAAATAATAAAATATTGATTAAAAAAATGGGAAAACCCTCCCCTCCTCTGTTATCAATACCACAACTCACTCCAAATTATCCTCACAACTCTCAAGATTTTATCCATTGCTATGTTCAACAAAATACTTCTTCCATGATCCTCCCCCATGTCCAAGACCTACTATTATCACCAAAAGTCCAAATCCATGGACATTAAAGAGGATCTCAAAGAAAATAGGCCAGGAAAAAATAACCCTCTTTCATTTTCTTTTATTTTTCTTTTAATTTTTCTTTTTGTTATTTTTATTTACTCACCTTCTTATATCCATGTCCCATGAAACCTCATGTATATTATAAAAACTCTATTTTTACCATGTTTATTGAAAATTATACATCTAACACTTTCTCATACAACATTTATTCTAAAAAATTGAGAGCATTGTTTGCAATGTGTCAATTTAACGACACCAAAGATGATGCACTTTCATTTTCTTGTAACACCACCATGGATGATCATAAAACCATATTAATGGATAAATAAGAATTTAATATGTATATTATATGTTATATAACACTTTGGACCAAATTATAGCCATGATATTATGTTATATTATATATGTTGATGAGAATATAAAAAACCAACAAATTAAATTAAATCATTATCCTTAATATTTTAACTAATAAATCATACTCATATCAAAAATGAAATTTATATATAGTATAATTTAAGGTTTTGGAAACATTTAAATATCATTTCATTCATCTTCTAATTTCCCACTTCCAATTGATAAGAAAATCCATTATGAATCGATCATGGAAACCATGTAACGAAAGCACCTGAAACAATGGAATTAAAAAAATATTACCAATATATGGGTGGTAATATGTTATAACATGGAAATATATGTTATTGAAAACTTTATTATAGTTATTTAGTATAATAATAACACTATATAAACCATTATAAAAGAGTTTTGGACACATTTAATGTAATATAAACCTAATTTAAGTGAATTATTAAACCAATTTTTAATCTTTGGGTTATCATTCTTCTTCATTAATTAGGTGGTTTAAATATTATTTGTGTGCATAGTTTTGATTATATAATGTTATAATATGATTATTTACAATTGATAAACATATTTCATCCATTTTATTAATTCTCACTTCAATTATATTGTATTTGTAAGTGACATTTTGTTAAAAGTTGTCATTTAATTTCTCTTTGTTTCTTAAAATTTCAAAAGGAATGATTTTAAAATTTATGTATTAATGATTTATAATTATGAACAGGTTCATTAGAATTTTTAATGATGTATTGTGGTACCTATATCTCTCTCTAATGTATTTTTTATATTTAGATTTTAGTTTGGTCAAATGGGAACTCCATGTGTCACTGTAATGGGTGCATATTAAGATAATAGTGATGGTTACCTTGTATGGATGTTTTGAGGGTTACAAATCATAAGTTAGTCATGAGGGTTACAATATCATGTATAAAATGCACCATTTTACCTATATAGTCTATGTATGTTTTCTATTATTTATGGAAATATCATATTTTAACAAGATACGTATATGGTACTTTATGGGGGATAAGTATTCCTTTGTGAAAGTGATTTTATTCGTTTATATGTATTTACAGACTAACGGTTTCAATAATTTTTTTATATAACTTACAGAGTTTTTAATCATCAAAATAATTTTAAACTTTTTTCATAGGTTATATGGAATGTGTAAGATAAATAATGAACTTTTGATGAATTTTAGGAATATTTTCAATGAAATTATCAATTATTTTAAAATGTTTTATTTACGAAAGAAATGGATATTGTTTTAGTAGTATCCTCTTTATATGAATCTGATATGTATGTATTATTTCCTAATTCACTAAAACTATAAACCTAAAAAGAACCTCAATGTTCAAGATTTTATTTTCTTGACTAAATCTCAATACTATGTAAAATTTTAAGGTCCGGCCCATATAGATTTGGATTCTCCTCTTGATCTAGGACTCTATTCAGAATCTGAGTAATCTAAGAGAGTATGATCTTGACTAAAACTTAATGATCTTGATCATTACCCCTAAAACATTTATTTTAGTATTAAGTTGTTGGAAATAATTATTTGATTGGTCAAGGGAAACCCTTATTGGTTCTATCACCCTTGGAACCTCTAATATATGGGCATCATATGGTTCGATCATACTGGTTGGGTCCATCACTTATTTTGTTTATGTTAATTTGATTTAAAAATAATAATATTTATACTGATCATATGATCACTAATATATGGTTATATTACAAATGGATATAATAATTAATTGTTTTTAAATATGATAGTATATAATTAAACAAAATAAGTGTATGTTTTTTTGAGAACCATAATAAATAATATGAAATTTAACTATATAATAAGAGAAATTTTATTTATAATAGTATGGTCCATTCAAGTTTATACGATTCCATTATTTTCATAATATAAATTATTTTTTATTTATCATATAAATACATAATGAAAATTTTAAAATAAAAAATGTAAATTATTTATATAATATTAACAACATATCTTCATAGAGATGATAGTTAATACTTATGCATGAACACAATTTTCATTTTTAAATAACATGTTGATAAGAAATAATGTATAAAAGGTTTTAATTTTAAAGAATCATAAATATATTATAAAATATATATTTATTACTTATTTCTATTTTTAAGACCATCCTATAATGTGAAAATGAAAAATTAATGACATCCCTTCATGAGCACTGTATTCCATATGTACGCACAAGTAACATTATCATTTTCCAAATTGAAAGCATAGTAAGATATCAAGTAATTAATAATCCATAATGAACCATAATTCTGTTGGAAATATCATAAATATTCATTTTTATGACCCTTATAACATGTCATATAATCTACTGATGAAAAAAGAAACACATAGCTTCATGGATATGGTATTCTGCCTATTTGAACGAGCGATGTTTTTATTTATCATAAAATTTAAAATGAGATTGCAATGTTTTTTCCATAATAATAATACTATTTTAGTATATTTAAGATTCTTATGTTATTATTTCATCATGTTTGAATAAATATTGATGGATGTAGTAGAATAAATACACATTAAAAAGGCCCATTATGACTTACAACTTCTCACTAGATATATTTCTTTAACACACACTATAAACCTTTTAGGATTAGTATATCAGAAATTGAAATACCTATATAATGTGGGTATTTATTTTGGGGATATGTTTTGGGTGGGAATGGATGAACTATAGTTCCGAGGATGTGTGAATAAAAGAGTGGAAGATGTTCCCTCTTATAATTAAGGGGGATGAAAAAAGTAATTTTTTTTTTATAAATTTACATACTGTAAAGTATTAATATTTGATACATGGATAAAAAACTATAAAATTTAAAATATAATGTGAAAAAGGTAAAATTATCATAATCCAACCAGAATTAAAATAATATTTTCTGGAATTATCACTTAGTTTTTATTTAATTCACATGATTTTCTCTTTTCTAGGGTGACCCATGTTTTACCATTGTAAATATTCATAAAAAAATGAAATTTTCCACATTGAAAAATTTGAAAATAATGTTTGAAAATACGGAATCATCTATAAATGATTAATTTTTTATAAATTTTAAAAATTACATAAAATCGAAATCTATAAAATGGAATGATTTTTTAAAAAAAAGGTTAAAATGAAAAAAATAAACTTATTAAAAAATAAAATAAAATATTTATTAATAGGTAACTATTTAGAATGATTTAAATATAATTTAAATAATTTAAAATTTAACCAAATGAAAAATATAATGGTATTTAAATTTTATTTTTTTAATTATTAGAAATGATAATTTGGAAAATTCATAATGTTTCACAATGACCTCATAAAATCAATACTTTTACAGAAATAAAAAAATTTAAATAAATCAAAATTTAACATGTTTATCGAGAAAATAATTTCCTTTTTATAAAATTAAATTTATGAAAACAATAAATATATATTTTAAAAAAATTAATGTAATTCCTGGAAAACAAATTAATTTAGATTAAAAAGATTATTTTTTTATAAAACATATTTATAATATTAATTATAAATAAATCATCAATATAAATTAATAAAATGGATTCATATAAAATATAAGAATAATTTATTTATTGTATTAAATATGCTTTTCACATAAGATAAATAAAAATTTCCTCAATTTGAATTTATCATCGACAATCATGAAATAAAATGAGATAATAACATAAACCTCAACTACTTTGGTAACATTCGAATCACAACACCGATGGAATAAATAAGTTTAAATAAAAATTTACATAACATTAATATAAATATTTTAATGATATATTATAAAAATGAGTAAGAATATAAACCACATGAAAGAACCAAATAGTGAATATGACTTATTTCTCAATGAAACAAAAGTGAGATCATAAACCCTTACCTCAATCCCCTCATTCCTCATACAAGCTATAATATTATATATTATAAATATAGATTAAATATAAATATATTATGGATACTTATTCATACATAACATCATCTTCATAATTTCTTTATAATTTCCAATCTCATTTATTAACATTTTATTCATTAAAATGCACATACATGTGAAAAAAGGGATGTTTTTTCATGCATGTTTCTGTTTGATCGTTCTAATATTTTCAAAAAGATAATTTTTTGTAATATAAATAATAATATTAAACTAATTATAATATTAATATGTCATAAAATGTTTTATAATTATTCATATAAGTTGGTGAAAAAACATTAACTACACCACATTGTACAGTTGATAGTTTGTACGTACAAATGGGAGATATTTACCCATTTTAAGGGATTAAAAACAAAGAAAAGAAAATAATAATTCAACTTTTTTAAATCAATATTATTTATTAAATATCATTTATATTATTGTAGTATGTCCTTATTACTATCCATGTATTGAAGAAATGAAAATATCTCTTTCTTTTGTTGTGGTGGAAATCTGACAAAAAAAAACAAATGATGGAAGGGTAAGTAGTTGGATAATATTTTTAGAAAAAAAATCCAAAATATAAAATATAAAAATTAAATTATAAAGATACAAAAACTATGTATGGTTGTGAGGAATAATGATGTGTCATGACCCGTCCCCCGAGGCACGTGTCGTGACTACCCCATGCCCACCATCAATAGGATAAGGGCTACTAACTAGCACCCAATAGTTGAATCACAATAAGGGAAGGCATTTCCTTCAATCTTGTACAGACACAAAAAGGGAACACTGCACACAAGAAATACACAATGGAAATGGAGTAGTACAACAACAGATAAAAATCACCACTGAGAGTAAAAGTTAGCACAGAATGAAAAATGGGATAGTATAAGTGACCAAATGAAAAGGAAGTACAACAAAAAGGGAAAAAATATCCAGAAATCATCTTATAAGGATCTTACCTTAATGGTATGTAAAACTCATCACTTCGGCTCACCATGTTAATCGGTCACCTTCGGGTACAATCTAGTCCTTTCTCTCCAATGTCTCAGTCAAGCATCATGTCATCTTCACAAGACATAACAAGGTGCAGATGAAGCTCATGTATGGGGGAGTATAACAATACTTAGTAGGGACCCTGAGACCCCAATAGGTCTCTCAGAATTCTGCATGGAAAAACCAAAAAGCATGGTATCAAACACAAGATGGGAAGTAAAATTCAACTCACACTAGGTACACAACATAGATAATAAAAATTAAGATGATTATTCTTAAGATAGATCATTTCATTTTTTTGGGTGGCTCATCTATAGATATGAGAAGGGTTTCTCTCTTGTCGATCCACAAAGGGTCTCTTTTCCACAATTCCTCGATTGGTCTATCTACAACTGGTCCATGTCGGGTCTCGTAAATACTAATCCTCATAGGGTTTCACTACTGATGATACAGAGAGGGTTTCACTGTTGTCACTCTATAGAGGTTCTCTCTCATGACAATCCACAAAGATTCTCTCCATTTCCGATCCATGAAGTGACTTAATGCTACTGATCCATGGAGCGTCACACTCATGCCGATCCAAAGAACATCGCTCTTCAGTTAAAAACTAGCCACATGATTCCAAATATTTGTGTCCTTGAGTTTTGGAGATTCCATTCCAAAAACCATAAATCATACCTCAACCGCGACGATGTCCTATGAAAATGTATCCCAAAGAAGCATCTTGAAGTAATGGTTCTCACAAGATAGACTGTGCATCAATCAGACACTCATTCTGTAAGATATAGGGAAGAAGGTAAATAGGGTCTGGTTGGATTCAAGTCCAATCCTACCTAGCCACAGTCCAACTTCTACCAAATCTCAAGTGGAGTATCTCAAAAGTACCGACTCATCGCAAGGTTCCTGATATCATAGAAGACGCATTAATAGGACACCCAGTTTGCGAGTTATGTTAGTTTTACCAAAATGGGGCTGGTCAGGTCTGGTTCAGTTGGGGTCCGGCTCGTCCGGCCCGTTGGGCCCACAGGTCCTACAAAACAAGTGGGTCTAGATTTGTTGGCGAGTCCGACCCAGCTGGTGGACCCCATCCCAGCTGTCAGGTCCAACCCAGTTAGTAGACCCAGCCCAGCTTGCGGATCCGACACAACTAGCAGGTCCAACCCGCCCAGAGAACCCAACCAACATGGTGTGGGCTTTTTTTTCTAGACCAGATGTGTTGCGTCCTGTTCACCCCACTGGCGGCGCATGCAAGGTGCTACCCCATCTCCCGAAACGGAATGTAGGAGTCGGCAGTGCGTGTCCAACCGAGCTTCCCGAATGGGATTCTCATCTCAACCTGGTGCGTCACCACCACATCTTCCACCAGTCACTACCATCTAGAGGTAGTATTTTTCCACCAAGTCTCCTCCGGGTGCCCATTCTCTCGGTGGCCGGCATGGACCGACTGCCAGCAGATCCTTCCACAAGGCACTGGAGATGCTCAAGTGGTCCGTTTCCTTCATGTCTGTGCCTACGGGCCTACGGAGTCACTACCTTTTATGAGAAGCCCTTAGATTCTTCTTTCCTCAACATTGACAAGTTGAACACAATGAACACACAAAAACCAAGAATGGAAGGGGTCTTGGCCTTTTTTGGATTGGCCTGCGCTCTATGCGTTAATATTTTTACATGGGGAAAGAATTAATAATCAAATAGTTTAATATTATCCCCAAAATAAATCCCTCTACAAAAACCTGAAGTAATATAAAAATCTCAGATCAACCCTTTAGTCGTGTTATCCAGGTTATAAATAATTTTCTAAGAATAATAAAATGTAAATTCATTACTCACATAGAATAAATTAAATCCCCTACATGGATTCGGTGGAATCCGCTGCAGATGAATAAGGAATTCTATGTTAATTGATGATCATCGTCGTTCTTTGCCCTCCTGAGCGAATCCTCTAGTAGGCATCGTTCGATCACCATTCTTTGTTTTAGGGTGACATCACCAATGTTTTTTCAGAGCATTCCCCATAGTTTCCAAATTGTTCCACCAACTAATTGATTTAATAAAATTTTTATGAGATAACGATATGTTCATTAATGTGGTTCATTAATGGTACTTCATTAATGAACTGATTAATCACATGAGATTTGTCGTTACACAAACAAAGTAACTGGTCATTTATTTATTTTCATTCAATGCCTTATATTATGTTTTTATTTCCCCCAACCCACACTTAGCTAGTGGAAGAAAAGAAAATAATAACATATAGATATTTTATTGTAATTTTTTTTTGAAATTCCAAAAATTAACTTTTCCATCAAACCATTCCCATTTGATGATAAGCTTCCCCTAGGCGAATCCCAGCTCTTTGAGTTCAATAGTGATCTTGGATTATCAATTTGAGCACAAATTCAAAAGATAGAAATTCACACTCTCACGTTTAGTGAACGTACCTTTTAAAAGTTTGAAATTTAGTTCTAGGAAATCTGGGCCATAGAATCAAGTTCCATAGAAATCCCCATTTTTTGTAAAAATTCCATATAATTAAAAATAATTATAAATAATTTTTATGTCTTTACATTAATTACATCGCCTCGTGCGGTGGCACTCCACATGTGTTGATGAATAAAAGTTTTTATACTATTTTATGGAGAAGGATTTGAATAATGGTTACACCATAAACAAAATAAAATATCAGTTTCCATTAGATACTGATTTTATTCATGCTTTACTGTTATCACATTATTTAATAAGGTCTAAGAGGATATAAAATAAAACCGGTCTATTAATAAATGTACATATTCCTCAAACAAGCACATTATTTTTCTACCTAATGATTTCATAGAATGGTATTATGATCAATGTAGGAAATGTAGGACATGGAAATAAAATTTAGGAATGTATTTGGTCACAAAAGGGTAGAGATAATATGATTACTAATTGTTTATAAATAAGAGAGGTGGTGACATTTTATAAGTGTTGGAGAGAATACACTTGAATGTTTTTAAAATTTTAAATATATTAATGTAGTACTCTTGAAGAATTTATTAAATATGTATTATATTAGGATAATAAATGATATAGGGTATACATATGATCATAAAATAATATTTATTCAACATTTTAGGTGATTTTAACATTTATCATTTTTCTTTTGACCATTTTAAACCATTTTAAATATTACTAGTGTATTACGCTTTTTATAAAAGATAGAATTATTAATGAAAAAAAACCTAGTTTAAGTAATTATATAATATTAATTATGGTGATTCCAAATATTTGATCCAAATTCTACAAATAAATTTTTTGTAATTGAAAAAACTCATTTTAATGTATTTTTGTAAAATACAGCAAAACTGTTTTTATAAAAATTAATTTTTAATCATAAAACAATTATTTAATTTATTCCATTACTAGTAAAAATCATAAAATTAATTTTATATTATTTAAATGAAAATATATCATATACATTTCAATAAATAATAAATTAAAAGTCATTAATTTAATTTATTAAAATAATAAATTTTAAGTGAATTATTTAATCTATTAAAATAAAAAACCAAATTTGTGCATAAAAATAGTCTTTGAGAAAAATGTATGTTTTTTAATTTCAAATGATTTTATATTATTTTATATCCAATTGATAAAAATGAAATATATATAAATATCCATAAAAACACTCATAATTAATTTATTTCAATTCATACCTTCTAATCTAACATTTAAAATATAATTGTCACATTAAATAATAATAATTCAATAGTATATCATAGGTCATCTAAACTAAGTGTTGTGTGTAATGATACATATCATATAATTTAATTTCATTTAAACAAAAATATATTTTAACATATTGGTGTGTTTTGGGTTCACTATATAAATAAGTCTTGTTAATAAAATTTATAGAATAAAATTTTCATTTATTTTTATAATATTATTGGGCCATTTGTGGGTGTGGTTTTCTGTAGTTTTTAAGGTATAACTAGACAAACAGATACACATTTAGTGTGTATAATTAATGATAAATCAAAGGAATAACATGGTTATTATCTTATAAACATAGATATATAATTCTATAAAAATTTAAATTGTAAATATGTATGGAAGGACAATGATTTACGATCCTCGGTGGAATGATAGAGAGTAGAACTAATGTTGATCCCCTTGTCTATCTTGCTAGTGGTTCATAGAGATATTCACATAGATGAATGTAACATCCTAACATTTTTTTATGTATTTTTAATCATATAAATTTATGTCTTTTGAATGACTGATATGTAAGAAAGTCAAAGTATAGCTTTCGTTATGAACAAAACGCTGTTTATCTAGCATTGCATGTAACATTGAGTTTCATCTATCACTTGTGTTACATGAAATGAAATGTCTTCCTGTACAAAATTATAGTGTGAATATTCTTATTTAACCTGATTTATAATGAAAACAATGAAAAATATTAAATAAATTATGAAAATATGGTATACATATGTTTATAAAATTAATTAAATTATTACAGATTAATTAAAAATGAAAATAAAAACCAATTGAATATAAGGGAAACGTTTTCCCCCAAAGGTGCCTTCTCATAATATCATAAATTTATAAATTTTGTGGAATGATATAAATGATATATATATATATATTAAATAAAATAATTATAATTCATATAATATTTTTTTATGCATAAGATAAGATGAAATCCAATTTTACACATTAGAAGTTGTATTTTTCAATAAGGTAGTTCTTTAACCTTTTAATGGAACACATGTTTTAAAACCAGATTTTAGCACTTGTAAAAATTCTATTTTAAATAATAAATTCATTTATGAATTATTAATATCAAAATATATGTTGGGTGAATTGTTTTTATTTTCTTGAGAAGTATGATTTTTTTATAAATACTGAAATACACAAAATTTTAACTAGGAACTACTTTTTAATATAACTTATTTACATTTTTTATAATATGTTAAATTGAATTTAATGTATAATTAGATCATTTATACATAAATAAATTAATTTTATTAAATTGGATTAAATTTTACATTGAAATTAGATACAAAAACATTTCATCAATTAAAAAAATTATTTTAAAAAATTTATTGTTTTGTCCCGTCTTCAGGATAAATATTACGTAACATTCTATGACATATATTTTTAAAATTTCTTAAAATGGATTACATTCTTTGAATCACCACAATTAATGTCATCTAAAAAGTTCTACATAGTTTTTTTACAAATAAAATTAGTGGTGAGAAATAAAAATAATAAATAAAGTGAGGTAAAAATTAGATTACATAGTGGTTAAATGTTAATATTAAGAGGAAAAATGACAAAGAAACACATTCAAACCAGATTTTATGTCCATATATTGACAAAATTCCATATGTTTATTTTTTCTATTTATAAGAATGCTACACCTCTTCCATTATAAAAGGAAATTTAATCTCCCTCATTGTTCAAATATATCAATAATTTTTTATCATCCCATAGATGAGAAACTAAACATCCAAAACCACAACTATAATCAAACAACCCTCACTTTTTATGATATTAAATCATGAAAGTTAATTTTTTATTACCAAATAGAGTTTCTCGAAGAAGAGGCAACATTACTCAATGATCCATGTTTCTTTATTTCTTTTTACACCCATTATAATCATTTTATATGATTACTATATAATAAAAATTGAATTTAAAATATACTTATATGTTTTTCAATGAAGGATAAAACCAGAAAATTCACAAACTTTCATCAAATGGGATAGACAATCAACATTCGTCTGTATGGTGGATCATCACATCATGAACCAATGTCATTCATTATTTTATTACCACCTATCAATGATGAGGATAATTTGTTTTTATATTATATATATAATATTTATGATTTAATTATGTTCATGTATTTATTATATATCACATTAAAACATTCTATCTATTTTTGGGAACACGATAACATTATTTGTTGCTGTGTGGACTTCCACCTCATCAAAGTGATGTGATTCGATTATTATTTACATTGAATGTATTATTGATGGGTTAAATAATCATATTTGATTAATCATTATATATATTTTATTTATGAAATTATTATCAATTTTGAAATATAAAATATCTCTTTATTTCTTACTTTTTAACACATTAAAAATTAATAACATCATTTGTCGACATGTGGACTACAACCACCTCGAAGTGATGTGATACTTCATTTTTCATCACCACATCATAATAATGATATATATAACTATATAAAATTTAATAATAAGTTATTTAAGAATTTATTTTAATTTTTTAAAGGAAAATTTTACTTATGATCTTTTAATAATGATCATTTAAATATGGTATTGTTACTCATGGGTATATATATCCTACCATGTCTATGATCGTAAAAAAAGTTCAATTTTCATAACCATGATTCATGATTTATTTTACTAGTATAATTAATGCTTAAATATGATAATTTTTTATGATTATTATTCATGAATGTTTTAAATAAGCACAGCTTTGACTAGAGTTGGCATACCAATGTTTTATTTTGACACATAAACCAAATATGTTCCAAACACCAAACATAAACATAATTGAATATCTAAATGTATATTAAATGTTATTATGTAAGATAAAATGAGTAATAAAAATAAAATGGATCATAACAAAATTAAAAAATTATCATATTATTTTTATTGAGGATGATTAATACACACATCATGAATCACACTCAAGGTAATTCAATTCATCTCAATTTCCATTAATTGAGGAATTTATTGATGATATGTATATTTATTATTTTATATGGAATATATATAGACAATTTGAAATTTTATATAAATAATGTATATATTCTCAAGGTATTTAATGTTTCTATATTTGTAATACATGGGGATATTAAATATGTACATCAAATTTTTATAATTTTCAATTTAGGAATCATTTTATTTTTTTCAAATATTTTCAAAGGAATTTTTTTACGTGTTATAAAATTAACATTTTGGAAAACACAAATGATATGTACTTATTTTAATTTATGGATATAACGACCATTAATTTTGTCAAAACATTTACTTGATTTATAGTTTCAGTTACAATATTAAACAATTTCTTAATTGAAAAACCATCATTCCCTTTTTGGTTTTTTATTATTCAATATTGGTTTTTAAACTGAAATAATATTTTTATCTGATTTTTTTTTCATATATGATTAAAAGAGATTCTAAAAGGGTTTTATGGTGAAATTTTTTTATAACGAAATAGTAAATGATATTTATACGAAATAGTGATCCTGATATAGCTTATATGATGGGTTGAGACCTAATATAGCTCATGATTGTGTCAGATATAGCTTATCCTAAGGGTTGAGTCCAATTTTATCAAAGTAGAAATGTATGATCCCAATATATCTTATAAAAATTGATGAGAAACAATATACCCCATTGTTGAGCCCAATATATATTATAAGAAGGAATTTTATGTCTCTAATAAATTATGTAATTGTTATATTTCATGTACATTTTAATGTTATTCCACTTAACATGGTTACAAAATGGTTTTATAATTATGATGCTCTAAGTCATCTAAAGGGAGTATTTATTAATTGATATGTTGTGTAATGATTTTATTTGAGAGAAATGTGTTTTGTATTTCAAGTGAAAATGTTTTATTAGAAAATCTCAAAAAAACATAATGGTTATGTTAAAAATTATATAATTTTTCATATGTTCAATGTACTAACATTATTTCTTATTTTTAAATCACCTAATGAGATTTTTTTATCATCCTAATTTTTATTAATTTTTTCCAGGCTAATAGTTGAGTAAGGAATACAAAGAAGTCAAGTTCAATGTTGAAGATATTTTCTAGGAAAATTAATTATTATTTTTCGTTAAATGTTATATATTTTGGGAAAATTGTTAATTATCATGACTTTACACTTTGTATTTCATAGATTTTTTAATTAGGAGTTACTACTTAATTCTATAATACTCTAATCTCGATATGATCATCTATATGAAACTATGTAAAATTTATGACGTAAACTAAATATTATAAAATGAATAATGATTGTTCCTTATATTTGGTATCAAGGTGAAGGTTAATATATCATTAGAGGTTAGGATATTGTTAATAACATTATGCTTGAATTATTTTAACTAATTAATGTGTTACAATGAGATAAAATTTAACTCTTACAACATTTCTTCGACTAAACTATTAAATTAAATAATTTCACTATACATAGGATAAATGTAAGAATAGTGGGATAGAACCAAGGGAAAATATATCCTTTAAAATATATATCATCATATTGTTGGAAGTGGAATAGAGTAATTAGTTATTTTTATGGGTCGGTTGAAACAAACTATAAGTGGTGGTGGTTTCCATGCTATTGGGGAATATGATCTACCATGAAAAAACAAGTCATTATTGGAGATTATCATGAGGAAACATACCCCATCATTCAATGAATCATCTGAACCGGTTCTAGGAAATGGATAAACTGATGCCCCAGAGAGGATATTTGATCTCATAGGATATAGAATACACAATAATGTAACTCATTCCATATATATTATTTAAGATTGTGTTGATCAATTATAGTAAATGGTTAGGATTTTGAGAGAGAAATACTATTTTTATGTTATAAAATGACACATGTTTCATAATAATTTCCTTGAAAAATATTTCCTATAGTTTTTTTATATCTGGATTGAGAAAAAATTCCAAGAATTAATGAAAAATAATAATGGTTTCATTGCGATTTTGGAATAAAAAATCACAATATTGGCCACATTTTTTTAGATGTCATTTAGAAATTATTGAAAAATAAATATATTCTACTCAACATTTAAAACAATTCTACTACCTGATTTTTATTCTTGATAATTTAAATTTTAGGATAATATGGTTTATCATTGAGAATTTTAAAATTGATATTTCTAACACATACATTCCATGATATGAAAAAATTAATCTATTGTAAATGTGGTTGGAAATATAGAAACAATAATCCCAGAATTACATAGGTATTACAAAGACCATATCCATGTGTAGTAAAATACATCATGTGGAATGTATATTAGAAATTGGAATGTGGTACTAGGTGGTATGTTTTGACAAATGGTTTATGAATGAAAAGAAACTATTCCTAAACAATCCACTAGTGCAGTTAAAGACATCTATTTGATAGTGGAAATATTTAGTTTAAATGAGTGTGGACATTAATATAATGTGTATTTTATTTAATTTTATTAGGGTGAAAATAACTATTCTAAGAAGAAAAAAAAAGGAACGAAAAATTCATTTCTTCTTCTACTGTTGATGTTAGACTATCTGGTAAAGTGGTAGAAGCTCTAGCGAGATCAGTGTTTTTAATGGTTAATTATAAGTTTAATGTTTTACAAATTCCATTATAGGTTTTAAGATTTGAGATCATAGAGAAAATAAGGAATTTTTGGGGTATGTTTTTTGGCTTTATTTTTATGTAAGGTGTGATTTTAATGATAAGTATACCTTTAATTTTTGACATGACATTGAAGGTACTGATGACCTTTATATATTTTATAATATTTGTTGATTAATATTATTTTTAGGGGTGTTCATTATATATTATGTTAATTTAATAAGGATTAATTTGTTCTTATAAATTATGAATAAAGGACGAAATTATCATTTAATATATTCTAATAAAATAAATTAATTTTTCATCTATAGGGAAATGGTCATTTATAGAAAATGATACCCAAGTACCTTCTTTTCTAATTAAAAAATGGTATTTTTGATCATTTCATAATTATGATTTTGGGATCCTTAACATTAAATTGATCATTCACTCTAATTTGATCAATTTCCTCAATATATGGCTATACTTATTTATGCTTTTACTATATTCCCACATATATTCTCTTACATGAAAAATGGAATGTTTTATTCCATATCAATATCATACATAAATTTATATATTATTATTTTTGTATTTATGTAATATTTTTCGATATGAGTATCAATTTTGTAATTCTAAAAATATTAATAATTTGATTAAAATTGTGAATTTTGAGAGTAAATCATTTTAGCAGGGATAAGATGTAACATTCAGGGACTTTATGAAAAATATTTCATTCAAAATAATTTAAAGTATTTTATTTTTGAGGTTCATGAAATTCATATTTCATCCTTAATTGTATGAAACACTAAATTTATCTTATGTTTCAAAAAACATCTATTTTCTTATATAACATGTGTTGCACGCAAGGCTATGTCTTTCTAGAGAACAATATACCATCAAAATTAATATTTAAAATTATAATTATGAATAGGAAATTATTATGGATAGAGTAAATTAGATTAAATATATTATACAAATATGGTCTACACATATTTATTTCATTAATTTCATGTTTACCAATTAATTTGAAATTAAAAGATTAGATAATTAAATATAAATGAAATGTTTTTTTATTCCAAAATTTTTTTTATCTAAATAAATATAATTTATTACTATTATTGAATTATATTAATTAAATATATATATATATATATTATACATTCAATAAATTTTTATTACATTCATCCAATATATTTTATAATCATAAGATATAAACCAAACCCAATTTTACGCATAAAACAATTTTTTTCTATATGGTATTTTTCCACCTTTTAATGGAGCAATTTTTTAAATTATATATTTCAAAAAAATTATAAATTTAATTTCAAATAATAAAATTTATTCATTTTAGAGTAAGATGAAAATATTTATTGGTTAAATGTTTTTTATTATTTAGAAAAGTTTCATTATTTTGATGAATAGTGAAAATGGTATATTTTTGTTTAAAACTACATTTTTTCGATGTTATTTATATAGTATAATTATATTTTAAATTGTTTTTAAATTATATTCAGTTTAATTATAAATTATGTATTCCAATAATGTTTATTTTAATCAATTTCCCTTTGAATTTTGTTATACAAAAGTTTTTATTCATTTCAACATTTATGCTTTAAGAACACATTGTAGCATCCTATCTATAGAATCAATTTTAAATAACATTATGAACCAAAATTGATTATAATTTTTAGAAATTAATTTCGTATTTATTATAATAATGATATATAATATATATTATAAATCTATGTTTTTTACATAAAAACATTATTGAAACCAACTATAGTTAATTATGTTGATTATGGTAAAAATCACTTATGTAGTGGTGGAACAGTAATAATAGTTAGAAAATTTACCTAGGAACATTTAATAAACAAATAATTTTGTAATATTATGACCATATCACTTATTGGATAAATAATATAATTATTTTGGTAATAATATCTAAGGGAGACTCCCAATAGAGTTTTACTTTTTGTATTTATAAGAATTCCAATCCTCCCCCATAACAAATGGACATTTACCGTACCCCTATCCTCACACATATAAATACTTTTTATCAAAAAAACCCGTCATAAATAAAAATAAAATATACCTACTCTAGTACTAAAATAATCAAATTAGGCTTAAGTCAAACCCATGAATTATTTTGGAGAAAACCCAATGGAGTTACCTGAATAAGAGGCAACATCATTCAACAATCAATTTTTTTAAAATCAATATACACCACCTAAAATAATTTTATATCATTACTATATAACTTATTCATTACATTAAATAAAATATTACTTTTCTATATAAATGGTTCAACCTAAAAATCATATAACATTCATCAAAATGGATAAACAATCATAGTTTACGTGAATGGTAGATTACTACCTCAGAGACCGATGACATTCTTTATTTCATCACCACCTATATATGGTTGTAACATTTATGCTAATATATTATTAGATTATATTTTTGATATTTATGAGTTATGTTTCTATAATAATTTCTATAAAACACATACCTTTATGGTTTCCTTTTCATTGGGAGCATGTTAACATCGCCTTTAGACCTGTGGAGTACAGCCTCCTCAAGGAAATATGATTCCTTCACTCTTTTAATGGAATGTATTAATGATGTTTTCTATATAAATATTTATTATACTTGAAATATGTATTATATTCATGAAATAATTATCTTTATTCATATAAAATATATAACCTTGTTTCTTTCGTCTTCCTGCACTTAATACATGATAATGTCCTTCATACATATGTGGGCTACTACCTCCTCAAAGAAATTTAATTATCATTTAATCATCATAGAATTAAAATAATTATATTTATTAGTATATAAAATATAATTATATTTCATCTATCATATGATTATTAATATGTAATCATAAATGATTCATACCTTATTTATATAATAATCATTGAAAATGGGGATATAACTCATGGGTTTGTACTGCATACCATCTCCATGATATTTAAGTTGGATAATTATTCATAACCATCATTAATGATTCATTTTAATAGTATAATTTAATTTTAAATATAATAATTATGATATTTAAATTATTTTATGGATGTTTTAAAAAAGTATCCTTTGACAGTAGATGACCTTCTAAAGTCAATTTTGACACATAAACCAAATATAGTTAAAACTCCCAACATAATCTAATTCAATTAATTAATATTCTGTGACATGGTAATAAGTATAGTAGAAGTAACAATAATCTAGAAAAATAATATCCATAAATTAAATAATTGATATATGTTTATAATCCAGGATGATAAAGACACACATGATGAATCAGACTCAAGCATGGGGACTTCTTTTAATTTTCCTTCATTGGGGACTTTCATGATGTTATAAAACATTATTCACTTATATGGTGTATATAAATCACCATGAAAAAATTATATAATATATTTCTCTATTACCATTAAATTTTTTTTAATGTTATTCTTCCATGGAACCTGTTGTTTAAAAAATTATAAATTGAAAAGTGGAATTTTTTAAATAAGTTATCATTTAATGGTTTCATTAAAACTCCATTCCCCTTTGGTTTCCATGATTTAAAATAATTATTGAAATGTTTTATATGGAAATAATATATTTTAAAATTTCATTTTATGTTCTTTTTTACATTATTTCAAATAATTACAAAAAGGTATCTGTTTACATATTGTAAAAGAAAATATTTGACAAATAAAAAATAAAATATATTATTTTTAATGTATTTCAACAATGGCCTAACCATTCTTCACATCATTTATTTTATATCTATTATCCGCTTGAAGAGTATATATTTTCAAAAATGAAAATTCATCCGTCCTTTTTTTTGTTATTTTGATATTGAAAATTTTGTTTTAAATGAAAAATTATTTTTTTATTCGAAATTTTTTTTCATATCCGTTTAAAAGAACTTTTCAAAGGGTTTTATGATGATTTTTTTATTCATAAACTGTTACTTGTGAATGATATGAAATTGGTGAGCATAATACAAGTTAGAAGAATTGTTGATCCCTATTATTGTCTATGGGTGAGCCCAATGTAGCTTAAACAATGGGTTGTGTCCCATTATTGAACATGAGAAATGGGTGATCCCAATATACCTTATACTATAAGATCATGTATATTTTTTTCTGGTAAGTTTTCTTTTCTGGTTTTTTTTTGAGAAAAAGAGGAGTTTTTAAAAATTTCATGTGTACACACTGTGTACTTTAAGTACATGCCATGTACACGGTTTTCATGGGTGACCATGTATTGTTCGTGTAACGACTGAGTACATGGTCATGTGTGGTGACCTGAAGACCACCTAAAGTGGAGGCCAGAAAAGGAAAGTACTTGCCGTGTACCTTTAATGAACAAACTATTTACTTTATTTTTTTCATTAAATGGACTAGGGTCACATATAAAATACAAAACACACTTCTTCTTCATCGGTCTCATCCATTATTCTCCATACGGCCACAGATCTTCTCTGAGCCCCCCACTTAGCATTCGTTCTCCAAATAGACTGGCATCGACTGCGTTGGAATTTCCACAGTGAGGTATTCCTTATTTTAGAACTCCATCTCTTGATTTCTCCACTCTCACGAGTTATCCTTGGTTGAACGTTTTAATATTTTTTGTAGTTTTATGGTGTTCTCGGGCGATTAAAGGCCTAAGTTTCATGAAAATCAATCTCACGACGTCGAGTTAGGTGGTTTGTGCCTTTCTGTAGTTAGTCATTGAGTTATATGTGAAAAAGTTCCCAATACCCTCATTTGAGGTATTGTGTGTTTATGGTTTTAGCCCTTTTCCCTTCTATGCCTTGTTGTATTGGATATATGTTAATTGATTAATAATAGGGTTATCTTTGTCATGATATGAATGTTTGGACCATGGTTTCTTTTTATTGAACATTTGGTCGGGCCTCTCATGTATGGATACTGCTTAATTTCCATGCTTAGTATTGTTAGTATGGAGTAAATATTATTTAACATGATATGATATATTGTAGTTTGTAATCCATGTAGTTCTTGAGGTTTACTTTGGATTTTGATTATCATTTGTGCACGATTGCATCACACGAAGATGCGGGAACCTGGTGTAGTGAGACCATAGGGGAAATTGACGATGAAGGATTCCCCAGTGTGTCAATTATAATTATCATTCCATGAGACCATAGGGGGGATTGACATTGAGTACTCAATCAGAGTGTCTATAGTTACGTTATTAGTCCAAATGAGGAATTGACATTAAGTGCTTCCACAGAGTGCTTATAGACTACCGTTAAAAGACTATAGGGGAATCGACGATGAGTACATTCTCAAATAGTCTTTGATCACACATGACTATAGGGGGAATTGATGTTGAGTTCTATCTCTGAGAGTCTTTGTTATATCTTCTATTGTAATGTGAGATAGAGGTGTTTGGATATTAGAGCTGACCAAAGGATTTCTTGTATTTGTTTTTGGATGACTAAATACATAAAAGTAAATGTTTGTTAATGGAACAGTAGAACTATTTACTTTTGAGTACTTCATTGTTTACTGATTCTTTTTGCTTATTGCTTACCATATATATTCACTGACTCTTAGGAATAGATCCTTGGGTGGTTGCCTACATGGATTAGTCTCACACCCTATTTGGGTCAATTTTTTGGGCCTAAAAAAATTATATTGATGTATGTATAGACAAGTGCATGAGCCCTTCTACTTCATGTACTTGATTGTTGTTGAGCTGGGAAGCATGGGTCTATGTTAAGGATTGCGATGTTGTGGAGCTGTTTACTTCATTTTCTTTGGTACTTTGGTTTATACTATATTTTAGCATTGTGATTTTTTGGCTACTTTCCTAGAAATATATATCATGCATCATATATATATATATATGTTCTCTAGTTGGTTACTACTTCTTCTGTTTACTTATTGCATATTTTACTGCTTACTCTATTTTTATCTCTTTTACTTATACTGTGTTACTCTTTCAATAAAGGAATAGTTTCCCCACTATCACACCAATGGCCTTCGATGCTAGTTGGCTACCTCTGGAATTCATGGAAATGTGCTAGTGGCCATGTGACCATCCAGGAACATGGCACCTCTGGGATGATCCCTGAAATGACAAGTTACAAAGTGGAATCAGAGGCAGTTTCTTTTCTTATTGACTAACTATTCGGATCCTATAGCCTAGGATAGGAAGGAATAGGTAGTTGGTCATAAGGTGTGCTTGGGAGTAGCTAAATCATGTACAAGGTAAAGCTAATTAACCTCGTTTAATGCAATTTTTCTGTTTCTCTATTTTATAGTTTATTTGAGTTTACCATTGGGTGATTCACATGTTTCATTTTGTTGTTGTTGATATTATTAAGGTCGCATTTCTTTTTCAACCTGATGAGATGACGGTATTCCATCTCATGCGTCATATATGAACTTTTTATAGATCAAATTTCATGCATTCTAGCCATGCTATTTAGGGTGCATTAGCTATTTCATATTGTTACAATAGATGTTGTGACAAATATGCATGTTGTTGTGATAGATTACTTGATAAAAAAACTTCTTATTTGATAACACATTGGATTGTGAATGGTTTTGTTTGAATGTATTCCTAACTTTGGTTCTTGAGGTGTTATGGGCCCTCATGGATCGGAAATTGGTGGATCATTGTATTGTCATTCCTTTTCTACATCATGTATATGATACCATGATTTGATTCTCAGGGAATATTTTCCCTCATGGGTCGGAATTTGGAACTTTAATATTCATTTTAGTGTTTTTCTAGGTTCTAGAGTATTTTCTATGGCTTATTTTCCATTAAAACAAGAATACATGGTGTGTTATGATATATACATGCCATGTGTCCTTTTGTTCAGGAACAAACTATTTTTCTTAAGTACCCTCTGTGTACTGTATGTACACACCATGTAATCTCTAACCATGTCAGTGGCTGTGTGGGAAAGGACATGGGGATGGGAAATCTTAAGTGGAACACGCTGTGTTCTTGATTTACACGCCATGTTGTGAATACCATGTGTCCACTGGTGTGACTAATGACATAGATGGATAAAAACATACGTTATACATGTTGTGTCATGCTTGATCCAACCATTTTGTTTAACCGATGTATCCAGCCATGTAGTGAACAACACGGGTTGGGAAAATCTTTCTAGTACATGTTGTGTCTTGAACAAACACAATATATAGAGTCAGACATGTAACCAGCCATTTAACTGAGAACATGGGTCAGTGAAGTTTGTCTACTACATGTCGTGTCTAGCACTAACATGCCATGCAGCCTAGTTCTAGGAGAATCGTGTGGCTTAGACGTGTAGATGAATTCAAGAAGGGGAAGAGGATTCATTTACACACAGTGTGTTTGGAGAACACGCCGTGTGTTTGGGGTGTTATATGACATGGGTTGGCATAATTACACACCTATGTGAAGGATTAAGGTAACATGTCGTGTAGGAATTATACAAGACATGGATCCATGTTTTAAAAAACATAAATTCTTTATTTCTCTTTTCCACTTCTTACACTTCCATGTCTCTATCCCTATTAATCTGGATCTAAGTGTTTGCTTGACCTTGAAGAGTCATCCCACCGAGATGTCATCAGGTTTCCCAAAAGTTATTTGGAAGTAATTAGACACTAGATATAGCTAATCAGGGACTACCAGTAGACACTCCAGTTGTGCTAGTCTTGGAACCAACTGTCATCCAAGATGTAGGTGTCGAGGCACAATTCTGAGTGGGAGTTTTGAGGTTTATGTAGAAAATCTAGGGAGTACCTCATCAGGCCTCATCGATGGAATAATTAACACTTGTCTTTTAGTATAAGCATCCTCCTACATTCTTAGGGGATAGAGAACCCCATGTTGGAGGGTCATGGATAGAATCCATGCTGACGATCTTCGAGAATCGGGAGATGCCTCCAGAGATGAGGGTCAATATTGTTGTGTAAATTCATCGGTACTCCACCAAGAAATGGTGGGATGTGATCTCAGAGGCAAGGCAGTATCATGGTATGGCATGGGATGTGATTTTGCGTACCTTCTATTAATTTTTCTAATGGGATACTTTGAGGGTGGATCAAGACCGAGAGTTCATGAGTTTGGAGTAGGGTGCTCTTTCAGTTATGGAGTATTATTATTTCTTCACAGAGTTGCAGTGCGTTCCCAACATTCCAGGAGGTGATGATTTATTCCTTGCTAGGAAGTTTAAGGATGGTCTCAAGCATTACATTCGAGCTCTGTTGAACATGTTCAGGTTGACTTCCATCGCATCTACAATCAACAAGGTGCTAATCACAGAGCATAACCTGCGAGATTCTAGAGCTGTGAGCCTGGGTAGTTCTGCATTTAGAGCTAGTGATTCGTCGACTGATAGTAGGAAGCGTCGTAGGGAGTTTACATGTAGAGATGAGAGTAGGTAGGATACACCTCTAGGAAGGTAGGTGGTATGCAACCAGTGTGGAGGGGTTGGGAAAACAAAACCACATTGCTCGAGAGACCCAGTGGAGTGACGATATTGTAGCAATATGTGACTTCTTTAGTGTTTCTGTCAGATCATCTCACTAGAAATTTGTGATAGTGGTTCTTCTAAGACTCCTCATTCGAGAGCAGCACCTCCAGTTTTCACCAGTATGGGAACTAGTGTTCTTCCATCCATTCAGGCTATGGTGGGAGTCATGGTCGTGTTAGCCAGTCACCAGGATTTCATCGACAACATGGTAAATCAGCTCAGAGTGGTCAGGCAGGGTCATATGGCCACGATGCAAGTGAAACTTTTCCAGTGGAGTAGATATAGTTGGAGTAGGATCCTAGACCCTATATAGTTCAGGGAATGATCATAGTTGCCTAAGTTTTAGCTTCTACTCTTTTAGATATAGGTTCTATTTATTGGTTTATATCTATTATGGTTTTGGAGAGCCTTAGGCTATCTATCTTCTCTTATGTTGATATCTTGATGTTAGACACTACATTAGGGAAATGAACGTCTAGTGTAAAATAGTGCAAGGAGTTCAATCTAGAGGTTGGTGGATGTCACTTCTTTTAGTACCTCTATATCCGATAGATTATGAGTTATGATGTCATTCTAGGAATGGACTGGTTAGCTCCCTTCCTGGCTTTTGTCGACTGTTATCGCCATAGGGTGATTTTCACAACACCCGAGGGTGGATCTTTTCTTCATAAAGGAGAATGGGATGTTCAGTCGAGTAGAGTGGGACTCGAGCATCATGGTTTGGGAAGATTAATAGTCCGTATTTTTAGTCAATATCTAGATGACATGGGGACTTCACAGATGAACATTCTTCTAGTCTTGGATCATTTTAGAGACGTCTTTCCAGAGGAATTTCGGGTTTTCCTCTAGATGGATGGTTGAGATTTACTATAAATCTCGTTCCAAGAGTGTCGTTGGGGTCAATTCATCCTTATAGGATGGCTACATAATATTTTCATGAACTCAAGAAGCTGTTAGGGGAGTTGTAGGAAAAGGGTTTCATCCAACCCAATACTTCCCCTTGGGGTTCGCCTATCCTATTTGTGAAGAAGGTGGAAGGTACCTCTAACTTTGTGTGGATTATCGGATGTTGAACCAGCTGGCGATCCAAAATCGATATCCCTTACCAAGGATTGATGATCTATTTGATCAAATTAGAGTATCCGAGTTTTCTCAAAGATTGAATTGAAGTCCAGTTACCACCATTTCCATGTTAGACCATAAAATGTACCTCTTACATCCTTCTAGAGAGGGTATAGTTTTAGGAGTATGTTGTGATGTCTTTCGGTATCACGAACATGCCTGAAATTTCCATGGAACTGATGAACCTTATGTTCCATACATACCTATATTCTTTCATGGAAGTCTTTGTGGATGATATATTGGTGTACTCTCACACTCGACACGACCATGAAACACATCATAAGATCATTTTGAGTATACTGAGAGTGCATTATTTATATGCTAGGCTCTTAAAATGCTCATTTTGGATGGACCTAATTCACTCATTGAGTCCTTTTATCTTAGATACATGAGTATCAGTTGGCCTAGAGAATGTGAGAGAAATAGTATCCCAAGATCATCTGAAGAATGTTTTTGAGCTATGATGTTTTCTAGGGCTGTCTGGTTACTATGTGCATTTTATACAGGACATTTCATTCATATCTACACCATTGACAAGCTTGACTAAGAAGGGTTCGAAGTACTTGCGGTCTGATTCATTCGATTCATCCTTTCAGAAGCTGAAAGAAAGGATGAAATCAGTGCCAATTATAGTTTTATAGAGCGGGGAATGATCTATATGGTTTAATTTGATGCATTATTTATCAGGGTGGGAGAAGTGCCTATGTTGGGCGAAGGGGTTCTTGCGTACGGGTCTTGGAATTGGAGGCCACCTAAGAGGAACTTATTGACACAATATCACGAGTTGTATATAGTTTTATCAGCTTTGCATTGTAGGTGAAATTATCTTCTAGGAGAGTATTTTATGGTTCTCTCTAACCACAAGAGTCACAAGTATATCTTCACACAACACAATCTGAATATGATTCATCGAATGTGGGTTTAGTACTTTCAGACCATTGACATTGATCATGCCTATACGACGGGGAAAGGAAACGTTCTAGCTGATGCATTGAGTAGGATGACTCAGATACACAAATTTTAGAGGAACTATAGTGTGTTGCAGCTTATGACTCTGTTCTTTGAAGTGAATTTAGATTTTCATGATAGACAGGGGAAGACGTTTCTATCGTATGTATTTTTTTCCTCTACTCTTCTTGATAGAGCATGAATGAGGTGACTTTCAGATTCAGAAGGTCGAGTCCTATGGGAGAGTGTGTTAGAAGAGGACCTTATTCTAGGATGGAAAATAGGTGAGGATGAGATATTTTGTTTTCATGGACGTGCGTGGGTGCCAGAAGATATTTGCGAGGATCTTATTCAAGACTTTAATTCTTTAGTTGGGGCAGTTCATCCTAGTGTCACCAAGATGTATCGAGATCTACACCATCAGTATCGATCTCCATGTATGGAAAGAGATGTTATTGGTTTTGTCATGAGGATTTCCACCTGTCAGTACGTGAAGGCAGAGAATCAGTGCCCATCAGGGATTTTTGAGAAATTACACATTCCTGAGAGGAAATAGAATGATTTCATGATGGATTTTGTGATAGGATTGATGAGGTTTCCTTGAGAGAATGATACAGTTTGGGTTTTAACTGACAGACTCACAAAGGTTGCCAACTTCTTGTTGATAAAGGAGACCTTCAATGTAGATGAGTTCAGACCGTTTTACATCTGAGAGATTGTACATATACATGGGGTTCCACACTCAATTTATTCATACAAGGATGTATATTTTACTTCTTGGGTCTAGTAGGGACTTCAGAGGGCTTTGGGTATATAGGTACTTTTGAATAGTGCATATCATCCCCTGATAGATGGCCAGTTTGAGCATAAGATTTAGGTTCTTCAGGTCATGCTTCAAGCATGATTCTTGGATTTTAGATTTTCTTGGGAGACACACTTACCTATTGTGGAGTTTTCCTAGAATAATAGTTTTCAAGTAACTATTCAGATGGAAATTTTTTAGGATTTTTATTGTAGGCCATGCCAATTAACCTTATGATGGCTAGAGGCAAGAGAGGAAGCTATGTTGGGACCTCATCTTGTCCAGGAGACCACAGAGCAGATATAGGTGATTCAGAAGAGTCTGGATACTGCACAGTCACGATATAAGTCTTATGTTGATCGACATAGATGACCTCTAGAGTTCGAGGTCAGAGATCAGGTTTTTCTATGTGTCATGCCAGGGTTGGAACACAGAAGGATTAAGATGAAGGGTATGTTTTCATAGAGGTACATCAAACCATTTGAGATGTTGGAGAGTGTCAGTCAGGTTTCCTATTGGTTGTAGTTACATCAGAGGTACCATGAAATGCATGATTTCTTTCTTGTTTCTCAGTTTCGACTTTAGTTCTCAGACCCATCTCATGTTTTCTAAACCAAGGAGTTTGAGTTAGAAATAAATGTATAATTCAAGGAGCTTACTATCCAGATTCTTGATCAGAGTGTGTAGGTTCTCCATGTCCGGTTTGTTCCTCTGGTGTGAGTTCTATGGCAGCACAGGTGAGTACAAGATGAGACTTCAGAGAGAGAGGCTGATGTATGATCATAGTGTCAAGAGCTGTACGAGGTTTCTTCTTCTACGCTGCCTTGCTAGGTAAATTTGAGGGAAAAGTTCTTTAATGGGGATGTTTTTATGAATTGGTATCTTATTTTAAGGTATGTTTTCATTTCTGGTTGTTTTTGAGAAGAAGATGAGTTTCTTGAAATTTCATGAGTACATGTCGTGTACTTTAAGTACACACCATGTACTCGGTTGTTGCGGGTTACCATGTACTGGCCGTGTAACGATTGAGTGAATTTCCTTGTGTGGTGACCTAGAGAATGCCTAAATCAGAGACTGTAAAAGGCAAGTACACATTGTGTACTTTTGAAGAACATGTAGTGTAATGTTTTTCAATTAAATGGACTGGGGTTGCATATGATAGACAGAACACACTTCTTCTTTGTTTGTCTCATCTAGGAGGGTCTGAATGGTTGTGGATCTTCTCCGAGACTCTGATGCACCATCTGTTCTCTGAATCGACAACCATTAAATGCGTTGGAATCACCACGGTGATTTATTCCATCTTCGTGAACTTTATCTTCGGATTTCACTTCTCTCATGAGTTATCAACGGTTGAAATTTTTAAGCATTATTTAGGATTTATGGAGTTCTAGGGAGATTCATGTCCTAAGGTTCACTAATATCAATCTCCCAACTCTGAGGTATGTGGTTTGGGCCTTTCTGTAGTTATTTATGGAGTTATATGTGAAAAACATCCCAATACCCTCGGTCGGGGTATTCTGTGTTTATAGATTCAACCAATTTTTTCCTGCTATGATTTTTGATTATATGGAGGTTATTGGTTTGAGAATAGAGTTATCATTGTCCTGATATGGATGTTTTTCCCATGTTTGGTTGTTATTGACCGTTTGGTCTAGCCTTCCTTGTTAGGTTGCTGCTTTCTTTCCATGCGTAGTCTTTTTAGGATGGAGGGATTTTTATTTTACATGATATGATATATTGGGGATGATTAGGAAATTAGTTCTTGAGGTTTACATTGGATTCTGATTATTTCATGTGCATGATTTCTTTACACGGGGCTGCGGGAACCTGGTGTAGTGAGACTATAGGGGAAATTGATGTTGAGGTCTTTCCCAAAGTGTCTATTATAATTATCATGTTGTGAGACCATAGGGGTGATTGAGGTTGAGTACTCCCTCAGAGTTTCTATAGTTACATTACGTGGGAATATGACGAAATAATGATGAGTGATTCCATAGAGTGTATCTAGATTACCATTAAAAGTCTATAGGTGGAATTGACGATGAGTGCTTCCCTAGAGAGTCTTATATCACACATCAATATAGGGGTAATTGATAGTAAGTGCTTTCTTAGAGTGTATTTCTTATATATTCTCTTGTAATGTGAGCTAGAGGGGTTAGGATGGGAGAAATACCAAGAGTATTTCTTGTATCTATTTTTTTTGATTGAATACATAAAAGTAAATGTTTGTAAATGGAACTGTAGGATGTTTACTTTTGAGTACATCCTTGTTTACTGCTTCTTTTTTCATATTGTCTACCATATATATTCACTCACTATTAGGCACAAATCCTTAGGTGGTTTCCTAGTTCTATTAGACTCCAACCCTGTTTGGGTCATGCTTTTGGGCCCAAACAGATTATATTGTTATAGATATACACAAGGGCATGTGCCATTCTACTTCAGGTACTTGATTATTGTGGAGCTGTGGAGCATGGGACCTAGCTGAGGCTTGTGATGTTGTGGAGTTGTTTACATTATTCTTTTTTCACTTTCGTTTAGTACTATATTCGAACATTCTGAATTTTTGGATGCTTTCCTAGACATATGTATCATTCATTATATATAAATGTGTGCTCCAGTTGTTTACTGCTTCCACCGTTTACATATAGCATGTTTTACTGATTACGCTATTGTTATCTGTTTTACTTCTACTGTGTTACTCTACCAATAAGGGCATAGTTTCATCACATTCACACCCAAGGCCCTCATTGCACGTCTGTAGCCTCTGGCATCCAGAGAAATGCGCTTTATGCCATGTGACTAACCGTGTACGGGGAACCTCTAGGAGGCTCCCTGATCTGGGACGTTATAATGTGGTATCATAGGTAGGTTATTTTCTTTTTGAATTACTCTTTATAGACTATATCCATGTATAGAAACGAATAAGTAGTGGGTAATAAGCTGTGATTGGGACTAGCTAACCTGTGTATTGGGGAAATCTAGTTTACCTCAGTTATTACATTTTTTCTAGTTTTTCAATTTTACAGTTGTTTGGATTTCATAGGTGGGTGATTCACATAGTTTATGTGGTTAATATTCATATTATTGAATTAATATTTCTATTGAAACCAGATTAGATGAGGGTATTCCATTTCATGCATCAAATAGGAACTTTCTAGAGATCACATGTCATGCATTACTGCAATGCAATTTAGGGTTAATTAGAAATTATATGCTTTTGTGATAGTTGTTAAGTTAGATATGTACGTTGGTGTGATAGATGCCTTGATAGAATACCTACTATTTGATATGAAATTTTATTGTGTAAGGTTTTGTTTTAATAGACTCCAAACAATGGTTCTTGAGGTTTTATGGGACCTTGTGTATCGGAAATCGAAGGATCATTGTATTGTTATCCTTGTTTATGACATGTATGAGATTCCAAGGAATGATTTGTGGTGAGTATGGGCTCTCACGAATCAGAACATGGTACTTTAATGTTCATTTCAGTGTTTTTATAGGTTCCCGAGTAGTTTCTGAGGCTTACTATTCAGAAAAACCAAGAATACACTGTGTGTAATGAGAAATACATGCCATGTGTCATTCTGTTTGGGAAGGAACTATTTTTGTTATGTACACACTGTGTACTATTTATACACGTTGTGTAGTCTCTAACCATGTCACAAGTTATGTGGGAAGATACATGGTGTTGGGAAATCTTTGGTGGAACACGCCATGTTCATGATATACATGCCATGTTTTGAAGACCCAGTGTCCACCCATGTGACTAACAACACAGATGGATAAAAATATATGTTATACATGTCATTTCAAGTATGAACATGCAGTGTAGTGTAAACCATATATCTATACATATAGTGAACAACATGGGTGGGTGAAATCATTCTATTGCAAGCTATTTCATTAAAAAAAACACCGTGAAGTGTCAGTCATGTAACTTACAATGTAACTAACAACACGGGTCAACGATGTTTGTTTAGTACACACCGTGTCTAGTACTAAAACGCCATGTAGTCTAGTCTGGGGAGAACAATGTGGTTTAGCTGTGTAGAAGAACTCAGGATGGGTAAAAGGATTCAACTATATGCTTTGTGATAGGACAACACATCGTGGGTTTGGGGTGTTACACGACATGGGTTGGTAGAAGTACACACCCATGTGAAGGCTTAAGGGAATATGCCATCTAGGCATTATACACGCCGTGTATCCATATTTTAAAATACATGAATTCATTATTTCTGTTGTTCCATTATTACACTTCAATGCTTTTGGCCCTAATAATATTGACATAAGGTGTTTGATTGACCTTACAGGGTCATGCCACCGAGACATCCTTTGGTTGCCTACCAGTTATAGGGTTGTGATCAGACAAATGATATGGTTGATTAGGGAAAACCGGTGGACCCTCTAGTTCTGCCAGTCATGGAACCAGCTGTGTTCCTTGATACAGATACCGAGGCAGAGTTCCAAGAGGGATTTTTGAGATTTAGGCAGACCTTCCAGGGAGTATCAAATCTTTCCCCATCGATGGCAGAATTTACATAGGTCTTTTAGCAGCTGCATCCCCCCACTTTATCCCGAGATGGAGGACCCCAAGCTATAGATTAACGGATAGAATCAATACTAAAAATCTTCGAAAATCTATAGATTCCTTTGAAAAGGAGGGACAAGATCAAAATGTATATGCTTTATAACTCCACCAATAGATAGTGGGATGTGATCTCACTGGCGGTACTCCAACAAGTTATGGCATGGATGAGGTTTAGTGTACCTTCTACAACTTTTTCTACCCAGGGAATTTGTGGGCCGATCGAGCCTAAGAGTTCATGAGTTTGGAGTAGGGTACTCCTACAGTTATGGATTATTCTTCTCGGTTCACAAAGATACAGTGCATTACTCAATTTCGTAGAGATGATGAGTTATTCCTAGAAACAAAGTTTGAGTATGGTCTCAGGAATGCCGTTCGGGCTCAGGTGAACATCATCTAGATGAATTCCATTGCTTCAATAGTCATCTGGATGCTGATCATGAAGCGAATCCTAAGGAACTCTAAAGAAGTGTGCTAGGGAGGATCCAAATCCAAAGTTAATGCTTCTCCAGCTGATAGTAGGAACTGCCACAGAGAGTCTTCACATGGAGGTCTGAGTAGAATGGATGAACCTCCAGGTAGTTGTGTGGTATGATACCGGTGTGGAAGGGTCAGTCATACAAGGTCACATGGCCCCAGATACCTAGTAGAGTGCCGATCCTACAGCGAGATAGGCCATCTTCAATCCATATGTCAGATCTTCTCACCAGCAACTAGTGACCAGGGTTTTTCTATGACTCCTCATTCGGGAGAAACACCACCAGTTTCTCCCCAGTCTGAGAACTGATGTTTATACAGCCGTTCTCATAGATGTAGAGGTCGTGGATATGGTCACATGTTGTTATGAATTCAGTGACAATAGGGTCGATCATCTCAGTGTGGTCACGAAGGGTCACAGGGCCACAATGTAGATTAGACTTTTGCAGTGGAGATGACCCAACAGGAGTAGGAACATGTACCCTCTACAGTTTGAGGTTCGATCCCTATTTCCTCAGTTTTAGCTTATCCTCTTTTTGATATAAGGGATTCTGATGTATTAACAAGTATTTTAGTTGTGGAGAGCCTTGGGAACTGTATCTTTTCTTCTGCTGCTATATTGATGCTAGACACTCTGTTGGGGATAAGAACGACTAGTTTACGATAGTGCAAGGTCTTCCTGCTAGAGGTTTCTAGGTTCCACTTCTTTTGGGACCTCGATGTCCTAGAGATGATGGGTTATGATTTCATTCTCAGAATAGACTAGTTATTTCCCTTCTAGGCTGTTGTTGACTACTATCATCATAGGTTGAGTTTCACATCACCATAGGGCAGATCGTTTCATCATAAGTGTGAATGGGATGTTTAGGCGAGTAGAGTGGGACCCAAGCATCATGGGTTAGGAATAGTTACATCCCAGATTGCTAGTCTATATCTGGATGACTAGGGGACTTCACAGATGAACTTCCCTCTAGCAGGGGATCATTTTAGGGACATCTTTGCAGAAGAATTTTCAGGTTTTCCTCTAGAGGGAGAGGTGGACTTTTCTATTGAACATGTTCCAATATTGGCACCGGTGTTCTTTCCACCTAATAAGAAGGATACAATAGTTTAAAAGGAACTGATGAAGAAGTTGGAGGAGTTGTTGGAAAAGGGTTTCATCTATCCTAGTACTTCTCCTTGGGGTTTTCGTGTCCTATTTGCGAAGAAGGTAGACTATACCCTCTGATTTTTTTGTGGATTATTTGAAGTTAAACTAGTTGACGGTCAAAAATTGATATACCTTATCAGGGATTGATGATATTTTTGATCTACATCGAGGTGCCTGGGTGTTCTCTAATATTGACATGAGGGCCAGTTACCTTCTGTTTCCTATTAGACCATTAGATGTACCTCTTACTGCCTTCCGAATTAGGTATGGTCTATAAAAATACGTGGTTATGCTATCTGGTCTCATGAACACGCCTGAATTTTTTATGGAACTGATGAACCGGGTGTTCCAACCATACCTGGATTCTTTCATGGTAGTCTTTATGGATGATATCTTGGTGTACTATCACACTTTACATGACCATGCCACACATCTGGAGATCATTTTGAGTACACTGGGAGAGCATCAATTATATGATAAGCTCCCAAAATTCCACATTTGGATGGACCAAATTCACTTCTTGGGTCATGTTATCTCAAAGAGAGTATTATCAATTGACTTAAAGAAATGAGAGTAGTAGTTTCATGGGACCATTAAATGATTGTCTTTGAGGTACGAAGTTCTCTAGCATGGCTAGTTACTACAGGCATTTCATAGATGACTTTTCACAGATAGCAGCACCAATGATGGGCCTGACTAAGATGGGTGCGAAGTACCTGTGGTCATATTTTTGCGAGTCATCCTTTCAAGATATGAAATGGAGGCTCACATCAGTGCTAATAGTAGTTTTTCTAAAGCTAGACAAGTGCTGTACTATTTACTGTGATGCATTATGTATTGGGCTGTGAGTGATTCTTATACAGGGAGATAGGGTCGTTGCATATGGGTCTCCGTAGTAGAGGCCACATGAGTAGAACTACCCGATGAACAATCTAAAACTACCTACAGTTGTTCATGTTTTACACTCATGGATACATTATCTTCTGGGAGAGCATTTTTTGGTTTTCACTGACCACAAAATTCTCAATTATATTTTTACATAACGCAATTTGAATTTGAGACAATGAAGGTGGGTTGACTCCCTTCAGTCCTTTTATATTGAGCTTTCCTACATGTCTAAGAATGGATATGATGTGGATGATGCATTGAGCAGGAGGACTCAATTATGGGCAGTTCAAAAGGCCAGCAATGAGTGGAATCTTATGGCTTTGTTCTCTAAAATGAATTTGGGGTGTAGAACAAAAAGGGTGAAAAGTTTCTATCTTCTGTAGTTGTTACCTCTACTATTCTTGATCGACTATAAATGAGGAAACTACCAGAATTAGAAGGCCTTGTACTATAAAATATTTTGTCAGGAGAGGACCTTATTCCAAGATGGAAATTAGGTGTGTAAGAGAACATTCGTTTTCAGGGATGCGTGTGGGTTCCAGAAAACATACATATTGGGATGATGCGAGACTTTCATTCCTCAGATTTTGATGTTCATCCTAGTGTCACCAAGATGTATCTAGATTTACACTGTCAGTATTGATGGCCAGGTATGAAGAGAGATGTTCCTAGTTTTTTCATGAGGTGTTCCACCTTTTAGTAGGTGAATGAGGAGCATCAACATCAAGCAGCACTTTTGAAGTAGTTACCCATTCTCGAGTGGAAATGAAATGATATCACGATGGATTTGATGACAGGTTTGTCGAGGTTGCCTCAAGGGAATGACATAGTTTGGGTTGTCATTGATAGTGTCATGATGGTTTCTCACTTATTGTCGATCAAGGATACCTTCAGTGTTGATGATCTTGGATGGATGTACATCTGAGAGATTGTACATCTATATGGGGTTCCACACTACATTATTTCAGACAGGGAAATACATTTAAGTTCATAGGTCTGGTATATACTTTGAAGGGATCTGGGTACACATGTACTTTTGAGTAAAATATAAAATCCCAAGACATATGGCCAATCCGAGCATACGATTCAGGTTCTTGAGGACATGCTTCAAGCATGAATCTTGAATTTTGGAGTTTATTGGTGGACGCACTTACCACTTTTGGAGTTTTTCTATAATAATAGTTTTCAAGATACTCTTCAGAGAACACCTTTTGGGTATTTTGTACAGTAGGCCATGACGATCTCCTTTATGTTTGTTGGAGGCATGAGAGGCAGCTATGCTAGGACCTTGTCTTGTCCAAGTGACTGCGGAGCAGATAGAGTTATTTTAGAAGAGGATGGCTACTTCACAGTCACGACAAAATTCTAATTCTGATCGACCGAGATGAACTCTGGAGTTTGTGCTGGGAGATCGGGTTTTTCTATGTGTCACACTATGGTTAGGACCCATAAGGATTAGGAGGCAGGGTAAGATTTCACCGAGTTATGTTAGACCATTTGATGTGTTGGAGAGAGTTGGTCTAGTTGCCTATTGGTTGCCATTATCCCAGAGGTTCCAGGAAATGCATGATTTCATCCACGTTTCTCAGCTTCGACGTTACTTCTCAGGCCTATCTCATGTTTTCCAACCCAAGGAGGTTGTGTTAGAGGTGGCTGCATCATTTAAGGATTTCCTATCTAGATTTTAGATCAAAGTGAAAGGGTTCTCTAGGGTCAGTTTTTTCCTCTAGTATGAGTGACATGGCAGCACACACGAGTACATGACAAGAATTGGGAAAGGGAGGCCGATGTACGATCATAGTGGCCAGAACTGTTCGGGGTTTTTTCTTCTATGCCGCATTTCTAGGGAAATTTGGGGATGAATTTCTTTATGGGGGGATGATTGTAAGAACCTGGATCATCTTTTAATGTATGTTTTGCTTTATGGTTGTTTTTTTGAAAAAGTGGAGTTTCTGGAAATTTTCGTGAGTACATGCTATGTATCCAGTTGTCTCATGTCACTGTGTCCTGGCTATGTAATGGATGAGCACATGGCCGTGTGTGGTGACCTAGGGACCACCTAAAGAAGTGGCCCGAACAGTCAAGTACACACAGTGTACTTTTAAAGAACATGCGGTGAACTTTCTTTTTTTCATTAAATGGACCGGGGTCACGTTTGAAAGACATAACTCTCTTATTCTTATTTTCTATTGTCCTAGAGCATCCGTATAGCCACATATTTCTCCGAGCCCTCAACTCACTGATCTTTCTCTGAATCGACCACAATCGATTGCTTTGGAATCACTAGGGTGAGTTCTACCTTCTTCTAGATCTTCCTTTCATGATTTCTCCTCTCTCAGAAGTTATCCTAAGTTGAATGTTTTATGAATTTTTCTAGATATATGAAGTTATAGGGAGATTCAATGTCTGAGGTTAATGTATATATATCTCACAATGCCAAGGTAGGTGGTTTGTGCCTTTTCATAGATATTCTCTGAGTTATATGTGCAAATGTACAGAAAACCCTCATCTGGTGTGCTGTGTTTTTATGGTTTTAGCCCTTTTTCCTGCTATGTCAGGTTTGATTTGATAGAGTTTAATCTTTTTAGAATAGGGTTATCTTTATCATGACATGGATGTTTCCCCATGTTTACTTGTTATTGACCATTTGGTCTGGCCTTTCCTATTTGGATGCTTCTGGCTTTCCATGCCTAGTATTGTTGGGATGATGTTATTATTATTTGACAGGCTATGATATGATATAGTTATTTATCCAAGTATATCTAGAGGTTTACATTATCTATTAAATATTGTTTGGGCGTGATTTCTTTACACGGGGCTGCGGGAACCTGATGTAGTGAGACTATAGGGGAAATTTACGTTAAGGGATTTCCGAGAGTGTCTGTTATAAATATCATACAACAAGACCATATGGGGATTGACGTTGAGTGCTACCTCAGATTTTATATAGTACCACTATGAGGCTATAGGAGTAATTGACGTTGAGTGCTTCCTCGGAGTGTTTGTATATTACCATTAAGTGACTATATGGGGAATTGATGGTGAGTGCTTCCCCAGAGAGTATTTGATCAAACATGACTATAATGGGAATTGATGGTGAGTTCTTCCTCAGATAGTTTATGTTATATCTTCTCTTGTAATGTGATCCATAGGGGTTAGGTAGTGAGAACTACAGTGAGGGTTTCTTATATTCGTTTTTGGTGGTTTAAATAGTTAAAATTAAATGTTTTTAAATGGAATTATAGGACTGTTTACTTGTGAGTACTTCCTTGATTACTGATACTTTTTTCTTATTGCCTGCCATATATATTTAATGATTGTTAGGCATAGATCCTTGTGTGGTTTCCTATTATGATCTATCTCACACCCTGTTTGGGTCATGAATTTGGGCCCAAAATTATTATAGTGTTATAGGTATAGACAAGGGATGACACCCTTCTACTTCATGTACATGATTGTTGTGGACGTGGGGAGCATGGGACCAAGTTGAGGCTTGCGATGCTGTGGAGATTTTTACTTGAATTTCTCTTGTACATTGGTTTAGTAATTTATTCCAGCATTGAGAATTTTTTTTCTCCTTTCCTAGAAATATGTATAATGCATAATATATATATGTGTGTGCTCTAGTTGTTTTCTACATCTACTGTTTACATATTTCATGTTCTACTACTTCCACTATTTTTATCTTTTTTACGTCCACTGTGTTACTACTCCTATGAGGGAATATCTTCCCCACAATCACATTCAAGGCCCTCACTACTAGTCGACAGCCTCCAGCATTTGAGAAGATTCACTTGAGGCAAAGTGAAAAACAGGTTACGGGGCACCTCAGGGCGGCTCCCAAAACTAGGACATATTATATACCAAGGGTTGATCCCCATTATAGCTCATAAGTGAGCCCAATATATCTTATATATAACATTACACTTTATGGGGGAGGTATTGGAAACTCCTCTTGAAATATGACATTATATTTCTGAATGATGGGTCTGTTTTATATTTGTAAAAATTCAATTCATTATTCATCTTCATCGATCGAATCAATGGAGATGGCTAAAAGAGGTGCATCTAAACAATAACTGGGTCATGATATATCTACTTAGAAAAAGATATTTTATTTCCATAAAATAGTACTAATATTTCCGTGTTTATTTATTTTTTATTAGTATTATAAATTGAGATCTAGTACATCCCAAGTATTGTTTCAAATTTATGCATGGGAATGAAATATATATTTTTGATGAAATTTTCATATGAATTCAAGATTTTATATACATTATTGATTCATGGATAATCCCTATATGAGTCTTTACTAATAACACTACATCTAGAAGTTTATGGATTGATTATATATTATTTGAAAATTTGTAGTATAAAAAGGAATGAATAGAACTATAATCAAACAAATTACTTTATAACATTGAGAGAACAATTATAGTAAATTCCACTACATCATTTGGAGCTTCATGTTCTGTGATTGTGATAGTAACAAACCAAATTTGTTACCATTTTTTATATTGAGGATTATGGTGATTCCCCTCTACTTTCTAAATTATTGGGATTTAATTGTAAAATTTCTCAAGATTTCCACATATATAGAATTGGACTTCAGGTAGGGCCTACACCATCTTCACTTTTTCATCAGTTTTGAGATGTTAAGGATTCACCTAATTATGACATTATTTAGTAATACATACATATAGTCCAAACATGTAACATTTCCTCATCCCAATCTAGATGATCCATGTATGCATCTTCCCAAATTTATCTCATATGGGAAGGTGAAATATTTTACCTCATTTTCGGTGATCAATGATTATTTATAAGCTTGGAACCATTGATGATTAGTTTTTATTTGATATATGGGACCACTAAGTCTATCAGAAAACTATTTCAACCTTAATATCACTTCATATTATATAATCATCATTGTCATAGTATATATTGGATATATTCATCAATAGATAGAGTTTTATTCCTCCATAGATTCTATGAACCATTCCACAAGAATAAATGAAACATACCAAGGTGCAATGGGACAATATTGTTAAAGTCACCTCATATAATAAAAATAAATAAATTTATATTGGTATTTAGCTCTAGAAATTATATCTCCATTTTTGTTTTAATTGAACATGGGGAATATTTTTTGAAAATGGTTCCCCATAATTCATCTTACTTCATAGAATCCCTCTTCCATATTGGATTCTTGTTTTTAATAATTTTCTATAATTGATCAGGTTATACCTCTAAGAGATACACAAAAAAAGTGAATTTATCTTGTTCCAAACAATATAAAATTGAAAATATGATTTCTATATAATTTATTCATTGTTTAGTAATCAATGGGTAGGTGGATACACTGAAATAATGTGCTCGTTGACGTATAAAGGGCTCAACAAAATGTTTTTACCTTAATGGGGAATCTAGTCTCTCAACTTGATTGATGTTATTTATTATAATTTGATTCCATTTATTCATAATTATTATGAAGTATTCCATTATGGAATTCATCAGGGGGAATATAGACATTTGTATATTGTGATCTCCATTTATGTGGTTCCTTTTATTTCCACCATTTTATAAATAAATAAAACCATAGTAGGAAACATTTTTCATTCAAGAATATAATATATTAAATAAAATTTTTTGTCCTAAAAAATCATTCTTAAATATTTTATTCATTACTAACAATTAAATTTTCAATTAATCCTTCATAATGGTTCAAAAATATCTTTTTATTTACCCAAACTATCGCTCTAGAGTGTCAGAACAGGCATGCAACAAATCCCATATTCATTTATATGGTTATTTCGAGCTAGGACTGATGAATCTTGTCAAAGTTCATACCCCTAGTTACATATGTTATATATACACATCCACTTGTTTTTATCCATACATTATTTTGATTTAAAAATTAAATTTTTTTAATATTTCACCAAAATATTTCGTGTTTTCACTTTATTTAATGTTTCCCTAAGACCCATCCTTAAGAATTAAAATAATAACATCCGAAAAAAACTAAACCAACAATTGATAATATCTATATCGTCCCCCATTTTTATTAGTAAGCCTTAAAATACATTATATATGTCGTGATCTTTTAAAGATTGGTTAATGGAAAATATAGTACATATTACATGAATACAGAAAACATTATTTGAATCAATTTTAATTGATTTTTTAATAGTTCGTCCTATGTACAATTACTGAGTTTCATAACATGGGGACATACATAAAACTGAAGGGTGAGCATAAGCTGATCAAGGGAAAACAAGGGAAACAATTTAAAAAGGATATTGATGTATATAAATAATAAAGTGAGGAATATCATAAAGGCATGAAAGAGGCATATAATAATAATAAAAAATGAATAATAACATGTAAATTTGGCTACATAATTTAAAACAAGATTATTATATGGATAATTCCACTGTTTTTCATTGAGGTGTCACAGAAATTACCAAGTTCATTCACCAAGGCATCATGAAACATGTCATCTATTGAGATTAAATTCATTACCCAATGTGTTGGATTAGTATAAGGGTGAAAATTAATATGTAGTAATTTTAATGTGATCCACATACACTATAATAAACAAAATTAAAAAATAACCTGTGAATATTAAAATAAATGGGTTCTATATAAATATCAAGGCATTTAAAAAAAGAATTTAAAGAAAAGATAGGTATGTCACATAGAACACAAGGAAAGGGAATAAGGGTCCAATGAACCCCATTACTAGATTATAATAAATATTTTTAATAAATTTATTAAAACCCATATAAATTAAAAATATTTGGGAATTCACATAAATTAAATAAAATAGGAATTTATTGAGGAGAAGGGAGAAATATTCAAGAGTAAAATTTGGAGCCTAACCTATATAAAACATGGTTTTAGAAAGTGAAAAAAGATATGGGAAAATGGTCTCACATTCATAAATTACTATTATTATAGTAAATAGATATTATAAAATTTACTTAAGATCATAGTTTTTCAGTTTTAAATACACACCACATAAAAAAGAAACTTGGAAAGGAAAAGAGAAGTTTTGATTTCCCATAATTGGAATTTTGACACCTAAACTAGAGGATTGGGACCTAGGGGGGTAAAGAAAACCTTGGGAGTATTTATTGAGATTTAAACATACTATATAGATTTTATGAATTTTTATTTAATGGAAATGGTGAAATGTGTGGGTATTTATAGAAAAGGGGGGGATTTATTTAATAATTTCACAATAAAGTCATTAAATACTTAGGTAGTGGGAATTGAAAACCCATGGGCTTCCCATGGAATTTTACAATGGAATTGAATACTTGAGACACCTATTATCATATTTTAATCCACAAGAGTGAACCATAAAATTATATTACTTATTTTTTGCAACGATAGGTAATGTTTTTAAAAAATATCAATTTTAATTTTAATGTTTCTTTTTAAAATTTGAAAATTAAATTATATTTTGGGAAAATAAATAATTTCTATTAAAATAAATGATATTAAAAAAATTAAATATTATAATTCCTAGTTTGTGGTCCACTATTTTTCTCATAATTAATATATAAATATAATTTCATTAATTTAAATAAAAACCCAAAATTTTATTTTTAATATTCACCGAAATATATATATTTTAGAATATTCTAATAAATTCACCCAATCATATTTTTTATGTGATGATTTAAAAAAATATATTAAAAATGTAATTATAATTATATAAATATTATAATTATAATTTATAAATATACAAAATTTTATTTATTAGAAAAATATTAGAAGAAAATGGATAGTATGATTTCAGACACTTGAAAAAAATAATATTATATTAACAATTATATTTGAATAAGTGTGCTTTTAAAAAACTACATCGTTATAAAAAACAATATTAATAAAATAATACAATAATATTAATTTATATCATGTGAAATATATAAATATATTCTCAAAACTAAATTTCCAAAATTCCATATCAATTTTATTAAGAAAAACTATTATCAAAACACAATTTACAAAATACAAATTTATTTATGAAAAATGAATTAACAATTATGAAACTAAGGAATTGATTCATGACCCCTCATATCTTACAAATAACACCTATATTTGTGATGTATTTTGGTGATAAATTCATGGGGAAACTCAGATAAAATTGCTCGAGTGGTAATTTCTAGTAACATTAGATTCTCCCATATGCGATTTTTTTCAGACTTAAATTGTTGAATCATTTCTTGAACATCATATAAATAAAATCCGAATGATTATACCTACATAAAAATACATGAAAAATGGCTTCATATGACATCACTATATTAGTTGAGGCCATAGTTTCTCCTCTCTTCCTTAATTATCTTTTTCAATACTATTTATAATAAAAAATTATAATGATAGTATTATTTGCAATGGATACATTTCAAATACTTCTAACTGGACAAGATTCATATAATGGTCAAACCCATATAGTCACAATTATCATTATACATTATTAATTCATAATTATATATTGAGTGGGGATCAATGGAAGGGGAGCTCTGCTTTACCAGTGACCATGTTCCCCTTTCGATTTATGGTTTCCCATCATGGTTTTCCAACATTTCCACAGATTTTCTCATATCGATGGAGGCAAGGAGAAGTGTCCTCTTCTTGTTGGTTCAAATCCTATCAAACCAGATCCGGATAACCCTGATGAAGGAATGGTACAAGGAAGTCGTGCGGATTCCATGACTGGAATCGTGAGATGCGTCATCTTGATGGAATCCAGGTACACCAAATCTCTCTTCATATGAGTTCAGTCTAGGGGTTGAGGTGGATCTATGTGGTGGGAGATTCCAAAGGGATTATATTTGATAGATCTGCACTGGCTTCCTTGTCAATGGTGATTACAAGTGCTTTGAATGGATGCAATACCTCTGATGATCCTCAGTTTGCTGATGATAGGACTTGTAGGACTCAATCTAGGGAAACCAGTCTGGTTGTGTCTGGATCTATTTTTGCAGTAGCCAATATTGAGTATTTATTTAAAGAAGAGATGGATGAGAGGCCTCGATCTCTTGTGGAGCATGGTGATGCTCGGCGCGCTACAATGGGGTTGGTCAATAATAATGGTGAGTATGTGCCTCAGCATGCTATGATGGAGAAGGATGAGAATAAATTCTCATCAGAAGAAAAAGTCCATAAAAGTAGGCACTTCAAAAATATTAAGCATTCTATCCAAAATTGAATTGTGAAGAACGGTGATACTGCTTGGTTTATTGGCAACAAAGATGCTTTTTTGACAGATTCCAGACTAGAAAGTTCTCTATCATTGCTCGGATGATACTCCATACTGGGGTGAAACTTTGGAAAGTTGATGATGTTGTTCCAAAACTCACCTAAGTATGGAATTATTAAGATTTGAAATGCATACCCATGGGTAGAGGTTTCTTTCACATTATTTTTCCATTGGATGAACTATAGCTCAGAGCTTGGGGGATTGGGAAAATTTCTTTAAATCCAGGTATGATCTTCTTTCAAGAATGGGATTTCCAGTTTAACCTATTTGCTATTCAAAAATACTCACTCTCAAGTATGGATTAAAATTATTGTTCATAACTAGATTTTATGGAAACCCAAAATTCTTTTTGAAATTAGGTCATCTGTTAGTATTCTAATTTAAATGGATCATGCCACAGAGGTAGCTAGGTACATGCTTTTTTATAGGGTTCTGGTGGATGGAGATTTAATCATGTGTTTAACTAACAATATACTGTTGTCAGAATTGGATGATGACATACCTCTTAAATATGAATATGAAAATTTCCACATTTTTGTGTGGACAGTCAAGAAATTGGGAATGTCAAAGCTATAAGTCATAAAAATGTGGTTTTCTTCTTTTTTCTCTATAAAATGGCATCAAGAGGCATCTTGTAGGAGGAAACTGAAAATGTAGTCTAAGGTGGAGCATAGTGCTGACCGATCAACAATGGGGTGTGGTTCTTCAGGTCAATGTCGGAATAAAAGAGAAGCAAGTGTAGAATAATGGTGGTAAGAACTACTGAATTGATAGGAACAAAGAGCATATTGATTCTCATCCTATATGAATGACTGAGTTCGTAATTCCATGAATGAGGTCATAATTACAAAGCAAGGAGAGCTGAATAATAATTATTTAGGTAATTATAAAACTAGCGAGGAAATGGTCCATTGCACACTGATTATCAAACCTGAAGTTGAAGAGCATCTCAACCCAGGTAATAATGAAAATCAACCAAATATCCAAGCAGAAATCAATAAACTCAGAGAAAAACAGGGTAATCATTTAAAATGGGATGATAGTGAAGATGATTCCCCAAAAAAACATTCTTATATTCTGGCATTGGGTAAAGGGAAAACAATTATTGTGGATGATGAAGGAATTCAACCCATCTCTTCCTGGAAATATAGACAAATTAAAGAATACTAATACCTTATGCCAACCATGGTTACCAGGTCTCACAGACTCGTTGATTCTGAATCATAATTGTATGACGGTTATGAATCTGCATGCCAGTTTGATTATGGATTTTGATGCATCTTTTTTTGGACTTTTCATGAGGGCATAACTACTTGTATGACCCCATCTATCTTTATTTTCATTTAATTTAACTTTTTTAATAAAAAGTTCTTTTTTCCTTGGCCTATTTATTGAAAAATTAAATATATATTTCTTTTTTGAGTAAAACATAATATAAAACATATATTTCCCAAGGAATATTTTTCATTCCAAAGGTTTGGGCTTTACATTATAGGAATGGTGATCCCAGTTATTTATCTCAAATGAATTCCATTATTAATATTTTATATGTATGTCTTATTTTGATTCGAGATAAATGGATATTGAAATGGATTCATGAATAGGATTTTCTAAGCCACCTAAAACGAGTTTAATTTATTAAAATGGAATTTAATGAATTTATTTGGAAAAAATGTTTGTTTTTCTTTCATGTGAAAAAAATTTATTTATAATTATCACATAATATTAAATATAATGTTTAAATTCATATGAGTTCCCATGTGTTAATTAGACTTGCGGTTATCCACATTTTTGAGTCCATTAATTATAATTTTTGCTCATCCCACATTCTAAAATGATTTTCTCATGAATTAAGTATGTGTAATGTAACGAAAGAATTAATGTTTAAAGTTGTGGATATTTGACATTATAATAAATAATTCATTATTTTAAAAGAATCATTTTTAGGAATAATGGATACTTATAGAAAGTATCTATAGAGAACCAGTATTATCATATATGGATATTACATCATATTATATGAATATTTAAAATATCACAAAAAATACATTACCGATGAACACAACAATTTTGGTTCATTATGAAACTTTAAAACATAATCATATATGTTTTTTTAATGTTAACCAATAATTACTATAGTGATCTTACCCATTAGTACTCATACTAAATTTCCTTCTTCATAAACTGGGGAATGAAAACATAATAAATGGGTTAGCTCAAATGCTTCGTAGGGGTAAAAATTGAAATGCATAGGCACAACATGATCAAATGTGTATTATAACACAAGAATTAAAATTTAGGACCATACCCTTCATATTAAAGATCATAATCCTGAGACATGAAATAAATATTTGAACTTTGTAATACATTAATCATAAGTACATTTAGAGAACCCGTAATTAAAACATAGCATCAGGATAACACATAGAAGTTTGGGACTACAAAAAATAATATAAATCCCTACATCAAGGATACCTTAAAATACCTTCCTAACATGTTAGGATTGAGATAAACAACCACTTTGATGCTTAGGTCTACGGATGGCCTATGGTTTACCCTCTTATTTTTAGTCATTGGATGTTCTCCCATGTAACCCCTTGTTATTGGGCTTAGGATGAACTCCTTTGTACCCTCTGGTTTGCAAGGTTGGGATGACCTCCCATGTACCCTCTTGTTTTTAGGCCTATTTGGAACTCCTATGTACTGTATTATATTCATCGTCGTATTCCATTCCATGTACCCTATTGTATTAGTCCCGGGAATTCCTCATGTGTATCCTCTTGTTTCAGGCTTGGGATATCTTCCAGTGTACCCTTTTCTTTTTGGCTTCGGATGCCCTCTCATGTATACCATGATATCATAAAACACATACCATTAAAAAATCATTATAGAGAGATATATTTAGATCTTATCCCATAATAAAGTCATACAAGAATGTGACACGAATCATTCTCCATATCATGAAACAAGAGAATATTTGAGTTCTAAAAATATCTAATCCTAAACCATAAAATAAAATTTTTATTAGAAATATCACATCAAAAAAATGGAGAATGTATCGGTTTCATAATAATTTCATAAAATCATAACTCATGAAAAAAGAGTTTCAATAGAAAATAACGTGTGTAATACGAAAATGTGTCATAAGTATCCAAACATAAACCATTCAAGAACTAATATGAATGAATCGTTTATACCATTTCTAACATTTGAATGAGTAACATAAATGAATGTCTTGTTATATTAAAATTATATTTGAATGATATTTTGAAAACATTTTTGAGGAAAATATCCTTTCATCTTTAAAAAGACTGTTTAATACATAAAACCCTTAGAAAATCATTTTGTTCAAAAATTAATCGATAAAATAGAAAGAATTATTGAAATAATTTTGAAATCCTTTTAACCTATAAACATATTAATGAATTTAAAAAAAATATTCAAAATTATTTATAATAATATACTATAAAAACATATAACTAAAATTTGAATACAATTTTAAAATTATTTCATCAAAAATATATTTATAACCATTGAAAGAGTCTTCAAAAATCATATAAAACAATATAATATTTCTGAAAAAAATTTCATAGAATATCACATTAAAAAAATGAATTTTATGAATATATGTAAATATTTTATTTAAAAATAATTAATTCATAATCCTATAACTGATTGATAAAGGGAATAATGGTCATGACATTGGGTAAATCTGCATAAGCTGAACATTCCATTTCTACATTAAAATTTCAGAAAATTGACTTGATTGATAAATGAAAAGAAGATTAATTTTTTAAATTTTTTTAAAGGCAATACATTGTTAAAAATATCTTTTACATCTAATAGGATAATATTAAAACTTTTTTTCTAAACATTTTTTTAACATGGTTTTAAAATAACATCGACTTCTAACTGAAAGGAAGGATATAGCCACATTTTCATGAAATGTTTTCCAAATTATCAGAAGTATCAAAGGGTGCAGTAATTGCATGATTAAATAGATATAAAATTAATATATATAGGGTAGGAAAATTCATGATATTTCATTATTGATGGATTAATTGATTTTATCAATGAAAGCATAATTTTAAACAATCTCGATAAACAAAGGGATTGTAACAATAAACTATTACCAATTTGGTAACATTAATTCACTATCAAAAGAGTAAAAATAACTGAACATTACCTATCATGAACATAAGTACATTCATGATATATGAAGTCTGAATGATATATATAATCTTCATAAAATATTTAGGTACGTGACATGGCATGTGTCCTAAGGAAGGAAAATTGAGACAAAGTTGCTTTTTCGATTCGTTACAATTTCAAAAAAAACCCACATGACAGAAATATAATAAAAAGGTTATGTAAATATTCAAAAAATTAACTATAAGAATCATGTAATAAATCGATGGAATGTATACAAACAGAACAAATGAAAAGACTTTTTGAATAAGGCATGTATCTCATACAAATAAAAAGTGAGATGAAATCCCATGACCTTGTTTCTTGGATCCAATTATACTCATAAATATTTACTATATAATAAACATATGTTAATTATACATAAATTATAAAGAAATATTATTGTATTTAATATCGTATTTGGATTGATGTTGATAATATATTATCCTTTTGTTATCAATTCTATGTTAATGGTTCACTTTGGGTAATATTATCTTTCTTCTTCAATTATTTTTTAATTTTTTATAACATTGGTCCTTATACTTATAGGATGATTTATAGAATGTAAACCATGATATAAATATCGTGTATATTCATCAATGATTTATTATAAAATTCTATATAATATATAATTAGGAAATTGAATAAACGGTTCATAGAGATGTTAGGCCATACCTATACATAAATGATGTTTCCTTTTTATTTTTTTATATTTAAATAATGAAGTTAAGAAAAAAATATTACAATTAATTAAAAAAGTATAAAATCATATATATGTATAGTTTCCATTATAAAATCCACCATATGTATTATATATATGTATAGTTTCCAACATAACATCCACCATTAGAGGTGGAAATGGAAAAAATAAAAAATAATCATTTCATGAGGTGGTTGTTTTCCAAACACGTAAAAATTTTATATGTTTCCCATTAGATGGAAGTGTGTGTAATTTTATATAAAACCATTGTCATAAAAACATATTCATATATGGAGTATATTAGTGTTGATATAAAAGTATGAAATACTTATAGTTGTGGGGTGTAGAATTGAAATAAAATTAAAGAATGTGATGAAGAATATTACCTCTTATTAATGTAAGTCATTTTGGTATTGACTAGAGGTATTTTCCAGATTTATTAATGCATAATTGGATGATTATAGGGTGATGGGTTGAAATCTAGTAGCTATTTGGGATGATATTGATCATGAAAAATGTTCTTGAGAGGTGTGATGATGTGGGAAGAGAGGAGGCCTTTTACACTAGTCTGTCCTTGTTTTTCACATGGAATGTGGATCGTATAATGGACTAAATTTGATAAAAGGGATTATAGGGTCTAAATATTACATGAGAATGAGTATTGGGAATTTTTATAGGTTATATTTCCCTTAATTTTATGTCTTATTCTACTGTTAATGTTACTATTTCGACAATCATTATAATAAATTTTAACTTGATTCACTAATCTTTTTTGTCAAATACTATGTTGACATTAATAGAAATTATATATATTGCTGATTGAAATATGGAATCCATTTTGACAAATAAAAATAACATAAGTTGAAGAAATTAAATTAAATGTAATCTTACAGTCGGGAGGACAATGTGAATTTTTAAAGTAAAAACATTCAAATGTTTGCTATGTTTTTATAGTCAATTTTGAAGTGAACATTATACCAATTTGCTAAATCAGATAAATAGATAAAAATATTAACCAAATTAAAGGTTCAAAATAATTTAAATATTAATTGAACCTTATAAATAAATAAGTTAAATATGTTTTTTGAGTATAAATTAAGTATTTTTTACAATTCATTTAAATATGATGTTTCCCAAATTAATCAATAAAAATAACTATAAAATAATTTCTACATAATAAATTCAAAATTAATGTTATTTTATCTAATTCAATTTCTAAATTTTTGTAATATTAATTATATTATTTTCATATAATATCATTAAAATCGTTTTATTTGAGAAAATATTATTTTTAAACATGTAATGATATTACAAAAGATTATATTTTTCAATATAAATACTTTCTATTTATATAAAACCAATATACATTTTTTGAAAAATAGTTATTACTATTCATGTGAAAATAATTCTTTAATTAGATATTTTTTATAAATAACTGTATTATGTGAATTTTGAAATATAAAATTTAAAATTACTATATTAATTTGAAGAAAACTATTTCACCAAATCCTAGGGTGTAACATTATACCACCACTAAAATGATTTTTTCCCAAGAAACTTTTTTTTAATTTATAAGTCTCATAAATGAAATATCAACCTCTAGAAACAGATATAATAAAAATAAATTCTAAAACATCCATTAAAATGAAATGTTGGAACCATACCTGTTACCCAATGTAACATAAAACTAGGTTTCTACATATGAGAACATAAGCTGGGAGTGAAAATTTGATATGTGGTAAAACATAAATATTAATAGGGACTGATTTAAGTCATCATAAATAGATATATGATTGATCAATGAATATTGTAGGGCCTCAATGTCAGAAATCTGCAATGATTTTAAAAGGCCATTAGTTCTATGAATACTCAGGTATTATAAAAACACATTTTATTTATCATTATCCTATGGTTGGGTAATTAATTTATTTATTGAGAATATAAGGAAATGTAGGTACCAGATATAATCAAATAAACAAAATTTCATTATTTGGTTATATTTATATTTATTTTGAATTCAACCATTATATCATGAAATTGATGTCTAAAAGTTATCCTTGATTCCTAAAGTACTAAAATGCATTTTTAATAGATATAATGGACCATAATAAAATTAATTGTATAACTCTTTGCCTCTAAAAAATATTCCATATCAATATGGTTAATGCATTAATATATATAATAGTGTAAATGTACTAGTTCATCATTAAAATTTATTTATAAAAAATAATTACACATTAACCAAGACATCATGTATGCTAATGGTAGGTGTGAAACCATTATCATCATTCGGTCATGGTTTGAAGACCCATGGCCTTTCAAGTCATGATTCGATGTCACAAGACAATCATGGAATCCTTTTCCAAATCTACCCTAATATAACTTCAAATACAAATAGGACCAAAATTCATAAAATACGGTTAATCACAAAAAATTCTTTTAACTATGGTTTTTAATAAAATCACAATACATAAATAATTTAGCTAAAATTTAAATTGAACTATCTATTAAATTTTACCCTTATAACCATTATAACTGATAATCATCTAAATATTTAGATGAAATATGAGAAAATCATCTTATCATTGACTCCATGTATATTATAAATAAGATTTTGGTTTTGACTTTCCAATAATGTGAATACCATCAACATGTACTCTATTGAAATGAGGAAATGTCTAGAATTACAACAAATCATTATTGAAAACTTGTTTTTTCCTTATTCTATGTTATATTGAATATATTCATTAAATCGTAAAATGATGTAAGCTTCTTCAATGATAATATGGACCACCTTCAAACAATTCCTTAAATAGTTCCATGATAATTAGTACCATCCAATTTACATATTCTTATCACACATTTCTTTATCCAAAAAACATTATATAATCCTATGGGACATATTAATGGTTATATTTACTTTAATCATGTGTTTTTCATGAACATCATCTTGACATTAATTTTATTTTATATTCCTTTTGATCCATTAAATATATTGTTTTAGTGAAAAACACATACATACTAATACATATATATTTCCCAATTCATATAAAATAATTGTTGAATCCAAATACATAAAAATTTCAATTATTCCACTTCATAATTAATCCATTAACTAGGATACGACCTCCTATTACATATTACATATTTCCATTCACATTTCATCTATAGTCTCATCATCATCTCTAATGTAACCCTTATTCACACTAACTTACAGATTATAATCAATATCATTCTTTTTCAGATATTTATTTACATATTGACCATTTTCCAAGACTTACAATAGTTAATAATTGATTATGCCTTAGGAAGGCCAATATTACCATCGATTTCCTTAATCTAACACATCATTTTTGTATTTAGTCACCTTATCTGTGTTCATTACTACAGTAAAAAAATAATCATGTTCCAATAAGACATTAACATGGGTTATTCTTATCACATTATTGACTTATAGGAAGTTGAATCTTATTTCCTCCACAGTTTCCATTACCGCAACACTCAACAGAATCTTTCCACTACTTTCTTGGAGAACCCATGAGTTGGTTAAGGTATATGTCATTAATCATGTTATGTGAAAACGGATTAGGAATGATCACAACATCTTTCACTCTAGTGATTATCACAAATGACTGCTCATTAGAAAATCATCCATCATATAAAAAATTAATCTAGTTCTCTATGGTTTCCTCCATTGACTAAAATATGAAATCATAGTGTACTCATTATATATCATAGAAAAAAACCACATAGTCCTGAAAATAATGGCTTATAGGATTTATATATCATAACACATTATTTAATTTATGAGACTGTAGGATTATCCTAGTTTATTCATAAAAGACTTATTTATAAATAATTCATGATGGTTAATGAAGTGTTTTTGATTTCTGAAAGCATATCACCCATGAGTTTTAATCTTGGTGTGCAAAAAACCCCATTGTCATATACCAAATTACCCTAAGTCAGCCCAAAATATCATGTTAGGTTTTTTATTCTTAATTACATATATTCTATATCCAAATCCACATATATTATCCAAACAAGGATGTGTTACTAGTAAACCAATCACTCTATCCATAACAATTGTTCGAGGAAATTTTACTTATTATTATTTCATCCTTATACTTATCCTTAAATACATCCCTATAAAAATACTTATAAATATCCCAAGAGATATTAGTAATGTTTTATCAAACTATTTTTCAAATATTTACTTAATTTTTGCCTTTGACACTCACTATAATGATTGAGGAATCACATACTTGGATATTACATGTTTTTAGTAGAATATTTAGTATATTAATAAAATTTCATGCCTAGGGGCCATAATAGTTTTGTTTCTTATGAAAACATGGAAACATAATATTTTATCTTAGTGAAATATATTCAATAACAACCATAAATATAAACCCCATTAGTACCCATACTTAATACCTTTATTTATAACCATGTGAATGAAATCATAAAAAACCAATGAGCTCAGATGTGCAATAAGGGTAAATAAATAAATGAGTAAGAATAACATGAACATAAGGGTATTAGAAAATGAGAATACAATTTGAAGATCATATCTTATATATTAAATATCATAATTATGATACATCAAATAGATATAGATGTTCATAAGACATGAATAATATGTAAATTTAAACTCTAAGTCATGAAAACTGAACATAGGGATAAGAAATAGATTTTTTGTCAGAAGAAGAATCACAAAATAGCCTATTTCACAAATACATACCAATACCTTTTAAAAATTTAATGATTTTGATAACTCCCATATACCCTATTATCTTCAGTCATAGGATGACATCCAATTTACCCTGTTTTTTTGGGGATTGGAATTCTCTCTTCTGTTATGTATTGTTTTCAGTCATGGGATGACCTCCTATGTACCCTATTATATTTATGATTGGGATTCCCTATAATTTATCCTCTTATTTCATACATGGGATTCTCTCCCTGGTACCCTATTTTTTCAGGATTTGTATGGTCTCCCTTGAAAACCTTTTTTCTAGGCTTAGGATTCCCCCCTTGTACACTATTGTTTAAGGCTTTTGATTCCCTCTTATGTACCCCTTGATATCAAAAAGGTGTTATCATTACCAAATTAATTAGAGGGATATATAGGACACAACCTTCACATAATGAAATCATACATGCATGAGCCAAAAAATATTCACCATTTCATTGTATAAGAAAATATATGTGTTTTATAAACATAAAAATCATTATCAATGAAATGAATTGGGTATCATTTACAAAACGAAATAACCTATGAAAAAACTATATGTTTCATAATCATTTTATGAAAGTATAACCCATGGAAATTAGTGGTTTCCAAATCATATAACCTGTGGATGAGAAATGGGTGTCATAAGTATCAAAACATAAACAATTATAAAAAAAATATGAATGGAACCTTTGTATCATTTCCTAAAAAAGAAGGAGAAATGACAATAAATTTTATCATAGATGTAAAATAATTGGGAAACATATTTTGAGAAAATTTCTTGTATTAAATATCCTTTCTACTTTTAAAATACTTTTTAAATAGTAAAAACTTTTGAAAACCATTTTCATATAAAATTAATTAAAACTATGAATAAAGCCTTGAAATCATTTTTAAATTCTTGTTCCCTAGAAACTTATAAAAGAAGAATGAAAAAAATTTGAAATTTATTTATTTGTAAATAATTTTAAGTATTATAATGACATTTTGAAAACATTTAAAATTAATTTATTTGAATATAAAATGAAATCATTTAAAAGAAGATATGAAAATTATTTAAATTAGTATGATAATTTTAAAAACCTTTTTAATTGAAATGATATAAAAAAATCCAGAATACTAGGAAATAATTTTTTTCAAAACAAATAAATTTTTAATATTTTAATGGAAGCTTCAAGGTAATAATGATCATAACGATATGTAAATCAGTACATCCCAAACATTCATTTTTTACCATAAAAAATTTTAAAAAGTGTTATGGTCGTAATATAATAAGAATATTTATTTTTAAAACAATATTTTAAAATGTAAAAAATAGGTAAAAATATTCATTAAAATAATATTATAATGTTAATTCAGTTTTGGAAAACATTTTTAGAATATTATTTTAAAACAACACTAATTTCCTTTTAAATGTAAGGATATATCTATATTTTAATGAAAAAATTATCATAATTATCATAATTAAAAAATTATAAAAATGGTAAGACAACATAAATATTATATTCATATCTGAAGGGTATTAAAAATCATGCGAGTTTTTGAGAAATGGATCATAAAATTTTATATATTGAAGCATAATAATAAAAAATCACAAAAAACATATATTGTAACAATAAGATATTACCGTAATGTTAACATTAATTAACAATGGATAGAATAAAACATTATAAAGGTTTTCTATAATTAAATTAATTATCTTAATGATATAAAAATTAATATGCATTGTATATACCTTATATTGAATTATAGGTGGAAGACATGACATGTATCTCAGTGAAGGAAAATTGATAGAAAGATGATTTACGCATTTGGTATGTATTGAAACATTACCAACATGAAATAAATATAATCAAATTAATATCTATAAACCCATAAAACTAATTATAAAAATAATTAAATACATCCATGGGATGTATACACACCAAAAAATGAAATCAGTGGTGAATAATAAATATATCTCAAATAAATAAAATGAGAGATGAAATCCCCTTACCCTATCATGACTACCATCATAGTCCAGAACTTTTACCCTATAATAAATATAATTTTATTATATATAAAAATTACCCAACCATATTATTATATATAATATTATAAATGGTTTTATAATGACTTTTTATTACTATCTTTTTAATAATTCTTCGTTAGGTTTTATGTTTGGGTAATATTTGATTTGTCCTCCACATGTTTAATAATTAGTTATATCATTGTTCATCATAATAATTATGATTTACAGAATGTATAAAATTATATAAATATGATTTATATTTGGTATAAGTTTATTATAATAATATGTAAACCATATAAATATGAAATGGAATACATTATTCATATATACGATAGGATGTATGTACGCATGAACGTTGTTTCCTTTTTTATTGTTGCATTGAATGAAACAAGGTAAAAGAAAAATATTTTTATATATTTTTATATATTACAATTAATTTATTATTATTATTTCATTTATTTTAAATAATATATATAAACATATCCTTAATACATTTCTGGTAATGTGTGAACAAATCACATGACTTTGAGTGGGTGATAGTCTACACTTCCTCATATGAAATTATCATATTTACCCAATATGAAAAGAATAGAGGTTTGTTATAAATAATAATTAAAAAGTCAAAAATAAAATAAATATGTCATATATATATAATATATACGAATATTTTTCATCATAATATCCTCCATGGGAGGTGGTAATGGAAAAATACACAATCATAGTTTCCTGAGGCGATAGTTCGCTGAAAAAATAAACGATATATACATTACACATTAGATGGATGTGTCGGTAAGTGTAGGTAAAACCCTTATCCTAACACATAAAAGTATATATATGATACTTTTATGAAAACAAGAAATGAATAACAAGAGTTTAGGGGGTGGTAAATTGAAATAAGATAAAATATATTTGGGGATAAATATTAACCATTATTATTTGAGTAACTCCTTTTAGTAATCACCAAAGGGATTGCATGAATTGATTAATACATGGTGGGATTTATATAAGACTATTCTATGTATATTTAAGAGCTTTTATAGATGATATTGTTCGATCAAATTTTACATGAGAGGGGTGAAGAAGATGGAGGATAAGAGGAATATTATTGTGGATGAAGAGTCACACTCTTGTAAATTTTAGGAAGGGAATTACACCCACATTTGATCAAACAAAACATGATCGAATTATAGAAATAATTTGATAAAATGGAGTATAGAGTCTATATATGGCCATAAAATTAGTTTTGGATGCGTTTATAGGTAATTTGGACCATTATTTCAATACATAGTCTATCATGAAGCTTATTTTCTTCCTTAATCATTATAATTAATTTTAAGGGCATTCACAAATATTTTAGAAAAAACTTAGTTTAAATTATTAGTCCTTATATAATATGATTTTTCAAAATATGGAATCTATTTTCAGAAATTTTGATCATAGAATTGGTAGAAATTAATTTTAAATTATACCTATTGTTTGGTCGATAATGTGGCTTTTTAATAGTATAAACAATTGAATGATTAATATATTTTTAGAGTTAATTTTAAAGTTAAATTTATTTTATATACATAAATTATATTATATGATAAAACTAATATATAATTAATATTTTGATCTAGTTTATAATATAATCTATCCTTAAAAATAAATATATGAATAAACATGTCTGAAATAAAGTTCTATATTTTCTACAATTAATTTAAAATTATATTTCTCAAAAAAAATCCCTAGAATTCACTCTAATTTAATTTCATCATTATAAATTCAAAAATGATGTTTATTTTATCAAATTTTATTTATAAGTGACTAAAATTAATTTTATTATTTTTTAAATATAGACATGAAAATTAGTATATTTAAGAATATACTATTTTAAAACATGTAAATACTTTACAAAAAATTATATTTTTAACTATAAATATGTTTTATTTTTATAAAACCATTATAAAAAATATTTGAAAGTTATTTATTTAAATTCATATTAATATGTTTAATAAAAAAGTTATAATTATCTCATTTTTATAATTATACCAATAAAATGATGCTTTGTAGAAACATGTTGTTCAGTTCAGCGTACACCTTTCCAGTGTTGCATGTAGCTCAATCCAAGTTTGTGATATGTAAAAATAAAGTCTTACATAATGATTTAATAAAGAAAAAATGTATATGTGTTGTAGGAAATGAAAAATATCCAAATATTTAATTAATTTGAAATACATATTTACAAAATCACTTGGTGTTATAGTATCCACAGGGTATTTTATTGTATTTTTTGTATGATTTATAGCCTAATTATATAAAAATAATCCCAAAATATCCACAATTTAAAAGAAAATAAAATTGTTGACATAATGCAATGATTATTAAATGATTATGGAATGAACCTTATAAAGTTGTTTTAGATGATTGAGACTTCATTAATAGTGTATATAATTATTAGCTCCTGGAATTTTTAACATGTTTTTTCCTGGAGGAGTATTTTTCTTTTTGAGTGATTAAGTTCAATAATCTATGCACTTTTTTATTTCTACAAACATGTAGTGTCGTTTTAGAAACACTAAATTTTAAGAGATACTATTTTCACTAAATGATTCATATACATCAACACATCACAATTTTATTCTCATTGTATTATCTAGGTTTTGATAAAACTGTCAAAATATTAATTACTCCCCTCTTCTATTTCATTTTAAAATTATATATATCATGGGGGAGTGCGATGTTCTAACCAATGAATGAAAAATGTTCTTAGTAATGTCCATTTTAATAAATAGATATACCCTGTTTTACTCACCCTCATAGGGTACATACCTTTCTTGAGACCAACACATGATATTATAAATCAAGGATTCCAATGGGTTATTATCTATTTTAGTCCATAATTTGTTTTAAAACCATAAAGGGATTATGATTACCGATGATTATTTTTAATTTTAGAATAATCGGATTCAAAATATATTAATGATTATATTAATTTATTTTCAATATTGCTACCACACATTGGATTATAATTATAATGAGAATAGGAGAATTATTAGAGAATGTTTGAATATATCGTGACACCGATTCCAGAAAATATGTATGGAGGTGCTTTTTCAAATGCTATATACATGATGGTTATGTCATGTAACTCCTCAAACATAATGTGGAAATAAGATCGAAATGTATATGAATCTTATTCAAAGGGAAATAAAGATAAATTTCAGGTTCTATAAAATAATTATAAGGATTTGATGATACACTAATAAATACAAAAATATTTTCTTTGATTTTTTGAATTTTATTGTGGAATACATGAATTGACATAGAGAAATCTTTGAAATATCAATATCATGAATATTATCATAAGAAGATCACAGTCATGTTTTAATTAAAAGGTTCTCATATTATAATATAAATAACTAAAGGATTTGGTGATGAGTAGTATATTTAGTAATCTTATAAAATAAAATTTGAATAGTGATAAAAATGAGTCCATTATTATAAAGAACTACCATGATGTGGCATTGAAATTAATGAAAAAACTCACATTAGAAGATAATCTTGAAGATAAGGAATCTATTGAGGTGATATCTTTGATTTCTTCAAATATACAATGTGTAAAATTAAAATTCAAGTTTAATATTACATTTTCATTATTTCAGTGAATAATATATTGTAATCTCAATGAAAAGTGTCTAAATAGATTTTTAAATAAGGAATAAAGGGGACTTTATTAAACACATTCATAAAAAATAAAAACATTATTTCAATGTAAATTATTAACCATATGTTAATGGATGTTTTAAAATTTTCTATCTTAAAAAATATCAATGAGGAAGTAATAGGGAATCTTACTTAATCTCCACAACTTGAGACCTAAAATCCTTAAACTATAAAAGTTAAGAGGTGATTTGATCTAAAGGTTGAATTAAAATATACATAAAAAGATATTAATTATTTGCGAGGAAGAAAATGAAATAAAATGATGTCATATTTGACTCAAAACTTTATATTTATTAGAAATAAATATATATTCCATGTTAATGGAAAAAATAAAATAGCTAAAGTCTTGAAATAAATAAAACATAGAGAAATAGGTTGATTATAATCTTAAAATTAACATGCAGTCTAGGATTATTTATATTTTCACTAATTATATGATAGATCATTAAAAAATAATAGAGTAACTTGATTGTGAGGTCATAATGATTTGATAAAATATTTAAAATCAATAATGAATGACAAATCACATTTTAACTATAATGACCGAGTCTTTTTCAATGATAACTATTTCCTAAAAATGCATGTTTTCCCATGTCAGAAAAAACAGATGTGTAATTTGAAATGTAACCATTATCTTTTGAACATTATGATGACCATTGGTCAATATTACCTTTGTAAATAGAACTTTAGATAAAAAATTTGATATTATATTTATTGTTTATAAGATTAAATGACATAGGATAATTAATGTGGACATTAGAAATGATGGACTTAACCAGTAGAGTCGAGTCACACAAATCCCACTTTTCAAGAATATGGGAGGAATGTAGTATCACTAAGATTCTCTCTTGACTAAGGTAAGTACGAGATTTATTAGTTGATGTTTAATGAAAGCGCATATGATATTAGTTCAATTTAATAGAAATCACCTCTTAAACATTGTTATAGGATCCACCCAAAGAAACCATTACAATCGTTCACCATACGGTTAGAACACATGTGTTTGTCTTAAAGGGTTATTGGTTTAGGTTCTTATTGTATAAAATGCAATTTCATTGAATTTAAAAACAATTTATTCCATCAATTCCATTATATTAATAGTTATGTTTAATAAAATTGAGATGGAATTTGATTATTACATTTTTTCAGATCAAAATTGTACATTCTGGAAAATATATAAATGTTTGTAATGAACAAATATATTATGAATAGTTATTAATTTCATGAAATGGAATAATAAAAGAACTCATAATTCAATCTAAATGATGAAATAATTTTATAATTTTATGCATGAGAATGTTTACTATGCATTCAATATGAATTTTCTATCTATTATTATTTTAAATACATAAGGAATTTTATATTTAGAAGTAAAATTTAGAAAAAATTGATTATTATTCTAATAATACAAATACCATTTTTCATGTCATAATGTCGAAATATGGTTAGGGATAATTTAATAGAATTTGTAAAAATATTTGTTTTCTTGATTCATAGTAAAAATATGGTTTTGGGTTTTTGATAAGCTTAATAAAACTATAATTATATCATAATGGTAAATAAAATTTTGAAACAAAATACATGACTTAATATATTCATTTTATTATTATCCTGTATTTTAATATGATTTAATGAATTTTAAAAAGTATAATTTACATTCCATAGTTTAAAATGGAATCATTAACATTAAAAATTTTATTTTTTTAATCCTGAATTTCCCCTTGAAAATTCATTTATCTAATATTATTTTTAACATTTTTTATTATAATAATATAATAGGTTTCCCAAGAGTCCAATATAATTAGAAAATACCATGGGAAAGCCCATGGTTTCTCATTTTCCACCGCTTAGGCATCCAAGGAAATTATTAAACAATTCCACCAATTTTGTTATAAATAATGACACATTTCTCCAATTAAATTCATTAAAAACTCCTCATAATAAAATATATGGTATGTTTATCTCCCATGGAGTCATTAAATGGTTTCTTATATCCCCCCAGGTCCCAATACTCCTGGTTTATGAGTCACTCTTCATGGTAAGTGAAATATTCACAATTCTTTTCCATTAAAGATTATATTTTATTTGGTATTCCATTAAAAAATCCAAACTATGTAATTATTTCCATTATATTAAGTACGATTACTATAATAATAAATTTTTTATCAAATGGATACCATTCTCTCTTCTATTTTTACAGTTCTCTCAAATAATGTTTTATACCCATTATGTTGCTAATTTTATTTCAAAAATATTAGTTCCTCTTATTAAAAAATTCCCTTTATTTTCATTATGTGAATATGAAAAAATCATTATTTTCCTAGGGTATTCCCCAAGAGGTGTGAACTAATTACTATATTCCGGTATTAACAAACACAACACCCTAATTCAATTTTTTTGGTAATATATGACCAAAATATCTTACATTTTAGAACATTTTTAAGCAACATTATTTTTATATGAAACCCATAACTTTTATTCTCCATATGTTATTTATGAGATGATTTATTATGATATTTGTGGATCACATCAAATTTATTAAATATTAAGGGTTTTCTCTGATAGTGCTCCATTTCATTGAGTAATAAATTTAATATCCAAAGATTTTTTGTTTTCTAATACCTTGGTGAATATCTATAGTCATTTTTATAACCCCTCATTGATAAACCTTAGTGATATTCTAATAAATATATCATATAATTATTGTACCAACATTTTCATATTATGACTCAAATTCTTATTATTATGATATTCCTCTTCAAAATGCCTTTATGACATATCTCAAATTATTATTGATATTCCACCAAGATCTCATGTAAAATATTACACTTTCTTTCCCTTAATGGGAATTTTTATCACCCATTTCATTGATGTATGTTACCAGGATTTGAGATACAATAAATATATATATTATTATGCAATTACTAATCCTTTTGAGTTGTTTATTATATTGTTTAACATTTTTATGTATTATGTAACTTTTTTCATGGAAACGAAACATTTAAAGATCATATATTTTTTTACAATGTAATGAAATTTTAAATAATAAAATGGCGACATTCAATAGTTGGTATCAATGGAGAGTTTTGTTTTTTTTTGGAAATTAGGATTTTAAAACATTAGGAAGAACCATAGGGACATGTTTTAATATAGTGAAACATACATTTATTTAGGTCAAATAATAGTTAAGTGGTTTCAGAGTAATGAAATATGTGCCTGTATATGAACAAGTGGATGTGTATTTGGTACACATATACCTTGGTGTAAATCTCTAACTATGTGCATCGAGTGTCACTCAATGTATATAGGTACTCTAAAATAGGCCTTGTTTTAATCCTTCTTTGACACTCTCAAAATATATATTTGGTTAATCAGAGGCTTTTTATGATCCATTATGATGTATTTATAAGAAATATAACTTCCATTAATAAATAATATTTTTAAGATATATGTTTTAATATTTAAATGTTCTTATAGAATTTTAATATTATTAAAAGGTTCAATTTTCTCACTAATGTTATCTTTTAATTATAAAATCGTTGGAAATAGGACGAACTTCATAAATGTTGAGTGCAATAGACTAAGAACTGATGTCTCTTACAAGAAGTCAGATTAGAAAACTGCATGATAGTGATGAATCATCTAACTCGAGTTATTAGAAATATCTTAAATGATATGGAGACACTAGATTCCCCACAAAGTGAAGAACATTTTTTGAAGTCCTTTATGCATTAACGACAAACATATTTCTGTGAATATAAAAACACATTCCATTTTATACAACAGATAAGCTCAATCAAATAGTTATTTTATATACTATATTGTTTTTAATTAGATAATGTCACAATGCTCGTGTATTTCATAGAGGGATAAGATAATTAGTGGTTTACAGTAATTTAAAATAAAATTCAGCGAAGGTTGATTGATGCTATGGAGTGGGAATAGTTCTGGGAAACCTTTTAAAAAAACATCTTAATTTTTTGTGAATAAAAATATTAAATGAATTCCTAGATCTTAAAAATGATATTTATTCTTTAGGAATATCTGAAAAACCTTTAAGTTCCATTCTTGATACAATTTTATTTTTATCATTGAATCTAATTGGTTGTTTGATAGATACATTGGTTGACTAAGACCACATTTATAGATGAATGCATCCAACCGAGACAATCAATTCTTTGAGGAGATCATTCTGAGTGCTATGAAGGTTGGACTGGAGTTTGGAGAGATGAAGTAGTCCTAGAGGTCAAATTAAAAGTATAGATTTTTTGGAGAAAAACTTTGAGAGTTGCATTAATCAAGGAATATGAGGAATGAAAGTGAAACATCACACTTGAAATAACTATGTGAAGAATCATTCAAATAACTAATTGCTCATGACAATGAAATGATACATGTGTTGAATAGATTATAACATTTCTATAAATTTCTGTATAGAAGGGTAGCCTAACATTATCAATAGTAATGAAAAAGGGAAGATGGTGCATTCCCTGCATGACGTCCAATGATTTATGAGTGGAAAACCCTAGATAATTTATAATAAATTCTCTAATCTGATGGAAATGGTGGTAATTCACTATAAACCATATTTTAGTTCAACAGAGCTAGTTTGTGAATTTTCTTTCATGATGGATGAGGTTTATTCTCTAAATGATGGGTTGTAGCATAGTCATGTTTTTCTCTAAAAGAAAAAACTTACATTGTTTGTTCCTATTTTTAATAATTACTTTATTTCCTATATGTTTTAAAAAAATATAGAATCCATTCTAGAACATCTTGAAGTAGATTAATAAATCAAGACACCATGATGTGTTATACTAGAATCAATAGTGTGTAGAAACTATATTATTCCCCTTGGAGGGAACAATTTCCGCAAACATCTTATATTCATTCCCATGATTGAATTCAAAACTACACTAGGTATGGAATAGATTGCAAATCATAATTTTAATATCTAATTCATAAACACAAAAACATCAATATTTTTGAGAGTAAAACCTACAGTTATCCTTAATGGATAGATATCTCAACCTATTATTTATTTAGAATCACTTCCTTTTTTCCTTCATTAGAGAGTTGTTTAGAGAAAATGAATTATGAAATAATAGTATATGAATAAAAAAATAGCCCCATTGATCACAAATACATTGATATATTTCATGAGGAGTTTATAGTTATCATCTAGGTAACTATGTAGAGTTCTTCATTGATCTCATGCCTAGATCCAAGCCGATATAGAAGAACCCATATGGAATGGAAAATGTGGAGCTGGTAGAATTAAAGAAGCAACTCCACAATATTTGCGATAAAGGTATTATCTTACCAAGTGTGTTTTCATGGGGAGAAACATATCTCTTTGAGATGAATAATGATGAATTGATATGCCTATGCATAGATTGTAGCGAACTGAATGAGATCTTAATGAAGAAAAAATACCCTCTTATTAGAATTGATGATTTATTTGACAAGATTTGTTGGGTTAAATTATTCTCCAAGTTTGATCTTTGATCTAGTTATCATCAATAGAGGATGAAGAAAGAAGATATTCCAAATACCACCTTTAGATCATGATATTGGAATTATAAGTTCATTGTTATGAACTTCTTCATTACCAATTCACCTGTTATTTTCATGGATTTGATGTATATAGTTTTTATGTACTACCTTGATAACATTTACTGAGGTTTTATTGATTATCTTATAATATATTAGAAAATTTACAAAGAGAATGAGGATAACCTAAGGATTATATTGAGAACTCTAATGAAATGTGAGGCTATTTGGAAATGTCATTAAATGTGAATTATGGATAAAACATGTTTCATTTGTGGGGAACATCATAACCAATTAATGAATCACAGATGATCTAGGAAAGAAAATGGTTGTGGAAGAGTGGCCTCAACCTAAAATAATAATTGGGATTCATAGTTTCCTTGGTTTAGTATGATCTGTTTTTTTAAAACAAATATCATAGATTTATATCCTACTAACAATGTTAACCGGAAAAGCAGTTACATTCTTCTAGAAAAAGGAGTGGGAATTTTCTTTCAAACAACTAAAGAAGATATTTCTTATTTTACCCATGTTAAATATCCCCTATATTATATAATGAATAATTATTTTTAGTGATGGAAATCTAAAAGGGATTGGGTGTTTCCTCATGAAAATTGAAAATCTGATTTCTTATGCATCTCTAATGTTAAAGCCTCATAAGTAAAAGTATCCAACACATTTTATGGATCTAGTTTTGGTTCTTTTTCCTCTAAATATATAGAGGCACTATTATTATGGGGAGAAATATGAAATATACATATGCAATGTATATATTAAGTATATATTCACAAAAAAGTAATTGATCATGAGACATAAGAGATGGTTGAAATTTCATATAAAATATTATTGTTCAATTCATTGTCACCCTATAAGAGAAAAAAGTAGTTGATGCATTATATAGGAATGATATTATTATTCTATAATGGATGAGGTTTCAAGGAGATCCTTTGATCAAAGTTCTTTTAAAACTAGACATGGAAATTTTAAGTATAGGGGCATCATCAACTTAATCCCAAATGACTTATCGACTGTCCTTAATAGATATTATCAAAAATGATAAAATAGACGATCAATTATAGTAAAAGAGTATATAGTTTATGAATAATGTAATTTTTCTTAATTTAAATACTGATCAAGAAGGTGTATGTAAATTTCATTCAATTTTATGTATTTATCTTTTATGAAGATAAATAAATAACTAATGGATGATGTTCATAACTCTACATTATCTATACATTGTGGTATCACTAAAATATATTGGTACCTTCATGATCATTAAGGGTGGGATAAAATGAAAGGTGAGATTGTCGTTTACACTACAAGGTTCCTAATGTATCAATAAATGAATGTAGAGTGTCGAATTATTAAAGGGGTAGAGAAAACACAACCCATACCAATATGGATTTGGGAAAATATCACTATCGACATTTCCTTTGATCTTCCAAAAACAACCATGGAAAACAGATTTATATTGGTTATATTGGACCATCTCACCAATACAACCCATTTTATCTCTACTCGAGAATATTTATCTCTTTAAAAACATTTCAGGATTTACATAAAGGAAGTGGTGAGGCTGTATGGAGTGCCACATTCTATCCATTATTATCGTGATACAAGTTTAAAATGAAAATTATGGATAAGAATTCAACATTATACGAGTAATGAATTAAATTTCAATTCATTATATTACCCCAAAATTGATGGACAATATGAATGGATTTGTCATACACTTGAGGACATGTCTAGAATTTGTGCAATTGAATTTAATAGTGGATGGGATAACACCTCCCATTAGTTGAGATCTCATACAACTTAAACTTCCATTATAGTATTCTAATGGAAACTTTTATTGATCAATTTCGAAAGAAATGTGGAACTACAACTTGTTGGGATGAAGCTGGTGAAATAAATCTTTTTGGGCCTGTTCTTATGAAAGAGATGACATAAAATGTTCATGCAATCCAACAACAAATAAAAGATGATTCATGTTGGGAAAAGAGATCTTTTATGAACAATCAAAGGGACGTGTATTTGGATGTTTGAGACAAATTCATCCTTCTTATTTCACATCAGAAGAGTTTCATGTGGTTTGGGAAGAATGGAATGCTCATCCCTAGGTATATTCGCCTCTATGAATTCCTTGATCATAGATGAGAAGTGGCCTATCAACATGAAGTGAATAAAAATACATATAAATTTAATACATAATTCAAAATATCCTTCATGATTAAGTATATACATGACACTTCACAAGTATTGAGTCTTAGGGTGGTACAATATGAACATGACATCTCTTATGAGGAGACGCAAAAAAAGATCTTGGACCATAGAGACAATGTACCATGAAAAACTAATTCACACATTTTCAAAGTGTTGTGGATGAACCAAAAAATATGAAAAAGTTATATGGGAACAAAATGAAATAATAAGGCCACTGTAGCCACCCAATTTTAAAACTGAGAGTACGAGTTGAAATTTCAGTCTTGAAATTTCTTAAGGGGGGGGGGAATGTAGTGACCCAAACATTTTGAATAAAAATTGATTCCAGAAAATTTATTTTTTACAATTTCATAATCAACAAAACTACATAAGTATAATTTGAAATGTTACCATTGGTATTTCACTATTTTAAAAACCATTAATCAATATTATCATTGGAAACAATACTCATGATAAAAAATTCAATGTTATAATTTGTGTTTATAAGTAGAAATGACAAAGGATATTTAATGCAGAAAGGTGAAATGATGTCCTCAACTATTAGAGACATTCCATATGAATCCCACTTCTGATAAAATGAGAGGGAGGTAGCTTCAAATGGACACTCTATTGACCAATAAAATTCAATGAATTTTTAATTGATTCTTGAATGGATTTAGTAATAAGAAAAGTTTATTTTATTGGAAATAACCACTCAGGAAATGTTATCTGAGCCACCCCAAGAATCTATCACTATCACACTACATACCCTCGGGTCATACACGTGTATTTCAAGTGGTTATTTTTTGAGTCTGCAATTATATAAAATTTAATTTTTTTTATGAATAAAAATTTACATCCATCAATTCCATTTTAATAATGGTTTTGACAAATACAATTTATATTAAATATGATAAATTGGTTTTTGAAACCTAAATTTTACATTCGGTAAATTTTTTAAAAGATTATAATAAACTAATATATTATTATTAATACTTATTTTAATGAAATGGAATAATAAAATAACACTAAATTAAATATGATGGTTTAAATAATTTTATTGTTTCATGTGTTAGAATTTTTACAATTCATTTTCTATCCTCTAATATATTTAAAAATTAATTGTTTCTATATTCAAAATATAAATTTCTCATACATAAAGAATCATTCTTTAAAAAATAAATATCTCTTTTGAAATCATAACATAAAAATTACTTTATGTTGAATTTATAATATTTTTCTAAAATATTTTGTATTCTACTGAGTTGTATAATTAAAGTTTCGGGTTTTCAGAAAGTGTAATAACATTATAATTATGTCATAATTTATTAATAAATAATTAAAAAAATCAAGGATGTAATATTCTTTATTATAATTATATAATATATTTTAATATATTTTAATCAATTTCAAAATATATAAATTTCCTTCCAAATTTTAAAATGGAAACATCAAATTTATAAATGAAATTTTGTGAAAGCTTTTATTTCCCATTTACAAAATAAGTATTATAATATTATGTTTGTCTCTTGTGAATTAAAATTAGATAATAGGTGTCACAGGTGTCCAACAAAATTTGAAAATACAATGGTTAACCTCTTTTTTTTTAATTTGCCACCACATAGTAGTCCAAGGAAAGTATTGAACAATTCCCCCACTTTTCCTATAAATATCCACCGATTTCTCAATTTATATTCTCTAAAAATTCATCCTACATTATTTTATAGCAGTTATACTTTCCATGGAGTCCCATAATGTTTTACAATATCCCCCAAGGTCCTAGTCCTCATGTATTTTGAGTCGGTGAACATGGTAAGGGAAATCTTCACTTCTCTTATCCCTTAAATCCCACTTTTTATCTAGAATGCCTTTAAAATTTTCCAAAAGATGTTATTTTGTATGTTATATTATTTCCATTTTCTATCAGAAGCTTCATTTATTAATTTGGTACGCATTTTATCTTACTTTTCACCATTTTATAAAAATATTTTTTATACCTCTTATGTTGCCGATATTATTTATTAAAATTTCTCTCTTATTCTAATGAAATTGCCTATTTTTTTCTTTATGTAAATTATATATCCTATTTAATTACCTAGGGTATTCACCATTATTTACACATGATTTATTATAATCTGGTATTTACATACCTAAAACCGTAATTCCCTTTTTGTTGGGTTCTAAATGACATAATGATCTTTTCATTATGCCCGTTTTTTAACACACAGATTTTTTTTATGAAATCTATTTCTTTTATTATCACTAGCAAATTTATATATATTTTTATTATGATATATATGGATAAAATGAAAATTAATACATATAAATGTGTACAATGATATATCTTAAATACATTGGGTAAAAAATTTAAGCTCTAGAGATGAAATGATTTATAATACCTTTATGAATAAGCTTGGTAATTTTGATGACACCATGGTGATAAAACTTCATGATATGATTTTGAATATCTATTTTATATGGTATATACACATTCATATTTTATGATTAATATTTTTTTGTAATGATATGATATTTTCTCATTTTATTATGATATTTCTCATGTTTTATTTGATATTCCTCAGGATTTTATGTTAACTGTTTCCCTTATATTCCTTAATAGGGCCTTTTTATCACCTTTGTCATTCATCAATGTTCCGAGGATATGAAGCATTGTAAAAGTACTTTTGATTAACCCATGAGAAAGACACATACATTATTTATACTTTTGATTAGGTTTTCATGTATTATGTACCATTTTACTAAGTAACTAATCATAAAAACATCCTATATTTTGTACAATTTGATGAAAATTATTATAATTAATAAGAGGGATGACATAATAACATTATTTATATGGATTGTATGAGCTAATAAAGATGTTAAAGAGGAACATTAGGTGTCAATGGGAAAATATTAAGTTTCCTATAAGTTTAGTTTTTTAAAAATAATCTAAATCTATGGAGGAGATCGATAACAATAAAAATGTTGGGATGCTTGATTCAAGGTCCCAAGATGTCACTCCCAAGATGAAGGATAATTTGGGTGATTGAAAATTTATTAAAATGGTTATATGTATAGTAGTGATGTTATGTAATAGTTTAATATTAATCTTATGCTATTTTTTTGGAAATTTGGATTACACATAGTATATTTGATACAAAGAAAAGGAACACATTGATGCATAATTGAATGAATAAAATACAAGTCTAAATTCCTCTAGTTAATATGTTTTAATAATAATTGTAGTTTGTGTGAATTTAATTTACATACTGTCATGAATTTATCATCAAGGGTTTAAAGATATGTTTCTATTGAGACCAATTTTAAGAGATTTTAATAGTTATAAGAGTCATCATCCCAGATAAAAACTCTTAACCTATTTATAGCATTAAAATTTGAGGTTGGTCTAGTAAATATAAAGGTGGAAAAATATTATTCACCACTAAAGGAAGTTATAAAATCAACATGGATCAATAATAAAATATATGAGAAACGTAATGTATCTAAAATATCATTGATAGATATATATCAATATAGAGTATGGATGATAGAGTGTAGATACACATCACATATAATGATAAAAAATATGAGGACAGAGTAATTAGGTGTCCCAAAATGGGAATTTTTTTAGATGGGATAAATGTTTGAATATCATTGGAATTATAAAATTCAAAAACAGATACAACTAATTAAAAATACATATATGTATTGGTGATTTAAGACCTTGCTCAAAATTCTCATAGTGTATTTTAATTGTGTTAATCAGGGAATGTAGTTAATCTAAACAGGACATATTAGATTTGAAATGAATGAGATATACAATTAGTGATGAAATGAAACATCACAATGGTCAATATCAACCTTTCTAGGGGCAATAAGGAATTTGTTTTCTAACTAATGAAGAACTAATCATAATTTCGGAAAAAAGGAATCACCACATGTTAAAGAAAATAAAGAAAATAATTATAAAAGAATAAATTTCCTAATGATATCCCTATGGTCTCACATAGTTACACCAATTGTATTATAAAATTATAATTTTCTTGATACGTTTCATAACACCCAACACTGAGCTTTAAGAGTTTTATTATATACAATAAACATATAATAATTTAAATGTGTCTATTATAACATAGAAATTAAATTGAAATACTAGAAAATTAATTCATACATTATTAAAAATATGTAAGATTATATATATAATTCTAATTTATTGATTAATTTATGTTACATAAGTACTCAATTTTATGTAATGTAATTGTATGCTCTAAAAAAAAATTTCATAAAAAAACCTCACTTAATTTTACTTTTATGCATTATAATTAATTAATATATCATTTAGAAAGATTATTTGAGGTTATAAATTTAATGTAATAAATTAAAATTATCTTTTGATGAATATTTGAATTTTTTTTGAAATTATTGTTTTAAGGAAATAGTTAAGAATACCGATTTTTGGAAATTGTCATTTCATTTAAATAAAAAACTTATTTAAAAGTACTATTATCTGCTTAATTTGATATTATACTAATATATTTCTCATTTAATTATATATAAAAAAACAAATAAATAGGAATAAATATTATAGTAGATTTTAGTATAAATTCACTTTTGGATTTAAAATTATTTTTTTAAAACTATTTTAATTATATTATCTGCATTTACACAAAATATGATCCCTTCCTCATATTAAAATTTAATATTTTAAAATTTAAACCATACTTTTAATCATCAGGTAAAAATTTTCAAAATAGTTCACTTGTATTTGTTTTCATAATGAATAATATCTTTTGTAAAAATGCATCACCTCGGCGTGGGTAAAACATGTAAAACCGAGTTAAAACATTGTGATATTGATTAATAATCACCATAAAACTTGTTTTATTATATTTTATTAGTGGGGATCTATAAATGTTATTATATATATGAAGATACTCTAATTTATATATACATTTCATTTACAATAAAAGATATATTATTTTAAGAAAATGATAAATAAAAATGGAACTCAATTGATTTTAGTTTCAGATAATTATTTCATTGGGTTGAAAGTAAATTATAGACAAATCTAAAAGGTTATTTTGAAAATAAAAAAATTATATCTTATAATGGTAATTTTTTTTATTTGTTGATCATATAATTAACTTAATTGATTTCAATGTCGATACATTATCTAGAATGGATCAGAGCATGAGTGAAACCCATAGTCCCCAAAATTTATAAAACAAATATACAATGGTCAGGTGATTACAAGAGGTACAATGAGATTTTACAAGCACGAGAATAATTGAATAGAAAATATGGTGGTAAGGAAAACCTCTAAACAACTCCTAGAAGGACATTATAGATTCCAGCATTAGAAGATCTCATTAATGCATCTTCCCCAATGCCCAGGCCTTCACAGAAATCATCATGTAGAATACAATAGTCTGCAATCAGCCATGTGCTTCATCATATAACTAATCATTGTACACTTCCCAGGGATATAATATCAATATATATTGCCTCCAAGATGCTTCTATCTTACTAAGCTATCCCAAAGCCTTGCCGCTCATATTCATAAATTTGTTAGACGATTTCAGATTTATGTAGTCAACAATATTCACAAACTCTCATAAGAGGCTAACTTGACCAAGGTTTAAAGCAATGTTATGATATGCAAGCATTCCAGGAATGATTAGTGCAGCACCCTCCAAAGCCCAGTTCTTCACACAAAAAAACATGTGTATGCTGGTAATAGTTGGGTATAGAATCCCCCAAACTCAAATTCTTCTACCTCATCATCAACATGCATCAACATAATTCATGTCCCACTGATAAAGATCACATCCTAGAAGGTATCATATGGATCATTAGACAATAAATTTTACCAAAATCACAAAGAAAACCTTCATCCAGAACAACCTGAACTCTCAATGAAATCATGATTACTGAAATCTACAATGCCCACAGATAAAATCCCTATATAAGGCCTCCAAACATCCAAACACCTTGAAGAACACACACACTGACGACAACTACTGAATACTTTTATGACAACATCAATGATGAGAAAAGAACTGAAATATTACACAAAAGAGTTATTCCCACCGAATTTAAAGATGATCAAAATCAGGATTTTGATCAAGATCATATTCTACTCTATCAAACATACATTCTCTGATTCCCAAATACTCATCAATAATTATCTGCTTGTTAAAATATCTTTCAAAAGACAATCGTTCTTATTCCACAATCCTATGATAGAAGTCATCCTTTTTTCCTTCCTAAATAACATGAGAATATTTTTTATTTTTAATGGAAGCCTCTTTTTCCTCTCTATATGAGGAGGAGTCCTCTTCATCCAAGGATGTGGAAGAACCCTCTTCATAAAAGGATGATGATTCAGAGGGATTTTCATTAACTATTGACTATGGAGGAATGTTGACCTGCTCCAACTAAATCCCAAAGGATATATTGATAGTGGTTTTCTCCAAAAAAGAGTAATATATGTATTTTCGAGTCTTCTCGGGATGGGGAATGATAAATACATCAGAGCCAGTAATAGGTTTCTTACCTTTCTTGGAACTTGATTGTAGATATTCATTCTCAATTTGATGGATGCGTTTATGAACATCATTAATAGAATTACCAGAAATAGAATGACTCTCTTGTTACACCTCAGGAGTGGTTAAAAAATCTAATATTGTTTCTAAAATAGGATCATAATTATTGAATGCATCAATGAATCCAGAGAAAACATCATCTTGAGTGTATAGAGGATTTGTTAGATAGAAATCCAGGATGGATCCCGAAATCACTCGAACATTATCAGTAAAGGGTTCCAATTTTTCATTTGTAATCCATCTCGCTTTATCAATCCAAACCGATTTGCCTTTCTTTGTCAAAGATTTCTCATTGTGATGATTACTTATGGGTGATTTCCTAGAGCCACAATTCCCAAGAGAGGGTCCTATATATAAGAATTCAGAGCAGTAGAAAGGTATGTATTCATAGAAAACGTCATGAAAAAAATGTGTCCTCATTTTGGATACAGATAACTGATGGTAGTTGTTGAGTATGTTTGACCTCAACACTCACTCACACAATGAATGGTCTTGTGAGATTCCGATTGGCAGATTCTATTTTGATGGGATGCCCTATTAATTTAGGAATTGGGAAAAGGGAGATTTTTTTGAAGAACTGAATCGGTCGACCTAGGAGGCCTATCTAAAATAGGGAAATATGTGATTTCGTGTTAAAATTGAAGGCATGGGACCATTTTAGAACTTTCATTGAGCATACTCCAAAGGTACAAGAGACCCTAGACCAAGGAAAGTAATATTCATTCTTGTAGTCAAGACATATCTCAACACTCAACGAGTTGAGATGACTGATCTTAGAATCAACAATCCCAATTGATTTGAAATATTTCTATCGTAATTTCTATGATGGGTGATGAATGAAGACAATGAGAACAAAATTGAGATCAGAAGATCGAAATTGAACCTCTTCATTTGAAAAGGAAATAGTTGTGTGACCTCTATAAAAAAAACTACTCCGAATGAACGGAGTCATCCAACATCGGGGAGACAACATGTTCAACCGATTTTCCATTAGGATTCCCTGCAACCACACCCTTAAAGCAAAAAACACTGAACAATTTAGGGCATCATCATTTTCCAACCTCACTATCTCTCGACTGGTCTGTCATTTTATTTTCAATGTCAATACAATGATCGTTAAAGTAGTAGTAAAATAAAGGGAATCAATTTTAAAAATTAAAAAAATTAAAAGGGTATAAAATAATTTTGTAATTAAACTAATTAAATAGATAATTATATATTATAAATTATCATTATAGATTTTATTGTCTAAATTCATTTTTATCATGCTAACTTTAATGTTAATTTTGATCTATATAACCAAAAATTACTTTAATGATATTTTATTATTAAATAATGTTTTAATAATTGATTTTTTAAAAAATATATTTCAATAGGAATGATGGAATAATAAATGTTCTAAAAATTCATACATGAATTATTTATGATCCACTTAATACATTATAATTAAATTTATAACCTTTAAAGGATAAAAAAATATTTCACATTGGTTAAGGTTGAAAAGTGTAAAAAAATAAGTTAAACCAAATGATAATGTTACAAAGGAAACCAAAAAAAGTCTAAATATTATTTTTTTATGATATTTTGGACTTTATAAAATTTTATTTGAATCAATGTATATTTTTATTCAATATTCATGATAACAATAGTAATTATATTTATGTATTTTTAGTAATTCCTAGTGCATCCCCTTGGCACATATAAAAAGGTAACTTACTGTCCTACATTATTCTTGATTTTTTAGCATTCAATATCAGGAAATAACATTCCTATTACCTTCCCCTTTGTATTCAAATTTTCACGGAACAATTTTTATTCCCGTGAGACCTTCATATGAAGTTTTCTGTTTTAAGAGAATGGAGGGAAAGAAACCGTGATCATCCTACATAACTATTTCAATGTTTATTTCATTTCATGCTACCTATAAATATTGTGTATCTATCTAAATATATTAATATGTTATAAAAATATACTTTTATTATATAATGATTTGGTTACATTCCTTTTCGACCTCTTTTTAATCAAATGGTAAATGAATGTATCTCTTGTACATCTGTGTGGACTATAAACTTTGTATTGTGATATGATTTATTCTAAATTATCATAATTCATGGTTTTTTACATTGATATATTTAATGTTTATATATATTATATATAAAATAATTATTATTTGATAATATTAAAACCTTTTTTACTATCTTAACTTCCCATTATTTGGAAAATGATAATGTCAACCATGCATATGTGTGTACAACCACCTCAATGAAGTGATTTGATTTGATTTTAATTTCATATTTACATGGATAGTTATAAAGCTATATTTTATAATAATATATGAAATTTAAGATATTAAAACGAATATTTAATGATAAATTATAATTAATTTTTTTTTTAAATTTCCATCAAATTTGAAAAGACAAAACATCACATGGTTTGTAAAAACAAAGTAGCATCTCCACGAACTGATGAAATAACATTCATAATTTCCCGGTTCTGAAAGCCATGCAAAGGCACCCCATACCCAGTTGGTGACATGGCCTCAAGCCAATTTCCCCAAACACCAGAGACTGCCGACTAGCAGTGAGGGCCTTGGGTGTGATAGTGGGGAAAATATTCCCTCATTGGAAGAGTTCACAGCAGAAGAGAAAACAATAAAAAATAGCAGAAACAGTAACCAATCCATACAAAAGTGAACTACAGAAGACTAAATATGATAAATAGTAGGAGCACATGTATATATGATGCATGATACATATATATAGGAAAGTATCCAACCAATTCACAATGCTCTAAATACAAACAGTACTAAAAAAGCACAAAATAAATATAAAAATCTCCTCAACATCGCAATCCTAATCTTGGTCATATGCTCTCCATCTCCAAAGAAAGTTATGTACCTGATGTCGAAGGGTGATTTTCCTTGTCTATACCTGCAAAAATATAGTCTATTTAGGCCCAAAAGCATGACCCAAACACAGTGTGAGACTAAATCCCAGTAGGAAACCACATGAAGATCTATTCTTAAAAATTAGTGAATATATGGAAGTTAAAAGTTCAGAAAATAGTAAACAGGAACATGCTGAACAATAAACAAACCACAGTTCCAAAGTCAAACAACAGCTAACAAGCAGCAAAGCATAATAGGTAACCCTCTGGGAAGTACTCACATCCATCCCCTCTAGTCCTACCTAACATGTAGTAGTAACCATCTGGGAAGTGAACTCATCCTAACCCATCTAGTTTGGTTATAAGTAATTATAAAGACTCTCTAAGGAAACAAACGTAGTAAACTCCCCTTATAGTCTAGGGTAGTCAAAAACTCTCTCAGGAAGCTCTCCCAGTCAATTCCCTTTATTGCCCCAATGTCAAGGAATCTATGAGGAAGCACACTTGGTCAATTACCCTTATAGACCTAATCATTCATAGACTCTCTGAAGAAGCTGACATAGTTAATGTCTCCTATAGCCTATCGTAATTAGTTGAATCAAACAAACCAAATTGAGACTCTCTGAGGAAGCTCACATGGTCTATCCCCATATAGTCTAAAGTAGTCAAGGACTCTATGTGGAAGCTCTCGCGTCCTATCCCCTATTATCCCAATGTAATACCAGTCTCTGTGAGGATTCTCACTCGGTCAACCCCCGTGTATCATAGAATTACAAGACTCTCTCAGGAAGCTCACTTGGTCAATCCCCATGTAGTCTACTACACCCTGTTCTCACGGCCCTGTGTAGGATAATGATGTAGAACTACAATATGGAAAAGGTAGACTTATAGAACTACTTGGATAAATAGTTCTACAACATATCAAGATTGTCAAAAAACATTTTTCCATCCTACTATAACCGGAATGGAAACAGACAAAGCAACCAAGGCAAAACAGGACAAAACGTTCATAAAAAGAACGTGCGTCAGAAGAACCTCCAAAGCATAGCAGTTAAAACATATTCATATTCAAACATCTTCTATATAAGAATACTATCAAGGAAGTCATTTAATAGGGGTAAAATGGTAAACAACCAATACCCCGTTTAAGGGTATTGGTGGAATTTGAACATAAAATTAATGGAATTTCAACATAAAGGCACAAACCACGATACTTGGTGCTAGGAGATCAATATACATGACCCACAAGGCTTGAAACTCCGTAAAACATCATAGATATATGAAAAAACATAAAATTTCAACCAAAGATAACTTGAGAAAGATGTGAAATCATGAAATGAAACTCAATTAGAAGGAAGCGCTTACTGTTGTGGTTCTAACACAATTGACAGTAATCAATTCATAGCACAGATGGAGTCTCAGGGGCTCAGTGGAGTTTCAGCGCCATACGATTTCTCTCGGCCAAATGGGACTTAGAAAAAGATGCTTCTGGGGCTTAGACACGACCCCTGTGCATTTAATGAAAAACAAAAAAGTACATGGAATGTACTTTTGGAGTACACGATGTGTACTTGCTGTTTCTGTACCCCGCATAAGGCAGCCTCCATGTCACCCCAACATGGTCGTGTGTGTGCTCATGACACGACCAGCACACGGCCTCCAGCGACATCGTAGTATATGATGTGTAATTATAAATTTCAAGGCGTGTACTTAAAAAATTTATAGATTTTCCTCTTTTCCCAAAAAATGACCAGAAAAAGAAAAACATACATCAAATGAAGATCCAGGTTCTTACAAACATCCCCCCTTAAAGAAATTCATCATCGAATTTCCCAAGCATGGTGCAAGAGAAGAAACCCTGAATAAATCTAGCCACTGTGATTGTACATCAGCCTCCCTCTCCTAGAACACCCCAAGCATCCACGATATGATTCTCTTTGAATAATACAGTAGTGTGTGTTTACGCAACTTCAAGTTCTAACACACACCACATCCAATCAAACTAGCCGTTATAAATAGTAATACCCACTTTTTGAAATTTAATAGTTTTTATCATTCAAAATGGACTTAATTTTTTGATTCGGAATATCTAAATTAGCTTAGTGTGATGTTTTGATATTTCTCTTGAGACTTTCAATTGGTGATGAATAGTGAAAATCACTAAATTATAATTAAAAACAACTTTTAAATCGAAATAATTAATAGTGATAAATTATAAATTTGAGTGGTTTTAAAGTATATTTAGAATATATTTTACAACTTAATACAATGTTGGTCATTGGGTGTAATTTCACGTTTAAACCGGACATAAACAAGTGTCAATCTTTTTATAGTTATTATTTCATAAAAACACGCTTTGTGTTTTGACAGCAGGAATTAATTTTAAATTAATTTTGTTGACTTCTGTGTTTTGAATTTAGAAACATGGAATCCATATTTAGAATCAGGACATCCAAATTGTTTTAATAGGTAACTTTTATTTTTAGACATTTTGAATAATTACTTCGGTAAATATGTTATTTACCATAGTTAAAGGGTAAATCCGGTAAATGAGGGTAAAAAATAATATTATGATAATAATAAAATACCCTAAAACATGGTCTAACCCTATTGGTTGATACTTGTCCAACCATGGGCATCTTTGGGTCGATTTTGGGAACTCATGGATCCACTTGTAAGTGATAATGACACTTTATATTAATTAGGTTAAAGTATATCAAAAAATTACATAAGCATATATCTTTTAGCAAAACAATAATGTCCTAGGGTTATGTTATATTTTCGACTATAAATACTCATAGAAAGATAAAACTATTTCCTACAAAAATGGTATTTTCTTTATAATTTTTAGACATTGAATAATTAAATTTATTTATGACACAATAATGATGCAGTATTTTCTTTATTAATGAACGAATCAAATAATTAGTATTATTAATGTTAAAATAAATATAATTTGAATGTTTTTATTCTATCCATGAATTTTATTGGTTAATATGACATGTTATAATTTATTTAATGAATTTTGTTTGAATTAATAAGGTTGTTAAGACTTTAACAAAAAACAAATATTAAATATTGTAAAAAAACTTGACATTAATGAGTTTTAAAAACAAATATTATATTATTAATTGATATTCTATTCCTAAAAATCTCAGGATCAGACAAAGGAATTGTATACTGATAGTTGTATTAAGAATGGACCACTTGGGGGTCGTTTTGAATTTTATAGTAAGTGTTCTTACAATATAATATAAAAATACAATGAGACATGGTAAATGTCAAACTATTTAACTAAGAGTTAAATAAAAAAGATAAAGTTAATATAGTGACCCAAACCTATCTAAAACCTATTAGTTGTGTGGTTTTAGACCTATACCCACCATAAACATTAATCAATCCACTTTTGAGCCATTAGAAACCAAATATTAATTTATTATTAAATAATATTTCTAGCTTTTCCTAAGGTTCCCCTCACCACTCTTATAACAGAGCACTCCTCCTCTCTAATTCACACATTAAAAGCCTTTTGGATCGGAAAAACCCTACCCAAATAACCTCTCAACTATTATCCATTAAACCTAGAGGCCTTAGTTTGACCAGAAATCCAACCTATGGATCCATTTTGATCAAATCAAAAGGAAGAACCCGAAGAAGAGTTAATGATTTCACCACCCTCTTTCAAGTTCCTTTATTCTTACACTTCCTTTTTCTTTGTAGATTCCATTCTAAAATAATAACTCATGTATCTTCTATATACTGTGATGTTATTATAATTATGGTAAAAATAAATTCATTATTCTATCCACCCTTTGAATGGTATATCACCATACATGCGTATGTACATCTTACTGTCTCTACGTCGTGGTGTAAGTGTTATTCTATGCATTATTATTTGTATGGGTATAATAATGATGTGTATTTGATGTAAATAATAAACATAACATGATAATTATTATGTATATATTATATAACATCAAATTATATATTATATTAATATCAAAAGAATGATATTTTTTCTCATGCGTACATACGGATTACCATCTCCACGACGTGATGAGATTCATTCCCACATTCACCAATAATCGACAATTATAAAAATATATATTACTAAAAAAAATTAATATATGATATAATAATGTTACTGGAGATATATATATTTATATATAGAAGTATTTATGTACTTATATATATATTATTCACTTACTTCTGTTCAATACTATATGAAAACAGAAACAGAGTTTATGCGTACGTACGGACTACTGTCTCCATAAACAGTGCTTTCCATTTCATATATATGTCTATTATACATATTTATATTCTAAATATATATGATATATAAATAATGTTTTATATTTTGGAAGTATTTAAATCATTATCTAAGTGATACAATCAAGAGTAACAAGTTAAAACAAGTACGATAAAGAAAGCGATTATTACCTGAAATATTAATATAACATGGAAATTATTATTAAATGGGTATTATAAAGTCATAAATGAAAAATGTATGATATCATAAATATTAATATCGTTCTTTTATAATTTAATAACATAATATAGTCTTCATACAGGAGGTTAAACGTACCCTCGACAGAAGGAAAGTTCTAGGTAAGGGGTTTTCATCTCACTCCTTATTCCTATTAGATTCATAAAATATTGCCACTATTACCTTTTGTGTGGTGTATGTACATTCCATAATTGTATTATTTTTTTGTTTCACATTAATGTGTTTTTACATATTAATTGTATGATACTTCTTTGATGGGGTGTATGTTTCGTAAGTTACCAAATTGGTACAGGTTAATTCCTCAATCTCATTATTATCCGAGGTTGTTTTGCGTAAGTATCTACTGGGACATATTTACTATCCACGTCCATGATTGATAAAAGTGTTTTAAAAGAGATTATTTTTAAGGTAATTTTTACTAAAGCGTCATTTTAAATGTTTTAAATATTTATTCTTATAAATCATTCTCATTAATGTTTGTGTTTTCAAAATGGGTTTTAAGGATTTATTTACATAGACACGAATGTTTTAAAAATGTTATTTCCTTTCAACAGTTTCAAAGTAGTATGGGCCACTTTGATTCAAAAATGTCTTTAAATTTCTTCCTTTCTAAATTGTGTAACTTTTAAATGTTTTCCTGAAAAAGGGATATTTCTCTCAAAGAGTTTTACAAATCATTTTCTTTTATGTCAACATCCATTGATGGATTTTAAACTTGTTTGAAGTTGATTTATTATGATAAAAATATTCTATACTGTATTGAAGGTTTTGTGATATTTTTTACTATAGGTGTGTTATTTTTATACCATTCAAGGTTTATAGTTAACATATTCACATTTAGTATGCTAGTTTTAATATGAATGTTTATGTTATGCTTCAACCATTTCGTATGAGGAATGTATTGGACAAAGTAAGTGACGGGTGGAGCCCACTATAGCTCCTCGATGCATTGGTAGGTCTCATGAGAAAACTTAATGTGGAATTGGACGAGGCCCTTTCCCAATTTGATTTATGGTTTTGGCCAAGGCCTTAATCAATTTTAGACATCTTGGCCGATGCCTTGACAAAATGTTTTAGAATGTGTGGCATTATACATTCCCTCATTATGGAAATAATATTGATGGTTCATGTGGTCATTCGACTTGTTGAAAACACATCATTATGTTTTATTATGGATTTATTTAATCTGCTCATATTCTTTCCATAAAATTATTCATGTTTATTATTGGTAAAGGCATGTGGTTTCAGTTATTCACCTTTCTTAATATTTATGTTATCTTCTGATGTATTTCTAACCCTTACTGTGCCTTTGATCTCACCACTTTATATGTTTTAATTTTTCCCAGGATTCCACGAAGTGTATTATGATTGATATGCAAGGTTAAGATAAAGGGAATAATGGTGTTCTCAAAGAACGATTCACACTGTGTTTTATGTATGAAATTGTAATGTAATTCTAATATATGTAATATATTTTCCATGACTTCTAACCTGATCGATCCTTTGGGACTTTATTCCCTATCATCATAAAAATGTATTAAAATAATGCACTGACTCTCAGTAACTGGGGTCGGGGCTTTACAGTTGGTATCAGAGGAAGTTTAGAAATAACCTTGTATACTAGATTTAGATAAACTCTGATTAGATCACATTACCCTATTATATACTTTTAGGATTAGTATAGAATAATTTCCTAGAATTTTAGTAATATAGAGATTTTTTGAGTTTTCCAAGAAAATACATCCCTGTCTGGATTTGAGCTGGTAGAGGTGGCTCTGGCACAGAAGTACCTAGGGGAAAACCCAAAAACTCCACATTGAGCTAGACTCAAACGGGAACTGGTGCACCACAGCGGGCCTTGCTACACTCTTATTTACGACACTCCCTAGGGATATTCCTAGAATAATTCTCCTTTTCTTTACAAATCATTATGAAGAATGTATGAGTATATACCTCATTAAAGAAAATATTTTTGTGACTATGTATTATATCCAAAAACTGTTCAATTTACGTTAGGTATTTTTCAGGTTTGGAATTATGAATTGTGATTCATAAACTAACCTAGTGTATTCCATTGTTTATAAAGGGAGCCTTGTAGAAGGAATGATAACTCCAACAATACCTATGATCCAAAGAGTAAGAAGTGCCATATCATTCATGGTATTAAGACAACATTTAGAAAGGAAATAGTCTCCCATGTATTATCTTCATATGAATAAATAATATCATAAGATAAGTAATTAATTCTTTGAGTCCTATGGATTTGAAGGGAAGCAAGAGAAGAAAAGGATGGAATAGAGAAAGATGGGTAAAGGGAATAGGGAAAAGAAGAATTTTCCCATATGTGATAACTATGGTAAGAGACACCCTGGAACTTTCCTTAAGGGAATGAGAGTTTGTTATAAGTGTGGAGAAAAAATATACCATGTACGTGACTGAATGGGTTAGAAAAAGGTTTCAAATGTACAATGCTTCATCTGTTAGGAGTTGGGACACTACGCGAACCAATGTCCAAATCATAAGAGTATGCCCCAAATGATGATATTGGATAATTTTCAAGTTATGATACTACCTCAGACGAAGAATAATGACTATTGTTCTTATATTGTTATTATAGGATTATTTAATTTGAATTTTGTATCAAAAATATAATGGTTATATGAATTATGGAGATAAATAATGAATGTACTGTAGTACTATTTTATTGACGATTTGTGATAATATGGTTCTAGGAAAAGTGACTTAATAGTGAGATACACTTTTGGTTAAATACATGGATGAAGGAAAGGTAATCCTTAATATGGCCCTGATAATGAGGTAGTGATTTTTGAATAAGAGATGGTTGATTTGAATAATTATATTAGATATTCTATAATACCTTGAAATTGATTACTGATTTTTCATCATGGTAGTTTACAACATTTTTGTATAAAAGTAGTATATCCAGTATTCTATAAAGAATAGGGGAGCATGAATGTAATCAATAAGGTGTAATGGTAATTCAGGATGTTACCACGTTTTAAAATAATACATGATGAAGGTGTTCACATGTTATTACATGGAAAAAAGGATCTTTAATGTGTTTAACTTCATTATAAATTTTGGACTCTGAGTTTGGATTGTAGTATTTTGGATTAGTCTAAAGGTTGTAATGGATTATGTTTGAAAGGTTATTTTTTTATTTTTATAAAAAACAACACACAGACCGTGTGACAACCCTTCGCGTCAGACAAAGCTACGGGAATCCAGCCCATAACCATAGTGCGATTGGGATTTATCATCTACCACTGGACTACATGATGTTCCTGGATGGTTTAATGTAGTTTCTTTTTTAAAGGGTCTGATATGTGAATTATAAATTCATTATATTCGAACCCTATACAATTAGGATAAGTAGAGTATTTTTGAGTACTATTATGTTTTGGAGTGAAAGATGAGTTTGTGGTAGAGATTTATTAATGTATAAAACTCTAATGACAAAGTAGGTATATCTTTTTATGATCTCCTCCAATCTCATAAATAAATTCCTCAACATTATGAAAAGGAACCTAGAACAAAAATGTTTTCCTAGATGGTACCTTAGATCATCACAAATTTATGGCTTTGTGATTGTTGGACATTTCATATCCATGTTCCCTACAACTATCCTTCAGATATTAATGGTTAGATTTATTTTCCATATCAATTTTTACCTACATGGAACCCTAGTATGTGTTATTTTCGGTATCCTTCATACTTACCAGACTTTATTTTAAATAGAGGCCCCATTAATCCATTTTTTGATGTGGGATTTCAGCTAAGACATTTGGAAATTTCAACCCCAAGTTTCCAAAACCAAACATAAATTACAAGGACACAATTTATTGAAGGAGTGGAGAATGTAACACCCCAATCTTCCTTGGTACACTTCTCTTTGAATAATACAGTAGTGTGTGTTGTACGCAACTTTGAGTTCTAACCCACACCACAACCAATCAAACTAGCTGTTATGAATTGTAATACCCACTTTTTGAAACATAATACATTTTATCTTTCAAAATGGACTTCATTTTTGGATTTGGAAAATCTAATTTAGCTTAGGGTAAATTTTTGGTTTTTCTCTGAAAACATACAATTTTTGATGAATAGTGAAAATCACTAAATTGTAATTAAAAACAACTTTTTTAATATAAATAATTAATAGTGAAAAGTTATGAATTTGAGTGGGTTTAAAGTATATTGAGAATATATTTTACCCACTTAAAACAATTTTGGACATTGGATGTAATTTCACATTTAAACCGGACCTAAACAAGTGTCAATCATTTGATAATTATTATTTCATAAAAACACGCTTTTCGTTTTTATAGTGGGAATTAATTATAAATTAATTTCTGCCACTTATGTGTTTGTAATTTAGAAAAATGTATTCCATATTTATAATCAGGAGTTCCAAATTGTTTAAATAGGAATATTTTATTTTCAGACATTTTGAATAATTAATTCGGTAAATATTTTATTTATCATGGTTAATGGGTAAATCCGGTAAATAAGGGTAAGAAATAATATTATAATAAATATAAATTACCCTAAAACGTGGCCTAACCCTATTGGTTGATACGTGTCTGACCATGGGAATATTTTTGAATATTTTGGGACCCCATGGATCCACTTGTAAGTGATAATGACACTTTATATTAATTAAGTTAAAGTAAATACAAAAATGACATAAACATATATCTTTTAGAAAAACAATTTTTACACAGGGTTATATATGTTATATTTAGACTAAAAATACTCATTAGAAAGAAAAAAATATTTCCCACATAATGGTATTTTATTTATAATTTTTAGACATTGAATAATTAAATTTATTTATAACACAATAATGATGCAATATTTTCCTAATTAATGAAAGAATCAAATAATTAGTATTATAAATGTTAAAATAAATATATTTTGAAAGTTTTTATGACATACAAGAATTTTATTGGTTAATATGAAATTTTATAATCTTATAAACGAATTTGGTTCGAATTAATAAAGTTGTTAAGACTTTAACAAAAGTCATTTATAAAATAATCTCAAAATTGACATAAATGAGTTTTTAAAACAAATATTATATTATTAATTGATATTCTATTCCTAAAAATATAAGGATCGGTCAAAGGTCTTATATAATTATAGGTGTATTATTATAGGACAAATTGGGGGTCTAATGGAAGTTTATTGTATGTTTATTGACAATATAATATAAAAATACAAAAAGACATGGTAAATGTCAAACTATTTAACTAAGAGTTAAATTAAAAATATAATGTTAATATAGTGACCCAAACCTGTCTAAAACCAATTGGTTGAGTAGTTTTAGACCAATCCCCACTGTAAACTTTAAATAATCCACTTTTTAGCCATTAGAAACCGAATATTAATTTATTATGAAATAATAGATCTAGCTTTTTCTAAGGTGCCCCTCACCTTTATTATAAAAGGGCACTCCCACTTCTATCTAATTCACACCTTAAAATCCTTTTAGATCGGCCAAAAACTGACCAAATACCCCCTAAACTATCCTACCTTCATCTTATAGGCTTTATTTTGATCATAAAGCCAACCTAAGGAGCCCTTTTTGATCAAATCAAAAGGAAGAACCCGAAGAAGAGGTAATGATATCACCACCCTATTTCAAGTTCCTTTCCTCTTCCACTTCCTTTTTCTTTGTGGTTTCCATTAGAAAATAAGAAATCCAGTATATTCAATATAATGTGATGTTATTATAATTATGGTACAACTAAATTCATTATTCTATCCACCCTTTTAATGAATTGTCACCATACGTGTGTACATACGGCTTACCGTCTCCACGTCGTGGTGTAATTGTTATTAAATAAATTATTATTTGGATGGGTATAATAATGATGTATATTTGATGTAAATAATAAATATTACAAGATAAATATTCTGTATATATGATATAACATCCAATTAAATATTATTTTAATATCAAAAGATTGATATTTTCGCTCGTGTGTACGTACGGATTACAGTCTCCACGACGCGGTGAGATTCATTTCAAAGTTCACCATTCATCAATGATTATAAAAATATATATTACTAATAAGTATGTAATATATGACATAATAATTTTACTGGATATATATATATATATAATTATATATGTACTTACATATATCTTATTCACTTACATCCGTTCAATACTATATGTAAATGGAAACAACGTTTATGCGTATGTACGGACTATCGTCTCCATATACGGTGTTTTCCATTTCATATATATTTATATTATACATATTTATATTCTAAATATATATGATATATAAATCATGTTTTATATTCTGGAAGTAATTAAATCATGATCTAAGTGATACAATCAAGAGTAACAAGTTAAAAAATGTATGATAAAGAAAGTAATTATTACCCAAAATATTAAAATAACATGGATATTATTATTAAATGGGTAGTATAAAGTAATAAATTAATAATTTATGATATCATAAATATTAATATGGTTCTGGTGTAATTTAATAACATACTAAAGTCTTCATACATGAGGTTAAACGTACCCTCAACTAAAGGAAATTGCAAGGTAAGGGGTTTTCATATCACTCCGTATTCCCATGAGATTCATCCCATATTTCCACTATTACCTTTTGTGTGGTGTATGTACTTCCCATAATTGTATTCTATTTGGAATACACTTTAATTTATGTGTATTTACATATTCATTGTATGATACGTCTTTTATGGCGTGTGTGTTCCGTAAGTTACCAAATTTTTAATGGTTAATTCCTCAGTATCATTATTATCCGACGTTGTTTTTCGTAAGTATCTACTAGGACATATTTACTATCCATGACCATGTTTCATAAAATAGTTTTCAAATGGATTATTATTAAGGGACTTTTTACTAAAACATCATTTTAAATGTTTTAAATATTTATCCTTCTAAATCATTATAATTAATTTCCATGTTTTCGAAATAGTTTTTAAGGATTTATTTATATGGACATGAATGTTTTAAAAATATTACTTCCTTTAAAAAATTTCAAACTGGTATGGGAAAATTTTATTCAAAAATTTAATTAAATTTATTCCTTTGTAAATTGTGTAACTTTTAAATGTTTCCATCAAAAATGGATATTTATCTCAAAAAGTTTTACAAATCATTTTCATCTACGTCAACATCCTTTGATGGATTTTAAACTTGATTGATGTTGATTTATTATGATACAAATATTCTATATTCTATTGAAGGTTTTTTGATGTGATTGACTATTGATGTGTTATTTTTATACCATTCATGGTTTATGCTTAAGTATTGACATTTTATTTGCTAGTTTTAATTCTAATGTTTATGTTATGTTTCTAACTTTTCGTATGAGGAATTTATTGGACGTAGTAAGTGATGGGTGGAGCCTATTATAGCTCCTCGATGCATTGGTATGTCTCATGAGATAACTTGATGTGGAATTTTCGAAGGCCCTTTACCAATTTGAATTATGGTTTTGGCCGATGCCTTAATCATTTTTATACATCTTGGCCAAGGCCTTGACAAAATGTTTTAGAATGTTTGGAAGTATACATTCCCTCATTATGGAAATAATATTGATGGTTCATGTGGTCATTCGACTAGTAGAATACCCATGATTATGTTTTATTAGGGCTTTATTTAATCATCTCATATTCTTGACATAAAAGTATTCATGTTTATTATTGGTAAAGGCTTGTGGTTTCAATTATTCACAAAGATTAATATTTATGTTATCTTCCGCAGTATTGCTTACCCTTACTAATCGTTTGATATCACCCCTTTCTATGTTTTATTTTTTCCCAAGATTCCAAGAAGTGTATTATGATTGATATGCATGGTTAAGCTAATAGGAATAATGGTCTTCTAAAAAACTATTTACGCTTTGTTTTATGTTTGAAATTGTAATGTAATGTTAATTTCTGTAATCTATTTTTCAAGACTGATAAACCGATCAGACCTTCGATACATGATTCCTTGTAATCATACCAATGTATTAAAATAATGCACCGACTCTAGGTGACTAGGGTCAGGGCGTTACATCTCCCAAGTCTCATCCTGCACTCGCTCGTGCTGCCATAGCACCCGTACCAGAGGAACAGACCAGCCACAAAGAACATTTGTACAACGATCGACAATTAGTATATAATGCTCCTCAAACGACGCATCCCCCTTGAGCTCAACCTCCTCGGGTTTTGAGACATGAGATGAGTCTAAAATGTAATGTCAGAGCTGAGAAACTTGGAATAAGTCTTGCATAGCCTGATACCTCTGAGGTTACTGCAACTGATAGGAAACCGGCCCAACTATCACCAATACCTCAAACGTCACGACGTACCTCGGTGGAAGCTTACCATATCTCCTAATCATCATTTTCCCCAACCTTGTTTTGAAACGTAGGAAAACCTAATCCCCGACCATGAACTCTAGAGGTCGTCTCCGCTGATCAGCATAAGACTTCTATCGAGACTGTGCAGTAGTCACCCTCTTCCAAATCAACACTATCTGCTCTATGGTCTCCTGGACAAGACGAGGTCCTAGCAAAGCTGCCTCTCCTACGACCAACCACATAAAGGTGATCAGCATGGCCTACCGTAAAAAGCCTCATAAGGTGCCATCTGAATAGTTTCTAGAAAACTATTAATGTAGGAAAACTCCACAAGAGATATATGCTTCTCCCATGAACCTACTAAGTCCAGAATGAAATCTCAGAGCATATCTTCATGCCCCTGAATCGTACAGTTGGGCATTCCATCTATGTGGGGATGGTATGCTATACTCAAAAGTACCTATGTACCCAAAGCCTTCCGAAGCCCCTGCCAGACCTGAGAAGTAAAACATGAATCCCTATCTGAAACAATGGAGTGTGGAACTCCATGTAGATGCACAATCTCTCGAATGTACAACAGTCTCATCTCATCAACACTGAAGGTCTCCTTGATCGGAAAGAAGTGATCAACCTTTGTAAGCTTGTCTATGACAACCCAAATAGCATCATTCCCTTGATGTGACCTCGGAAAACCAATCACAAAGTCTGTCACGACATCATTCCACATCCACTCCAGAATGGGTAACTCCTGAAACAGACTTAATGGTCACTTATAATCTGATTTCACCTTCTAACAAGTGGAACACCTCATAAATAAACTAGCAACATCTCTCTTCATACCGGCCACTAATATTGGCAGTGTAGATCACAATACATCTTGGTAACGCCCGGATGGACTGCCCAAAATGAGGAATGAAAATCCCACATCAGCTCCTCACGTATGTCTGCTGGCACCCATATGTGTCCTTGGAAACACAAGATCTCATCCTTGCCTACTGTCCATCCATGAAAAGGGACCTCTCCTGACACACTCTCTTGAGAGACTAGGCCTTCTGAGTCTGATAGTTTCCTCATCCGTACCCAATCGAGAAGAGTATAGGTAATAGTTACAGAAGATAGAAAAGTCTGCCCCTATCTGTCGAGCACATCCAAATGCATCTCATAGAACAGAGCCATAAGATGCCACTCACTGCTGGCCTCCGGAACTGCATGTATATGAGTTCTCCTTCTGAACGCATTAGCCACTATGTTACCTTTTCCAGGTGTATAGGAATGCTCAGAGTCAAAGGAATGAAGATACTCGACCCACCAGTGCTGTCTCAGATTCAGATAACGCTGAGTGAAGATGTACTTGAGACTTTTGTGGTTAGTGAAAACAAAAAAAATGCTCTCCTAGAAGATAATGTCTCCACTAGTGTAATGTATGAACAACATCTGCCATCTCCCTAAATCAGCACAGCTCCAAGCCCAATACCTGAATCATCGTAGTAAACATTATAGCTCTTTCCCAGCTCGGGGAAGACTAGTATCGCTGCCAACGTCAACCTCACCTTCATCTCTTGAGAGGCTAACTCACAAGAATCTGACCACAAGATCTTCTCACCCTTCTTAGTCAGACCTATCAGTGGTGTTGTTAAGCATTAAAAGTCATGTATGAAGCGTCTGTAGTATCCATCCAGCCCTAGGAAACTCCGTTACTCAAAGATGTTCTTCGACTGTTCCCATGAAACTACTGCCCTCACATTCTTTAGGTCTACTGATACTCTTGTCTCTGAGATAACATGACCCGAGAAGTGAATCTGATCCATCCCAAAGTGGAATTTCGAGAGCTTAACATATTACTCATGATCTCTCAGTGTACTCAGAACGATCTCAAGATGGTTATCATGGTCATGTCAAGTGTGAGAGTACACCAAGATGTCGTCCATGAAAACCTCCACAAAGGAATCCAAGTATGGATGGAACCCTCGGTTAATCAGTGTAATGAAAACTATCGGCACATTCGTGAGACCAAACTCCATACCAGTATACTGGTATAGACCATACCTGCTCTTAAACATTGTGGGAGGTATATCAGATTCTCTAACACACAACTGATGGTAACCGGACCTCAAGTCGATCTTCGAGAACACCCGGGCCCCTCTAATCTTATCTAAGGGATCATAAATCCTTGGAAAGGGATATCGGTTCTTAACAGTAAACTGGTTTAGCTTCTGATAATCCACATGAAGCATGAGGGTTCCGTCTGCCTTCTTCACAAACATGAAAGGCGAACCCCATGGTAAAGTATTAGGTCAGATGAAACCCTTGGCCTACAACTCCTAAACTACTTATTGAGCTCCTCCAACTCTGGTGTAGCCATCCTATAAGAAGGAATGGGCAGTGGTGCCGCTCTAGGAAAGAACTCAATAGAAATATCTACCTCATGCTCAAGTGGAAAACCTGAAAAGAACTCTGGAAAGACGTCCCTGAAACGATCCACCAATGGAGGAATGTCTAACTGTGAAGTTCCCTGGTCATCAAAATATATACAAGAAATATGGGTTGTAACTCCTCCTTTCCCATGTTTCTTGAGTCTTACATGACTCTCCTAGACATCCCACTTGCACTAAAGAGGAAAATATCTACCCTCTGTTGATATAAAACTCACCATTCGGAGATATCAATCGATGACTGCATGGAAGGGAACTAACCATTCCATTCCAATAATGACATCATAACCCATCATCTCTAGGACATAGAGGTCCCATAAGAAGTGGCACCCAACAACGTCAAGAGGAAACTCTCTGAAATAATGAACACTATATGTCCTCATTCCCAATGGTGTGTCTACTGTCAACATGTCGGTAGAAGAAAAGATAATGAGACCAAGGATCTCCACAACACCAACAGAGACAAAGCTATGGGAAGCCCCTATGTCGAAAAGTGCAGAAGATAAAACTAAAGCTACTAAGATCCTACCTCGAATGGTGGAATGTCTGGGATCCTGCCCCTACTGGGTATACACCATCGCAAAAGTATATCTTGCTCCACGACCCTATGACCCTGCTTGATCGCTCTAAGCTGATCTGCTCTGATATCGCAGATAGAATGGCGACTGACCTCCACGACCACGACCTCCACCTCGGCCTGAATGGCCAGAAGGAATCCAGTTCCCAGATAGGTGAGAAATTGGTGGTGACACTCCCAAATGTGGAGTCATAGAAGGACCCCTGTCTCCAGCTACTAGAGGGAGAAACTGACAGAAACACTGGAGATGACCCATCCTACCACAAGATCGGCACTCTATTGGGTCTCTCGGGCAACGTGGCCTCGTATGCCCACTCCTCCCACACTGGTAGCACACTACATAGCTACCAGAAGTTGCATCTCATATACTCTGATCTCCTCAAGTAGACTCCCTATGGTGCTTCCTGTTATCAACGGGAGGAATACTAACTCTTGATGTCGAACCGCCCTGGCTCACTGCTCTAGAATCATTCAAATTGTGTTATGTGATCAGAGCTTGGTTGATGACAGAAGATGTCGAAGAAAACATGATGATGTTCACCTAGGAGTGAATCTCCTACTTGAGACCATCCTGAAAATTCCTAGCTAGGAACAAATCATCACCTGCTGTGATAGGTGTAAAACACTGCAGCTCCATCAAACAAGAAGAATACACCATCCTAGAAAGAGTACCCAGCTCTAAGCTCAAGAACTCCCAGGCTCAGTCAGCCCTCAAGGTATATGGGTAATGTAATCCTAGAAGATACGCTGGAACTCCTTTGAAGACATATTTTGGTGGTATCCTGCCAGAGAGATGACATCCCACCACCTCTTGGTGGAGTCTTGGAGCATGTAGTTCATTACCTTCACCCTCCTCTCTAGTGGTACCACGAGATACTCGAAGATCATCAACATGGCTTCGAACCACGACTCTGCAGCCTGAGGTCCTCCTTCCCATGAGAACGTGGGAGGATGATGCTGCTAGAAAACCCACAACAAATTAGCCATCAATGGGGCAGGATGCTGCGCTCCCTAGAATGTCTGAATCATCCTCAGAAAACCCTCCCTAAACTGCACATCAACGCCTGCAACTTGAATAACTGCGGGTGGAAAGGATGGCGCAATAGGAGGATCTAGAAGAAGTCCCTGATCAGTCATATCGGTCATCTGATCACACCCCTATGACTGGCAGTCAACCTGAGGACGTCTAGGTGGCACGATTCTGCAAGTTCATACACACACCTTAAATTCATGATTAACAAGGACTGAAAAACAAAAGGACCAAGAAGGAACTAGGAAAATAAGGCATTCAAGTTATGCAAAACAAGACTATATGGATTGTATATTTCCTACACTGCGTGTTCCCTTATGTCATTCACATGGGCATTTACTCCTGCCTAAACTGGTCGTGTAACACCCCAAATACACGGCATGTTGTCCGAGAAAACAGTGTGTACTTGAATTCTCTTCCTTGCCCGAGTTCTTCTACATGGTCTTTCCACACATCTCTCTTAAGAAAAAACTACACGGTGTGTTCAAGGCAGACACGACATGTACTAGACATACCTTACCTGGACCGTGTTGTTAATGACACATCCAGACACACAGCTGACACTACATGACATGTTCTAGATTGACACAGTGTGTACGAGAAAGGGTAACATCGAACCGTGTTGTTAGATACATGGCTTGATACACCTTTAACTATACACTGCATGTTCCACAATGACACAACGTGCACTTGAAGGACTTCCCTGACTCGTGATGTTCATCACATGGCCGGGTACATAGGTTACACTACATGATTTGTGGAAGAAATAGGAAATGACATGTAAAGCCTAAGTCTCACCCATCCGTGTCATTAGTCACATGGTTAGACACACGGTCACTACAATACGACATGTACATACTGTACACAACGTGTTCCTGCAAGATTTTTTCACAACCCCGTGTCCCTACCCACATAGTCAGTGACATGGCTATATACTACACGGCATGTATTCATATGGTACATGCCGTGAATTCTGGATTTTCCCGGACAATGGGCTCATAACTGCACCGGAGCCCAGAAAACACAGAAAAACAAACATTATGGTACCAAATTCTCACCTATGAGGGCTGATACTCCCCATTAATCAATGTTTTTCATCTGATACAAGTTATAACATGGAAAACAAGCAATTTTCGACAATATTTTGGTCCATGAGGTCCCACAACACCTCAAGAACCAATGTTTGGTGTCCATCTATACAAAGTAGTTTACAAACAAATTCCCTATTAAAAAACAGGGATTCTATCAAAGAATATATCACAACATCATGCATAATCTACAAAATATCTATCCGAATAAAATGAAATTGCTAATGTAACCTAGATGGAATAGAAAGAATGCATGGAATATGATTTGTAACAAGTTCCTATATGATGCATGAGATGGAATACCGTCATCTCTATGGGTTGGGATAGAAATATAACCACAAATAACAACAACGGTAAAATCCCAAAGCATGTGAATCACAAAATGGTGAAATTAAATCAACTCTAAAATTTGAAAACCAGTAAAAATACAATAAATGAGGTAGTATGGTTTTTCCCTGTACACGGGTTAGCTACTCCTGGGAACAACTTATTACCAAGTACCTATTCCATCATATCCCTATCTATAGGCTCCAAAAAGTAAGTCAAGAGAAAAGAATACCTCTGGCACCACTTTGTAACATCCCGGTTCCAGATGGCACCCATAGGCGCCCCATATCTGGTTGGTCACATGGCCTCAAGCGCACTTCCCCAAATGTCAGAGGCTACCAACTAGCAGGGATGACCTTGGGTGTGATAGTGGGGATGCTATGACCTCATTGAAAGAGTACACAGGGGAAGAGAAAAAATTAAACAATAACGGAAGCATAAAACAATCCATACACAAGTGAACATCGGAATACTAAATATGATAAACAGAAGGAGCACATGTATATATGATGCACGATTCATATGTCTAGGAATGTTCCAAACAAGTCACAATGCTAGAAATACAAACAATACTAAAAACAAGTACAAAAGTAAGATAAACAACTTCTTAGAATCGAAATCCTGGGCTTGGTCTTATGCTCTCCAGCTCCACAGAAAGTCAAGTACCCGAAGTCGAAGGGCTCTTGCCCTTGTCTATACCTACAACAATATAGTCTGTTTGGGCACAAAATCATGACACACACAAGGTGTGAGACTAAATCTCAGTAGGAAACCACCCGATGATCTATGCCTAATAGTTAGTGAATATATGGCAGGTAAAAGTACAAAAAATAGTAAATAGGAACATGATGAACAATAAACAAACCACATTTCCAATGTCAAACAATAGCTACCAAGAAACAAAGCACAACTTGTAACCCTATAGGTAGTACTCTCAGCCATCCCCTCTAGTCCTACCTAACAAGTACCAGCAATGCTCTGGGAAGTGAACTCAGCCTAACCCCTCTAGTTTGGTCATACAAAATTATAAGGACTCTCTGGGGAAGCATACGTAGTCTACTCCCATTATAGTCTAGGGTAGTCATGAACTCTCTAAGGAAGCTTGGACAATCAATTCCCCGTATAGCCGCACGGCCAAGGACTCTTTGAGGAAGCACATTTGGTCAATTCCCTTTATAGCCTAGGTTTTTATTAGACACTCTGATTAAGAACACACAATCACTATCTCTTATAGCCTATGGTAATGAGGTTATTCAAACAAACAAAACTGAGACTCTCTGAAGAAGCTTACACGGTCTATCCCCGTATAGTCTAAAGTTGTCAAGGACTCTCTGAGGATGTTTTCATAGTCTATGCTCTTTTAGCCCAAAGTAATCCTAGGCTCTATAAGGATGCTCACTCTGTCAACCCCCATATAACCTATAGCTCCAAGACTCTTTGATGAAGTTCACTCAGTCTATCCGCTTATAGTCTACTACAGCTAGTTCTCACAACCCTGTGTAAGATAACAGTGTAGCACTACAATATGGCCAAGGTAAACTTACAAAAATAATTGGCTAAATAGTTCTATAGAATATCAAGAATGTTAGAAAACATTTCTCCATCCTACTTCAATAGGCATGGAAACAGACAAAGAAGCCAAGGAAAAACAGGACCAAATGGTTATAAACAGAATGTGTGTGGGAAGAACCTTCAAAGCACAGCAGTTAAACCACATTCTTATTCAAACATCCTCTATACAGGCATACTTTCATGGAAGGAATATAATAAGGGTAAAATGGTAAACATACAATACATCGTTCAAGGGTATTGGTGGAATTTGAACATAAAATTCATGGACATTCAATAGAAAGGCACAAACCACCTACCTTGGTGCAAGGAGATCGACATACTTAAACCATGAGGCTTTAAACTCCTAAGAACATCATAGATCGATGAAATTGCATAAAAGTTTCAGCCCATGATAACATGAGAAAGATGGGAAATAAAGGAATTAAACTCAAGATGAAGGAAAAGCTTATCATTGTGGTTCTAACGCAATCGACGACAATCGATTCAGAGAACATACAGAGGCTCTGGGGCTTGGTGGAGTGTCAACACCGTATGGTTTCTCTCATCCAAACGAGACCTATATGATACACTTATAGGTGTAGACGTGACCCCAGTGTGTTTAATGAAAAAACTACAATTTACAAGGTGTGTACTTTTGGAGTACAATATGTGTACTTGCTATTTCCATACCACGCATTAGGCGGCCTCCATGACACCCTTACATTATTGCGTGTGTGGCCATGACCCAGCCAGCACACGGCCTCTAGTAGCATCATAGTACATAGAATTTAATTATAAACTACACGGTGTGAACTTTGAAAATTACCATATTTTCCTCTTTTTCCCAAAAACGACTAGAAACGGAAAAACATACCTAAAAATAAGATCTGAGTTCTTTCAACTTTATCCTCACTACATTATAAAAATGGTTATAAAAGATTATATAATTAATCACATATAATACCATTATCTTTATTAATATTATATAAATTATAATAATATGACCACGGTGTATGAACCTGAAGCATTGAGCTGAACCAGACAAGGAAACAATCAAGCCTTAACCAAACCATTCATTTTAGTAATGAAATTTCTAATAAATGTATTATTGGAAATTATAAAGGAATGAAATTTATTAATTTATGTATTAATTTTATAATATAATATATTTATATAAAATCTATATTTATTATACCAGATGTGTGAACTAGTATGATGTAAGATGAGAGATTTAAAAATATATTTATGACATAATCTCATTTCATTTCAAGATTAATTAAGTTAAATTTTCCATGAGTGGAATTATATAATCATTATACTTTAAACTATATATATTTTACTATACTTATTTGGTATATAAAATTATTGATACAATGTTTTAAACAAAGGTCAACTTATTTCCTCTTTAGTTGAGAATATTTTTATTCTAGGTCCATATTTTTTTAAATGATTTGAATAGTATTTTTAATATTATACAAAAAAATTATTATTTTTTTACCCATATATTAATTTCTATAATATGTTTTCAGAATTCCCTTCTTATCATTTTTTAAATGAGGAACTTTTACAAAAGGGGTAAACAGAATCATTGTTTTAATGTATACTACACCAATGCATTTTACCAATATCATGGATACTCATTGATTATATACTTCCTATATAGGGTTTCATAGTAAATTTAAATAAAAATATGATTCCTCAAATTATATATGTTTTTATATTTTACAAAACTGATTTCAAATTGAGAAGTAAATTTTTATCAAGAAATGTTCTTGTGATGCTCAAAAGGTAATTTCATTTACGTACACATATATTGATTTTACTTATGAATCGTATGGAGTTGATAAAATGGTACTATAATTTCTTTTAATGTATTGTTAATTATTGTGATGTATAAATTTTAAGAAACCCCATATCATTTCCATGGGTTTAAATGTGATGGAATAATAAGAGTATTAATGATCATGTGGCATATATATGAATGTATTATGATTATGTGAAGGGTCGGACCATTATGACCATCCATTTCATTAGGAAATAATATATAGACATATCAGAAGATAATATTGATTAAAATTCTAATGATCAGCAATATATGTGTTCCCATTTTGATGAATGATTATGATTTCTTCTAGCTAAGCTCACTAAAGTATGTGGGGACATGATTATAAAGGGCTAAGTTTACATATTGGTGCATAAGTATGATTGATTATAGCTACACAGACAATACTATGAGTGTAAATGATTTTAAATATCTATTTTCATAGTATTAATATTTTCCCAGATTGTGATTCAACATGTCTATATTATGACTCTTGAATGATGATAATCGCTTTGACACACTTATAAATACAACATCTAGATATGACATTATTTTAGATATTATGATCAATGATTTTATGTCTATGAATATATTATATTTATAAAAACCACTTTATTATAATTTCATATCATTATAAACATATTATAATCTCTTACGATATATATCTTTTATGTTTTACTTTACTCGGCATTTGCAGATCCCCGTTAGTTAAGATTTCCTTATGTCAGTTATGATGGATGGATATAAGTATGATATATTAAGAATGGTTTGTATAGGAATATATCTATATGAAATATTTATGATAATTTTAAAATGTATGTTGATTATATATTTAGTCACAAAATAAAATAAACTATTACATTCAACACACGTGTATAATTGTCATATAAATTTATTATTCATCTAAAATTATTAAATATTATTTTTTGTTATCCTCCAGTCACGTCACTTGGTATGGGGCCAAGGGTTAGTTAGATTTATTGATTAGTATTATAGAAAATTATTTATAACCTAATGAATATGTAAAATTATATGATATAATCATGATGCTTTGGAAAATTAGAAATTGTTATTTTATTTCTTGAAAAACATCACCTAATGGATACCATAAAGAGAATGTGGCTATGGTGCATACGCAAATAATAGTAAGAACTGTAAATTGGTGGATGGTATATTAACATGACCATCACTAGTGTATATTCTGTTTTTGAAAGACAACATCCATTGATATACAGTCTAAAAGGATATGATTTGGTTAATCCAAATTTTTTCATAAACAATTATGATGGATTTGAATTGATAATGATCATTGGTGAAAAATGTTAAACATAATTTACTATAGAGTGAAAGTATGGTTTCTTAATTTTTATATCCTATGAATTTATTTTGTTATTACATGTATAATCACTGTTATTATCTTTTCTAACATTATAATTTTTTGTTTTAGTATATGATATTAATAGAATCGTACCAATGTAATCATCGTTGTGAAGGAAACTAGATTGGTTTTACAAATGATCCAAAAATCATTAATGATGTTGGTGTTAAAAATCTTATCCTTATACCTAACTAGATAACATGATTTATTGTCAATAACTAGAACCTATTTCAGTTTCCTAAGACACATAATAAGATAAAATAGGGATTTATGAATTTTCATGTGATAAAGACAACAAAGTAAATAATTTAATTCCTTATATATCTGAAATGAGTAAATATTATCTGAGGGTAATTTCTTAAAGGGATATAAAAAATGAATTATGTGTTTAAAAAAGATAATAATGTTGTAAATTTTAAAGAAAAATGAAATTTTTTGTAAATGTAGTTGATATGAATAATTCTTTCCACATGCTATATTTTAATGTTGAATATTTTAAATGAAAAATTAATGTGTATTATTAAAATTTATTATCTACGAGGAATGAACGAAAAGGCTATCAAAAAAGATGTATGAGTAACAGTTTTACTATTTATGATAATGACTCTATAAATAATTTTTGATGGGAAGGATGTAATAATGATTAAGATGACAAATCCCGATTAATGGTTTATAAAATAAGTTGAATGATTAATGTGTTTAGTTATATGGATTTATGAACTATATTGTAGAAATATCTTATTAGTAAAATTATGATTATATGAATCATAATATTAGATTTTTATATAGTACATTTTTTTATAAAATTATAGAATACATTGAATGGTTTGTATAACTTAGAAAAATAATTTATTTGTATGTCTATATTTCTCAAAAATAAATTATTGTGTGATTGATAAACCATAACATGTTATTTATGTTGAGATAATTTTATAATTTTGGATAAAGAAATTATTGTTTTTTATGTATATTGGATTGTACTGGTGAACATGAATTTTAATGTTTATTGGATGAAATGGAAATTTATGATGAATTTTATTTCATCCTATATTTATGAAATATCATGGATAGTTTTTGCAGAGTTATCTTTTTGAAGAAATAATTTTTTAATTTAGTTTTTATATAGATTCAAGTTATTTTTGGAATGGATTATCTTGTTTAAATTAAATATATGATAATGGTATTCATGTCTTTCATATGTGACAATATGAGATACATTATGTTTCTTAGGGAAAAATTTAATGTTGATGTTTGGGAAAACATATGTGATCAAATATTTTGGAATTTTATGATTTTAATTTTCCAATATATATTTTAGTACTGTTTTATATATAACTATTTATGGAATGGTTTAATGTGAACACATTTTTTTTATTATTTTTGTTTTATAAATTGATTTGTTATTTCATGATATGATGATTCTCCCAAATTGGATAACTTGTGTCAACCATATTTTTTTGGTAATTATCTATTGAAATAAGGTATGTATTTCAATTATTTTGTGGAACTTATTATGTATTAAATCTTTATTTTAGTGATTCAGGTTCGAAACATTATCCTTCAAAATAAAATTTGTTGAGTATGATATGTGATAAAAGATGGAATTGAGAAAATAAAAACCAAAAATGGAAATTTTGCTACTAAAATAGATATAAATTTTTTAATTATATATCATCATATTCCCATTCATGATACAAATATAATACCCCAAATCATGGAAACTATATTGAAACAAAAAGGTTATCCTTTTAACCATATCTCTTGTAAATTGATATTTTTATTTATCAATAATTGATTTATAGTTATTTAGTGATTAAAATTATCATAAACATTTTATCTTCCAGTCTATTTTATTATTTAGACATCATATTTTCTCTCAAACTCCATCTCAATGATTTTATCCTTATTTATGATCCTGATGTGTTTTATTTTTGGTAATCATTACATTTCTAACATCCTTTTTTAATAGAAATTTTAGTATCATGTTACAAGATGTGGGTGTTCATGAAATTTTATTTTAATATATTGATCATTTTAATATCAAGATAAAAATTTTGAGATTAAAATTTATATATTGGAAGAGAATGTATCACCGAGAAAATTTAGGTGAATGCAATTATATACTCAATAGATTTCCTAACCCGAAATGACGTGCATTATCTATATTATGAGATACTATAAAAATATTATTATTTATATGTGATAATGAAAACATAGTCATTAAATTGGAATTTATAAATATTAATTATAGATTTTTTAAAAGTATGTATAAAAGCATAAAATAATCTAAAATAATTCATTAATGTAGAAAATATAATTATCCATCGTTCAGTAAATTCAATTACTGCTTCAATGACATTTGTTCATAAAAATGATTTCAATTTTAATTTTGTACATATAGATTGAAATTATTTTATTCAATTTTTATATATTTTACTTGATTATAAGGATAAAAGTTTTGAAAATATAATTATCTTGGTGTGGTTTTTTGGATTTCTTATAAAATGATATATTTTTAGTTGAATAGAATACTTATTGTCCTAGTAGTCCTTTTTTTCATTAAATAAATTATTTTCGAATCCACATTATATTTGTAATTGTATATTATGCAATGTAATGAAAATTAAATTAAAAATAATCCAATTGGATATATAGAAATTTATATTATTCTTTATATTGGTATAATTTTAGTATTAAATATAAAACAAAATTTTTCAAATACTGTTTTTAATTGATTTTTATAGATTTATAATAAAATTGATTTCATTCACTTATAAGAATTTAATACTGAAAAAATTATTTCCATATTTTGTATAATGTGGATTAATTTTTTGAATTAGCGTTTTTTTATTTTGAATAGAAACACATGATAACACTTTTTCACCTAGGTAAAGGGGGAATATGGTTATAATATTCACATGTGGATAGAAAATCACTACATTACATAGATTTATTCTATTCAATGAGTGTTTGTTAACCAAATATTTCCTATATTTGAAATTTTGATAATTAATATTCAATTTCATATAATATATATAATTTTAAGAAAATGATATAAACAAAATATCCCTCACTACATTGTAATTTAACTAATATGCTTCCATATGGTTAAATTTTGATTATGAATGGATTAAAAATATTATTTTTAAAATGAATAAATTATTTTGATGATTTAAGATATTTTTTCAGTTTTGGAAATGATATCATTACCTTACTCTATTCTGTAACATCGTTACAGTGATGTGAAAAGTAGTAGAAAAATAAAGGAAAATAATATTAAAAATAATAAAATTAACATTTTAGGGAATGCTTTTTGCATACCAGAAATTTAATAGGAACATATAATTTATATTTAAGGTTAAATTATTTTATATTCTAAAACCAGTTTTATGAAGAAGATTTTAATGTAAAATTAATGAATTTTCCCCAAAAATAATTTAATGATTTTCATGTAAAATAGAATATTATTTAATATTTCAAAAAATTAAATAAAATATTACTAGGGGAAATTTATAATGGTAACAGGTTTAGAATTAAAAAAAGAAAATTTCAAGCTAGTTGTGATATTATATATGAATCAATTTCTATAAAATTGCTAAAAAAGTTACCACTATAGTTTCGGTTAAAATGGGTTAATGGATGGGTTAATAAAAGAGACAAGGGGTCAAATTATAGTAGAACTTGAATAAGATTAATTTGATGATGATATTTATACTGTTATCTAATTTTATTCAATTCTATGGATATTTTTATTAATTAAACATAAGAAATACATTAGTTGTATTTAAAACATTGTAGTAATTAAAATTGTGTTCTCTCCTAACATAAAATTGGGAACCTCATCTCCTACAATTTAAAAAAAGATTTATCTTTCTAGATCCAATCATTTGTAACCAAATATCTATCAATATTCATTTCTATAATCCATGATATCATAGAATTACCTTAATAATATCTTATGAAAGATTATGCTTAATAGATTGTGAATCTCTCAATGAAGAGGTAGTCATCTTACCTGACTATTTAAAAGCATATTTCATCTTGTACAACTTATATGTTTATTGGAAACATTTTAAAATAATGAATTCAGTATCATAAACATATCGATATTTTATTAGGATTATTTTAATTCCTTTTTCCACCAAATTTCTATCAAATGGAAAAGGAATGTTTGATTTGTCCATGCATGTGGACTACTCTCCCCATATAGCGAAGTGAATAACTTTCCATCATTATTATTCCTAGATGATAGATATTATAAATTTAATATATACATATAACTATTATATTTTATAAAATATAAATCTTTTCTAATGATAATATCTTATCTAACATCTTACATTACAATCCATGGTAAAATGATAACAGCCCAAATGCATATGTGTAAACTACAAACTCCACAAAATTATGTGACTAGTTAGTTAAATATTCTTCACACGGATTGTGGTAAGGATTTATTTAATAAATAGTTTTTATAAATCTGATATAATTATATTAATTTGATGTTATAATTTTCATAACTTTAATTCCCACCATTATGCATATAGATTATTGTATCTAAGAGGTGATGTAATTCATTATTCATCATAAATTTTTTTGAATGGTCATAAAAATGTATATATAGAGTAAATATTATACAAATTTCATTGTAATTATTTTTTATAGGATAAATAAATGACCAAGGTTCCCGTCTTGGAAAAATATTATTGAAATATAAATGAAAAATGGAATACTGTTTCACCTGAATATTCATATAAATAATGAAATTGATAATAAAACAACCACATTGAATTATGATGGAATGATATTAATTGATTGATTTATTTTAATTGTTTTTATATATTTATAATAAATATTTAATTATTATCTGGGGTGGTTGAACTCATATAAAGAAAAAATGGACTATAGGTAAGAGACTTATATTATAATATAATATTTTGATGTTTTTTTTGATAAATTTAAATTTATTAAAATTTAATTATACATATCCTTCAATCCCAATATAATTTCTCATTCTCTATTTATTTATAGTATTTTTTCCATTCATTTATTACTCTTTTCTACATAAAGTGTGTTACAATTTTTTTTTAAATTCATTTTTATTTCCTCTTTGGTTTGGAATAATTATCTTACATGGTAATATTATATCTAAAAAGTTTCCAATATTGTTTAAATATTATAAATAAATTTATTAATGTTATTTTTACTAATATTTGGCTTTATATAATTTTTTAATAAAATAATATTCTTGTCATTTTTCAAAATAAATTCCTTAAACCAAAGGTGTGAATGGAATCATTGATTTATTGTTTATGGAATGAACTAATTTTCATTATATTATAAGTATTATTTTATTTTTTTCATCCTTTAAAAATTTATATGGTTATTTTAAGAGAAATATAACCCCAATTAATATATAAAATATATATTTCAAATATGTAATTTCATGTTAAAACATGTGTTTTCCTCTTTAAATGCCGAACCGGGCACCCGAGCCGGTCCGCGATACGTCCAGAGGGGTGTTTCTGATCCCCCCAAGATGTAAACCAGTGTCAAGCATCAAATTATACATAAGGGAACAATTTAAGGCCAAGAGATAAAACCAGGGCTATATAAATAAATAGAACAGACAGGGCACGCAGAAAAATGACAACTTAATATTAAATAAACAAAGAACTGATCGAGACACGATATACCACTAAAAGAAAAAAAAACTAGAAATAAGACCCCGCTAAAAAAATCTCAGTGTGACCCATTGGACACCTCCAACCACAAGCATAAAGCTGCTCCCACCTGAGCAGCCACTATGAAAATCCAAAACAAAAACTGAACCTTCAAATGAAATAGTAAAGGATAGGCATGAGAAAAAAATGCTCAGTAGGGATGCCAAAAGTAAACCACTGTATCTATGTGTTTCCTTTCCCAATGTTTTCGGATGACACAATATTGACATATAATTAAAAAAATAAGGCTTTACCATTAGAATAAAATAACCCCTCTTTCCTACTATGTGAACCAACTCACACTATATATTATATCAAAAACAGTTTAAAATGTTATAAATAAAACCAGATAGGAGATATCAGGGTTGTGAAATAGGGTGGAAGGTAAATAATAAAAGATGAAAATAAAAAAGTGGAGTATAAAATAAAAAAGAAATAGAAGCATAAAATAAACCAGTGTAACAGAAAATTAGAAAGCGATACAAGCTGTAACAAAGGGTGATCTTGAAAATCCCTAGGAAACCCCTGGATGCACTCGGTTTGGAACCACCAACTGGCGTATGGTATAGCCCCATAGTATATAACTCACTGATTTCCCTCGCAAAAAAAATCTGCAAAAATCCCACCTTTCTTCACTATCTACAAGGGGGAAACTATCGGTCTAATCCGGTCTGGTGAGTAATCATCACTCAATAATATATAAGATTCCTAGCAACCAATAGTGGTTTTGGTAATCCTATATAAGTAGGAGGCCCTCGCATGCATAACTCAACTCACTGCACTTGCCTACCCCAAGCATTGACGCTTCCTATATATTCACCGAAAAAGGGTTACACTATGCAGGAGCACCCCATGGACATATTCAGTTATTTAACATTAAATAAGGTGACAACTGGGCTTCTACAACATATAAACATTAAAACATTTCTGAAAAACATTTAAGGTTTCCAACCAGGTACACAAATTTATTCAAAATATCCTCTAAACACCACTCTTACAATTACAAATCTAAACATGCTCTTAAGTTCTGAACACACATTTAAACACTTCACAATTTTAAAACATTCTTTTAACCTTTTACAACCCACACCAAAACACTTTTCAAACTGAATTGTCAATCCTTGAAAAACACATTGTAAACCTTGATTTCCAAAACACTTAAAGCAACACAATAAAAAACAAAATTTAAAATAATATGTAGAAACCAATAATGGGGACAAATATTATATGAAAACTAAAATACATTTAGAAAACTAAACATCCAAGAAAACACCAATTACCTTAAAACCATAACTGGCCACCTACTTTATTTAAAAAACATAAAACAATCCAAAAAAACATTAAAATATTTCCAACACATTTTAACATATGTAGTATGTTATACCAACATCAAACCATAACCACCTAAAATCCTCTTTTTAAATCAAACACATACCCAGAAAATATTTTAAAGACTTACCCAGAAATTCACCACTTACACACATTATTTTAAAGGAACTCCAAATAAAAACAACGAAACCATTGAACCCTTAAAAATGATTTTTAAGATAATAACTAGTTCATAAAACTACCAATCCATGTTTATTAATAAAAAATTTCGTTAAAACATAATAACGGTGATACATTTCATAAGGAACCAATTTCGTTTTAAATAAACATAATAAATTAAAATAAGCTTTCTAGTTATCATAAAACTAAGCAATTTACATTAAAACTAATTTAAAAACTATTTTTAAGAAATAAAATTAATTTTAGATTTATATAATAATTTAAACAAGGGTTTCATAGATTTTAGGAACTTTTTTTTAAAATTTAATTAAAATGGAAATCATCAAAGGAATGGATTTTGGAAAGAAAAACACGGAAACACCTCCCAAAAACTCATATGATTGGATTAAAACTTCAATGGGAGGAATATTGACACTTTTCAGACAAATCACAAACCATAAATCAAATGTAAACCCGATATACACATTAATCCTATCATTTTGGGTTTTTCCCACAATATACCCCACATGGGAACCCTATAAAATAAGTGAGGAGATGAGAATATGGGAAGGAGACTTACAAGAAGGAATGTCCAGAAGGACAAGTAGCCTCTTGAAGAAGTTCTAGAGGGGAGGAGGGAATGTGTAAAGTGGGTAACAGGATGAGGGGTGTGTGAGGGCAGGGGGAAGAAGGGGTGTGTGGGAGATAGGAAAAAATTGAAATGAATTAATGGGGAGAGCGGGTGTGCATTAGGGGATCTGGGGAGAGAGGGCGTGAGGGTGAGGGGGGTAAGGGAAAAGAGGGGGTTGCGTGGGAGATAGAAAAAGGAATTAATGGATGGGAAATGAGTGTTGCGTGATGGGTAGAGAATATAGAGGGGTGTGATTGGTGAGGGGTTTAAAAAAATATAGGGATTAAATTGGAGAGAGGCGGGGGATGGGTGAAGAATAATTAGTGGGAGGGGTGAGTAGAGAGAGGTAGTGTGTGATTTGTAAAATAAATATGGGGGATTGATTGGAGAGAGGGAATAAAAAAATAATGAATTAATTGTGGAAAGAGGTGTGAGTGGAGGTAGGGAGTGCATAAGATAAAAAATTAATGGGTATGCGTGAGAGAAGGGGAGTGGGGTGTGCGTGGGGGTTAATATTGAGAGTGGTGTGAGTGTGATGGAAAAAAGAAGGGATGTTTACAACTTTAAAAAAATAAAATTAATAACCATAAAAAATACTCAAAATATATTAATAATAATAACAATAATGATAATAATTATAACTATTTAGATAAAAATAATAATAACAGAATTTTAAGGACAATATTTATAATAATTTAGAAAACATTATATAATCATAACAACTCTATTAATTTGTATAATGAAAATAATAATAATAACAATAAAAACTATCATAATGATAATCGTAACATAATTTATTTTCATTTAAATTATAAAAAAATTAATAGAAACCAAATAATAATTATATTTAAAACCATTTTAATGATAAAAACATCATGAACAATTTTAATTAAAAAAATACCTACACAACAATGTTATTATTGTAATATCATAAAAATTTAATTTATTTCATTATGATATTGTTTTATTATTTTAAGTAATGCATAACCGCAGGGTCATCCGGGCCGAACAAACAGTTATTGCCAACCGTGCGGTGCCCGTGTACCGGTCTAAAACCCACAAAAAACATAAAATGTCAAAAACTATTAAACATTCACTCAACCCACACATTGAAAAGACTAATTGAGACCAAGAAAAAATAAGATAAAATAATTTAGAAGGTTGGTGTGTGAAAATTCTACACACCACAATTCTTTATACACGCAAAAAGTAACCAAACAAAAAGAGAATCAAAACACTGGTCAATTTCTAACCAAAACTGTTGAGGAAAAACAAAATATGAGTCTTGAGATGAAAATTAGTTCTATATGTTACATCCAACCCACTCATTGAAAACCCATAGCAGAAAACAGAGGGGAACACAAGAGTTTTCTCCCCACTATAAGAATTCCCATAACGCATGAATTTAGATCTCAAACACAAAACCTCGAGGGGGAAACATGGTAACTTCTAATTGAACCTACAGTCTTCTCCACATTAATTGAATAGGACTATTGAGACATAAATGAAAAACCACTACAAGGATATCCAATATATCAGGGCACTAAAACAAGGAATTCCCAATAACAACACCACCGAAACTAAGAATTTCTCACACCATAATAAAACTCTGCAACACCTCACATCTCCAAATGATCACTAATAAAACCAAGACCATCCCACACAAGCCCAAATACACTTTTTAGAAGAAAAAAAATTCTAAATGCCACATTCAGAACAAAATTACTACTATGATCATGAAATAATAAGTTCATCACACTATTACCACAAAAGATGAACATGAAAAAGAAGAAAAACTTGAAAAAGGTAACCTTGAATATATCTATTACCAGATGAATGATAAAGAACCATGAAAGGTCTCACATGCCTCTGACACGCTGACAGTACGTGAGCTTCACCAGGGGACTAGAAGCTGGGGCATAAATGACTGAAACATCTTATGCCTCATTGTCCGAAACAAGAATCCCCTAATAAGAACTCCTTCTTCTAATGAAGTTTCCCATAGTACTTCCCCCATGGACTCAAACAACCAAAAATATGATAATACGTTAGAGGGATGTAGCTCGATGGCTTGGAATGCCAAAACGAGCCATATTAGTGGCACTCCTGAAGGCATCATTAGGTTCCAGGATCAAAGAAGATAACCTCTTAGGGAAGGATCCTCCTACAAAAAATCATATCAAGATAAGGAACCTTATCAAAATAAAACCATCACCATCTACTCCCCAATCTCCAATGACGATAAGACAACCAATATCCACTAGTCCCAAACTGAACAGTTAAACAAACTCAAAATGACATGAACCTTCACAATCTTTGCAGTTCCCAACCACACAAAGACATACTCGAATTCCCAAAAGTCATTCCTCCAACTCTAACAATCCTCCAACACGTCAAATGGTGATGACACTTAGAAGAACAAATACCAGGTCATGACTCATCGGAAACACTAGGGACCGTTATGGGTGGCATACTCCGAACACATAAGAAACACAAGCCAAAAACATGCATCAAGCCAAAACACAATCCAAATTAACATGTAAATACAAGACAACTGGCCCGAAATCCAATTAAATATAAACCCAACCAAAAAACGCAATTAAAAAATATCCATTTTCTTTTAAAATTCAGAATTGTCTTATCCCATGGTCATTTTTCAAATACCAAAACCACTTTTCACAGGACAAATAAAGAATCCACCCCTATGTAAAATCCAACTTCCAAAGCCATTATATTTTAAAATTCACCCAAGGAATTCTATGTATCAAAAAATGTGTTTCCATCCATTTCCATCCACATCACCCATAAACAAGTTCCCCACACACCTACCATACACACCAACGCACATATTATTTTCAATAAAGAGTACCAAGGGCCACATCCTTTCCTCATCAAAACCCAATAATTTACTAAAATGATTCAAATTTTAAAAATTCTCTTACCAATTTAAGATCATTTTATAAAAAACATTTTCACTTTAAAAAAATCCACTTCCATTTCCTAAATCACACTTTCACCTACCGGAACCAAAAGGAGTACAACATACCAAGAACCACCAGAATAAGGAACACGAAGTTACACTTAACTTGATGACATGGAAGTGAGACACACCCAATGTAATCATCAACAACTAGAAGGATATTGAACCGTGCACTTGGACTCCAAATAGGTCACTACACCATGAGTGGTCACGTCGTGACACCGACTTGCTTTCATTGTCATCCATCAATCCATAACAAAGACCGAAGACTCAAATCCAAAACTACCCCAGAAACTAATGGTTCTGAATGAGCAAGGGTTCATGACGCCCTTACCTCACCAAATGTTCAAGTCCCAACAGTCCTAATATCCATCTACCAAACACCCTAAATAACAAGAACTTCCTCTGATACCATTTTGTCAAGAGCCATCCTGGGTCAACCCTAATCCTGTCACCCTAGCCGGTCCGAGACAAGTCCTAAGGGGTGTTCCCAATACCCCCTGGATGGAAACAAGTTTTAGGAATCAATGTATAAATGAGGAAATTATTTAAGACCATGTGATAAAACCAGGTCCAATAAGTAATTTGAAAAGATAGAGAACACGACAAATCAGGAACTTAATCTTAAATAAACAGAGAACTTATCCAGATACAAAGTACCACTAAAAGTATAAAACTGGAAACATGAACCCTCTACAACGATCTCCATGTGACCCATTGGTCACCGCCAACCACAAGCCAAACAATTCTCCCACATGAGAAGCCACTATGAAAAGCCTGAACAATTGCTGAACATACAACAAAAATTGTAAAGGATAGGTGTGAGCACAAAATTTCTTTGTAGGGATTCCAAAACTAAACCACTAAATCCAAGTGTTTCCTTACCCAATGATTTATAATGACACATGTTTGGAAAAAAATTATAAAAATAAGTTTTTCCCATTTTAACAAAATAACAAATCTTTCCAACTATGATAACAAACACAAGCCATATATTATTTCAAAAATAGTTTACCACATTATAAATTAAACCAAAAAAGTGATATCAGGGTTGTGAAAAAGGGATGCATGTAAATAATAAAAGATGGAAATAATCTAGGGTAGAAGAAAATAAATAGGAAATACAGTATGAAAATAAACCAGTGTGTAATAGAAAATAAGCATGCAATATAAGTTATAACCATGTGCGATCCTGAACGTCCTTAGATAACACCAGGACGTAATCGGTTCAGAACCACCTATCCACGTATGGTGAATCCCCATAGTATATAACCCTTTGATATCCCTCATGACCAAATCAGTGGAAAATCCCACCTGGCCGCTCTATCTACTTGGGGCAAAAACCCGTCTAGTTGGGGCTGGTGAGTAAATGTCACTCGATAATCTATTAGACACCCAGGAACCCATGGTGGTTATGGTAATACTGTTTAAGTAGGAGGCCCCCTCACATGTGACTAATCTCACTACACTTGCTTATTCTAAACACATAAGCTTCCTACACAATCACCCATAAAGGTTTACACTAGACAGGAGTGCCCCATATAGAAATTCTTAAATTTAACATTAAACAAAGTGCCAACTGGGATGCAATAACATATAAACAATATAACATTTCAGAAAAACGTTTAATTTTTTCCACTGAGCACAAACATTTATTCTAAATATATTTTAAATAGTACTCTTACATTTACAAATCTAATCATTCTTTTATGTTCTGTACACACATTATAAAACATGATTTCCAAAATACTTAAAGAAACACTTTAAAAAACCACATTTAAAATAATATTTAGAAATAATTCAAGGGGACCTAATTTATTTGAAAACTAAAATCCATTTAGAAAACTAAACATCCAAAAAAACCCAACTACCATAAAACCATAACAGGCCAACTACATTATTTATAGAATATAAAACAATCCAAAAAAACATTAAACTTTGTCCAACAAATTTTAACAAATTTAGTATGCTATACCAACATTAATCTATACACATGTGAAATCATCTATTGAAATCAAATTCACACCAAGAAAACATTTTAAATCCTTTTCCCAAAAATTCTAACTTACCCACATTATGTTAAAGGAATTCAAAATAAAAACAATGAATCCATTAAACCCTTACAAAAGTGTTTTAACACAATAACTAAGTTGAAACACTACCAATCCAAGTTCATTAATAATCAATAAAATTATAACATAATTACGCTGATATATTTGATAAGGGACCAATTCTTTATTAAAAAAACATAAGCAATTCAAACAGTTATTCTTGGTATCATAAAATGAACAAATTTTCAATAAAACTCATTTAAAACCTATTTTTAACAAATTAAATAATTTTTAAATTTTTTTAGTAATTTAAACAAGAGTTATATAGAGTTGGAAAACTAGTTTATAAATTTATTTAAAATATAAAGCATAAAATTAAAGGCTTTAGGAAGGAAAAAATAGGAAACACCTACCGAAACCTCATGAGATTGCAATGAAACTTCAACATGAGGAAGATTGACACCCCACAGACATATGACACACCATAAATACAATGTAAAACTGAGATTCACATTAAACCTGCGATTTTGGGTTTTTCAAAAAAGAAATCCCACCTGGAAAGCCTAGAATTTAAGTAAGGAGAGGAGAATATGTGAAGAGGAGTTACTAGGAGGAACCAACGGAAGGACGACCAACCACCTGGAGAAGTGACATGGGGAGGATGGAATGTGTGAAGGGGGGTAAGAGGAAGGGGGTGGGTGAGGGTAGGGAGGATAAGGGTTGTGTGGGTGATATAAAAATTGAAATGAATTAATGGGGAGAGTGGATGTGCATGGTGGGATATGGGGAGAGGGGGCGTGAGTTTGAGTTGGGTAATAGAAAAGTGTGGGTTTCATGGGAGATAAAAAAAGAATTAATGGGAGTGTGTAAGAGTGGTGCACAGTGGGTAGAGAAAATAGTGGATGGGATTAGAGATATGTATAAAAAAGGGAAGGGATTAAACAGGAGAGAGGTGGGGGATGCATGAGGAATAATTAGTGGGAGGGGTGAGTATAGAGAGGAAGTATGTGATAAGTAAAATAAAGAGGGGGTGATTGGAGAGAATGAATAAAAAATGAATTAATTTTTGAATGAGGTGTGAGTGGAGATAGGTAGTACAAAAGATAAGAAATAATGGGTAGGTGTGAGATAAGGGGAGTGGGGTCTGTGTGGTGGTTAATGGGGATAGTGGTGTGAGTGTGATGGATAAAAAAATGTTTAAAACATTAAAAAATAAAAATAATAACCATAAAAAATACTAAACTAGATGTAATTTATATTTATAATAATAAAAATTTAAATAACAATAATAATCACAAAATTTTAATGACACAATTTATAATAATATTTAAAAAAATATAATCATAACAATGACGTTAAAATTCTTAATTAGAATAATAATAATAACAATAAAAATAATCATAATGATAATCATAATTAATTTTTTTTCGTTTAAATAATAAAAAAAATAATAACAACCAAATAATAAATATATTTACCACCATTTTAACGATAACAAGATCATTAACAATTTTTGTTAAGAAAATTTTTTGCTCTACAAAAAAATGAAGTTGTTATTATTATGTCTTAAAAATTTAATTTATTTCATTCTGATAATGTTTTATTATATTACAAAATGGGTAACTGCATGGGTATCCGGGCCGACCACACAGTGACCGCCAGTTGTGGGGTGCTCGTTCACCGATCTATAACCCACAAAAACATAAAATATCAAAAAGAAATTAAACATGTACTCAACCCACACCTTTAAAAGACTAACCGATGCTATGAAATAATAAGATAAAATAATTTAAAAGGTAAAGGAATGAAATGATTAGTTGGGGAGAAGATCCAATGATACAGTCCATTTTATTCTGATTATGTTAAATGATTTGGATTATAAAATATTAAGGAAAATTATTTTATTTTATATGGGTTATTCTCTTGTTAAATGTTTAGAATTTTCATGACAACCAATCATATAAATGAAGTTATTATGATTATTTGATTAGTGTATCTATTATATCCCTCCATTTAATTTGTTAACATGATATAGTTATATCATGAGATGATTATGATAAATGCATACATTATTATATGTATATATAAGTTCACATTTTGGACATGGATGCGTGATTTCTTATAGCTATGCTCACTTGATTATGTGAAAAATACATTAAAAATGTCTATGTTGAAATTTTTATGCTTGGGATTGATTATTTATAAAAAAACATAAAAATACATTGAGTGGAAAGGAGTTTTAATTTTTATGTTAAAAAGATAATGACTTCCTATTAATGGTTATGAGTGAAACTATTATAAATAATACATCTAAATATACCATTATTTAGTAGTTTATTATATAATATATTATGGATATGAATATATTATATTAAAATCATCATGCTTATTATGTTTTCATACCATTATGTCATGCTATGATCTGTTATCATAAATATATCCCTTCATTATCTGAACAGAACTTCAGATCTCACATGTCATCATATTTCACATCCAATTATTTTGATGGATGTTCTATGAATTATATGACTAAAACGGTGCCTATGTGTTGATTTCAGAGGAATATATTGAAGAACTATAAATAATTAAATTCATAATTTATTTATTATCAAATGAAATAAATCCTTTATAGTCATTCAGAATTTATAATTATCATATCACTCAAATATTCTTATAAAATAATGTAATATAATTTTTATTTCTATTTGACCTCAAAAATGATCACACGTAAATATGATATACTATTTATAAAGGTAAAATAATTTAGTAGATAAGAAAACATAAGGATTATAAAAAGATGATATGTCACAATTCGGTACACATTGGTGTGTGCGGGATTTTATCACCCATATCAATGATAATAAAAAGGCATTGTGGTTTATTCATTAGTTATTATAATATGATTGTATGAAAACTAGTAATCTCTGAAAAAAATGTTGATTTTGTGATTATTTCATTTTATAAAATATTTGAGGAGAATTTATTTAGGATGAATAATCAAACAATTTAATAATTTTAATGGGAAAAAATTTACTGAAAGGAAATTTGTCAAATATCTTGAGAATAAAAGAATATGGAATGATATATTGGTGGTTTAGAATCAAAAATATAATTATATTTTAGAGGAAATATAATATTATTAATAATATTAACTCGATGAAGCTCAGTGATAATTTTTTATGGGAGATAATATTGAAGTAGTCAATAAAACATTCAATATATATCTATAATATGAAATTTTTTTGCATGTAATAAGAGAATACCCGTTAACAGATAACGAATTACAAGAATAAAATATCTAAATGATTTTTAAATTTTTAAAAAATATTTATCATTGATATGGATTAAAATAGGATAATTTATAATCATGGTGAAGGATTTATTTTTATGAGGTAAAAAATAAGAACATATAATATAACTGTTACTAAAAAAGTTCTGAAAAAATAATTAAATTAATGGATTTCAGTATTGTTGAAATTGATTAGAACTCCCAATCAAGAGAGGAATTTTTAGACAACATAATAATGAAATTGAAAATAAAATTGATGTTGATGTGTAAAATACTAGGGGATAAACTGTGGCTAAAGTAGAATTTGTATATGAGACTAATGATTTGTAAAATAAGGAAGGATTAGAGGCACTGAGGAGATCTAGAATCAGAGATAAACTCAATGTATATAACATCACTGGTGACAAGATAACTCTAATGAAATATAGAAGGATGAATAATATAAAAAAATCATTCTTATCTCATGTTGATCAAAATAATTTTTTTAAGGATTCTAAATTTGGAAATTTAGTCAATGTGATGCATGAATAGCCTAGCCAAATTAAAGTGAATAAAACATTAGAAATTATTTCAATAATTTAAGATAGAAATATTATTAGAACAAAGAGGTTTTATATAACAAACTCAATTAATATGGATAGGTAGTTTAAAAAAAATGGAAACCAGGGTTAAGGTGATATTCACATATATAAAGTATTAATAATCATGAGACATTTTCTATCATATAATTGTTAGAAAAAATTTATTATTCATTTAAATCATGATGTAAAAAAGATTGATGGTGTTATAATTAGATATAAGATATATATTACTAAATATATTCCTTGAGTATGAGATATATATCAATAAATTTAATATTTTTATTATTAATGATGATGATATAAAGGTATATGATTAGAATAGTGAATTAAACATGATGAAATAGAATCCAAGGGAATTCTATTATTAGATTGATCAATATATCATAAAATATAGAGTATAGTGAAGAGGAGTTAATCAATATTACTATTTTAATTATAAGAATGATCAATCGATATTTGTGATCTTATATGTTCACGGGAAAATTTTATGAGGCTCCAAAAATGCGTAAGAAATATATTTTTAGTATTCACGATATTCTTGTTTGAGATGTATTTTATTAGTGAGTATAGGTTTTTACATGTTTAATATGTTATAAGAAAGGAAACAAACTTTTATATTGAAATAGAAAGTTAATAAAGAGACATGGAGAGGAGGATTCCAAATTTTCCACAACACCAGCTATAACTAAGATGAAATTTTTATGGTATGATGAACAACTATTGATGTAATAGAATACATAAAAATAATTATTATATTTTTATTCATGATAGAAATACGAATCAACACCATGTTTTCCAATTTGAAAACATATAATATGAAATTAATACAACATATGTACACTTGAGAGAAGTAAAGAGGATTCATCATTATATTTAAATCATAGCTTATTTTAGGATTTTTTTTGAATAATAAAAATAATAATTATTTGGACCTTAATATATGGATTATGTTAGTTAAATGGATGATAACGTGTTTACATTAGGCAATGAATTCTTTCTTTGTGGTTTATGTATTTATTAGTTAAACAAAAAAATATGACTCATTTCAATAATAAAAATAAACATAGGGTATGTTTTGTATAAAAATGGGTGTAACAAATTATTATGGAATAACCAAAAGATTTATGATATTGGAGTTGATGTGGACTCTCCTATTTCAATAAATTGTGATAAATAGTTTGTTATTAATATTTAAAAAACTATCTCTCTAAAATTTTATAATTATAAATCGAGATAAATTTTATTTCATTATGGATAAATTTGAGAATGATTTTTTCAAGTTAGAGAAAATTTCAATAAAAAATGATTTTACAAACATCATAAAAAATGATCTACCCAAAGATGACTTTGAGAAGAACTATTTGGATCTTAGAGTTGAACTTTCTCTATATAGGTAGGAACCACAACTTATGATGTTATATTTTATGTAAAAAGAAGACGTGTTTTTCTAGGGTGTACATGATGTAATTAGAGGAGTCATGTAATTTTCATGAGGTGTTATGGTTGAATCAATCTTATAAATATTTTTATTAAATTTAGTATGTCTTCGATGTATCAATATGTGGCATGTTTTTTTATTTATTATAATTGGTGGTTATATAGTACAGTTTTTTTATATGTATGTTTTTTTATGAATTGGATGTAAAAAAATAAAAAAGGGGTATACATGGAAAATAAGTTCAATGGGCACACAATATATTTGATGAATAGGTAATATATTTTATGGTATATAATATATTTTTTTGGAGCTAACAAAAAATACACAAATGAAGGGATAAAATATAAATTTTAAATTATTTTAAAAATCCATAATATCATTCCATATGGTGTATGATAAAATATCTAAAATTCATCCCATGAAATAGGATTTCAATGATGTGTAACATAAGTTCCAAAGATCAAAAATTTCAGAAAATGTCAAAATAAAAAAATTATACAAAACATTTTTTAATAATTTATTTTTCATTGATACATAATATATTTAATATTTTGAGTAATATGTTTGATTATAAATAAGTTTTTAGTAGATATCATATTGAAATTAGAAGATTAAATAACAATAACTGATGGATATATATGTTTTTTTTGGAAGAAGTAATATTATTTATTACTTTCAAATGAAACGAAAATAATATGTATCCATGGGATCTGTAGGTTTATTATTATGAAGAAAAATATTATATAATATTTTTCTGTGAGGGGAATAGGATCTGTTTCAATGGGGATATGAGAATCATACAATTATTTGTACATATATGTAGAGATAATTGAATTAATCCACACGGATTATTATGTAAATTATCAATCATAATATATAAATGATAATTAAGTCAAATATGGTTATATAAAACTTCAGTTTTTTTGGGAGAATTAAGAATGTTGTTTTAGAAAGATATCATAATTATCAATTATAATTAAAAACTGGAGAATTTCTTGTGAGTGATTTGTAGTTTTACCATTTAAAAAATATAAAAAATATATCATTCTTAAAAGAGAAGAGTAAAATTATACTTCAATGATTATAAAAAAAGGTAATTATAGTGCCTCTATATAGAAATAGATTCAGAAAATATGAAATTTAAGAAGATATGGAGAAAATGGATGTCAAAAATGTTATTTAGGTATTTTTATAATTATTTTTTAAAAATATTATAAAAGATATGCTTCTTTCATTCGATTCAGAACTCCTTAGTTCATATTAGTACAAGAGAAGTCCCAATGTGAATGTGTTCCATGGATCACCATTGTTTTCTACCAAAACACCTATAACATCTAAATTTGATAGTGTTTCCTTTATATATATGAAAAAATTATTCGTATATAATCCTTGGTTATCCCTTAAAATTGAACCAAATAAAAAAATTCATCAAATTCATTTCTCTATTATTGGAACATGTTATTATGTGTAAAGGAAATAAAATACAGTTAATGCATCCTATAATAAGACAAGGGTCTCATAAGTGAATAAAAAATACAAACCCTAAGTCACATCCATATTTTGGTTTTCTAGGAATGTGTTCATAATATTTCTTATTAGAGTAGAGGATGGAAATAAAATATTTGTAATAAAAAATCACTGTATTTGGGAAAACAATCAATACATAAGAGTCCCAATATATTTTTACTGAAATTAAAAAATTTAGATGATTTGGCAGAGAAATCACTAACATTTTCTAGGATTTAATTTTTTCACTAATATTTTACCTTGGATACACATAAGTTAACCCTCTATATTATCCCTGATAAATGCAGATATGAAATATATCAATGTTGATGCAAATTCCTTGAATTACATGTATAGTGGTCTATCAAACCAGATATATATTGATGTTATGAGTTTAAATAGTATTAAATATACACGGATAATTTAATCTAACATTTATGATGAGTATACTATAGATATGTATGAATATTTTAATGTTTTTCATAAAAAATTAAATGATAGGAATATGTTTCAAAATGAAATTGTGGATGAGGTTTTTAGTCAGAACAAGAAAGGATTTGGATCTATTTAGAGACTATGTGAATATTTGAAAGATGATGATGTCGTAAAAATATCTTAATTAGGGTTCCACCTAAATTAACTAAAAAATATATGCACTTTATGAAAGAAACCTGGTTGAGCTATCATTCGATGACTTTTAGAGTAGTTTGGTGGCATTTGTAATACAAGATAATCGAGATGGAATATTAATTCAAATAAACTAGGATAGAGAAATAAAATTACGTAATATGTTTCTCGGAAAAAAATATATAAATTATGTAAAATATATGAATGATGAGATTATATCATATGTGATAAGAAAATTAAAAAGGATAAGTGTAGATTTGAAGGAAATCTACAATTGGATTGTTTCTGATATGGAAACAAAGGAAACTTTTTTAAAATGTGTCCAAAGATATTTTAGGGTAATAAAAATGGGTTATAAAGTATAAACAATAATTAATTAATGTTTTCTCTAAAATATAAAATTCCAAGAAATAATATTCCACATAAAGATCCTTTAGAGAAACATTTGAGTAAGAGAAGAAGTGGAAACTGGTAAAGATTGCATAGAGAATGAAGAAATGAAATTTGAATTTGATAAATGACATTCCATGATTTTCAATGTTGATATACTATTATATAATACTAATACTGACAAATAAAATGTTTTATTTTTTTAAATATGGAACATGAGATTTCCCTTGATGATATTGAATTTTATATAATGAAAAACAATATATTGCCACATTTTTAAAATAATAATTAGAATCAATGTGTCATCCTCAGGGTTTGATATATGAATTATATAATGATATAAAATATAAATGAACTATTCATTAAATATTAGAAGAATTAATATATTTTAGACAAAAAATAGAATAAATATATAAAATTGTTAAATGTATTATTACTTTTTTGGATAAATAAAGTCATAGGTGTATGGGAAAGGTAGAGTAGGATGTAATAAAAATTCGTTAAAAATAGGGAATTCGGTAGTAAATAACAAAAGAAAATATAAAGATATATATCCCTCATTAATAAATCAGCAACAAAAATCTAAGGTGGGACTCAAAATAACAGAACATTAATAGGAATGTATTTGAAATGATATTTCCTTTAACGGAGTAACTATATTATGGATATCATAGCCACAAAATGTCAAATTGTGGGAGGAAATGATATAAATTGATGACGAATACCTTGATTTCATCAAATATGAAAAACAATATATACTTAAACATAAAAAATAAATTATTTTTATTGTTATTTATATCAATGTTTTCACTCTGGGTATAAAAATGTTGACTCTATGTAAATGGGAATTGTAAATTACCATCATGGTAATATTTTTTATATAAATATAAATAAATAAAACAATGATATATTTGATAAAATAATATCATCATTGGTCTATGTTAATGAACATTGATACATAATATGATATTTATAATGAATGGTGATTCCACACAATGTGTCATCTCATTTGGGTGTAACATTAATGAAACAAATTGGAAATAAGAAACAAACATATCCATAGTTTCACTAAATGTAATAAATATTAACCAAAATGGATCATCAATAGTTGGTGTGCATCCTAATTTTTCCAAAATAAGAACCACCTGATGATTTTGAAACAGGGATTTTTGGGATCATTGGGTTTTAGAGATGATAGATCGATAAACATGAAAGGAATTTTTATAACTAGGTTGTGAGATAATGAAATAAATTGAAAAAACTATTCTATGTGTATTAATCATAACACAAACTCTTAAGCTTAAGTAATCTATCAAAATATATAATATAGAAATCTTCCATCTATTATCTTAACGGAAATGTGGAAATACCTGAGTGGTGTTCTGGATCACCTCAAGGTCATGACTAACACTCAATAATTTAACAATAACAAAAGGAAATGATTTTCACAATGAGAAGAAGATATTTTATATATATATACATATAAATAAAACCAAAATATAAATATTAAATAATTAGAGAGAAAATAATGTAGTGATACATCAATGACAGAAAGATACAATCGAGGTACATGTCATCAAAAAATAAAAAAAAATAAACATCAATAAAAACTATACATTAATACTCATTGTTATATTTTAGAAATATGATAGTATATCACTAATTTCTTTTTATTCAGACATTACCCAAAAATCTCACTACCAAAATATGGTTACTTTACCATTCATTCATTAGATAAAAAAATTTGTATACACCCCTATGAGAGTCTTTATGGTGATATATAATGATGATAAATAGTATCCCACCCATGTGACCCATTACAAGTTTCTATAAAGTTATCTCAATAAGAAAAATTTAAAAGAAAACATCATTTGAATAGAAGGTACACCATTTCATTTAAATATCCTGGTAATGAATCCCCTCTCTTTTAAACAATCCCTGAAACAAGGTAAAATAATATAAAATCATAATTTATATAAACCATTTACGTTTACCCAAAAAATTATAATATCATTTTAAAGTTAATATAGTTAAAATAAAAAGAATAGTTTTAATCCCCATAGTATAAAACGTTCTTTCTAGTAAGGTCACTCTTACTATAATAAAAACACTTAAAAATGAACACTCAATTCCCCAAATCCAATGCATCCATAAACATGGGATTAATGAACATCCTAGAAAGATAAATAACTAAAATTGAAATATCATGTTCTTAGGTCACATGTATACATGATCTAGGAATAAAATATTACCCCAGAAAGTGAACACATTATAATTTTAATAGACATGTTCCAATAAAAAACTCCCAAATATGAACCGAATGTTCCAATGTGCATCATATATTGAATGAATTTTCAAGGGAATATAAAATTTCAAAAAATTAGAAATAAAAATTTTCATAAAAACAATATTTGAAAACCCATTTTACTTTCCATTTCAAAATGGATAGAAAACACCATTATTCTGTCAAAATTAGTGGAAAACATTTTTTGAAAAAAAATTATACATGTATATCAATAAAATTAAGGATACAACCAACTAATTTAGAATAATTTTTAAAAAACCAAGGCAAGAAATGGAACTACCTATTTCAAACATTGGTTTTAACAAAAACTACAATGAAATTCAAAAAGATATTGAAAGGGAATGAAAGGAAAATGGTAGGAGGTTCAAAAAAATTACTACCACAAAATATAATCTATTTTCCATATGAAAGATATTATTTAAGAGGAACAATCATCATATACAAAAAAAATTACATGTGTCTCACCATAACTAGAAAATTAAATAACCATTAAATGAAAATCTAATGATGTTTTTAGAAGATGTTGGAGAAGGATCATAACATGATCAAAAGTTCTAAGAAACAGGTCCTAGACCACTTTCAATTCTATTATAAATAAAGTAATTATGAAAAAATGATCTCATTTACTTAGAAAAGGAGCGACCTACAAGCCCGAGACCAACGTTATAGGAAATATTTATAGAGTGTGTTATAGAAAACCATAGAAACCCCTTTAATTGGAATATAATTAATTAATGTTGAGTGGGGTAATTGGATAGTTTAAATTGGGGTTTTGAATATTAATTTATTATATATCCATTTATTATCTTTTCCTAACATGGAACCCTTATCTGCCCACTAGATGTAGATTGACTATATTTAACTATGATTCTCTTTCAAGGAGATCACTGGCCTTCCCTTGGATTGATAACACTATTAAAATATTAATTGATATTCTCATAAGATTTTCGTAGATATTCAGTGTCACTTGCTAATAAGATAGTGACCATTTAACCGCCAAAATACCCACAAAGGGTTCCTACTCCTGAAAACACCTACACCAAATATCTATCCTCCTTACACCTTTTGAAACGTTTTAATAGTTGTATAAAAGATCATTATAAAGGGATCATGCCGGAAGTTGAAAAAGAATGTTATTATTATACCCCCAATAAGACTTTGTATCCTCATAATTACATTTGGGAGATGGAATCTCTTGAAATACATGAGGACACTAATCCCTCATCAATGATTCAAACTCACAAGAATAATTAGATGAATATGTGTTCCTCCCAACAAATTGAAAACAGAAATAGAATTCCCACATTGTACATTCATATACCAATTAATGGTCTTCACTAGTTTCTCCATAACATATATTTATAGCTCCAACTCAATATTCTCCCTACACACAATTGTTTTAGGATCAGAGTGCTACTTCTTGAGTTGAGATATATGGAAAATCCTGAAAAAAAATGAATTGACAATGTTATTCTGACTAATAAAAAACTGTTCCAACCATATTAGTGATATAAAGTTTTATAACATATATCAAATCCTAGGTTCCATGCTTCTTATGTCAATGGTGACCTAACTGAGGAATTAATTCAAGAATACCCAGTCACCAGTGGAAAACACTAAATGACAATTAAGAAATAATCAAATGATTTCTTGTAAAAATGAACAGTAACCATGTTTCATTTTATATTTTGGAACATTGGCCATGTATCCTAAAATATCCTAGCTTCTATCAGAGAGGACTCACCCACATCTAAAAAATAATGGAGTAACCTACATGGGATACAATAAAAATACCTCAAGAGATCTATGATGTATGCATGGATAATATCTTATAGAATATATATATCACACACCTTCTAAACATCAATTTGTGCATAATATGTTGGACTCCTTTTTTTGTAATTCCTTATTACCCATGGGAAACTCTTTGATAATATGTATGTGAAAATGTGATCCATATCAAATAATTTTTTAGTGGGGATCCCATGTAACTTCCCAATCTAAAAATATATTGATTACCCAGATCATCAATTCAGTAGTCCCGGATCATATTGAAATCAGATGATTTTATCCATGGATCAATCACCACAAAGACTTATTTCATTAAGTATAAATTCCATGGTAATAAAATAGTAATGTTCAGAGACACAATATCTAATTTATAAACATGCATTATAAGTGGCTATAGAATACTAAAATGCTTCAGGTTCTCTAATATTACCTACTAGAAGGTGTTATAGTGGTACACGTAAACAACAATGTTTCACTTCAAAGGAGGACACCAAAAATATTTCCTCATGTCATATTACATATTAATCATGAATATATGGATGAACCATTTTAATCTATGAAAATAAAGTGACAATAAACTCGTGATGGATAATGAAAAAAAATGATTCACGAAGAATATAATCCCACAAGAGAAGATAAACCAAGAAGGAATTATCTCCCCTCTATATAAGAATTCAGTGGTTCCTATAAAAGAATCATATTGTTTTTGGACCTATATAATAGATATGAATAGATATGATAAAAATTGAACATTGTTCAGAACCATATGTAAATGGTCCTCCTACAAGTCTATATAAAAATTATATAAAAGCCCAGCAAGGTAATACTTAAATTTTGATTCTTCGAAAACCTAAGAATTAAGTTAACTAATAATGGAATCAACCACAACATTTCCCTTATCATGAGTGTATGTGATGTCAATCTAAAAATATGGTGGTATTCCACCCATTTCATCTACATTAGATATAGATCAAATTGTTAAAATATGTTAGTTTTTCTATTTTTTTCATAAATGGCCATGAACATATACCCAAATAGATAGTGTTTCCATCGATTAAACTCATGGATAACAATGATGAGATTCAAGTAATGAGGGGGTAATTTTTATCATGTTCCTAGAGATAATAAGACATTTTTTCCACAATGTCATCATCCTACAAAATAACGATACCGATAACATCACTAGTAGCATCACAATATACCACATACCCCTTAATATTTTTTGAAAATTATAGATTATGATAGGATGTTAAAATCAGTTTCAACTCATAAAAAGAGGTTTGAAACATGATATACAACATTAAAAACACCACTCTTTGGTAAGTGCAGTCAATGGCGATGTTAGATTTGATAAATCATTGAATACCTATCAATAATATCACAGTGAATCTATGTAGATCTACATATAAGTGATTTATCATGCTTTATCCAATGATAAGAAATACTTCCCCATCTCAACATATAAAGAAGGGTCATGCTCCAGAATCACATTCCTTAAGAAAACTTTTTATTCTATAAAAAATAATTTTTATATATTAATATAAAGTAGGTGTCTCCTATTGATATCCAAAAATAAAATTCGGGCGGTGACCGTTAACCTTCTTATAAATTTAATAATCCAATATATCATCCATGAACTTGATAATAAAGGTGTGGAGAAAATTATATAATTTTTAGTTCATCAAATCTATTAACACTATTAGAGTATTAATTATTCAAAAATTAGTTGTAATATATTTAGAATGGATATAACTACTTGTGAATGAATCAATTGATATAATTTATTCCCGAACTATAATCTAGAGGTACTTCAAACAAGGATTAATTTAAAAAACCCTAAATACATTTTAAGTGATCAAACAAGTCATCCAAATGGGAAATGTTTTTTTATTGTTAACACTCTTTTAATACATCACTTAATTTTCTATATAGAGAAGAAAATAACAACCATACTTCTTATAAAATATCAAGGGCATGCCTACATTGAAACACTTGGAGGAATGAATCACTTATCTACAAGATAATTCTATATGATCTTGAGATATTATAGCTCTGTGAGTTCTATATGATAAGATGAAAATTAAAATAGTTATGTACCTAGATACAGATAAATATTTAATTCCACATACCTCTCTTGAATAATTCTAGAAAATATGTTTGGAATGATGTCATGTTAGTCCCAAAAACCCAAAAACAATATCATCATGAGATGAAAATTCATCAAGGTCAACATTAATGGATTATAATAAATTCATAATATTTGAGTGGAAAGGTATTGTACCACTTTTCTTTCAATTCCACTCTCCATGGAAAAACCAAGTGCTCCTATAAGTAATAATGAATAAGGCGTAATGGTGATAACTATAAGTCTTATCTCAGTGGGAGACCATCCAATCTATACCAACGATGATGTCAAAAATTCCATATTAGGAGAAATAAAGTCATTAATGATAAAATGAGAACACGATGGATAGTGTAACCCATTCTATTTCATATTTCAAAGATGTTTCATTGAATAACATGAAATGGATATGACCACAGTAGGATATTATAGCACATTTAAAAAATGGAAGATATAAGAGAGTAATAGACACAAGTATTGAACAAAGTAGTTTCATGGAAAATGTAGAAAATATGATACCACACCCTATAGTGGGGCACATGTCAACCTCCACCAAAAAATCTACTATATAGGGACATAGGCATAACAAACAAGGATATGACATCATTTTAGATGAATATTCAGAAAATTTCATGTGTACAATCTCAAAGACCGTAACAATTTAGTGTCTTTGGATACTTGGAAACATAATATTCCATCCTGGTGAAAGATAATTAATGACTCAAATAAAGATCACCACTATATTACTTCTCCCTAAAATAAATATCCATGACCTAGGGAAGGGAATGATAAAAAATAGATGAGCTCAGATTCTCAGTAAGGGTAAATAATGTTAACGCATAGGTATAACATGAACAAAGGGTGTGGAACTTGAGAATAAAATTTGAAGATCAGACACTACATAGTATAGATCATAATAAAGAGTGGTAGTTCATATGAAGTGGATCATAATGAAATTAATACAAAGGTTCATAAAATTGGAATAGCGGAATACGACATGTATTCATGGGGTCATGTCATCTTATAACATTGTGAACATATATAAGTTGGGATAGGTTCACTCATTATGTAATGGTCCTGAAATATTTTCCTTGCATAAACTAATTGACATGAAATAGGGTCCATGAAAAATATTGTGAACATATAAGTAGGATTATGATTTAACTAAGGGATATGAAACCAGATCCAGGCACATCATTTTGAACACGTAAGATGGTTCACTCGTAGTTTTCATGGAATCACTACCAAGGCCATCTTGGTGGAAAAAGTAATTTACTAAACTTTTTAAAGCCACATTCCATCCCTATATTATTGAAATGGTTAATCCCATGTTCTATCCTTGTATATCACAAGAGATATCAATTTTTACCCAATGCATTAGAGGGAAATATATGTCCCACAAATATCATAGTAAAATCATACATACATGTGCCACAAAATTATAAAAAACCTTATCATAACCCATGAAATTAAATAGGTATCATAATCATGTAATCATATAATAACATATAAAAATATTTATGGGTTTCCTTTTAATTTAATCCAAATAATAACCCATTAGAATAATCTGGTTTCAAAAGAATATAACTCATTGAAGAGAAATGGGTTTCCTAAGAATCACTCAGTCAAAACATAAACCATTCACAAAACAAATATTAATGTAACATTTTGATCATTTCCTATAAGGTAATGAATAAAATAAACATATATAATCTTATATTAATAATATATTTGATGGATATTTTGAAAACAATTCTGAAGGAAAATATCCTTTCTTCAATGAATGTTTTTTAAAAAATATAAAATATTTATTAAAAAAAATTCTTAAAAATAAACATGAAGTCTTATAATGAATTCTTTTAAAACCACGTGGGATACTTTTTCATTGAATTGATAATAATATATATTGAAAATTTTTTGAAATCCATTTCTATGAAAAAATATTGCAAACTAATAAATAAGGTTTGAAAATGATTTGAAATATTTTTTCCTTGAAATCAAATAAAAGATTCCAGAAAAAATTTATGAATAAATATTCCAAAGAAATTATTATAAAAAACATTTTTCAATTAATTTAAATTTTTAAAAATTCTATGAAATCTTCACAAAAACGATGAGGGGTTAATACGAGCATTCCATACAATGAATGAAAAGCATTCCATTTGCATGGTAAATTGTTATGAAAATTTATTTTTAGGATAGAAACAAAATTATTCATTTGAAAACATTCATAAACGGAAAAAAATTTATTTATTTTTTAATAATTTTAGGATAATATTTGAATATTCATGTAAGCCCTTTTTAGAAAACATTGTTTTTAAGAAAAAAAATTCTAACTAGAGGGTGGGTAATGTATGGATTTCTGAAGAAAAAAACATTAATAAATATATGTGGATCTAAATAGTATAAATATGCTAACAATACCTAAATATAACCTTGATAACTATAGGGGAATAAATTTTATGAATTTTTTAGAGAGATATAGAATTATAAATCCCCAAGGGTAGCATAAAAATAAATAGTCGTGATGAATGAATATAATGATTCAATAAACCGTTACCACATGGTCACATGTAATCATAAAATCCATCTATGAAAATGAAATTATATGATGATTAAAATATCATTTAATAAATTATATTAATTACATAACTTATCCAATGGAATTTTATACACTTACAAGAAGAACATAGGTTCACATCAAAACATTTTTCTCAAGGAATGTAATTTGAGACAAAACTGCTTTATTAATCCGATAACATTGGAACTATAATACTATGTTAAGTAAAGATAAAAAAATTGATATATAAATCCCCATAAAAATATTTTTAATAAACATATAATAAATTCACATATAGTACATACACAAAAAATATATGTTTGTGGTGATTAATGAATGTATCTCAAGGAAAAAAAGAGAGATGAAATTCCTTTACCTTGCAAATTGACACTCTTAGTACGCAATCATGATTCCATTATAATAAATATAATATTATTAAAAATAATTTATAGAAGAATATTATTATTTTTAAAACCATATATGGTTTTATTATGACCTTATATTCCCCTCTTGTTAAAAATTATATGTTATGCTTTCACTTCAGGTATTATTCGCTTTGCTATTCGAATGTGTCTTAATTTGTTATATTTTTGTTCCATATACTTATATCCTGATTTATAGAATTTATAGAATGATATAAATATTCTTTATATATAATATATTTTATATTAAAAATCTATATAATATATATGCATGAATTGTAAAACACCATTCACAGAGATGATTAGCTGTATATATGCATGAACGATGCTACCATTTTTATGGTTGTATCGAATTCAAGGTACAAAAAAATATATTTATATACAAATAGAATATTAATACTATAGAATAATATTGTTACATATATCATATAAATTTAGTAAACACAATTTTAATACATTCTAAATAGTGTGTGAATGAAATGCATCGCTTTGAAGGGTCGGTAGTCTATACATCCTCAAACGAATTATTGAATTTCAAAAAATGGAAAGTAAAAATAAATTTGTTAAATAAGTAAAACATATAGTTAAATACAAAATAAATATAATATAATTCATATAAAAATATATTTTTCATCATAATTTCAACCATGAGATCCAATAAAAAAAATTACAATCATCGTTTAGTGAGGTGGTATTTCACAATTCACATAAAAATATGTTTATTACCCATTATATGGATGTGTTTGTTTGTTTGGGTAAAACCAATTGAATAAAAATATCCTAATATATTTATTATATAGTTTTTTTTTGAAAAATAATTCAATATTTATGGTGGAGAGAGTGGAGAATAAAAATAAAATAACAGAACATGAGAAAAGTCATTACCTCTTATTCGGGTAACTCCTTTTGGGTTGTTCTAGAAGGCTTTCTTGGGAGAGTTTATAACTGATGGGAGGATTCAAGGAGGAAGGTATGGATGTTTGGAAGGATATTGGATTTATATTTTAATAATCTATATGGTTTGATAAGTTTGAAGAAGTTGGATAGGTGGTGGCCTTTTATAGGGAAGTAAAAGGATTCACATGGATTTTTCTGAAACGAGTTTGTCATACAAATGTTATTTCCTAGAAAAGTGACACAAAACCAAATAAACTCGTGAATGGAATGATTTTGGAAACCATATGGTTGAAAAATTTGCGATGGAGAATTTTATAGGTAATTTGTTCCCCAATGTTAATGTTTAGTTTATAATTAATCTTAACCAATGTAATTTATTTTAATCACTTCTACTAATCAGTTTTGGTAAAAGATTATGTTTATCATATTATAAGAAAAATAAAATTCTGATCAAAATGGTGTATTTTGGATTTTCAAAATTCACATCAGTGAAGTGGTAAAATTAAAATTAGTACTATTCTCATAGGCAAGAACAAATAAAAGGACTTTTTAGTATAAATAAATTTAAAATTTTGTTAATATTTTATATTTAATTTAAAAGTGAATTTTATTATAATAAAGAAAATTTTATTAATATATGTATAAATGATGTAATGTGACATTAAAACAAATTTAAAATATAATATAACATTTATAATTATTTATATAAACGAGCTTTTTTTAACAAAAACGCAATAGTTTTCACTATTCATGAAAAATTGATGTTTCTCAGAAAAATACACAAAATTCACTGTAAGATAATTTTTACACAATTATTTTTAATATTTTATAAATATATATACCTAAATATTTATAAAATTTATATTATTATTTTTCATATGACTATATTAAATGTAGTTCATTTTAGAAAATGGTGTTTTTATATATATAAAGACATTACCGAAAAATATATATTCGATTACCAATATGTTTTAAAATTATAAATAATTTTTGGAAAGTATTTATTAATATTATTATAATTATTTTTAATTCATATGTTATAATTATATCCATTCAAAAAATGTAACAATAAAATTATATTTCTTAGAAACTCGGTGTTGCATGTGACGTACACTAGGTCAATATTGCATGTAGCACAATCCAAGTTGGTGTTTTTTATAGCACATGCTATTTTGGAATTGCGTATTGAGAAATCAAAGTTGGGTTTCTGTGAAGTAAATGATTCACTTAGTGTACTCTCACAATATATGAAATATATGGTGTTGTGCGAAATTTAAAATATCAAAAATATTATATTAATTAAAAAAATTACAAAATTATTGGTTGTTACATTCTACCCCACTTAAAATGATTTTTCCCTCAAAATTAATCTTGGTTATAAATGGTTTAATATATTAAATCTACATTAAATAAAACCCATAACATTAAAATTAAAACTAAAAAATTAAATAAAAAATTGTAACCTTAGCTGTTACCATACGAATCACATACTAAATATATGCATAGGAGAACATGGGTTTGGAGTGATGATTTTACATGGAGGAGAAATATAATCATCATGTTCTAATAGAGAGTGATAGAAAACAAAGTTATAGGAAAATGAACATTCACAAATCCATAAATCTATGATGACCTAGGGGAATATCTGATTCATTGGATACAAAGGTACTATGATAACACTTTTTTTCTCATGATCATTTTCCCTAATGTTGATGAATATTAATGAGAATATATACATACATGATTTAAGGAAAATCTAATCCTTTATTACTTAAAGATTCTCTTATCTAATAACATTTTTTTATTAAATACTTGGGTTCATATTTGAATGGATATAATATTTAATGTGTTATTATTATTCCAACATCAATGTAGAGGGATATAATCCCCTTAAACCTCACTAAAGGATGAATAATAATATTTTCATTGTCCGTATTCATACAAAATCAAACAAAAACATCAAAAAAGAGGAAAAGGACATGTTTTTCCTTAGTTTTCATTATTAACATTATTCATTGTGATTCCATAAGAAATACATTTGAACTTTTTCCTCATAATATGTCTTATCTTATCATCCATATTGTCCCTTGGATTTTTTCATTGATTTGAATAATGATCAAACTCTATGAACATGAAATGTTCATGTGTTGGTGGTTCATTTTTTTGATTTTTCTCAAAAATCATATTATGTAATTTCCTCTTCTAATCACTTTTAGAATATTTTTCTCATTGTTCAGGATTCCCACACATGAATAAATTATAATTCCTTTAATTCACTCCCTTATGGGCTCTTTCCCATTGATTTTTAAAATATGAGTTTGAATCTTTTTCTACTCTCTTTGTGACGTATAATATGATTTCCCATGGAACCTAATTTTTTGTTATTTTTATCACCATAACCAAGAGAGGTAACTAATTCTATTTCTACTTTTAGTGAAAATAGACTTATTTCTTCATAGCATTAAAATTCCTTTACGGATAACGCTCTTCGGATAGTTTGTTTCAGACCACTAAAGAATAAGTTAATCTTATAATCAGAATGTATTATAATACCAATAGAGTACCTTGCACGCCTTGTAAAATATTCTTTATAGTAACTAAAAATTCATCATTCATATACTAATTATCTAGGAGTTGATTTTAAATATTCATATGAATAATATGAGAAAATTAGTTATTAAATTAATGTGATCTGGAAATAAACCCAATCTATGGATTTATTTTCATATTTCCACCTCATATTCTTGATAAGATTCCACCATTGATTGGACCCACCATCTAGTTGGTAGAAAACTAATACTAACTTTTCAAATTATGAATATTTTAGAACCGGAAATATATTTTTAGTGTTATTGATCCATTTTTCAAGAAACAATTAATCAATGACACCACTGAATGAAGGTGGGAACTGTCTCATGGAACACTCAATAGTGTGATACACCCTCATTTTCTTAGTTGTATTTTTACCATGATTCATGGATTGAGAAAAAAAGTAAATATTTTTCATATTCCATATACAAAAACATGGGTTTTCAAAGGAGTATAACCCATGCATTCTCAATTTCCTTATTCATTAAAATGGTTAATATAGGATCTATATATTGACTAAATCTAAACAACAGAGTGTGAGAAGCACTTATCAAAGTAGATTAAAAAATAATTAAAAAACATTTATTATAGGGTTCTTAAATAATGGATACACCATATTTAATAAATAAAACCACAGTCTTATCAATTATTTTCTTATTTAACTACCATTCAAACCCATCGTGATTGTTTATGAAGAGATTTTAAATTTCAAAAGATTATGCCCTAGGAGTGTCAAAACTGGTCAGATGTAAGGTCATTTTTCTTGTACCAGATTACCCTGAGTCAGGCCGGAAACATCTTTTCAATGTTTTAACCCCTGGTTCATCTGTTCTATAGCCATAACCATATTCTTTATCATTAAGGGTATGTATTTATAACAAACTACTGACTCTATCATTTACCCAAATTATGTTACATTTTCCTAAAAAATAATTCATCCTTATACTTCTCCTTGGAGACATCCCTAGACGTATACTTAAAAATATTCATAAGGATCTCACTATTTCATTCTCATCCATGTTCCTAAGGATTATTAAATATTTCCTTATATAGAATCTATAGTAACCCAATCTTAACACATATGGATAATAATCATGTTATAAGAATATTCATCATAATACCAGATTATATGCATGTGGATCATAATAGTTTACTGTCTTTGGAAACATGGAAACATAATCTCTTATCATGTTTAATGATCTTAAAACTCTCCCATAAAGATCTCCTCCTTTATTATATCTATGTAAAACCATCCTTCATTACCATGTGAGGGTAAAAAAACTAAAGGGGTGAGATCACAAGCTTAGTAAATTTAAAAAATAAAAATTTATAGTCATAACATCAACAATGTGTGTTGAACTTGATAAAAAAATTTAAAGATCATACACTGTATACTATAGACCATAAATAATATTGGTAGTTAAAAAGCCATGGATCATAAGGGATTTAAGAGAACGAGTCATGAAAGTACAACATAAGGATACGACATGTATTTGTGGAAGACACATTAGCATATAACATTATGAACATATATAAGTAGTAAATGTTTCACTCGATAGGTTAAGTACATTACATCAATCCCATGCATAAACATATGGACATGAAAAAATTTCCATTCATAACATTGTGAACATATAATTAGGATCACACATAAACTTATGGACAAAAAACTATGTCCATGAATTACATTGTGAACAAGTTATATAATACAGTCATAGTAGTTAAGGCATTGCTGTCATAACCCTCATTATAGTCAAGTTCCATTACTAAACCAAGTAAACCCATATACCAACCCTATATTATAGAACCATGTAAACCACTATTCCATCCCTATCTATTTCATGAGATATAAATCATTACCGATTAGATCGGAGGGAGATATAGATAACACCTATCTTATAGTGAAATCATACATACATGTTCCACAAAATCATAAACAATTGTATATTATCCCATGAAATTAAATTTGTATCATAAAAATATAATTATATAATAACCTATTGAAATATATACAATTTCCGTAATAATTTAATCTAATGAGTTACCCATGAAATGAAGAGGGTTTAAAAAGCATATAACTAATGGATGAAAATTATTTTCATAAGAATCATTCAATAAAAACATAAACCCTAAAAAATTAATACAAATGGAACCTTTGGATCCTTTCCTATAATGGAATGTGTAGCATCAACATATTTCAACCTAGATATATAATAAAATCGAATGAAATTAGGAAATCATTTTTGGGGTTAAATATATTTTCTTCATTTCAAAATATTTCTTAAACATAAACACTTTTTGAAAAAATTTATCTTGAAATGAAACATGAAATCTTATAATGACATATTTGATAAAAAAGAAAATTTCTTATTTGAAAAATTATAAAGACAACACAAATATGTTTTGAAAAATATTTCATTGAATATATATTAGAAACTTATAATAAGGCATGAAAATCATTTGAAACCCTTTTTCCTTTAAAACATATAAAAAATTATATAAAACTTTTAAAAAAAAAATTTCCATAGAAATTGTTTTTAAAAACATTTTTCAATGAATTAACCTTTTAGAACACGCTAAGGATTATTTAAATAATTTACGGAAGGTAAATTTGTACACATCATATGAGGTAAGAGGAGAATTAATTTTTAACTATAAAGGGATAGAAATTTTTTTCTTGAATGAGGAAAAAATATTCCATTGAAATTATTAGTAAAAAATGTTAAAGACTGAATTTTAAAATTATTGGAAAATAACTGAATATTCTTGGGAACCATTTTTAGAAAACATGGTTTTGAAGTATAATTTTTTTCTCACAAAGGGGTTGGTAATGCCGAGCTTTGGAAAACATAGGTTCTTACCTATATTTTGTTACAAATAGAATATTTTTTATTAAAAAACATAGATATTTCACTAATAACTCGGGAAGAATAAATTTCATGAATTTTATTAAGAGATATTACACAATAAATTATGAACTGATTCACTAACATAAACAACTTAGGTCAATGAAAGGAAAGTTTCAATAAACCCTTCATACATAGTAACACAGAATCATACAATCCATAAAAGAAAAATGAAACTACATGAAGCATAAAATATAATTAAAATATGTAGATTCATGATATTACTTTCCAAATAGAATTATATACACCTAATAGAAAGATATATGTGTACATAAAAATATGTCTCTCAAATAATGAAAATTGAGGAAAAACTACATTACTAATTTGGGGACATTGGAACCGTGAAACCCTATGATTTACAAATAATAAAATGAATATGTAAATAACCATAAACATAAGTGAAATAACCATATTATAAACTAATGTACATTATATACAATCCATAAAGCATGTGTATGGTTATTATGTTATGTATCTCAAAAAAATAAAAAGTCAGATTAAATTACATTACCTTTAATCTTGAATATATTTGTACTCATTAAAGATTCATGTATAATAAATTTATGTTTCTTATATATTTTTTAAATAAGAATAATATTATATTTAATACCACATAAATTTATGATTATGAACTTCTATTACCAGTTTTTTAATAATTCAATGCTATGTTTTCTCTTCGGGTAATACATACTTTATTCTTCGAATGTGTTATAATTTTTTATATGTTTTTCACTTTTACATATATGCTGAGTTAAGGAATATAATATATTATATTAATATACTTTATATATTTCAGATTTTTATTTAAAAAAACTATTTAAAAAAGACGTATGAAATGTAAAAAATATTTCATTCTGATAGTAAGTCGTACATATGCATAAACATTGTTTCTATTTTTATTGTCATTGTAAAAGAAAAATATAAAATTAAATATATGTATATATGTATATAAATTTATTATTTTACCATAATTTTGTTATATTTATAATATAACTTCAATAATCCAATCCTTAATACATTCTATGTAGTGTCTTAATGAATCACATCTCTTTGAGGGAGCAGTAGCATGCACCTCTTCAAAGGAAATTGTCATATTTACACAAAATAGAATATAACAATGAAATGTGTTAATGAAAAAATAAATAATATTAAAGTCATAATAAATATATTATATTACATATAAAAATAAATTTTAAATCATAATTTCAACCATACGAGGCAGTAATGGAAAAATGAACAATCATTGTTTAGTGAGGTGGTAGTTCACCATACACGTAAGTAAAGTTTTCATTACCCATTATATAAAGGTGTGTGTAAGTGTAGGTCCAACCAATAGAATAAAAAATAAAATCAAATTTATGATAATGTTTTTGTGATAAAATAATAATATAATGAGAGTTAATGTAGTAGAGAGAGAGAGAAAATAAAATAATGGAGCATGAGAGAATACATTACCTCTCAATCGGGTAACTACTTTGGTGTGTTCCACAAGGATTCTGTAGAAGAATTGAATCCCAAATGGAGGCTTTGAGGAGGTAGGTATTGATGTTTTTTATATGGATTACGTCATTCATGGATGAATCTATGATTTTATATAGTTTTTAAGAAGAGGCTAATGTGGTGTCTTTTTATAGGGACTGTAAGTGATTCACATGGAATTTCTTGAATCAAGTTACGTAAACACATGTTTCTACCTAACAAAGACATAAAATACCAACAAAACTCAATAATTAAAAGTTTAATGACTACATATGTATAGAAAATGGGTGTTATAAAATTGGATAGGTCATTTGGTCCCATAATTGTAATGTATAGACCATGATTAAGAGTAATTGTAGTTATTAATTTTCATCACTTTTACTAATCACCTTTGGTCAATAATTAAGTTGATCATATTAGAACGAAAATAACATACTGATTAAAATGGTGTATATCTTATTTTTAATATTCACAACATAGATGGGGGAAAATTAATATTAACATTAATCCCACAACGGGGATTAAATAACTATCTTTTTTGTAGAGAAAAGTTCAATAGCTTGTTAAGATTTTAGATTTAATTTTAAAGTGAAATTGATTATAATGATGTAAATTTAATTTATAGATATAAAATATGCATAATTTTACATTTAAAAAAAATATAATACAATTTATAATTTATAATTTTTTAAACAAATGAGTAATTTTTAACTAAAATGCAGTAGTTCTCACTATTCATCAAAAAACGATTTTTTTCTGAAAAATCACAAAAGAATCACCCTAAAGTAATTTCATTGTTTTGAATTAAATTTGTTGTTAATTTTATAAAATAATATTCCTAAAATTGTATAAAAATAATTATATATTTTTTATATAAAGAATTTAAATGTCGTTTATTTGAGAAAATGATAATTTTAAACATATAAAGACAATACCAAACTTTATATATCAAATTATCAATATGTTTCTAAATTATAAATAATATTTGAAATGTAATTATTTGTTTTCATATTATTATTTTTAATTTCTATGTTATAGTTTTATCATTTAATGTAATTATAATTATAAATGTTTTTTTCATAGGAACTCAGTGTTGCGTGTGACATAGGCCATGTCGGTATTGCATGTAGCATAGGCCAACCCAATGATTCATCTAACATAATCCAATTTGGCATTGCTTATAACTCTTGATAGGTTGGTGTCATGTAAAAGAAAATTTTTACATAGTTCATTTTCACATTATATGATATATATATATGATGTCGGCTGAAATTCCAAACATACAAAAATTAAATTAATTCAAAAAGAAAAATTCACAAAATCTCAAGTTGTTAGACACAACATGAAGATGATTCACTCTTGATGAATGTCTTTGGATCCCTACAAGATTTGAATCATTCAAATGTGATACATTTTACTTTTCACATAAATATCCATAACCATAATGATGTATATACAATGCTTGAAAAAATCTAAAAAAATCAACAGAATGACCACAAGAATTGGAATTCTTTTTAAGTGCAGGACACAACTTTTCAATGTTCCCAATCATTCCACACTAAGTAAAATTTGGATTCACAATACTGAAATCCATTGAATGTGAAGATGAATCAATTTATTAATAACCACATCCACAACCCTTAGGATTATTGTTCCACTTCATATTCTTTCCATGCGTGACACTAAAACTGCCACTGGAAAGACAGTAGGATTCAAATGATCCAATCAGTCACGCAATAAATATTTATTAGATTATATTTATATTAATTGATCTAAGATAGGTGGTGATATTCAAAATAAATCCACTCTATCTAATGTTATTTACCAAACCTAGAATTTATTTATGAACCCTTATATTATAAATCATCACCACCCCTGGAGAAAAACGAACCATCACCAAAAAATGGTTGGTTTACTATGACATTGAACAATAACTATATTGAATACAATAAAAAGCAATCTATTATCAAAAAGTAAAAATAAAATAAAATAAAATATTCATGAAGGAATTACACTCGTATCTCACATACTACTTCTCATGAACCATGGAATCATACCTCTGCTTTCAAAGACAACTGAGATTGAATGTTTCAAATTTAAAATTACAATAATATGGTTAATCAATGAAGGTAAATAAATATATAATATATTATTTCATTTCCACTACCTATTTTGGATTATTAGTATACTAAAAGGAAGGGGGTTCCCATGCTCAATCATTGAATCATGTAGCTCATGGTTGTAAATAAAAAAAGGGACTAACAGGTTGTACATTTATGTATATGATAAGAATTTCTTCAATTATAGGATATAAGAGGCTATTGTTTAGATAATGATTACATTGTGGGGTATATAACACTTCAACCACTTATAGAACCATTATAATATATCTCATATTCCTTTTATACACAACAAAAAAAGAGAAAAATGATCTGAGAATGAAAAAATATCAATTTAAACAAGAAGAATGCAAGAATAATATAATATAAAGACAAACCCCAATATATGAGACACATATCCCAACATCTCGTGGTGATTTGAGGCTCACCTTGGTAATATCTATTCATACCCTTACCATATTCATATTTTCATGTCCCTAAAATATTTTATTATATCTGAATAAATATATATACATTACATAAACTCCAATTGATACCAAATATTAATGACCTATCCATCATGATCCATCCAACAAGGGTCCAAACTAGAATGTGGTAAGACATAGAGGGAGTTTTTCATCCAGAAGGACTGGAGATAAGCACTCAAATATCCAATAATGATGAGAGGGAAGGATTTTCAACACCTGAAACATTACTCATGGAATATATACAACCATAATTGAAATATACTATAATCAAATAGATGTAATGTTAGTTACAGAACCAAAGGGTTCATGATAGAGAAAAGGTATGTTTCCTTAATTCTTTCAAAATATTCGAAGACCAAAACTATCCAACGGTCTCCATATGATATGTGGAATCATCCCACTATCTCACAATTAAACACCATGCCCATCTAACAAAAAATATCAATGCCTACCTATGGTACCTTTTCCTTTCCTATATTTGTTAAAATAATGTCAATACACTTGAGATGGAGTGTGCATTGTTTGAGATAAACAAGCATAGCAGGATCCCACCATTTTTTCCAATTACTAGTTTCTATCAAATACTATTAAAATGAAAAATTAGAAATAAAACTTCACATGATAACCATTTACATAATTTTTTATCAAAATAACGTTAAACAATTACACCTTTGTGAAAACTACCACAAAACAAGGTAATGTAGTTTCAATGCATAATTTCCATATACCATTTTGATTTAGAAAATCATTAATTATAGTATATCATATCCAATAACGGGAAAATAAAAAAATGTCCGTCACCAATTGGATATGAAAGGTTGGTGTAGCCAGGTTAGTCTTTTAGATTTTTCTTTGAAACTCATGTATGTAGCGTTAATGATTCGATGAACTTGGGGAAGAGGAACACCCTAAAAATTAAACCCCATAAAATTTCAAGAGTATTTTCCAAGAGGCAATGTATATAGGATCTATTAATGGATGAGAACCCTAAAAGTGATCTTTCATCCAATTGATATGGAAAATTTAAAATACTGTACCCTCAATAATGAAAACAATAATCCCATGTGAAAAATATGTAATATAAATTTCAATTGTTTTTTCAAATTTCAAAAAAAAATCCAAACAACCATTTTTTATTATCAAAACATGATTTGGTAACCCATTTTACAATCCATTTAAACTTTCTTTTAAAACATTTTTCTATTAACAAAATAAGGGGGAAATTAACCATTTCTAAAAAAAATATTACACATTCTTATAATCCAATTCAAGAAAAATAACTTTTTAATTTATGAAACCATTTTTAAAACCAATAACAATCACGGTTCATTGAAAATGGGCTACATATGGAACTACCAACCTCAAACTCAGGATTCATATAAACAATGATAAAATACTCAAATGGAATGAAATGTAAGTAATCATAAATGGAAGGATATTAAGAAAACTTTTTCCCACAACATATAATTATGTTTCCATAAAAATAAAGTTGTCCAATATGATAGATCATCACATACCTCAATAATCACACTTACCACAACATAACTAAAAAGAGAACAGACCCCAAAGAAAATATTCACTTGTGGGATTTAGAATATATTATGTAAGGATCTTTACATGTTGAGTATATCGCAGAATCAAATCCATGATCTACTAAAAATTTATTGATAAATAATGTAGTTAATATGTAATTGATCAAACTTACCAAAAGAGATAAAACCTTCCAATGATGGATATAATCATTAAGATAGGATAATAGAGAGAGATCAATATATCCCTAGAAATCACATGATGTCATTCCCAACAATAGGGGGTCAATGGATTTTATTACAATGTTTAAGGTGGGGGGTTACTAGGTTAATTTTCAAATCACCCGAACATTAACTCTACCCAAACAAGGCCACAAGATACCTACTTATTACTATTAGCAAGATACTAGTAGTATATAAAATATTTTTACCTATATAACTCCCATTTAATTTTATGTGTACCTACATAGACACTAAATGGTGCACCGAGTTTTCCTTACCACACTAAATTCCTAACACTCATTCTCAAGCCTCTAAAAAAACTTAAAAACATTTGTAAGGATGTATAAATAGTCCTATAAAAAAGGTTTATAAATGATGATTAAATGAGACATGAAATCATCATTAAGACTTTATAATTCACGTTTCATTAATTGAGAAAAATGTTTGATTAAATGAAAAATAAGGCCTTATCCCATTATGGGTCGATGAACCAATATTAATCACTACCTATTATATTGGAATAATCTGATGTACTTTCTTATGGTGAAAGATATAAATAAATTATCACATCGTAGGATGGGTTAAATTGATTATTATAGGTGTAAAAACTATCAAATCTAAGATATGTAGTGGATATAAAAAATTAAAATAATAACGAATATAGGACTAGAAACATATGATTGTAGGTTATTATGTTGTACAACTCTTATCTGTTAAAAAATAAGAGGGTATTAAGCATAATCAGCCTAAAATATAATGATTTATATTTCGTATTGAATTATCATATAACTCGTCAATAATATTAATTAACTCAATATTTTTGTGATTATAGAATAATACCTTATATCATTTTCATTTAATGAGAAACAGAGTCCATAGAGAGCATGAAGAGGTGACAGAGGAGAGTGTAAAATAAATCATGTTATACCATGAAAATATTCAGATATGATAATGGATTATAGCATACATCCTTGAAGTAATGGAAAATATTAAGAAGCATTATATCAAATATAATATGTCCTCAGTTATGATGCCCCAAAAAATGGACTAATGGATGTTGAATAACAGGGTTGAAATAATATTTATTTAAAGTGGTGTTTCATGAAATTGTTGAAATATAGTCACACTTGTAATGATTTTACACAAAAACAATCATTAAAATGACATATAGAATCAATATAGGCACTTAGATGTATCATAAGAGAAATTTTTGGACTACCAAAATAATATGATTTTTGAAGAAGATACCACATCTAGAAAAAAGAATAAAATTTAGGGAAATATAGTATTTTGTGGATGATTGAATATTCCAATACTACTTTGTTAAAGATAAATCATACAAATTCAAAAATAAAAATCCAGATAAAATTATTTATATTAATGATGTAAATTTTATTAAGGATAAATATTGATAAATTTAAGGGAGTTCAAATTTTAATCTAAAAAAATTGAAGAAATCATTTAAAACTAATATATTGGAAAATGTCATTTAAAAAATATAAAACTTATAAAATGAGTCAGAGGAATATAATTCTAATGTAGATAGATATCCCACATATCAAAGAATAATTTCATTGATTTATTTCAATATATTTAATGTAATTATATATAAATATATTTACAAAATAGAACATTAATACTCCTGAAATTATAACAATATTATTTACCATCAACCGTAGTTACAAATATTTTAAATTAGTAGAATATGATGGATCATGCATAACATAAATCGTTGAATATTTTTAACAGATTAATAAGATCCAAACATGAGATCTGTGAAGAGATGTGAATACCATGATGTGATTAGAAAAATTGGTTCTTCCGAAAACATGATGAAAATGCTTTAATGGTCGAAAATAAGGATCAAGTGGTATAAAACAAATACATAAAAATAGAAATGGTGTATGTTGAATAAACCTTCACACTAAAGACACAAATTGAATCATGAAGTTGTGATACATATAGAGATTAATTTTTCTCAAAAAGATATGAAAACAATAGGTTGGTATGTTATGAAAAATGAGAAAATATATATTTAGAATCTTGTAGGATTCATGTTTAATAATGATTAAATAATTATTTTTTGATTTTTCAGGGTAATATATGGTTTAAATAATGCACCACAGTCATGGTATTATTGATATGATTCATATCTAAATAAACATGAATTTTTAAAATATGTTGTTGATCATAACCTTAATGTTAATACATCCAAGGAAAAATAATTTACGGGGGAATTTAATGAGTATAATAACATATTTATTGTGAGAAATGGATATCTATAGTGTACTTTTCTAATCTAATGATTTTAGAGTATAAAAAATTGTTTAAGGGAAGACCAATTTTAAAGAAAAAACAAGTATTTAATCATTCTAGTACTGATAATAATTATGTGATCAATCCAAGGTACACTCTTTCGTGTTATTATTTTTAATATAGATATGTAATATTATTTATCGCCCTTCATACATACTAATGGTGTTAGTGATGTTTTGTAACAAAATTCCATAAGTATATGTTGTTTTTACATTATAACTATGCTAGTATGATGGAAGGGTAAGATATATGAGAGTATATACTTTAATATTATTATGGTATAATTCATTGTATTGACTAATATTTTAACATATATTCATAAAATGAAAAAAATTGAACGATCCAGGAGAATATGTTAAATAAAAAATTGTAATATTTTAGGACAATAATTATTCTATCAAGCATATAAAGAATATAGTTCAAATTTTTTGAAAAAAACACATTGAAACAACATATAATTTCAATAATAGAATATTCGGATAAATGATCCACCAAGATATTTTATTGTTAGGATAATAAATATATAATAGATATAATGAATAATAACTTAGATTATCTTTCATTTAAGAGGCATTGATTATACCATGGTGTTCAACCATCTCCTTAACCTGTTGAAGGGAAGTAAATTCCCAACCCCAATACATCATGTTATTTATTTGGTTGTTGTGTTTTTTTATTTTAGGAGTTATTTTTGAGATGGATAAGAATAATAAATGATATTCTATAAATTGTGAATTAAATCGGAAGAGTGAATGTAAAATTTTAATTTAATGGAAAAAATTATATACCGTGACTAATTTGTTTAATTATATTATAAAAAGATACATCAAGAGGGCTGAAAATCTTATTTTTTGGATCTTTGCATAAATTTTTGTTGGCTATATATTTTTTCTGGAACAAATATGAATTACTTTTAAAGGGAAGACATCATTTGAATTTTATTAATAAATGGGAAGAATGTTTGTGTATGGAGAGTATAGATGAAGGTAGAGTATGGATGGAATAATAGTTGAGCATTGGAATGTATATACAATTGTTTCAAGAAAAAAAAGGGAGATAATGTTCGAAACACATCTTATGATGTTGTAATTTTTAACTACAATACATAGTAATATTTTTAACACTTAATGTACATAAATGAGTTTTTTAATTGTCTTGAGGAATTCCAAATGAATCTATATTTTGATGAATTTTTTGAAATATACTATCTCTGGGAAGTATCTGTATGTGGATAAGGGTTTTATAAAAGTATAAATGGTTATTCAAAGAGTTTTACGTATATTTCCGTTTTTTATGTATGCATGGGAGTTGAAATCTATAAATGGAATAGCCAACCTATGTAATCTCACGAAGTTCTTAATATATTTGAATAATATGTAATATTATTGATGATATATAACAAATTTCACAACAGTTAGTAAAAAAATAAAGGAAATTATATTTAAAATACATAAAATATTTTATTGATGCACAATAAAATTATATGAGGGGTATACTAATATTTGGTGAATGGTTTACATGAGTAAGTATTTAAGTCGATGTGTCACATATTCTATAGAGTGCAGAAATGGTGGATAATAACTATTGAAAAATTTGATATATACAATTTTTAAATTTTATAAATGTATTTATGGTAAAGAAAATATTTTATATGTTTTGTGCGATATTTTATGAAATATAATTTTTATTAGCGCACATCAATAAATCATTAATGTAAATTAATTTTTTGGGGGATGTGTATTTTTTTCTGATACTATGTAATCTTATTCAGGATTCCAAAACACTAAACAGATATGAGGTGTCACTATGATGCATAAATTTTTTCCTTTATAAATTGTACACTTTTCTTCATTATGAGGTTGATGATATACCATTACATGAACATGATATTTTCTCTATGATGTTTTTATGAAATCAAGGAGGATTTAAAAATACATGTCTATTATTGTTTGTATTATCAATCATAATATCTGATTGTTAATTCAATCAAATATCGTTATCGAATAATGTTGAGTTAGTGGTAGAATGAAAGCATTATTTTTTAAAGGTAGTCATGAAGATCGTAGAGAAATAAAAATTTAATGATTTTCTTAATCTAAATTCATAGAGTTTTATAGTAAAAAACATGGGAAATATATGAGACCTATATATATGTAAAAAATAATCAATTTAATTATCAATAAATAAGAGTAACTACAATGGTTTTGTATATAGATATATTTTAAATATTCAATAATCCATGGGTAGATAAATAAATTCAAGATACTTTTTTTAGATGATCTAATTTTGAATCATGAAAATTACCTTAATAAAATTAATTATTTTATTTAATTTTCAATCCCTTAACTCAATTTTATGTTTAATAATTCATGAATTTGAATTTATTTTGGGTTTGATAGTGAGATATTCCATAATTCATTTAACATATGTATTGGAGAGTGTTACCTAATTTTATGTCGATTCATCATCTGTTAAAACTCGATTTAAATTTATTTAGATGAGAACCATGTCAAATACTATTTCCTCACATTGTTTTTTCATTAAGACAGTGTGTGCATGTATAATGGATATTAGGTTATTATTTTTCCTTCTATCCCAAGAGGAATGTATTGTACGTAAGGAATAATTTCACATCCCATTTCAATCCCTCATAGGGTATGATGGGTTTATATATTATCAATCTATGTACATAGTTTAATTTTGTGATCTAAAATACCTTTAATGAATATTTGATTTATAGAGACACATGTAATTTATGGGATTATTGATAAAGAGGGTGATGTTTTCCATGATATTATTTAGAATATTTTCCCATTAAAAAATTTGGATATAATTCATATTGATATCTCTTACTAAAAAATGGTGACTAAATACATGGTAAAGATTTGGAAGGGGGAGACTCGTTGAAGTTATATACAGGGGGAAATATTGGTTGATATATACCGAATAGAATGAATATCAATACTTTTTTGTATTTAGTGTCATTTTATTTAACTATGGATCCCCATTATTAGGTTGAATATTGTATAATAAGAGTTTATTACTACCAAATCACTGATACTCTATCTTATTTTTAATAAGACTCGATCTAATTTTTTTTAGTTATAAAATTTCAAATGAAAATGTTTTGAAATTGTTTTAATGGATTTTCTATTAAGTAATGGTATTTTGTTTTAAAAAAAATCCATTGGTAATTTTTTTGGTTGTGATTATTATCACTGATGAACTTAAGAGACATCCCAAATAGATTAATAATACTAAAAAAGGAGTTATATACAACGAAATAATTTATTATATCTATTCAATATAAAAGGGTAGAAAATATGCTGCAATATCCTATGTTATGCCACCAAACATTTCACATTATATTAATGTTTCATTTATTATATAATAGTAAGAATGTGTTGTAACAGTCTATGGCATGATGTATCTATTTAAAGTTAAGATGAGTCCATGTTGGAATAACTCTTGGACATGGATAACTATGTTGTTAATGTATTATACCAAGAAGAGTTACATCACAATATAATTGAGATATCATAGAATAAATTATTAAAAGGATGTTTATTAATAGGAATGGTTCACAGTTTTATTTGGACAATATATATGTTAGTGTATTTGAAGATTGAAGATTATTGATATTTTTCTCCATGAAATATTGTGTTATTACTTAGCATACATTTTATGTGATTAAATTAGATCCATAAAAGAATGTACAAAATGGTGACTTGACTTTAATTAGTGATGTTTCACATTGACATAGATGGATTGGTTTTTTTATTATTCTCATAATAAGGGGACTGCATCATGGAAGGAGGATTTGAAAATTATTGGTTGATTAAAATCAACATTGATTTTTCCATGAGGACATGTTCTGTGGATTTTCAGCAACGATTCATGGAGGTGATGATATAATTAATCAATGCATTATGGATCACATCATGTTGGTGGAATATTTGGAAGTATCATAGTATTGTAGTTTTCATGTGAACCAGGACCATAAACAAGAATTTTATGGTAGTACAACAATGAAATTATGTAATCATATATATATAATGGAATTTTCATATCAATTTTAAATCTTAATGATTATTTTAATGGTGCGGATTAATTCCTCTTTAAAGGCCTAATTTAGTAAACTATCCCATCCTATATAAGGTGATATAATGAACATTTATTGGGGTATCATTTATATTCTATCACAAATGGAGAGATATACTTATCTATAAAATAGATATTGGATATAAGGAATAATGAGAGAAATATCATATATATGTTAGAAATTTAGTGAGAGTAAATGAGGGAGACCTACAAATATATTTTAATATAGGTTTATATAGTCTATAATTTTTATGATAGTGAATAAAATTTATACAACATTGAGGGTGTAATATCACTTGGGATGTGAATGTTCTATAAAATTTCACTTAGATGAGCAATGAATATTTTATGGGATTTAAAGTAGTATGCTATCTATTTTTTAAGTTTTTAAAATAGTATTGTGAATTTTTCCTATCTAAATTATAATATATAACTATTTTTCTTAGTGTTTCTGGTATATCAACAAATAATAAATATAAAATACTTGTACAATCACAATTTTCATAAATGATGTAAAAAAAATATTTCCCCCCATCTAACATGCAGTAAATCTTAATAAGTGTTTTTGGGTCTGATTTGGTCTAGGTAATAGTATAATAAGGTCTTGAGAGTGGATAATTTAAATAAATTGAAATACCATGATTCAAACCCGTCTTAAGGTATTTACCTTTCTTGTGACCTACTCAACTATTTTAGTCTTTATGGATATTGGACCCTTACATTAATGAAGTGTTGTTGGTAGAAGGGACTAAATAACCAGATGTTGGAATAGTATACACCATAATAGCTATATCATTGGAGACCCCAACTCAAGAATTACTATATAAGGGGGAAAACCATGTGGAATCTATTCTTCATAAAGAAACAATTTTAATAATAGTCATGAAATGTTAGAGGGAATCTATAGATTATTGGAAGTAAAATTTAGCTAAGTGTACAAATTATTTTTTCATACATGTTATTTTTCATTTTTTAGAGAATTTCAGTCCATAAATTATATAACCATTTTATATACATATTAATGATATAACCATGTTAAGATAACTCTATAAGAAATATATTTAAGAAAATTGATCTCTCATAACCCATGCTTACTACTTCTCCTTGTTTATTTGTATACTAAATGATGGTCCAAATAACCCCTATAAATATTTTTTTGGATAGTTCCATAAATAAATTTACATCCCCCTTTTTGTTTAATAAATATCATACTAAAAATTTTATAGATGAATATTTTGGGATTCTTGTTGACAATTTTCAATTCACACTTCTTTTATTCTTCATTAGTTCATGTCCAAATATGGATATAATTAAAAAAATGGAAGAAAACTTATTTTTATTTGTTAGTATTGGAAATATAAATACCCTATAATATTATATATAATTTTATATTGGATAAAATTTTTATAACACATAGAATTAAAATCATGTAAACTTTGTTGATGTATAATGAATTTGTCAAAAATGTCTCATTTTGTGCATGTGTGTTGTGAATCACCTATATTTCTTATTTAAGAGGTGTTTATTTGACTAAAAATTTATTTTTGTAAACAAAATGTATTATGTTCAATATAAAATAATCTAAACAATAAAATAGTTATTGATTCAAACACATTTTGTCTCATTTGGCCTTTATCAGATCATGTTGTGTTGATCAATATATATCATCTGATCTCCCTTCAGGAATTTGGATTATGAATTGACCCAAATAATATTTTTTATCATTTGTTTTATGAATATATTCCTCTTTATTATTCCAAATATCATCTCATGGGGAGACATAGTTTCATTCAGTGGGTATTATTTTGATTCATAGGATCTAATGAAATGTGAGGATTGTAAATGTTGGTCTATTAATCCCATAAAGTAATATTTTTCATTGAATAAACACATCACTAGAAGAAACAATTACATAGTATATGATACGAGAAATAATTCCCAATTATGTAGTTTTTATGACTTATCACATATGGTATAATATTTTAAATAAATAAGAAATATTAATGTGAATGTGTTAGGGATTTATAACAATTAGATTTATAGTATTGGATTATTTGAATGTGATGATGCAATGATAATTACATACATTTATTCCCACTGATATAAAATTATTAAATAGTAAGATGTTGAAAAAGGAAAGGAAGGAAAAAGAAGATTTTTGATGGTTCCGTCATAATAACTTGAGTTGTTTAAAAATCATTTCAGTTTTTATTCCACAAAGACATGAATTAAACACCTATTTAATAATCTGAATCTATTTGGATAAACATGATTGATCAAATTGTAGATATGCAAGATAGAAATAGTTTTTGGAAATTTTAGGGGAGTTGAGTGTTAGATATTCCATGAATGAAGGTGATTTTTATAAAGCGGGTTCTTTAATCACTATACTTTTATCTCGAATAAATCATTTAAAAACTTGAAATTAATCTATAAAACATCATTATGGGTGGGGGGTCAATCGGATAGTATATATAGTGAACCAGCTCATGTTTAATTGACTTAACTCCTAACCTGTCACCATACAGAGCACTCTATAATGTTTGAGGTGTGTTCTAGATCACTATGAGATAGTGAATAATATTTGAGTTATGAAAGATGGTCAATTATTAATAATTATACCCTCAAATTCCAATAATATACAAAATTTACATCACCATAAAATTTGTACTAATATTTCCATATCTCATATATATATGAAAAACCCAAAATAAACTAACATCATCATACAAACAAAGTAAAACCCAATAGAAAAAATCATTGTACATTCATTATTATTTTATAAACAAAAATTATAGTGATAAAGCTACATCAATATGTAAAGACCCAGTTTTTTCCTTGTAATACTTTGAAATATTTTTATATATATTTATAGATCTATGTGACGAGACAATGTGTGATTATGAGGCCCAAAGTGCCTAGAATTATTTTTATAAAAATAAAAAATATATTCTATATTTCACACACATGTTTAATTAATGAAAATGGTTTAACTCCTTATTGTTTCATCGATTTAGGAATCCTTGACCATGGTTTCTTTTGGAATGTCATATTTCCCATAGAATTAAAATAAAATCACTTAACATGGGTCTTTTAGACCCCTCTCACATTAGCAGTGCATTTAGGTAAATTAATTAATCAATTAAATAATTTATTTAAACATAGAACTAAAATTTTATTATTGATATGTCATTAGAGTGAATTCACTGGGAATTTCACATAAGTCACCCATCATATGAAAATCTATACTTATTTTCCATTTGGTGAATCTGATGGTGATCAATGATGAAACTATAGATCAAGGAGAATCAAAGTGAAATGAACACATTAGTTTCTTCCTATCATTATAAGAGAACATTATTCACCAAAATGTGATCCAATATAGAGATAATGCACTACTTTTGTTTTCATACACATCTATATAAAATGTCTAATTAGATTGATAATCGTTCTTTGATATGTTCCCCTCCCTTCAGCATTTTGATGTGCCAGTGTATTGAAATTAATTTATTTTCATTGGTTTATCCGACATTGGATCACATACTTGATCCTTGGTCATGAAATCCTGAAAATGATCATTTGGGACCATGTTATGAATATTTTATCAATTTTTTTATGTTTATTCTTCACTGGTTAGATCCATGAAGTCTCTATAGAAAAATTCCCAAGAAACATGAGATCGATTGGGCCCCTAAATACGTGGATGATCGATGCATCTTTAACATTATTGGGAACTGAGCACTTTTATAAAAATGTATTGAAGTGTGGATGACTGATCTGATGATTAATTATCAAGAACATGTTGATTAGAGGTGCAGTGGTGTGAGAAACACCCAAAGAGACTCTTGTGCTTGACAAAAACTGAACTCTAACAAGCGGTGGCCTGAAATTGTGATTTCAAAGAGTTATTCAACCATATATAGCACTATATCTGAACTGATTTGACTGAATAAGAAGAATGGATGATGTTCGGTATAATTTGATATATATGATGAAACCCTGACTGCAAATCCTGTTTAGGATGAACAACAAGGTGTGTAGCCTCATTCGGTGGTGACAATAGGGGATTTGGAAATTTAATGACGAAACGATGTGAATGCCTCTATCACATGTCATAAATCAATTATCCAATTAGATAACCCATGTGTTGGGTCATATAGATGTTGACTCCTTGTAAGGTAACCTGAACAAGGGTTAGCTAGAGAAGCGACATCCTCAATGGTCAAACACAGATTATACCTTAGAACACAGATACATGGTCTGAGTACATGAACCATAACAAATGACATTGCCAGATACCTAGGTTGCCCAAACATGTCTTATTTTCCACCTACATATCATGCATTACTACATGGGGAGGATTCATGTTATGGTCTGGGATATGTCTATGTTATAGAGCATGACCACATGTTGTGTGGGTCCCCTCACATGTTGTGTTTCCCTTGAGCTCTTATGAGAGAACATCGAATGTCCTTAAATAATTCTTTTTTACTCTGAATTTGGCCTACAGGAATCCTATCCTATGTGTGTTTCCATAGAGGGGAGGATGGTTCTATTGGAAGCATCTTTCAAAATACGGTGTGAAATGTTCTGGGTTTGGAATGTGCTAAGGTGACATGTAATGATAGTAGTGATCTTGATGATCACTGTAGATTCCCCAAGATAACCCTACAATAGGGATAGGTAGTGGAGTTACTATATGACTATTATAGGATTACCCTCCAGAATGGATGGATAGTGTAATTCCCTCATGATAGTTATGTGGTTACCCAACAACTGGGTAGGGTAGAGGAGTTCCTCGATGACACCATCCAAGAGAAACCCTATAGTAGGGCTTGGCAGTGTAGTTCACTAATGATTCTCCATTCTTAACAACTAGTATTACATATCAATTTCCTTACCCATTGAATTTTATGAGAATTGCCCTCTAGAAAGGATCAGTATTCTAGTTCCTCAGGGAGATATTCAGAGATTGTTTCTCATGACTATGCATCACAGTGATGAGATGTGCTTTGATATATCCTTAGATTCACGAGGAAGTGAAATCATTCCCCACTAAGATGAATTCTTGGGACACTAACTTAAATTGTGAGGTAGAGTAAGTGTTTCCCAAAGAGGCTAATATCGAGGAGTGGTGGTTTCTCTCCTTGTACATGAGTGTTCATGGTAGACTGGTGGGATATTGGGTATCATTGATTGACATTTCTTTTCTAATTTTTGTATAATCATTTTATTTGGATGATCTTTGAGATAGAGATCTCGTTACATTCTCATTTGAGACTCATTGACTGAACATGTGTGTATATATATATATATATATTGTTCTATATTCACACCATAACATAAAATATTATCTTTCTAAGATTGGTGAAGATTCATGGGGTATATCATGCGCTTTCTGTGTATAGAATATCATAGATAGATGAATCTACTCTCCTATTGTATTCATAGGACACTCAAGAAGATGTTTTTCTTCTCTTTTTGTTGAGATCCTTATGCTAGGATGAGTATAAATACATTCTTGGATTGATGTAGATATATAGTTTAACAATTACTAATTTTCTCTAATAAATTCTTCTTAAATTGTATGAACTACTTATACCCCTTCTCCATTTTAGTGCGTTCTACTTGGTATTTATATACTCACTCTTACATGGGCTTCCCCCACACATGTCAGGTCATTTTTATACAATAGAAAGGTTGACCATGAAATCATAGAAGCTTAGGGATACTTGGTACTTTTACAATGTATTTTGGTCATATCATGGGACTCAGAAATAGGGATCTCTCATATGTTTTAATTTTCTAGTTTTCTATCAGTACGAGAAACATTTCTCATTGGGCATTCTTTTTTCCCTTTTATTTTCAGTATAAACTATCATAATACTATATAATCTAGATATTCATGAATCCTTCTATTATTTTATAATATGGACATGTCTTCTCTATATTTTCTCTACAGATTTCATTGTGTTGGATTTGTGTGTTAGTATAGTTTCATATCAAAATACCTCCCCAAGTTACTTTTTTCATTGGTGCTAATTACCAGCCACATCATTGTTGAGGTGGTATTGGGGTATTTGAGGATTGAGCATCGTCTTTGGCCCTGTCATTTAATATTAGTATCAAATGTTGTTAGACCCTTGGGATGTTCTTCAGACATTCCCTAAAAAGATTTTGGTTGGGGTATATGTGGCATGAGCCCTATATTGGGTCAGGTTATGACAAAATAAATTCACAAATACTAAATATATATTTTTTAGGTAGAATCAATAGATAAACCCAAAACCAACTTGAAAATATCCTAATAATATAACAATTGAGCTATCTACTTGTGTAATGTGGTTACCACTAATACTATAACAAGAAATATTTGGAATAGATCAAAAGGAACAACCATATTTAGGGAATTCATTTCATTTACAAGAATTTGGTATAATCAGTTCTAATTTTTCCCAAATTCATATGTTGTGTGTCATGAAAATACAAATAGAATACCACCAATAATATAAACAAAATCTCTCTCAATTAAAACCATCAGTTCTAGTTTGAAAAAATAATTATATAATACACAATGTTTATTGAAATAAAATGATGGAGAATAATTTAAAATGTAATTAGTTTAAGGAAGACAATAAAATTGAAAATATATAATAAATATTTATTTTAAATAATATTATAAGATAAATAATGTATACTCATTATCAAAGTTTCTAAACAATAATGTGTGTGAAAATGTTTTTATATAAACATTCAATATACAATAAATATAGTATGGGATTTAAACTCTGGAACACATAGATGATGAAAACAAATAATTTTATTATGGAACTATAATACCCTAATATTTTATGAAATATTAATATAAAATAAATAAAAAAATGATATCTTAAATTTCTTGATACCCTTAGTTATAAAAAACAATGATATAATATTGATAATACTATTTATATATAACCTTTATAATCTAGAAGTTAAAAATATTAGTGAAAAACAGAATATAAAAATTTCATAAATTAATTAAAATTGTTATCTATAAAGAAATCATATTGATAAAAATGTAATTAATTTTTAGTAAATTACTTATAAAATTGGAAAAAATGATTTTGTCCAAAAAAATATTTTATTGCATTTAGTGAAGAAATAATAAAACTAATATTTAAAAATTCTAAAAACATTAATTTGAATTTTTATTAATTTTTTAAATCATCATGTAATAATTATCTTGGACATAGTTTTTAAGAATTTTCATAAACGATTGTTTTCTGATGAATAATGAAACTACAGTTTTTTATTGAGATGTTCCATTTTGATTAATGTATTAAAATAACCTATATATTTAAAAAAAATCTATAAAAGTAAAATTAGTGAAATTATATTATTAATAACCAAATTTATGTAATTGGTATAAATTTAATGTTGATTATGGATGTTTTAACATTCTATTTTTTTGAAGACATTCTTATTGGAAAACCGCATTTCCATCACATCTGTGGGTTCTATTTTAAATTAAATATTTCATCTTCCATAAATTTAATTTGTAAAATGGATTTAATATTTGGAATAAAAATAAGTAATATTATAAATTAATGTCAAATTATATGTTTCTAACAATTTGTAGTAAATATAATAACAATTAATTGCCACACTTTAGGTTAAAATGAGTTTACCAGGGGTTAATCTAAAATTATAATAGAATTTTTACCTATAATAATTTACATAATCCTATTTTCATGTAAAATTTAAACTTTATCCTATACCATTTAAAAATATGTGGTCGTTTGATAGAAATTTTGTAATGAATTTGTCATTATTGAAATGTTTGTTAAACTTTTAATTAGATTCCATATGGGTTATTTTCCCCAATTATAAATGGTCCTCATTAATCATACCATATTAAAATTCTTATTTATTTCAGATTTATATTCTATAATATCTTCCTTTATTCCATCCCTTTTTTCATAGAGTCCATATTTATATTCTTAAACCCTCATTAGAAGTCTTTCTATGTAAACCTAAAGGAGTTATCTGTTGAAGAGGTACAGTCTTTAACAATGAATTTTCATTTCATTTGTTCCTATAGATCCATAAAATCAAAATCAAAATAATTATATTTTATTCTAATTAAATTCCATATACATATATGTTATTATGTTATTTGTTTTGTCCTACAAATACATTCTCTTCTATTAAATATTAAACGAAAACATAAATCATGTGTACGACAGACTACCACCTAATGAGACGATGTAATTCATTTTTAATAACATTTTATCAATAGTGGATATAATTATTAATTTGAATTATTTATATGGTATTTATAAAATAATTTTAATCATTTTATTATAATATCACATACACCTTTTTTACTTTCCATTATATGGGAATATAATTACGCCACTCATGTGAATATCGGACTACTACCTCATGAAGCGATGTGATTAACTTTTCACATAAATTTTTATCACATACCTAACTTATTTTATAGGTATTTTTAATTTAATTTCCATTCTTTCTTTTTTGGGGGGCTTCTTTGGCATTTTGGTGGAAATGGTGGTTTTTCAAAATTTGGGACAAACCGTGAGCCCATTTTCATATTTAAAACCCAATTTTATTTATTATATAACACATTAATTTTTCATCATCATTCATCCATTCAAATTTCTACTTGGCCTCCCCGGACCTATAAACACCACAATGTCAATTTTGATCATTTAGACGTCCATAATCAGGGTGTATTTTTGTTTTTATTTAATGTATTGGGCTTGCTCGTAAGCCCTTTTTATGCTTTAAATTAATTTTTTAATTTTGTAATATCTCCTTTATTTTTTATTGTGATTTTGTGATTCCACCTCTCTCTCATATCCAATACCCTTGTATCACCCCCATTATCTGTTTATCATTTTTGGAGCTCATTTGAACCACTAATTAGAGAGAATAATTTCAGGGTTTCTCAAACCGTCCAGATTGGAGAAGGTAACTTGGTTCCTTCATAAATAATTCATTTTTCACTATTTCCCCCCATTTAAGTCCCCACATAACCTAAAATTACTCCTTATAGCCTTCATTACAGTTTTGGTTACTTGGAGATTCATATTTTGTGGGATTTTGGGAGATTTCTTCATGATTTCTGTAAGTAAGTCTTTCACTATTTAATTTCTTCTCTTTCCTTATTGTTTCATGGACCCTTTATTATGTTCTAAAATGTATATAAGTTAGGGTTCCTAAATATGGTCTAACATACTTCCTTTTGGGTGAAATATTGCAATTTTATGTCTATTTTTACATCCTTGAGTTACGGCAGTGGTCCGGTAGATGTTTCACACCAATATTTGGGGGTTTCAACTCTTTCGGTAAATGATTCCATGAGTAAAAATTTTAAGATGAGTTAGATTGATTTAAGTACATATGTTTCATGATAATAATGTAATTTTTGTGGTGAAAAAATTGTTTTTGATATATTTGGTTAGGCATTAAATTTTACAGTTTAATTTTAGTTTGAAATTGGGTGTTTTCATGTGTAACCCTTGGGGTATTGTTTGGGTGTGTTTTATAACATATGAAATTGGAGTAATAAATCTTTTTGGGCTTCCAATTATTCTTTGGTAGCATGTTGGTATGCCTTTTTATTTAAAAGAGGGTCTTTAAATGGGGTTTATGTTTGAAACCAAGTAATTCCTCTTGAAATCATTTTATGAAAATGTTTGTTTTTCATGTTAAACTTTTGTGGTATTATTTGAGGAGATTTTATAATACATGACATTGGTTAAATAAATATTTCCTGGGCTTAAAAAACTGATTTTTATTGGTATTGGTGTGATTTTAGATTTGAAAGATGATTTTAAATTTGGTTTTGTGTGAAAAACATAGTTATACCCCTTGGGATGGTTTTTTGAAAATTGTAAATGATTAAATGAGATACAAAAATTGTGAAATGGATTTATATGTACTATTTTGGTGGTAGTATGTTCTTAAAAATAGTTTTAGAATGATAATGTTTTCATTTTTATGTCAAACATGTTGGTAATGTTTTGTAATTTGTCGAGGTGATTTATAAAATCATGATGTTGGTGCGAAAATTGTTTTCAGGCTTTTTTTGTGTGAGTGTGATGTGAAAAATGAAATTTTTTATGGGAAGTGTATTATGTAACATGTTAGTGGGTTGTTATGTGATTTTTATCATCTCAGTAATGCTTTTATAAAATCGTTAATGGATTTTTTGAATTGTGATATATGTGAAAAATGTGTTGTGGGCAATTTTAGTGTGAGTTTGATTTCAAAATCAATTTGAATGAAAAAGTTGATTTTTTGACTTGTGTGATGTACATGTGGGATGTTTGGTGAATGTTTGATTTGGATCTTATATTTTAATGAGAAACTTATGTTTCATTTATTTTTTGACTTGTTTTACAAAATGAGGGAAACCCGGGTATCTAGGTGGGTGGACAAATACTGGTATGCTTTTGAATTCGTGGTGTTTGGCCTCAGTTTCACAAAGCAATATTGATGCTTAAAACTCTAAATAAACTATTATGATGATGATTGGGGACCACTAGGTTATGGGTATGTTCCCTACTAGTGGCTTTTTCATGAGAAATAATATTGTGATGGTTACTCTCACAGAGATATGGGGTACCTAAGACCCACAACGAGCTGGTGCCTATGGTTTATATCATAGTGATTGTGCTCGTTAGTTACGTTGGTCTTACTATTGGCATATGGTATGGTTGGATGTAAAATTTAGTAGTGTTTACATTATTTTAAAAAGAGTTGATTTTTAATGATTGACCACTTGAAAACTGTTTTAATTTTTAAGTTGCATCTGTTAGAAATTATAACTAGCATTTCCTGTTTATCAAAACATGTAAGCTTTTCATCTTTGAATTTTTGTTACATGGAATATCTTAGTGGTTGTATCCTACTGGGCATTGTCTCACACCCAATTTACACCCTTTGATATAAGTAGACTTGGTTTTTTTTTTCATAGGTTGGGTACAGTTTTTAGTGCCAGTGGTTCGGGTTTCTTGCTGGTCCTTGGTGGTGAAGTCTTGTGGAGATGGCTTGAGGGAGGTGACCCCTGCCATGCGGGTTCTTGGGTTGTTTCCTTTTTGTTTTAAACCTTTTTTAAAGACTTGGTGAGTTGTTTTAAACTATGTAATTAAGTTTGACATTTTTGTTAATGATTGTTTGGTCTGAAGAATCCATATTCATTTTATTGGATTTATTTGTTGTTCTATGTTTATAAACATGGGTAAATAATTCCTAATTCGCATATTATGATACCTAGGCACCTCTTCCAGCCCATGGGTATTGGTAATCCCCTTCGGGCTATGTCACTATCTTGGTTTGGTGCCAGTTTCTGTGGCAACCAGATTTTATTCGTGACAATTTATGTGGAAGGGCATAAGGATAAATGTAATTAATATATGGAATATATGTGAAATAATTGAGAATATAATAATTTTCAAATATGATTTACCTTCCTTTTCATTAATATATTGAGAGAATAGAAAAATTATTACTGCATACGTATATCCTACCGTCTTTAGGAATGATGTAATTATTTTTCAACATATAACATTTATCTATTAAAATAAATACATAAAAATTAATATATATAATTAACATCATGATTCTAAACCATTATAATATAGTCTAATAATTAATGTAAAAGGACCAAAAATACAAAAACAGAACACTAATTAAAAATGAAGTAGTTATAACCAAAAACATGATTTTAACAAGTAATTAGGAATACATGGTTTATAATAGGTCATATGTAAATCATATAATGTATTATATATATAATTATAATTTTATATATTTTTTTTATTAAAACTATATTTATTATTCAATTGGTTATAATGTGTGTGATGAAAGTTGAGACTTAATGTAAGGGATTTGCATTCTCTTTAATTTCTAAGAGATATAAGGCATATAGAACCCAAAATTTATCTTCTTTGGTGTATATATTATCCCATTGACATGATTTTTTATGAAAGTAATTATTTTAGTGATATTTACTATTTTATTTTGTGTTCTTATTTAATTTATCATTTTATTGAAAACATTACCAAAATTGTAATGCATTTGTGTCTAACATTTATTTCTATTAGACACATGCCATATTCACCACTTAAATATTTGGTATATTGTATATAATTATAATCAATGTATTTCAAGAATTTTCTCATGATAATTACTGGATATAAATATACAAATAAGATTATTTATTTCATGTGTATTTTTATTCAAAAGTTTGAAATATGGTAAAAGTTTTAGATTACGATCTCATTATTAATCAGGATGGTTTTGGATAATGCTTATAATGAAGAGATTATATGATATACCACTAGATAAATAGAATAATACTCCTCAACTCTTTTTATTTCTTGAAAGTACAATTTTTTAATTCATTTTAATTTCACTATTTTCTCCATATTCCAAAATATGTTTTTTTAGAAATTTGAATTTAATTATCTCTTTTGTTTTAATTTTTTTTATTTAATTACCATGTTATATATAAAATTTTTAAATATTGTTTATAATATTTTAAAATTATATTTTAAATAAATTTTTTCTTGTCTTTTAATTTTTACAAAATTTTTTGAAATGAATTTTCTATTAAATGTTGAAAATGGATATCCTATGATATTATTGAAAATTTGAAAGGAATATTCATTTCAACATTTATGGGATGGGAATTATTTTCCAACATCATGACCTCTCAATGAAGTAAATATTCATTTTAAAATTTACAATGTATTTTTTGAATGGTGATTTTTAAATATTTTAAAATAATTTATATTTTAAATTCACTTTCATAAATTGAAATTATATTTTCTGCAATAATTTTTTAAGGATATTTTCTTAAATTTATATTAATTAAAGTCAACACAAATTGGTATTATTCTATTTTACATTTTATATTATTCAATTATTAATGTCTTATTCATTTAATGGAAGGTTTGTATTTATGATTATGATAACGATATGTGTAAGGACCCAGCCCCTAAATTCCCGGAGCCGGTGCCCAAGAGGCATGTTGTACTAAAAATTTATCACAAACATTGCCATTAATACATCATGTCCCATTATTACAAAGGATTGCAAGGTTCAGGATTCTGGGAAACCAGCTGCTTCTAAAAACATCTTTAGTAGAACCCATACCTGAATTATTTTTTTTAAAAACGTGGGGTGAGCAAAGTATGCCCAGTAAGGGGGTTTTAAAAAAAGTTTGAATAGAATCTTTCTTCATGGAAAAGAGACATAGTAATCATGAAAATAAACTTAAACATTGGAAAATTGATCATAGATAAAATTAACAACATAACATCTATCACAATCAGAGTACATTTTTCCAAATTGGGAAATTAAATGATTGTACATGATCATTAACAATATGCAGGATAAATAATACTACTAGCAAAGTAGTTCTGAGTACACAAATCATAATCAAAGGTGTTGTAATAATGAACATAACTGGTGCACATAACAATATGGCCATATCCATATCTTTTCTCATGCAATAACAAAAAAATGATGTTAAATGGATCAAGTCCAAAACTGCTGAGACATATCATGTAATTCCATTAATTCATTTTGTGCCTACAAAAGGTTTTAAACTAGGGATATCCTACTAGTCGGAAAATCCCATTATTGTTAATTTACTTAAACATTAAAAGGAGGGTATAATTCTAGACTGTGTCAAGGCCTTGTTCCAAGACCATAATCATCTATGTCCAGGAATTTCACCTGAACCGTCTATGTCTAGGAATTTCACCTGAACGGTAACTATTGTAAACCCTAATTCCATGACCCTGTTTTGTCTCATGATACTCATCGATGCATCGAGGGGCTATAGCGGGCCCCAACCATCACATATTCAGTAACATACAATCCTCTTATGTCTTTAGGGATACGTATCTGAGGCGTCCTATACCGCTTTGGATACCCATTTTAAAGTGATTTTATTTGGGGTGTCCCATACCACTCCAAATAACGGGTTTTTAGGTTCATTATTATTATTTGAGGTTTTATCCAAATATGAAATGACATTTACAGAAGAAATAAATTCATTAAATGTGACAGTATAACATGCATCATTTCTACGTTGATAAGAACTACGTTTCAAATATGTGAATCCATGCTATTAACTCCAGGTACATGATTCCATTAATTTAACTCATAAAAAGAACATAAAATGATATATGATAAGGGTTTATCACATGAGATGATAAAAGATGATATCCATAAAATTATTATATCCTGTAACTGAAATACTTAATGAAAAACATATGCCACTAATTATTGCGATTAACATGTCATCGAACTTGAAAATAAATTAAACCAAAACTTGATTAACTACTAACATTCACTGCAGTAGGTTTATCATAATACAATAAATACATAGAACCTGATCCCATAAAACCCTATCCCGCCAATATATCTTAAACAAGACAAATACTTCTTTTAATTCATAAAACATGAGTGGAAGTCAATGTACCTTTTTTTTAAACAAGCACATTAGTGCAACATACGTGTTGGCTTGGAAACCACCACAATTATTAAAATCCTACATGTACTAAAGTATAAACTAAGTCCTGTTAATTATTATTGGAAATTATGTTTTCAGAAAATACATCTATAACATACATTTTACATAACCATATATATGCCAAGTGTATATATGGGTTTGTACACAATTTAATAATGTTCCATTAAACTTCCTTAATATTAGAATACCCCTAACCATTAAACATTTATTTGATTAAAACCAAAACATATAGGGTTTATTATCCATGAAACCAAATTCTCATAACTATATAAAAATTATGGTTTTATAATATAGCATAGATTCATTTAGACCCCCAAAACCTACTATGCACTTAAATTATTATTTAAAGACGAGTGTTCATATCCTAAAAACTATATTTAATTTGTAATAAAATATATAAACATATGAGTATTTTGTGATATATATATATACATATAATGTTTACACAACATATTTGTAGACTAAAGTAGATTCAAAATAACCTACATAGGTAGGTAGAATTCGGTATATATTGATGAAGAAATTTGGAAATAAATAAAACAGGTTTGAAGATGGGAATATATATATATACATGAATATTTAAACACATGATTAAACATATTATATATATATGTACATTGATAGACGCAAACCGTATACAGATGTTGCTATATAAAAAGGGGTTTTGTAAACGAACAACATAACGTGATATCCTCTTTCACCAGAGTGCGTATATATATAATATATACATAAAACTGTATATATAGAATATATATGTCTGTATACGGGGGGTTTCAGAAATTAGATCTAAAAGAAAACTAATGCCTTTAAAGGTCTTGATAGTAACTGGGCAATCCTAACATAGTTGAAAACATCATTATATGTAATATATATATACACAACACGTAACATAATTACATATACATAAACGGTTTGCATAGGAAGAGAAGAGAAAATAAAAAGGAAAAAAACCTTTACACTACTGATTTGATCTTCCTTGTAGAGGAGAAATAGGAACGAGTGAGGTCGTCGCGACTGGTTAGAAACTCTAGGGAGAAAAACTCAAAGGATTCGTGCCTTGCTTCAGTGCAACCCGAGGCTTAAAAGGAAAAGAAATGTACAACCTAGTGTAAAGGGTCGCCGAGGGAATCAGAGGCCGGGTATTATTGGGATGTTCCAAATCCATGGAAAGAAGGGATGAAAAAAGGTCAACTATCGTCCTAGGAAAAGAAAATGGAAAGTTAGGCTACTGGTGCGCGACATGCGTGAGGAAGAAGAAGTGAAATCCTTTGGGAGAGAGATGCGAAAATAACTGGATGACCAGGATTTAACCTCTGACTAATCGGATGACCAAAAGCTAACACAACATTTTAAAATATTTGAACATCCAGGATTTGAAACTTGAGGATCGAACATTTCCAAAAAACGGGGTGTTATACCGGGGTCGATTAGGGTTAAACTCGAGATCGGTTTCGATAGCCGAGATTACAGGTTGATAGATCCAATGATCAAGATCTTGTTTCAGCCGAAAAACTTGTTCCCACATAGAAACGAACCGTGTTTCGGGAATGGCTTATAAGCCTCAACGCCCTTGCCTCATTCCAATAACACAATCACACACTCCCATGGCCTTATAGACGGGCCCCTTGCTGGCTTCGTCCCACCCTTGCACCCTACGCACCACATGCCTTATACACGGGAATGTGCGTGCGTGCTGGTACCTAGCACGAGCTATTCTTAGGCTCTCCCAAGCGCATACTTGAGACACCCCTGGTTGCCACCTTGGGTGTCTTGGGGACTAACCTCGACCTTGAGGGCTTGGCCTGTGAAGGCTTCCCTCGGTTGGTCGGTTTGCCCAAAAAATATTTTAAAAAAAAGAAAATCATTTTATAATATCCTTTATGTTTTCAAAACAATAAGTATATATATATATATATATCTATTATATCAATTAGTAAGTAATTAAAAACATATTTCAAAATAATTAATGAAATTATTAACAATTGTTTTCATTCCTTTTACACTATTCCAATATTTAGAGATTTATGCCACTAGGATTCATAATGTAAAATAATTCTTGGTTGAACTCATAGTTTCATTCAGTTAAAAATATTACATTAAGGTATCGAAAATACATTTTCAAAATACCCATTAATGGTATATTTGTTACATACTTGTAAAATATCCTCATTATGAATCATAACCTTAAAAATATTTAAAAAAAAGTTTCTAAATTACTATATTTTGAACTAGATGACCATAAAAGTATACTTTTATTTAAAGTCATAATTTAAAACATTTAAACATTTAAAATACCACAAAAATTATGAAATTATAATAAAACCAAGTTTTTATAAAAAGATAAACCTCTTTAATTTTAAAAATAAAACATATTTTAACCAACGGTCATGGAATAAAAAGTCCCAAAGGCTAAAAAAAGTAATGGTCAAATTGGTGCCATATAAAACCTAGTATCGGGGTGTTTTAAACTCAATGTGTTTAAAGAATAAAAATGAGAAGATGTTTCAAGTCATTCCTTTGGTTCTCAGTACGGCCGCAGTGGCCTTGGCCTTTCTTATATTTATTTTGATGGATGCTAAAGACCCCTATGGTTTACTCGTGGTTCTCGTTGTTTTGAGTAGTCTTATTGTAATCATAATAGGGTTTTTAATTGGTATATTTGGTTAGCTAAGTTTCCCATTTGATCATAGTATATTTTAGTTACTATGGTGTTCCCTATTTGAATAATGATCCTTTCGTTCATTTTGTGTGTTTACTCTATTTCATTGTTTTTAATCATAATAATCCAGCTAGTTTGATTAATAGGTGACATAGAAAGATAAAATTTAGCATTAAATAAAACACAGATTCTTAGGATGTTACATTATCCCCCCCTTCAAAGAATTGTGTCATCGCAATTCTATCCATATAAAGAAACACCCACAGTTGATCAACATTACCAAAACGAGAGATTTGGATCGGTCAACGGAATTCCCAAGTTGTTACTTAGTTCCTCCGCTTCACTAGACCAGATGCACCTTGAGCTGTATGGCTTGGACTCCTACTCATGTGACCGACACACAGGCTTCCACATGGAGGTTCGTGCGGTAAAGAGTTCAAAAATTTCCTAATGGAAAAATTCCCTGATGACCCACTGGACTACATCACGCTCGAGATATTCAAGGGGAATGATGAGATTGAATATACTAAGATTTAATATCTGTAACATAAAGGCTACCCTGAGGTGGCACTCTTGGGGAGCTATAAGGAAGCTTGCTCTGGCAGAAAAGTTTTGTGCATGACTAAAATACTGAAAAAGGCCTTCGTAGTATCTCCCCCTTCGCCTATAGTAGGGGAGTTGGGCAGTGGCAATGAGATGGAAAACATGGACATTCCCCTGACATGAACAAAGGATTTCAGGGCTTTTTGACAAATCAAGAAGGCGTTGACAAAGAAATGTTGAAGAAATATGGATAATCCACCGTGCATGTTCTGATCAAAATATCCTCTACTATCTCATCAGGTAGATATGAGATGTTTTTTTGACCATCCATCTGAAAAAACATTCAAGAGAATTCACTTAACATTATAGATAAGGTAGAGACGAGAAAGGGAATAAGAAATTTTTCAATTACACATAAGTTTACATAAGAGTGCTAGAGTTTCCTTAATGATTTATTAAACATACACCATATATAGATGGAAAACTCCCTAATTCCTCAAACCAAATACAGGCTGAGCAGATGGGGTTAAACTCATGGGAACACCTATGATGTCTTATGAGTTTATCATGAGGGGAATGAAGTTGGGAAATATCATTATACCCATGTTTCCTATAAGAAAATTGGGTGGACTCTTTTTCTAACATCCCAAAGTCCATCAACTGGACCCAGAAGCCATAGTGAAAAATATGACAAAGGTAGGCCGCTCAGAGGTCTCCTGCAGCACCAGCTTCTTGAAAAGGGTTAACGATCATAGTTCCAAATTCTTGACTAGTTATGAATACTCGAAAAACTACCTCATAGTACCTTCCCCTATGTGAATATGAGGGTAATTGTGTCATCATCATTAGGAGATAATCCATTCCCAACCCCCAATGTAGACTGAGCGCCCTAGGTGAGTTTGACACATCATACAGGTCTTTGCATGATATACAAATATAGGCATAGTTAAGAAAGTTCTCTCGGCTTGCTAGAGACACAATTGTCTCTAGGGCCTCTGTGGGAAGTGTCAGTAGATTATTATATATGTTTCCATCATCCATCTCAAAGTTACACCATAATTACGTAGCCAATCATAGTTATATGTTCATACTACCTGGTTTTCCAGAGTTTCCAGATCCCATCCTCTGATACCAACTGTAAGGACCCGGCCCCTGAATTCCCAGAGCCAGTGCCCAAGAAGCATGATGTACTAAAAATTTATCACAAACATTACCATTAATACAACATGTCCTATTATTATAGAGGATCGCGAGGTTTGAGATTCTAGGAAACCAGCTACTTCTGAAAACATATTTAATACAACCCATACCTGAAAATGTTTTTTAAAAACAAAAATGTGGGGTGAGAAAAGTATGCCCAGTAAGGGGGTTTTAAAAACAGTTGGAATAAAATATTTCTTCACGGAAAAAAGAAATAGTAATCATGAAAGTAAACTTAATCATTAGAAAAATTGATCATAGCCAGAATTAACAAAATAACATGTATCATGATCAGAGTACGCGGTTCCAAATAGGGAAATTAAATGCTTTTAAATGATCATTAACAAACATGCAGGATAAAGAATACTACTAGCATGGTAGTTCTAAGTACACAAAACATAATCAAAGGTGCTGTAATAATGAACATAACTGGTTCACCAAACATGATGGCCATATCCATATCTTTTCACATGTAATAACAAAAAGCCATTGTTAAATGGATCAAGTCCAAAACTACTGATACATATCATGTTATTCCATTAATTCATTATGTGCCTACAAAAGGCTCTGAACCAGGGATATCCTACTCGTTGTAAAATCCAATGGTTAGTCATTTACTAAAACATTAAGAGGAGGGTATAATGCCAGACTATGTCAAGGCCTTGTTCCAAGATCATAATCATCTATGTCCAGGAATTTCACCTGAATCATCTATGTCTAGGAATTTCACCTGAACCGTAACTATTGCCAGGCCTTCTTCCATGACTCTGTTTTGTTACATGAGACTCATCGATGCATCGAGGGGCTATAACGGGCCCCACCCGCCATATATTCAGTCTAATATAATCCTCTTATGTCTTTAGGTTTATGTATCCAAGGCGTCATATACCTCTTTGGATACCCATTTTAAAGTGATTTTATTTGGGGTGTCCCATACCACTCCAAATAACGGGTTTTTAGGTTCATTATTATTATTTGATGTTTTATCAAAATATGAAATGACAATTACGGAAGAAATAAATTCATTAAATGTGAGAGTATAACATGCATCATTTCTACGTGATAAGAACTACGTTTCAAATATGTGAATCCATGATATTAACTCCAGGTACATGATTCCATTAATTTAACTCATAAAAATAACATAAAATGATATATGATAAGGGTTTATCACATAAGATGACAAAAGATGATATCCATAAAATTATTACATCCTGTAATTGAAATACTTAATGAAAAACATATGCCACTAATTATTGCGATTAACATGTCATCGAACTTGAAAATAAATTATACCAAAACCTAATTAACTACTAACATTCACCGCAGTAGGTTTATCATAATACAATAAATACATAGAACCTGATCCCATAAACCCCTAACCCACCAATATATCTTAAACAAGCCAAATAATTCTTTTAATTCATACAACATGAGTGGAAGTCAATGTAACTTTTTTTATTAAACAAGCACATTAGTGGAACATACATGTTGTCTTGGAAACCACCACAATTATTAAAATCCTACACGTATTAAAGTATAACCTACGTCATGGTAATTATTATTGGAAATTAGGTTTTCAGAAAATAAATCTATAACATACATTTTACATAACCATATATATGCCAAGTGTATATATGGGTTTGTACACAATTTAATAATGTTCTATTAAATTTCCTTAAAATTAGAATACCCCTAACTAGTAAACATTTATTTGATTAAAACCAAAACATATACGGTTTATTATCCATGAAACCGAATGGTCATAACTATATAAAAATTATGGTTAGATAATATAGCATATATTCATTTAGACCACCAAAACCTACTATGCACATAAATTATTATTTAAAGATGAGTGTTCATCTCCTAAAAACCATATTTAATTTTTAATAAAATATAAAAACATATGAGTATTTAGTGTTATATATATATACATATAATGTTTACACAACATATTTGTAGACTAAAGTAGATTCAAAATAACCTACATAGGTAGGTAGAATTCGGTATACATTGATGAAGAAATTTGGAAATAAATAAAACAGGTTTGTAGATGGGAATATATATATATACATGAATATTTAAACATCTGATTACACATATTATATATATATGTACATTGATAGACGCAAACCGTATACACATGTTTCTATATAAAAAGTGGTTTTGTAAACGAACAACATAACGTGATATTCTATTTCACCAGAGTGTACATATATATATATATATAATATATATACAGAAAACTGAATATATAGAATATATATGTGTGTATACGGGGGGTTTCATAAATTAGATCGAAAAGAAATTTAAATCCTTTAAAGGTCTTGATTGTAACTGGGCAGTCCTAACATAGTTGAAAACATCCGTATATGTAATATATATACACATAACCTGTAAACATATTTACATATATATAAATGATTTCCATAGGAAGAGAAGAGAAAATAAAAAGGAAAAACAACCCTTACACTACTGATTCGATCTGCCTTGGAGAGGAGAAGGAGGAACGAGTGATGTTGTTGCGACTGGTCGGAAACTCTGGGGAGAAAAACCCAAAGGAGTTATGCCTTGCTTTGGTGAAACATGAGGGTTAAAAGGAAAAGAAACGTCCAACCTAGTGTGAAGGGGCGTCAAGGGAATCTGATGTCGGGTATTATGGGGTGGTGCCAACTCCATGGAAAGAAGGGATGAAAAAAGGTCCACTTTCGGCCTAGGAAAAGAAAATGGGATGTTAGGCTACTGATGTGTGGCATGCTTGAGGAAGAAGAAGAGAAATCCACAGGGAGAGACATGTGAAAATAACTGGATGGCCAGGATTGAACCGGGGACTGATCGAACGACCAAAAGCTAACATGAAATTTTAAAATATTTGAACGGACAAGATTTAAAATGTGATGATCAAATAGCTCCCAAAAACGTGGTGTTATACCGGGGTCGATTAGGGTTGAACTCGGGATCAGTTTCGACGGCTGAGATTACACGTTGAGAGATCCAATGGCCGAGATCTTGTTTTAGCCGAAAAACCCATTACCACATCAAAATAAACTGTGTTTTGGGCACGGCATATATTCCTCAGTGCACCTGCCTCATGCCAATAACACAAGAACACACTCTTGGGGCCTTGTACATGAGCCCCTTGCGGGCTTTGGCCCACCCTTGCACTCTGCGCACCGCATGCCTTATACACGGGCATGTTCGTGCAAGTTGGTACCTAGCGCGAGCTATGCTCGGGCTCTCCTCAGTGCGTACTTGAGACACCCCTGGATGCTACCATGGGTGTCTAGGGGACTAACCTCAACCTTGAGGGCTTGGCCTATGAAGGCTGCCCTCCGTTGGCTGTTTTCCCCAAAAAAAATTTTAAATAAAATATTCATTTTAAAATATCAACTATGTTTTGAAAACAATAAGTACATATACTTATATATATATGTTATTTAAATTAGTAAGTTCTTACAAACATATATCAAAATAATTAATGATATTATTACCAATTTTTTTCATTCCTTTTTCATTATTCCAACATGTAGAGATTTATGCAAATAGGATTCATAATGTAAAATACTTTTAGGTTGAAAACATAGCTTCATTCAGTTGAAAATATAACATTATGGTATTTAAAATACATATTCAAAATACCCATTAATAGTATATTGGTTACATATATATAAAATATCCTCATTAAGAATCATAACCTCTAAAATATATAATAAAGTATTTAAATTACTATGTTTTGAACTAGATGGACAAAAACGTATACATTTATTTAGAGTCATAATATAAAACATTTAAAGATTTGAAATACCACAAAAAATTATGAAATCATAATAAAACCAAGTTTTTATAAAAAAGATAAACCTCATTAATTTTAAAAATAAAAAATCTATTAACGAACGGTCATGGAATACAAAGACCCAAAGCCTAGAAAAAGTAATGGTCAAATTGGTGCAATATAAAACCTGGTATCGTGGTGTCTTAAACTCAAATTGTTTGATGAAGATAAAAGAGAATATGGTTGAAGTCATTTCTTTGGTGCTCAGTACAGTCGCAGTGGCCTTGTCCGTTCTTATGTTTATTTTGATGAATGTTAAAGACCCCTATCGTTTACTCGGGGTTCTCGTTGTTTTGAGCGGTCTTCCTATAATATTTATAGGGTTTTTAATTAGTATCTTTGGTTAGCTAAGATTCTTGTTTGATCACAGTGTATTTTAGTTACTATGGTATTCCCTATTTGAATAAAGAGCCTTTCGTTCATTTTGTGCTTTTACTCAATTTCATTGTTATTTCTTCATAAGAAGCTAGTTTGTTTGATTAATAGGTGACATAGTAAGATAAAATTTACCATTACATAACACAGATTCTTGGGATGTTACAATATGTTTATAAACGAAATTCTATTTCCAAAACTTTATGTAATGAATTGATGAGGTGATTATGAATCCCATTTCATTTCTATGGGTTATGATATGATGAAATGTTCATGAAACCAATTTTCATTATATGATTTTTATATGATGAAGGTTTTTTAATCATGTTGTACACAAAGTTAGGGATTATGTGAATGGTGGTATGTAAAGACTCGGATATTTCAAGAAAAATATTTTCATAAATACTTTAGAATTTTATGTGTCTGTGGTTTCTGACGGCACTGGATTCTGAGGCCCTATGTGCCCGAAATCAATTTCTGAATATTAGTTTGGGTACGTTCAGTAAACATACTTGCGGGTTTTTATATCTTTTGAACCGGTACTCAGAATCGAAATCTGAGGGCACTGATGAAATCGTAGTGCCGGTATTCGCTTAAGGGGACCTTTACCGCAGTTGCATTTTATGTGGGTTGAGAGTTAATTTTTGGGGATTTGGAATAAAATAAATAAAATTTATAATACACAATTTTATTTATGTTTGGTGGTTATTTCCTCCCAAGGGGAGTTAGATGTGGGGCCCACACCCACATCACCTCCCATGAGAGGATATTTGTGAGGTGGGGCCCACACGATCCCTTAACCTTTTAACTCCCTTAAACCCCCATTAACCTTCCCCCCTAATTAATTTGACAAATATTCCATTAATTGTGTGATCTCTTCATCACCCCCTATCCCATTAATTTTTTCCATCACTTTTAATTAATTAATTTTATCCTCCAATGATTTAATTAAAGTGATTGAATTTTAAAAAATTCATCTGTGAATAAAATAATAGCCTTGGATATTATTTTATTTTGAAACTCATTGTGTTGAGAGGATTTTGGGAGAGCGGTTGAGAATTAGAAAAAGGAGTTCCTCTCTTCAAAGAAGAACTCCATCCTTCCAACGAAGAACTGCCGTAGAATGATGATCATCTCCTTCGATCTTCGGCCAAGCCAAAGGAGAAGGATCCACCAGTATGGAATGTCGACAACGCACCATCCTCGGCTCCTTTTTCCCTGACGTCAACGAATTGACGCCATCTCCCTGCGACCCCATTTTCCATGACGCCCGACTACCATGATCTTTATTTCAAGGTAGGTGCTTTGTATATTTTATAAGTGAATAAATTATCTCATTTTTTTTCTTTGGAATATATTCAGTCAATTGTTACAGGCTAATGCAGAGGACGCGAGATGAATGAACAAGACCCGAAAACCCTATGATGTTTTCCTGAATTTATTTTCAATTGAGGCACGTTGTAGGAGGTGGTGAAGAGTGAAGGTGGCGGCCACATGTCGGCGACATGCGGAAGAACTACGGCCCGCCACCATGGGCCGCTCGACCTATGAAGAACCAGCCAGCTGTGCCAGCTGGACCGAAGAGACTGCGACACCACGAGGGCGCCGTGCTGCAGAGGACAAAGGCACCCATTCTACAGGCCGCTCGGTGGAAAAATCGGTCAGTAGCCGGCCAGCCGGGTTGGGAATACCCACAGCGCCATGAGGGGGTTGCTCTGGAGGAACCGCGGCCTGGTCACGCCGAGAAGACGGGCCGGCTACGGCCAGCCGGATAGGAGGGCTGCACTTCTTGGCGCCGCGGATTCCTGAGCCCCCCCCCCCCACAGTGTTCGGCTCAGGCTAGGTCACGTTGTGTCATGCCGGGCTGGGCATGGTCGCGCCCCTCAGGGTCGGGCTGGGTCGCACCTTGCCGAGTCAGGCCGCGCCCTCTCAGGTCGGGCCACACCCCTTCATGCCAGGACGTGCCCCTCGGGCCTGGCCACACGGTTCACCAGGCTGGTCCGACCCTCTTCCGGGTCGGACCCGACAAAACTGGGTTAACCTGACCCGCCAGCCCACTAGGCTTGACAGGCCGGACCTGTTTTCACTTAAATGAGAATAAATTTAAGACCACGCGTCTGATCGATGCGCCGTCTGTGGAACTAGTCACTTGCAAAGAAGCGGTCCTTTTGTGATACTCTAAGTGAGTTTTGTATGACTTTGGAAAAGGGCCTGGTTTGGAATGAGCATATTTCCAACCAGGTCCCTCGAACGGAAAATCCAATATCTCTCAGACCGGGCATCCCTTTGATGCATCATCTATTGCGTTGGTTTCTTTTTGACGATACAGACCTTCGGGATACATCAACTCTGAACTTCTTGATAGTTGATTTATCGACCCCTTTTGTCGAGGAGCGGACCCCCCCCCCCCCCCCGGAATCAAGCATGTTATGTGCGGGAACCATAGAGTTGGTTGTGACTGAAAAGACAACTATACTGGAATCCTCCATGGGTTCGGTAGCGACGACATCTGTACTGGAATCCTCCGTGGGTTCGGCAGTGACGAAAACTGTACTGGAAACCTCCATGGGTTTGATAGTGACGACAATTGTACTGCAATCCTATGTGGGTTCGGCAGCAATGAAAACTGTACTGGAATCGTCCGTGGGTTTGGAAGCGACGACAACTGTACTGGAATCCTCCGTGGGTTCGGCAGCAATGACAACTTTACTAGAATCCTCCATGGGTTCGACATCATAGATGAATCAGTTACTACTTCTGATCATCTCTATCTCTATACAAAATATGTCTACCTATGTGAGCTTAGTCCTGACATTCAATCATTATTATCGATGTGATTGACTTTACTTCCTGTGTGGACTGGGTTGCGCCTGGGCTCGAGAGTTGGAGCCGAACTGAGATCGTTAAGTTAGGTATATGTATGGGCATATACCTAAGTATAGTTGGTTGACACTTCTTTATTCTACCTTTCCTTTGGTGGTTTATCCTTCGGGTATTCTGGGAGACCTTCGGGAGTCTTGGGGTCCCTACTAAGTATCATATACTCACCCCTGAATGGGATACATCCGCACTACGTTGTGTTGGATGCAGACGACGGACATCACTAATTAAGGTGGAGATTTGTGTTGATGGATGATACCCAGTGGTGGACCACATGGTGAGACATACATGGTAAGGACGGTCGGACCTGAGGTGGTGAAGTGGCCATTTGTACCAACCCATCAGGTGGGATTACTAGAGGAGGACTCAGTGGTTCCTGGTTTATTTTACTGTAGTTTTACTAGCTTCCAGTTGTATCGTACTTTATAGTTGGGTTTGTATACTGGCTCATATACTTTCCAGCACTTACTTTTGTACTCAGTTTTACTTAGTGCTTACTTCTGTTGTGTGATCTATTGTGTTTTTTTATTTTAATAAAGGCAATGACTTCCCTTTTTATCAAGATTTACGCCTTTGGAGCTAGTTTCCAGGCCCCGGCCTATGGAAGGCGGGCTTGGGGTAGTCATGGAACAGGCCCCGAGGACAGGTCCTGACCAATTGGTATCAGAGAATTCGGTTCTACTACAGAACTGAGGACTCTGATCATTCCTTTCTGTGAAGAAACAATGTTAAGATTATTGAGTGTTGTTTTCAGTCTAGGGAATCCAGTGTTGGTGTGGCGGCCGACGTATCTATACACCAGGACCGTGACCTCTGATTTTCAACTCAGTGCACGAAAACACTTATTGTGTGTGTGTTTCCTTTGAATGTTTTATTTTTGATTACTTTGTGTCAGCTCACTAGGTATACAGTTTTACCGTGGTACACTTGTTTATTTTCAATATGGTCCCACGAAGGTAGCCAGTTAGGGTTTTGAGTCACGTGCAATATGGTAGCCCACTAAGTGACAAGACTTCTGTGTAGGGCCCCATCATAGCAGAGGCACCAATGGTACCACTACCCACTGATCCACCAATAATACTAGTCCAAGCAGCAGAGACTACACGCCGCCTGAGTGTGTTGCACGAGTTTCAATGACAGAGGACGCCTAGGTTCTGTGGAGAGACAGTCCCATAGGTAGTTGAGTATTGGCTGGAGGCTGTCGTCAGGGTTTTTAGATTAGTAGGGACACCAGGTGTTCTAATGGTGATCCTTTCTGTGAGTCTCCTGCATGTAGCAGTAGGTACATGGTGAAGGTTGATGCTCCAGGTTTACGATGAGGCATCTCTACCTTAAACAGACTTCGAGAGTCTCTTCCTCTTAGAGTTTTTTCCCGCCACCCTTCGTGTGGTGTGGATCTATGAGTTACTTAATCTGTGGTAGGGTAGCATGACAGTAGCTTAGTACTCAGCGAGGTTTACTGAACTCTAATTCTACTCCACGGATATGGTACCTGAATCATTCTTTAAGGCTCGGGCCTTCGAGCAGGGACTCAGGCATGCGATCAGAGCTTCGATGATTCCTCTCATCATCCTGAAATAGGTGGGGGTGATGGAGTGGGCTCTTCTAGTGGACGGTTTTCTCACTGAGCATGCACCAGTGGGGAGACCCTCTACAGGGAGACACATTGTAGAGTCTTCTGTAGTCTGTAGTAGACAGATGTCGCAGAGGTCCAAGCGGACCAGGCCATCAGGTGGATGACCTCAGGTTATAGGTTCGATTGTGTGGGGAACATGGAGCGGAGGGAGCTATACAAAGAGAAGACAGTGCTATGCATGCGGCGGGCAGGTTCACATGGCTCGGGACTACCTGACCCACCATGCAGACGAGCAGGAGAAAATAGAGGGACTGTCGAGGTAGAGGTAGAGGTTCGACCGTGGTGGTCTGCCGGGAGTGTGCGGACAAGGGAGAGGAGTCGGCCGAGCAGCGGGTGGTGGATGATGTTTTGAGGCTCTACCACAACCACGACCAGGAGGGCCACCCCGAACATAGGGAGCTAGAGGACAGAGGCAGGCTCAGCTCCAGGGAGTTGAGGCTTACGACCACGGTGCACCTGAGATGATTCGAGGTACTCTCTATGTCTACTCCACCCTTGCTTCTGTACTTATAGACACAAGAGCGAGTCATTCTTTTATTGTCTCTACCCTTTTCTGGAGCTCAGAGATTCCGACGAAGCCGTTGGCTCGATCCTTATGGCTAGATACTCCTATAGAATCAGACTCGATGGTTACGCACTGGTTTAGGAAGTGTGAGCTCACTCTAGGAGGTGAGGGCTTCGACTGAGATCTTCTTGTAGCGGTGTCGAGGCCTTACGACATCATCTTGGGTATGGAGTGGTTATCTACGGTCCACTCTCAGATTGACTGTATTAGGTGCAAGGTGTGGTGTATCCGCATGGATGGGATGAGGTTCACCTTCACCGGCAAGAAGGGAGCCTTTGCAGTGCAAGATGGACTTACGCAGAGTAGAGGGCAGTCGATCACACATTAGTTGGCTAGCCTCATCCCTGGAGAAGTCAATTTGTGGAGTCTAAGATTTCCTATTGTGGGGGATCAGTATGTAGATGTTTTTCCTAACGAGGTTCTAGGACTACCTCATCAAAGAGAGGTAGACTTCTACATAGACCTGTACCCCGGGAAAACACCGATATCTACTCCAGCATATCGGATGGCTCCCGGCGAGCTTCGTGAGCTGTGGGTACAGCTAGAGGACTTGAAGGGGAAAGGATTTATCCAACCGAGTGTTTCACCCTGGGATTATCCTATTTTGTTCGCGAAGAAGGAGGATGGGATCTTGCGACTGTGTGTCGACTACCATCACCTAAATCAGGTGACTGTGGAGAAAAAGTACCCACACCCGAGGATTGAAGACCTCTTTGATCAGCTCAAGGGAGCACGGTGGCTCTCGAAGATAGACCTCAGGTCAGGATATCACTAGCTTAATGTTCGAGACGAGGTTGTGCAGAAGGCGACCTTCAGGTGTCGGTATGACCACTATGTGTTCTTGGTTATTCCCTTTAGCATAACCAATGCTCCAGCAGTGTTAATGAGTCTCATGACTAGGATCTTCCAGCCTTACCTCAATCTATTTGTCGTATTTTTCAATGAAGACATATGGATTTGCTCGACCACTGAGGAGGAGCACACCTACAACTTGCGGGTTGTACTAAAAACACTCAGAGAGCAACAACATTATGGTATGCTCTCGATGTGACCATTCTGGATTAGAGAGGTTAACTTTCTAGGACACGTCATCTTAGAGGTGGGAATTTCAGTGGATCAAGTGAAGATTAAGGTAGTGCTTTCATGGGAGCCAACCAGGAACGTGATGGAGGTGCGGAGTCTCATGGGTCTAGCCAGGTATTATCAATGATTTGTTCCAAACATCTCTAGAGTTACATCACCACATTCAGCTTTGACGAAGATATAGAAACCCTTCGTGTGGTCAGATAGATGTCAGCAGAGCTTTCAAGAGCTGAGATGGAGATTGATCAGTGCACCCATCGTGAGGCTACCATAGGAGGGCATTGGGCATGTAGTATACTGCAATGCATTAAGGACCAGACTCCAGTGTGTCTTGATGCAAGAGTGAGCAGTGGTCGCGTATGGTTCACTGTAGTTGAGACAGCACAAATCAAACTACGCTACCCATGACCTGGAGTTAGCAGTAGTGGTCTTCGCCTTGAAGATGTGGTGGAACTATCTGATGGGCGAGTTCTTTACAGTCTATTCTGACCACCATAGTCTCAGGTACATCTTCTCGCAGAAGGACCTGAACCTGAGACAGCGGTGATGGCTCAAGTTCCTACAGGATTATGACTTTGAGATAGTCTACACTCCTTGGAAGGGGAACGTTTTAGATGATGCTCTCAGTAAGATATCAGGTATTTATCTTCTAGGAGAGGCGATGAACAAGCTATCCGCGTTGTAGATATCATTTGTGGATAGAGATGGAGCATCCTTTCTTCTGTCACTAAAAGTCACTCCACCACTCCATTATCATGTTAGAGAGGCACAACATGGGGACTGTTGACTGTGAGACTCGACGTGCTCAGATATCCATAGGACAATCGCCTGATGGATTTTCTGAAGTTGGGGATCACATCATCCTCTTCGGGGGATGTACTATGGTACCATTGGCACTTTATGAGGAAGTGCTGAGGGATTTTCACACTTCCCCTCAAGCGGTACATCCATGAGTGGCGAAGATGTACCAGGACCTCAGATGATAGCACTGGTGGCTGGGTATGAAGAATGCTATAGAAGAGTTCGTTTCACAATGCCTCACTTGTCAGCAAGTGGAGGCGGACCACCAGATACCAGTGGGCATGGTTTAGCCCTTACGGGTTCCAGAGTGGAGGTGGGATGGGATATCCATGTATTTTGTGATGGGGCTTCCTTGTACATCTAGAGGAGACGACTCTATCTGGTTGATCATAGACCAACTCACCAAGTCGTCCCACTTCCTACTGATCAAATAGTAGGGATTAGTGGATAGCTTGGGATGCCTCTACGATTAAGAGATCGTACGAATTCATGGAGTGTCATCATCTATCATTTCTGATCATGATGCATGTTTCACTTCCCGTCTATGGAAGGGGTTACATGAGGATTTTGGGACGTAGCTACGTCTGAACACTTCCTTCCATCCTCAGACGGATGACCAGATAAAGAGAACCATTCAGACTCTCAAGGACATGCTTCATTCATGTGTCCTTGACTTTGGTCGTAGCTGGGAGGATCATTTACCCTTGGTTGAGTTTTCGTACAACAACAACTACCACTCCACCATTAGTATGGTGCCATACAAGGCATTGTATGGATTACCATGTAGACCACCTCTATACTTGATTGACCATGGGGAGTCAACACTTGTAAGACTAGATATGGTTCTGGCTACGATGGAGAAGGTGCAGATCATCCATGAGAGGATAAAGACTCCATAGATAAGACAACAGTCTTATGATGATAGGAGATGAAGACAACTGGAGTTCGAGGATAGAGACCACATCTTCTTACGGGTCTCACCTCGATGGTGTCTACGGAGATTTGGTCGGGGTGGTAAGTAATCTCCACAATTCATTAGACCTTTCTAGGTCCTCAGTAGAGTAGGCGAGGTGGCTTACCGCCTAGACCATCCACCTCATTTTCACCGGGTGCATGACGTCTTCCATGTATCAAAGCTGAGAAGATATGTGCACAACCCGACCCACATCATCGACCATGGGGAGATAGACATCGATGATGGGGCAACATTCACAGAGGTCCCAGTGGAGATTGAGGATCGATAGGAGCGGTTCCTATGTGGATGGTCGATTCCTCTGGTGCACATTCGCTGGCAGCACGAGAACCTCTAAGAGAGCACTTGGGAGCAGGAGGCTCAAATGCGTGTACAATACCCCCATTTATTTCCCTAGTGTTTGTTGTAGATTTATAGGGACGTAAATCCATGAGGTTGGAGTAATGTAAATACCCGAAATTTTTAAAGGAAATTTTTTTCTTAAATACTTCGGATTTTTATGAGTCTGTGGTTTCTGACGGCACTTGATTCCGAGGCCGATTGTACCTGGAATCAATTTCTACAGTTTAGTTCATGTACATTCAGTAAACGTACATGCATGTTTTTCTATATTTTGAACCAGTGCTCGGAATATAAATCCGAGGTCACTAATGAACTCTCAGTGCCGATATTTGATTAAGGGGTCCTTTACCACAGTTTTGTTTTATGTGGGTTGAGAGTTAATTTTTGGAGATTTAGAATAAAATAAATAAAATTTGTAAAACAAAATTTTATTTATGCTTGGTGGTTATTTCCTCCCAAGGGGAGTTAGAGGTGGGCCCCTCACCCACATAACCTCCCATGAGAGGAAATTTGTGAGGTGGGGCCCACATGATCCCCTAACTTTTCAACTCCCTTAAACCCCCATTAATCCCCCCTTATTTAATTTGACAACTCTCCCATTAATTGTGTGATATCTTCACCTCCCCCTTTCCCATTAATTTTTCCCAACACTTTTAATTAATTAATTGAATCCTCCAAGGAATTAATTATAGTGTTTGAATTTTAAAAATTCATGTGTGAATAAAGTAATAGCCTTATCTATTATTTTATTTTGGGAGTCATTGTGTTGAAAGGATTTTGGGAGAGCTCTATAGAATTAGAAGAAGGAGTTCCTCTCTTCAATGAAGAACACCGTACATCCGACGAAGAACTGCCGAAGAATAAAGATAGTCTCCTTCGATCTTCGGCCAAGCCAAAGGAGAAGGAGCCACCTACATAGAATGCCGATGACGTGCCATCCTCAGCTTCTTCTTCCCCGACGTCAATGAATTGACACTATCTCCCCGTGATGCCATTTTGAGCGATGCCCAACTACCACGAACATGATTTCGAGGTAGGGGATTCATATATTTTTTATGGGAATAAATTGTCTCATTTGTTTTGTTTTCTTTGGAATAACATCGGTCAATTGTTACTGCCTAACACGGAGGGCGCGGGCCGAACGAACCTGGACCGACGACCCTCTGATGTTTTCCTGAATTTATTTCCTATTGAGGCACGTTGGAAAAGGCGGAGAAGAGCAAAGGTGGCGGTCGCATGTCGACCGCACGCCAGCCACCTTCAAAAGAATCGTGGCCTGCAACTGCAGGCCGCTAGACTGACGAAGAACCAGTTGGCTTAGTCGGCCAGACCAATGAAACTGCGGCGCCATGAGGATACCGCACTACGGAGGACTGCGACCTACGTTCTGTGGGCTGCTCGACGGAAAAACCGACCGGAAGCCAGCCGGCCAGTCTGGGAAGAACCGCTATGCTAGGAGAGCACCGCTCTGGGGGAACTGTGGCCTGCTCACGCTGAGAAGACCGGTCGGCTTCAGCCGGCCGGATAGGAGGGCGGCACAGCTTGGCGCCCCCGGTTTAGGAGACCAGGGGGTCGCCCCCCAGTGCTCTTCCAGTCAGGCCATGCCGCGGCTAGCCGGGCCACGCCCTCTGGGGCCGGGCTGCGCAGTTCACCTGGTCGGACCCGCCAAAACCGGGTTGACCTGACCTGCCAGCATGCTGGGCCTGATGGGTCGGGCCCGTTTTCACTTAAACGTGAATAACATTAAGACCGCTCGTCTGATCAATGCTCCGTCTATGGAAATGAGACCGTCACGACGATGCAATACTTTTGCAATACTCTAAGTTAGTTTTGGATGACTTTGGAAAACAGTTGGGTTTGGAATGAGCGTATTTTCAACAGGGTGCCTGGAACGGAAAAGCCAATATCACTTAGATTGGGCGTCTGATTGAGGCATCGTCTATCGCGTTGGGTTACTTTTGATGAGACAGATATTTGACACACATCAACTATGAAATTTTTGATTATTTATGTATTGACCCCTTTGATCGAGGATCGGACCCTCCCAGAATTGAGCGTGCCGTGTGTGGGAACCCTAGAGGTGGTTGCGACTACAACGACAAATATACTGGAATCCTTCATGGGTTTGGCAGTGAGGAAAAATATACTGGAATTCTCCATGGGTTCGGCAGTGACGAAAACTCTACTAGAATCCTCCATGGGTTCGACAGCAATGACAACTCTTCTGGAATCCTCCGCGGGTTCGTCAGTGATGAAAACTAAACTGGAATCCTCCGTGGGTTCGGCAGCGACGACAACTGTAATGGAATCCTTTGTGGGTTCGACAACTTAAATGAATCAGTGACTACATCCGATCATCTCTATCTCTACATGAAAGATGTATACCATTGTGAGCTGAGTCTTGACTTTCAATCATTATCATTGATGTTATTGAATTTACTTCTTTTATGGATGGGGTTGTGCTTGGGCTTGAGAGTTAAGCCAAACATAGATTGATTACTTAGGTATATGTATTGGAATATATCTAAGTTTATTTTGTTGATACTTCTTGATTTTATCTTTACTTTTTTTGGTTTATCCTTCGTTGATTCTAGGAGACTGTCAGGAGACTCGGGGGCCGTAATGAGTATCATATAATCACCCCTGCACGGGATATGCCTACTCTACATTATGTTGGATTCAGATGACGGACAACACTGATCGAGGTGGAGACGTGTGGAGCTGGACGGTACCCAGAGGTGGAGCACTTTGCGAGATGTACACGGTGCAGATGGTCAGACCTGAGGTTGTGAGGAGCCCATTTGTACCCACCCTTCAGGTGGGACTGCTGGAGGATGACTCTGTGGTTGCTTCTTTACTTTGCTGCAGTTGTACTAGCTTTCAATTGTATCGTACTTTATAGTGGGGTTTGTATATTGGCCCATTTACTTTCCAGGACTTACTTTTGTACTCAGTTTTACTTAGTGTTTACTTTTGTTAAATACTCTGTTGTTTTTTTTACTTTCATAAAGGCAATTCCTTCCCTTTTTATCGGGATTTACGCCTTTGGTTCTAGTTGCCAGCCCCTGGCCTATGGAAGGTAGGCTTGGGGTAGTCACATCACGGGCCCCGAGGACAGGTCGTGATAAGGTACCTATGTTTCCCTTTAAAGTAATGGGTAAGGATTAATGATCCTTGATATAAAAGGATACCAGAGTGGTTATCCCATGAACGAATGATGGGGCTACATGTATGGTTATCCCTAGCACAAAAAAAGTTTGTTCATGGGAGGTTATCTGATGTCCAGAAGAATAGGATACACAAGAGGTTTTCCTAATACCATTATAGGTTATACGGGAGTTTATCCCAAACATTAAGTGGTTACATGGGTTGTTATCCCAAGCCCAACTGATATGGATGTATTTATTTTTATTCTTTACTAAGTATTTACTATTAATATCTTTATTAATCAAATATATATATTATTTCAATGTTATTCTTTATTAGATTGTATTATTTAATTCCATTTTGATTCTAAAATTATTAACTACCAATATTTATTCAATGACTCATGTTTTTTATCTATGATATGCCTAATATGGGTTCAAATTGTTATTCCCATGATTTCATACCCTTATGCTCACATTATATTGATATCTCACATGTTTACCCTTATTGAGAAACAGAGCCGAAAGTTTCATGTACTAACATTCCCAACATTATGAAAAATGATATAAGTATGATATTTTCAAGAATAGATTCAATTATGAGTATCCTATTCTGATATTACATATTTCACTTATGAACTACTTGTTCATGTATTCTAGTTTCCAAATAAATAAGTAATTATTTTCCCCAGTTTTGTTTCTTAGAATGAAATGAATGGTCATATTTTAGGATTTAGTATCTATGAATATAAATAATAGTTCAGTATTTCACTTCTAACATTGTTATGTGAAATAAAAAACATACAAAATCACAATGGTTCTCATAGTCTCACAAAAAATGATACCAATCCAATACAATAATTAAGATAGAGTAAAACACATCCTAGTCTACCATAAAAATACCCAGTAATTATCATGTTAAAAATAATAAATATGATTTAATATAATTATGAGGATACAAAATAAAGGAATTAAAATTTATAAAAAATATACTCATCCAAATCCTATTTTAAATACCTTTTAGAATCAAAGGATTCATTAAATAATTTATCAAAAACCCCATGTGCACCAAAACACTTTTTCATGAAAAAAACATTTAAATTGCCTTTCATAACATTATTTGAGTAATTAAATTTCAGGAAAAATGGTTCATGTAAATCATTATTCAATATTTCTTTTTGAGTATGATTTACATAAAATATATAATGGACTTCAAAAACTAACGGTATGAATTTGAAGGAAGTCATAGAAAAAAGGAATAAAAGTGGAGAAGTGAGGTAATCAAATAGAATATGAAGTTTAAGTTGATGATTTACTCCCAAACTTGAGGATAATAAAAAAATGATGTGTTATAAATCCTTAATTGGGAGACCTATTTCATTTTACCAAATTCAAATCAGAGAGTTTGGGTTAAAATCATGTAAGGGAAAAAAAAAATTTACCAATTTTTATTTTTGAAAAAACCATGTCTTGGAACAATCAATAATTATCATGGATCTATAAACATTAACTTAATGTCAACCCCAATACATGTTTCATGTCATGGAGTGACCTCCCTAACAGACAAAGTGATGTTACATCTGCAAAACACCTCCACTGCAATAGTGTTTTCGCAACATGACCCCCATGCATTGGATGTGGACCCCCTGACAAAAAAAACAACTCAATTACCTAGCCCATGTCATTTTTTGTCCTTATAAATTCCAGAATAATATATTACCCAAAATGGAAATATTATCCAAAAAATAAAAAAACTTGGAATATTGAAATTTTTTGATAAATAGTGAATTTCATAGCCAAAGAATTGAGGGAATCCATTTTAATTTTATGTATAGATTTATTATATACACTAAAACTCATGGATAATAAAAAATGGATAAATTATGTGTGATATATCCTAAATTGGGAGACCTATGCCATTATACTAAATAGAAAGAAGGGAATTGGGGTTTAAATCCTATATTGGAAAAAAATAAATTCCAATTTTTTATGTTTTTAGAAAACCTAGAATTTGAACAAACATTAAACATCATGGATCAATAAACAACACCTTAAAATAAACCTGAATAATTAGTAAATGTCATGGAGTGACCTCCATAACACCTGAAGTGATTAAACTTCTTAAAAAACAACTCTACTACCATAGTTTCATCATGACGTCACCTTCCCCCTTTGCAAGAGAACATCCCTTCCAAAAAACATCACTACTACCTATTAGATTACAAGGTTCATAATTATAAATTCTATAATTATAGATTATGCAAAATGAAAATATTTTCCAAAATTTGTTTTTGAAGAAAATTAAAAAAAAATTAATAAATGGTTAATTCCATAACTTAACATTTGAAGGAATCCAATAGAATTTGATTTTTAATGTGATTATTTATATCCAAAATCAGGAATAATCAAATATGGATAATGGATGTGTGATATATCCTTTTTTCGGAAACTAATGTCATTTTACTAAATGGAAAGTATAGAATATGGATTGAGATCATGTATGGGGAAAATGTAAATTTCCATTTTTTATGTTTGACAAAACAGATCCATGGAACAATCATTACTCATCATGGATAAATGAAAATCACCTTAAAATACCCCCAAATACTTGGGTCATGTCATGGAGTGACCTCCCTTACACATGAAGTGATGATACTTCCCATAAAACAACTCCATAACCATGGTTTCATCATGACATGACTGTCCCTATATCCAAGAGGACACCCATTCCAAAAAACACCTCTAACACAGATTATAGATCATGTTGTATTCTTAAAAGGTATAGAAATATAGATCTCCCAAATGAAAATATTGAAATAAAATTGATAAAAGTAAAATTTCATACTTGAATATGACTGATGGGGTGAAAAATAGCTCCATCCATATCACTTTATATACCAAGAACAATATTACAACTCCACATCAATTTAAATCTAAGGAAATTTTCCGCAAATCAATGCTTATTTCCCTTAATCATTTTTTTATACCAGCACTATATAGACCAATAACATGACTATTGTAATATAATTTTCCCCACTACACACTATAATGATGATTTATAATATATACTATCTACTCAACCACTATGGAGTGAGGATCTAGATAAAAATCTTGCTATTGAACCATGTGATATAGACCCAAATGTTAATTATCAAATTATAAATTGAAAAATATGTTGTTAATTTTATTCATATAGGATTTTAATTCCAGTCAATATGCCACTTTCCTAATATGCTTGATGATCACAAATGGATGAACATACCAAGTAACCAAGTCATCCAGCATACATAAATAAGGATTTCTCATTCAATCAAATACTCTTATTAACATAATATCACTCTTATAAAATTCAATAAACAACAATGGATGACTACATAAGATTTCTGTTGACCCTAATTTCCCACCAAAATTATTCTAATAAACTTATTACTAATATTTATCTATTGAATGTTGCTGATACCCTATAATAAATGATCACAAAATTGAAAAAAAATCAATTGAAATGGTTATTTTAATAAATTTATTTAGAGATAAATTTTTATTAATTCTTTATAACTATTAATATAAAAAAATTATTTGTAGTTATATATTATTCCCCAAATATATAAAAAATCAAATCATAAATGCTTGAATCCTATCCTCCCAAATCTATATAGATATATTTTTCAAGCCATCCATTTTAGATGGTTGTATATGGTCAATTTCAACTAATAACCCTTTAGTGCATGATGATTCATCCAATAATGAGATGATAAAACGTGTCTTGATAATATAAAATCACATAAGGAACATTGTGATGCTTTAAAATCTCTTGGATATACATGCATCTGACCCCCACCACATTATTTGACTCATGGACAGAAAAAAAAAATTGTATGATTTCAAAAAACATTTTAATAGTCAACAAAATATCATTATTCGTATAATAATCCTGACTAAATATAATAACTAACTACATCGATATTTTATCACTCTTTAAAATGAAATGGGAATAAGATTCAACGAGCGTGATAGATTATGATTCTACGAATTGATCTAATATAAAGCGAGGCACGGATACAAATAGTCATAAACCACCCAAATCATAAAATGAAAATAGTATTTATGTTTTAGAAAATATAACATCACAGAATCTATATGATAAATTTCTCAACAAGAAATGTTCCAGAATTTTATCACTTCATGCCACAAGACCAAATTAAATAATAAAATCATTCTATAACTACTATAAATTTTAGGGGACTGATAAAATGTACATGAGTTCTCTCCACAATTTAGAAATATTATAAACATCTAATAGGATCAAATAAATGTATTCACAGTATAGATCCAATCATATTAGGAGGGTGCCAATTTCACACTACATTATAAATCTCTTCTTTCATATTCAGATCACGTTCACTGAATAAGACCACTTTATTCCATTTATTCTCATACAACATCAATGATTTTATAGAATCATTCCAACATAAATAATATTCAATCACATTCACTGTAAATACAATATTGGAAATATTGAAGTCAAAATTTTGTATATACTACACACACATCCTACCATTCAGATTCATATCCCTTAGAGTAAATATATATTTATAAATTTTATGATTTGAGTATACCATAATCCATTCAACAAAAAAGTATTCATAGATCATTCATATGGTATTTCTCACCACATATCACTTATGTTATGGAGTAGGTTTACTCTAAAAATTGTGGTATAACATGTATGATCTATATTGCAACAAATGATATCACTAAATCAACACACACCACTACCGCATACATGAAGCACCAAAAATAAATTAATAACTCACTCTAATCCCCAATAGTATCAAAATAAGAGACACAAATGACTAGAAAATAATCTCATTAAAGGATCTCTATACATTCTTGTTTAAGTACCTAATGTTCAAGAGTGGATACTAGTTGAGGGGTGAAACCATGTACCAAACTTTTATGGAGTTTTTTATTATTTATATATTACCCCAATCAACTATAGAACATATTTATCGATTATGATATATAAATTAAAGAATTCTCCCATACTGGTTATATTTTATTTTAATGAATGATAGAAATATAAAACTAAACACATATATTATATGAGTTTTCCTCGAATGCCTATTCCATTCCCAATTAATTTTTATTTATGAGACCTATATTATCCACTCTATAAAATATTGTAAAAATATTGGCTTTTTGTTGCAAATATTATAAAATGATTTCCAAAAAAATCACAATCCAGAGTGTTTATAGTGACCATATCAAAAGATATTCCATATATTTGATCCCAAAAGTTTAATCACTCTACAGAAATGACTAAAGTCATCTCTCTTGGTGATATTATTACTATATCATAAAAATAAATCAAAATTCCCTCCTAAACACCTTCGATAACCATGTCTTCAAACATTCATGTGTCCTGGTGTAGTGTGAATCAACCTTGTTCTTCATCAAGTCTATACAAACTATTCTTCCCAATGATCACTATTTATCTATCCTTTTTTCTTCATATGATATGATGATATAATAGTTCATAGGAATATGATCATTCTTATCAAACTAATCATTTTCCTTACTTGATAAAGTTGAATCATAGAATACTACTCCATCTATGAATCCCAATGAAAACTTAGGTCAATTCAAATTCACCATTGATACACCGTTGTTCTTCCTAATTGAAATAATATTAGGTTATAAATATAATACCTCGATACCCAATACCATTCTTCTTTATCTCATGCTTTTACATATTCCCAATAGTTTTGAATACTGTTTCATCTTTAAGAATAAGGAAACTCCATGATTTTGAAATGATATTATCATTTAATTTTACCTCAAATATAATCAAGTACTCCCTTTTATATTCTCTTTAATAATTCATTGTTTATATAATTATGTGATATTTGAATATAATCTCTTCTATATGTTCCAAAAAACTAGACATATAATTATGTTTAAATATTTTATTTGTTAATGGTATGATGTATTGATGATGTAAATCTTTCCTCCTATAACAAGGAACTATATTATGAAATAGTGTTGGTTTAATTCATAATCACATCATGAATCAGGATCCTTTTAATTGATCATTATATTTAATCACTGATGAAAAAATTTAAACGTCATTAAAATTATTCTAAATACATGAGAATATTTACTCAAATGTTTTATAAAAAAATATTTTCATAATCCAATAGCAAATTATTAGAAGTAATTCATTATTATGTTATTCTATATCCTTATTATGATTTCATGTGATGATATTTAAAAATTACATGGACCACTAATATACTCTTAGGGACATCTACATTCATTTTTGGATCTTCACCATGATTCCTAGAATGGATATTAAGTAGATTTCAATTAATTCTTATGATGGATTGAAATTACTGCTATGAAGACAGAAAAATAAATTGTATGTAGGTTCAGTTCCTCACACAAAGATAAAAAATAAATCATTTTGAGTCTATAACTATGTATACATTCTCCTTAGATTTCATTATTTTTGGAATCATTCATACCAATAATTTATATTAATTGAATGAAAATCGAATATACACATACAAAAACCACATTAACTAAAAAACAACTCAAAAATTGATTCAACGACAAATACATAGATACCTTGGAAACTTATTTTTTCCTATATGTTGTAATAGAAAAACTTGTACTCAGATATTAATGAATCAGATATTTTTTAGAAATTACCAATATTTAGTTATAGTCTTCATATTCCATACTTCACTCAATTTAATCCGAAAATTGGTAAACCCATATCCAATCCATCTCAATCTCTCAAGTGTATCTCAAATCAATATAATAATATCTCTATCATCCAATATAATTATATGATCCATGTATGGTACACTTTTTATGGTATCCACATACCTTTAGAAAGATCATACTTGAATAATGATTCTTTAATCATCATATTATCTTACTTTGTCCTAATCATCTTCCAGTCTACTGTTGATTGTGTTTATTCATCAATAACCCCTAGTCACTTTTTTATGGGAATATAACTTCCAAAATCATCATCTTTATGGTAATATACATGACTTTTTCTAGAAACATAATTTATGTATAAATAAGTACATCTTTTTTCCATTTAGGATTGTCAAACCACATTTACTAATCACATCTATCGAATCATATATTATTATATCTCCTCATCAAAGAAGAAATCGATATTAAGGTAATGCCCCTCCATATCATTAAAAACACTCAATAATCATCCAAAAAATTATTCTCTCTTTCTTATTAATGATTTCATCAACATCAAAATATTATTGAAGGATATAACAAATTAATTTATTACTAATGAGATTTTAGTTATTCATCTATATATAAACATTAGCTAAATCAATGTAGAAACACTATTTATTTTTAAAAATATATATGGTTTTCATATATTAGGTAATTTAGTATGATTCCAACACAATATCATTTGTCTAGGTGTTGTATAAATAAATTTGTTCTGAAATTTATAACATGAACCAATCTTATGTCACGACTTGGCCCGACGGGTCCTTAGGTGTGATTACCACATTCACACCCCAAAATGGATAAGGGATGATAACCATAACTAAGTAGGTATATCACAGATGATGGTTTCCTTAACCAATTGTAACTCTATGAAAACACACCCATATCAATTAAATAGCGGAGATAAAATTATAAATGAAACATGAAATAAATGCATACACCTAACACACAAATTGAGAAAAAATAACTCACAGAATAAAAATGGAAGCATAGAAGCCAAAAAATAATAAAGAATCAATCCTAACCAAATATATAGTACTTATATTGTATTAACCCATCATAATACACCATGGTCATGCACCGATATACACTTTGGACTGTCTATCACAATATGCTCTACCTGCTCCTGAAAATTAATGTTTTCCATCAAAAGACATGTAATATTCGAAATACATGACATTTTATGATAAACCCCATGTAAAGGTTAGTATATAAATACCTATTAGGATCCCCCAAAACCCCTAATATGGGATAAATGTAATGGGAATGGTATAGTCAATGCTATTCAAAGGAATCCAATGTGAGAAAGAATAGGAAAATACATATCGACTACTCATTTCCTATACATGACTAATAATCTCATCACCAAATGGTTTTACAATAACAATATTTGAAAGAAATAATGAATCCAAGATAAACACTTTTAAACATGCTACAAACTCCAAGTCCCATTAGGTCCTACACGATTTCAAGTTATAAGACTCTACTCGAGTAAATATATTAATGATCATCAAGGAGGTTATTAAATGATCCCTAGCATCTGAGATGAAACTAATCCCGAATATATAAATCCATTTGTAATATCTTCTACATCGCTAATGGAACATCTCATAGAATAATCTCCATTGTATATCACTAATATGATATCACTTTAGTGCCATCGCTTGTGGCATACACAGAAAAGAATACGCCTGTTGTCACTCACCATGAAGAAAATCACACTTTCACTGAGAATAATTTGAAACATATATGAGGGTCTGACCAATCCCTAATTGGGGAGTCCTCCTAAACATACTATAAAAATGAAATATATCATCTTCTTGTTAGGGGATCACACCCAATTCTTATAGGAGACACCAATAACCAAATCTGTATCAGTAAAGATCATAACACTTTAATAGGTGATGAGAATCAAGAAATATGGGGGACCCCAAATTTGATACCATGTATCAAAAATCACAATAGAATTATAGTATATCATACCTAGGATATCTATGATTTATGTAAAACACAAATATGGATCCATTTTCCATGTAGGTAATCATACACATGAAAATACTATAGGCCATACTGAAACTGAACGATATGTTGGGGATCGTATAACCAACAATGATGCATGCCCTACTAGATTATCCTAATAGGTTTTGTATCATCAACATATACATGAAGGCCACAACTTTATTAGAAACATTTTATTTAGAATAAAATATGATAGAAGAACTTGAATCATGTCTCCTATAGGGATACACTAACACTATCTAAGATCGTACTTTCTAGGGGATCATAAACTTATGAAAAGGACTTAATTTCGAAGCATTCCATCATAATGATAAGCCACATGAACCTACTAAAAAAATACTAGTATATGATTTTATATAAAAGGGCATGAAAACCATGACATATTTCATGTCTTTAACACCAAAATCATGTACATAGTCACATGAAATAAAGAAAACTAATCATGTTAGGCAACTCACCAGCATCCATCTGAGTCCAACAAATAACGGCGCCTGACAGAGAAGCAGCCAAGGGGAGTATATGATCTGTAACCATATTAAAATACATTCCTCTCAACTTTATCCCTGGGGTATGTCACCTCGCAATTCTCAGTGTGTTTTGTGTATATTCAAATCATTTACTACATGTCATGTGGTGTGTGACCCCATACAATCACCTTTGAATGTCGTCTCCCATACAAGGATAGATGGACATGTCACCCTAAATGTAATTTACCATCAATAAAAAATGTTTCATTTTTATTTAGTTACAGAGCCATGTCCTTAGCCCATGTATTTCTCTAGAACCACGTTCCCATATTCCTGTTCATGTACTTCATCATGGCCATGTCCCTTGACCTGATGTGTATAGTCATATCACCTCGCATGACCATTACTCACTATAAAATGTGTACACTATGTAAACAAAATTTAATCCCAAAAATACATTTTCCCCAAATGGGACTAATAAATAATCTTTTCTCCTTCCCTGTATTCCATGTGATTGATAATTACCCATGAGTCACCCAAATGTCCCCAGTTTCAATTTAAATACACATATTTATCCTAAAGGTGACCAATAAAAGTATTAATAGTTCATAAAACACTAAAATAACTAAAATATATGGATTTGGATATAAATATATTAAATAATCCTACATTTTCATGTAACTCCTACTCTTTGAGTCATAATCATTACTTAGAATCTGCTACAGCATTATTTAGTGATGATTTGCATCAAAAACCAGGATTTGTGGAACCTCTCTCATCGGTTTGGCCCCTAGTCATCCATCGTACAAGTGGTGGTCCTACTAACCTATATTTCATGTGAACCCATACTGGATGTGTTATTAATTTAATTTTATTAATTAATAACTCTCAATTTATCACCTCACTAACTATCCCTAAATAAAGATCTTGATGCATAAAAAACATTATGTCATTCCTAGTGTCCAAACCATAATCAAATATCAACTATGTAATCATATTTCCATTATGAGACTTAGATCCTGAGTTATAACACACTTACAACATTGTTTTCTGGGAGTGATTAAATATTTTACATTTTTAATATCACCAAAATTAAGCTATCCAAGACCAAAAACTGATTCTGTCTTAGTGCCTTTCACTGATAATATTCTCAAAATAATTCCAAAGTAATATAAAAAAATACAAGTCACTAAATCCTCCCCATTATATGAATTTTCATCCATGAAAAGTAATAGACTCTTTATATGAGTAAAATTTGATCTCTCAAATCGATCTCCCATGCTAGGGAAATTTCTATAGGGTTCTCAAGCTATCTACAACCATGAAATAATGGGAAACACAAATCCAAACAACACACAATGTCAATATCAAACTAACTCAACATCATGAAAGAATGAATTCCTATGTATACTCACCTATGATAGGTGGGAACCACTATGAACTCTATCTAACTCTAGTCATAGAATCTAGTAGTACACATCATTGATAATCCATCATATATTATGATGTAACTTTATAGTCCTCATGAAATATTGGATTATTTACACCCTCAACATCAATTAATATAACCAACTCTAGTCCCACAATGATTATATCAAATTAGAGTGAACTAGTATAAGAGTAACAATAATCCCCCACCTAGATCAACTGGTGCTACACTGATGGTAGAGTGAAAAATGCACCAAGTCAACTTGAGAACTCTTTGAATTATCTCATAATCCTAAACTGTTTAATCTTCGTGGAATAACCACACTTTTCCCCAGTGTAATACCGAGGAAAATTATTCTCCTCAACACCATGTCCAACAACACGACTAGTGTCATTCTCAATGCTTAGATGGTTGATGTACTCCCCACCATAAAATAAAATCCATCCTAAACATGTATACTAGGTAAGTGATCACACCAGACCTTGAAAATAGATTTTTCTATCTATAACATCCAAGCTTGCTATAAAATATTATGGGAAACCAACAAATAATATAATCTTGAATATTCATCCTCATGTGCATCCCATGAAACTTTAACATTGAGAACATGAGGGTAACAAAAATCAACAAAAGGATACCTAATATCACACACAAAGTCTTACCTGGACATCTTTATAAAAACCTAATACTTCAAAACAGCTCAAAACAACGGTAATCACCATTAAAGCCTCTAGACGAAAGGCCTTTACTGATTGATACCTTCCATATCCACATCCAATATATCGAAAATCCTGGTGCAGACCACCAGGGTTCCATGGTGTAAAAATTTCAAATTATCTTACACATCATACTACCCCTAGCCCTCATCCATCTTTTTCTTCATGAAAAACTATAGGACATATTTTTTTCCTCTTCCTAAGAGGTCAATTGACCATCTCCCTCTTAGAAACAAATCCAGTTATAAAATATTATTCATGATGTCCCCATACATCACCATTGATGCAAAACCTCTCATGTGGCTTAATAGATCAAGGTCGAGACCCATGAAACAAAATCCCTCCATCCATGTATCATATCTTAATGTATCACACCTGATCAGATCATGGAGTATCCCATCTTCTATTAGCTGCCGATTTCTTAGATCATGTGGGATTAGCCCTAAATGTTTGAGGTTTATTATCAAAAAATCCATCGATAACAAAACCCCACTCAATAATTCTGTTATATAATTTGATTCAAATCAATATCCTTGAATCCATGATATCCCTACCTAATCTAAAATTAAATGTCTTTGCAAGAAAAAATATTTCTTTAACAATATCTACGGTTTATAAAAAAAATGAGAACCCCCTTGAATACTCTTCCATGGTCTTGATATCATACAAAACCTAAAAATATTATAGAACCATAATGATCTAAACAAGGATAGATATAACGCTTTTTGAAAGATCTAGTCAAAATATATTTATGTATGTTTAATATCATCATGTGTCTATGTCACTAGGATCCATATCTCATGTATGATCCTTGAAAAAGACACACATATAGGACCACCACATGTTTGGCAGTTTCCTTACAAGGTAGAAAACATTTATGATAGCCTCAGGACTTTCATCCACTACTTTTGGGTGTAGATAACCAAGATAAATTTGTGAAATTTCCTGTAGAAATCATGAATCACGCTTAGTATATGTGTATACTCATCTTATACATTCATCATAACCTGCTACTCAATGGGTAGTAGCTTGACTAGAAAGCCACATGGAGGTACCCTATCTTTCACAGATCCCTGCACTAAAGCCTCAAAACCTGGTGGATAATCACCATGATCCGGCTGCAGAATCATGTACAGATTTCATCAAGGAGTAATCCTAAAATATAATCAATATTAACCACAATCAAAGATTATATCTAGATATATGACACAATAATAACATGGAACAAACAACCTTGTCATATGTGATGTATGTACAAAAATTTTCATCTAACCAGTGTCGAAAAATACCGAGTTGACAAGAAGGATTTAAGAGTCATAGTGAATGGATACATTTTATGCATCCATAAAAATAGATTCCATGACCTAATATACATATTTAATACGCTGGGATATATTTTCCATAAATACCAAAGTAATATCATAGCTAGAGAACTACTCTAGCCATAAGGAGGTACCTTCTCTAATACGAATCATTCATGATCTGACCCGAAATGGAACATGCATCAAATACCCCATTCCATAATTGAATATTAATGGGGGTCATGACTAGAACTGACTAGAAATAACACTAACATGTGACTACATAATCTATGGTACATGTATGCCTCAAAACCCATATCCATGAAACAATGTAGAGACAAAAAATGAAAGAACACATGCATACATCTATACCAAAAAAATATTTCCAAAATTTAGTGATGTAATAAAATGGTAAAAATTCAATACCACTAAATACTGTAGAAGAATCTACACTACTAAAATTAATGGGACACCTTTCAAATTATACCAGTATATCACACCTCGGTCATGCTCCAATATACACCTTGTTCTTTCTTTCTCACTATTCTATACATTATTCCAGACCTCCTAAAAATATTTCAAATGGTATGTCATCTTAATAAGATGTGAAATGTTTTGGGAAAACCTGTTCATGGGTCAGTAAACAATACCCTATGGGATAAAAAATAAAATAAAATGGATAAACTGAATGGTAATGGTCTACTCGACCAAAGATATAGGAAAACAAATCAAGAGAGAACATGAAACTCCATATAAGAAACTTTTCATCTATACATGACTAGTCCAATCATCTATCTACGTTTTGTGAATGACTGTATGTGACATCACTACACAGAATCCCAAAAAACCCTAGATAAACTGATCTGAAGCAATGATTATCCATAGGTCTAAACCTTATTGCTAGCTACAAGATTATACTTGAGGATCTAACATAATGCTCATTTAAGATATCAGTTAATGATCACTTTCATAATTGATCAAACTATTCTTAGATATATTAACCCACCAAGAATAGATATTCCATCCCAAATACATCATTTGAGAGAACATGACCCACTGGGTATCACTAATCTGTTTCCATATCACTCCAATCCAACATTTCCTAGACCCAGGAGAACACACTTTGGGTCTCACCACAATGAAACTCTTATTTTCCTTCAATGAATCTCGATACTAATATATGGGTCCTCACTTAACCCTAATAGGGTAGTCATCACAACCCCAAATGATAAAATGGATATCTTAAATCCCCAATAGGGGATCAGACACATAACTATTGGCCAACACCAAGAATCCAAATGGGATATAAGTAGATCATATTGCTCTGACATCTGATCACACCCCGGACCATTCGGGGAAAAAAGGACCCTATAATGTCACAATGACATGATACATATATAGGGGATCATAACCATGATTTTTGGGAGATACCTAAAAACAAAATCTTGATCCAACTACCTTGTAGGTGATCATACAGATAAAAATACCACAAAACCTACTGAAACAAACCATTATATAGCGGATCGTATACCCCATGATTCCACAAACCCTACTACGATGTCTTAATAGATTAGGGATATAATCCTTATACAAGATGATCATAATTATATAAAGATACCTATATAGGGAATATGAAACAATAGATTAAATTACCATGGTCTCTCAAGGGGATTTACCAACTCTATTTGACGATTGAGGGGATCACATTTCTATGATGCAGACATAGTTCCACACCATTCCCTAATAGGTATAGACCATTGGAACCAAATAAAATGAAACATGTTTATATGTTGTTATCAAGTGATCCACTAACCTCACCTCACGTTACATATCTAATTCCAGAACTATGGCCAATATCTTGTCCAACAATAAAAACTACCCAAGAGAGGTATCTCGCATGACTTATTAGGAGTCCTAAGAACATAGATATGTGAGGGATATGTCTACAATGGTAGTACATAGAATATAAAAACATTAAAAAAAATCTTGATGTTATCCCCTAGATGTTTACCCTCACATCACTCATCATTTGTTTGGTTATATTCACAGTTTTTACCTCATATTACATAAAGTGTGACCTCATTTGATATCCCAGTTGTGTCCATGATAAAAAAAAGTTAAGGATTGGACAAGCATCCCCTCACTGAGTGTACCCTCATTACATTGAAAGTTGTTTCTATGAAGACACATGGCCATGTCCACTTCATATACATGTGTCTGGCACCTCATCCTCATATACATAGTCATGTACATCCATAAGTTCAAGTCCTCTAACATGAAATGTAAGACCATGTTACACCTCATGACTTTTTATAACTACCCAATGTGTATCCCCAAGGTGCAGAAATTAGTCCAAAAAGAATGGCTTCATAAAATGAGAAGGAAACACAGTGTGTGCTCCAACACTGTAGACTATATGATCAAGAATTTTGAATGAGAATTACCTATTAGCTACCCGAAACAAATAGGTTTATAAAAAAACACAAAATTCTACCACCATGGGTCACTAGTAGTCATAATATATTTTAAAACCCTAAAACTACACAATAATGTGGATTATGATGTAAATATCATAAATCCACCAACCACGTGGGGAAAAAATGAAATATAGGTTCCAAAACGATGAATGAAAGTCATTGCAGCTTGATATACTAATGATCGTCACAAAAAAGGGATCAAAAACACCTCCACTCCTATTATCATCCTTGGTTCATCTTTAGTGAATCAATAGGATACTCCTTTTCTGTTAAATTCATGATCCTCCCATGGGTATATAATGTAATTTTACTGAAGAAATACCTCTCCATTTGACCCCCTGCTAACACATCCTCAATAGATAACTCAATAAAGATAAAAATTATATAATTCCTAGGGTAAACAACACAGTACAAACTCGTTTATGGTCTCCTATTTCCAATCCATGAATCTGATATGGAGTTATTCTACACTGACAAAAAATAGCATACAACTAATTAAACATTTAATATTTTAATACCACTGCACTCAAGATCTACAACCCATAGAATGCCATGCCGACTCATCCACTAATACAAAACATATTCCAAGAAGTATTTTAATTTCATAAATAAGAAATCCCTATTTTTTAATCCTATGCCATATATAAAAATGTGTCGTGAAAAAAATAAATCCCTGATAAACATATCATTTTTATCAATCATCATAATATTTTTTCAAAATATTTTATATTATCAACGAAATAATTAAAAAGAGTAATTGGAAAACATATGTCATTAATTTATCAATAAGTATTCTATAATCTAGATTAATAAGAATATACAACTTTCATAATTATCCTTATGTTTGATCCTAAATAAGAGATTCACTCCAATGTGCATAACCCTGGAAGATTGAATATTATATGATGGACTCTTCGTTTTTGTAGTTTAAAGTGATTCAAAATATAATCTAGCTCCCCCATTATTTTACTAATTCATCTTACAATATATTATACCAAAAAATAAAATAATGATGAAATGAATATGGAATTTACATTATATTTTTGACAAAAAATATGCTGAGTTTTATCTCTCCACTAATATCTTCTTTTTTACAACTTTTCCATTAGTATACTTACACAGGATAGATCAGATGTTTATTTTATAATTCCCATATTAATTGTACAATCAAAACATCATTATCCTTTAAGATTTAAATAGTTTTTAACAGGTTTAGTTGGCTTTTTTAATAAATAATTTTTATCAACATGGGCACTACGTTTTTCTTAAATCCCCTTATATTGTTTCTTTTAGGTTAGATAAAGAGTCATACAATTTTCATAAGTATGTCTAAATTATTTATAACTTCCAAAAAATCCTTTTGTAGCATATCCTTGAGTAATATCTCAAGAAATTTGAGTTCCTTTTTGTGAAATGACTTATTATCATTCAAAACATTTTTATTCCCCACCTATTTTTCTTATTAAAATTTGTATGATAAAAAATTATCCAATCAGTATTGAAATGTTAGATTTATTATATTTTTCCCATGGTATCTAACCATTCATTGAGTTATAATTTTTGAGAAACTCTGACAAATTATCTTCCAGAATTTCAACAACAAAAAAATCATATTATCACTATTTTGTGTTGATAACATTATTTTAATGATTTCCATCATTGATTCATCTTACATTAATAATTATTTACAATTAATATTATCAAAAACTGATTATGTGGAAATTTTTTACACCATTTATTAATTTTACCTTCTTTTATGTGATAAACTCCTTACCATTCCACTTTGACTTCTTAGGAGTGTTTTTTCTCATATTCTTCTATTACACGATGACCTCTTTTTTAATTTCATTACTTACGACGAAGATTCACCTATTTTGATTTCGTAATTTTTTTTATTTTGTTTCCCCTATTTAATTTTAAAATATTAATAATAACATACATGTGAATGATAATATTACTAAAATCATTTACCAGTAATAAAACATTAATCGAACTAGTTTTCAAGAAAATAAAATCTTTATTTAGTGAAAACATATATTCTATGTGAGTATTGTTTTGGATATTAATTATTATCCATATTTTATATTTCCACCATTTCCCTATTCATATATTTTTATTGAAAATAATTGGAAAAACTATTCATTAAGTAGAATAAATCAGAGTCCCATTTTATTACAAATGGGTAAGGGGAGAACCGAACAAAAATCCACATACCCATGGCACAAAATTCATTAACATAAATGACCCAAAACCTAAAAGAGAAAAACAAATAAAAAAATACCAAGAAAAAAACACACCGCCACAACCATTAAAAGTACACAGGTGAAGTAGTGCATAGCTGAACCATGGCCTGAGGGAGTGCACAATCGTTTCCCCCTGCACCCCCTCGAAGACGGTCTAGGGACACCAAATATGACCAGAGATAATATAGTTGATTCCACCATGCCAGTTTCTTGACTCCGAGAAGCATCTCTCTATTGTGACTCCAATAACATATCCACAAGATCCAAGGAACCACAACCCATCCAAGCTAATGTTGAGTCAACCTGTGATACTATCAAGAAAACGAATAAAACCACCCCCAGAATTCAGCACAAAAATTGAAAAACATACCAGACATGAACAAGAAAGTCGGAGACAAGCATATCCCAATTACAAGAGCCACCATTTTTAATAGAAAAATTAGACCTTTCACAATAGCAGAGATCTTTTATTGAAAAATTAAAGATAGTATACACACGACTAAACATTTTTCATCATGCATTATATGTTTTTTTAAAAAAAATATTTACTGTTTATAAACTTTTAATTTATAAACATTAAATTTTATTGAATTAATAATTTAAAACTTAAAATATAATTATTTTTTCTGAATATTGTTAAATGATTAATTTATCATTGAATAGTTAAGATAATAATTTTAATTGAAAATAACCCTTTTCTCTTCAAGAATTTGTAAATTTAGATTATATACTATTTTAGTTTTGAAATTTAAATATATTAATTTTATTAATAATATAATATATATTATTGTGATCTACATTGTAATTTAATTTTTCATAACATCATTTCCATGATTAGAATGTCTTTTTTATAAAAAAGTTGCTTTCATTGCGTTCAACTGGTAATATTTTAAATTATATTATATAAATTAATTAAATATAATATTATTAAATGTATTAATTATTATTAATTAACATAATTAATATTAAATTATAAGGTAAAAATAATTTTTGGTCATACTAAATTTTATAAATATTAAAAATCTATTAAAAAATTTATGGTTGAAAACAGATTACAAGGGGAGTTAATATAAATAAAAAAAATGTTATAAGGAAATAGAAATTATATTAATTCTAATATATGGATATTAGTAAACAAAATATCTTCTAATATTTTCAAATAATCATTTTAGATTTATTTTTCTCAATTAATACATTAATATATTTCAAACTTTCTAAATTTCCATATGTGTCCCATCCCCTATTTATAAAAAGAAATCCCTCATCTCTCCTATTCTCTCCATGCATAAATAGACCTTTTATTTGACTAATTACTAACAAATAAGTGTCCTTAAATCCATACCTAACACATAGTGTACCTTTATAGATCATAAATTCAACACATAAAGGCACTCATTATAAACCTAAAGAGGTTGTCCGATGAAGAGGTGCAGTTCTTAACTCTACAATTTCATTATATTTCATCTATTTCCTCATAGAAATATTATTATCAAATTAATAAATAAAAACATATCATACATATAACGAGATAATTTTATCTTAATTGTTTAACCCATATCCCTCACATTCATCCAACAAATGGGAAATAAAACAATCATTCGTGTGTATAGGGGACTACCACCATGAATATCAATGTAATTCATTTTCCACCACTTAATCCAACATATGGCTATAATGATATATTTAATATATATATATATAATATAGATGAAATATTTATATTTCATTAAAGATAACATAATAATATATTTTCATACATTTCTATCCATTTAAAAATTACAGCATTGTTCTTTCTTACATGTGCATTACCACCTCCACAAAGAGATGTCATTTGGTTTTCATTTCCACATCACACTGATTCAGTATATAATATTATTTAAATAATATAATATAATTATTTATTATTTATTAATTTTTATATGAAGATTAAATTATATTCACATTAATTCCATTAATATCATTGAAAAAATAAAACTTTTCTCATGTTTTCAACTGACCAATCATCTCTATGATTGTATCAGTGTTCAATTTTCATATCCATATTCCATATTTGATTTTAAAATTATAATCAACATAAACAATTATATTTATATCATCCTAACTATTTTTTAGATGATTTAATAATGATAAATTTGATGACAATCAACTTACCAATGTAATTATGGACTTATGAGCTTTTTTTTGTTACTACATTTGATGTGAACATAATTCATTAAGTAATTAGATATAAAATTGAAATAAATAAAATTTAAGGGAAAATAAACATGAAAAATGATCATATAAATAGGAAAAAAATTATGATTACTATTTAGGATTTAAAATAATGTCTGTGTCGAGTTAGACTCGAGGTAAGGGACAATCCACATTACAAAAAAGGGTTTAAATGTTTATTGTTTTATATTATATGTTTTTTTCATCAAATAATATATTGTTAAAATTTCAATGATTGTGTAATTATATAGATATAAATATATTTTAATCAATATTGTGACTTACTTTTTCTAATTTATTTCAATCATTTTAAAATGTAAATTCTATATATATTTTATATTGAAAATGTTAACCCAGTAGTTAAAATAATGCTCTATTTTAATGTAAATTGCATCAAAATTATTCCCACTACAATAACCATTATTTTATGTTTGGATTCAATTATAATATTTTATATTTCTTTTAAAAATCCCCATTACATATATTCTAGATATTATCAAAAAGGGAATAAAATGGAATATAAATATTGAAATCAACATATTATTTTCTTTTTTTTAGAAGAAATATTTTTATGAGTATGAAAATAACAAATAAAATTTACATTTATAATGATTATGTTATGGTTTTTGGGTATGTTTTATTATAATCGGTGAGCTAAATATAAATCACAAATTTGGGTGACCTAGATATATATCTATAATTTATTGGTTAATTGGATAATGTTTACTCGTTAGGTTTCTCTAATGAGATTATTTAAATTTACAAGGATGGTTATTTCATTTGTATGAGTGATCAAAAATGTAATTTTGAAATTATGTATAATGTTACCTAAATGATGTATATATGATATAAATTAGTATTATGAAACTACTATTATTTCACAAAGTTATACATTTTACCAAAAATAAATAGAATATTCATTACATAAATTATAAAATCATCATATTATAGACATGATTTTGTAATTGGAATTCCATTCTTGGATAGAATGTATATCAAATGAATCTATTTTATAAATTATGCAATTATTTTCAGGGAAGAATATTTCCATACCATTGATAAAATATATTGAATCTAATAACAATAAAATGGTTGAAATGAATGTCATATTTCTCGTATTATTTTAAAATATGAAAGAATTCAACTTAATTTTATGTTGGTGGTAAAGAAATATGTAGAAATTCATCCGACTAAGTTTTCATGTATTATTCCTAATGAGGATGTAGAGAATACTATATAGTTAGTTCTTGATGAAAATCCACTTTTATATCCCCCTCACCCAAGACCTCAATTTGAACATGTGGAATTTTAATTATTGTTTCAATAATTTCTTGATAATTGCTTTAATCATCCGTGAAAATTACCACGATGCGGTCATAATTTATTTGAAAAAAATTATAGTTGCCATTATGCTTTTAATTTGTTATAGTTAACTGAATAACATTAATGTTTTGAACATGTATTTATTTTCTCATACAATTACTTTTTTTCAGCTCTAGGGATATCGATGTTTTTAAAATCTTTATCTGTGGTCTAGGTAATATTAGTTATTGGTGAATGAATGGGACATCACTAAGTAATTATTTTTCACAATTCATGGGTATTATGATATTATGGTAATTCCATTTGGGTATAATTATTCATGAATCGTACTAATAGATATTTATATGAATATTTCTATAAGATCATTTTTATGCATGTTTATTATTTTTTGGATTATTCAAAAAGTTATGTTGATTAAGAATAAAATATTAGTATTATTAAAAAATAACTAAAATTTAATATTTTGTAAAGAAATTTTACTGAATTTTATATTCAGTTACAACAAATTATGTTCCTTGGATATATCAAAAATATATAAGAAATAGTAATCGATTTTACTAAAACAATAGGGATTTAGGAATGAAAATGGTAACACCACATGTAAATAAAGAGTAATACATTTTCATATTTATAAATATTTGGGAATAAAATATTAATTTTACTTTAAAGGGGATGATGTGTTCGATGGCATAATCAACACACAAAAATGAGTTTCATTGAAATCTTACGATGCACACAATGTTAAGATATACTGAAAAATAATAATATAATATTATTATTTTAAATGGTAGTTAATGCTTAGACGGTGAAATAATGGGAATGAATAGAACATACTACAATTTGATTATACATGTTTGTTAATTTTTTTTCATTTATCAAAAAAAATTTATAGAATTCAAATAAGATTGAATCAAATTTTTCAACATAAATACTCTAATATTCTTCAAAAGTTTGATTTAGTGACTTTTGAGGGACAAACCTTTTTAAATCTTGTTTTATGACTTTTATATGTTCTATTTCAGAAAATAATATTCTTATTTTGAATCGGGACATCAAACATTACTTTGGATTAAATTTTGATAGTTTTCTGATAATGTTCATTTTTTCATGAATATGGAAATATAGAGTGTTTTAATTCCAAAAGTCCTTTTATTCTAATTGATTTATATGGATAGATTTTATTGTTCATTTATTTTAATGTATAATTTGATTATATGATTACCATTTATTCTAATTTTCTTCATTGGATGTAATTTAACTTTTAAATTTTACATAAAAAAGTGTTAATATTTTGATATTTATTATTTCATAGAAACATGCTTTTGTTTTGTCAACATAAATTAATTTTATATTAAGTTTTATAATTCTGTATTTTTTTAATTTGGAAAAATGGATTATATATTTGAAATTAGTAGGTTTGTATTTTTTAATTAGGTAACATTTATTATGAGACATTATGAATATTTACTTCAGTAAATATTTTATTTACCATGGTTAAAGTGCAAATCCGTTAAATAAGGGTAAACAACATTATTATTATTAAATTAAATTACATTAAAATGTTGGAATTTTTTATTTTTGGATAAATGGATGACCTTGGGAATCATTTGGTATATTTAGGGACCCTGTGGAGCCACATGGTAGTGATAATGACATTTTATGTTAATTAATTCAAAGGAGAGAAAAAATGACATAAATATATATCTTTTAGTAAATAAATTTTTACATTGGGTGAAATATGTTATATCTTCAACAATAAATATTAATTAGAAATATAAAATAGTTCATACATCATGGTATTTTATTTATAATTTTTATACATCAAATAAATAAAATTATTTATGACAAAATCATGATCCAATGATTATATTATTAATTAATGATTTAAATAAATTAGATTATAAAATTTCAAAAACTATCAAAAACTATTCCAACTCTTATTGGATTATTTTATTTCAAAAAATGGTCATTTTATATTCAATTTTAATGAATTTAGGTCCTTTTGAAACTGAAAATTAGTTAATAATAAAATAATATTATCAAACATTTCTAAAGAACCCCTCCTCTTCCTTAAAAAAACGATCAACTGTAACCCATTATTCACACCTCTCAATCCACTTTTATGATCCAAAATATGCTCCAATATTTCCTCAACATCCCTCTCTTCCTCCTAGAAGTATTTACTTAGGCAGAAGGCACGTGAATTAAGCCTTTTGGTTCAAACCAAATGGAGTTAGCCGATTTAAATGTAACGTCTTCTATTAATTTCTTTTGTTTTATTTCCTATCTCCAACCTCCCTAACTATCTTTATTCATTTATTTTATAAAAAAATTAGTATTTTAAATATAATAGTTTTTTTTATGAGAAGTATTAGAACTAAAATTCCACACACCTCAATCTATTGGATACGAACATACTATTTCGGTGGATGGCGAACTACTGCCTCATGAAACGATGATTGTTCAAATATCTCCAACTACCTCTCATGGTGGCCATTATGATGACAATATATTTATATATGATAAATATTATGTTTTTATTTTATCTATTATTATATATTTTTCATTTATATCATACCTTTATGGTTTCTTTAACAAGTAAATGATAATTTCATTCGACTATGTGCGGACAACCACCCCCTCGGAGTAATATGAATCGTTCATACCATACATGGAACGTATAATGAATGCTGTTAATGAACATACATAACAGATATAAAATATTATATTATATATTAATATTTATATTCCTATGTATCATTTGGTTTTCATTCCTTTTAAAATGAAAAAGATGAAATTGAAGTAGCTTTCATGCGTATGTACAACTTACCGTCTCCATGTACGGTGCATTTCATTTTCATATATAAAAATGATATGGATTATTATAAATACCTATATAATAGATATAATAGATATATATGATATATAAATCACAAATATCATTCTAGAGATAATGGAATTTCAACCACATAGACAATTTATAATTATAACAAGTTCATTTTTAACTCAAGATCTGAACTTTGACAAAATATCTGATATGAACTCTAATAATTAAATAATTGAAATAGAAAGGTAATAAGTTATATAATAGTTAAAATAAACTTGAAAAATATAATTATTCAAGTATAAATTTACTTATTTATATTATTTTGGAAATAAAAAAATGAATGGGTCATGTCGGAATAAGGTAAGGAAACTTCTTAACCCAATTACTGTTCTTTGGGTTGATCTTATCTTTAATTTTCATGTCATTATTTGATTATGTGAGAAATTATGTTTTATATATTATCATATATGTATACTTGTTTTATGTGTGATTATATTGAATAAACATAATCAATCTATTTTATTTACAAAATGATCTCTATAAGGGACCTCATCTCAATCTCCTTTCATTGAGGCATGTTTTGATAATATACATGTCCATCTTTGATATGGTATATAAAAAACCCCTTTTACTATTAATTTAATTCAAAGGAAATATTTTTTCTATGAATTTTTTTACTAAACAATAAGATGAATTTTGTTCTGTTTTCGGTGAAAATTACCTCTCCATCGCTGTAATTGTTAGTCGGATTCCTCTATAAGACTTACTATTTTTTAAAGGAAAAGGAATACATTATTATGTTTTTGGGTGTTTTCATATTGAAAATGGTTTTTGAAATGGATTGATAATTTCAATATCCTGAAATGATTTCTTTTTATTTCAAAAGAAATGTTATTATTGAAATGTTTATATTTTCAGTATTTCATGTGTTATAATTTTATAATGGTGCGTGGAAATTTGATGCGTGGTTACCTGATTAATCAAAATATGGGTGTTGTCATGATAAACTAGGATAGTTGGTTAATGTATAACCTCCAATGCATTGGGTTTGGAAGTCAGCCATATATGATATTCTATTGAATATTTATTCCATTTAAGTATGTTTATGTCCCGAGTAACTTTTATATGTTATGTGTCCTTTATTTGGGTTTTATGGTAATATTTTGGTTAAAAAAGGGTAATCAATGATCTTTTATTTTGTGAATAATATTTACTACTTCATAAAGGTGAAAATTATTACTTATGATAATGTATTCATGGTTTACTTATTGTTTTGAAAAACTCACATTTTTACTTCTTTGTGTATCCCTTTTTGAGATTTTTATGCTCATCCCATGTTTTTTAAATGTTTTCTATAGGACTTAAAGATTAATAGTGTCAAGTTTGGGATCAAGTAAGAGTAATGATATCTAAAATATAAAACTAGACCAGACTCATTTTTTCAATAGATTTTATTCTATGAAAAAATGGATACTGTGTATAATCTTATACATGTAATATTAAATTTTTTTTATATATTATGACATAATTATCAAATGCTCTAAATTTGAAAATACTTTCAATGTGAATTATTAAATTAATTCAATATTATGTAATGTTTAATGGTGAGTCCATATAGTTGGAATCAGATGTCAGTTTAAATAACTTTAGGAGTTGTAATATTGTTAAATTAATATACATAAATTAATTTAAGATATGATTGAAATGATATAGCATTTACAGATAACTATATTGCTTCAAAAAAGATATTTTTGTGTTCAAAATGGTTTTCCATAGGGGAATCATGGAATCTATGCTGGAAAGTCATACAAAGGATAATTATCTTCCAAATCGGAAATCTGAGATGGTCAGAATTAGAACTATAGTGCTTGTTGCAATGATGGAATAAGTTACTTAGGCTTTAAATGGTGGAGGTATAAATGCACAAGATCAGCCAGATCCACAAAAAAGAACATGACTATAGTGGTTAATTTAATGAGGCATTTTCCCCCATCATTCGGAGGATCACATGAAATTATTAACTTAAAAAGGTGGACCAATGCACTGGAGAAGATTTTCGATGTCTTGAGGTGTTCAAAAAATCAACAGGTTAGTATCACTATAGACTATTTTGAAGGAGTATCTGGTAAGTAGTAGTCGATGGTGAAAAATATTAGGGATAGTTAGGAGATTTATTCCCTTGATTGGGATGAATTCAAAGGTATATTTCTTAAGAAATATTTTTCTATGGTGGTTCGACATAGGATGGAAAAACAATTCCTGTAATTAAGGAAGGAGGATGACTCTGTGGCTGCTTAGGAATTAAAGATCCCTCGATTGGAAAGGTATGCTTAAAATTTCATCCAATATTTTAATAGTACGATAAATCGATTCTACACATAACTGATTCTATAATATCGATGTGAATTATCCTATCATGAATTAAAAAGATATGATATCCTTATCATATTTTCTGAGAAGGTTGAAATGAAGATTTTGATGACCAGGTCTTCCAAGAGTTCAATCAAAAGAAGTGTTCCAGTTGGCATGCAATGGAAAACAACTCGTCAAATAAGCCTAGAGATATGAAAATTAAATATCAATCTTGTGAGAAGTGTGGTAAAAACCATCATGGAGAATGTTTATCCACATCTTGAAAGTGCTTTTGGTGTGGTATGTCAAGTCACATTTCTCGTAACTGTGAAAATGACGATCACGAAGGAAATGAAAAGGAATAGGTAAGATGATTTAAGTTCAATGAAATGGATCATTATGAAAATCGGTGTCCAACGTAGAACTCAAATGAGGGAAAATAGTCTGACTACAAGAAGAAGGGGGTTAAATCATTTGAAACCACATCAGTAGATGTTGGTCTATTGAATGATGTAGTATCAGGTACACTGTTTGTTTATTCAGATTATGATAATATGTTGTTTGATTCAGGGTCTACACATTCTTTCATTTCTAATAATTTTTCTAGTATATTTTGAATTCCATCTCATGATATGAATCATGAACATAATGTTAAAACAGTTGGGGGAAATGTTGAGAAAAAAATAAATTATAAGAATCTTTATTTCATTATGCATAGAAGGAAAATACCTATAAAACATATAGTTTTCCTCTAGTAGAGTTTGATGTTTTTTTCGGTATGGATTGAATTTTTGTTCATCGTGCTAGTATTGACTACAAATCTAATGAGGTTTCTTTTTAGAAATAATTTCATTTTGTGTACCCGAATGAACCCTTAATTGTGATAACATATCTGCTAGATGTGAAACTAGTAAATGATGGAAATGAATGTTACCTGGAAAATATTGTTGAAAAAATAAACTATTTTGATTGATGATGTGCCAGTGGTAAATGAGTATCTTGATGTTTTTTCAGAATAGTTACATGGTATAATATGGGACAAGGAAGTTGAATTTACTATTGAATTTGTTGTTAATTATAAGTGAATTTCAATACCCCCTTACCGAATGGCTAAAATTGAACATTTAGAGTTAATGAATCAATTGCAGGAGTTATTAGATAATGTTTTCATTCGACCATGCACATCACCATGGGGTTCTCCTGTCTTGTTTATTAAAAAGAAAGATGGTTCAATGAGACATTTCATTAATTATAGATCATCGAATAACATCACTGTTAAGAAAAACTAACCTATTCTTCATATAAAGGCTTTGTTTGATTAGCTTTAGGAGCATAGTATATTTCAAATATTGACTTGAGATCAGGGTACCATCAGTTGAATGTAAAGGAAGAAGAAATTCCAATTACCATGTTTGGTACTAGATATGGCCGTTATGAATTTGAAGTTATTTCTTTTGAGTTAAACAATTCACCTATTGTATTCATTGATCTTATAAATAAAATTTTCCGTGAGATCTTGGATATGTTAGTGGTTGAGTTTATTGATGATATTTTGGTTTATTCTAAATGTAAAGGAGAACACGAAAGTCATTTAAGGGTAGTCTTTCCATCCTAAAATAAAAAGAGACTATATGGGAAATATCTCATGTGTGAGCTTTTGTCACAACAAATTTATTTCCATAGTCCCAATGCTTCATAAAATAGCAAAACACTTGATCCGTATAAAAACAATTGTTGAAGATGGCCAAGACCCAAAAATATAACCATGATGCATAGTTTTCTTGGTTTAGCAGGTTATTACTGGAGGTCTTTTGAAACGTTTTCATGGTTATCTAGCCCAAATACTATGTTAACTTGAAAGGTTGTTAATTTAATCTGGACAAAATAATGTGAGGATTGTTTACAGGAATTGAAAAGAAGATTGGAGAAAGCTCCAGTTTTGGAACTGCCATTCAAAAATTGTATGTTTGTTTTCGACAGTAATTATTCATTAAAATGAATTGGTTGTGTTATAATGCATAATGATCATGTAATTTCTTATGCTTCACATCAGTTGAAACCTCAGGAGTTAAATTACCCTACACATGATTTGGAGTTAGCTTCTATTGTTTTTTCGTTTAAAATTTAGAGGCATCATCTATTTGGAGTAAAATGTGTAATATATACTAACCACAAATGATTGATGTATATATTTACTTAGAAGGAATTATACATGAGACATAGGATATGGTATGAAGTAATCATGAAATATGATTTCATGATCCATTACCATCTGGGAGAGGAAAATATATTGTTAACTGAGTTTAATATTGAGATACACTGTATTTTGGGATTGGAAATAGATTATTTGTGCCTTGTGATTCACAATTTAAGAAAGTGTTATGTGAATCTCATAGTTCTCTATTTTCAGTTCATCCTAGCAGTACTAAGATGTACAAAGATCGTTGGGAGTATTACTTGTGGGATGAAATGAAAAGAGATATTGCTAACTTTATTGTGTATTATTTGACTTGTCAAAAGATTAAATAAGAGTGACCATTGTCGAAAAGAATGCCTCAGTCAGTACTAGTTCCAGAGTCAAAATGGGAAAATATATCCATGGACATTGTTGTTGGATTACCGAAGTTGTCTCAAGGTAACAATGAAATTTTGGTTATTATTCATCGATTGAATAAATAATCTCATTTCCTTCCTATTTTAGATACGTTGCCTCTAGATCAACATTATCATTTGTATGTTAATGAGATTTTCATTTTATATGGTGTTCCCCAATCTACTATATCTGATTGTGATCCCAGTATTATTTATAACTTTTGGAATGGCCTTCAAAATCCATTGGTACTGGATTAAATTTTTGTAAATCTTTTCATCCAAAATTAGATGGGTAGTCAGAATGAACAATTCATACTTTGGAAGATATGATATGTGATTCTACAATGAAATACAAGGGTAGTTATGACCAACATCTTTATTTGGTTGAATTTTCCTAAAATAATAGTTTTCATTCCAGTATAAAGATTTCTCTTTTTAAGGAATTTTATGGAAATCAGATAAGAACTCTACATTTTTTGGGTTGAAGTAGGTGAAATGAAGTTGATGGGACCAAAATTGGTAGATGAGATGGTAGATAATGTTATGTTGATTAAGAATCACATGAGAACAACAAAGAGTCGGAAGAAAAGTTATGTAGATAACCGAAGGAAGGATATTTCTGTAGATTTTGGTGATCATTTCTTTCTCAATGTTTTTATATAGAAATGTGTGATGTGTGTTGGTAAGAAGGGAAAGTTGAGTCTAAGGTTAATTGGACCCTATGAAATCCTAGAAAATGTTGGATCAGTTTTATATAGAGTGGATTTACCTCCATGTTTGTCCCAGGTACACAATGTTTTTAATGTTTCATTGATGAACAATTATATGCCAGATCCATCTCATGTTTTGATTCCAGAGGTAGATCATTTGGGAGAAAATATTTCATATGAGGAACAACCCACCCAGATTCTTGTCTGAAGAGAGAAAGTGTAGAGGAGTAAGGTAATTAATCAGGAAATGGTTTTGTCGAAAAACTATATGGTTGAATAAGAAACATGGGAATCTGAAAATTCTCTGAGGGATAAATACCCATTTTTATTTTATAAGTGAATAAAATTGTGAGGAAAAAATTTCCAAAAGGGGGGAAGGATGTAATATCCCAGGTAAATAAAGAGTTATACATTTTCATATTTGTTAATATTTTTGAATTATATATTTATTTTAATTTAAAGGGGATTCAATTTTTTATGGCATACCCAACACACAAGAACAGGTTTCTTTGAAATCTTACATTGCACACAACATTGAGTAACACAGAAAAATAATAATAAAATATTATTATTTCAAATTGAAGTTAACGCCTTACAGTTGTAATGATAGAAATGAAAATAACTAACTAAAATATTATTATATATGTTTTTTAAATGTTTTTAAATTTATCCAATAAATATTAGAGTCTTAATATAAGAACGAATCCAATTTTTAATCACAAATACTCTAATATTCTTTAAAAGGTCAATTTACAGCCTTTTGATGGAGAACCCTTTTTAAATATATATATTTTTTAAATTTTATATGTTCAAAATAATATTATTATTTAGAATCAGGAAATCAAAATTTACTTTGGAAGAAATATTGGTATTTCTCTGATAATGTTCATTTTTTAATGAACAATGAAAAATACTGTATTTTAATTCAAAATTGCATTTTAATCTAGTTTATTTATATGGTCAGATTATGTGTATAATTAGTTTTAATGTGTAATTAAATTATAGTTTTTTCAATTTAATACAATTCTATTAATTTTAAGTAATTTTACTTTGAAATTGGACAAACAAAGTTCCTTTCTTTTCATAGTAATTATTTCATCAAATCATAGTTTTTGTTTTGACAATGGGAATTAATTTTAAATTAATTTCTTCCACTTCAGTGTTTTGAATTTGGAAAAATGGATTCCATATTTGAAATCATGAGGTCTAAATTTTGTAAATATGTAACTTTTATTTTTAGACATTATGAATATTTATTTTGGTAAATATTTTATTTATATTGGTTAAAAGGTAAATCAGTTAAATAAGGGTAAACAAATATTATTATAATAATATTAAATTTCCTTAACAAGTGTTCTATTCCTATTATTTAATTCATGTCCAATAATGGTCATAGTTGGGTGGATTTATGGACCCCATGGAGACACATGGGAGTGATAATGACAATTTATATTAATTAATTCAAAGTAAAGACAAACATGACATAAACATATATTTTTTAGTAAATGAATTTTTAGACAAGTTTATATAAGTTATCATTTTTACTATAAATATTCATTAGAAAGATAAAATTATTTCCTACATCATCGTATTTTATTTATAATTTTTTGACGACATATAAATAATATTATTTATGACACAATGATGATGTTGGGATTATCATATTAATGAATGATTTATATAAATGAGATTATAAAATTTCAAAAACAATCCAAAACTAGTCTAATTATTATTGGATGATTTTATTTATAAAAAGAGTCATCTTATCTTAAATTTTATTTATTTTTGAAATTTTAGAAACTAAAAATCAGTTTATAATAAAATAATATTTTCTAACATTCTAAAAAAGCCTCTCTTCTACATTATAAAAATCCATTACCTCAGACCCATTACTCACACCTCTCGAGCTCCTTGGATCCTTCAAAATCTATTCAAAGAATCCATAAAAATCCCTCCTTTCCTCATAGAAGCCTTACCTTAGTCAGAAGGAACTTCAAGAGATCCATTTGATTCAAACCAAAGAGAGTTACACAATTTAATGGAAATGTCTTCTCTTAAGTTATTTTCATTTAATTTACTTCTCAAACCCAATAAACTCTTCATATTGAATTAATTTAAAACAAAATCAGTATAAAAAATATTCTAGGGGTTTTTATGGGATTTATTGAACTACAATATTAAACACCACCTACTAATGGATACAAATATACTGTTTCTTTGGATGACAAACTACCGCCTCATGAAACGATGATTGTTAAAATATCTCCAATTGTCCCTCATGGTGGCCATTATGATGGAACTATATTTATATATGATATATATTATGATTTTGTTATCTATATTATTCTGTATTTTGCATTTATATCATACCTTTATGGTTTCAATGATGGGTAAATACAAAATCCTCTTTTGAGGAAGTGCGGATTACCTCCCCCTCAAAGTGACATGACTCATTCATACCATACATGGAATGTATAAATGATGATGTAAATGAACATACATAACATATATATGATATGATATTATACTAGAATAATAATATACCTTTTTATAATTTGGTTTTCATTCCTTTTAAAATAAAAAAAAATGAAATGGAAGTAGCGTTCATGCGTACGTACTGCTTACCGTCTCCATGAAAGGTTCATTTCATTTTCATATATCCAGATGATATGGACTATTCTAAATACATATATACCATATATATATGATATATATGATATATAAATAAGGAATATCATTTGAGAGATAATGTAATTTTTACCACATGGACTATTTATAATTGTAATAAATTCATTTTTAACTGAAGTTATGAAGATCGACAAAATATCCGATATAATCTTAAATAATTAACTAATTGTAATAGAAAGGTAATGAGTATTATGAAAGTTATAATAAATATTTAAAAAGTTCATAAGTAATTAAAATTAACATAATTTTATTATTCAGGAAATTAAATAATGAACTGGTCAAGTTGGAGACAAGGTAAGGAAACTTTTTAACCCAATTTTCATTCTTTGGGTTGATCTTCTCGTTCTTGTTTATTTTGTTCCTTGATTATGTGATAAATAAAGTTTTATATTTTATAATTTACTTATACATGATTTATTTTTTTATATTTAATTCACATAATCAAACTATTCTATTTACAATATGATCTTTGTAAAGGACATCATCTGAATCTCCATTCATTGAGTCATGTTTTGATAATACAAACCTCGTTATTTTATACAGTATATAATAAACCCCATTGACTGTTAATTTCATTAAAGGGAATATTATTTATATGAAGTGTTTAACTAAATGACAAAAAGAATGTTTTTAATGTTTGTGGCGACAATGACCTCTCTACTGATTTAATTGTTATTTGGCATCCTCTATAATCCTTAATGTTTTTAAATGGAAAATAAATCCCTTATTATATTTTTGAGTGTTTTTGTAATGAAAATGGTTTTTTAAATGGATTTATTATTTCAATAACTTGAAATTATTTCTTGTCATTAAAAAATAAAAGTAATTAGTGAAATTTTTTTATTTACAATATTACATGTGTTGTTATTTTATAATGGTACTTGGACTTTTTATGGGTGGTTACTTGATAAACCAAATGAAGGGTGGGGCCGTGATAAACCAGGACGAGTGGTTACATTGTAACATCCAATGCATTAGGTATAGAATTCAGCTGTATGTCTATTCCATTTAGTGATATGTGTGGATGTTGACCATATGGTTTTTCAATTTAAGTATGTTTATATCCCAAGCTACCTTTATATGTTATTTGTTCCTTCAATGGGTTTTATGGTAATATTTTGGTTATAAAAGGGTACGGAATGTTCTTTTATTGAGTGTAGAGTATTTAATACTTCTTAAAGGTAAAATTTATTACTTATGATAAAGTATTCATGGTTTACTTTTTTTTTTGAAAAACTAACATTTTTCTTTCTCTCTGTATCCCTTACTGAGATTTTTATGTTCATCTCATGTTTTTTTATTTCTTTTCACAAGACTTAAAGATGAATAGAGTCAAGGGATCATGGAAAATTCATGATATCTAAAATATGTAACTAGACATGACTCATTTTTTTATTTTTTATTTTATGAAAAAATGGATACTGAGTAGATGTTTCTACATGTAATATTAAAATTTTTATGTATATGTTATGACCTAATTCTCTCAAGATATAAACTTTAAAAGATACTAAATTTGAATTATTAACTTAATTCAATATTATGTAGTGATAATGTTTGTGTTCTTAAAAAAATGAACTACAATTATTAAATAGATTTATAGATTTATTTGACTAGTAGGCTATTACTAGGAGTTTTATAAAAACACTGCTTGATTATGTAGACAACAAAGTTATCAAAAAAATTGATTCAGGTTCAATTAAATTTTTTTTGCAATTATTGCTTTAAGAATATTAAAAATTATTTTTAAATGGTCCAGTTTTTACACTTCCATCTATAATTGGTGACTTATTGATTCTTTATAAAATGGTCTGAGATGTTTTTAAATATAGAATGATATGGTAATTTCATATGATTTCAATGAATTAAACCACATGAGAAGAAATTTCCTACAAATTATATTGAACTAGCAGGTATAGTGTTTGATTAAAAAAAATTGATTGATGTTATATGTAGACTAAAGTATTAAATAATTACTAATAAAAACAAAATTTATATATTCACTTCAAAAGTATTAAAAATGAGAGAAAGGATATTGTTGGAATTGATTAAATGATTAAATATATATAATCATTTACCATCTAGGAAATTAAAACCTGGTAGTAAAAGCAGTTATTAAGAATGAAAATGCAATAGTAACAATAATATATCTAGAAAATGATATATTAGTTAATTATTTTAGGAATGTTTTTTTATAAATTATGCATGGAGGAACATTAATTTTTTTGTATCACATGTTATTTGAATTTACTTTATCAAATAGAATTATGAAATATCTTAATTATGATCCTATTTTATAGGAAAATGAATAAAATTATATAAGAATATGTTTCTAGAGTTTAATAATCATGAAAAATGTGTTTTCATATTTGGAAATAAGATCTATTTACCAAGTCATTCACATATAAATAAAGAACTATTGAGTGAGGCTAAAATTACACCATTTTTAATTTATCCTAGTATAAAAAATATTAATGATAACATAGTGAATATCTTTTTGTAGATAATGTAGAATGATATTTATAAATTTATTATGAAATTTTGAACAGCATAATATTTTGTGATATATAGTTCATTAAAATAATTTCTTTTTTGTATTTATTTACATGCAACACCATGTTTATAATAATAAATAAAACCATTTTTTTACTATCATGTGACAATTATATCATTATAAATTTATTGTGTCAATGTTATTTTATGTTGATTTTGGGGTATTTTTCCAAAAATATTAGTTTGTCAGTAAATAGAAAAAAACCCTTTTTAGTAAAACATACATTTCATTTAATTGAAAAAGACCCATATTTGTTTTTATTTAATAATAAATTAAAATAATAATACTTTATTTACATGTAGTTTAACTACAAATAATTTATTAATAATTGTACTTAATTTTGGGGTAATTTATTTTTTGGACATAACAACTAATTTTTGTTTCTAAAAAACTATTTTTGTTATGATATTTTTCATAAATTAAATCTCATAACTTATATTAATTGAATATCATAAAATTTATTATATATTTTGAATTAGGAGGTCCCAATTTTGTTTATATGTCCCTTATTTTTTTATTTTTTCGGTATATTATCCTTTGTGGATATTTTTCATCCCGATAAGGGTAAAATAGTAAAAATAGTTTTACAACATTAGAATAAAGATTTATAATTTCAATAAAATTATCCATTCTACAACTGGGTGAATTTAGTTTCTAAATTTGTATCACATTATCTAATATAATACCACAATGCACCATTTTAGTTTGATATTGGCATGTATTCATATAATAAAATAGTAAAAACAAAATATCATACTCTTCAATTAAATGACTCTCTATTTTTTCCATAAGAAAAAAATAATTTATGTTAGGTTTAAAATATTCATTTGAAAATTGAATATTTTTTTATCGATAGAATCTTTTTATAATTTTATGTTATTGAATAAATACCTTACATTCTTATGCCACTATAACACAATATTTAATTAGTTAGTAGTAATATTAAATAAATGAATTAAAAAAATAATTAATTTAATACATTTCAAATGAATCCTTTGTTTCACTAACATTTATAGATTAATATATCTTTCTAGGGATATTTAAATGGATTATATTTTAATTTAAACATTTTTCTGTGTCTTTAATGTCCAATTAAATATATTGTATCAAAAATGATATTAATGATATTTCATGATATTTATTTTTTATTAAAATATTTAATATTCATAAATAATATTGAAAAATGAAATTGGGGATAAATATTTAACATTAAACCCCCCGTAGACATTAATAATCATATTTTCACCATACTGGTAAAATTTTAACCCATTAATTTTTAAAAAGTCATTACAACGACTAAGTTTAAAATTTTCTCAAAAGGTTTTAACACAAAATATAATATTTAAAGTGATATTCACACCTTTCCAAATATAATTAGTGTAAAATTGAAAAGAAATATCCTCATTATATATTATTCTATTCGATTTTGAAACATTTTACATGAGTTATTCACATATTATATCATTTCATGTATTTTTATATGTTTATGCCATGTAAATTTTAAATGGAAAACATAGCTCTCTTTTAGGTAAATCAAATTGTTCTATATATAATCAAGACAACCAAAAAAATTCCTCGCACACCAACTATCCATAAATTAGAGGCTTTTTTCTTATAATAAATCCAAGGGTCTATAATAAGGAATCTGATGGAAATCTTCCAAAGAAGAGGTAACAATTATTACTAACACTTTGATGTTTAACAAATATTTTACATAAACTAAATATATTGTATTGATACTAAAATAATAACAAAAATCTAAAAAATATGATGATATTTTATTATTATTATTATGTTATAACCATTTTCCCTCACTTTTCCTCTAATAGTTAAGTGAAAACATCACTCGTGTGTATGTACAGGTTACTATCTCGATGTATCAGTGCAATTCATCTTTCAATAACACATTAATCAGATTACTATAAATATGGAACTAATGAATATAAAAGATATTAAATATAATTTATGATTTCTTAATAATAATATCTTATCAATCTTTTTACAACCAAATCCATTGGAATATAATGACGGGACTTGTCCATATGTGTTGACTACCACCTACGCAATGTGATGTGATATTTTTTGTTATTTCTATATAAATGGATTTTAATAAGGATAGATGTAATGAATATATATATATATATATATGATTTAACAATTAATTTTAATGGTTGATTATTATTTATCTTTCTTTGTTTTCATCTGTTATAAAGTGAAACATCATTCATGTGTACATATGACACATCATATTTATAAATGATTCTTTTTACTTTTTATATCACTATCTTTAATTGATAACTCTAAATATATATAATGAATATTTTTGATATTTATATACTAAATAATTTTTTTAAATGACGGAATCATGGGAGATATAAATTCACTAAAAAGAATTTTATAATCATTAAAGAAAATTGAAGCATTTATCACCCATAATATTGATAATAATATATGATTATTAAAAAACGAGTGATAAAATTATATAAATGGACCATATATAATTTAATATAAATATATTTTGTAATATTATATTTTTTTAATTAATATACATATATTATAAATTATTTTAAAACCACATAAAAGGAATTTTGAACTTTTGTATGAGTTTTCATCTCATTTTCAACTCCGTTGAGTCATATTTACTATTCCAAACATATTTACATTTATGAGGTTTATATAATAACAATTTGGTTTATTTACCATGAATATATACTTAATAATAATTATCAATGTTTCAATGCATGTTTATTTTTCAATAGGATAAAAATTGAATGTTATCAAAAGGTAAGAATTTATTTTATGAGCCAATTTTTTTTGGATTACTTATCTTTTTCATTAAAGGAATGAAATAAATCATCCTTCTTAAAATTATTCTATTTTCTTATCCTATAAATATTTAATGGGTTCTCATGTTTTCCTCCAAAATTTCCCCCAATTTTTTATTGCATAACACCGTAAAATATTCAAAATAAAATTCAATATTATTTCACTTTTTAATTGGGTATATATTTTTATCAATGTATATATTTTTCAAAAAACAAAATCACATTTTTTTTAAAAAAATCCAATTATTTATTAAGAAACTTATATACAATAATTGAATTTATTAATTCTACTGAAAATATTAATTTAATTTTTTCTTAATTTTTTTTAAATTTCTTTACATAATGGTCAAATTAAATGTTTTCATCGTATAAAACGTGAAAAGATTTTACCACTCATAAAACTAATTTATGATCTCTTAGATTCCTATAAATAATTCATTAGTTTTAAAAACCACTATTTCATCAATGAATATGTTATTTATTTTCTCCCCTTTTACTTTATTCTCAAAAGGATTTGATTTTATTACAAAAACTATATTTCTGATTAATTTATGGTCATCTATTGTCTCTTTTTAATTATCTGGTTACAATCATTATCTTGAAGCATTAACATTATATTTATCATTTTTTATTATAAATTTCATTTCTATTAAGTATATATATTTATAGTGTCATGGATATTATTATTAGATAATCTATATACCATTTTTATATGTTCAGTTTTACTAATTTTGATATTTTATTGACATAAAAATCATAACAGTTTCTATTCTTTAATTAAAATAGATATTCATTAATAAAGAATATTTTTACAAAAAAAACTTAATAATTCAACATAAGATGAATGAAAAAGATATGAAGTGATTAATTGGTCATAATTATATATAGCTTTTTAATGTATTGATAGGTCCCTTGAGACATATTTTTTATCCAATCATATTAAATTGGTTTTTTCATAAACCTTCCCATGGACTAAACTAACATTGAACAAGGCCATTATGATAAAGATATTATGATGTAAGAGATCATGATATCAGAAATGAATAATTTTATTCATCGAGAATTCAATTATTATTATCCCTTAGATTACATCATTAGTATTATCCATGGCTATGTTTTTTATTTATGTTATTTATTAACATGAATATATTTTCAATTATCTACCTATACATATTGATTAGGCCGTATTTAATCTTGATTGAGTTTGTGGTAAAAAACTCTTTCTGGGAATCTAATATAGATTTTTTCCCATTCCATGGGATATGAAGAAGGATATAATGAATAACATCAATGATATAATAATTTTTAATATGTTCAGTATTGTATTACTCCAACATAATATTAATATCATGTATATATATGATTTTTAATGATTAATAAACAGGTGGGTCCATTTTAATGAGATCCCTTTTATCTTATGGCAATGTAATAAAATATAATCTAGATCTGATTTCCTATATTATTAGATTTAGTAGCTAGTATTAGTGTTTTTTATTAGAAAACCTTGCAACCAGATATAAGATAAACATAGAAAACATGAGAATAATGATTATTCCATATAGTATTTTTCAATTGATTCAATTATGTATCTTTTTTAATTTTTTGAATAATATTATTGATAATTATGATATAAATCTATGTATGGATTAATTTAGAGATGGATCTAATTGGGTTAATGGGAATAAACACTCGTATTCAATGTAGGTGTCATGACCCATCCTAGTGGGGCCCGTGCCATGACTCCCCAAACCCACCTCCAACATGCCAGGGGCTGGTGACTAGCACTGAGTAGGCATATTACTACATGGGAGGCATTGCCTATGAACATGTACACATTCACACATCTCCAAGCCCAAATATGCTGAAATAAAAAACCACTAAGGAACAAAATGAATGCATACAACTAAACCCAACCAACTTAGTACGACAGAAAGTAATGTTCTAGAAGTAACCCGGCCCAGAATATAATCCCACTAAAAACAAGATTCTGAAAACTACAAGTCCAACATGTTAACACAAAGAGTTACTGGGACTACTGCTCGTAGCCATAGAAACACCTCGGCCTGTAGGTAACTCAGAAAGTGTGGTTCTGTCCTTGTCTAACCTAAACTCTATCAAAAGCCTGCTCTTTTGTACAATACATGACACGTGTGAGCAAATCCCATGATGGGGTGAGTATAACATTACTCAGTAGAGGACCCTGAAAAACAAAAAGCAATACATAAAGGAAAAACATAGTCATCTATACATAGTATGTGTCTACTGAACATATAATAGGAGAACACAAATCATATATACTCAAAACCCAGACTCGTAGTCTAGAGATAAGTCACGCAACCGCATACCCCTGTATAGGGATTTAGTTCGAAGATTACACAAAGTACTCATTCTAGGAGGACACATTCCACGAGTTTGGTAGCTCTGATGACGTCCATCCGAGATGTACCATTCATCGGGAAACATCATGAGAGGTAGTTACACTCATTACAGGAGACACACTCGTGAGTGGGGAATATCACGATATATAGATGCACTCATTAAGGGAGACACACACCTGAGTGGGAAATATCACGATACACAGATGAGGATCACTTCCAGTGCCATGGAGTATATCGTGACTCATCAGGATTCACTAGTTAGGTTGAGGATCAATGCCCAATAGAGTTGGTCATGTCGATGCCTGACTCTACCTAGGGTCAGGAATGGATAGAGGATCTCACTTTAGGCCTCTCGAAGGGATGTTAACTCTATCACAGAAAGTCTTACTGAAGGGGACAAACTCTTGTGGAAGGTAACAATGTCAGTCCTTTAGGGGAATGAGAAGAAGGGTCAGTAACCCAAATGAAACATTTTCAATATACTGTGGACTATAGGACCATGCCATTTTCCAAAAAGTACTTAGCGTGTAGAAATGATAAACACTGGGTTGTCTGACCATAGGTACTACCCATGTACAATGACCCATGTCATAAGGCTGCTCATGTAGAAACATAGTACAAAACATGTAGTACTGGGTACGCCCCATGTCAGAGTGATTGGGGTCAGCTCCGTGTACACTGGCCATGTGCCCGTACACGGTCCTCAACCCGTGTAATCCAACCGTGTAATTGGTACACTGGATGACCCACGTTACTTTCATCACCTAGCCATGTGATGGAGTACCCGAACATGTACTCCATCCCATGTCAGTGTATCCACTGGGTACACGCCGAGTCCCATGTAGTCGCCTCTTCCATGCTGCGTAGAGAGTACACGTTGTGTTCTGATGTTGTGTAGTCCATCCTTGGTCCGTGTAATTTCCAAAATACATGCTGGGATTCGGGAAAATTCAAACATGTTGTGTGACTAGGGTCACACACCGTATGTTTCCTCTCTGACCCCCAAAACCCTAGCCGCTACCGCCGGTACTACACGGCGTGTTCATCGGATGTACACGTCGTGCATCCCAAAATTTTCCAGAAACAACGCACTTCGCCAGTGCCCCTCCCTTTCTTCCTCGTTCATCTATGTAGTCAACTGATCTCAATGAAACTCCAAAATATGGGTCTCCCTGATGTCCCGGGGTTGTCTCTGTTGTTTTCAGGTCTTCGATCGGCTTCGAAAACCCGTTTTGATTCACCTGCATGAAGAACGGTCGACGATAAATTTCTCCTAATCCAGTCAGATTCATCTGCCGATGTCACCGTCGCACCTCCACTAGGTTGTCGCGATGTTGGATCTCCAGTTTGGGATTGATTCATTGCAAAATGGACGCGTAACAATCAGTTGTTCATCACCTCACGAAGAATGCGAAGAACGCTCGAAAAGAAAAGGGGGAGGAAATCCAAAAAAGAAATTTCGGAATGAACCACCACCATCATTCTTCACGGAATTGATCCACTCCCTTTAGTAGGATAAAACAGAGCATGATCAAAATAATAAACAACAATCATGAATTAATTTCCCAAGATCAACCCAATGAAACCCTCCTGCATGAACGTATGAATCTGTGGATCAACTTGTTCACTTTAGATCCATGTTTATCGTTTAAATTCAGAAATGTGAAAGGAGAATTGAAATAACAACCCCAGCCTCAAATGGAATTGATGGCTAACGAAGAGGTTATTGTCATCATCGCCATGATCTTTTAACTTTGCTAATTTAGCATTTCACAGCTTTGATTCATCATCGTTCGTCTCTAAGAGTTCTCTCCAAAGTGCCAAGGATTCTCCCACGTTTCTCTCCAGCATTATCCAATGAGCACCATTCGAATAACCCATTAAAAGGAGGGAACACATATGGAATTCCATCACATTGAGGCATTAATGTCTCAGGGTTTCTATTTTAGAGTCATTATGATGTGGCATTTATTATTGAAACAGGAATCCTGTTATTGCTCTATAGCGAATGTTTCCAAAATAAAATTAACATCGCCATTTATTTTATTTTATTTTACTGAAAATTTCTAAAAATTAATGTTTACCCTCAACCCACGCCAGTTGAGGTTAGACATGTTCTTAGGTAAAGTCTTCATCCTAGACACATGGGGCCCTCAGATGTTTTATCCGGGCATTTGTTTGAAAACTGCCACAGATATGCACAAGTGCCAACTCACTTAACATTAAAAAAGTTCGAACCATATTCCGGGATCACTGGGCCTTGGACTGATGTTTTTTCTCTGCCCCTGGTCTCATAATAGTTACATATAATATTTAAAAAAAATATATAGAAAATCCAAGACATTACATTCTCCCCACCGTGGGGCTTTACATCCTTGAAAAGCCAAAATAGGAATACTCAAAAAGAAGTGGGTACTGGTCACGGATTTGAGCCTCCCACACCCACAAGCTCTCTCGATGATTCCCGGGTAGCCAACGAATGCGCGCCAAGGGAATAGATCCCCCATTAAAGATCCACTCTGGTCGATCCTCGATCCCCATCGGGTACTCAGAATCGGTCACTCCATCCTCAATTTCTAGCTCGCCCTAGTCGATGACATGTGACGGGTTATGCACGTACCTCCTCAGCTAAAACACGTGGAAGAAATCATGTACCAGATGCAACTATGGCGATAAAGCCAGACTATACACCACCTTAGCCAACTCTACACATTATCTAGAAATTCTGATAAACCACAGAGATAGCTTGTCGCCTCAGCCAAATCTCTATAACCCTCATCGAGGTGAGACCTGAAGAAAGACGTGGTCTCCCTCTCTAAACTATAGGGGTATTCGTATCCTATCAGCATAAGACTTCTTTCGGCTATGTGTAGTCTTCACCTACTCCCGGATGATTAGCACCTTCTCGGTTGTAGCTCACACCAACTCTGGACCCATGAGTGATGACTCTCCAAGTTCGGTCCAGCAAAGCGGTCACCGACAGTGTTTCCCATATAAAGCATCGAAAGGTTCCATACCAATGGTGGAGTTGTATCTATTATTGATTTTAAAATCCACCAGTGGTAGGTGGTCCTCCCAAATGCAACCAAAGACCAAGATAAAGGGCCATAACATATCCTCCAGAACATAGATGGTTCTCTCTGTCTGACTATCGATCCCGGGATGGAACACCGTTCTCCAGCGTAGTTGAGTCCCAAAGGCCTCCTGTAATCACTTCTATAACTGGTATGTTATGTGGGCATCTCAGTCCAATACTATCGTCAAAGGTATGCCATGAAGCTGAACTATCTCATGCACGTATAGGCGTCCCAAGCTCTCTATGGAACTCTGCTCCCTAATAGCTATAAAGTAGGCCAACATAGTGAGCCAATAAATGTTCACCTAGATGGAATCATTCCCCTTGGACATCCGTGGTAAGCCTTTCACGAATTATATCGATATTCCATCCCACATCCACTCTGGAACATCCAGGGGTGAGCTAATCCTTTTGAAACCTGGTGCTCAGCCTTCACCTGCTGGCCTGTGAGGCATCAGAAAATGAACTCTACTACTGCCTTCTTCAAGCCTGACCACCAGAACTGTTGTCGAATACCCTGGTACACGTTTTCCAATCCAGGATTTACTACTAAGGTGGATGCAAGAAACTCCCTCCCGACATCCTCCTACAATGCTACTGGTACAACAGTGCATCTTCTAAAAAGAAGTACGTGCTCCCCACCATGTGAATTTCCATCAAGAGAATGTCCCATGGACAACTGATCTTGTAAAGACTCTCAGTCCACATCCCCAAGATGTTCCTCCCTAACTCTTTGTAAGAGTATAGGGGTGACATCCATTAACTTTAGGGAAGCTGCATCCTCCCCATCCACAATGGATAACCGCAACATGGAAAACTGCTCTGTCTCCTCACTCAACAGCTATGAGATCGACCTTCTTCTTAGAGAATATTCCACCATGTTCCCATTCCCAAGAGTATAGATGATCTAAAAATCATAATCATGGAGGGTCTCTAGGAAACACTTCTTCATCAGAGTCAGATCCTTCTCTGAGAAGATGTATGTGAGGGTCTTTTGGTTAGAGTAGATGATGAACCTCTCACCCATAAGGTAGTGTCACCACATGTTCAATGTGAACACTACCATAGCCAACTTGAGATCATGGGTCACACAGTTCTGCTCATGTTTCCTAAGATGGAATGAACCATATACAATCACTGCCTACCTCTACATCAGGACACAACCTAGACAAGTCCCTGATACATCATAGAATACTATGTACACGGCACTATCCTTTGGAAATCACAAGATTGGGGCGCTCGTCATAATCTATCATAACTTCTCGAAATCATGTTGGCACACCTCCATCCAAATGTAGGGTTTCCCCTTCCTGGTCAAGGTTTTCCTCGGTGCTAATATTTGGTAGAAATAAGGAATGAATCTCAGGTAATATCATGCCAACCAAAGAATGCTTCGCACTTCTGTCACACTTGGTGGTGGATCCCATGCTAACATTTCCTCTATCTTGGCTGGGTCCAAAGCTACTCCATCTACTGAGATGACATGTCCTATAAAGTGGACATTTTGAATCTGTAACTGGAACTTCAAGAGCATCCCAAAGAGCTGGTGCTCTCGGAGTACATCTAGAACTATCCGTAGGTGTCTCGTGTGAACCTCCTCTGATGCCGAGTACACAAGGATGTAGTCGATGAAGACCACTATGAAATTATCCATTTACGGCTATAAGATCTGGTTCATTAGTCCCTTGAACATTCTGGGGTTGTTTTTCATTCCGAAAGGCATCATCATGTTCCCATACTGACCGTACCAGCACCTGAAATCCATCTTCGGTATATCCTCGTCCGAATGTTGTAACTGGTGATAACCTGATTGAATGTCACCCTTTGAGAACCACCATTCCCATCTCAGCTGATCAAAGAGGTCGTTGATTCTTGGTAGTGGATATTTATTCTTCACTGTCACTTAGTTCATGCATTGGTAATCCATGCACAACCTCAAACTACCATCTACCTTCTTTACAAACAAGATTGGGGCCTCCCATGGTGAAAAAATGGGTCTTAAAAAACCCTTTGCTACAAATCCTCCAACTGAACCCTCAGTTCGCGATGCTCTGTGGGAGACATCCGGTATACTGGGGAGGAAATCAGTGTCTTCCTAGGGTGTAAGATGATGAAAAAGTCAATTTTCCAATGTGGAGGTAGTCCTGGAACATATTTGGGAAAGACGTCCTTGTACTCTGCCACTACATCATGGATCTGAGAGATCACAACATCCACTGATCTGAGGGTAAGGCTATCCATCCCATGAGCGATCGACTGCACCCTCTATACATAAGCCCTTTCTGTGCTACTTGGGCCTCCTTTTCTCTGACAAATGAAAACCCCATCCCATCACAACGGACACACCACACTCTTCACCTAAAATAGTAAATTTGGGCTTGGAACAATGTTAACCAATCCAAGAGGAGAATTATTCCATAAGGCCTCGACGCTACCACCAAGAGGTTCCAACTGAAACTATCACCTCCAAGGGTAAGACCACACTATCTGCAAATGTGTGGGATCATCGAGTCTCCTCCCGCGGGTGTCTCCAAACATAAGGATTGAGTCAATGGTTCTCCTGGAATCTCAAGATTTCACCCAAGACATGTGGTGAGAAAGGAATGACTATAACTTGTGTCTATAAGCATGAAAAATAAGGTAGAGAGGACACAAATCGTACCTCATATCATCCCTATAGCCCATAGGTCAAACGCCTCAACTGCATGCAGCTATCCCCACCCCTATCCCTCAGCTCCCTGTGCCTGGTGCAGACCTCCTGGTGATGGTGGTAGAAGTAAGCCAAAGTGTATGCCACCACCTGTAACTCTCTATACTCCTCTTCCACGTCCCCTGCCTGGCAGGTCTATCTTCTCCTCTCTCTGCCTATGCCTCGGTGGTCTATCCATCGCTTCCCTTTTAGCAGCTTGATGTGTCGGACAGTCTCTAGTGATATGTACCCTACTGTCGCACACATAACACTACTTCTACCTAGGTTGACTGGATCCAACCTAAGAGCCCTGGAATGTCGATCCCCTGTCTTGAGGGCTCCTCTGACATCTCTCACGTCCGGATCCTTGCGTCCGACATCAGCTTCCTACCATTGTGGTCTCTGGACCTATCTGCCTGCTGCTGACTGTCGTCGACTCACTCTGCTCTGCCGAGAAGCTCTCAATCACCAATGCATTCTTGAGCACTCCATCATAAATCAAAATGCATAGAGAAATGACACTAGCTCATATTTCTCGCCTTAGACCTCGCTCAAAGGTCAGAGCTCTAAAGTACTGAACCCTGACCATATCCATCGAGTACTAGGCGAGGTTGGTGAAACTCAATGAATAGTCACGTACTGTCAAACTGCCCTACTAGAGTTGATGAAACATCTAGATGCATATGGCTCTAAGCGTAACTGGATAGCCTCCCTAAAGGGTCTCTCAAAATCAATCTATGAAAGAGTCTCCTCGTCGTGAGTCTGGGTGGTCAGAGTTTACCAACCTCCTGCCGAACCCTGAAGATTGCTCGCCCCTAGGACCACCATCTGGTCTGTTGGTGTCCTCACTAGACAGAAAACTCTGGTCACCGCCTCAAGTCATTCCTCAGCCACCTAAGGGTCGGAATCACGTTTGAACCTGAGGGGTCTCTATCTCTGGAACTCATGGAGGACGCTCAGCCTACACTCTTCTTCATTTGGTACTACAGGTACCACGAGTGTAACACCCTGATATTTTATGAGAAGTATTCCTTTTAATTTATTTTATGTATTTTGTTGTATGATACCCCAAGATTATCTTGCATTATATGCAACACTGTAATAGCTTGCAGTACATGCAACACTAATCTTGGATTGTGTTACACACAATTTCAAGTTCGTTTGATAGTAGTCATTCTATGCAACGTTGAGAGTATATATATATCTATTCAATGTATAAATGAAATATGGTTGGATTCTGTTATACGAAACAACAAAGTAGTCTTACATAACACACAACCCTGACTTGGCTTGTATTACATGCAATCGCGACCTTCCTCAATAGTGTGTGTTGTACGCAATATTAGGTTTCACTAAACAACGATATATTGTTATAATATTATGGACAAGCCATTATGAATAGTATTAACTACATTTTTAATTTTATAAAATTATTATTCATATTACATATTTTCTAGAACATGGTATAAGAACAAAATTAATTTTTCGGGTAAAATATGTGTTTTTCAAAAAAATGCAATTTTGCCGCCTTTTGATGGCGCACCCACTTTAAATCTAGTATTTGACATGTTTATAAGTTTAATTTGACAAAATAAAATTCTTTTTTGGAATCAAGATAAAAAAATTTACTTTGGATAAATTTTTCATATTATTCTGATAACTTTCATATTTTAATGAATAGTAAAAAATTCTATATTTTAATTAAAAACAAATTTTTTCATCAAAATAATTTATATGGTTAGATTATCTTTTTAAATGATTTTAAAGTGTAATTAGAATATATTTTTAGCATTTAATCCAATGTTGGTCATTGGAATTAATTTCACTTTGAAATTGGATATAAACAAGTATCAATCTTTTGATAGTTATTGTTTCTTAAAAACACGCAATTTGTTTTGATAACGGGAATTAATTTTAAAATTAATTAATTCAACTTCTATGTTTTGAATTTGGAAAAATAGACATCAATTTTGAATTTGGAATATCAAAAAACTATTAGGCTGAATTTTTGGAATTTTTCTAAAAAACGTCAGTTTTCGATGAATAGTGAAACCACTTAGTGGTAGATAAAAACTGAATTTTTCATTTAAATGAAATTTTACCACTTCTATGAATTGAATTTTGAAAATCTGAGAGACATAGTTAATATCAAGGACTAAAATGTGGTTCAATGAGATGCAAATATTTTTTTGGTGAATAGTAACTTTTAACTTTTATTTACCACAGTTAAAAGTAAATAGGATAATTAAGGGTAAAAATGATATTATTATTACCCTAACACATGTCTTAATTAAATTGGATAAGTGTAATTCGAACTAAAACAACATTAGGAATAAAATATGACCATTTAGGTCCACCTGGATTAGATTAGGACATTTATTATTAATTTATTTAAAAAAGTGTTAAAATAGTTAAAATCAAAGTTTAATAACGAAATAATTTTTAATATAGGGTTATACATAAGATAAATTTGACTATAAATATTCATTATAATTCTAAAACTCTTTTATACTTAATGGTATTTTATTTATAATTATTGGAAATTAAATAATCTAAGTTATTTATGAAACAATGGTGATGCAGTAATTACTTAAATAATCAAATATTAAAATAATTAATATTATAAATACCCAAATAAATGTAATTTGAGACTTTTTATGAATTCCACTAATTTTCTAGGTCAATATGACATGTTATAATTGATTTAATTAACTTTCTTCGAACTAATAATTCTTTTATGATTTTCACAAAAATCAATTACCAAATAGTGTCAAAATTGACATAAAATAGTTTTTAAAACAAATATTATATTATTAATTGTTATTTTATTCCTAAAAATATCAGGCTAGACCAAATGACTTAGATAAGGTTATATATATTAATAATAAACAACTTGGGGTTTTTTTGGCTTATTATAGTATGTTTATTAACCATATATTGTAAGAAAACAAGAAGACATGGTAAAAGTAAAATTACTTAACTTAAAGTTAAATCTAAATGATAATGTTAAAATAGAAACCTAAACTTGTCTGGATTATATTGGATGAGAGGATTTCTACCCATACCCACCTTAGCTTTAAAATAAATCAATTTGGAGCTATTAAAAACTGAATATGGCATTATAATAAAATAATAGTTTTAGTTTTTCCATTGGTGCCCCTCTCCTCCCATTTAAAAGGGCACCCCTTCCCTCTTATTTTCTCACCGTTTTGAGCCTTGATGCTCGGCCAACCCATGCCAATTTCTCTTCTCCACTTCCATAGAAACATCATATAGGTCCTTGTATTCTTTAAAGACCATCTTTAGTGCCCTAAGATGAGGTTAAGAAGAGGCGCTTCAAAGAAGAGGTAATGTTCGTTACCGATTCTTTCAACATTATTTCTTCTTCTACATATTCTTATTTAGTTGTTTCATTATTAAGTAATAACATAAGTATCAATAATATACTTATATTTTCTTATAAGTATGAAACAACCCTATTTCACCATCTATCCATCCTACGGAAAACGAAATCACCACACGTGCGTACGTATGGAATACCGTCTCCACGCCGTGGTGTAATCTATTTTCCACCACCACCTTACTTGGATGGGTATAATGGTGTAAATAAATAACTATATATGATTATTTTAAAGTTATATTGATTCTGAAATATTATACATACACTTCAATAAAATTCCACGATATTGGGAATGATATCATCGCTTGTGCGTACGTACGGACTACCGTCTCCACGACGCGATGATATTCATTCTCCATATTAACCATTCATGAATGATTATAAAGTATATATAATAAGTAATCATGAAATACATGACATAATAATGATACTGGATTTATTTATATATATATATATATATATGTATGTCATATACTTAATTCCATTCAATTCAATAAGGAAACGAAAACAGCGTTCTTGCTTACATATGGACTACCGTCTCCAGGAACAGTGTATTTCATTCCATTTATCAATTGATCATATATATACGTATATTCTGAATATATATTACATATAAATCACGTTTTACACTTTGTAATTAAGTAAATCAGGATATAAGTAATAATATCAAGAACAACAAGTCCAAACATGTATGATAAATAAAACGATTTTACCCAAAACACTGCTTTAACATGGAACTTACAAAAGAACGGGTAATATAAATTATTAAGTGAACCATATATGATATCATAACAATGAATATGATTCTGTAATAATTAAATGATAGTATTTAAATCATTATAAAGTATGTTCAGATACATACGAAGCATATTAGACCTAAGGTAAGGGATAACTATTCCAATCTCATTCTTATCCGAGATTGTTTATTCGTAAGTATTTACCGGGGTTATTGTTATCATCCATGTCCATGTTTCCTAACAATGGTTTAATGTATTTTTAATGTCCTTTTTAACCATTTTTGACATTTAATACATGGTATGTAAGCAATCTTTCTTTTTTTAACCATACGAAGTACTTTATGACTTTTCCGAAAAAAGTACGAGAAGAATGTTATTTTTAACTTATACGGCATGAAAGGATTTTTAAGGTTTTATAAAGACTTATTTTCATGAAGATTCCTCCAAAATATTTCATTACTATTTTCAAGAAAATCCTTTTCTTTTAAAATTGCATGAAATTTTGTGAAAAGAAAATGATTTTGAAGAAGAAAGGATATTTTCCTCAAGAATTCATTTCAAGTGTTTTATCAAAACCATTTTTCATCTAAGATGTCATTATTTAATATGTGTATGTTTCAAGTATAATGTCTCTATAATTTAAATGGTTTCAATTATCTTATTATGAAATGATATCCATTTCTTTTATATGGATTATGTGATGATGGGAGGATGTTTATGAAACCCATTTTATTTATTGGGTTTTTATGAATGATGTATGTTTATTTTGTGGAACAAGTAAGAATTATTTCATTATGATATTGGTGGTACCTAAATCTCCCTCTAATTCATTGGGTAAAGATTTATATCTCATGAGATAGACATGTCTGGAATGACAAGGTAAACCGGTTCAGTAATACAATACTGGAATGAGGAGTGAACTCAATTCAGAAAGGGACTCTGTCAACTAAGTTGGTCTTGGCAGTAATGCCTTGGCTACTATAGAAATCATATCATGTGCTTAATGTTTTTCCACAATTACAAGTTTTATTCCAATTCTAATTTATCATGATTAATGTTTCTTCATGATCTATGCCTTACGTACTGCCATGTTTTGTGTCATTGCTCAAGAGTTTGATGTTTAGATTTTATGCTCATGTTTTTTTTACATTAAAATGTCTAAGGATAGTTTTATATTCTCTATGCTTACCATTATTGAGCATTTGAGCTCACCTTTTATATGTTTTCTCTTCCCCAAGATTTAAAGAAAGGTTTTAGGTAAGAAAAAAAGGGGAAGATCATTAATGGAGATGTTGAAGATCTTTCACCACGTTTAGAAGATAATATTTCGAGTTTCCAAAGTCACTAAACTATTACGATCCTTGTGTGTATATTTTTGTTATGTATTAAGTATTCCGAAAATGTAATGTAATGTCCATGTATGTCAGGCTTTTGGGTCTCTACAGTTGGTATCAGTGGAAAGGTTTAGTTAACCTTTGGAAACTAGGATGCAAAAACATTAGTGAGATCCCTAGAGATATTTATAAGGTATGTCTAGAGATGTCCCTTAGGTTAAGTATAAGTACAGGTTATAGTACTAGAATTACGGTACCAATCTATGAATTAAACCTAAGATGTTAGATATTGATGTTACTTCCCCTTTATTATGTTGTTTTACCTATCATAATTTTTTCCTCTCACACTATTCTTGTTGGGTTTTAGAAAATGGCTGGAAAGAGGAAGATTCACAATAATGGAGAATATGATGGACAATGGAATGATATTCCTCATGATCAAGAAAATGAAATGATATTTGTAAGGTGAAACATCATTATTATGCCTACCCATAAATCTCATAATATGATCAATAATCTTAGCTTTGGTAAGTTTCCTGACTCAGCTAATAAGAGAAAGATGGAGTTTCATGATGATCATAGAGAAAAGAAAGATCAATTTCCCTCATGTATGTCATGTGGGAAGATGCATCAAGGGGAATGTTTCAAAGGAACTGGAAGATGCTTTGGGTGTGGAAAAGAAGGACATAAATCTAGTAAGTGCAAAGGAAAAGGTTCAGTTAACTCCCTGGACAAAGATAATTGTATTGCTAAGACATCAACAATGGTTAAGTGTTTTAAATGTGGAATGTACGGGAATTATGGAAACCAATGCCCTAAGGAAAAATATCATAAAGAGAATCACCATGGTCATATGGGTAGTATTAATGTGGATGATGATAAAGAAACTACAAATGATATGCGAGATGAACGAATTGTTGAAGCTCAGTCAATGGTTTAAGAAGGTAGTGGAATGATTACAGGTTTATCAAGAGTAATGTTGTATACGTAATCTCATGGTACTACGGAATAAAGAGACATCTAAGGATTATTACACTGTTGCCTCTCCTTATGTTTTCAAAGTGTATGATGAATGGTAACGATAACTATGAAAGGTTATTCAGATATTTTGGGAAAGCACCTATTATGCGCATAAAGAAGTGAAAAGGAGATAATGAAATGTTTGATAGTATTAATGAGATCATGAATTATGTAAGGAAAAAGTGATATCATGGTTTGAGTATATAGAATTTTTGGGATTTTAGTATGTGGAAAGAGTTAACTTTTGACAGCATTCATGTTTTCACTATGGTTCAATGTGTATTCATTTTTCAAGAGAATACATTTTTAAGGTATTCACATGATTGGAATGTGATCAACAAGATATATCGGGGATAAATGATGGTATTCACATGCTCGGTAGATGACATTTCCAGTAATATTTTTCTTTATACAATGAGATTAGACATATGTATTTTGGATAAGCCTAAAGATTGGAATGGATTATGTTGGACACACGTTAGTATTTTTTAAGGCTAGAACTTTTTTCGATATTATTGATAGAATGTTATAAGGATGTAATTTTAGAAAAAGGACAACTTGCAGGACGGGCGAAAACCCATTGCGTCGGAAAAATTTGTGGGAATCGAACCCACAACAGAAGTGCGACTGGCCTTTATCACACACCACTGGCTTACAAGAAGTCCTTGGTTAGTAGAAACTAGTTTTATTTTATTAAGCGGTATGATAGATGAAGTATAATTCCATTTTTGGAATCATATACGATTAACCACACAGTAGATGTACTTATGTATATTTGATAATTGTTTCTAACCTTTTGTTTGAAATAGATGGAATGACTCATCATTCTATCACATGATCTGCTTACACTTCATGAATGACAAATTCAACTTCACTTCTTTAGGAGATGAAGTGGAAATTGTTCAAGGCACGAACAACAGTGAGATTGAACCAAAATCAAGTAAGTATTTCTTTTGATTCAAAAATTATTCAACATTAGAGAAATGATCATGAAAACCAAAAATGTTGTCATAGTGCCCTTATATATGATGAATCAGATGGTACCTTATATCATCAAAAATCTATGGCTTTGTGATTGTTGGCTTTTTCATAGCCATGTTCTCTACCACACTCCATCAGAACATGATGTTTCGATTTCTCTTCCATATCTATATCTTCACCTATGATCTCCCATGAGGAAACCCAGTGATGAGTTAATTTTGGTAACTGTTATGTTTCATACATCACTTTTTAAAATCATGTTTTATTATGTGGGTTTCTATTAAAGAAACTTTCAAGTAGTAGACCATTTATATCCCCGACGAATTTTGAGGGCGAAATTCATTTTAAGGCGGGTAGAATGTAACACCTCGAGATTTTATGAGAAGTATTATTTTTAATTTATTTGATGTATTGTGTTGTATGATACCCCAAGATTATCATGCATTATACACAACACCATATTAGCTTGTAGTATATGCAACAATAATCTTGGATTGTGTTACACACAATTTCAAGTTCGTTTGATAGTAGTCATTCTACAGAACATTGAGAGTATATATATATATATTCAACATATAAATGAAATATGGTTGTTTTCTGATATACTAAACAAGAAAGGAGTCTTTCACAACACGAAACCCTGACTTGACTTGCATTACACGCAATCACGACCTTCCTCGATAGCGTGTGTTGTACGCAATATCAGGTTTCACTAAACAAAGATATACAGTTATAATATTATGGAAAATCCAGTATGAATAGTATTAACTAAATTTTGAATTTTATAACATTATTATTCAACTTACATATTTTCTAGAACATGGTATAAGAACAAAATAAATATTTCGGGTAAAATAAGTATTTTTCAAAAAAATGCAGTTTTGCTGCCTTTTGATGGCGCACCCACTTTAAATCTGGTTTTTGACATGTTTAGAAGTTCAATTTGACAAAATAAAATTCTTAATTGGAATCAGGATATAAAAATTTACTTTGGATAAATTTATCATATTATTCTAATAACTTTCATATTGTAATGAATAGTAAAAACACGCTATATTTTAATTAAAAACAACTTTTTTCATCGCAATAATTTATATGGTTAGATTATCTTTTTAATTTGTTTTAAAGTGTAATTATAATATATTTTTACCATTTAATCCAATGTTTGTCATTGGAATTAATTTCACTTTGAAATTGGATATAAACAAGTATCAATCTTTTGATAGTTATTGTTTCTTAAAAACACGCTATTTGTTTTGATAACTGGAATTAATTTTAAAATTAATTAATGCAACTTCTATGTTTTGAATTTTAAAAAATAGACATCAATTTTGAATTCATAATATCAAATAATTCTTAGGATTAATATTTGGTATTTTTCTGAAAAACTTCAATTTTCGATGAATAGTGAAACCACTTCGTGGTAGATAAAAAACTGACTTTTTCATTTAATTGAAAATTTACAACTTCTGTGAATTGAATTTCAAAAATCCGAGAGACACGGTTAATATCAAAGACTAAAATGTAGTTCAATGAGATGAAAATATTTTCTGGTGAATAGTAACTTTTTACTTTTATTTACCACGGTTAAAAGTAAATAGGATAATTAAGGGTACAAATGATATAATTATTACCCTAACACATGTCATAATTCTATTGGATAAGTTTAATTCGACTAAAAATAACCTTAGGAATAAAATATGACCATTTAGGTCCACTTGGATCAGATTAGGACATTTATTATTAATTTATTTAAAGAAGTGTTAAAATATTTAAAATCAAAGTTTAATAACAAAATTATTTTTAATATTTTTTTATACATAAGATAAATTGGACTATAAATATTCATTATAAAGATAATAAAATTTATTTCTTAATTTTATTTTATTTATAATTTTTAGACATTAAATAATTTATGTTATTTATGACACAATGGTGATGCAATAATTACTTAAATAATGAAATATTAAAATAATTGATATTATAAATTCTCAAATAAATTTAATTTGAGACTTTTTATGAATTCCCCTAATTTCATAGGTAAATATGACATGTTAGGGTTGATTTAATTAACTTTTTCTGAACTAATCATTCTATTATGATTTTCACAAAAATAAATTACCAAATAGTGTCAAAATTGACATCAAATAGTTTTTAAAACAAATATTATATTATTAATTGTTATTTTTTTCATAAAAATCTAAGGTTCAACCAAATGACTTAGATAAGGTTATATATATTAATAAAAAAAACTATTTGGAGTTCGTTTTGCTTGTTATAGTATGTTTATTAACCATATAGTGTAAGCAAACAAGAAGACACGGTAAAAGTAAAATTATTTAACATAAAGATAAATCTAAATGATAAGGTTAAACTAGAAACCTAAACATGTATAAATTCTATTTTATGAGATTATTTCGACCCCTACCCACCTTAGCTTCGAAATAAATCAATTTGGAGCTATTAAAAACCGAATACGACTTTATAATAAAATAATATTTTTAGTTTTTCCAAAGGCGCCCCTCTCCTCTCTTACAAAAGGGCACCCATTCCCTCTTCACTTCACCCCATTTTGAGCCTTGATTATCGTCCAACCCCTTCCAATTTCTCTTCTCCACTTCCCTAGAAACATACTAGAGGTTTTGGTCTTCTTCAAATACCATCTTTAGTTCCCTAAGAGGAGGTTAAGAAGAGGCACTTCAAAGAAGAGGTAATGTCCGTTACTGATTATTTAAACTTTGTTTATTCTTCCACTTCTTCTTATTTAGTTGTTTCATTATGAAGTAATAACATAAGTATAAATCTTATACGGATATGTTATTATAAGTATGAAACAACCCTATTTCACCATCTATCCATCCTACGGAAAACGAAATCACCGCATGTGCGTACGTACGGAATACCGACTCCACATCGTGGTGTAATCTATTTCCCACCACCACCTTACTTGGATGGGTATAATGGTGTAAATAAATAACTATATATGATTATTTTAAAGTGATATTGATTCTGAAATATTATACATACACTTCAATACAATTCAACGATCATGGGAATGATATCATCGCTCGTGCGTACGTACGGACTACCGTCTCCACGGCGCGATGAGATTCATTCTCCATGTTAACCATTCATGAGTGATTATAAACTATATATAATAAGTAATCATGAAATATATTAAATAATAATGATACTGGATTTATGTATATATATATTTATGTCATCAACTTAATTCCATTCAATTCTATAAGGAAACGAAAACAGCATTCATACGTACATACAGCCTACCATCTCCATGAACATTGTATTTCATTACATTCATATATGTATATTCTGAATATATATTACATATAAATCATGTTTTAAACATTGTAATTAATTAAATCAGGATATAAGTAATAATATCAAGAACAACAAGTCCAAACATGTATGATAAATAAAATGATTTTACCCAAAACGCTGCTTTAACATGGAACTTACAAAAGAACGGGAAATATAAAGTCATAAGTGAACCATATATGATATCATAAAAATGAATATGATTCAGTAATAAGTAAATGACATTATTTAAATCATTATACAGGAGGTTCAGATACATACGAAACATATCAGAATTAAGGCAAGGGATAACTATTCCAATCTCGTTCTTATCCGAGATTGTTTATTCGTAAGTATTTACTGGGGTTATTATTATCATCCATGTCCATGTTTCCTAAAAATGGTTTCACGTATGTTTAAAGACTTTTTTAACCATTTTTACTTATAATACTTGGTATGTAAGCAATATTTCTTTTTTTTAACCATACAAGGTACTTTTTTACTTTTACGACAAACGTACGATAAGAATGTTATTTTTAACATATAAGGCATGAGAGGATTTTTACGGTTTTATAAAGCCTTATTTTCATGAATCTTCCTCCAAAATATTTCATGGATATTTTCAACAAAATCCTTTTCTTTTAAAATAGCATGACATTTTGTGAAAAGAAAATTATTTTGAAGAAGAAGGGATATTTTCCTCAAGAATTCATTTCAAGTGATTTATCAAAACCATTTTTCATCTAAGATGACATTTTTTCATATGTGTATGTTTCAAGTATAATGTCTCTATGATTTACATGGTTTCACTTTTCTTATTATGAAATGATATCCATTTATTTTATATGGATTATGTGATGATGTGATGATGTTTATGAAACACATTTTATTTATTGGGTTTTTATGAATGATGTATGTTTATTTTGTAAGGACCCGTAAAATTCAAGGGAACGTTTTTCTTAATTTTCTTTAGAATTTTACAAGAGCGCAGTTTCTGACGGAACCTGATTCCGATGCCCGGTGTGCCTGGAATCAATTCCCGAAGTTTGGCTCGGGTACGTTCAATGAACGAACGAGCGAGAATTTCTAACTTTTGAACCAGTGCCCGTAACCGAATTCTGAGGGCACCGATGAACTCGCAGCGCCGATTTTCGCTTAAAGAGACCTTTTCCGAGGTTGCGTTTTATGCGGGTTGAGAGTTAGTTTTGGGAAAATAAAAATAAAGTTAAATAAAATGTGGAAACACATTTTATTTTTAACTATGTTGGTTATATCCTCCCAAAGGGAGTTAGAGGTGGGACCCACATCCACTTAACCTCCCTTGAGAGGATTAAGTGTAGTGGGGCCCACACGAAGCCTAACTCCTCATCACCCCTTAAAACTCCCATATAACTCCTCTCTTATTAATTTGACAACTTGTTTAATTAATGAGGTGAGTTAAGTGTGGTTTAATTGAATTTTAACCTTTTGAAATTCTTGCCAACACCTTGCATTTAATTAATTAAACCAACTTAATTAATTATTTTGAGTGTTTGATTTCTTTTGAAATCATTTTGCCAACATTAAAATGAGAGATCCTATTCTTCTCTTTGGGTTGGCATAAACTTTGCGGGGAGAATAAGGAGAGGAGAAGAACCTTTAGAAGACCTTCAAACCTCTCGAAGAAGAACGATCCACGTCTCCAAAGAATGTGAAGCATCACCTTCTACCTTCATCAACCGGAGCAAGGAAGGGAAGCATTGCCGCCCACAAAGTATTCTGAGAGTGTCGACTTGACTTCACCGAGCACTTCTTCCACCAACGTTGACGGAACGACGCCGTTTCCGCGACGCCCGACGTGCGACATCTTTTATCAAGTAGGGGATTTGTTGTTGTTTTATTTAATTATTTCCATTACTGATTCTAGAATGTCGAACATCGAGGATAACGAATAAATGTTATCGTTTAACAAGAGGGGGGTCAGACCTCACAAACACGGCCGAACCCCCCTCCTATGTTCATATTTGTTTCCTTTCGGATGGAACGGGATGGTGTGGTGCTGTCGCACCACGCGGGAACCGCACGACAATTATTGCGCGGTGCCGTCGCGCCGCGTCAAAAGAAATCGAAGGTTCCGCAGCTGGAGCGGGGCCATGGCGGAGGGGCGTGGTGTCGTCGCACCGCGCCGGACGACGAAGGCCGCGGCCGGTTCCGGGCCACGGTGGAACAAGATGACCGGCGGCCAGTTGGGCCGCCGGTGTCGGAAGCCGAAAGGGGACCGGCCTTTGCCTGTCCCGTTGAGGAAGAACCGGCCGACCAGGTCGGGCTGGCCGGAAGGGAGAAGAACCGGGGGAATTTAATTCCCCCGGCCAGCAAAACGGCCCCCCATAATGAGGGGGGGTGGCAGCTTCAAAAGGGGGGGGGGGGGGCAAGCGCCCCCCGTTTTTCCAACAGCTTGGCCTTCGGCCGAGCTGCCAACGCGCCCAGCCCGCTGCACCGGACCGGCTCTTGGCCGGTCTGCCAGGCCGGGCCGGGCCACGCCGCACCGGGCCGAGCCGGGACGTGTTGGGCTGGGTCGACCCTTTCCAGGGAGGGTCGACCCAGTTCGGGCCAACCGGGGGGTCTCGGGCCGGGACGGCCCGGGCCCGAAACCCCCGTTACCGAGCGGTTTGGATTCAAATGCCCATAACATGGGCTATGGATCTCCAAACGTCACTCCGTCAGCGGCGATGCAATCTTTGGATTGATACGGTCGTTTCGGTATATCACACTCAAGGTTTCGGAATACTTTGAGTTTGGCCGGGTTGGTTCGTTCACGAAACCAACCGGGCCCTCGGAGCGGAAACGCTCATATCTTGAGCTACGGACGTCCGATTGACGTGTCGTCAGCTATATTTATTTCCTCTTAGTAAGACGGATATTTTGGCATACTCTGCCCGAGGTTTGGATGCAGGTGGAGTACAGTCGGGTTGGTTTTTCCTTAAAAACCAACCGGGCCCCTGGAATGGAAAAGCCAATAACTCTCAGACCGGGCGTCCGATTGACGCGCCGTCTGTTGCGTTGAGTTCCGGTTGACGATACGGAACTTTTGGATACATCAACTCTGGACTTTGTGACAGTTGATGTATCAGCCTCTCGGCTCGTGGAGCGGACCCTCCCGAACGAGCTTGCTGTGTGCGGGAACCCTAGAGCTGGCTGCGACTGCTACTGTGACTGCGACGACGACTGTGCAGAGATCCTCAGTGGATTCGACGACGACGACTACAGCACTCAGCGATCCTGTGTGGATCAGTGCTACCGATCCTGTGTGGGTCTGATCCTGTGTGGGTCAGCACTCAGCGGTCCTGTGTGAACCAGCGCCTAAAGATTCTGTGTGGGTCCAATCCTGTGTGGGTCTTTGTGGGGGTTAGAACCTATCGATCATTTGTTGGTCCGACGACTTAGATGGATCAGTGATCATCTCTATTGTCTACCGAAGAAGTTTACATGTGTGAGCTGAATCCTGTTTACCTTCCTGTGTGGATTGTGTTGTTCTATCCTGTGTGGATTACATTTTTCTTTCCTGTGTGGAATACGTATACTTTCCTGTGTGGACTGAGTTGTACTTGGGCTCGGAGGTTGGAGCGTATTGGAATTGATGACTTAGGTATATGTATGGAAATATACCTAAGCAGTGTCGGTTGTTACTTCGTGCTTGTATCTTTTTTTTGTGGTTTATCCTTTGTGGATTTTAGGAGACCTTCGGGGGTCTCGGGGTCCCTACTGAGTAGCTTATACTCACCCCTGCACGGGCTATGCCCGCTCTACGTTGTGTTGGTTGCAGACGACGGACAGCATTGATCGTGGTTGAGGCTTGCAGAGCAGGACAGTACCTGGAGGTGGACCACTGGGCGGGATGTACTCATAGCATACGGCGGGACCCGAGGAGTAGTGGAGCTATCTGTACCCACCCTTCAGGTGAGATTTCTAGTGGACAGCTCAGCGTAGCGGCTTTTAGTTTACAGTTTCTGTTTTCCCTTTCAAGTTGTACTTTACATTTGGGTTTCTATTTCCAGCCCCTTTTACTTTTCCGCACTTTCATTTGTACTCTGTTTTTACTTAGTGTTTACTTTTCCGCTTGCTTACTTTGTGGTTCTTGTTTACTTTACAAAGGCAATACCTCCCCTTTTTACCAGGATTTACGCCTTGGTGCTAGTCGCCAGCCCCTGGCCTATGGAAGGCGGGCTTAGGGTAGTCACGACACGGGCCCCGAGGACGGGTCATGACAAATTGGTATCAAAGGAGTTCGGTTATACCGTGAACTCTGATATTTTCTATGTGAAGCAACAATGTTTAGCGTATTGAGTATGGTTATCAGTCCTGCGAGTCCAGTGTTGGTGCGGCGGCTGACGTATCCGTACACCAGGACCCTGACTTCTGATTTCTGACTTAATGCACGAAAACATTGAGTGCGTGTGTGTTTCAAGTTTTCTTTGTGATTACCTTATATCAGCTCACCAGGTATTCTGTTCTGACCATGGCACAACTGTTTCTTTTTCATGATGGCCCCACGACGGCAGCCATCTAGGGTTCCGAGAGTCGAGCGTGTTGACAGCCCACCGAGTGATGAGGCCTCAGTGCAGGGCCCTTTGTCAGTAGTGGCACCGGCGGTAGCTTTACCCGCCGAGCCCCTGATACTTCCAGCACCAGCCACTGATGATGCACGTCGCCTCAGCGCACTGCATGAGTTTCAGAGCCAGTGACCGCCCAGGTTTCGTGGGGAGATGGACCCCCAGGCAGCCGAGGACTGGCTGGAGGCAGTCGTACGAGTTTTCATGCTAGTGAGGACACCAGCAGACCTCATGGTGATCCTCGCTGCGATCCTACTGCACGCAGCAGCGGGCCGATGGTGGAGGTTGATGCTCCAGGTGCACGATGAGGCATCTCTACTTTGGAAGGACTTTGAGAGCCTCTTCCGCTCTGAGTTTGTCCCAGCCATCCTCCGTGCGGTGGGCATTCAGGAGCTTTTTCAGCTGCGGTAGGGCAGCATGACGGTCGCTCAGTACTCGGAGAAATTTACTGATCTCTCGCGCTACTCGACCGACATGGTACGGGACCCATTCTTCTGGGCCCGGACCTTTGAGCAGGGTTTGAGACACGAGATCAAGGCATCACTGATCTCCCTTAGCATACCGACTCGGAAAAGAGTACTGGAGCGGGCCCTTTTGATTGAGAGCTTTCTTGCTGAGTCTACACTAGCGCTGAGACCCACCGCAGGGCGGCACGTGGCAGAGTCTTCTGCAGCAGGCAGTCGACGGATGACTCAGGGGTCCAGGTAGACTAGACCCTCAGGCAGACGACCTCAGGACACTGGCTCAGTAGTGCGGGGCACACAGCGCGGAGCCAGTCTTTCGAAAGGCAGAAAGTGCTACTCGTACAGCGGGCAGGGCCACATGGCTCGTGACTGCCCAACCCGCCGTGCCGAGGAGCAGCAGACGGTTGAGGGACCACCGAGGCAGAGGCAGAGGGTCGACCATGGTGGTCTGCAGGGATGAGGTAGACGAGGCATAGGATCTATCCGAGCAGCAGGTGGTGGGCGACGCTTTGAGGCTCTACTACCACCACCACCAGGAGGTCCACCCCGACCACAGGGAGCTGGTGGGCAGAGACAGGCACAGCTCCAGGTAGCAGAGGCCTACGACCAAGGTGCGCCCGAGATGATTCGAGGTACTATCTGTGTCTATTACACCCTTTCTGCAGTTCTTATAGACACAGGAGCGAGTCACTCTTTCATAGCCGCTGCCCTTGTTTGGAGCTCGGAGATTCCGACAGAGCCGTTGGCTCGATCCTTATGGCTAGAGACTCCTACGGGAGCAGACTCGACGATTACGCACTGGTTCTGGCAGTGTGAGCTTACTCTAGGAGGCGAGAGCTTCGGCTGAGGTCTTCTTGTAGCAGCGTCGAGGCCTTAAGACGTCATCTTGGGCATGGATTGGTTATCTATGGTCCATGCTCAGATTGACTGTTTTAGGCGCAAGGTGCGATGTGTACGCACCGACGGGAGCAGGTTCACCTTCACCGGTGAGAAGGGAGCCTTTGAAGCACAGGATGGACTTCCGCAGAGGAGAGGACATCCCATCACTCATCAGTTGGCTAGCCTCATCCTAGGAGCAGTTGACGTACGGAGTCCTGGTTTTCCTGCAGTGGTGGATCAGTTTGCGGACGTCTTCCCCGACGACGTTCCAGGGCTACCTCCTCGTAGAGAGGTAGACTTTTATATTGACCTGTACCCCGGGACAGCTCCGATATCGACTCCAGCATATAGGATGGCCCTCGCCGAGCTTTGAGAGCTACGGGTACAGTTGGAGGACTTTCAGGGCAAGGGGTTCATCCGACCAAGTGTTTCACCCTGGGCTTCCCCGATTTTGTTCACCAAGAAGGCGGACGGGAGCTTGCGACTTTCTGTTGACTATCGTCGCTTGAACCAGGTGACAGTGAGGAACAAGTATCCGCTACCGGGGATTAATGACCTCTTTGATCAGCTCAAGAGAGCACAGTGGTTCTCAAAGATAGACCTCAGGTCAGGCTATCATCAGCTCAGAGTTAGAGACGAGGACGTGCAGAAGACAGCCTTCAGATGTCGGTATGGCCACTATGAGTTCATGGTTATGCCCTTCGGCATGACCAATTCTCTAGCAGTGTTCATGGCCCTCAAGAACAGGATCTTTCAGCCATACCTCAATCGATTTGTCATGGTCTTCATCGACAACATTTTGATTTACTCGGCGACTGAGGAGGAGCACGCCTACCACTTACGGGTTGTACTAGACACACTCTGAGAGAACCAGCTTTATGGTAAGCTCTCGAAGTGCCAGTTTTGGATACGTGAGGACCACTTCATGGGACACGTCATCTCTGAGGCGGGATTTGCAGTGGATCCTGCGAAGATCGAGGCAGTGTCAGCTTGGGAGCCACCCAGGAGCGTGACAGAGGTTTGGAGTTTCTTGGGATTAGCTGGATACTACCGGAGATTCGTGCCTAACTTCTCTAGAGTTACGGAACCAGTCACAACTTTGATGAAGAAGGGGAAACCCTTCGTGTGTTCAGACATATGTCAGCAGAGCTTCCAGGAGCTGAGACAAAGATTGACCAGCCCACCTATCTTGAGGTTGCCTAAGGAGGGAGTAGGCTACGTAGTCTACTGCGATGCATCAGGGACCGAACTCGGATGTGTCCTGATGTAGGAGCGGGTAGTGATCGCCTATGGATCACGTCAGTTGAGGCCGCATGAGCAGAACTACTCTACCCATGACCTGGAGTTAGCAGCAGTGGTCTTCGCTCTGAAGACATGGCGACACTACCTGATGGGCGAGCACATTACAGTTTTTTCTGATCATCAGAGTCTCAGGTATATCTTCTCGCAGAAGGAGCTGAATCTGAGACAGCGGCGATGGCTTGAGTTCCTCCAGGACTATGACTTTGAGATAGTATATACTCCTGGGAAGGGAAACGTATTAGCCGATGCCCTCAGCAGGAGCACGGGCATTCACCTACTTGAGGAGGCAACAGAGCAGCTAGAATCTTTGCGGATATCCTTCGTGGATAGAGATGGAGCAGCCTTCCTTCAGTCTCTCACAGTCACTCCTCCACTTCAACAGCGGGTCAGAGAGGCATAGCGTGGGGATGCTGACTGTGAGACGCAGCGTGCACAGATATCCTCAGGACAGACACCTGATGTTTTCACCATTGGAGCAGAGCACGAAATCCTTTTCAGAGGACATACCATGGTACCAGTTGCTTTATGGGAGGAGGTGCTGAGAGAGTTTCACACTTCTCCCTTGGCGGTACATCCCGGATGGCGAAGATGTACCAGGATCTCAGACGACAGCACTGGTGGCCAGGCATGAAGAAGGCTGTAGCAGAGTTCGTTTCTCGATGCCTCACCTGCCAGTAGGTGAAGGCTGAGCACCAGGTACCATCAGGCTTGGTACATCCCTTGGAGGTCCCGGAGTGGAAGTTGGATGGGATATCTATGGACTTCGTGACTGGACTTCCACACACTTCTAGAGGTCACGACTCCATCTGGGTGATTGTCGACCGACTCACCAAGTCGGCTCACTTCTTACCCATCTGAGAGTAGGGCTCAGTGGAGAGCTTGGGACGACTTTATGTTTAGGAGATTGTATGACTTCATGGTGTGCCATCATCTATCGTCTCCGATCGAGATGCTCTCTTTACTTCCCAGCATTGGAAGGGATTACAGGAGGTGTTTCGGACGCAGCTACTTCTGAGTACAGCCTTTCACCCTCAGACAGATGGTCAGACGAAGAGGACCATTCAGACTCTCGAGGACATGCTCCACGCATGTGTCCTCGACTTTGGTCATAGCTTGGAGGACCACCTACCCTTGGTGGAGTTTGCGTACAACAACAGCTACCACTCCCCCATCGGGATGGCACCGTACGAGGCATTGTACAACCGACCTTGTAGATCTCCATTGTGCAGGACAGACCCTGAGGAGTCAGCACTTGTGGGAACAGAGATGGTCCAAGCCATGACAGAGAAGGTTCAGGTCATCCAGGAGAAGATGAGGATAGCTCAGAGCCGGCAGAAGTCATATGCTGACAGGAGGCGGAGGCCACTAGAGTTCGAGGATGGCGACCACGTCTTCTTGCGGGTCTCACCTCGACGTGGTATACGAAGATTTGGCCAAGGTGGCAAGTTATCTCCGCACTTCATCGGACCCTTCCAGGTCCTCAGTAGGATTGGTGAGGTGGATTATCGCATGGCTCTACCACCTCAGTTGCACCGAGTGCACGACTTCTTCCACGCATCTTAGTTGAGGAGATATGTGCATGACCCGATGCACATCATTGACCATGGGGAGCTTGATGTTGACGATGGGGCGACTTTTACGGAGGTTCCAATGGATATCGAGGATCGACAAGAGCGGGTCCTATGTGGATTGGTGATTCTTCTAGTGCGCATCAGATGGCAGCATGGGAATCTCCAGGAGATGCGTGCTCAATACCCTCATTTTTTTCCTAGTTTTGATGTATCTTTACGGGTACGTAAAGCCCTGAGGTGGGAGTAATGTAAAGACCCATAAAATTCAAGGGATTTTTTTTCTTAATTTTCTTTAGAATTTTACAAGAGCGCAGTTTCTGACGGCACCTGATTCCGAGGCCCGGTGTGCCCGGAATCAATTCCCGAATTTTGGCTCGGGTACGTTCAGTGAACGAACGAGCGGGAATTTCTAGCTTTTGAACCAGTGCCCGGAATCGAATTCTGAGGGCACCGATGAACTCGCAACGCCGATTTTAGCTTAAGGAGATCTTTTCCAATGTTTCGTTTTATGCGGGTTGAGAGTTAGTTTTGGGGAAATTAAAATAAAGTTAAATAAAATGTGGGAACACATTTTATTTTTAACCATGTTGGTTATATCCTCCCAAAGGGAGTTAGAGGTGGGACCCACATCCACATAACCTCCCTTGAGAGGATTAAGTGTGGTGGGGCCCACACGAAGCCTAACTCCTCATCACCCCTTAAAACTCCCATATAACTCCTCTCTTATTAATTTGACAACTTGTTTAATTAATGAGGTGAGTTAAGTGTGGTTTAATTTAATGTCATCCTTTTGAAATTCTTGCCAACACCTTGCATTTAATTAATTAAACCAACTTAATTAATTATTTTGAGTGTTTGATTTCTTTTGAAATCATTTTGCCAACATTAAAATGAGAGATTCTATTCTTCTCTTTGGGTTGGCATAAACATTGTGGGGAGAACTAAGGAGAGGAGAAGAACCTTTAGAAGACCTTCAAACCTCTCGAAGAAGAACGATCCACATCTCTAAAGAACGTGAAGCATCACCTTCTACCTTCTTCAACCGGAGCAAGGAAGGGAAGCACCGCCGCCCACAAAGTATTCTGAGAGTGTCGACTCGACTTCACCGAGCACTTATTCCACCAATGTTGACAGAATGACGCCGTTTCCGCGACACCTGACGTGCGACATCTTTTATCAAGAATGGGATTTGTTGTTGTTTTATTTAATTATTTCCATTCTTGATTATAGAATGTCAAACTTCGAGGATAATGAATAAATGTTATCGTTTAACAAGAGGGGGTTCGGACCGCACAAACATGGCCGAACCCCCCTCCTATGTTCATATTTGCTTCCTTGCAGATGGAACGGGATGTCGTGGTGCCGTCGCACCACGCGGGAACCGCACGGCAATTATTGCACGGCGCCGTCGCACCGCGTCGTGGAATGAAATTCAAGAACGTGACGTCGTCATGCCGCGTCAAAAGAAATCGAAGGCGCCGCGGCCGGAGCGGGGCCACGGCAGAGGGGCATGGTGTCGTCGCACCATGCCGGATGATGAAGGCAGCGGCCGGTTCCGGGCCACAGTGGAACAAGATGACCGGCGGCCAGCCGGGCCGCTGGTGTCGGAAGCCGGAAGGGGACCGGCCTTTGCCGGTCCCGTTGAGGAAGAACCGGCCGGCCAGGTCGGGCCGGCCGGAATGGAGAAGAACCGGGGGAATTTAATTCCCCCGGCCAGTAAAACAGCCCCCCATAATGAGGGGGGGCCGCGGCTTCACAAGGGGGGGGGGGGGGGTAAGCGCCCCCCGTTTTTCCAACAGCTCCGCCTTCGGCCGAGCTGGCAACGCGCCCAGCGCGCTGCACCGGACCGGCTCCTGGCCGGTCTGCCAGGCCGGGCCGTGCCGGGCCGGGTCGACCCTGTCCGGGGCGGGTCGACCCGGTTCGGGCCAACCGGGGGGTCTCGGGCTGGGACGGCTTGGGCCCGAAACCCCCGTTACCGAGGGGTTTGGATTCAAATACCCATAACTCGGGCTACAGATCTCCAAACGACGCGCCATCAGTGGCGATGAGATCATTGGATCGAGACGGTAGTTTCGGTATATCGCACTCATGGTTTCAGAATACTTTTCATTCGTCTGGGTTGGTTCGTTCACGAAACCAATCGTGCCCTCGGAGCAGAAAAGCTCATATCTTGAGCTACGGACGTCCGATTGACGTGCCGTCAGCTATGTTTAGTTCCTCTTAGAGAGATGGATATTTTGGCATACTCCGCCCGAGGTTTGGACGCAGGTGGAGTACAGTTAGGTTGGTTTTTCCTTAAAAACCAACCGGGCCCCTAGAATGGAAAATCCAATAACTCTCAGATCGGGCGTCCGATTGACGCGTCGTCTGTTGCGTTGAGTTCCGGTTGACGATACGGAACTTTTGGATACATCAACTCTAGACATTATGACAGTTAATGTATCAGCCTCTCGGCTCATGGAGCGGACCCTCCCGAACAAGCTTGCTGTGTGCGGGAACCCTAGAGTTGGCTGCGACTGCTACTGTGACTACGACGATGACTATGCAGAGATCCTCAGTGGATTCGACGACGACGACTATAGCACTCAGCGATCCTGTGTGGATCAGTGCTACCGATCCTGTGTGGGTCCGATCCTGTGTGGGTCAGTGCTCAGCGGTCCTGTGTGAACCAGCGCCTACAGATCCTGTGTGGAACCGATCCTGTGTGGGTCTTTGCGGGGATTAGTACCTATCGATCTTTTGTGGGTACGACGACTTAGATGGATCAGTGATCATCTCTATCGTCTACCGAAGAAGTATACCTGTGTGAGCTGAATCCTGTTTACCTTCCTGTGTGGATTGTGTTGTGCTATCCTATGTGGATTACGTTTTTCTTTCCTGTGTGGAATACGTATAATTTCTTGTGTGGACTGAGTTGTACTTGGGATCAGAGGTTGGAGCGTATTGGAATTGATGACTTAGGTATATGTATGGACATATACCTAAGAAGTGTCGGTTTTTAATTCGTGTTTGTATCTTCCTTTTGTGGTTTATCCTTTGTGGATTTTGGGAGACCTTCGGGGGTCTCGGGGTCCCTACAGAGTAGCTTATACTCACCCCTGCATGGGCTATGTCCGCACTACGTTGTGTTGGTTGCAGACAACGGACAGCGTTGATCGTGTTTGAGGCTTGAAGAGTAGGACGGTACCTAGAGGTGGACCACTGGGCGGGACGTACTCGGAGCGGACGGTGGGACCCGAGGAGCAGTGGAGCTATCTGTACCCACCCTTCAGGTGGGATTACTAGTGGACAGCTCAGCGTAGCGGATTTTAATTTACAGTTGATGTTTTCCCTTTCGAGTTATACTTTACAGTTGGAATTGAATTTCCGTCCCCTTTTACTTTTCCACACTTTCAGTTGTACTCTGTTTTTACATAGTGTTTACTTTTCCGCTTTCTTACTCGGTTGTGCTTGTTTACTTTACAAAGGCAATGCCTTCCCTTTTTACTGGGATTTATGCCTTGGTGCTAGTCGCCATCCCCTGGCCTGTGGAAGGCGGGCTTGGGGTAGTCACGGCACGGGCCCCGAGGACGGGTCGTGACATATTTTGTGGCGCAAGGAAGAATGATTTCATTATGATATGGGTGGGACCTATATCTCCCTCCAATGCATTGGGTAAAGATTTATCTCTCATGAGATAGACATGGCTGGAACGATAAGTTAAACCAGTTCAGTAATACAGGACTGGAACGAGGAGTGAACTGGATTCAGAAAGGGACTCTGTCCACTAAGATGGTTTGGCAGTAATGCCTTGGATACTATGGAAATCATATCATGTTCTTAATGATTTTCCATAATTACATGTTTTATTCCCATTCTAATTTATCATTATTAATGATTCTTCATGATCTATGCCTTATGTACTACCATTTTTTATGTCATTGCTCAAGATTTTGATGTTTAGATTTTATGATCATGTTTTTTTACATTCAAATGTCTAAGGATTGTTTTATGTTCTCTATGCTTACCCATACTAAGCATTTGAGATCACCCATTATATGTTTTCTCTTCCACAGAATTTCAAGAAAGGTTTTAGGTAAGAAAAAAATGGGAAGATCATTAATAGAGATATTGAAGTTCTTTCTCCATGATTAGAAGATAATATTCCGAGTTTACAAAGACACTAAACTATTATGATCTGTGTGTGTCTGTTTTTGTTATGTATTAAGTATTCTGCAAATGTAATGTAATGTACATGTACGTCAGGCTTCGGGTCTCTACAACGAGCTTCTCCACTGGTGGTGGTATAGAGGTGCACCGCTTGGTGGCAACGCATGGGGAACTAATCCCTATATCGATGCCTCATCATTGAGGGAGTCATCCTTGTGATCGTGCGGCTAAATCCTAGTGGGTATGCATCGTGGAAGCATCCTTTAAAAAATCAAGATGTACCATGGTCAATGAGTATATCTGGATAGCTGACACAAAAGATATGTAAAACACAACCCATTCCTATATGATGCATGTACCATTATATTATTTCCCCGCAACTAGTGTTTTCATGTACCGGGTCTAAAAGTAGGTTATCGAGTCATGGTGTATGGATACGTTGGCCGCCTCACCAACACTGGAGTCTCTGGCCTAAAAGTCGAGCTCGAAACACAGAACACTATAGCCCCAAACCAATCTCACAGTCTCTTGGTCCTAAGGTAGAACTGACCAGCTCTGATACCACTCTGTCACGACACATCACAGTGGGGCCCGCGCAGTGACACCACAAGACTGCCTCCAATAGGCTAGGGGATAGTGACTAGCACTGAGTAGGCATATTACTACATTGGATGCATTGGCTAAGAACCTGTACACACGCACACATCTCTAGGCCCACAAATGATGAAATGTAAAACCACTAAGGAACAAAATGCATGCATACAACTATACCCCACCAACAGAGTATGACAGAAAGTAATGTACTGAAACTGAACTAGACCAGAATACAAGCCCACTAAAAACAAGAGTCTAAAAACTGCAATTCCAACCTATAAACACAATGTTGTATTGAGACTGATACTAATAGCTATAGGAAGGCCTCAACCTATAGGGAACTCAGAAAGCCCGGTCTTATCCTAGTCCACCTTGGACTCTTTCAAAAGGCTTCTCATCTACACAATACAAGACACATGTGGGAAAATATTGGGCAGGGGTGAGTATAACAATACTCAGTAGAGGACCCTAAAAAAGAAATACAATAAGGAAAAACATAGTCATCTATACATAGTATATGTCTACTAAACATATAATGGATAACATAAATCAGATATACTCAAAACCTTGACTCGTAGTCTAGAGACAAGTCACACAACTGCATACCCCCGCTTAGGGATTTGGTTCATAGATTCCACAAAGTTCTCATTCCAGGAGGACACACTCCATGAGTCTGGTGGCTCAAATGATGTCTATCTGAGAATTACTATTCATGGGGAAACATCTAGAGAGGTAGTTACAATCATTATGGGAAACACACTCTTGAGTGAGGAAGATCACGATAGATAGATGCACTCATTATGGGAGACCGACTCCTCGGTGGGAAAGATCATGATACACAGATGAGGATCACTTCTAGGGCCACAGTGGATACCATGACTCATCCAAATTCACCAGGTAGGTAGAAGATCAATGCCCAGTTAAGTGGGTCATCTCGATGCCTGACTCTACCTAGGGTCAGCAATGGATAGAGGATTTCGCTCCGAGCCTCTCGGAGGGATGCCGACTCTATCACAGATAGTCCCGCTGAAGAGGCCATACTTCTATGGAAGGAAATGATACCTAAACTTCAGGGGAATGAGAAGAAGGGGCACTAAGATAATAAGAACATGTCCATGATACAATGGAGAAGAGGAATATGCCATTTTCCAAATATTACACAACGATTAGAAATGTTACATGCCAAGTTGTCTGACCTTGAGTACTTCCTATATACAACAACCCATGTCTTAAGGATGGTCACGCAGAAAGTTAGTACATATCATGTAGTACTGGGTACATGCCATGTCCGAGTGTTTGGGGTCGGCACCGTGTACACTGGCCATGTGCCCGTACACAGTCCTCAACCCGTGTAATCCAACCCGGGTAATCTGTTCACGAGGTGACCCACGTTACATGCCTCGACTGGCTATGTGGTGGAGTACACAGCCATGTACTCCATATCATATCTGTGTATCCCATAGATACACGCCGAGTACAAAGTAGCTTCCTAGGACATTCTGAGTAGAGATTACATGCCGTGTTCTGAAGCTGTGTAGTCCATCCCATATTTGTGTACTTTCCAAAATTCATGCCAAGCTTCAGGGAAAGTCCAACACACCTTATGACTAGGGCACACACTGTGTGTTTCCTCTCTGACCCTCGAAACCCTAGCTGTCACCGTCGGTACTACACAACGTGTTCTTCGAAAGTACACGTCGTGAATCCTATAGTTTTCCCAAAATGATGTTCTTCGCTGGTGCACCTCACATGTGCCTCGTTTGTCTACTTGGCCATCTGATTACAATGAAACTCCAGAATCTGGGTCGCCCAGATGTCCTGAGGACATCTTTTTTGTTTTCGGGACTCCGATCGGCTCTAAAAATGTTTTTTGATTCACCGTCACGAAGAACGGTTAAAGAACAATCTCTCCTGATCTGGTCTGATTAAGCTTCTATTGTCGTCGTCGCACCCCCACTAGGTCGTTTCAATATTGGATCTCTAGTTTTGTGTTGTTTCGTTGCATAACGGACGTGAAAAGATCCATTGTTCGTCGCCCCACAATGAACGCGAAGAACACTGGAAGAGAAAAAAAGGTGGAAATCCAAAAACATAAATTGATAAATTAACCTCTTCCATCATTCATCCCTGTATTGATCTTCTCTCGTTAGTAGGATAAAATGGAGCTGGATAAAAATAATAAACAATAATCATGAATTAATTCCCCGAGAACAACCTGATGAAACCCTCCCGCAAGAACACACGAATCTGTAGATCAACTTGTTTGTGGTTGATCCGTGTTCATCATTTTAATTCAGAAACAGGAAATGAGAATTGAAATAACAACCCCTACCCCCAAAGGGATCGATGGATGATGAAGAGGTCGCTGCCATCATCATCTAGATCCTTCAACTTCGCTGGTGGATCGATTCATAGCTTTGATTGGTCATCATTCGTCGTCGAGTGTTCTCTCCAAAGCATCAAGGATTATCCAGAGTTTCTCCCTGGCATCTTCCAATGAGAAACGTTCGATTAAAAAATTAAAAGGATGGAAGAGGTTTGGAATTCAATCACGTTGCGACATTAATGATCCAGTGTTGCTATTTCAGAGTCATTATGATGTGGCATTTATTATTGAAACAGCTTCCCTGTCATTGCGCTACAGTGAATGTTTCCAAAATAAAATGAACATAGTCATTTATTTTATTTTATTTTATTTTACTGAAAACGTTTGAAAATTAACTTTTTCCCTCGAGCCGCACTGGTCAAGGATAGATGCATTCTTTGGTAAAGGTGTTGTCCCTAACGCAATGGTGGCCTCATATTTTTAATTCGGCCATCCGTTTGGAAACTGCCACAACTGCGCACAAGTGACGACTCAAATAACTTAAAAAATATTAGACCACCATTCTGGGATCACCAGGCCATATAATGATTTTCCATCTCTATGCTTGGTATCGTAATAATTCTATATAATATTTAAAAATAATACCTAGAAAACCTGAGACATTACATTATGTATTACACAACTCAACAAGCCAATACAGTTATTGTTAAAACTGAGAGGATCATGTCTAGTTTATTGATGTTGACTATTTTTATGATGAATATACTATTCCAAATAGAGGAACCTATTCATCCAAAATGTTATTTTTATATTTTGTTCACATAATGTAATAGAAGCCTCTCTATTTTAAGGTAAAATCTACTCTATTTTTAGGTGAACAATGGATTAACCAAACAGAAAATATATTCTTGGATTTTTGAAATTATATTCGATATTTTGAATCAATAAATGGTAGTATATTTTTTATTGGATGAAACAGAACTACAAAAGTAAATATCTTTCATAATATTGGTTTTACTGCATATTCAGGATAAATATTTGTCTCTAATGGTTGGGGAGAAACTCAACATTGGGTATATTATTAATTTATATGAATACATTGATGGATTTCCATTCGAGTTTCCTAGTCTTCTACAAAAACAAGTATTAGAATTATCAATAGAACTCATATATTTTGGATGAACTATTTCATAGAATCTATATATAATTTCCACGATTGATTTATAAGAATAGAAGTATAAAATATAAGAGAATCTTGGTATGGGATTCGTTCATCCTAGTGCTATTCGATGGGGTGAGAAACTAATTTTATATATTGAAATGATACAGGTCATTGAATATTTTAATTTATTATCGGAAACATACCAAAATCACTATTATAAAAAATTATAATCCACCTTTGAGAGATTTTCTTTTTGATCAATTATGAGGAACTCAATATTTTCCATGGTTTATATTCATATTGTATGTTATAATTCATGTGTAAGGAAATATAATATACACAAGACAATGTTTAGTATGAGATATTGTCATTACAAATTTATAATAATTCCATTTATACATTCCAATTATCATAACATGAATAGGGATATAATGAAAAGTGTCTTTAAAGATTATCTTAAACAATTTTTAATAGTTTCCATGGATGAAATTTTTAAATATTCAATGATCAAGTAATAAAATTATTAATGTTTTAGAATCATTATATATGTCAGGAATGTAAAACTAATTATTGTAAAAGTAACAATTTTTAATTTTTTTATACAAAAAATCTCATTCATTGGTCATATAATCTCTTGGGAATGTATAATTTCATATCATTAAAAGATATATATTATAGTGAAATGGCCTAGAAAGCCATGGTATTTGTGGTATTTTTTTGGAAAGATGAAAATTATCAATTTTTTAAGAGAGATTTTACATCACTATTAACCAACTTAACTTGTTTACCAAAAAGGGGGTGAAGCACATATGTTTAGATGAATGTGAGGTGAATTTCAATGAAATAATGTAATGGTTGGTCAATGTGCCTATTCATACACTACACTATAATGCCGAAGGTTTTGTGATATATAGTAATGAATCAAATAAGGGACTAGGACACACGCTCATGTAAATTGATATATTGATATCTTATTTCTATTTACAATTTAAAATCCATGATAAAATTTTCTCAAACCATGATTCGTAACCCGAAGGTTTAAATTATTCAATACATATATGGTTGGTTTATCTATATGGATAATGGTGTGATAAATATACTAATAAAAAAATTCAATTATGTACAATTTCGAAAGAATTGAATATGTTCTAGATAAGATGGTAGGATTTGATTAAAGATTATATCTAATCAACTCAATTCCACCACTTCAAGGAGAACATGGTGGAAAGTTCATTGATTTATAAAGATCGTGTTATTTTTTCCATGATGAGGAAAAAAAGAGGTAAAATGATTTTTTTTTTCAAATGATGGATGTTCAATTACTGTGGAAAGGGGATATATATAATCCTTCCGATATTATTCTTCATTCATCCATCCATGAGAGGATTAATATGGAATTGAAGTAAGATATGGTATTATAGAAGATATGAAGGTTGTTTCTGAGTTAAACCATGATCATTCTAGAATGATAAGCTCCATGAACCATGTATGTGTCCAATAAAATAAATATTTTCAAAGGGAGTTGTTAGATGATTGTCATAGTTTATCATTATATATTTATCTTGGAAGCACAAATATGTATAGTTATCTAACAAAATATTTATATTCGGAAAACATGAAGGATTATATTAGAGAGCATGTATTACAATTTATAGTGTGTTATCAAGATAAGGTAAGGAGAAATATATCTAATGGTATTTTTTAACCATTACCCATACCAAATTTGAAATGGAAAAAAAATAATCATGGATATCATTATTGGACTCCACAAGAAATATAAACGGAAAATTAAGTTTACATTAAATATGGTAACCTTAGGAAATCAGATCATTTATATCTATTAGGGAATATTTATCTATTGATAAACATACTTAGATATATATTAAAAATGTTGTGAGATTTAATAGAGAACCACAATCAATCGTATTTTATTATGATCTATGACTTACCCAAATGTTTTACAGAAGCCTTCAATAGGATCTGGATATATAGTCGAGTTTATAATTCTTTGTCACTCACATATAGTTTTTTTTCTGAAAGGAAAATTAAAACTCCAAAATATATGTTCAAAGAATTTTATCATTATTTAAAAGGTGTTTGGGGTCTATACATTCCTTTATATAATTTTACTCCAAAAATATCCTCTACTAGAGAATTATGATGGGTTCTAATGTAGAAATATATGGAATGATGTTCAAAAAACCATGTGTAGTGATGAAGTTGTAGAATAAAATATATTGGTACATAGTCTTGATTATGAAATAGAAGAGAAGGGTATAACCATTGGAAAATAAGTTAGGGAAGCTCAATCCAAACAAAATATTATTCAAAAAATCCTAAAATATATCTAGAGGTCGATGTTCATGACACGATATTCTAATATATTTATCGTTTGAAGAATTTATGAGATTTGGAATGAATTAAAGGATTATCCCTAGATGTGATGTTTCCATAAAAATACTTGATCATATTTGGTATCAAGCGTATCACATGGTGATTACACTGAATCTCTTTCAATTTCTCTTTGTGTTCCATGTATCTCTCATGATGAAGTACATACCTAATCATTCACATGAAATGAACTCTAAACTCATACCAATTTTTAATGAACTATTGTTCAAGGAATAAAAGCTATAGATTTTGGATCATAGAGAGAATGTGTTGTAAAAGAAGACCACTCATTAGGTAAATGTATTTCGTGTAAATTATTAAATTTTGGATACTATTTGGGAATTTGAGGATATGATGAAGCATAATTAACCTTATTTGTTTGTAATAGTGAAGTGGAATTTTCATGGTGAATATCTTGTATGGGGGAAGGATTTAACAATCGAATATTTTTTGATATATTTTTGTCTAAAAATATATCATCTAGTAATTTTATTACATGCACCAATGATTTTAAATGAAACACAAAAACATATTCACGTATTTTTTTGTGAGAGTTATACCTTTTATGAATTTATAATTTCAATACTAACATAGTTATAAATTATATTATTTTTCTTAAATTATTGATTTTTCCATGAAAAGAGACAAACAAATCTTTTTCTGTAAAATATTCAATTCTATTAATTTTAAATACCTTTAATACTATGAATTTTAGTGTAAATTAAAAGAATATTTTGTTATTTATAAATAATATAATTAATTAAAGTTTAAAAATTATTATACCTGATTTTGGTGTAAGTAAATTTCTTGGCATAAAAACCATTTTTATAAAAAAAATGCTTTTGGTTCCATTTTCATTTTTATGTTAAATTAAATAAAATATTATATGAATTTAATTCATTAAAATTGATAGCATGTTTTTAATCAGGAGGATAATGTTTTTAATGAGGTCCCTTATATTTTTTTATCACAAATAAAAATACTAGTAGATATTATTCACCTCTGTAAGGGAAAACATTTAAAATAGGGTTAAAACAATAGAATAATGATTTAAAATTTCTATAACACATTCTTTTATCATGTTGGTTGAATTTAGATATTCCATGTCCATAGATGTCTTAAAAATAAGGGCACCTATTTTAGTTTTTCTTTAAAATAGACTTTTAATTTTAAAAAAAATAATACAAAAATGTCACAATTTTGAATTTAATATAACTAATATTTTTATGTATGGAATAAAGAAGATATATTTGGTTTTAAATCATCATTTTTAGGATTAATTTATGTATTTGTTTCACTGTGAATTATATTTATTTTTTATTTTTTCAGTGATTCCCTTAAATTCATTCACAATTCCATTTTCATATTTATTTAATTACTTAGAAAATAAAAAACATTAAAATAAAAATTATATTAAAATTTGTATGAATTATAATTTCCCCAAAAATGCTTGACACCCGAAATTCCTAAAAAAGTATATTTTAGATGATAACATGTTTGACATGAAACACCAAGTGCGTAAGAGAATATAATATCATAGGAATTCATAGTAAATTTAATATTTTAAACCAAAGCATTATATTATCTATATTTCAATGAACACTATATTAATTTTTCATTTATTTTATGCAATAGTTCCCTTTGATGGATTCCATTACACACATGACCAAATATTACAAATTACTATTAATATTATTATGTAAAATGAAACATTTCCCTAATAATTAAAAGTCTCAGTTATAAATATGATGAATGAGCATGTTAGATATATATTTAAATTAATTGGTTCCTAGTTAATTAGATAGTAATATATAAACTATTAGAATATAAAGGAAATGTTTGTAAAAAATATTAACTATAATGGGAAGTAGTTTTATTTTAGTACAATAAATAAATTAATATTATTGTATTATATTGAGAATATATATATATATATAATATATAATATTTTTGAAATGTTTCCAATATATTTAATATGAATATAATTAGAAGATTTCCAATTTTACACATAAAAATATATACTTTTTAATGGCATTTTCCCTCTTTTTTGGGGAGATACAAATTTAAATAAAAAAATTGAAAATTTTATAATGATTATTTTTAGGAATAATAATAATTATTTAAATTAAAACATTGTAATTATTTTAGGAAAATATTTTGTGATTTTTATAAAGTATTTCATTTTTTGATGAATAGTTAAAATCCTGAATTTTAATTAAAAAATAGGGTTTCATCCAATTTATTATAATTTTAAATTATATTATTCATTTTTTTTAATTTTTAATTAGATAAATGATAAATATATTAATCAAATATTTTTTACTGAAATCAATTTACCAATGATATTTTCTATAAAAAAATTTAGTCTTTTAAACATTTTTACTTTAAAATCCCTTTACATCGTCCAATTTACGCGATTAAATTAAATTAAATATTTGTAACATATGTGATTAGAATTTGATAAATATATTATATATTTTTAGTCAAATTAATTAATATTTTATTTTTATTCAAAATTATTTTGTTTAAAAAAACTAGGGAATGTAATTAAGATTAGTTATTGTGAATTAGAAAAAAATTAGCTTAATAAGGTATTAATACTTAATCTTAAGGGAAACAATTACCTTAAAAAATATATAACAAATTTTATTGTGAAATTTCTGAAATATCATCAAATTTATAAAATCTTGTACATTATTGGTTCCAAATTTCATTGATTGATGTTTTGGTGGAATTCCCTATTCCAAACATTTACATTATCTCGACTCCTCCACCACTATAGAAAGTCAATCACCCATCCAAGTTATTCAAAACCTTAATACCATTTGGGTGATCCAAACACTTCAAAATTAATCTCAAAATATCCTTCTGAAAATCCTTTATCCTTTAATTTGTCATGAAATCAAAACAAATATGTCCATTGGTGCACACTAATAGGAGTCACCCAAAGAAAATGTAATGTTCATCAAAGACATATTGGGATTTATTTCATTTATATCCACATAATTTATTCTTATATGTTTCATATATAATAATATATGTTTTTTAAAGATAAAAATATTTAGTTATTTTATGGTTACTACCTAATCTAACACACACATCAATCATATAGTATATACAAATATTACTCACGTATATGTCATACTACCTCCCCGTAAACCAATTTAATTAAATATTCCATTACCACATTTCATGGTTCAGAATAATGATGAATTTATAGTTTTCATATGATATATATTATATTTATAATGTTTTTAGGATTATTTAATTCTTATATAATGCGTATATTTATTCTTTCAATTTTTGGGAATTCAATAACATCATTTGTGGTTTTGTGGACTACAACCACCTGAAAGAGATATGATTCGTTCACACTATTCATTGAATGTAGTAAAAATGGTTTTCAAAACAATATTTGAAATATTAAATAAATATGATAAATTAATGATAATACATATATATATCTCTTACGTTTTAAAGATGACAATGAAATTGAAGTACCGTTCACACATACATCCGACATATCGTCTCCATGAACCTTGAATTTAATTTCATATCTCCAAACAATATGGATTACTAGATACACATATATAATAAATATATATAATATTTAAATCATGGAGTAAATTATTTAGATGAAAAAGACATGAAATAATTAATTGGAATAAATATGTCGATTCAAAGCATACCAGAATAATTAGACAGTTAACCCCCAAAATAGTGAAAATAATGAATTATTATTAACAAGAAGGTAATAAAATATTATAAGAAAATATTATATGAAATTATAAATATGAATATAGTTCTTGAATAAATTAATATCATTCTTTAAACCATTATACCAAATGTTTAATGATGTTAACTCAAAATCAAATGAATCCTAAGGAATTTCATATCAAATTACATTACATTGAGACTTCATTGTGATTATACACCAATTCACATTAACGTTTTCTGTATAAATACCTTATTTCATATAATAAAATTATTCACTCATAATTTATGGTATTTTATATTTCAAATTAAACTATCTCATCTATGGGGTTCTGAAATAATTATTACCAATTGGTAAAAGTAATAATTACAATATTATTTTATCTTTTGATTATTAACTATCTATCCAATAAATTAATTCCTTAAAATAATTTTTAATGTAAATTATATTTATATTATATATATATATATATTATCATTAAATTTGAATTTTTATTATATAAACAGTATATCATTTATTACATATGGTTTTCACATTGATAGTTATATAACTTATTGGGGGAAATGTAGATATATAAGATTCTTCTACTGAATTCTAATATTTTATGACAAGTCTTGTTATTCATTATGTGAATAGATTATGAGATATATGAGGAAATACTTTTTAATGAACTAAACAGGTTGAGGACCAATTAATAAATCATAGTGATGCAGCAGTAGTCTAATGATATGAAATTAGTTGGCCAAATCATATTTGTTTTTACCAAATATGTTTTAAACCATATTGAGGATAAATATTGACAGTAAATGTATCATATTCTTAGGGAACATGAAATAAAATAATTATTCAATATATTAATTTTTAAATATTTTTTTCTATTATTAACTATGATATTTTTTATTTGATAATATTTATGGATACAATTTTGTTCTCATTTTATTGATTATATGTAAAGTGGTTTTAGATATTTTTCTTTCCATATTTATTATTATTTATTTGGTTATTTAATGTAATGTGTGTTTAGTTATTTAAATTTAAATATTTATTGTTCTTTGTTAATTCATGATATCATTTACTATATGTAAGTATTATTGAGAACATTATCTAAATATTATTTTATTTTCTTTACCCTTATTATAAGGATGAATTCCATGAATATTTTTACAAGGATATTTTCTATCTAATTTCATATTGTACGAGGTTTTATTTTCTTTTTCCCAATGAATAATTGGTATAAAATATGTTATTTGTTTTTCCGAAACATCTAAATAGATTAGTCTATTAGGATTCGATTCATCATAATAATGCTAATATAATTTTGAAAGGCACTGACTCTGAGATCTAGGATCTTAGCATTACAATTTGTATAAAAAAACATTTGGTATCGCCATTGGGAACTTCAATTACTAAAAAATATATTATGAAAAAAAATACTAAGGTATTATTGGAGGATATTTAGAGAATAATGTCCTTTAATTTTTGTTTTGTGTAGATTCGGTGGGTGTTTATTAAAATACATCCCTTCTAGGATAATATAAGTGTAATTTTTCTGGAAAAAATGTATTTATGGAAAACAACTATGAGAAGGATGGGACATGCATGAGTTGAGAATAACATGGAACATGGAAATGAGACTTACTGCACACCGAGTTTGGAACTCCCATTTGATATTATTAGAATAATAATTAATTTAAATAGAAATCATTATTAAGGATTTGGAATATAAGATATCCCTAAGGGAATAATTCTATTATTTAGAAATTACTTATTGATTTTTTTTCAACATATTAGATGTGTGTCTGTATTATAGGGATTATATATTAGGATAAATAATGTTATGGTCCAATATTGTATCTTCCATTGTTTATAAATCGTTTATGGATGGTATAATGGTGTCAATAAACATGGAAAATGTAGAGGTTCCCTAACTATAAAGCATATATAGATAGTATTGAAATTGATAATTTTATGGATATATTAAGTTAGCATAATTAGGTTAAGAATCATATAATTTATTAGATAGATTTACCAATTCTATAATGATATTAATTGATTTTGGATTACATTACGTGAAAATGCCCCTATGTTTTAGTGGGACTACTGACATAATAGTGGGTGGGAAATGGACTATGTATTGAGAGAAGATATTCATGGAATTAGCATGTGGTAAAAATGAAAAAGTTTACAATTTTAGTGTATTTTCTTAGTGGAGTTGTAGATCAATGGTTGTTATTAATCTTGAACACTTGGGAAGGAGAGATATTATATCTAATCTAATGGAATGATTTTAAGGAAAAATGCATTAAAAAATATTTCCTTAATGAGAAATAAATCGAGATGAAGAGAAAGTTACTTAGAATTAAAAAAGTTTAGTGAATGATTTTTTGACTATTAATCCATCTTTACAAGGTTAACTTGATATTATTTAGATTTTAGTTGCCAAAAAAATTTCCTAATTGACTAGTTTTTTTAACAAAATACCCCATTTATCTGAAGCATGCTAATGTCTTGATCATTTTCATCACATAAATAAATTTTTTGTGTACTAACAATATAGAGAAATAATAATATAAGTATTATGGCTTAAATGTGAATCTAGAGAAGATTCAAAAATATTATAACATAATAGATAAAGTGGGAAAGGAAATGATGGATTTCCCCACATGTGATTTCCATGGATCACATCACCCTTGTAAGTGTATAAAGTGATTGAGAGTATTTTAAAAGTGATAAGAGGAGGGACACCAAAATAATAATTGAAATAGGAGAAATAAAACATTTCTATTAATTTTTTCATCTGTTAGAATATGTACCTCAATGACAACAAATTCATTGAAGTGTCAAGGAAATCTACATTATATGATGGTTATGTATTAAGGACAAGTATTTGTTACGGATACATAAAATGTAGAATGATTAATGTTATCTAATATTTTGATCTATTAAACACGTTTTATATGTATTTTAAGAGATGTCGTTGCCATAATATGAGGTTTGAAATATATAACAATTATAATGTAATACTTTTCCATTAAATATTAAATATTTTATGTTGATTGGTTACATGAAAGGTGATTAAGTTACACAAAGATATTTTTTGTAAGACACATGTTTGAGAAAACAAAAACCCTTTATATTTTCTTTAGGTTGAGATAAGGATATTGGGATAAATAGATTTTTGGTATTGATAAATAAAATTGGATATTATTGACTACTATGGTACTAATTAATGATTGTTTAAATATGTGTTTTATACTATTTTTGATGTAGTTTCTACCATTTTTGGGTCTATGAAATATATCCAATAATATAATTCTATTTAAAAAATAATGAAGCATTCATGTTTCCCAAAAAATGTTATAATAATACATTTTTTACAATATTTCATGACAATTAATGTTGAAGGTATTCACATGTTTTTTATGTGACAATTTTAAGTATCGTCAGGTTGATTAAAGGATAATTAAAATTTCCTTTTTGAAATTAACTGAACATTATTCTAAATTAGTATATCAAAATATTTTTTAAATTTTAACCATTTATGAAATAGATAACATTTTTTTGGAAGTGGTTTTAAATATTAATGTATTACATCAACAATATAATGAAACATGCACTACCGGATGAGTTATAAATAGTTCAAGGAATAACCAATGGTTAATATTGTGTTTATGAAATATAAATGTAAGTTTACCAATATTTATAGAGTATAAAATGAAATCCATAACTCTTGGAAAAATGGTTTTGAAATTTTTTTTTCATATTATCATTATTATTTATTATATTAATTTTTTTTTTCAAATATGTGTTTTAAAGGTTTGTGTTCACTAGCATTTATCTAAACTCATTCTCTTTTAATCTCCATCAGAACCTGATAGTTATATTTCTCTTCCGTGTCCATGTTTTCATTAATGTTATTCTATTTTATAGGTTCATCTTTTTGTTACATTTTCATATTACAGTATCTATTATTAAATGGATAATTTAATTAACTCTTTTAAAATGTTGTATTTTCAAAAATAGTTTACTATCAAATGTCAAACCCTAAATTATCGAGAACATGTGTAAATTGTGATCATTCAATTTATTAAACATGGGGATAATATAACCCTAAAAAATTTTAAAAAAGAAATTTTATTTGGTAGCGTGTATGATATTAAACACCCATAAAAAATGGAATATAATATAATAAGAATTTATAGGATATTTATTATTTAAAATATATTCAGTATATTTTTTATATTCCAATGCTTGAAACGTTTTTTATCTTATATTGTGTATAATGAGTTTCTTTGATAGCTTAGATTATAGGAAAGACCGAATATTAATAAATTATACGAATACTATTGTTTAAAATTGAAATAATGCACTAGATAAAAAATTAATGGTTTTTAATGGATTTCACTTTTTATGAGTTGTTTAATTCATTATTTTCCAATAAATTATAAACAAATATAGAAACCAAAGGAATATAAAATTAATGTTTTTATAAAAAGGAATTTTTGTTTCCCAAAAGTGTATTATATTATTATATTATATTAATTAATATTAGTGTATTATAATATTTAAATATAAATATTATAGATTCAATAAAATATATTTTACCTTTTTCCAATATATTTGACAAGCATATGATAGGAATGAGTCCGGTTTTTTATATAAAAAGAAATATTTTTTTAAAGAAAGATATTCCACCTTTTAATTGAAAACCTATTTTTAATAAAAAGAATTTCTAGTTTGAAAAACATTAATTTTCAAAATATAATTTATTTTTTAAATAATAACCTAAAAAATATTTTGGGAATATTTATCAGTATGTTTCTGGAATATTTCATTTTTTAGTGAATGTTAAAAATATTGAGTTTTAATTGTAAATTTATTTTTGATATGATTTATTTAAAATTTAAATTATAATAACATTTAATGTATCATTATATAAATTTTATATCTATTAATACAGTTTATTTCATGGGAATGATGTTTACACATGTATTGGATATAAAAAAATTTAAAACCGCCGAACATTATCACTTTAAAAACATGCTTCCTCATCCCCTGTATGGGATTAATTTTAGATTACTGTCTACCAATTATCAAATTTTAATTTGAAATAATGGATTAAATATTTTTAATACACTTAATTTATGTTTTATAATATGTTCAAAATGCGATTTTTCCAAAATAACTAGTGAAATTAATTAAATATAATTAGAGTGACTAAGAGATTAATTAACATAATAAGGGTTTAATCCTTACATATAAGAGACACAATGATAGTTAAATGAGTCCAAAACATATTTTATTGCAATGTTTACCCAATATAAACTCTATTTTATAATTAGGATACTTATTTTATCCCCATTAATTAGAAAAAATATGGGTGGAATACCTTCATTCAAAAATTTACAAGAATAGCATTGTTCCACCACTATAAAAACGAACACATCCTTCCAACTTCTTCACACATATGAATCCAATTTTCTCTTCCAATAAATTCCAAACGATTATAACAATATCCAAACCAACGTCCTGTAAAACTCACATTTAGAATAAATATAAATAATGACGTATTTTCGTGAAATCCAAAGTGAGTTACCCTAAAGAATATGTGACATTCTTCAATATTCTATTTGACTTTATTTCATTTCCACCCATTTGATTATTATTATATATTAATTATATAATATACCCACAATAATACATATAAATAGTATATATTCTTTTAAGGTTATTTCATAAAATCACACATATTTCTATCAAATGGGATACATGATCATCGTTTGGGAGTAAGACAGACTACCGCTTTGCAAATAGATATCATTTTTTTCCATTAACACCTTTATGTGATGGAAATAATGATGGATTTAACTTAATTATATGATATAAATTGAATATATAATTTATTTATTCGTACATAATTCCTCTATAACACATTATTTTATGCTTTCCATTTTGTGGGAATGTGATAACTTTGCTTATTAACATGTCCACTACCGCCTCATCAAAGCTATTCAATTTGTTCACGATATACATGGAATGTAGAACGTATGGTTTTAAAAAATATATATTACATAAATAAAATAAAAGTAATAATATAATGATAATATATATATATATATCAATGACTTTTTAAATATGTCAATGAAATGGAAGTACTATTCATCCATATAAAAGACCAACTCTATCTACACATCGTGCATTTCATTTCCTATCTCTAAACACTATCGATTAAAAAATATATATAGTGAATATATATGTATTATTTAAATAATTATTTAAATTAATTAGATGATGAAATCAGGATCTATTTTATTTGGAATGAAAATACAATTGAAAATATATTCAAATTACATGGAAATTAACACATGAAATTTTGAATATAATTTATTATTTACTAAAAAATGGGTAATAAGAAATTAGAAGAAAATAATATATGATACTATAAATATTAATATAGTAAAATCTCATGTTAGTAAAGAATAAGTCATATTCATATTTTTTAATATCTGTGAATAAATTATTAATTTTACTTTAAATTGGATGCTACTTTCAATGGAATACTGGATACGCAACAACATGTTTATTTGAAATCTTACGTTCCACAAAACGTGAAGTTATACCAAAAAATAAAATTATAAAATAAAATTATTTTAAATGGTAGTTAACACGTAGACATTTTAATAGAGTAAATGAAAAGAACTAACTAAAATATGATTATACATGTATTTTAAATGTTTTTACATTTATCCAAAAAAAATTAGAGTTTTTAAATAATAATGCATCCAATTTCAAGAATAAATACTCTAATATTCTTTAAAAGGTCGATTTACCGCCTTTTAATGGAGAACCATTATTAAATCTTTTTTTTTTTACTTTTATGTGCTATATATGACAAAATAAAGTCCATCTTTATATTCTGGACATTAAAATTCACATTGGATGTAATTTTGTTGTTTTTCTTATAATGGTCATTTTTTAATGAATAGTGAAAAATACTGAATTTTAATTCCAAACTACCTTTTAATAAAATTTATTTATATTGTTAGATTATCTTTTTAATTTTTTTATAGTTTAATTATATTTTTGATTTACCATTTAATCCAATGTATGTTATTTCAAATAATTTTGTTTTGAAATTGGACATAAACAATTATGAATCTATGGATTGTTATTATTTCTTTAAAACACGCTTTTTGTTTTTCACCGCAGGAATTAATTTTAAAATGATTTTTGTCAGCTTTTTGTTCTGAATATTGAAAAATGGATTCCCTATTTGGAATAATGAGGTCCAAATTATGTAAATAGGTAACGTTTTTATACATTATGAATAATTACATCAGTAAATAATTTATTTTCCATGGTTAAAGGATAAATCTGGTAAATAAGGGTAAATAATAATAATATAATAATATTAAGTTACCCTAACATGCGTTCTAATTATATTTAATGATATATAGATGATAGTGGGTATCCTTGGGTTGATTTTGGGACCTAATGGAGCCACCTGGGAGTGATAATGAGACATTGTATTAATTAATTTTAAGTTAAGGCAAAGATGACTTAAGCATATATCTTTTAGTATATCTATTTTTAAATCGTGTTATATAAGTTATATATTTGAATATAGATATTCATTTGAATGTTAAATATTTTACCTATATCATTGAATTTTTTTTATAATTTATAGACATCAAATTAAAAAAATTATTTATGACATAATAATGATGCAGTGTTTACCTCATTATTGAAATAATTAAATAAATAAGATTATTAAAATTAAAACAATATCCAAAACCTATCAAATTATTATTTAAAGATTATATTTCTAACATGAGGCATCATAACATTGACTTTATTGAGTTTTTGAACTTTTTAAAACGAAAATATTTATATAATAAAATAATACATTTAAATTTTCCTAAAGAGCCCCTCCTCCCTCTTAAAACAATCCATCAACTCTAACCCGTTAATAACACCTTTAAAGCCCCTTGTCTCACCCAAAATCTCCCTAAATAATCTCCCTAAATCCATCTATTCCTCCTAGAAACCTTTTTCTTAGTTATAAGGGACTTCAAGTAAACCTTTTGGTATAAACCAAAGGGAGATACCCGATTTAAGGGTAACATCATCTCTTAATTTCTTTTCATTTATTTTACTTCTCCAACCCCTAATACTCTTTTTATTACTATATTTTATAACCAAACTAGTATCCTAAATATTATTGTAGTTTTTATAGGAAGGATTCGTACAACACTTCCACAGACCTCTATTTAATGTATATGAACATACTCTTTCAATGGATAGTGAACAACTACCTCACGAAACGATGATCATTGAAATATCTCCAACCACCTCTAATGGTGGCCATTGTGATTAAAATATATTTATATGTCATATATATTATATTTATATTTTCTCTTTATGTATTTTTCATTTATTTCATACCTTTATGGTTTCCATGTTGAGTAAAAGCGATAATTTCATTCGAGGAAGTGCGGACTACCACCCCCTCAAAGTGATATGACTCATTCATGCCATACGAGGGATGTATAAAGGATAGAGTTAATGAAATAATATATTATACAGAAATTATAACATACCTATGTGTAATTATGTTTTTATTCCATTAAAATAATAAATATAAATTAAATTAGCGTTCATTTGTGCATATGACATACTGTCTCAATGAATGGTGAATTTCATTTCTTATCTCCAAATTTTATATACTTTTATAAATACATATATATTATATATATGTATATATGATATATATGATATCTAAATCATTAATATATGTCTATAGATAATTAAAGTTTGACCACATGGTCAATTTATAATTATAAAAAGATCATTTTAAACTCATGTTCTGAACATTGAAAAAATGTCTCATATGAAGTCAAATAATTAACTAATGGTTATAGATAGGTAATAATTGATATAAAAATAATAATAAACTTGAAAAAGGTTCTTAATAAATTATAAATTATGTTTAGTTTATTATTCATTAGATTAATGTACAAATGAGTCATGTCAGAAATGAGGTAAGGGACTTCATCTTATTCTCCTTTTATTGAGTCATGTTTTGATAATTTACACCTCTTTCTTTTATATGGTATATAATAAACCCCATTGAAGTTTAATTTCATTCAAAGAGAATATTTATTCTAGAATAATGTTACTAAACGAAAAAAGGATTGTACTAAACATTTGTGGCGACAATTACCTCTCTATTTCCAAATTCATTAGTTATCTTCCTCTATAAGCCCTAATGTTTTTAAAATGAAGAAGAAACACCTTATTTTTATTTTTGGTGTCTTGATGTTGAAAATGGATTTCTAAATTGTTGTATTATTTCAAAATCTTGAAATGATTTATTTTTATTTCAAAAAAAATGATATTATTGAAATATTTATATTTTCATTATTTTATGTGTTATGATTTTGTAATTGTACTAGGACATTTGGCATGTGGTTACATGATAAACCAAATGATGGGTCATGCCATGATAAAACAAGACTGGTGGTTATGTTATAACCTCTAATTCTTTGGGTATGGAAGTCAGCCATATGGATATTCCATTTAGTGATATGTGTGGAAGTCAACCATATGGTTAATCCATTTATGTATGTTTATTTTTCAAGTTACCTTTATATGTTATGTGTTTTACTATGGGTTTTATGGTAATTGTATTGTTACAAAAGGGTTTGAAATGATCTTTTATTCCATTAATAGTATTTACTAATTCATATATGTGAAAAATATTACTTATGATAAAGTATTCATGTATTACATGTTGTTTTGAAAAACTAACAGTATTCCTTTTTTGTGTATCCCTTACTGAGAATTTTATGCACATCCGAAGTTGTTTTTGAATTGATTTTCACTATACTTAGAGATTAATAGAATGAAGTTTGGGGTCAAGGAAATTCCATGATCTCTAAAATATTAAACTAGACATGACTCTTTTATTCATGAGTTTTTATTTTATAAAAAATTGTATACTGAGTAGAAGTGTCTATATGTAATATTCAATTTTCTATGTATATGCTATGGAATAATTTTCTAAATATCTAAACCTAAAAATATCCTCAATATGAATTATTTATTTAATTCATGATTATGTAATGTTTTATGGTTGGGTCCTTTTTTTTGGTATTAGAAGTCGGTTTAGACAACATTTCAAGTGAGAATATTTCTACAATTAATGTCGATAAATTAATTTATGGTCAGTTTGAAATAATATAGATTTTAAAGATTACCATGCTTCTTTGACTAAGATATTTTTGTGTTCATAATGGTTTTCCATATGGGAAATATTAAAGATATGTTGGGAAGGCAAACAAAAGAGAATAACCTTCTAAATTAGCAACCTGAGATGGTCTGAATCGGAACTGAACAACTTTTTGCAGTGATGGAATAGTTGACACAGGTTATAAATGGTGGTGGTATCAATGCTTGAGATCAACCTGATCAACCATAGAGGATCATGTCAGTAGAAGAGCATTCAATGATGCAATGTCTCCCATCATTCATAGGATCATTAGAACCTTTTCTCACTGAAGGGATGATTAAAGAACTGGAGAAGATTTTCTATGTCATGGGGTGTTTAGAACATCAAATGGTTTGTCTCACGGTATATTGGTTTTAAGGTGCTGTTGATAAGTGGTGGTCGATGAGGAAAAATTTCAGGGATAGTGAGGATATTGGTGCTCATGATTTTAGTGAATTCAAAGTGTATATGTATTGGAAAATAAATTCCTATGGTGGTTCGACTTAGGATCAAAAACAATTGAGGAATTGAGGTAGGGGGATTACTCATTGGCTTCTTACGAAGAAAAGATCACTCAACTGGCAAGGTAAGTTCCAAATTTCATCTGATATATTGATTATAAGATAAATCTATTTGACATAGGACTGAAGAAACGATATCGAAGAGCATTATACTCTAATGAATTAAAATGATATTAGAAACTTTTCATATGTGCTGAGAAAGAAGTAATAGAGTTTTTTGATTATCAGGTGTTCCAAGAGAGCTAACAAAGGATGTTTTCCAGTTGGCAGCCAAAGGGAAATAATTTATCAAAGAAACCCAGAGGTAAGAAAATTAAATATCCATCATGTGAGAAGTGATGTAAAAATAATAATGGGGAATATATATCAAGATCTTGAAAGTGCTTTCGGTGTGGTAAGTCTTCTCATAATGCTTGTAACTGTAAGGAATATGATCAACTAGGCAATGAAAATTCTGCAGTAAGATGTTTTAAGTGCAATGAAATGGGTCATTATGAAAATGAGTGTCCAAAAAACGACTTAACTCGGGGAAATCAGCCTAACTGCAAGAAAAAAGGTGTGGTTAAACTATTATGAACTGCTTCAGAAGATGTTGGGCCATTAAATGATGTTGTATTAGGTACAATTTGGATTATTTAGATTAATCCAATGTGTTTCATAATTCATGGTCTACAAAATTCTTCAATTTTTGAGAAGTTTTCTAGTAAATTTGGAATTCCATCTCAATATATTAATCCTGAACTTCATGTAAAAATACCTAGAGGAAATGTTGATACAAAAAAATTATAATAACCTTCATGTCCTTGTCTGTGGAAAGAATCTACCTGCAAACCGTATTGTTTTTCCTCTAGTAGAGTTTGATGTTATTTTAGGCATGGATTAGCTTTCCGTTTATCATGCTAAGATTGACTGTAGTGATAAAGATGTTTATTTTCATAAATAATCAGATTTTGGGTACGAGATTGAAACCTAACTTTTGATAACGTATTACGAAGATGAGAAACAAGTAAAAGATATAAATGAATGTTACCCTACACAAATTGTTGAAAAAATTGATCTCTTCATATTAATGATGTGATAGACGTAATTAAGTAACATGATTTTTGTCCTGATGAAATGCCTATTATAATAACTTACTGGGATGTTTAATTTATTGTTGAATTAGTTCCTAATGCTACGAAAATTTCAAAACACACATATAGAATGCCTCAAATTGAACTTTTAGTTTAATGAAGCAATTGCAGGAATTATAAGATTAAGGTTTCAATTGACCTAGCACACCACCATTGGGTGATCCGATCTTGTTTGTTAAGAAGAATGATTGTTTAGTTGGACTTTGCATTGATTATAGAGTAATGAATAACATCACTCTTAAGAATATGTATCCTTTACCTCAAATCAATGATTTATTTGATCGGCTCCAGGGAGATCAGTATTTTTCGAAGATTGACTTGATGTTGTGGTTTCATAATTTGAATGTAAAGGAGGTAGAAATTATGAAGACCATGTTTTTTACTAGACATGGCCATTATGAATTTGTGGTAATTCCTTTTAGACTAACCAATGCACCTTATGTATTCAGGTATCTTATGAATATGATTTTCTGTGAGTTCCTAGCTATGATTGGGGCTATGCCCAATGATGATATTTTGGATTATTCAAAAAGAAAATAAGAACATTAATGTTATTTAATTGTTGTCATCCGAAACATAAAAGAGAAGAAAATTTAAGGAAAATCCATCAAGTTTGAGTTTTGGTTACAAACAATTTCATTCCATGGTCACATTGCTTAAAAAAATTGAATATCTATTGTTCCTCCTAAAACAATATTTGTTGAAAAGGCCAATACCCAAAAATATAACTAAGATCCATAGTTTTCTTGGTTTGGCTGGAAGATTTTTTGAAAATTATTCATAATTTTCTATCCCAATGACTAAGTTAACTCGAAAAGGTGATTTGTTCATTGGGTAAAATAATGTGATAATTATTCTCAGGATTTAAAAATAATATTGGTGAATTTTCTAGTTTTGGAACTACCATCCATAGATAGAGAGTTTTTTATCTATAGTGATGCTTCGTTGAAAGGACATGGATGTGTGCTTATGCAGAAAGATTTGATAATTGCTTATGCTTTAATTTAGTTGAAACCTAATGAGTTAAATTACCCTACTCATGATTTAGAATTAGATTTTGTTGTTTTTTATTTAAAAATGTTGAGGCGTCATCTGTATGGAATAAAATTTGAAATATATACAGACCTACAAAGTTTGAAGTATATATTAGATCAGAATTAATTGAACATGAGACAGAGGATATGGCTTGAATTAATCGAGGATTATGATTGCACAATTCATTACCATCTATGAAGGTCCAATTATGTGGTTGAAGCATTGAGTCAGAAATTTAATGCTACATTAATCATGTTACGTTGGGAATAAAATCCTTTGGAAGAGATTATGTTTGAAATGTTATTCATAGCTGAAGAATGAGTTGTTTTATGAAGTTCTTTGTTCTCTGTTTTCAGTTCATTCAGGCAGTACTAAGATGTACAAAGATCTCTGAGAGTATTACTGGTGTAATGGAATGAAAAGAGATATTGCTGACTTTACTGAAAATTGTTTGACTTGTCAATAGGTTAAATGAGAGAGGAAGTTATCAAAAGGGATGATTTAGCCTCTACTGGTGCTATAGTGGAAATGGGAACATGTGTCCATTTATTTTATTTTGGGATTACCGAAGACATATTGAAGTAAAAAATTAAACTTGTTTTATCATTGATTTATTGACTAAATATACTCATTTCATTCATATTCGGGAGAATTTTTCTTTAGATTGACTTTATCAGTTTTATGTTAAACAGATAGTCAGGATACCTGGAGTTCCCATATCTATTTTAATTGATTATGACCCCAGGTTCACATATAACTTTTGAAAATACATTCAGAAGTTTTTGGGTACTGAATTAAAATTTTTTACATCTTTTCATCCACTATTAGATGGGTATTTAGAACGAACAATTTAGAAATTGGATATCATGATACGTTATTTTTCAATGGATTATTCGAGATGTTGGGAACAATATATTTATTTGTTTTAATTTTCATATGATAAAAATTAACATTCAAATATATAGATGTCTCAATTTGAGGAATTATATTGAAAGAGATGTTGAACTCCAAGTTTTTTGGATGAAGTAGATGAAATTATGATGATTGGACTAGTATTGGTAAAAGACATGGAAGAGAAAGTTCAGTTGATTCAGATGCACATGAGAACAGATCAGTGTAAGCAATAAAGTTATGTGGATAACTAGAGGAAGGATATTTCTTTTGAGGTAGGTGATCATGTCTTTCTCAATGTTTCTCCAGGGAAAAGTGTGATGAGTTTTTGAATAAAGGGAAAGATGAGTCTGAGGTTCATTAGACCCTATGAAATTGTAGAGAAAGTTGGATTAGTTGCCTAAACAGTGGATTTACATCCAAGATTATCTTAGTTACACAATGTTTCTCAAGTTTCAATGTTGAGAAAGTATTTGTCGGATACATCTAATGTTTTAATCCCAGAGGTGTTTCACATGGAAGAGAATTTTTCTTATGAGAAACAAATAGTCAATATTCTTGACCAAAGAGAGAATGTGTTGTAGAATAAATAAATTATTCAGGTAAAGGTTTTGTGGAAAATCATTATGGTTAATGTGGCAACATTGGAATCTGAAAATTCTATGAGGTATAAATACCCCCATTTATTTGATATGTTAATAAAAATTGAGAGGACCAAATTTCCCAAAGGGGGGAAGGATGTGACATCTCAGGTAAATAAAGAATAATATATTTTCATGTTTATTAATATTTTTGAATTAGATATTAATTTTATTTTAATGGAGATTCTTTGTTTTATGGCTTACTCGATACACAAAAATGGGTTTCTTTGAAATCATATGTTGGAGACAACATGTAGTTATACCAAAAAAATAAAAGAAATAAAATAATATTATTTTAAATGGTAGTTAACAGCCAGCAGTTTTAATGGATAGAATGAACAGAACTAACTACAATATGATTATACATCTTTTTTAAATATTACTACATTTATCCCATAAATTTTAGAGGCTTCAAATAAGAAAGAATCCAAATATAAACATAAATACTCTAGTATTCTATAAAGGGATGATTTACCACCTTTTGATGGAGAACCATTATTAAATGTAGTTTTTTCAGTTTTATAAGTTCTATTTTTCAAATTAATATTCTTATTTACAACCGGGACATCAAAATTTAGTATGGATGAAATTTTGGTACTTTTCTGATAAAGTTCATTTTTTAATGAATAATGAATATTTATGTATTTTAATTCAAAATAGCCTTTTAATATAATCTATTTATGTGGTTAAATTATCATTTTAATTAGTTTTAAATTATAATTAGATTATGTTTTTAACATTTAATCCAATTTTGTTTATTGTAAGTAATTTATCTTTGAAATTGGACATAAATAGGTATCAATATTTTGATAGTTATTATTTCTTAAAAACACGCTTTTTGATTTGACAGTGGGAATTAAGTTTAAATTAATTTCAGCCACTACTATGTTTTGAATTTGAAAAATGGATTCTATATTTATAATCAAGAGGTCCATGTTGAGTTAATAGGTAAAATTTATTTTTAGACATTATGAATATTTACATCAGTAAATATTTTATTTACCTAGGTTAAAGGGTAAATCCGGTAAATAAGGGTAAATAATAATAATATTATAATATTTAATTACACAAACATGTGACCTAATCATATTCTGTGATAATTCTATGACCATTGGCATCCTTGGATAGATTTTGGGACCCCATGAAGCAACTTGGGAGTGATAATGACACATTATATTAAATAATTCTATGTAAAGACAAAGATGGCTTAAACATATATATTTTACTAAATAAATATTTACATAGGGTTATATACATTATGTCTTCACCAGTAAATATTAATTTGAAAGATAAAAATATTTCCTACATCATGAAATTTCTTTTTTAATTTTTAGACATCAGATAAATAAAATAATTTATCTCACAATAATGATGCATTGTTTACCTCATTAATTAATGATTTAAATATATATGAATATAAAAATTAAAAAAATATCCAAAACCTATCCAATATTTATTGGATGATTTTATTTCAAAAATGAGTCATCCTATCCTTCATTATATTTACTTTTTGACTTTCAGAAATGGAATATTATTATATAATAAAATAATATTTTCAAACATTCTTATAGAGCCCCTCTTCCCCCTTATAAAAATCCATCACCTCTAATCCATTACTCAAACCTTTCAATCTCATTGTATCATAACAAATATTCTTAAATAGGCTACCTACATCAATCTCTTCCTCCTATTAGACTTACATTAGGCATAAGGCACTTCATGTAAACATTTTGGTTCCATTCAAAGAGAGATACCTGATTTAAAGGTAACGTCTTCTCTTAAGTTCTTTGGTTATATTTTACTTCTCCAACCTCTTAAACACTTTTTATTACTTTATTTTATAAAAAAACTAGTATCCTAAATATACTAGGTTGTTTTTATGAAATGGATTCTAACTACACATCCATACGCCTCCATCTAATGGATATGAACACATTGTTTCTGTGGACGGAAAACTACTACCTCACAAAATGATGATTGTTCAAATATCCCCAAACGCCTATAATGGTTTCCATTAGTATGGAACTATATTTATATTGTCTCAGTAACTTTTTATTTTTCATGTATAGCATACCTTTATGATTTTAATAATGAGTAAAAGTGATAATTACATTTGAGGAAGTGCGGACAACCGCCCCCTCAAAGTGATATGACTCGTTCAAGCCATACATGAGACGTATAAAGGATGGTGTTAATGAAATTATATATTATTCTAGAATTATAAAATAGATATGTATAATTACGTTTTCATTCCATTAAATTAAAAAATAGAAATGAATATTGCATTTATGCATACGTACGACATACCGTCTCCATGAACGAGGCATTTAATTTCTTATCTTCAAATGTTATGTACTTTAATAAATACAAATATATACTGGATATATATGATATACATGAAATCTAAATCATTAATATCATTTTGGAGATAATGGAATTTTGACTACATGAACAATTTGTAATTATAACAAGTTCATTTTTAACTCAAGTTCCAAATATTGAAAAATTGCCTGATATAAACTAAAATAATTAAATAATTGTTATAGAAAGGTAATAAGGGATATAAAAGAAATAATAAACCTGAAAAAGGTTCTTAATATAGTATAAATATTCTTTAGTTTATTATTCAGGTGATTAAAGAACAAACACGACAAGTTAGACACGAGGTAAGGGAATTAGTCTCTAACTCGATTAATTGAGGCATGTTTTGATAACACACACCTCCTTATTTTATACAGTATATAATAAACCACTTTTACTTATAATTTTATTCAAAGGGAATATTTTTTATATGAAGTGTTTTACTAATCAGCAAAAGGATTTTTTTAATGTTTGCGGTGACAATGACCTCTCCGTCGTAGTAATTGTTAGTTGGCTTCCTCTATAAGACTTAATGTTTTTAAAATGAAAAAGAAAAACTTTATTGTATTTTTGGGTGTTTTGGTATTGGAAATACTTTTTGAAATTGATTTATTATTTCAATATCTTGAAATGATTTATTGTCATTTAAAATTATATGTTATTAGTGAAATTTTTATATTTTCATTATTTTATGTGTTATGATTTTATAATTTTACTTGGACATTTTATTGGTGGTTATGTGATAAAACAAATGACGGGTTGTTCCGGGATAAACCAGGACGATTGGTTACATTATAACCTCAAAATTAATTGGTTATGGAAGTCAGACGTATGGCTTTTCCATTTAGTGATATGTGTGGAAGTTGACCGAATGGTTATTCCATTTTAGTATATTTAATTCCCATGTTACCTTTATATATTATGAGTTCTTCCTATAGGTTTCATGATAATATTTTTGTTACAAAAGGATACGAAATGATATTTTATTCCTTGAAGACTATTTAATACTTCATAAAGGTGAATAGTACTACTTATGATAATGTATTCATGTTTTACTTTTGGTTTTGAAAAAAAAATAGTTTTCCTTCATTGTGTATCCCTCATTGAGTTTTTTATGCTCATCCCAATATTTTTTGATATGTTTTTCACATGACATAAAAGTAAATAGGGTCATGGATGGGATCAAGGAAAATTCATGATGTCTACAATATGGAACTAGACATGGAACGTTTTTTCTAGAGATTTTATTTTATGAAAAAATGGATACTAAGTATAAGTTTCTACATTTAATATTAAAATTTATATGTATATGTTATTCCCTAATTTATTAAATCTCTAAACCTAAAAAGATCCTTAATGTGAATTATTCATTTAATTAATGATTATGTAATTTTTAAGGCCAGGTTCTTATACATATGGTTTAAGTATAATTAAATAATATTTTAAAAACCATTATACACAATGTAAAAGGATTTTCACTCAAATGTACATGCATGGTAAAGAATTTCATCCCAATTTACTTTCCTTTAATAATTATTTGTGAAACAATATCAATTAATTTAAATGATGTGTATATACTGCCCCATTTTAATTTATTATCTTTATTCACTAAATGTAATGGGGTTTCATTAATCACTTTGAAGTATTTCATGTAAGGGTTTTTGAATATAAAGTTACCAATGGTAAAAGGTGACCATCAAATAACACAGTTTTTTATTGTTATAAAAAAATTATATCATTTATGTGAATTGAATTTGAAGAAAAAAAATCAATATTAGGAATCATATTTATTAATATTATTTAACAAGTTAATTATTTGTATCATAGTTAATATTAAATATAGAGGAAATATGTTACTATGGTTGAGGTTGAAATAGGTTTACCTCGAGTTATACTAATGATACAAGGGTTAAAATTGTATGAAAACATGTCAAGATTCTATTATACATACTCATTTAGACACTATATCATCAGATAATTTTATATTTCCCATGAAGTATCCATTTATTTATAAATAATACTTTAATTAATTTTAATCTTTTTAAAAATTCAAAGTGCAACCTCACCCCTACTTATAAATATACACGCCTTCCCCAACACTATCTATAATTCAAGATCCTTTTTGTTAAACCAGGACCGGCGAATTTTCAATCATCACATCCCCTAACATACTACAATCCATGGTTATAACATAAAATTAATATAACAATGATTTATATATAAACCTGATTAGTTTGTCTAAAGAAGATGTGGAAATCGTAAACTAGTATTTTTAGTTTATTTCATGTTTTAAATCATTATAATATTCATAATATAGGATGATATAATAACATAATTATCTTAAATTTATATATATATTTTATTGCTGAAATAACCTATATCAATATCCTTCTTCTATAAAATGGTCAATGAAATCATCGTTCGTGTCTATGGAGGAATATTACTTCATTAACCGATGAAATTCATTTTCCTTCACCGCCTCTAATTACAGGTTATAATGATTTATTATATATAAGATATTAATGAAATATTTATCATTCATGAATTATAATATATCGTCTCTTTTATTACCTTTCCATCCATTTATAAATAATAACATTGTTCCTACAAACGTGTTGATTACCATACCCACAAGCATATATAATTTTTGATTCATGAAGAAAACACATGGATGATATATGTATGTTTATTTAAATATATTATATTATATTTATGATATAATAATCATTCTATTAAGGTAATATGATACTTACCTTATGTACATCAAAAACATTGGAAAATTAAAACATTACTCATGAGTATGAATGACCTACCATCTCAGCAATTATAACATCGTTAATTTTTCATAAACATATCTAATGCATATTTCAAAAAGTAAAAATAATATAGAAAAATAATAATATATTCATTATTTTTATAAATTTTATTATATAATAAAAACTTATTTCACCATTTTCATCATAATAATGTAATTTTTGATATATGGGATGAATGTCATCAAAAGGAGGGACAATAACTCAATTTATTATGTAATAGATACTTTAAAATAGAAAAATCTTTAAAACATGTCTTAAAAAATTATATTATAAATAATTTTCTACCATGCCCGTTTTCTGGAAATTATTTTATGGACATATTTGTATTACATATAATTAATTTAATATGAAATTTTGAGTCACATTTCAATTTCATTCAATGAATTATGAAATGAATATTATTAAATATTTTACATGAAACAAATTGAAAAAAATGGAAATATGAATATTTTATTATATCATATAAAAAATAATAATGTATATTGATCCCACAAACAATATATTATGTTTTTATTCCATTACAAGTGTATATTTTTTCTTTAAATAATAATCATCTATCCCCTTGTTTGAGGTATTTTCAAAATAGGGTTTTAATGGAATGGCTATTTTGAAATAATAAATATGTTTCTTCTTGGTGATAGGAATTTTTTTTAAGTATGATGATATATATGGTCTATTTCATGTATTATGACATGTTTATTTTTATTGATAATTTTTTTATTGTCATGGTTTTTTCTAATATATCTCATAATGTGGGGTAATTATGACATATAATATGATGAAATGTGATCCAAATATATCACTACATTACATTTGTTAAAGGTAAAAAGTTAACCGGTTAGGTTTTTCAATATAGATTATTATAGTTTACTATGAATGTTATTCCATTTGTTATATTAATTGTAAAAGTGATATGTAAATAATTTCCCAAGTTATATACATGATGTTTTTATGGTTTATATGGGGTATTAAATAAATATTATGATTTCAAGAGGTATGGAAATGAGATTATGTATAGAAAAATGTTTATGCTACTTCATAAGGGTGAAATCTATTAGTTTATGTAAAATAATTCACAAGTTTTTAGGATTGAAATTGAACATTTAAGACTATTATTTTTTCACCAAAATTTATTATGAAATTTTATTGGCATTATTTGTGAAAATGAGTGTATTTCTTAGGAAATATATTGTTTGTTTTGCCTTAAATGTTTATTTTTAAAAAGGGAACAAATTTTGATTTTTTTAGAAAAAATAGATTTCACATTATTCCTATATATCTCATACTGTTCAATTTCCCGACATACCAGTTTTTTAAATTTTTAATAGGTTTTTCTTGATGTGTAAGGATATGTATGATTCCAAGATAAAAATTGTGAATATATTTTATGAAAATAAATCATGGTATATATTAAATACATTATATTAGGTGTTAAATATATATAGATTATATGTTTCTATGTGGTGATGTAATATTTTTTAATATAAGGGTGGATAATAAATTATCACAATATTTAGACTGTAAATATCCAAAAAAATGTAATAACATTTTATTTAAAAATCATGATTTTGTGACATTTATGTCCCAATACTTTTATGTTTATCTACATTTATTCTCATTTTTTAATTATAATCACTATTATTTGGGGTTATTCTTGGGGGCTTCTTCTTTTGGATATAATCCCTGAAACCATTTTTTATTTGGTGGGTATAATAGAATTTATATTCCTAAAAATGTTCACAAACCAGCATATAAAATATATAAAAATTAAAATAAAATATTTTTAAATACAAATTTGACTATGTTACTGGTAACATTATTACTTTACCATTTTCAAGGTTGACTATGGGGTAATCTAAAAATCATCCTTTTACTATTATAATCCCTTTATAGGGACATATATTGCCTATTACTTTGTGTGGTAGCATAATTTTTCAAAACTATTTGGGAAGGTCCATCTTATTTTGGTCACAAATTTATTATTTTTTCCTGAAGCTCAAGTTAGTTTATGTTTATGGTGTTGTTATTATCATCAATAGATATCAATATACCCTCAAAATTCAATTAAACGTCTTGTTTTTTAACCTTTTTTATTACTAAAAATAATTATAAGTCTCAGTAATTATTTTAAATTATCCTGTTATTGAGTATCCCAAACCACAATGTAGAATTATTTATAATTTTATAAATTTATGGATTAATTATTGATGAAAATTTTCCATTACCTATTTTTCATAGTCACTTGTTTTTAAATTTATTCAAACAAATAAACTAGTTCATTATAAATTACAATTAATTTCACCTTTTATTTTTTATGATATGTGATATTATTAAACTTTATAAAATTCCTCTAGAGTGTATCCTCCATTTAAATTAGTTGTTATTATGGATATTTATTTTCTTAAAAAATATTTTTTAAAACCAAGTGAATATGTGACTACATAAATAGGGAATTTCCACAAATACACTTCTACTTGAGGGTAAAATTATTCAATAGAGTTTATAGACTTATTCACCTCAGACTCAAATATATTGAGCTAGTGTCTTCGTGGGTTTCACCTTCAATAGAATTGATTAATAAACTATTTAAACAATGATTGTAATAATTAAGTGGTTTTTATTTCTTGATTAATGAAATTTTATTCATCTCTTAATGCTACATTTTCATTCAAGTTATTCAAGGTATTCACTATGATGAAAATATTATTTTAAATAGACTAGAGTCAAACATCACCATCCAATTCATTACTAAATTATCATTCAATATAATACTACAAATATAGAAATTTAATAAATCTTGAAAAACATAAAATTAATTATAGTTTGACCAAGTTAGCTCTAATACCACTTTAATTTCATTGTAGTAGTGTGGGGATAAGAGGAAAGGATAGGAATTATTTCATCAAAAAATCACAATGTTTTAATTTCTCGTTTAATATGAGATTATAATTTTATAATCTCTAAATCAATTTAAAAGTAATTAATTGATCATCCTCACTTATATCTTCATAAAATATAATATATTAATTGAATACAACACAATGATTAAAAACATTCAAGCATAAAAAATACACCATTACAAGTTAAGGTTGATTTCTCAAACATGAATTATCATCAATAAAACCCTGAGTGATACTGTAAGCTATTTACCAAAAATAATATCTTGGAATCTCTTATATTGAATAGTCTCTAATAATTATAATGACTATATCCCTATTAGTTCTTTATACAGGATCCATCTAGTTGATGATATATCCCAATAATCTTTAGGTAAACATATGATTCAGTATTTATACTAACTTATGATATTTCTATAAGGGCCCCTCAAAAATACTCTGAAATGTTATTAATTATCCTATTAAATAGTGCAGTTTATGTTACCCAAGATCTATTTCATGTTGACATTTTTTTTTTATTCAAAATGACCTATGTATTTACTCACATTCATCACCTGGTGATATGATAACATCCTAAGCCACATGAAGAGTTTCATTAATCTCACCCTAAGCAATATCTTTTTTCACTAAAATTTTATTGTATCCTCTAATTTATTCCTCTATGAAACAGAAGGCTATCCTAGATGTAGTTGTATTCAACATTGATATAGAGATGTTATTCATGATGGATGTAGAATTGAGTTCTATTTATAAAATCTCTATACTGAATACCTCATTTCTTCATCTAACATGTTTATATATCCAAAGATAAAAACATTTCATTATATTATGGATACAAAAACTCTATTAATTTCAAATAAATGATTTCATTAATTTTGACACCTAATCATGGTCATAGTATCCCTTTTATTTTACCCTTAAGATTTTGGTGTTTCCTTTCTATTTTATTATTTTAATATATCTTCTATCTTAATATATATTTAAATTTTTATTGTTTTGTTATCCTCCATCTATGCATGGATATGTAGAATTCAAACATGGATCTTTCCTCATATGGTGGGGAAATATTATATAGAAAAATATTCTACATGATTCAGAAGTTCATTATGTATCAAAATCCTTTTACAAAAACATTATATTTAATACATGAATAATAACACTTTATAATCAATTTATTAATACTCAATAGATGATTTTTTTCATATAGATATTAATTTTGAATCCACAATTAATTGTAAATGTAAATATGAGATACAATGTTGTCGATCATTCTTATGAAGTAATATGATGATATTTATGAGGCATGTGAATTATTTTTAAACTCATAAGGAAATAATCATCCAATTTTTCTATTTTATATATGAGTTCCATAATTAATCATTTACATTATTCAAAAAACACTTATCATAACCATAAATGAACCATAAAGAAGCTAAAAAAGGAATCATATATAGATTTACAGATTCATACATAGATTTTAAAAATATCTTATGTATTATATAATAACCCATAAAATATCATTATATAAATACATTTAATGAATGATTCATGCATAAAAGTTATATCACTCTCAGTCTAATCAAAATTATATGTACACAAACTACAATAACTAAAAATTGTTAATCATAGCGCTATAATTAATCATGTGTATATATGATGACATTTTATTTTTCTCAGTACTGAGTCACATAATAAATCTTATGTTGATTTAAAATATTTTCTCGTCATATAGAGATTGTTAGTTTTTATCTCCAATATATATATTACTGATTTCAATTTCTTTGAAACATAACTTCTACAACATATCTCTAATCCTTTTAAATCATTCAAAATCAAATAAAATAATCATTCCTAGAGTCTCTGTCATCCATTATAGTATCAACTAATATACTTGGTACTCAATTATTGGTTTCTACATACTTTTATCTTGATATGGATTTAATATTGATTCTTAAATATACATACTAGATTGATTCCTTCAATTTATTTTCTAAATTGATACAAAAAAATGTTTCTTCGCACATTAATAATATTTTGTAGTATTCTTGATGATCAGAACCACAATCATCACATGTAGTTGCTAATACCTATAAATGTTCTACCATTTTTTATGGAGTAATAAATACTTTGTTTTCAATTTAGGATTTACTACCATATATTTTCTTAACTCAGCATCCCACAACATTTTTCAAGAACCTTAAAATCATGATGGTCTTCCTTAATCACAAAAAATAAAAGTATATGTTGGGATCTTTACTCTTCCCACAAATTATTTACTCACATTAATGTCAATGTTTTTAGGTGAGATTCAATAATGATAGAACAATATATGAACTATAGTTATTATCCAACATGGACTAGATATTTCTCAATATCAAAAAAATATGTTTCCATTTTTATGACTTAAAGGCTTGGATATTTTTATGTTCCAAAATCAAAACTATTTTTTACAACATGTGGAAAAATAATTTTACCACTTATATAAAAAACTAGAACATTGATAACTTTTCATATGAGTGATGATCTATCAAAGTCACAATAATGATATCAAGAAGGTTCTCCTAGCCTGATATTTCCATAATGCAGTATATGTTTTCATTAATACTCCCCACTAAAAGGTTTTCAAAATACCATTGATTTATATGTTTCATAAACTCCATAACAAAAATTGGGGAATTATTAATACTAAATGAAACGCCCAAATTTTTAAAATTCCAACACATGCACCAAAAAGCTATATGTGAAATTTATTCCTCCCTCTTATATTGTAGATTGTATAATAATATTATCTTATTAATTGAAAATAATATTTATCCCCTGAGTTGATTGAAAAATTCATATATTCAATGAATGGAAAAATTATTCTTAATAGTTATAACATTTAGATTCTAATAATTAATTAAAAGTCAAAGAATTCCTTCCAAAGTCATTACAAATAGAACTAATGATTCCTCTGGGTAATCTATATAGTTAATATAACACTTTCTCTCTAGATCTTATAGATGAATACATGTAATGTTTCAGACCTCTCTGGCCCATTATTTTTTCAAAAAGAAGGTCATGAAGTGTTCTGGAGGGTAAAATGTACTTTTCCCACACTTTCCTGAATTTTGTAAGTACACACCGTGTAGTGTGAGTACACGCCATGTACCACCTTGCCGGGTATACCCCGTGTTGAAGGTTGTGTCATTGCCGTGTAAAATAAATGGGTACACACCGTGTACCCCATACTACACGTTGTGTAGTCCCTCCCCGCGTACGCGTTACCCTCAAACCGTGTGTTGACCAGTCAATGGCCACGTGTTGCGTTAATAGCTGTGTTGGAAGCCACATGGTGACCATGTGAAATGGATGAGTACACGCCGTGTACCATAGAGTACACACCGTGTAGTTTTGTTTTTCTCACCGATAAAAGGAGGTGTCCCCTTCTCCTCTTCAACTCACCCCTCTCCTCCCCATTCCTCTGAGCAGTGCTCTCCCATGAGACACGAAGGCTCCTTTTCTTCCATAACTTCTTCGCCTGAGCTCTGATTTACGATCCGTCAGCAGCCACGGGATTGTAATGATGATGTGGAACTTCTGAGATTTGATCTGTTGTCTTTCCTTCAGCCTTTTCGTTCCAAATTCCACCCAAGGAGGTTTTTCTGGGACTCGACAAAAGTGAAAGACACCAACGGACGTCTTCTAAAGTTGATCCCGGGGAGGGTTGTGATCAAAAACGGTTGAGGTAGGGATCTTACCATCATCTCTCTAAATTTTTTCATCATGCGGGGTGGGTATCCTCTTCTTTTCATGAGAAATGGTTGAACCAATAAACGAAGATAATAACTGGTTAAAGAACGGGGATAGGGAAGTTGTTATGTTTATCTTTATATCCTGTGATATTATGTTGTGAATTGAATCAGATTCTGCCTACTGAAAATCACGGTCTTTGGGGGACTTTTCTTGTGAAATTAATTATTTCCCTATCTTTCTAAACCATTTTTGTGGATGTAACCTTCGTTGAATATGGATATTCAGTTAATCACGTAATGTTGGCTGATTTAAAATCTGGAACCCTTATGCGATCACCACGGTTGAACAAAATGGAATAATGAACATGTGGGTGTAGGCTTGGATATGTGGAATGTGATGGGGTTTGTTTATGTGAAAGGAGGTGTTTTGTGGGTTGTTGTGGATCGGGTGAGCAGTGGGGCTGCGGTTGGCTTGGTTGTGGGTTGGTGTGAATACAATGTTGGTGACGGGCAGCGGCGCTGCGATAAATGGTATTTAAGGGATAATGATGTACGAGTTTCGGTGTGTTTTTGGTTATGGTGGTTGGCAGCGGTGTTGTAGGGATGGGTTTGAAGGTGAACAAACTATGTGTTGTGAGTAATAAATAAAAGTGGAAGTGTTAATGATTGGTGTGTCATGGTAATGGAACGGGATTAATAATCAATGGGTTGGTTAATATGGAGGGACTTTTTTGTGTTGCTTGTGTTTTTCCTAACTTGATTTGTGGATGGAAGGAATATTTTTTATGAATGATTGATATTGTTAGTTGCATTTGGTTTCCCAGTAGACAATGAACTAAATAAACTAATTCTGCTGAAACGTGAAAACGTAAATGGGGTTGGGGTTGTTTGTTTTATGCGTGCTTCGTAGTAGCAATGCCAAGGCACGTGCTCAGTTTCTCTATTTAGAAGACATAGGTTGGGCTCTGTGCTTGGTATACATATATGTATCTGTATCTTTTGTGGTTTATCGCACCCCACCCATGTTGAGCACTTAGTGCCGAACACTCCCATTCCAAGGTAGAGGGTGTTTTCCCCTTAGTTACTAGCTTCTTCCTGCTCCTTCTTCCCCAGGCTGTGATGGCTTGAGGCAACCTTACACCTAAGACCCCTAAGGTAGTTTTCAATTGGGGTGGTTTTACCCCAAGAATCTTCGGGCAGGTTATACTATTTCTCAAGAATCTTCGGGATGAGGCCTAGGTGTGTGCGGGCGGGATACATGGTTGTGAGGCCTAGGTGTGTGTGGGTGGGATACGTGGTTGGGAAGCCCAGGTGTGTGTGGGCGGGATGTGTGGTTGTGAGACCCAGGTGTGTGCGGGCGGGAAGAGTGTGGCATCGTCAGTACGTTCTCCATTAGGAAGAGCAGCTAACTAATGGGAAATGGTGTGGGGTACTCAATACTCATGTTCTTATATACTACTACTACCTGTGGTGGTTGTGTTTTTGGTGAGGGTGACTGGTGAGGTTGGGTGGATAGATATCCCTGCTAGGTTTCTTATGTTGTTCTCACATGGCATTAGGATGTCTCCCCACCTGTGCATGAGAGATTTAGGTTTCCCTACTGAGTATACTTGTATGCTCACCCTACATTTACTTTCAGGTTTCTTAGAGGAATAACAGGGTCGTGCGGGACCTTACTATTCGGGACAGTTGGAGTTGTTGCAGTTTTTGTACACTTTTTTCTTTTGGTATTGTAATTTTGAGCCTTCTTTTACTTGTACATTTTTTAGAACTATTTAAACATGCATGTGGGATTGGTTTGGGTTTATTTCTATACACCTGTTCTTTTCCTTTTTGGTGGTTGACTTATCCTATTTCCCGATCTGAAATAATAAAAATGCTAATGCCTCCCATATTTGTGAAAACTCATACCCTTGGTGCTAGTCACCACCCCGGGGCCTACTAGTGGTGGGACTCGGGGGTCATTATCTCCCTTCCACCATCTCCAGCTCAGGAGGGGCATATTTTGTGGGAGGGGGTCGCGACAGAGTGGTATTAGAGGTAATGGTTGAGAGATAGGATGGAGTATGGAGTTAGGCACAGTGAGGATTGCATGGGATGGTAGGGAAACAGTGTTGGTTAATCTTGGTGCGTGACATGGGCCAGTGAGGACCAGCTAGGACACAATATTTTAGGTCCCACCGTGATCCGATGCAAGGACTCTGATCCTACCGAACGACCGAGTGAGACTACATTTATTGCAGGGTAGAGACCCTAGGGAAGGTATATGCATCATCATGATTTTATTTTACTTGATTTGGGTGTTATAGGAAAGAAATTGAAATAAAAAATGATAAAATAAAACCATGAAAAATTTCATTACTACTTGGGCTTAGGTGATCTTTGTTTACTGTACAGCTATGGCACCTGGACGTCCTCCCCGAGTGGCTCAGACGGTCGAGGCCTAGCGGATGCAGGCGGTCGATCAGTTGTGGATTGACCTAGAAGAGGAAGATAGCCAGTGGCAAAAGACTCTCTGTTCTTTCCAACGGAAAACCCTAAAGAAGTACGAGGGTAGTACTTCGGATACGGAGACAGAGGGGTGTCTTGAAGAGATAGGGATCTCTTTTACCTTGATTCGTGCTCCAAGGGAGTACTGGGTTCCCCTAGCAGTCAGTCAGCTGAGAGGTGCGGCGTGATAGTGGTGGACACTCTAACTCAGAGAGAGGATAGAGGCAGAGGTTTCGTGGGATGACTTTGAGAAGGAATTCCGAGAAGAATTCCTTTCTTCCATGATCAAGGTGGAGAAGCGGCAGGAGTTACTCTCCCTTCAGCAGGGGAGTATGTCAGTACGAGAGTTGGGGATCATGTTCAAGGATCTCATGCGCTTTGCTCCAGAACTCTTTTTGGATGAGGATTCTCGGGCGAGACGTTTGTAGGAGGCGCTTCATCCTTCACTCCAGTATGCTCACCCCTTTCACCCTTCCGACGTACTTGGAAGTATAGAAGAAGGTAGAGGTTGTAGAGAGGATGCACTCTCATGGTGGTGCACCACATGAGGGGATCCAGCCAGGTTCTTCGAAGGGGAAGGTAGTCAGCAGCAGGTCTCTTCTGATGGGACCTTCCAGGTTCAGGCCAGTGGGGAGCAGGCCCCAGTAGTTCTAGTTCAGATCTTCAGGTCCTCGTCCCATTTTCACGAGCCCAAAAACAAAGAGTTTTTCTTGTGGAGGTTTCTAGCACATTTAGAGTCAGTGCCTAACCCATGCTTAGTACGATGGAGGAGGGTCGGTTCAGCACCCACCTCAGCAGTAGTATTTGTCGGTGAGCCCCTTCCAGCAGCAGCAGGACCATGCTCCTCCGAGGGAAGACTTTGCAGGAGGAGGCCGAACTCATGGTGCTCCTCAGGGACCTCGACCAGGGCGTGGTCAGGGAGGTGCATGACATCAGAGAGGTAGAGGATCTGGGCATGGACATTTGAACGCATCAGAGTTGATAGATCTGGCAGGACTAGAGGTGGTGTGAGGTATGATTTTTTGTTCAGCACTCTCATTTTTGTCTTGTTCAATTCAGGAGCTTCGCACTCCTTTGTTGCACCTGGTCTAGCCCATGCATTGGGACTAGATGTAGAGAGACTTTCCATACCACTGGTGCTGAGTACACCAGTTAAAGGCCAGACCAGTGTATCTTGTGTTTTCCAGGGATGTGGGTTGGCGTTGGGACCACATCGATCTAGTGGGGAACTTCTTCTGTTACAGATGCAGCCATACGATGTCATCTAAGTCATCAATTGGTTGTTTTCTGTTAGTTCCGTTATATAATGCTTCCTATGAAGGGTCATGTTCTTCGACGTGGATGGGAAACATGTAGATTTTGTTGATGAGAGGAGCTATTAGGTGGGAATCCGGTGTGTGGAGCCTCTGCATTCTTTGTTAGGCGGGCTATCATTGGATCCAGCTAATACATAGATGATGGATGACCCGGAGGTTGTTGGGGAATTCCTCGATGTTTTTCCCCAGGAGATTGTGACTCTACCACCCCCCCCCCCTCTGACGTGATGTTGGGTTTGTGATATACTTACATCTTGGTGCCCATCGTATTTTGATGGCCCCTTATCAGATGGCACCTTCGGAGTTGCGAGAGTTGCGGATTCAGATTGACGATCTGATGGAGAAGGGTTTAGTTTGACCCAGCATATTTCCATGGGGTGCTCTAGTTTTGTTCGTGAAGAAGGCAGATGGTGGTCTCATGCTATGAATAGTCTACCAAAGGTTGAACCAGGTAACGGTCAAAACCATTATCCCCTTCCAAGGATAGATGATCTCTTCGACCAACTGAGGGGAGCAGGTTGGTTTTCTAAGATTGATCTATGATCTATATATCATCAGCTGAGGGAAAAGGACATTGACATCTCGAAGACGGCTTTCAAGTGAAGGTATGGGCACTTCGAGTTTGTAGTGATGTCGTTTGGAGTTACGAATGCACCAGCTGTTTTCATGGGACTTATGAACTTTTTCTTCCAAGAGTTTCTGGACTGGTTCATTGTTGTGTTTATCGATGACAACCTGATCTACTCAAGATTAGAGGAGGAGCACGTTGACTATATCAGGGCAGTCTTGGACTAGGAAGAACCAGGTCTTCCTGTGGAGCGAGCAATGCCAGAAAGCTTTCGACTACCTGAAGGAGAAGTTGGTCAGTGCTCCCGTACTCAGGTTTCCAAAGGAAGGGTTGTTGTATGAGGTGTTTTGTGATGCTTCTGGTCTTGGTCTGGGGTGTGTGCTGATGCAGAAGAAGGGAGTGATCTGTTATGGGACTATGCAGTTATGCCCTCACGAGCGTAACTATTCCACCAATGACCTAGAGCTTGCAGTAGTAGTATTTGCACTGATGTTGTGGTGACATTACCTATTTGGGGAGCGCTTTGTGGTCTTCTCAGATCACAAGAGCCTGCATCATATCTTCTCTCAGCGTGACCTGAACTTAAGGCAACAGAGATGGGTCGAGTTCCTCCAAGACTATGACTTTGAGATCTATTACACTAAAGGTAAGGGCAACGTTGGGGTTGATTCCCTAAGCAGGAAGTCGCATAATGAATTGGTTTGGGAATCCACTAATTCATGGAAAGATATAGGAGATTTGGCCGCCTTGCACTTGGATGCAAGGGTAGAAGGTGTTAGAGGCTGTTTGTTTCAGATGACGGTGTAGTCCTCCTTGTTGTAGCAAGGGGAAGAGTCTCAGTGGGGGGACTCCGAGGTGGAAGTAATATGGGATCGTGTCGATAAGGGAAACGCTCCAGAAGGATAGTAAGAGGACAGCCGATATCAGATACTTTTCCATGGAAGGTTGTTTGTTTTGGAGGCGATGTGTGAGGGATTTCTCCGTGAGTTCCATAGATCATCCTTGGAGGTACATCCATGAGTTTCAAAAATGTACCGAGGCCTGAGGGAACAGTTTTTGTGGCCCGGGGTTAAATGGGCAGTGGCAGAGTTCGTGGCTAAATGCCCTGTGTGTAAACAAGTTAAGGTTGAACACTGTGTTCCTAGTGGTTTGTTGTATCCGTTAGATGTCCCTGATTGGAAGTGGGATGACAGCTCGATGGACTTCGTCACAATACTACCCAGAGCTCAGGGTGGTTATAATGATATCTGGGTAGTGGTGGATCGATTGACGAAACAGTTTCACTTCTTAGCAATTAAGGATTCGGGACCGGTGAGTACCTTAGCATAGAGGTACGTGGACGAGGTGGTGCGTTTTCATGGAGTTCCGAAGACTATCATCTCATATTGGGATACTCGATTTATCTCACGGGTTTGTAGGTGGTTACATGAGGCTTTTAGTTCCCATCTACGCCTTAGCACTACTTTCCACCCCCAGACTGATGGACAGACAGAGCGGACTATCCAAACATTGGAGGACATGCTGCGAGCATGTGTTCTGGATTTCAGAGGATCATGGGTTGGACACATGCCTTTAGTATATTTTTCCTACAAAAATAGCTTCCACTCTACTATTGGCATGGAAAAATTTGAGGCTATGTATGGAAGACCATGTCGTTCACCCATTTGCTGGGCAGAGGTTGGTGAGATAGGTGGTCTTGGGCCAGAGGTAGTGCAGAGCACCACAGAGAAAGTCCAGCTTGTATGTGAGAGGATGAAAGCGGCTCAAGACCGACAGAATTCTTATGTTGAATGTTGGAGGAGGCCCTTGGAGTTAGGGGTGGGAGATCATGTGTTCTTGAAGGTTTCCCCTTGACGGGGGCAGCGGAGGTTTGGGAAAGGGAGCAAGCTCTCACCTAGGTTCATCGGACCATTTGAGCTACTGAGGTGATTCAGCGAGGTGGCATATCATCTAGCCCTGCCACCTCAGTTGGAGATGGTTCATGATGTCTTCCACGTCTCCCAACTACATCGATACTTACACGAAGACTCTCATGTTATCGACTGGGGAGAGTTAGATATGGGAGATGACATGACCTTCGAGGAATGACCAGTCAGAATCAAGGATCGTAAGGAGAAGGTTCTCTATGGACGAACCATTCCCTTGGTTCGTGTGTTGTGGAGGCATGGTGGCCTTGAGGAGAGCACATGGGAGCGGGAGGCCTAGCTGCACGCTCAATACCCAGAGTTGTTTTGACTTGTTTTTTCCCTTGTTCTTCTAACCTTTGTTTTGATGTTATACTATGTACCTTTGATATGGAATTCTTGGCTTGTCGGTTAGGAGACCTTTTGTTTCCTTTTCTCTGGAAGTGTGTAGCATGTCCGGATGTGTGGAGAAAGGGAAAAAACAGACTCTTAATCGAGACACATTAATGAGGATGTGATTGATCTCATACGGGCCAGTCAGTGCCGCCTAAAGTGGATAATATCTTGACATAGGAGAGGGAATTCCTAACACCTATGATTAGAGTTGTTGGTGGGGTTCCTATTATAACAAGAACCCTAAGAGGTATCTTGTTGGGTTCTTATGGGATGGTTTTTTAATTATTAGGGACGAGAATGTTTTAAGAGGTATCTGATGTAATGGCCCGGACCTCTCCGACCCATTACTTTTTTAAAAAGAAGGTCACACATTGTTCTGGAGGGTAAAATGGACTTTTCCCACATTTTCCCAAATTTTGTAAGTACATGACGTGTAGTGTGAGTACAAGCCATGTACCACCTTTCCGGGTATACCCCGTGTTGAAGGTCATGTCCTTTCCATGTGAAATAAATGGGTACACGCTGTGTACCCCATACTACACACTGTGTATTCCCTCCCCGTGTACGTGTTACCCTCAAACCATGTGTTGACCAGTCAATAGCCACGTGTCGCGTTAAAGGTCGTGTTGGAAGCCGTGTGGTGACCGTGTGAAATGATCGAGTACATGTCGTGTACCATAAAGTAAATGTCGTGTACTTTTGTTTTTATCACCTATAAACGGAGGGGTCCCCTCCTCCTTTTCAACTCACCCATCTCCTCCCCATTCCTCTAAGTAGAGCTTTCCCAAGAGACTCGAAGGCTCTTTTTCTTCCATAACTTCTTCGTCCGAGCTCCGATTTAGGATCCGTCAGTGGCCACGGAATCGTAACAACGAGGTGGAACTTCTGAGCTTGGATCTGTTGTCTTTACTTTGGCCTTTAATTTCCAACTTCCACCTAAGGAGTTTTTTCTGGGACTCGACAGAAGTGACGGACGCCAACAGACGTCATCTAAAGTTGATCCGGGGGAGCATTGTGATCAGAACCTGTTGAGGTAGGGATCTTACCTTCATCTCTCTAAATTTGTGAATCATACAGGTTGGGTATCATCTTGTTTTCATGAGAAACGGTTGAACCAATAAAGGAAGATCATAACTGGCTAAAGAACGGGGATGGGTAAGTTGTAATGTATATCTTTATATCCTGTAATATTATGTTGTGAATTGAATCAGATTCAGCCTACTGTAAATAGTAGTCATTGGGGGCCTTTGCTTGTGCAATTAAATGTTTCCCTATCTTTCTAGACCGCTTTTTGTGGATGAAAACTTCGTTGAATGTGGAAATTTGGTTAATCACGTAAAGTTGGCTGATTAAAAATCTGGAACCCTTGTGTGATCACCCCAGTTGAAAAAAATGGAATAATGAACATGTTGGTGTTGGCTTGGATACGTAGCATGTGAATGGGTTATTTTATGTGAAAGGGGGTGTTTTGTGTGTTGTTGTGGATCAGGTGAGTATCCGGGCTGTAGTTATCTTGGTTGTGGGTTGGTGTAAATGCTATGTTAGTGACGAGCAGCGGGGCTGTGATAAATGGTATTTAAGGGAAAATGATGTTCGTGTTTCGGTGTGTTTGTGGTTATGGTGGTTGGAAGCGGGGCTGTAGGGATGGGTATGAATGTGAACGAACTATGGGTTGTGAATAATAAATAAAAGTGTAATATTTAATGAATGTTGGGTCAAGTTAATGGAACGGGATTAATAATCAATGTGTTGGTTAATAAGGAGGGACTTGTTTTTGTTGCTTGTGTTTTTCCTAACTTGATTTGTGGATGGTAGGAATATGTTTTACGAATGATTGATATGGTCAGTTGCAGTTGGTTTCCCAGTAGAGAAGGAACTAAATAAACTAATTCTGCTGAAATGTGAAAACCTAAATGGGGTTAGGGTATTTTTTCATCTGCATGCATCATAGTAGTAGTGTTGAGCCACGTGCTCAGTTTCTCTCTTTAGAAGCCATAGTTTGGGCTGTGTGTTTGGTATACATATATGTATCTATATCGTTTTTGATTTATCACACCCCACCCAGGTTGAGAACTTAGTGCCGAACACTCCCATTCCATGGGAGGGGGTGTTTTCCCATTAGTTACTATCTCCTTCCTGCTCTTTATTCCCAAGACTGTGATGGCATTAGGCGACCTTACACCTAAGACCCCTCAGGTAGGTTTCGATTGGGGTGGTTTTCTCCCAAGACTCTTCGGGCAGATTTTACTATTTCCCAAAGACCTTTGGGATGAGGCCCAGGTGTGTGCGGGCGGGATACGTGGTTGTGAGGCCCAGGTGTGTGTGGGCGGGATACGTGGGTGTGAGTCCCAAGTGTGTGCGGGCAGGATGTGTGGATGTGAGACCCAGGTGTGTGCAGGCGGGAAGAGTGTGGCAGTGTCAGGACGTTCGCCGTTAGGAAGAGAAGCTAAGTAATTGGAAATGGTTCAGGGTACCCAATACTCATGTTCTTATATACTACTACTACCTATTGTGGTTGTGTTTTTGGTGAGTGCGACTGGGGAGTTTGGGTGGATAGATTTACCTGCTCGGTTTCTTATGTTGTTATCGCGGGACATTAGGATGTCTCCCCACCTGTGCATGAGAGCTTTCGGTTTCCCAACATAGTATACTTGTATGCTCACCCTACCTTTACTTCAGGTTTCCAGGAGGACTACCAAGGCCGTGCGGGGCCATGCTAGTCGGTACAGTTGGAGTTGTTATAGTATTTGTGCACTTTTTTCTTTTGGTATTGTAATTTTGAGCCTTCTTTTACTTATACAATATTTCAGAACTATTTAAACATGCATGTGGGATTGTATTGGGTTTATTTCTATACACTTGTTCTTTTCCTTTTTGGTGGTTGACATATCCTATTTCCCGATCTTAAATAATAAAAATGTTAGTTCCTCCCATATTTTTGAAGACTCATACCCTTGGTGCTAGTCGCCACCTCGGGGCCTACTGGAGGCGGGACTTGGGGGTCATTATCTCCCTGCCACCATCGCCAGCTCAGAAGGGGCATCCTTGGTGGGAGGGGGTCATGACAATACTTAATTCCATTAATATTGGAGGATACTTTTGATAATATAGATAAGATATGAGAATAGTCCCTAGTAGTAGATCAATAAAGAATGCAACTTTTGATAAGGGAATTATCCTAAATAAAAATTTATGAAAACCTATAGGATCAGGAATTACAAAAAATTGAATTGGACTATTACATTACCATTTAATGGAACATAGTATAACATTGTTGTATGACATGTAATAGATCTGATATAAGGTATAACATGCATTTCATTTCTCATACTAGATTCGAATAACTATGAATGTTGTGAGTTTTTTATTAAGAAAAATGAGATAAACCTTCTGATGGTATCAGTTAATGTAAGAATTTTAATTCAATATCATTTTCATTAAAAAAATAAGTTCAATGGTATATAGGTCATGAAAATAGAAGTACAATATTAAATTAACCTTAGTAATAATCATATGATACCTAGGAAAGTTATAATCATTCTCAAATATAATTCTGAAATAAGTGGATAGATCCACCATAGAAAACATTAAATCATAGTTTAACCCCAAGTAATCAATCAAAATTGATTATATAAAAGAATGTAATGTACCAATGAAATATAAATTTAAGACCCCAAATGATACAACAAATTCCATACCTCTCATGGTTTTTAGAAGAAATTCATAACCTTTATTAAAATCCTCCACCACATATATGTTCCAAAACATGGGACCATTTTAATATTTACTAAATTGTTGTGATTATTCCTTTTTAATATGATGATATCCCACTCAACTTGATGGATCAAAATACACCTAATATCATATATTTGGATGTGAACATATAGTAATTCCATGAGGATGATACATATAATATCATTGTATATTCCATAATCGCTGAAATTGTCGTAATTTCCTTAGAGTCCCAATGGAAACATACATCATGTGCCCCACCATTCTATATTAATAACACACAACTCATATAATAACTAAATATGTTAGAAGAATATAATTAAACAGAAAAAGTAAAATCTAAATAATTCCCATTTTAGACTCCTTACTATTGATCTTCTATCTTAACGAGAAACCGGGACTCCCTCCCATCATAAAATAGGGATAACAAAAGTAGTCAACCCTTCTATATCATCCCTTTTTATCACATACATATAAACTAATATATCATTGGATAGAATGAAAAAATAAAAAATATTCTCCTAATCATCTATTCATATTCTAATATTGAATCATTGATCCTTTATGTAGATTTTCATGAGTATATTGTGAGAAAATAGGACCAAAATGAATAATCTAGTAGAAATATCCATCATATAATGATCCCCTTTCTCCAACATAATAAAAATAATCATTGTCATCACAATTAAGTTTTATAGATAGAATTACTAATTAAACACTACTATGAAATTAGACCAAGTGTGGACCTCATACAAAAGTTTCTATTAGAACGTATTCCAAAACATCCTGCCAAGTTCATACAATCTATATGTCAGATTAATATCCTTGGGCATCATAGGGGTTTAATGGAAAAATATGAAATTGATCATATATATACTATATCTTGGTTCCTGATATCATTGGTCTCTATAGAATGTGGTTGTATTATATTTGTTATTATTATGGGAATGAACCACCAGTCAATATTGTCATTTATCACTTCCATGACCAGAATATTGATTGGTTTTGATGAAAATTTGATAAGGAAGGGACCCCACATTAGTTCTAACTTGTAATTTATGATCATTTGATCACTTTCAATGATTTATATGGGCCTTCATAGGATACATAATCAATAAACAATTAATTTTAATATATATGTAAATATAAAAAATGATTTAATATGGATATCATGTATTTTTTCATTAAAAAACTCATAGAAATAGTATATCAAATGAATCCAAATTAAAAACTCGATTATAATGGTTAGAGAAATATATAATCCCTATCCAACCATAGTAGATTAATGTTCAACATGAAATGAGTTGTCCTGAAACTCCTTCAAATAGTCCTCTTGATCTTGGATTATACAAATTCTTTTCCACCACACTTCCCAACAATTAGTTGTTTACATGATACTATTTTTTAATAAAGAGATGATGTAAAAATTTGATGATCACCACACCCATTAAGATATAAGGATCAAGTCATATTCCTGATCTCTATGGCCTAGAAACTATCAACATTGTATAAAAAATAATTAAATGTGAATTATTTAATCATATTAATCCAATAAAACAAAACAAGGGATCCAGAGAGATATTTATCACGAAATAACCTTACATCATATATCCATCAAAATAAAATAATCATATATAAATAATAACATCATCTAAGAAGAGTATGATACAAAAAATATATAATTGAAAATCATACATCACATTATATACTAAAAGTAACAACACTAATAATAACATATAATTAAATGAATCTAAAATATAACCATGTACAATGACTCCAAAACATACCAAAAACTAAAATCAAACCACAAAGGATCCCCAAAATTCCCCAACTAAAACATCTCCATGTGACCTAAAGTAACCACTAATCGCACACCAATAATATTGATATATATCGTATGAGGAACCAACATCATATTATACTCCATTACCTTTACCAAATCATGTGTAACCAAATTTTCATACACTGAAAGGCATATTTAGTTTGTAAGGAATATCCTGTTAGCATTTAACCAAAAATCTATATTGGACCTTTCTCAATGAACACCCATATTTCTTGTTTTATATCATCAATTTATAATAATCTCCTTTTTCAAATAAAATGGGGGAGAATTATTTCGAAAATACATTTTTTATAATGATATTCCTAGTTTTAAAAAATAACCTTATATATGAATGTAATGCTTTAAATAATTATCAATAAATTGTAATCATAATAAAAATATCCTAATAAATAAATGTATGACAAAAATTTATACATCTCAACAATTAAATATAATTACCATCAATCCAAACTTTTAGATCTAGTGTTATATAGATTTTTATATTTTTGGATTTGATTCTGATAAACAGGACTTGATTTTTTCCATTTTAAACATAAAACAATAAAAAAAAGTATGAGTTCACCAATATAAACATGTTTCTTTTAAGTTAAGTTCATTATATACTGGAAAAGATGAATTTCTTTGATAATATTTCTCTTTATACAATACTTTTATTATTATACATATGTCTTTACCATCAACTAAATGAATCCATTTTATAATTCTCAGTACATTTTTATTTATAACCGGTGGAAAAGAAATATAATAAAGGTGATCTACAATTCACTATAAGGGTTGATATATGCATTAAAAATGGATATATTCAGTTAGCCTAAGAAGTGTATAAAGGTTTTATAAGGTATTCAAAGTGCATTAATATTACATTAGTTAATTTGTTCCCATGAAAACCTCGACCATTTATCATGTGACATGTAATAAAGCATTATCAATGGAAGGAATCAAAATAATAAATAATCCTTAGCCACGCAATATAAATATTGATCAATGTAGCTATTTAAAAATTATATAAATCATAGAGAAAATTTATTGGTATTTTGTAAAATTATCTTCATTATCCATGTTCACTAATATAGAAAACAACATAACTCTAGATAAACATTTATGATTAAACACCCCATTAACCCCTTCGATTTTCCTTAACGAAGGGGAATATTACCCAATACAATGAAGAACTATTTATTTCACACCCATTTTATATATTATATCAGACTCACTAGTCAGCATGAGCTATATCAAGATCAACCATCATCCTAAATAATTTTCATGTAATGTAAATTAAAATAATACATGGAACCCAAAACATCCATCATCAATATTTTGAAGTCATGGAATTAATGTACATATCCATTTACCCAAGGAAATGAAATGAGTTTCGTGATAATATTTTTAACACAATCATGATAAGATACACTAAGAAAGATGTTGGATGTTGACATAATATCATAATATGAGTGAATTATAGGAATTATTATTTGATGGCAGAATATATGATGATATATTTAAAATGATATTTCAATCATTTCTATGAAAATATTTCTAAATTCTCTATTATTTTGGTACGCTTAAAAAATTTAATAAATGTTGAGAAAAATATTTACTTTGAATATAACCATGTATATATATATATATATATATTAACTATAAAATTAATGAGTATTTAAAATTTAACTAATCTATTCTAACGTCATAAATATAAAAAATAAACATTCTTTTAAAATATTTGTAAATATAGTCCAATTTGGACCATTAGAAAATATTATGAAATTTACTTTCATATTTTTTAAAGAATTTTTTAAGATCATTAAAAATAAAATTAGGAAATAATTTATTTAAAAACATTATTGAAATAAGAAAAAGAACATGAATGTAGAGTTTGTTTAAATTTCATTAAAAACTTTGAAAATATATTATTAATGAAAAACATATTTTATTAATTTTAAAACCAATTTACATTTTCAAGAAATGGAATGGTAAGGATCGTAAAATATAATTAATACCATAAGAGGTAAGTTATTATTTTTTGAGACTCTATATATACATCAAATAAATTAATGTTAGATGATACATCAAAACATGTCTCATGGAAGGATGTTTGATATGAGAAACATTCAATCATGGATAAATCCTAAAACAAAAAGACGTCGAATGAAGAAACATATTTTTTTTTCAAAAACCCTATCTTATATGAAAAAATATGTGAAAAAATTGTCATTTTTTATTAAGTGGACAAGATATAATGAATTATGGTGTGTAACATATATTATTTATCAATGAATTGAAATTGAGATCCTGAAACACTTAATCCTTATTGAAATATTAATTCAACATCTAATGAAAAAAGAAAACATCAAAGAAACATTAAATATCATGATAAAATATTTATTTAGGATATAATATATCAATAGGCAGAATATACACCATATGAATTGAAATAGGTTCATAATACATAACATGTTTCAATGATGTGATATTGACACAAAACATCCTAACAAAGATCATATATTTATAAATAAAATTATTTACAGATGAGATCATTTGTATAAAATTTAAAATCATAAAAATGTGGAAACATAATATAATACAATCAAAGGTCATTACACACACAAAATTATCCAAATGTATTAATTTTAGTATAAATAAAAACTATTGAATGTCAATTGTGTTGTGAAATTAATTATATCGAGTCCCAATTTACTATGTATGTGCATTAATTATTTTATAATAAATTTATATTATTTGGTTTTTTTTAAAAAATATATCATTTTTTACAAAATTTAAATTAAAATATTAATTTTAATGACACATTTAATTACATAATTTTTTAACTCCACTTTGAGGGTTTTTAGTACATTCAATTCTAATTGAAAGATAACTTTGGAATGTTGATTGTGAGAAAATATGTAACTGTTCCATATTCTAAAAAAATAACCAGGATATAATTAAAATTACAACACCTCATATTCATTTGAATATATATTTATATAAATTGGTCATGAATAAATTAAATTGAATCGCACAGTTGTAGTCTATATATACACACGAGCAATGTGTTTTCTTTTCATTGGATGAAAAATTAAATAAAAAAATATTATGTTTCTAGAATCATGATAATGTTATAAACATAAAATAAATTCAATTTTTTAATTTCCATGACTTTCTATCAAAGGTGACCTTTTGAATAACAAAGTACAATGCTATGTGGGGTTTATAGTCACTACGTAAATATATTTGATGATTATGTTTATCATGATTGGGGTGGTATGATGATAGATGATAGAATATATATAATAATTATTATGTTATAATATAATATATATTCGTTAAATCAATCATAATATACTTCAATGAAATATTGTGATCATTAATGATATACATTGGTTCTAACGGTGGTAGTTCACAAGTACCCAGAGTCAATGGTTTCATCTTAAATTTGATAGAAAATGAGATGAATAATGTTATAATATTTACATAATATGGTCTCAGTTAATTTTATACCAATGATTTCATCATATGGTAATTGTTAGATATTATTTATGTGGTTAAAGAAGACGATAAATGAATACTCTTGGTTAAGATTATTACCTCCCCATTAATAAAACATGTTTCACTTAAAACATTTGTCTGTTAGGATTGACATTTAAGTGGAACCATGATATATATGAATCTTGGTTTTATTAAGGGATGTATATTCAGTATAGTTGGTCATCTAATATAGAATTAAATGTATGATTATTAGAAGGGTGTTGTCTATATATAAGGGTGGATAAGGGCACCCAAGGAATTTCATAATGTATAAAAAAATAAGAATACATTTTTATGATCACGTTGATCAAAATTGATGAATTTTTAATATAGGGTTAATATCAGTTCATCTATATCATATAATAAATTATTAAATTATAAGTGATGTTTTGTCCCTTATATATTATAGTCAATGCCTCATTAACCCTTTTGATGTTTACTGAGATATTAATGTTTTTTACTAATTAGCGGTCAATAAAGATACTATAAAAGTATATGTTTCCCAGAAAAATAATATTTTTAATTCGATCCAACTTATTAGATTAATTTTTCATCAAATATGACTAATATGAAATTTTTAGAATTTAATAATGTATCAGTTATCTTAAATTTCCATTGAAAACAATTTCATAACTATTTAAGTAATTAAATTTTTTAAAGTATCAATACAATGATTTAGTTAAAATATAATCTTTAAAATTGTAAAAACTATATTTTATATATCTAAAAAATTCTTGGAACACTATATACCTCCCAAAAAATATTACTTTATATGTTTTTAAAAACATTTAATTGATTTTACTGCTACTTGGACAAGAACTATGTCAGTGTTGTGTATGAATTGTATTTAATTATTTCATCCTTAAAAAATAAAATAAAATTATCATAAAAAAATTGTAATAAATTGAATCTCAATATAATTTTTTATAACCATTGACAACATTTTTTTATCTCTAGAAAAAATATAATAGATATATAAAAGTAAAAGGTTGCTTTTTTGGTATTATCCTCTTACAGAAATTAAGATAGTTGTTCTTATCGACAAAAATGATGTAGAAATACAATTGTTAGGAATAATATAATGTTTTATAGAAATAAATACATCCAATTTAGTAATGTAATACTTTAGGGTGATTATTAATTTTTTTTTTAATTTCAACACAAGCTAACTACATTTACCCAACTTGTGGGGATTAAGTTTACCATTACGTCTACTCATTACAACAACAAATAATGTTATGGTATTGACCAATTTAAAAAATTATGATTCCAAATATACGAACAATTTTCAAAACATTATATTCCCATATGTTTATGAAATAAAATTCAGAATATTCAAAGAAAATGTGATGAAAAAAAGTATTCCCTTAAAATACATTTTTAGCTATAAAAATGTATTTATATAAAAAATAACAATAATATAGATCAAAATAAAATTAATTGAATCATTTTTAATATAAATAATATATTTATATTTTAAAATCAATTCAAAAAATATTTTACTTTTTAAATACTCAAATGGAATAGACAGTTTTCTATAAAAATGATAATTTTGAACTATTAATTGATTAATAAATAATTTTATAATAATAATAAAATTTCACATAAAGATAATTTTTATTTTAACGATTTAAAAAATGATAAAGTATTTATAAAATAAATATTTAAAAATTTATATTATTTAATTTTAATATTAGCTCACAAAAATCAATAAAAATGCTTTTGAGGAATATGTATTTTTAAAGTCTAAATTGACTTTACAAGGGATAGATTTATAATAGTTTGACATGTATATATATATATATATATATATATATAATAGTTTTTTTATTTTTATTAATATAATATAATTAAATGAGTTGAATGCAAAATTCATATTTAGATAATGATATTTCACATTCAATAATTCCTAGTTATACTGGTCATTTATTCTACAGATAATAATTTTATTTTAAAATCTAATTGTATTAAATTATCCTCCACATTAATATATTGGATTCTATATAATTTATATTAATATTATCAATCAATGGTTTAACAATTTAATATTGATTAGATGAAAACCTAGATCCTAAAAATGTTTAATAAACCATTATTTTCAAGAGGGAAAGTGAAATATGAAGGTCATATGTAATAAAATAGAACTACATTCCCAAATATGAGAACGATAGTAGATAGTGAGATTTTGTTTATGGAAGAGAATATTAATTTTGAAATAATTCTATAGAGTGACATATAATATTGATCTCAAGAAAGGGAATGATCATTATAATGTATATGAAAAATCAACAAACCAATGATGTGTGAAAAATACCTCGAATTCAACAAAAATTATGTTATGAAAAAAAGTATTTTCATTTCAGGATATTTTACTTAAATTTTATAGATCATTTTATTGTTATAATATATATCCTAATAAAATTACATAATTGATTTTCATCAACTCCATAATTGTATGTTATTCAATTTGATTCATTTATTAATAAGAATTCACTTCTATGTCACACAAAATTCCACGTAATCATTATCTATAAGGAATATATCTTATGAAAAAATCGTTATCATTTAAAATATCATTCAATATGGAAAAGTATAAAGATATAACCACCAACACTAACTAAATCCCAATTTTTTAGCATTAGGTAAGACAATACCAAAAGTTAACAATCCTTACTTTGAATAAACAATACATTTAGCCCTAAAATTTATATAGTAAAACCCAATATTTATATTATTTTATTCTATAAGTAATTACCACTATATATCCACTAACCTCAATAATATCTATATTAAATTTAATTTTATCCTTGAATGTTATATCATACATCTTAGTGTACATAACTAAAAGTGTAATAGATTTTTCCACAAATAATCATTCATCTTAAATCACATGATATAAATATAGGTTAATTTTAATTCAACATAATAAAATAAAACCAAACAATTTCCTTAATCACATGAAAATATCATTACATTAAAAATCAAAATGGGTGTATATGATACATAAATTACGACCAAACATAAATATATAAACTAGTCGTGGTATCCATAACTCTTATGTTAAGATCATATTATAGTATATTAATCTTATATGTTATCTAAACACTTCTTTGATACCAACAATAACAACCCCACACCCACATTCCCTAATCTAATGATTAAAATATAATTTTTTCATTTCTATATTTGATATTATTAAATGTTGCAAACTATATTACATCCAAAACATGCAACATCAAATTAATGAATTTTGATGACATATATAAAAAATTAATTTCTAGGTTTACAGCTGTAGGGAATTTGAAAACAATAGTATGTAACAATATAAATTCCTCTATGTAAGAATCTATTCCATTATAAATAAATTTTTTATTTCACATTATGTGTTCATTATCACCCACATAAAAACCATCTCAAAAAATCTCACCTGGTATCTTCATTTATAACCTTTGAAATTTATTCATAATAAGGGTGAAAAAATAATTAATAATTGTGAACATATAAATTGACTATTGAATAGTCTCAGTAGATACAAGATCAGTATAATGGTATGATAATATATTTAATGTGAATAATTGAGAAAAAAGAGAATTCATACCCATAAAAACATTAATCATTAAACACGTGACATTGAAAAAATATTTAAAATATAAAAGATAAATATGAATCAATATTTATGACCCATGATAAGTAAATATTGATTAAAAAGACTATTAAATATACTTAGAAACCATTAGGAATTGTTTTTGGTATTTTGGAAAAATATCTTCATCACCCATGTTTACTAATGATATAAATAATTGGATCGTAGTTAAATATATAGTATAAAACTCTATAGTAAACATATTCATTAATTCATTAAAATATATGGAAAATAATCTAATATATTGGAAAACTATTTTGGGACCACTGAAAATCAAGAGCTATATCGATTCACCAATCATCAACAATACTTTATAGTTATCATACATGTAATAACATATTTTACAATTACTTATGCATTTGTTAAATTTATATTTAAAATCCTTTATTATCCTTATAAATGTTCACAATAGTTTATGGAAGCACTTGGAAGTGTCTAGGGAAAGTGTAGAGCCAAGGTCACTAAATTTTGGAGGAAACAAAAGAGGTAATGTTTAGAGAATAGTTGGTGCTAACTGTTCCCCTCAAACTATGCAACCCATTTATCATGTCATATGGTTCTTCTAAATTATGAAAGGTGTATGTTAGTAATAAAATCCATAACTATATGGTGTACGTGGTTTGTGCATGGTTTTTGTAACCACAAACTACTCGGTGTATGGGTTTCTCTCCCAAGGTAGTGGGGTTTGCATAGCTGGTGCCTAGTTTTTTCAACTATGCGACCAAATTGTGAAAGATCATTAAACGTTAAAAAATAACGACTTATTATTTAAATAATATATATTTACTCACCAGTATCACCCTCTAATTTACGAAAAATAATAACCTATTATATACATTTTAGCATCCTTTAAGCCAACAACTAGGCTTGGGGATAACATCTTCCTATGAACACTAAATCACTTGTCGTTAGTTTCATTGGATAGCCACTGGTATGTTATATATTCCACTTATGACATTATTCATTTATCATCATCCAAAAAGTTTTGTTCTGGTGTGAGATCATATTACATATTTTATAGAGCGTGTGTATGTGATTGATTTGTTTTATTCTGTCTTGAATAAGATGCCCTAAACATATGAAAAGTGGACTACCATGATGAGGTAGGTGGTCACATGACCATTATTCAATGTTTTTGTGTGTATATTAATGTAATTTATTCATGAGATGGATTTTATATCTGAAACATATTAAATGGATTTATTATATTTTAAATGGCTAGGTTTGACCTATAAATGAATTGAACATTTTTAATCAATATTAATGTTCTAGGACCTTGAATTGAATACCCACATTGTGGTGTGGTGATAAATTGGATAAACACACCATGGATAGCCTATGATTTTATTAGTCTTTTGAGATATGTTCTCTAACCATTAAACTGTAATGTTAAATTAAATAATCAATCTATAATTGAATGTAATAAAGACAGTATAAAAGACCACATTTCTATGCCTTTGGATATAGTTTTTTATGTTAATATTTTGTTATTATTTTAATCAAAAGGGAAAATTAAGATGAATGCTAAGAATCGTGTGATACCAGGACTAGTAACCCTATTCCTAATTTAAGCCACATTATAGGGTGAGTAAAATAGTTTATATAAATTTAATGTCCAATCTAAATAAATTTGTACAAAAAGTTTATGTTTTTCCTTTGAGCCCTTGTCCACTCATATTTTCATATAAAGAGCGCGAGTTGGTTTCTGACATAGAATGATATAAATTATTTTTTGAATAATTAATTCCATTATTATAATTTATTTATCATTTACCTTGGGTGAAACAGGGGTTCATATAATAAATACATGGAGAAACATAATTTTTATATAGACTATATATACCTGACTGATACTTGGACTACCTATGTGGAATCTAATTAAAAAATCATAGGGTAGATTTCTATCATGCCATGGGATATAAATGTACTCCCTATGCAAACAACCAAGTATGAGCTCAAATAGAAGATTATATTTTATTCCATGAGTGAATCCTTTCTCCCCATTATGGCTCTCTAAAGATGGACTCAGAGGGTGGTTACATTACACCACACATAGAGTGATACTAGGGTTTCTATGTGGAATTTCATGGATCGGTTTTAAGGTGATGAGTTTATATATTCTTGGGGTGATACATGTGATACAAATTGTTAATGAAATGGAATGAATTTATATCATTGAAATTAAATAATTTATCGATTATATGACATGTTTCCAAGAAAAAGAAAAAGAAAAAATTCATTGGGATAGTTCTTTTTTATTGAATTCCTTATTATAAACATCTTGGTCAGATGTGATTCATAGTGGGGAATTTGGTATATGAGCCCGGTACTAAGAGATTATTTTAAAATTAATCATGATAGATTGATTACTCTTTTATATTTAATCTTTGGTCAAAGCATGTAGCAAAGGAAGTGTGTTCCATTGGAACTCGTGCATATATATATTATTTATACACTCCATTTAATTAAAAAATGTATTATTACAAGGACACTGTTTATTATAAATAAACAAACATGATGAAATTATACACCATTGGGGGTGGCCTATAGATTTTATACCACACCCTGATTAGGTAGTAGTTTAGTACTTAGACATACTTCATTGATGCCGACAGTGAGTTGGGAAAGCACTCAGGTTTTGATACATGGTTTATTACAACGTGCGAGTGGGGGAAAATATTACCGAGATATGGATCCCAATGAAACATAGAGAGATATATATATATATATATTTTTTTATTCCTGGTTATTTTAGTATAATTTTATGTGTATTTAAATTCATTTATGTCTTCATATTTTCATTATGTATAAAATTCATTTATAATAAATTTTTATATGAAATTAATGGATGAGATTACACACTTATTAATATGATTTATTATTATTCTCTAGAGGTACAATTATATTTGTTTTTGCACTATTGATTGTTATTATTATCCATTTTTTCTACAATATTACCATGAGGGTATTGTCTTATCACTGTTCCACTATGGACCATTTCTAATAGTCAAAAAATATGAAATATGAGGAGGTGAACATGAGGTCAGGTGGCCAATTGGAATTGCTTTCTATTGAGTGAACTAGGTCACGGTTATCACAATGTTGTTTGTGAGGTGTTTATTTTTGTTAAATTATTTCAATACCTCATTGGGATGGTATAATGGTGAAATGGGATGTTTGAATATTTTTACCTGAGTATGTTCTTCGGAGTAGCTAAACCACATATAAAGAAAATCCAAATTGAATGTGTTGGGACAGGATGTTGCAGAATATTGTTATTATAAAATCATTAAAATGATGACCGAAATATTCTCATGGTGTTTGATATTTCTAGTGAATATGGATTTTAACCATTGTCAGATATAGAAGGGAATTAATAAATCATTCATCGTTATAGGAACCACAATATTGGTATGCCTTTCATATTACATGTCATGTTTTTATTTTTATGTGTATTTCTTGAAATATGTTTTTGATCGTTATTTTCCTGTCCATTAAATTTTTCAATTATTTTAGGTTAGGAGTAGACAAATAAATAGTTTTTTTAAATGGAATCCATAATAAAATGTGTAACGTATGCATGCCTTTATCAATTCTAAATAGTGATTTTTATAATTCATTACAATTTTTATGTGTTTACAATATAATTTAGTACGAACCTAAAATGAAATTTATTTTTAACTTAAATGGTCACCCATAAATAATTATGCCTATTATAATTTAAATAGTGTTTTCTTCTATAACATACAATTGATACTCTATAAACCAGGACTATTGACATATAGTAGAGAACATGAACCGTACTAAAACTCTGCTATGGTAAGTGGGAATTATCTCATACTTTTATTTTGATATTTATGTCTTCCATTGCTGTATTTAATATTAGACAAAGGGGTATTACTATAATATAGGGAATATTCTACCATTAATATTCTTAAATAATCACTTTTTTATTGTTATTTATTATTTTATTGAGCAACCAATTTAAAATTTTTGGGATATGACACCACTGTGGACTTGAGTAATGTTCTAGGAGTATGAAAATGACCATTCCCTAGAGTTTGAGGGACGTTGGCCATAAGTTGGTCCTCTAGTAGTTCCTCTTGTAGAACCCACAGTAATACCTGATATGAACGATGATGACCAATTTTGGGAGGGTTTTCTATTCTCTATGTAAACTTTTCATATAACCCTGTGGCATTCCCCTACTATTGAAGAGTTGATGTGAGGTTTTCTTCCATTGGAACAACATATATTTTTAGGTGATGTTGATTTAATGGATTCTCATTCATGTATATAGGTCATTTTGTTATTTGTAGATCATACTGATACACCTACTTAGTGGAGAGTGAATCTAACTATATATATACTTTCTTATTTATCCCATATATGGTGGGATAATATTACTCAGGAACATCGTCCTTGAGATATAGTTTTTAGGTATTTTCAAACACCCTTATATGATTATTTTTATCTAGAGATGTTGAGGGTTGAAATAACTATGGTGTTTAATCACCTATATCGGGTAACCTTGCCATTGATGGGAAATAAATTCCATTTTATTGAGATATAGTTCTTCAAACTGATTTTGTTTGGAGATAAGTTACCCCTTGTTAGGAGATTTGAGGACGGTCTCATGTATGACATATAATTTCAAGTGAATGTATTTTTTCTTAATAATATATCAAGAATAGTAAATAATATGATAATTAATAAGTCTGACATGAGATAGGATTGTGGTGTGATACGGGGGGGGGGGGGTTTGACACCAAGATCTATAACTACATCAACCAATAGTAGGAAGTGTGCTTATCAGGTAATGTGTCATCAATACGGTAGATTATTAAATATGAAACACCAGTGTCCATGAAATCTATTTGAGTGATGGACATTCATAAATATGGGTCATCTATAGTGCGCTTTAGATATATTCGTCGAATATCCATTCAGAGGGGATATAAAGCAACTCCACATTCCAGAGAGAGGTCATCATCTTCTCTTTGTGAAGGGAGATTGAGTATAGCTATCTGATATGGATGAGATGGTGGTTGGGGTTTGGGTATCCAAACACCAAAATCTCACCAACTATAGAGTAGAAATTATTAGTGTATCCAAGCTATATATTTGGGATTTAGATCACACTAGACATATGTAGTGTAATTGATACATGAGGAGAATAATGAAAATCCTTCTATGGTGATCAAAAAAATTAGTAGACTATACATTTTACATGCTATATTAAATATATTTAGGTTATATAATTTAAGATATATGATTATCTTATAGTCCCCTAGGCCTGATACTCAGTTTTAATATATCACTATGTCACTCAATAATCCATTTCGATATGATAGGAAATCTTATGCTAGTGATGGAATGGGTGGTTCCCTATCATGCTTACATTGATTTTAATCAACTAAGGGATACATTAAAAACACTGGAGGGCATGATTTTTTCACAATGGTGAATGTTATTTATATAGGAGTTGAGATAGATCCATTCTTAATTGGCCAAGCTAAATAACATCCCATGATTCATTCATATATAAAGATGGTTAGAAAAAACATTATAAAAATTTTCATCAACTGGTATATGGTTTTAAAAAAATTTCAAAAAAAAATTTTCAGTAATACATCTTATGATATTCGTATAAATTCAATTGACATAGTTCTTAGTTCTGAAACATTATCCATTAATCTTTTAGGATGGCTACAATTGAGTCATTGGACCTTAAGAAAAAGATATAGTGTTTGTATGTTATGGGTTTCCAATGACATTTTTCTTCACCATGGTGTCCCTCAAACATTTTCACTATGAAGCTGAATGGTTTACTTAATATTTTTTTGATTACTCTCGGCTAAACAAGATTATTCTTAAAAATCAGTATTCATTTCCTAATATAGAATATCTCTTGGACTAGCTCAGAAGACCATGAGTTTTCTTGAAAATTGATATGATATGTGGTTATCCTCAAGTCCTCATTAGAACAACCAATATACCATGTAATTTTTTTTTGAATTAGATATGGAATGTATGATTATTTGTTCATACTATTTTTTAAAAAAATCATCCTATCAATTTTCATTGGACTAAAAACTGATTTTTCCATACATTTCTAGATTATTTGTGGTTGTATTAATAGAAGATAGTTGGGGTGTTATCACAATCAATCGGACTGTCAAATACATCATGAGGTCGTATTATATACACTGAGACAGAATCAATTAAATTATATGGTAAAAATTTTCCAATTTTTGATGGACAACTTTTATTTATAAGGACATATTGTCTTATATACAAGAGTATCGGTTGAACTAGAAAATATAAAAATTGTAGTTTACTAGGAGAATCCCAAGAAAGAATATGATTAAAAAATATATTGGGAATAGCTAGTTAATACTAGAACATCACATTGGACTTATCACTCTTAGAAGCATCTCTTACATTCTTCAATATGAATGGTGTGATGATTATATGGTCTAAAGCCTATGATAAAACCTTTCATGAGCTTGAATAGAGACTGACATCATTAAAAATATTGATTAATCCAATTATGTATGGATGTTATAAAATATATTGTTATTTATTATGTATTAGTATATTATCAGTTCTCATTTAGGATGAGTGAGTTGTGTCATATATGTCTAATTTTTGTGACCACATGGTAGGAGCTACTTGATGCACAATATCGTGTTTTCTTTATCTATTCATGCCTTTATAAGATATTTAAATTACACAATAAGATATTGTTTTCTATTTTATATAGTCCAAAAATATCTTCAAATACATATTTTCACTTAAATACAGGAATCATATGAAATGATGTTGGGGTTAATACCAACATTATTTTGAATTTGTTATATCATATATACCAAGAAAGGGAAATGTAGTTGTTGATGCCCTTACCAGAAGTACTCAAACATTGGTAGTTCAGAAGGCCAATTGTGAGTGGAATATTATTAACCCTTTTTTAGATTCCCTTGGAGTTTGAGACCATAATTTGATTTATGTACATAAATAATTATTAATAAGGTCTGCACTTCTTGAGAGTGTCAAGAAAATGAAACTATATGTTCCCAAGGGCCTGGATTTTTAGGAGAGTATTTATGGTGATAAATTTCCACTTTATTTGATTGTTGATGAGGATGATATCATACACATACATGGACGTTTCAAGGGTTTTAAATATATATTAGTGGATTTGATGGGCAATTCACATGCCTCTATATGGAAAGTTCATACCATCCTTATAAAGTTGTATTGTGATTTACACCACTAATACTAGTGTCTTGGGATAAAAATTAATATATATTTGTTTACTACTATGTGATACACCTATTGGAAGGTGAATGTGGAGCTCTAGTGATCAGAATATATTTTTTAGTCATTACCCATTCTTGAGAATAATTGGTATGATTTCACCACGGATTTCATATCAGGATTGTCGAGAACAGCTTGGGGAAATTACTCTGTGTGGCTGATCATAAATATGATGATAAATATCTCCTATAGCAAGCCAATTAGGGAATATTTTTTAGTTGGTATTCTAATTAGGGTCTACATTAGTGATATCATACACCTCAATGGATTTTCATGTACTATATTACCATAAATAGATAATTGCTTTGGGTTGTGGTTCTAGAATTGGGTTATGAGGGTATAGGGTAAGTAGGTGACGCTGAGTAAAACATATCACCCATTGACCAATGGTTAGTTTGTGTTTACAATACTGGTTTTATAGGAAATGACCCAATAATGAAACATTGAATATAGAGGTGTCTAAGAGAAACACTTATCTATCATCATGCCTTTTAAAATAAAAAATAATTAGGACCATACATATTGATCCTTTTGAGGCTCTATTTATTAGTTCATTCCCTCAATCCCTATTCTAGTTAGAGGTATGATAGAAACACAACCAAGCCCTCATCTAGTTCAGGAGACTTTAGGGAAGGTTCTACTAATTATAAACCTTAATTTTAATGAGAACTATGTAAATAATTCTTACGTTGAACATCACCATCAAAACTAAGAGTGAAATATGGGGAGTAAATGTTTCTTACATGGTTCTCTAATATTAGGGAATAAAAAGATTTGGATTCAAGGGAAGCTATCACAAAGATATGTTAGGACCTTATCCATTCTAGAGAGAGTTGGTCTCGTATACTATCGATTGTAGTTAACTTAGAGGTACTATAACATGTATGAAGTCATCCATATATATCAATAATTTTGATACCATTATACTTCATAAAATAATAAACATCATGAGGAACTTGATTTGGAGGGTGATGTATCTTTTACGGGATACCCTATCCTTATTTATGATGAAGGAGTAAAGGTTCTCTATGTCCATTCGGTTTCTATGGTATGGGTGATATGGTAGCACATGTTTGTGTAGGTAATGTCAAGTGAGTTGGAGGACGATTCACATTATTAGTCTCAAAAGATATTCTTAAACTATTCTTTACCACCCCGGTATGGACAATTCGAGTACAAATTGCTTGGGGGGTTGTAAGTATCTGTACTTTTAAAATTAGTATTGTATCCTTAAATTATTTCTTAATATCGTTATTTTACCTTTATAAATGATCCCTACAATTTGTAGACGTAATTGGGACCATATGGGGAATGTTTAGAACCTAGAGCTCTAGGTTATATAGGATGCAACAAAGGTGACCCACTAGGGAATAATTAGCATAAATCATGCACATCAAACCCCGAATCCCAGTTAGGGTGCTTCATTGTTTATCAAAACTAGGAAAGGGGTATTTCTTCCATTTGTGGTTGAGATAGAGGGTGAAAATGGGCTATACATGGTTTTTACAAACATCTGTTGTAGGCAATGTGGGGTGTCCTCCCAAGGGAGTGTATTTTTAAATTTAGCCCATGATTTAGGCTAGAATTAAAATAAACAATTCAACCACTTAAAAAAATAAATAAATGAAAAAAATTTAATTTAAAGACATTAGATTTCCTGGCCTCTTTTCCCCTATTATTTTCAATGCAAATCATCCCTCATCTATGTTGAATCCTCTTATATACCTAATTCTATGCCTGATGATAACTCATTCCTATATAGTTTAACATTCATTCCATAATCCTAACTATATATGCACTGAGATTGTGTATATTTTTCATGTACCATACGTTATTTATAATTCCTAAATGGATTTATTTATGTGTGTGATCTAATGCACTATTCTAATGGAATTTTTTTTTTGTTTGATTTCTTCCATTCCATCTTGGATTAGAGGAAAAACTGAGAAGGAGTCCACTACTATGTTTTGGTATACAACCTCATGATTTTACCTAAAATTATTGGTTTGTATATATATGTATTCCTAATTTTGTGTGTGATGGATTTTCTAATTGATTATTATTAAATGGATTGATACATAAAATTGGGTAGGCTTGATCTATACAACGTAGAGGACCTGCCTAATCAATGTTAAAGTTTATGTTCATTGAATAGATGAACCCATTTTGGGGGATGATATAAAATTAGATAAAACCTCCATGGGTGGCCTATTATTTGATTAGCCTTTTGAGGTATGAACATTACCCTATAATTTGGAATGTTATATAAAATTATTAAACTATAAATGTTTTGAAAAAATAATGGACAAATGAATATGGAACTATAAATTTATTTGTAGTCATTATTGATTAGGATTTATATTATCTTTATATAAAATACCAATTACGATGAGTTGGGAGATTCATGTGATGTTAGGCCTCTTATTTCTATATCTGATTCGATCTAGCTTATGAGGTGAGATAATTTTTTTTAAATAAATTAAATTCCTTTTTTTATAAAATGAGGACAATAATGATGAGGAATTTCTTTAGTTCCATGATAAAAGTTTATCTATGTGGAGAGTGAAAGAGGTGTTTTGACATGGAATTCCATAAATAGACTCATCGGGATTAATAAATTAAATTGTTTTAATGAATTTATCATGTTACTTTGGTGATGCAATGGATATTGTATTAAATCCAAAGAAAAAAATACATGGCATAAGAATTATATATTACTGAATGATACATGGACTTCCTATGTTGAATAACATATATTGGCTTAGATGTATGACTATAATGATTCTAGTTGTGACACTTGGAATCCCTATGTAGACATCCAATAATGGGCTTAAAGATATGATTAATATTTATCCCATGACTGACACATGGTCTCTCATTATAGACTTCCAATGGGAGAGTCATGGAGAGGTCACATTACACCACACACAACTAATTGGACTGGCACAAAATTAATTACTATGATTTCTCTTGATCAAACCCCTGAGAATACTAATTTACCTATTTGAGATATTCTGAACTCTCATTATGATCATCTCCCTGAAAATATATTGAATTTCATTGAAAACTACTCTTCATCTAATAATAATGATTTCTTAATTAGGGAACCTGTCAATGATAGCATGTTAAATGCAAAAATTTTTACAATCATTAAATTTGTAACACAGAAAGTGACTTCAAGTGGATAAATTTTTTTAACAAGACTTGGATAAAGCATTCAAGATCCAATCTCATTTCGTGGCTTTCTCACAACAGAGCTCCCACAAAGAGTTGTCTTCAATCTTTTGGAATCCAGCTCTATTTGAAATGAAAACTCTATAATCAACATAGAGAAGATGTTAATATTATTTTGCCCTCTTGTACCACTTGTACTGTTCTATGTAAATATATTCTTGACAATTTTGGATGCAGATGGTTGGTTCTGGACTCCATTAAGACTCAACTAAAAAATGTGCAGAAATGGACAACTCTCGACCAACCATGAACCTCTTCCTAGCTATAGTAGCTAAACTTCATCTTGTAATATGGTATGATCAGAATGATATTTTTCATAATAATTACTTACTAAATCAAAACTCAAGTCAGATTTGGATCCCCAATTCCATACAAGAATCCTATTTGATGTAAAATGAACATTACCACAACACTGTGCATGACATTGAAATCCTACGGCGTCTTCGGATTAATTGAAATTATTGTCGACCTCATAATACTCTAGATGTGTTCTAGAAAGATCCTCTCCCTGGATGGATTAAAGTTAATATTGACGGTGCCTCTAAAGGAAATTCGGGCCCTACAGGTTGCGGTGCTATCTTCAAGAATCACCTCATTCAGATCCATGGATGTTTCATGGGTAGCTACGACCCCACCACCTCTCTTGAAGATGAGATCATGAGTTTAAATCAAGCTATTGCCTTCACCAAACTCTTTAGTTGGAAAAATCTCTAGATTGAAAGTGATTCAACTACCATTGTACAAGAAATTTGGAAAGGCATAATACATCTTGCATGGCCTATTACTACCCATTGGACGGACTGTATATGCTCGTTTATCGATATAAAATATATCATCACATGTGTTTATCGAGAAGCAAACACGTTGGCATATGGACTAGAAAACATTGGTTTAAATCAAGGAATTACCTAGTTTGAAGACCTCCCTGTAGTTTAACTTTATTTTTATGAAATATATTGTAATATGATCATGTATTTCAGACTTCTGTGAACTTTTTTATAATAATTTGTGCCTTGGTCGTTTTGGGCCAAGGCATCATATTTAAAAAAAACCTTACACCACCCACAGTGAAATACAAATGTTCCTATGAGTAATTCCTTAGATGTTCATATAAGGTGATGGGTTCATATATTCCTGTAGTGATACCAATGATCAAAAATAAGAATTTCATATATGGGATTAGCTATCAATTGAAATTAAAAATTAAACATGTTAGATGATAATTTTGAAATACTAGACAACAAGCGTGGATTTGATTGGAGCATTTCATTTTTGTAACATAATTTTTATACACATATTGATTAGAAATGTTTTACAAGGTGGATCCTTGTATTTGAACATGTTTCTTAGACTTTATTAAAAACATAATCATCTCTGACTGATTACACAAAGATATTCCATGATAGTCCAAAGAAGATAGAAGAGGACGGGTGTTCCATGGGATATTATTATTATGGGGGTTATTTTGATTCTAAAAATCATTAATTAATTTTATTATAAGATATAAAATGTTTGTTACATATTAAAAAATTGAATGAATATATAAATTGTGGGTGGTATTCTACTGTGTTTATCTCACACAAACACAGGTCGTTGTTTGGTACTTGGAATGACATCCAGGATGTCGGTAGGGGCATTGGAATGTACTTTGCTATCAATATGTGATTTATTGTAACCAATGAGTGGTGGAGAATAAGATTAAGAAATTTCTCTTCATTATACCTAAATAATGTCATTTTTCTTATTTTGGTTCTTTGGGTATACTTGTATTAAAATGTACCTTCTTCCATTTAATCTTGTATTTAATTTTCTATGAATTTTCTTGATCATCATTCTTTATATGAAATAATTTGATGAGATTACATGGTTATTTATTTGACGGATAATTATTCTTCATCTATTCATTAATCTTTATGATTTTATTATTGACTATTATAATTATTCTACTATGATATACTATAATCATGAGAGTATAGTCTCCACATTACACATCCACAAACCCTTCTAGTTAGTAAAAAATGATGTATAAAGAGGCATGATTGAGACCGTATTGAAAATTATGTTCCAGATGTTACTGTGCATGTTTATAAAACATGGAATCCTTAAGTTTTGACATCAAATTTATATTGACAACATTCATTCCATGATAACATTTTAAGATGGAAATGAAAATGTTTTTATGATGATGTATTTGAAACAATATGTGTCATCCATCCAGAAAAAGAAGATAGATTTCATCATATGGTTAAATATCCATATATATAGATTAGTCACTGAATGATGTTGACATAGATAAAAACTCACTGAAAAGAAAATTTAAAATATTTCTTTTAAAATAGGGGAAAATGAATGTCTGTACTAGTACCTTTAAAAAATAAAAATTCAAAAAATATGAAAAATGTATATTCATTACAAATAACTATGGAACATATATTGTAAGATTAAAATTTTTTAATAGTTATGACATATGTAAAATCAACAAAATTCCTTAAATCTAAAAATAAAATTCCCTTTCAAACATCTGTAAGGTTAGTCAAAAGTGACCAATGAAAAAAACAACAATATTTATATTCTATGAAATAATTCAATTGATGAAAATGATCATGGAAATAAAATTAAAAAATAATTTTTGATTAAAAGGATCATTATTGAAGTATTATAATGAAAATAGAAGAATATATTGGTTAAATGTCAAAGAAATTAATATAATATTTTAAAAAACCTTTTCATACATTTAAAAACATAAAAATATTTTGAAGAAAGAATATTTTAAGGAACCTAAAATACCATTAATATAAAATATGAAATGCTAATATATGTCATGATTAAATTTATAAACAATATAAATCAAGATCGGTGAATTTATCAGAAAATACATCAATAAAAGAACTTGAAGGTGAGATTCCCTTGAAATAATGTTAATTCTTGAATGATAACAACATTGAATGAAGGAATCAACATGATTATTTAAAAACTAAAATTTATATGAATTAATATGTGAAAATAATTTCCTAGAGAATTTTTTACACTATATAAAATAAATCCTGATTCATAACATGAATTATGGATCAATGAATTGAAATTGAGACATTAAAATCCATTGAAACTTTTATAACATTTGAATCAATATATCTCGAAATTGATAAATTCAAAGAAACCATTAATAGAATTATCAAATATTCATTCATGATATAACATCTAAGTACAAATAATATATATCTTATAAAATGAATTATTTTAGTAATACAATTCATGCCTCCAAGAATCGACATTGAGAAGACTAATCCTTTTAAAGATTTTAACATTAAAGAAAGAATTAATAAATGAAGTGATATTGTTTGAAAACTATATAAACAAAATAGGACTAAATAAAACATAATTCATATAGATTTTATTTCACACATTATATTGGCATAATTTATTCAATTATGTATGAATATAACCCAGTGAATGGAAATTAATTTTTTATCCCCTAACCTTGAGTCGTAACATTCTAGTTATATCCTTCAAATCCAGTATATTCAAATTATTTTAAATATTTAAATATTTAATAAAATTAAAAAAATTTAACAATTATTAAAAGAATTATTTCATATATTTCAATATAATATTTAATAATATAGTTGGTGAAGTCCCCAACAGGTGTTTTATGGACATTCAATTTAAAATTGAAAATTGACATAGGTTGGATGAATGTGGTGAAATGATTCATTTTCCCTTAATATTAATAATTATTATTATTATTATTATTAAATTTTTTATTAATCAAATTATATTTTAGAGTCATTTATGAAAATTAGTGAAGATGAAAACATCAACTCGTAAGGCAATAATGTTCACATACACAAGAAAGATGTTATTATATTTAGTATGATATAAATGGTGAAAAAATTATATCTTTTAACAATTATTATCATGATATAGAAATAAAATGATATAATTATATCCATCCAAATGGATAACCATGAGAGGATTTATTTTAAAATAATGTACATCACTACTTGGATATAATAGTCTATAGGCACGCACATGCATTGATTATTTTTTTAACAATTAAAATGATATGTTGATTAATAATATATCACATTTCACTAATCAAATTTTTTTTATAAATAATATATATATATATATATATACACATTAACTCCATCATAAAAAAAATTCAAGGAATGTTGTGATGAGAGATAAAATACATCAGTTTGTGAGGCTATAGTCCATACATCCACACGAACTCTAGTTTTGTTTCCCTTTTAATGGAAAAGGATTTGAATAAGGATGTGAAATTAAAATAATTAAATCTTAGTATATGGGATATAAAAGTTTTACTATATTATAATATTTAATACATAATTTAAATTAGTATAATATGTAAAATAAAAATTCTCAGTTAAGATGATTACCACTTCTTTGAAGTACCTCATTTTACTTACACCATCTAACCTCTAGGATGGTCATTTGGTAAGACAATGATATTGAGGATGTGTGTAATTATGTTGTTATTTTTTTGGGTAGATATTTTTCGAGTTATATAGATATATTAGTCAGAGGAAGAGGGGAGGTGTGATTTATGAATATAAGATAAGTGTGGGTCACCCATACAATTATATAAATTAATAAATTAATATAAATATACTTCCTAAAGTGAAACCAACTTCATATAGTGATTATGTTAGGAACCAACTCGGGTCGACCCTGAACTGGTCACCCGAGCCGGCCCGCGACATGGCCTCAAGAGCGTCTCCCCTTATGCCGAATGCTGCCAACTAATGGAAAGGGTGTAGGGTAATTAAGGGGGATACTATACCCTCTTATCAAAGTAAAGCAAAAGGACAAAATACAGCAACAATAGAAGCAATTTATATAATAAGGAAGCAGCAGACAAAATTTTTCATTTATAAAGATTTAACAAAATTAGTGAATGTTAGTTTATATAGAAAATGAATGCATGACATGATAATGATACAATGGAAGTAGTAAAAAACACAACATACTTACACATCAATGAAAAAAGTAAATAAACAAAAGACTCAAGCTCGAGGAAGATCTATATAGGCATCTTGAGCCTTAGCTTGGTCCTTTTCTCCTAACTCCAAGTACAAGAAACAACAACGACAAGGTCCTACAACCAAAAATAAACTACTCGAGTACCCCAGTGCAATGGTGGCCCACGTAGGTTGTGAGATATAAATCTCAGTAGGCTGGAACCACCGGGTTATAGCCCACTCTAGACAATGAAATATAATTAAACTGTGTGCTGGTATTTCTAAACAATAACGACAAAATACATATGATAAACGCCCATCCCTATTCCAAAAAAGATGCCTAATGACAATACCTGCCTCGACCCATAGCCAGAATAAGAAACTGCTGAAAACAACACAAGTACATTTGGTTCAAGCATAAAAATACTTTTTGTGATACTTCCCACTTACTTTATTTATTCACTTATCATTTAAACTCAGGTTGGAAATCCATTCATTCTTACGTTTCTTTATTGGATCACATTTCACTTGGGTTTTAATCACATCTCTCATTATTTTCATAAATCATTGTTATCATTTGTTAGGTGTTGAACACCATGCCAATCATCCCAATTCTCATTTAGTGTAGATCGCCATGTCTAACAACCCGAATCACATTTGGTGTAGATCACCATGTCTAACACCTAGATAATTATTTAGTGTAGATCGCCATGTCTAACACCCTATATCCCATGCTTGGATAACCATTGGGGAGGAACTCCATGTCCAACCCCAACTTTTAAATCGGTCTAAACGCGATGTCTAGGACCCAAAATCTCATTCATTTATTACCATTTATCCCCTAATTAATCAGTCAACACAGTTTCCATTTCATAATTATTTCTTTACATTTAATCATCCAAATCTATTCTCAACATTTCCTAATTAATTATCATAATTAATTATCTTTGATCAGCATTCTGGCACCTGTATGAGAAATAGAAGGCAAAAAAAAGCATATGGAATCAACATGCCTCAATGATAAGTCACTAATAACATTAAATTATACAAGTGAACAACATGTTCAAGAAAGGTGTTCAATTAAAACTATCGCATTACATTTATAACATAATGAACAAGGAAATATGGGGAATTTAGGAAGGGCACGCCCAAGGGGTGGCCAAAAGGCAAGGTGAGCACCCAGGATCGGCTTCACCATAAATGAAGGCCACAATGTACATGAGTGAACAACCCAAGAATTTCAATACATGAAAATGAGGCATCACCGAAAGGTTGCGACAAGCGGCAGAAGATGTGGCATGCCATAAGCGTCGAAGTAAAGGGAAGAGAGTACACGACCTACACTAAAAGATCCAATTACATGCTAAGCCATCAACTTAGGAGGTGTCTTGGCTAATTTATTATTTTTTAGGAAGCAATTTCATTTTGAGGTAACCAGTAAGTTATATGTACAAGAATGTTATTTATCAAGTATAATGAAAAGCATAAAAAGTCATAAGACATTTAAGAATGTAAGCATAAAAATATACTAATACATTTTTTTCTTGAAGACTACACTACTCTATTGGAGGATTTGTATTAGAAAAAATATCATTACTTTATCAAACAATTCATTTGGTGATATTTCACATTCATTTTAAAAATCATTCCACACTTAACAAAATCAAGTGGCCAAGAAATAAGGAAGGCTGTCATGAAACATTGTCACTACATTTTTAGATTGAAGGCAGCTCACCTCAAAAGAGGGGTCTTATAAAAAAACCATGACCATTTTTAATAGACAAGTATGTATTACATTTACCACTTCTAATCTATGATTAATTTAAGGACTATACAACATTAATTAAAAAAATATTTTAAATACATAGTTGCAATAATTAAAATATTATAATAATATAGTGAGTAATAAATTAATTGATTCATTAAATTAAGTGGGAAAAATAAATGGATCCTACCACACATAGAACTAGGCCATCTACTCCGGCTCATAACGCTTTCTAACTAGGACAAGGTGCTCGCTTTCTGCGTGCACCTGGAAACTATCACCACACCCTTGGATGATGAGAACACCATGAAACTGATTCACCTTCAGTGGAGATTTCTGGAACGCACACCAATGGGTCATGATTGGCCCTTTTCACAACCTCAGAAGTCCAAAGAGAATCCGAAGCACAGAGAGGGACTTGGAGTGGGGGTTCGTCAGGGAGTTGGCACAAAAGAGCAGCGGCCGGACAACGGTCAGAAGCAGACCAGAACTGTCGGTAAGGAGAATGTTGCCACGGGACGGGGAGGGTAGACTTAACACGACCGGGGAAGGGGAGGTCGCGGCTTTGCTGGACCAGGGAAGATGAGGTCGTGAAAAATTGAGGGTGACCGGAGGGCGAGGCGGAAGGGGACATGGGGTCGTGGGATCTCGGGTATGTGGAGGGTGACCGGGATGGGTGAGCCGGATAGGGACGCAGGGTCACGGAGGTGCGGAGGGTGACCGAGGTGGGAGGGTAGGCCGATGGGAGCTTAGGGAAATCCCTTGGGGGGTACCGGTAGATTTAGGGTTTCCTTTTTTTATTAACCTATAATAATAATAAAAATAATAACAATATTATAAATTATTGTTATTATTATTATTAAAAAAATTATAAAAAAAATTAATTTAATTTAACCTACTTTACATCATTTATTTATTATTATTTTTCCAATTTAATTGATTTTTCCAATTTTATTATTTATCTAAAAGGTTGGGGAACTGTGCACTCACTAGGTCTGAATGCACGATTGCTACTAGCGGTTCAGTGATCGTGCACCCACCTGGAACGAATGTGCGGTGACTACAACCAATGCGGTGACTTCACACTTGGCCGAGACTCACCGAAAACATCAAAGCTTCAAAAGTTCAATCCCAGATCCAAACCCAACTCTAAACAAATGCATGAGACCAAGAAAAGAATAAAACAATATGTATATGTGGTCAGGGTGTGACAATTCCCCCCACCACAGACACTTTCTACCCCCAGAAAGTCACCAAGATAAAAGTTGATACAACTTGAGTTCATGACCAGAAAAAATCATATAGAACTGATAGGCTGATGGTGTCCATTCCCCACAAACGTCACACTCGATAAAATAAAATACGTCCACTATCTGAGGTTGTAGGGAGAACATGAGAGGGTTCACCTCACCACAAGAATTCACTAATACAAAATCCCTTGAAATCCGAACAAACCACCCCCCTAAGGGGAAACATGGGAACTCCCAAACCAAACTCATACCAACTTCTCAACGCTATCAAAACAATTACACCACTAGAATTTTAATCCATTAAGAGGCAAATGAACACATCGAGGATCCAGGATGGAAGAATCTCCTACAAAACCGAAACACACTTAAAGAAAACACATTGATAGGTTCCCAAACTAAGGAGGGGCCTAGAAACAACACCCATTAATTCATGAAACCAAATATTCCCCTGAAGAATGCAATTCAGACCAAATCAGAATCAGAATGGGCCTGCTATTCACGGGACCAACACCCTTGAAGGAATACAAATAATTTAAATGCAACATTTAATGTGGATGAGGCCGCTTGGATTGTTGTACAATGAGCTCATCAAACCACAACAACGAGTATGATTTTACGAAGGTGACAAGAATCGAACAAGAAAACCTCAGATATTCCCATATGAAGTTGAAAACATGATCTGAGACAATGTTCCACACACCCTCGAATAATTCTGACTGTGCGCGAGCTTCACCCCGAGACCTATGGTTGGGGCCCTGATGGCTGAAGCTTCTCTTGCCTCACAGTCATGCATTTGCATCCTATGGTCCCTAACTCCTTCCTCCCAAATGACGCTTCTTTCAAAACTCTTACTGGTGGACTGAATAGTCGAACACTTGTAAGACTTCATAGGGATGCAACAAGGTGTATTAGAATGCCTTAACTGGCCACACTAGTAGCATGCGTGAAAATGGTCCAACAAACTGGGAGTCGGTACAGGCGAATACATCTTCTTGGATACCGGTTCCTCCAGCATGAACTCCTAACCAGACGGGAAACTTTCACAAGAGCCGACCCCCATCAACTACATCCAACACTCTAACGATGATGAGACATTCCACCATTACTAGTCCAGAACCGAAATCTCAAATAACACTGAGATGTTACGATCATTAACTACCTTGGGAGTTCCCAACAACTGAAAGAAACAATATCTTTCCTAACTATAAAACTTCCTCAAACAGACATCAATTACCTCGATAAGAAGGAAACACAAAAAAAGAATTGGAGAATGGGAATAACCCAGTAAAATATTTTGGAGGCTTTCTGGGCTGCATACTCATAACAAAATGAAAAACAACTTCAAAAACGGTCATCCAACCAAAACTAAATCAATGAAACAACACAATCCATGGAAAACAAACCCATAAGACAAACATATACAACCCTAAGAATAAATCACTATTCAAAAACTATTATTTGATTAAAGAAATTTAAAACCCACCTGTGGCACCTTATAAACTATCACATGTGCGTCCATTCATTATCACTCACATCATCTGCAAACTCTCCTATGCACTCTCCATACATACCCACACACGTTGGACCCTCTATAAAGAGTACCAAGGCTCAAACACTTCTTTTTTTCTTACCAAATCCAAACACATTCCATGCTTTTCCAATCTGATACACATTCTCTATAAAAACCCAATTTACTAATTTCAAAAACAATTTGGAAGGAACCCCTTTTATCGCTTAGAAATCACATTCATTTCCAACACACACTCACATGGGTCGAGTTCAAAACAAAACACAACAAACTATGAACCATCAGAATGAGGGACTAGTGTTTGTTCCAAACCCGGCGACATGGTGGTCATACATGCCCCATGTAAGGCACAAAACTAAGAGCACCTTATACTGGGAACATGTACTCCACATGCGTCACTACCCCATGTGAGGCCGTAACGTGAACCGATTCACCCCCATTGTCATCCCTCAATCCAAAACAACCAAAGACATGAGACTTAAATCCCGGACTACCCCTAGTAACTTAGGTATCATTGCGAGTGGTGGTGATCAGGAACCGACCTGAAATCTACCCCCTGAGCTCTGACCGCCCTAATCTCCTTCAATCGGACACCCCAAAAAACAAAGGCCTCCTCTGATACCATTTTTTCACGAACCACCCGGGTCGACCCGGAACCGGTCACCTGAGCCGACCCACGACATGGCCTCAAGCACATCTCCCATAACGTCGGAGACTGCTGACTAGCAGCGAGGGTGTAAGGTAAGTCATGGGGGAGACTAGATCCTCTTATCAAAGTAACGAAATAAGAAAAAATAAAGCAACAGTAGAAGCAGTTTACATAATAAGAAAGTAGTGGAAAACATTTTTCATTAATAATGTTTGAATAAAATTCCTGAAGGTCAGTTTATATAGAAGTTGAATTCAAGACATCCTAATGATACAATGGAAGCAGTAAAAAACACAACGTACATACACATCAATCCAAGAAGTAATTAAAAAAATTCTCAAGCCCGAGGAAGATCTCCATAAGCATTCCGAGCCTTATCTCGGTCCTTTTCTCCTAACATCAAGTACAAGAAATATTAATGACAAGGTCATATAACCGAAAAGATACTACATGGGTACCCCAATGCAATGGCTTCCTGAGTATGGTGTGAGATATAAATCTCAGTAGGCCGTAACCACCGGGGTTTAGCCCACATTATAAAATCAAATATAATTATATAGTGTGCTAGTATTTCCTAACAATAACGATACAATACAATTGATAAACACCCATCCAGGTTCCCAAGAGGACACCTGGTGGCAATACCTGCCTCAGCCCATAGCTGGAATAATAACATACTTAAAACAACACAAGTACATTATTTTCAAGAAAAAAAATAATTTTTATCATATTTCTCAATTACTTTATTTATTTATTTACCATTTCATCTTAGGTTGGAAATCCATTCATTCTTACCTTTCTTTATTAGAGAACACTTCACAAGGGTGTTAATCACATCTGTCATTATTTTCATAAATCATTATTATCATTTGTTTGGTGTTGAATGCCATGTCAGGCATCGCAATTCTCATTTGGTGTAGATCGCCAGGTCTAACACCCCAAATCAGATTTGGTGTAGATCAACATGTCTATCACCTAGATAATTATACGATGTAGATCGACATGTCTGACACCCCGAATCACATTTGGTGTAGATCTCCATTTCTAACAGCTAGATAATTATTTGATATAGAACTCCATGTCTAACACCCAATATCAAATGCTTGGATAACCATTGGGGAAGAATCCCATGTCCAAACCCAACATCTAAATCGGTATAGAATTCCATATCTAGGACCCAAAATCCCATTAATTTATTACCGTTTATCAACTAATTAATCAATCGACATAGTTCCCATTTCATAATTAATTCTTCACATTTAATCATCCAAATCCATTCTCAAATTTTTCTAATTAATTCTCGTAATTAATTATCATTGATCATAATTCTATAGCTTTCTTGAGAAATATAAGGTAATCAAAATCATATGGCATCATCACGCTTCAATGATAGGTTACTAATGACATTAAATGGTACAACCAGACAACTTTTTTAAGCAAGGTTTTCAATTCAAACTATCTCATTACATTTATATCTTAAATAACAAGGAAAAGGGTGCATTTAGGCAGGGCACACCCAAGGGGTGGCCAAAAGGCACGGCGAGCACCCAGGATGGGCTTCACCATAAATGAAGGCCACAATAGACATGATCGAACCACCCAAGCATTTTAATATGAGATAATGAGGCAACACCGAAAGGTTGCGATAAGCGGCATAAGACATGGCATGACATAAGGGACGATGTAAAGGGAAGAGGGTATATTCATTACACTAAAAGTTCCAATTACATCCTTCATCATGAACTTAGGAGGTGACTTGGATCATTTATTATATTTCAAGAAGCAACTTCATTTTGATGTAACCAGTAAGGTACATGTACAATCATGACATTTATCAAGTATAATTTCAAGCATAAAGAGTCATAAGACATATAAGAAACCAAGCATAAAAATCTCCTACTACATTGTTATCTTGAAGATAGCTCTCCTCCATTAGAGGAGTTTTATTAGAAAACATGTCTTTATATTATCAAACAATTCCTTAGGTGATATTTAACATTCATTTTAACAATCATTCCAGAACTAACAAAATCAAGTGGCCAAGCAATAAACAAGGGTATCATGAAACAATGTCACTACATTTTTAGATTGAAGGCATGGCACCTAGGAAGATGGGTTCTATTATAAATCTGTGACCATTATAATGAGACAAGCTTTTATTACATTTACCACTTCTAATTTATGATTAATATAAGAACTTAACTGCATTAATTTAAACAACAATTAATTTAAAGACTTATTGGAATTAATTAAAATATAACAATAATACAGTGAGCAATAAATTAATTCATTCATTAAATTAAATGGTAAAAATAAAGGGATCCTACCTCACATGGAACTAGGTCGTCAGCTCCTGCTCAGAACGATTTCCAACTATGAGAAGCTGCTCAATCGGTGTACGCACCTGGAAACAATCGCCACACCCTTGGATGATGAAAACGCACCGAAACTGCGTTTCCTTCAGCGGACATTTCTGGAACACACACAAATGGGTCATGAGTGGCCCTTTGTGCAACCTCAAAAGTCGAAAGAGAAGTTGACTCACTATGAGGGACTCGAAGTGGGGGATGGCCGAGGTACCGGTGAAAAAGAGAAGCGGTCGGACATTAGTCCGAATCGGATCGGAACTATCGACAAGGAGAAGGGGGCTACAGGACAGGAGGGGGAGGCTTCACCATACCGGGGAAGGGGAGGCCCCGGATTTGCTGGATCGGGGAAGAGGAGATGGTGACGAACAGAGGGGAGGTGGACGGTGACGCGAGGTAGTAGGGATGCAGAGGGCGACTGATATGGGTGAGCCGGAATGGGGCGCGGGGTCATGGAGGTGTGAAGGGCAACCAGGTTGGGCGAGTAGGCAGAGGGGAGTGCAGGGAAGACTTAAGGAAGACCTAGGTGGCGCGACGGGAAAACGGGGGGGGGGGGGGGTACGACTAGAATTAGGGTTTCCATTTTTTTCTATTAACATGTAATAATAAAATTAATAATAATAAAAATATTATAAACTATTGTTATTATTATTATTAAACATTTTATAAGAATTTTTTAATTTAATTCAACATATTTTACATCAATTATTTATTATTTATTTACCAATTTAATTAATTCTTCCAATTTTATAACTTATCTTAACAGATAGCCAACCTCGCACTCACAACGTCCGAACACACGATCGCTACTAGCGGTGCAGTGACCGAGCACCCACTCGGACTTAATACGCAGTGACCGCTAGCAATGCGGTGAGTGCACACATGCCCGATACCCACCAAAAACATCAAAGCTTCAAAAATTCAAACTCAGATCCAAACCCAACACTTCTCAAAGGCATGGGACCGAGAATAGAATAAAACAATAGGCATCCATGGTCAGGGTGTGACAATTTTCCCCACCACAAACACTTTCTTCCCCCAGAAAGTCACCAAGCCAGTAGTTGATACAACTTAAGTTCATGACCAAACGAAAACATCTAGAACTACGAGCCTTACGGTGTCCATTACCCACAAACTTCACACCCGACTAAATAAAAGATGTCCACTGCCCGAGGATGTGGGGAGAACATGAGAGGGTTCTCCCTACCATAAGAATTTACTAATATAGAAACCCTTGAAATCCGAACAACCCCCCCCTCAGGGGGCATCATAGGAAATCCCAAACCAAACTCATCCCTCCTTCTCAACGCTATCGAAACAACTCCCCCACTCGAATTTTAAACCATTATGAGGAAAATGAACACATCGGGGCACCAGGATAGAGGAATATCCTACAAAATCAAAACATACTAAGAGAAAACACACGGAGAGGTTCCCGAACTAAGGAGGGTCCTACAAACACCACCCATTAATTCATGAAACCACACATTCCCCTGAAGAATGAAACTGAGACCAAATCAAAATCTAAACAGGACTACTATTCACTAGACCAATACCCTTGACGAAATACAAAATTTTAAATGGCTCATTTAGAGCGAATGAGGCATCTTGGATTGCGGTACAATGATATCATCACACCAAAACAATGAGGATGAGTTTACGAAGGTGAAAAGAATCGAACATGAAAACCATGGATATTTTAATATGTTGTTGAAAACATGATCTGAGCCGATGTTCCACACATCATCGAAAACTCCTGACTGTGCGCGAGTTTCACCCTGAGACCTGTGGTTGGGGCCCTGATGGCTGAAGTATCTTATACCTTATAGTCATGCATTTGAATATTATGGTTCCTAACTCCTTCTTCCAAAACAATGCTTCTTTCAGAACTCTCACTCATGGCCTGAATAGCCACTCGGTAGCAAGACTTCGAAGGGATGCGACAAGGAGGCTTAGAATTCTGAAACTGGCCACACTAGTGGAATGCGTGAGAACGGTCCAACAAACTGGGTGTCGGTACAGATGAAGACAGCTTCTTAGAGACAGGTTCCTCCAGCATTAACTCTTTGCCAGATGGGGAACATTCACGAGATCTGACCTCAACCAACTACATCTAAGACACCAATGATAATGAGACATCCCACCTTTACTAGTCCAAAACTAAACTCTAAAATAACTCTGAGATGGTATGAACCATAGCTACACTAGGAGTTCCCAACAACTTGAAGAAACACAATATTTTCAAACTATACAACTGCCTCTAACAGACTGCAATTACCTCAATAAGCAGGAAACACACAAAAAGAATTAGAGATCGAACATAACCCATTAACTACTTTTGGAGGATTTTTCAGTGATATAGTCATAACAACATGAAAAAACCATCAAAACTGGTCATCCAGCCAAAACTCAATCAATGAAACAACACAAGACAAGTAAAACATGCCCATAAGCCAAACATATACAACCATAAGCATAAATCACTTTTCAAAAACCATTATTTCATTAAAAAAATTTAAAACCCACCTATAGAACCTTATGAACTGTCATATGTGCATCTAATCAATCTCACCAACATCATCTGCCATCAAGTTCTCCGATGCACTCTCTGTACATACCCACACATGTGTGACCCTCCATAAAAATTTCCAAGGAACAAAAACATCTTTTTCCTTACAAAATTCAAACACATGTCATGCTTTTCAAATCCAATACACATTCTCTGTAAAAACACACATTACTAATTTCATATACAATTTGGAAGGACCCCCTTTTTTCACAGAGAAATCACTTTAGTTTCCCACACACACTCACATCTATTGAGTTCAAAACGAAACCCAACCAACTATTAACCATTGGAATAAGGGACTAGTGAATGTGCCAAACTTGGTGACATGGTGGTCAGTCGTGCCCCAAGTAAGGCACAACACTAAGAGGACCTTAAATTGGGTACTTGGAATCCACATGGATTACCACCCCCACTTGAGGCCACAAAGTGAACCAATTCACCCCCATTGTCATCCCTCAATCCAAAACAACCAAAGGCAAAAGACTCAAATCATGGACAACCCATGGTAACTCATCTCTCATTGCGAGTTGTGGTGATCAGGCACTGACCCAAAATCTACCCCGTGAGCTCTGACAACCCTAATATCCTTCTATCAGACACCCCAAATAACAAAGGCCTCCTATGATACCATTCTGTCATAAACCAACCCGTGTTGACATTGAATTGGTCACCCGAGCTGGCCCACAACATGGAATCCAGCACATCTCCCCATACATCGAAGGCTGCCGACTAGCGGCGAGGGTGTAAGGTAAGTTAGGGGGAGACTATACCCTCTTATCAATGTAAAGAAAAAGTAAAAAATACAGAAATTATAGTTGTAGTGTATTTAATAAGAACATAGTGGAAAAAAATTTCATTTATAATGTTTGAACAAAATTAGTGAACATCTGTTTATATAGAAGATGCATGAATGAAATTCTAATGATACAATGGAAGTAGTAAACAACACAACATACTTACACATCAATGCGAGATGTATATAAAAAAAGACTCAAGCCCTAGGAAGATCTCCATAAGCATCCCGAGCCTTAGCTCAGTCCTTTTCACTAAACTACAACTATAAGAAACAACAACGACAAGGTCCTACAACCAAAAAGAATCTAATCGGGTACCCCAGTTCAATGGCGGCCCAAGTAGGGTGTGAGATTTAAATCACAGTAGGCCGAAAACACCGGGGGCTATCTCAATCTAGAGAATGAAATATAATTAAATAGTTTGTCAGTATTTCAAAACAATAACGATACAATACAAATGATGAACGCTAGTCTAGGTTCCAAAAAGGAAGCTTGACAACAATACCTGCCTCAGCCCATAGCTGGAATAAGAACCTGCTTAAAACAACCCAAGTACATTTGGTTCAATCATAAATATAATTTTTATCATATTGCTCAATTTATTTATTTATTCACTTATAATTTCAACTCAGGTTGGTAATCCATTCATTCACTCCTTTCTTATTTGATCACATTTCACTCGGGTTTTAATCACATCTCTCATTATTTTCATAAATCATTTTTATCATTTGTTTGGTGTTGAATGCCATGTCAAGCATCCCAATTCTCATGTGGTGTAGATCACTATGTCTAACAACCCAAATCACATTTGGTGTAGATCACCGTGTCTAACACCTAGATAATTATACTGTGTAGATCACCATGTCTAACACCCAGAATCACATTTGGTGTAGATCTCCATGTATTCACCTAGATAATTAGTCAGTGTAGATCGCCATGTCTAACACCCAATATCATAGGCCTGGACAACCATTAGGGTGGAACTACATGTCCAAACCCAACTTCTGAATTGGTCTAGAATTCCATGTATTGGACCCAACATCTCATTCATTTATTTCCATTAATCAACTAATTAATTAGTCGACATAGTTCCAATTTCAAAATTAATTCTTCACATTTAATTATCCAAATCTTTTATGAACATTTCCTAATTAATTATCATAATTAATTATCTTTGATCAGCATTCTGGAACTTGCATGAGAAAAATAAGGCAATCAAAAGGATATGGCATCAAGATGCCTCAATGATAGGTTACTAATGAAATTAAATGGTACAAGTGAAAAACCTGTTCCAGCAAGGCATTTAATTCAAAATATCACGTTACATTTATATCTTAATGGACAAGGAAGAAGGGGCATTTAGGCAGGGCACACCCAAGGGGTGGCCAAAAGGCACGGTAACCACCCAGGATGGGCTTCTCCATAAACGAGTGCTACAATGGTCATGAGAGAACCACCCAAGAATTTTAATAAGAGATAATGAGGCATCACCAAAAATTTGCGATAAGAAGCACAAGACATGGAATGACATAAGCATCGATGTAAAGGGAAGAGGGTAGATTCCCTACACTAAAAGTTCCAATTACATATTATTCTATGAATGTAGGAGGTGTCTCGGCTCATATATTAGTTTTCAAGAATCAACTTCATTTTGAGGTAACTAGTAAGGTACATGTACAAGCTTTTCATTTATCCAGTATAGTTTCTAGAATAAAGAGTCATAAGACATTTATGAAGGCAAGCATAAAAATATACTACTACATTTTTATCTTGAAGATAGATCCCCTCCATTAAAGGAGTTTATTTGTAAAACATGTCATCAATTTATCAAACAATTAATTTGGTGATCTTTAACATTCATTTTAACACTTGTTCCACACTTAACAAAATCAAGATGCCAGGAAATAAGGTAGGAAATCATGAAACTCTATCACTACATTTTTAGATTGAGGGCAGCGCACCTCGGAAGAGGGGTTTTATTATAAAACCATGACCATTATTATGATACATGCTTTTATTACATTTACCACTTCTAATCTATAATTAATTTAAGGACATAACTGAATTAATTTAAACATAAATTAATTTAAAGACTTAGTTGGATTGATTAAAATTTAATAAGAATGCAGTGATAAATAAAGTAATGCATTCATTAAAATAAATGGGAAAAAGAAAGGGATGCTACCTCAAATAGAACTAGGTCGTCTGCTCCAGCTCGTAATGATTTCTAACTACGAGAAGATGCTCGCTCGCTGTGCACACCTGGAAACTATCCCCACACCCTTGGATAATGACAACACCCTGAAACCGCCTCGCCTTTGGTGGAGATTTCCTGAACACACACGATCGGGTCTTGAGTGGCCCTTTTCACATCCTTGGATATTCAAAGAGAAGCTGAAACATGGAGAGGGACTCGAAGTGGGGGTTGGCCAGGGTGTTAGCACAAAAGAGAAGTGACCGGACAATGGTTAGAAGTGGACAGAAACTTTCTGTAAGGAGAAGGGGGCCAAGAGACTGGGAGGGGAGGCTTCGCTCTATCGAGGAAGGGGGGTTGAGTCTTCGCTGGACTAGGGAAGAGGAGGTCGTGGCAAACAGAGGGTGACTAGAGGGCGAGGGGGACGGGGACACGATGTTGTAGGGATGCTGAGGGGCGACTGGGATGGGCGAGTCAGACGGGGACGTAGGGCTGCAGAGGTGGGGAGGGTGATCGGGGTGGGCGAGCCAATGGAGGGGAGCATAGGGAAGAACCAGGGAAGACCTAGGTAGCACGACGAGAAAACATGGGGGGGGGGCTGCAGGTAGATTTTGGGTTTCCATTTATATCTTTTAACCTGTAATAATAATAATAATAATAATAAGAACAATATTGTAAATTATTAATATTATTAATATTAAACATTTTATAATATTATTTTTAATTTAATTTACCATAATTTACATCATTTATTTATTATTATTATTATTTCCAATCTAATTCATTCATCCAATTTTATTATTTTTCTAAATGGTAGGGCTACTGCACACTCACCAGGTCTGAACGCAGGATCGCTACATGTGGTGTGGTGACCACGAACCCACTTGGACCGAATGCCCGGTGACCGATAGCAATTTAGGGACTGCACACTTTCCCGATACCCACCGAAAACATCAAAGCCTTAAAAATTCCATTCCGGATCCAAACCCATCTCTTCCCAAAGGCGCATGACTGAGAAAAGAATAAAAAAATTGGCGTTTGTGGTCAGGGTGTGACATATTATTTTTTTTATATAATTCTAAATAATATCATAAAATAAAATTTATAAATTTTGAAGTAAAATTTTAGTGATTATCTCTTAGTTTCATCCCACTCTCATTCCTTTTTGTGATTACCATTATATCAATAATATTTAAACATTTTGGTGTAGAATGGTACTATAAAATTTAAATTAACCCATAAGAGGAAAACTTCATATATTATAGACCAAAATTTTATCCACTTAGTCTAAAATATTATTTTATGTATTTTATGTAATTTTATGTATAATTCTATTACATAAAATAACATTTACTATTTTCATAACTATTTATAAATTCATTTATAAAATATAATAATAGTAATATAGTTTTAATAGAAACATTTAAATATTCATTAAATTATTATTTATTTCTGAAAATTTAATGGAACACTATAATTCACCTAAAAAGTATCCCTTTTATGCTTTTAATATCATTTAAAAGGTTCTTCTACTACTTGAAAAAGCATTGTGTAAGCATGGTGTATGTTTTAAAGTTAATTATTTAATTACTATAAAAATAAATTCCAATCACAAAAGAATATTAATTTTCCATAAAAAAATTTATAAAAATATTTACCATGTGGTTCTCCCTATTATAAAATATTATAGATATTAATATATAGAATGATACATTTTGGATTTTTCGATTACTTGAAATAATATTACAAAATTTATCAATGAAAAACAAAAATAATTTCCATATTTATAAATTTTGTAAGCATGTTATCGATCTAAATTATTCCAATAGAGTTTGGAAATGTATTATGGTGATTTTATAGCCCCTTAAAAATATTTTTAATTTTAACGAAATTTACCATTTACTGTGGGGGTAAATTCTCCCATAGTTACTATTAAATTTGATTAAAAATAAAGTAGGTCTATTTAAATTTTTGGATAATTTGATTCCAAATTCATAATATATGTTTTTTCAAATTTTAATTACTATAAGTGAAATAATTTTTTTAATATAAACCCACAAAAATAAATGAATAAGCAATTATTGAAAAAATAAATATTTAATTATAAAAATGTTTCCTTATAATAATTAAGATCTCATTTAGATGATTTTTCATTAAACAAAACTAAAAAACTGAAAATAAATTAAAAACAAAAGGGTTCATTGTAACTACCTGAATGGAAAATTTAGTTTTCAATAAATTATGTTTTTTTATAATTCATTGAATATTTAAACATTTCTCGAAAATTAAACAATTTCAAACTATGATAATTTCTATTTAATAATTTTTATAATAATATCTTTTTTTTAAAATAAATTTCAATAATTTATAGAAATTTATTACAATATTCTCTAAAAAATATAATTTCTGTAGAAAATGATTTTTTGTAGAAAAACATTACTTGTTGAAATATTATGTTCTTATTTAATAATAAATAATCAATATATTTATATTAAAAATTGATTTATATATGCATTTAAGCTTTTGGTTTCTCATATTTATTTCTTCAAATAAAACATATTAGTTATAATCATCATATTTTTGTAATAATATTCGACAGTAATTAAATCTTATTGTTTCATGTCATGTAAGCTATAAACAATAATGATATTATAAAATTTTAAGTTATTACATTCAAAAAAACATGTAACGTTATCTCTAAATTCTGATAAAATTAAATGAGGTGACCAAAAATTGGTTTATGGAAAACTAGATGACATATATAAACCTAAAAAATAAATAAAATATCAATGATTAACTGAGTCCCATCAAAAATGACCCCAACCTATACACAAACATACCTGAAGAAGAAACCATCTTAGTTTCCTAAGACATACATAAGTATTACCATGTGTAATATAAAAAAACACATAATCAGTAGTAGTATTTTAAAAACAAAGGCTCAAAATTCAAGTAATCTCCATTTAAAAATCAATGCACATTCAAAAACAGTTTGGAAACCTTAATTAGAATTAAAAGAATCATTAAATAATTTTATAAAACACATCATGTAAATAAATACTAGTATTGAAGGAAAAATTTCCAAAAATCCATTTAAGAACTATCATTGAGAAATTCAATGTTATGAATGAAAAGGTCCCGAAAAATATATCCCCAATAATGAGTTTTTATCGTAATTTAAAAACAAATGAATGGAAATTCAAGGACTGCTCTCTTGCAATACGATTGAAAAAATATATAGATATTCCTACCTAAAATTTTCTTTAATTTATTTACCATTCTAAAATTTCACTAAAAATAGAAGGAATGTGTCATTGAAATCCTAAAAATAAAATTAAATTAAATTTTAGAAAGAAAACATGTCTTGTGATTTATAAATAATTGAAAACAAGGTCAACATATCTTGAAGGATGCGGGATAACCTGACATTAATTATTGTGAGGCTTGGAAATTCAATCAAAATAAAGGTATACCTTGTATATGTCCAAAAAAACTTAAGGAGAATATTTTAGTGTGAAAGGGTAATATATATATATATATATATGTATATATGTATGTATGTATGTATGTATAATAAATTTATCACAAATTATTGAGAGTAAAAAGGGGAGATTAATGGATAAAATGACATAATAACAAAAGATTAAACTCCCAGTTTTAATGTTCATAGAGACCGAAACACGATATTTCTCACCTCCCATGAAAATAAACTTCACCATGTAGATCACATCATAACACAACATCCATTAGTCGCAGTGTGGTGAAATTCTCAAAAATACTTTCTCTCCTAGGTTCAAATTTTAAATAAACCTTTCACCATCGTGGAATAATAACCCATATATAAAATAAATCCCACTTATTATGTTTTCTCTCTTTGTGGAATGATATAGTCTAAAATTTATAATTAGCAAAAATGATTTTTTTTATAGTAAATAAATAAATAATGGTATATTGAGTAGTTATATGAAATAGTAAATACCTTAAAAGAAAATGTCACCATGGGTGTCAGAATTTACAACATTCATTTTTAATAATTTCTAATGTTTAGTATTTTTTTCAATTGGGGTTTAACTATCATCATAGATAAAAATAATAGGGAAAAAATTTATCCTAAATAAAAAATACCTGGTGGATAAGTTTTACTTAGATAGAGTTCATATATGTACAAATGATGTTGGAAATACTTAAAACTATAGAGGCATTCAAGTTTCCCAAATTAAATTTCAATATTTTATAATTTTTTAGAGTGAATCATTACAGAAAGATGGTATAAACTCAAGTAGAATCATTATGTATGAAATTTTTTATACTCTAGAGTATATTTTTAACATGTTTATGGAATCATTCTTGATGACTATAATGATATCCAATCATATTTGATCATGTGTATCATATGTTGAAAAGTTAAATCTAATATTGACATATATTTTATTTGATATTTTTATTTTTTATTAATATTTTCAATATATCACCGAGTTAGTGGTGTTCCAATCATATAATGTTGTCTATTGACATTATATATCCATAATTTTAGTTTTAATAAATACATCGCTAAAAATAATAATGTTCCTTTTCATTCACACACAAACACACACCAACGCATATTCCTCTAAACATATAAATTTTTTATAGGAATATTTAGGGATAAGGTGTTGGAACACAAATAGGGTGGGGGGTTGGGTTCAAATACTACCATTTGAAATTTCATTGGTGAATTTTACCCAGGTAATGCAGAATGTGAGGGTAGATTTTCTAGAGGGGTCTAATTTATTACCAAATTCAAAAAATGGTTCTCCCTCAATCGAGTTTGTTAGGGATTAGGTTCTAGGACATAAGTGGGTTTTGGGTAGACTAGTAGAAAACAATTGGGGTGTGGTGGATCTCAGGGTATGTTAGTTTGAAACACAGATATAAAAATACATCTCAATATTTATCTATGTCTCTAAAAACATAGGTATTGGATGTATAGATGGATTAAAAATAACTATATAATACTAACTCAATTTATAAACACATTTTTAGAACCATTAACCACATTTTTAAGAAATATATTTATATGAGATTAAGGTCATTACATTGTGGTTTAAATGTGGATAATGAAATAAATGTTAAATAAAAATGACTAGTAATTCAAGATTCAAAAATAATGGATAATTAGGGAAATTTAAAAAACATGACTAAATTACACAAATCACATTTCTTCATGACTTTAAATATTTATTAATATATTATCTAAATTTATAATTATGAACAATTTATATAGGATACATTGATAAATTGCCATTTCCTCATGTAATGATTGTTTAGTAAAATATTTACATGTTTATTTGTGTATTGGAAATTTAAATTTCATTAACCAAAATATGATATAATGTATAGTGGAATAAACTTATTGTTTTAGAGAGGAATAGATAAATTAATTTGTACTTGGATTGATTAAACTATCACATGGTTAATAAAAAGATGATAATAATCTTAAGTATAAATTTTAATAAAAATAGAAAACATTTTTTTGACTATTTTACAGATAATGCACCTTGGAAAAAGATATATGAACCATATATTGTGTCATTTAACAAACAAAATTGGTTAAGATAAGTACTATTGTTTAAAGATGAATAGATACTAAAATAATGGATAAATTAATGGGATGGAATATAACATACAATTTGAATATACAATAATCACATTGTGTTCAATTATACCAAAAATGGATTCTTGGATGATATATAAGAATGTGTAAAAAAGATGATAAATTATGATTTAGTTTTAATAAAATATATTGATTATTGTTTCATTTTGGGGTTTTAGTAATGGGATGATGTTACAGAAGTATATGGGATGTTTGGAAATTTTATGTAGCTAATATTATAAATTAAAAATTTTAATTTTATTTATATCCAAAAAGGTATGATGACTTTACCTTCTTCATATAGTTTTTTTACTATATGTGATCCCATGAATTCATAATGTTATTGGACACAATAACACAAAACATGTACCGTTAATGATATACATTCTATTTGAAATGTTATCAATGATTATCTTTATGATATTACAAATATTTCATATTTATTGATTTAAAAGATTAATTTTATAATAATAAATTTATGTAAAATAAAAGGGTTTATAATATTTTTCAATTATTTTCCCTTTTTTTGAATAAGTTTTTGTTAATTTTACATGGGATGTAATAAACAATGTGTGGACTTTGTAACATCTCAGACTATCACATGAGGTACAAAAAACTAATTATTTTGTTCAAAACTTTATTTTAATCCTTACGAATGAGGATAATTGTTTTAGAGAACTTTTGAGAGCATCAAAGTGCATTTCTGAGATAAAATATATAGATTTTTCAAATGAAGACTGAGCCACATAGTTAGCACATGATTTGTATTTACTTGCCAACTCAACCATGTGAGGTGTTTTAGAGTACTGAAGAGGGTTCTTGGTTTGTTTAAAATACTCTCCATATATTGTAAAGTCATGTGTGGTACTCTAGTGGGAAGAAATCGGTGGAAATAATTTACCAAAGCATTGGCCTATAGCCATAAACATGGTTCTAAATAATTAGTGGTGTAGCATAGTTTTGGCGTAGGGTTTAAAAAAGGTGTGGAAAAACTACACACCTCCTAAAAGTGACTGAAATACAATTATTCCCCTCTTTAATTTTAAATGTCTCTCCCATTTTTTCTGACCCTTTCAGGAGCCTCACCACTTCCCGTTGATGGATCTCTTTAACTTCCTCCACCCTTGGATTTTAGATATGATCTTCATGTGGTATCTAATACTTCTTATCATGATTGTGTTTGATAGATAATGGTAAGATCATCAACACGATTTATTCTTTTCTCATTTCATCTCACCTTCATCATCATTATTTCCATAATATATAAAATAGTTATTTTAGTATATTTTTCTATTTTATTGATTTGGTATAGCCTAGATAAGAATATATCAATCGATGAATGGTTATCAACCTCTAAAAATTAAGTTTTAAAATATTTATTCTTAAATTAATATTACATTATATCAAGATAAATGATTCTAAAACTCCATACCTTCCACGTGTTTCCTAATAAACATAAAAGGATCTTAGTAATACTGTTTTTCATGCATGAAATTACCCATTTAACATTTTTTTGGTTGGAGGACATACCATTTGACAAATTACACCCCATGGATGTGTTTATTGAATGTTTATGAAGATGTAAATTATAACGTAACCAAACAACATTCAATGTGCGGTTGGGTATATAATTTAATTTAATTTTAATAATTAAATGACATTAAAGTGAATGGTTTGACCAGGTCACATTCCTTTTATTATAATTATTTATATTCCCTTGTTATTGGCTGTTAAATGCTTGGAATGCATTTAATTGATTATAATAAATCACCGCATAAAAATTTAACTATCATTATTATTTCTCATACTTTTACAAGGGATGTTAAGAAATTATTTAGGATGATGTTTGGTATGACTCTTCATGCTCCCATGATTTGTGATTTTTAAAATTATGTATCACATTATTTACTAAATGGTGTATATGAAGTCTCATATTCTAATAGATTTTTTTGGACATGATGTTTCACATCCTCTATTTGGATGATAGATGTGATAAAATCTATATCCTTGATCGAATGTTTGGGCTGGTACCCAATTTACAACATGTGACTTTTTACTATGTATGGATGATTGAGTTATGCCTCATATCTAAGATAGTAATAGTAATTATGTATATATATAAACATATATATATTTATATCAATAAATTTAACTAAATATATAGTTCATATATATATATATAAATTTTATTATATTTACCTATATATATTTATAAAGTGTAACATATTTAGTGGTTCATATAATTAAGGATGAATTAAGTATTGTTATTTGAGTATACATTAGGAACCATATCGAACTTATTTATATATTTGTTGAAAAAGATTCATTTATTACATCTAAACACATCTATTCTTATGTAAACTAGATAGATATTTATATATTCCGTTTTTGGTAAATTACTGAGTATATCTCACCCCCAGTTCAGGTCACCAATTATTATGAGAATAGAATTATTGGTTTCATGTATGGGAAAAATAATGGGTCTAGATAGGGATTCTTTATTATCTGCCTTTAATGGAGAATTATAGAAGAGGACCAAACATTTTCTTGTCACTCTAGTGGAGTTAGCTTGGGTATTTTGAGATATATTTATATAGAATATTTTTATTGTTATTATACTTTGTGTTATTCTTTTTCCATTTTTTGTAGACTATAATCACATGATCATCATCTTATAAATGAGATGGATTTTATTATGTATTCCATTATTATCTTGATGACCTCATTTTATAATTTCTTCATATATACTTTCATTGTGTAACTATTACTTTATACTATTGGGATTAACTATAACCAGAGGAATGGACCTCCTCCCACCCTGATGGAACCATGGTCATCGTAGTTAGTTGGTAACCTATAGAATATGATGATGTGAACCTGATAAAATATGTCCAACTATCTAAGGAAACCATCTAGTGTCTCCTATTTTGAGATTCTATAATGTGTTATCAAATTAGTTTCTTTTTTCTTCTTGAAATACTTTTTTTATTACTATGTAAGAAATTATCAATTATTTAAATTTGTTGATGAACATGTTCCTGTGTGTTTCTAACCTATGTACAGTGAAATTCCATATTTTATAAGATTGGATACTGATGTTATGTATTTAACTCTTTATAGTTTTATTGAGTTCACTGTTTGGTGAGGACAATTTTTTATGACGTGAAATTTATGGATTTCTCTTTATAGTCGGTCAGATAAATCAAGAAAGTACTTTTCATACATCATAAAACATTGTATATATTCAATATTCATGCATTACTCCATTCCATATAGCTGCATCATATTACATGAATTCATTTTATTTCATTTTGATTCTATAAGTTCATTGATAGTAATGTTTTAATTTCTCTAAATTTCATGTATGGAAAAATATAATTTGTAATTTAAAGATTCATCACAAGACTAAATAGTGATTCCACATATATCTTGATACCGTCAGTCTAATTTAACTAATTCTTGATTATTTGATGTATATACCATATATGAAATGTAGTGGAATATTTGGGTTTGAATTTGAGTGGATTCCAATAGAAATTCATATAGATGATATAAGTCTATAAGTTGGGAAAGAATATTCATATATCTAAACTATCATAGTTGTTATATATAGTTACATGATGTGACAATTAAAATTTATAATGGCAATACTCTATAAATTGTGAATGGTGACCTATCTAACAACATCATGATGAATAAATCTAAATATTTTGTATATGAACTTATTGATCCATAAAAAATGGATATAATTAAATAAGGACTAAAATTTAAATGAAAATTGTTTTTGTCCTTAACATGTAATTTAATGTCTATATACTAAGACCTATGTTACATGATATGGGACAATGACCTCGAACCAAATATAATAGGGGCTTCTAGAGACTGTCTCTTGTGATTTTAATGATATTCTAAAAGTACCATGACCTATATTTTAGTGAATGAATACGCATGTTAAATATTATAAATAATGGTTTTGTACCAATCATATTTATCTATCTGTTATCTATTTGGTTATAAACTTCTCATCATAGGAATTTGTTTGAATATATTATAAATATTTAACAATAGTGACATGGGGATGAGCATCAGTATAGTAGTGATGATAGTGATCTAGATGTGGTTGAACTTGAGCCCCTAGTATTTCCACCTATATTTCTACCTACAAAACTTCTTCTGAGAACATGATATTTATTATATAAATTAGTGTCAATGTTGGAACTAAAAAGATACATAAATCCACTATGATATGGTGTTGCATTTTCTATTAAGATGTTCTTAATTAGGATATGATCTGGAAGGATTTGTTGACATCTTTTAAATATTACATATTCCCACAAATAGTAAGAGCTGGGAAGGATATGGAATTTATGTACCACTACCAAGGAGATATTTATGTGATAAATTAATAAAATAAATTGATATATATCTATAGTTTTTACCTACACATGTTGAGGAAGACTTGTTTACATCAATACTATTTGAGGGTGGAATTTTGTACACAATTATAATTTATGTTAATATCATTAGGAAGACTACCAGATTAGGGATAATGGAAAAATCCATCATTAGTGAGTGTAACTTTAGGGAAGTAGGGGGTGTGGACTATGGTGGTCTATCCATGATATAAGGTATCTGATCATCAAGTAACATGAATCCGCACTTTGATTCTTGTCATGGTTTATTTCCCAAAAATATGACACGTAATGAGAGTTACATGATTTTCTACTAGTGTGGAATGATCTATCATATGAATCCCTAATGAATCAACGATACTATTGAATAGAGATATTGTAATAAAATGGTAAATTTTTAATTTTTTCAGAACCATTCCCCCAATACCTAGTTAGGAAGGTGAATTTGCTGACTCCATGTTCATGATAAGGTTCAGTTGCTTAATGTCACATATGAAGCTATATTACTACTGACCGATTGGTATTTGGAGTTCGATGTGGTTATGGGATCCATTCTTATGTGATATATTACTCTTTGAATATTCATTCTCTATATAGTTATAATGTGACTCAAAGATGTGGTACATTCTAGAATTATGAAGTGAAAAAAATAATAGAGGAGCATAAAATTATGAATTCTATAGTTCGAGGTATGGTTCTAGTAGCTTCTACTTTAGTGTTTGAATTATTTTTTATAGGAGTTTAGAATTGGTTTATCTATGATGCTAATATGGAGTGATTTGGTCTTAAAATTGTGTACTTATATGGGCCAAAAAATATAGACACATTGTTTAGAGTGTGATCGAATAGTATATGACAATGTAAGGAATTCAGGATCACGGATAGAGGTTATGGTTTCATTTAGAACCACTTAATAATAGAGATGATTGGTTCGTACATCAAACTCATAATGATAAATTTAGTACCCTATCATATCCATATTGATTGATATCAGTAGACAGTGTCATTCAAGTCACCTGAGGGAGGTAACTAAATTCAAAAGGATGGTTTGATGTCCATACTAAATGTGATGGAGCAGTGTATTATTGGTTCAATGGAGCTTTTTTCTAGATCAAAAGTAATTATTTTTATTATTAGATAACATGAATGATATATTCCACTCTAGTAGTGTGGAGTTTCATTTATTTATTTTTTAATGATTTTTCTAGACTTCCACAATTTAGTGTGTTATAAATCACCATTGATCTGGGTAATGTAGAAGCACTGGTGACTATTAATCTTTAAAAAATGGAAACTACATAGATTCAAGCGATCAAGAGGTATGTGGATGACTTGTAATATAAGGGGTTCATACATCCAAACACTTCTCCAAGGGGTTTACCTATCCTTTTCACCATGAATTTTGAGAGAGAACAGACTATTTTCATGGATTATATCTTATTGAAAAAACAAATGGTTATATAAAATCATCCACTACATCTTGTAAAATTCATATTTGACTATATTCAGGGACTATAATTCTTCTATAAGATCAACTTTTGTTCATAAGAACATTAGGTGCATGTTAGACTCTGTTAAATACCACATTCAATATAATTTGGTATGTAAGTCATTTAAATGTACCTTTTTATACCGACTACTAATATGAATATACATTCATTTTTAATAAAAATATTGAATTGGGTATTCCAACAATAACTATATTCAATTTTTTAGGAATTTTTCAATGACATCTTGGTTTATTCTCATAATCAATAAGACTATTCAATCCATTATGATAAGATAACAAATATACCGATAGATAACAATATATATTCTAAGATCACCAAATCTATCTTTTGGATCCAAAAGGTTCACATCCTTGGTTAAATCTGCTCAGAGTATCAGTTAACCCATAGAAGGAAAGATACATTGTCTCTTGGGAGTAAACAAATTATTCCTTGGACATATATATTATAAGGACATGGCCAAAAAATTTATATTTTCATAAGGTACATCAATATTTTTTTCCTTTCATTCACATCATTGATCTGTTCTAGATTATAGTTTTAAATATTTAGTATATATCTTATATCAAAAAATGAATTTTAAAACGTATAATATTCTAATCAATATATAGTTTTTTTCACAAAACAAACAAAACACTTTTAAAATGATACCTGGATTCTTTTCATGGTCTATAATCACTATTTTTCCATGGATCACATACTTTTCTCGATTCTCCCTTTAATCATGTGAAATCAATTTCAAATATTGGTATGCACATTAATAGTTTTGTAAGGGATATAATGAGAAGGAATTTTTTAGTCATGTGAAAACATTTAAACCCATTAATACATTATCATAAAGTAATACTTTTCAACCATAAGTGGTCGTAAATACATTCCATTTAAAACAAACCCATTTCATACATATTTTTTAATCATAATATTACCATAAAACCCATAATAAATATAGATAACACATAAAGTTGACCTCAAAATAAGTATACGTTAATTTAATAACCGTGAAATAAACTTCCATACAAGTCACTTTTATAAATGGAATAGAAATATGACCTACAATCATACCCAATTCATTAAAAGATAAAACATAACTTCCAGTACTTGGTTTATTACAATACCACCCATCCTTGGATTATCACATAATCACCCAAAAATTGACTAGGTATGATTATATAATCAAAACACATAAATGACTGAATTTTTAAGCATTTCACTTATAAATTATTATTTTCTATCATATGAAATCATTTCAATAGATTATGATAATCAGAATAGTTTCAAAATTATTTTCAATACCAAAAAACCCAAAAAAATAGAATTAGGTATTTATTTTTATTTAAAACACATTATGTATTGTAGATGAAGAGATATATAAAATAACGGTTATGGTGGTGGAGTATTTTTTATCTCCATATATGTGAGATAATTCCTTTTGATGTTTTTTGATGAAAGACAAACATTCCATACCAAAAAGATAAATAAATTTATTTTTAAAAAACAATGAATGAAATTAAAAATGTACGTAAATTTTTTTTTATAATCCTTTAATGTCCAAAAAAAATATTTAATAAAATGTCAAAAATATTGTCTTGGAGAATAAGATTTAATAATTAAATCATTAAACATTCAAAGTCTCTCGTACCACTTTGAACATTTAAATCATATAACACATGATTGAGTAATACATTAACATTAAATCAAATGATAATAAATATAATATAGTTAAGTAATGTGAAATTTATTTTATGTACATATTATAAAATAAAAAAAGTGCATGTAATAAAGAAATGTCATAATAAAAGTACATTGAGATGAAGTTTGTTACCTCTTGTCTGATTCATCAGGTATGATTTTTATCTTTCTAAATAGTACAAATATGTTTATAATTTACTATATTGGGAACCTTTTTCATGTTTATCATTCATTTTATATAACTTAATAAAATTTTGTAACTATTTCATAATTATTTAAATTCATGTCGGACGTTTTCTCAATATTCGATACATTAGTCAAAAATGAATATTGTATTATGTCAATAGTCTAACAGGTCATAAGGCCATCATCTACATAATGATATTTATGAGATAATAATAACATTTATACCACAATTATAAATTTAAATCTTATAATTTATTAATTTTTATGAAAATTGAACAATGTGATAATCCTAGAGACTGTAGGGTATATGTACGCATGCGTAACTTTTTTATTCTTTAATAATCAACACGGAAAGAAGGTATGTATCATTTTATATTTATTGACTAATAATAATATCATTAATTTCATATAAATAATATAAATACCCTTATATATATCATCCTCAGGATTTGGTGGTTAAAAAAAATCTCATCGCTTTGTGGAGGTGATAGATCACATGTATGAACAAATGACAATATCATTTTATTTGTATGGAATGTATAAAAGCCCTACTCATTTTTTTCAAATTAATATATAATTATTTAACTAAAATTAAACTTAATCAGACACAAAATGTCTTGAATTATATTTTATTTGTTAAATAGGTGCATTATATTGCATCATTACACATGAATTACAACATCATTATTAAAACCATCATTAAAAAGATCGAACTTAAAACTATATGGGATAACCTAGAGAAAATACATAAGAATGGGGGGATCTATAAACCCCATTAAGGAATAAACATTGAATAAGATCAAATATTTTATAAAATATTCCTATAACTAGGACATAAAAATATTTGGAATCATAACATGAATGATAAGACATGATATATAATTTTTACTAAAAGGCATCATGGGAAATGTTGAAAAAAATTAAAAAACTAAAACATAAGAAAAGGTCAAGGATAACTTCCAAGAAAAAATAATGAAAAAAATTACCATAAAGGTATCAGGTTCACTCCAAATCCCAACGTGATGTGTTATGATTCCAATTATTCCCCAATGTATTGGTGCACTGTATAATTCCCTACGCACCTGTCTCTTTCATTTCAATCTCAGGCTTAAGTGTGCCACGTTGATCATAAAACCAATATTTGTTGATCATCAGAATTTATTCCCAAATAAATGCATGTATAATTAATACATTTATGAACCCAATAACATATTATAAGTTCATAATGGTCAACAAAATTGATAAGAAATGGGTATCTTATTTCCTACATAGTGAGTTTGTCATAGAAAATCGCCGTGAAAATTCAGCCGCATAACGACATCACATAAAATTAATAAAATGGATTTTTGAGAGGGAAATGGGTATCATATTATTTTGATATAATGATGGAAGTATTAGGGTCATCTTAATATATAACCCAACACTTGGAATTGTAAATATAAATAATAATATAATAATGAAACTTGAGTAAGGAAGATGACGGAAATAACTCTTACGAAATTTCAACCTCATAAAGATTGTACATGTGAGGGATTAATAAGAGTGAAAGGGGAATATAATCATTTATAAATAATATGGGATGTATGTGTAAGGTTATAAATAACACCACATCATTAGGAATTTAAAATAAAAGGCCATAAAATAATATAGATTCAAGAATAAATGATAAAATTAGTGTATTTCAAACCTTGAGAGTATAATACCAATAGATTTAAAGAGGATAATTGAGAGAATGAGGAACCATTGAAGGATTACAGAGAGAATATGGGATATTGAATAATTTATAAAAGAATTTTATTAAAGATAAACAGGGCCATTATTGGGTTTATATAAGAATTTTTGGGGGAATTAATTTGTATTTAACAAACATAGGTTTGGTAGTCTATATAATAAACTATTCTAAACACCAACCCATACAATGTTTTATTCCCAAGGTATATGAAAAATATATTATGTTTTCATTATTATAATAGGAAATGGTCCATATTTATTAATATATTTCCCTTGATTATGTAGACATGAGTCACATTCTTAATGAAATGAAATTAAAATATTGAAATACATTATATGTTTCTATGGATTCAAAATGTCATTATAAATATAATAAAATAAATATTATTTGATTTTATTTTAAATATAAAATATATATTTGGTTGAGGATAACCACTAAAGTATTTGTTATTTCATTTTTGGTCCATTATGATGTCCTAAAGCACACAATTTAGTTATAGGGTATTTAATTTTTATCCGAATAATCAGTAGTCTTAGAAAATTATGAAAATTAACCATTGGGTAATTTCAATGTTTTGATTAAAAAAATATTATTCATTGTATCAAAAAAGTAATATTCATTGTATCTAATAATCAATATAATTTATGGAGTAGAAATAAATAAAAATATGTTCATTATTCTATAATAGACATATTGGAATTGTTATCCTATTCACACAAATCTATTCAATACACAAGAGTATTCTCTAATAGTATTGTTCGTGACTATTAGATATTCATGAGGTCGTTCAGCAATAATGGATTGGTCTATGATCTCATTGAGCATGAAATTCTCCCATAAATGGTTTCACTCATTCTTATGTTTTTGGATCTCTTATTGGTCATGGTTATAATAAAACATGAGAGACAACAACTCCCATATAATCTATAATAAATTGGATTCATAGGGAACAATCCCACATGTTTAGTTTATCACTTCCATTTTCTTTGTCAATTGGATTTGTTGGAGCACTGTATCTATAATAATCATGTGATTACTATTAAATGACTATATTATCAATAGTATTTATTTTTAACTTTGTTTTAAATCAAAAAATATATAACCAAATATTTTTATGTGTTTTATATAACCATATTACAAAATAAGACATTCATGAAAAGGGTAATTTCATTTATAACAGTTTGGTTCATTACTACCTACCCCCTTATAAATTTTTTCCATCAAAATTATTATTTACCACATCAAAAAAGATAATGGTATATATTTTTTATCACCCCATATGGTTCCCACATTTCATAATCAAACTTGTGGTATCTCTATAACACATTTAAAGGTTCATTGTATTATTTTTCTGAACATTGTCTCTATGATATATGATTATTACTGGAATATTCTCATAATAGAGGTCATTCTCAAATGGTATCACCTCAAAATGAGTACATGTGAGGGGTTTTCTATGTACTTCATCAAGAGGGATAAATTGAATTCATCATGTACATAAGACATATTATTTTGGAGTTCTAGATAGTAGTCCACCACTCCGATGAGATCAAAGATCCAAATGAGGCTAATGCATCTTTTACTAATACATCCGTCATCGAAAATATCATCACTTTCTTCCATGGTGTTTTATAAATGAATATTGTATCTCCAACAAAAAACACTACGTCTCATCGGTAATAATCAACATAGCTCTCATATAGATTCTGTGTAGCCTCAATGTGATATTAAATAGTCTTAGCATTTTACACCACATCCTGTACCATTTTAGGTTCTATTAGTTTATGTTCTACAACCTCATCCTAGAATGTAAGTGTCCTGCATCATTTCCCATTATGGGCAACAAAGGGTTCCATTTTTATGCTAAAGTGGAAAATTTATTTCTAAGAGAACATTACTAGAGGAAGATGTTGATCCCCACTCCTTTGATTTCGATTAATAATGATCTCAAAATATACTAAAGTGTCTAGATATTCCACTCATATGGGCCATCAGTTGGGGGGATCTATACTAAATATCAAGTTATTATTTTAAGAATTATTAATACTCTTCCGAATCATCGAGGGGAATATTGCATATTAATATTTTTAAATCGATAATGGTACTTCATGCATCCTCACCACTTCTCTAATATGTATCCAGGCATTTTGATGTAGTGAGATATCATATTTTATTTCAATGAATTATTATGTATTTTCAAGATGATGCACCACACTTGAGATAGAGTTGTTTCTTCGAAATTACTTTGGAAGTCTAGTAACAATGTACATGATGATTCTTTTCAATTTACATGGAGGTATGTGTAATTGTTTTTTCATACCCTTAGATTTTTTATTTTTCTCCTTCACATTCTCATATACTAGACATTTGGATGTACATTATACTATCTTCATCTTCATATTATCCCACATATAGTGTTATCGGTGATTTGGATACCTAATTTTTCTTCAAAGATTGATATAGATGGTTGGGTTATGTGAAAAATCCAACACATCCTTCTTGAACTCATTTTTTTATGGTAGTCATTGTCTTAACCCAAATATTTAAAAAACATCTTAATTAACATTGATCTTCCTGTATTGCACTCTTCATATAACTTCCATTTTTTATGAGTTCCAACATAATCTGTTTGAGAATCCTTTAATTAGCCCAGAAGAGACCATTTAGAAATAATTTGTCAAAGGATTTATGATGTTCCTTCATTTATGATTCCCATGTCAATCCATTCCAATTATATAATGATTGGATAACACTCAATTCTCATCACTAATAGAATTACTGGATTATTTCTACTTAGGGCATATTCTATCTTATTTTCTTTACAAGAATTATATTTAATTGTGTATTCTATGTCATTGATTAGATCTAACATCGATTTTGGTGCATATTCAACTCTTTCTATGTGAATATATACCTGAGTATTTTTATCAGTATATATTTCACATTTCTCACCAAAGAGATACTTCCACCAAATTTTTAAATAAAATATCTATGCATCATACTCTAGATCATGTGTTACGTAGTTCCATTCATGTATAGTCAACTAACTTGTAGAATAGTAAATAATACTATCATTTTTCAACAACCCATAGCCCATACCCCTCTTTAAACAATCATTAAATACACTAAAAAGCTCTAGACTTGTGGGTAGTGTGAGAATTGGTGAAATTATAGTACTAATTTTCAATGTCATGATGATATATTCACATTCATTATTCCATGAAACTTTTCCCCATTCTTTGTTATTTTGGATACTGGGATTGAAAATTGTGATAAATGTCTCACAAATAAATGATAATAATGATAAAATATAGGGAGTGTACTTATATCTATCTAAAATGTTGTCCTTGACCATCCATCAATTATTCATTCATTGATGGTTCCAGAAATATCACATTTTTTGTTATTATATTACAAAATAACTAGACACCATTAAACAATAGCTCATATTTTTGGTACATGGAATAAAGCTTCTCCTTTCTCAGGTCCTTTAGAACAATTTTTTGATTATCCCCATGCTCCTTCATTTCAGTGTATATAAAAATATCATATATAAAGACTACCACAAATTTATCATGGTAATATCTAAAGTCTAAATTCATAAATTTGATGAATATTATTGGATATTTAGTGGGTCTGAATGGAATTAATAGGAATTCATAGTTCTCATACCATTTACAAAAAGCAGTCTTGGGGATATCCTCTTTCATCACTCTATATTTCAAATATACAGACCATAGGACCACTATGAAAAATTATTGTTCTCCATGTAGCTGATAAATCATGTCATGAATATATGGAATATTATTGTTTTCATTATCCTGATATTTCTAATATCATGATAATCAATTCATATGTACATTGACCCATCTTTCTTCTTAATAAATAGGATAGTTTCACTTCAAATTCAAGAAATTAGTTGCGTGAAAAATTTATTTGGATTAACCTGTAGTTGTTTCTTCACCTTCTAATGTTCTCAAACAACCCTTATATATTAATTCATGGATAATTTTAACCCCCAGGTAAAAGCTAAATTAAAAATCTATCCTATCATCTATGAAGAAAAACTAAAAATTCCTCAGGAAGCACAACAGTGTATTCGTTCACAATATGCATGTCTTCAATGATGGTTCGTTTCTTAGACCAAAATTTTGAGCCAGATACTCATGATAATATTTCAATAATATCCATTTTGTATTTATTGGTGCTAAATATTATTCATAATCCTCAGTTCACATATACAAAATTTGGGGTTTATTGAGAATACAAAGAACAATTTGCTTTCTCACGTCAATTTATATTGTCTCTAAATAGAGAAACCGAATCCAAAGAAAATAATTGTATCATATTACAATAAGTAGAATATGAAAGGGTTATCTTGGTTTTTCATTTCACAAATTTGATGAGGGAGGGTTTATATAATTTTGAAACAATAATTTCTCCATTATTTGTTTTCAATGACAACTCTACTTCCATGATTTTTTATGACATATATAGTAGTTATAGTAAAAATTCATGATATGAAGGAATGTGTAAAACAAATATAAAAAAGTAAATTAATTATTCTTGAATGAATACCTAGAAAACCTGTTTCCACATAATTCATAGGATCCACATCACTTGTTGTGATAGAAAAAGATCTCAATTTATACCTAGAAGTTTATTTTTCATCTATAGAAACCCTTGGCATAGTGAATTGGATTACTAAGATCCTTGTTTCTATATATTTGTAGCAAAAAACAATATGTTTAAGGTTTATTATAGGATTCTTTTACTCTATATAATTAGTGTGTTTATCATGTTGGAAATTATTCACTATGTCCCCCTCCTTCCCACACACAAAACATTTCCTCACCCCCTTCTGAAATTTCCTAGGTGCTTCCTTCCACACTTTTGACCAATGTGGTGTTGGAATTTGTTTTCACATTGGATTTATCTATAATACCACAAAAATTAACATCTAATTCCCTCTTCTTATGCCCGTGATACACCTAATACTCTCTGATACCATTTTCAACTTTGAGGTAACATGAGACAATTTCATCAAAGATTTCAAAGTTATAGATATCTAATTATATTTTTGGACTAGGGTCTACCACACAAATGAAGAATTCAACCTTGAAATATTGGTTAATGAAAAAACTATAGTCATATCTTTCATGAAATTTTAAGGTTTCCTCATGCATCCTGATAGATTCATTGGCTCTTTTATGGCCATAGAAACCCTTATCCTTTTTAATATGGGGAGTGTGAGGAATGTATTTATCAAATAACATTTTCTAGAAATCCATCCACACCATGGCCTTGATCTCTTCCATAGGATTCATATTTTTGTTAAATTTACACCACTATATTCCAAACCCTTCATATGATAAACACCAATAAAAACCTTCTCTTTTTCAGAGCATTGAATGATGGAGAAGATCTGTTCAATGGAGTTGATATGTTGTTTTACGATCAAGGGTTCATATGATCAATTGATTGCTAGATGAATTTTGGAAATGAAGATATCGATTTCAGATAGTTCCATTTTAGAGTGATTTGGATTCTCTTCTTGATAATGGTATCTATTAAAAATCTATGTTATCTATGAATGAATTTTCATGTAGTATGCGATATATTCTCAAATCGGGTTAGGTATCTAGTTGGGGCAGTTTTCACATTTATGTTCATAATGATTGTTTATATGATTGATCCTATTTATGTATATTTGATAGAAAAAATAAAAAATTGGAATGATTAATTTCAAACTATTAAACACATAATGGTGGATACAATGACATTAAATGGAAACCAATGAAATTACTTACACTTCATTAACTTATGAATTTTTTGGCTTAAATCTCTATGATCTATAATCTATTTCAAATCATATATTCCTGTGGGAATTTTTAGTTCTCGAAATAATGGTTTGTACTGATCTTATTACTATTAAAATGTATATCCTTTATGAGTGTCAAACTATGTGTTAAGTAAGGTTCATTTTCATTTATCATGTTACCTCGAGCAAGGCTTGAGACACTGTTATGAGTTATTACCCCTAGGTACATCACTAAGAGACCCACATCAACTTATAGTATCTATACAAGGATAAATTATATTGATAAAATACATAAAATATTATTTAAAAAATTAGATATGTTTTATTGTACATAGTCTTATCTCTCAAGCATTTCCTAGAGATTTCTAATCCTAATTCCAAAAACTAGAAAACATTTCCTCTGATACCAACATTAACAACAATGTTTCTTTTTAAACATCAATACATGATTTATTTACATAAATTTACACTTAATAGAAAAAAATGATCCTAATGTATAATTTATTTTGGAATTAGGTACCTTGAATTACAACATAAAACATTAATTACAACATCTTTATTGAAAGCATGTTTAATATTCTCAAACATAAAACTATAAGGGATAACCTGGCGAAAATACCTAAGAAAGTGGTGAGATATAAATCCCAATCAGGGAATAAACAATGAATAATGTAATAAAATGTTAGAAAATATGAATATAAATTGGACATAAATGGAGTATCAATCATAAACAAGAAGTACAATACATGATAAAACATGTTTACACAAAGACAACAAGGATTCAGGAAATAAACACAAAACACTACATCATAAACATTAGTCAAGGATAAATACCATAATATGATAATTGAAATGGTTGCATAATGTAATTCGGTAAATTCCCAATACCAAAATAAAATGTCATGTCACTAAACAATACACACTTTATTATAGCGATATATATTTTTGTGTGCACCTATTACTTTCATTTCACTCTCATGCTTATGTGTGCCACATAGATCATAAACAATTTATTCATTCATCATCCTAATTTATCCCTGATCAAGGATTGTGATATAATTACATGTATATACTCAATAAATAGGCATATGTTAATAAATTTGAACTCCAATGGTAGTAAATGGGTATAAATTTAACTACAGAATTGGTTTGGCATGGAAAATCATGGTCAACATTCTCCATCATCACATCATCGCCTAAAGATAAACAAAATTGGTTGATGATAGATAAATGGATCTATAATATTGTGGACATAATATGTGTAGTAATAGGTTCATGTAAATACATATCATAACAACAATAATTTTTAATATAAATTCTAATATAATAAAGAAACATGAGTAAAGAATATAAAGGAAATAACGGTTAAAAATACTAGTATTGTAACAGGTGTACAAGGGTGGTCTTACTAGGAGAGAAATGGTTATTTCTACATTAAAAATCATAAAGGATGTTGGGTTAATGTGAATAATCTCAACCCATAACTATTAATTGAAAATCAAAGAGAATAGAATAAAGGATAATCCTGTATAAATGATATAAATAGAGAGTATCCCTTACCATGAGAGTATGATACCAAAAGCATTAATTAGGATTCTTTAGAGCATGGGGAAACCTTGGGAGGATTTTTCAGAGTGGATGGAAGTGTATTAGTTTGATACATGGATGTAGGGTGAAGATAAATGAGATCATGGGTGGGTTTATATTGGAATTGAGAGTGAAATTATATAATATTTCCCAAATGTAGGTTTTGGGATCTATATAATAAAATATTCAAAACCACACATCATACAACATTTTTTTCCCATGGTTTTTGAATAATTATGGAGGTTTTAATTATTGTATTAGGAAAAGGGACTAATTTATTATAATATTACCCGTTCTTATGTGGATGTGAGTCTCAATTTTAATGATTTTTTTTAAAATCCTAAATTATATTATGGGTTTTGGAGGATTCATAATGAAATTATGAAATTAATAAAATAATCATAAAATCAAATTATTTATATTTGATAGAATATATTTGCACTAGGATACCCATTATACTATTTATTTCATATTTTGGGGTCATTATGATTTCATAAAACACAGTTTATTTATATGGTATTTAATTTTTAACCAAAAATGAAAATTCTGAAAAATTCAAATTTGGATAATTTTTAATTCTGATTAAAAAATTAATATTAACATTATCTAAATAAATTTAAACTTTTTTCATTGTCACTTTTGATATGATATTCAATATTTAATGACAAATATTGTTCTTTCTAACAATTACAGTTTTTTAATCCTAATAATGTAAACATTTGATATCAAGAAAAATTATATGAAAATTTATATACAGTAAGTCATAAATAATAAAAAAAGTTATTAAAACATAATTGTTTTTGGAAAAAGACAACCATTTATCAAAATAAATTCTTTTATTAGATTTGAATATTACCTGAAACACAATTCTTTTTAATTGAATAAAAATAGAAATCATTTATAAACTAAACTAATAGTTGAATATATATTCACTATTCTATTATATACTTATTGACATGATTATGGTATTAATCATATCCTATTAAAACTCTAGCATGCACCTTAAGAGTAGGTGTGAAACAATTATATGTTTAAGGGGTCATTTGGAGAACATGGTTTTAGCCACGATCTCGATTAACTTACAATTATCATGTAATCAATTTAGCTCATGCATATGTTGTTTTGTAATATAAAGGTGTTGGTTAAGGGAAAAGACCATATATTCTCTCTACCTTCAAATATCTAAATAACTGAATATCATAGGGTATAATCCTATTAATTGAGGCCATCACATCCTCTATCTGTATCAATTGAATTTGTTAAAGCCCCATATTTATACTAATCATATGATCACTATTCAAAAGTTATTGTCATGACCCCCTCCAACCAAAGATGCCCCTCCTGAGCTGACAATGGTGAAAGGGAGATAATGACCCCCGAGTCCTGCCTCCAGTAGGCCCTGGGTTGGCGACTAGCACCAAGGGTATGAGTTTTCACTAATATGGGAGGCATTACCATTTTTATTATTTAGGATCGGGAAATAGGATGAGTCAACCACCAAAAAGGAAAAGAGAAAGTGTATAGAAATAAAACCAAACCAAGCCCACATGCATGTTTAAACAATTTTATAACAAGGTTCAAGTACAAGAAAGCTCAAAAGTAAAATACTAAAAGAAAACAAGAGAACAGCAACTGCAACAACTCCAACTGCTTGACTAGTAGGGTCCCGCATGGCCCTGGTAGTCCTCCTGGAAACCTAAAAGTAAACATAGGGTGAGCATGAAAATATACTCAGTAGGGAAACCTAAAGCTCTCGTGCACAAGTGGGGAGACATACTAATGTCCCGTGAGAACAACAGAAGAAACCTGACAAGGAAATCTATCCACCCAACCTCACCATCCACACTCACCAAAACACAATCACAACAGGTAGTAGTAGTATAAGAACAAGAGTATTGGGTACCCCGCACCATTTCCCATTAGTTAGCTAAACATCCTGACGCTGTCACACTCTCCCCGCCCGCACATACCTGGGCCTCTCAACCATGTATCCCGCCCGCACACACCTGCACCTCACAACCACACATCCCACCCGCACACACCTGGGCCTCACCACCACGTATCCCGCCTGCACACACCTGGGCCTCACATCCACAACCACATCCCCGCCTGAAGACACCTGGGCCTCATATCAAAGATTCTTGGGAAAAATAATAGTAATAGAACTCTCGCTCAAAGACACCTGGGCCAGAAATCAAAACCTACCTGAAGAGTCTTAGGTTTAAGGTCGCCTCAAGCCATTATAGCCTATAAGCCTGCCCGAAGATTCTTGGGCCTAATCACCCCAATCGAAACCTACCGAAGAGTCTTGGGTGTAAGGTCTCCTCAAGACATCACAACCTAGGGGAGATGGAGCAGGAAGGAGCTAGTAACTATGGTAAAACACCCTCTCCCATGAAGTGGGAGTGTTCGGCACTAAGTGCTCAACATGGGTGTGGTGCGATAAAACACAAAAAATACAGATATATATATATATATATAGAAACCAATCAGCCCAACCTATGGCTTCTAAAAAGAGAAACTCACCACGTTCCTCGACACTGCTACCAGGAAGCATGCATACAAAAAACAACCCCAACCCCAATAAGGTTTTCACGTTTCAACAGAAATTAGCTTATTTAGTTCCTTAACTACTGGGCAACTAACCACAACCAACCAATTCAATCGTTCATAAAACATATCCCTGCCATCCACAAATCAAGTTAGGGAAACAAACACAGCAACACAGCAAGTTCCATCTTATTAACCAACCAACCCATTGATTATTATTTCCATTTAATTACTAAGCCCCACCATTCATTAACTCTTCCATTTATTATTTATTAAACACAACCCATAGTCCGTTCACATTCAAACCCATCCCTTTAGCCCCGCTGCCAACCACCATAACCACGACCGCACTGAAATCCGTACATAAATATCCCGTTAATACCATTATCGCAGCCCCGCTGCCCGTCACCATTAAACATTCACACCTTCCCACAACCAAGCCAACCGCAGCCCCACTGCTCACACATTCCACAAAACCCACAAAACACCCCCATCACGTGCCACGTAACCAAGCCAACACCCACATGTTCATTATTCAATTTTGGTTCAACCGAGGTGATCACACAAGGGTTCCAAATTTTCATTTAATCAGCCAACTTTATGTGATTAATAAATTTCTACATTCAACAAAGTCCCATTCACAAAAATGGTCTAGAATGACAGGGAAACATTTAATTGCACAAGCAAAGGCCCCCAACGACCATTATTTTCAGTAAACATTGGCCTATTCATTTCACAACATAATATCAGAGGATATAAAAGGTAAAGTAACAGCAAACATAAACTTTCCATCCCCTTTCTTTAACCAGTTAGTATATTTATTTAAAGGTTCAACCATTTCTCATGAAAAAAAAGGATACCCACCCCGCATGATGCACAAATTAGAGAGACGAAGGTAAAATCCCTACCTCAACAGGTTCTTGATTGCAACGCTCCTCCAGATCAGCTTTATAAGACGTTCATTGGCGTCCAGACAATACCTCCTCGGGTGGAAGTTGGAGTGGAAAAGCTGAAGGAAAGACAACAGATCCAAGATCGGAAGTTCTGGCTCGTCGTTACGATCCCGTGGCCGCTGACAGATCGTAAATCGGAGCTCGGACGAAAAAGTTATGGAAGAATGAGACTTTGAGTCTCTTGAGAGAGCTCTTCTCAGAGAAAGGGGAGGAGAGGTGTGAGTTCAAAGGGGGAGGGGACCCCTCCTTTTATAGGCGTGAAAAGAAAAAGTACACGGCGTGTACTTATGGTACACGGCGTGTACTCGGCCGTTTTCACACGGTCTCCACACGACCTCCAACACGGTTCTGTGGCCGTTAACTGGTCAACCCACGGTTTTAAGGTAACACATACACGGAGAAGGACTACATGGTGAGTAGATTGGACACACAGCGTGTGCTCATTTATTGCACATAGCAAGGACACGGCCTTCACACGGCACACGGCTGACGACTGGTCAACACTCGGTAACGCGCATGCGGGGAAGGACTACACAGTGTGTAGATTGGACACACAGCGTGTACTCATTTATTGCACATGGCAATGACATGGCCATCCACACGGGGTAAACCCGGAAAGGGGGTACACGGCGTGTACTAAAACTACACGGGGTGTAGTTTAAAAAATTCTGGAAAGTGTGGGAAAAGACCATTTTACCCTCCATAACACTTGTAGCCTTCTTTTTGACAAATGAATGGGCCAGAGAGGTCCGGGCCATTACAGTTATATCATCAATGGTAATGATTACTAATAGTATTATAAATATAAAAACATATAAACAAGGATTTACATTTGTTTCTATAATCATATTATAAAATAATACCTTAAAAAAGGTAAATTTCATTTATAACAGTTTTTGTCTTTTTTGAAAGTAAGAAAATAGATGATATATTGTTATCTTTTAATAATCAATATATCATGAATATAATATATATAATAATTAATTACATCATTATAACCATTACTGAGAGACAATTATGGAAAATTAATTAAATCTATTTATGGATGTCAAAGTTCACACGTATGCACAAATGAATAATTCATTCCCCATTCAATGGATGTAAAGATGGATATATATGGGGGTATTAACATAATAACAATAAAGTATGTTTTTGACATTAGAGCCATTATTTCATCATTGATGATTAATATTTGATGGAATATGAGATATTTAACTAAAAGAGATACCTGTCTTTTAGATGATATCCTTTGATTAATAGCATAACACCTCAAAGGATTATGATTTTATTAAAATATACATCTTCAAATCAAGTTAGTATTCTTAGAAACGATTTAGGGTGAACTTGGATAAACCAAAATTGTTTTTAAATGTGATGAAATGCGAATAATGGGTTCCAATTTATAGAATTGTATAAGGGAACCATGCAATGATTGATAATATTAAATTAATATAAAATAATATTCAATTCCAAATGGATTAAAATTGATTTATTTGAAACATATTAAGAGTAAGGATCTAAATACATTCATCCAGTGAAAATTATAAATGTTTTGATTATTATTTTTCCCCCTTATCATTTTCTTTTCACTCTTATTTTAACCATTAAACTCATATCATTTTGTCATATAATTTAGTATTTGATAGTTAATATAATATCTACATCCTAAAAATCTATCTGTAAATGGTCCATTTATGACATTTTAGAATATAAAAAAATTATTTGGCCAAATTGTTGATTTTATAGATTTTATATCATCTAATTAAATATTTTATATTATAAATATCATTACTATCAATTTTGAAACTATAAATTTCATTTCATTATTAAAAATTATAACAATGTGATAAACTCAAAAAAATTCTTCTAAAAACACATTAACATGTAAATTTCAGCCATAAAATTAAAGGATGACATTATTTATTTCAAATTATATTTATTTTAATATTTTCAATAATATTTATATTAAAATTTAATTAAATAAAAAATTACTTCATCCACACTATGTCATCATTTACATTAATTATTTCAGTCATAAGGAGTAATTTTTTTAAGAAAGTTTAGTATTTTATCTTTTAAAATACTATTTATATCCAATGATGACCTTTAAATAAAAATATATTAAAAAAGTTAGAACTTATTGAAATCATGAGTAAGACAAAACTATATTCCCTTAAGAATAAAAAAAAATAAAAAATCCTAACAGTCAACTAATGGCTACTAAAAGGACATAAATAGGCAAAAGGTTGGATTTTGTCGAAAATAGATTTGATAATAATGTTAGAACATTTTTTAGGATAATTTTATAATATTTATTAATAATATTGTAACCTTTAATTACTGGATTTACCCTTAACCATTGTAATTATTTTTACCAATTTACTATTCACATTTTTTCCAATGAAAAAAAACAATTTACTAAATTTGTATCCTCAGATTCCAAATATTGATTTTATTGTTAAAATTTATAAACACAAAATTCTCTAAAAATAGTTTAAGACGAATTCTATTGACGGAACATATCAGTGAGTTTTTAAAGTAAAATCAATCAAAAGAATAAAATTTTTTATATCTAAATTCAATTGGATATTGATTCAATGACCTAAACTAGATGACATTTCAAAAACACAAAACTATTATATTTTAAATCCATTATAGTATATTTTTTAACAGTATTAATAAATTTTATGAAAAGTAGTTCTCAATTACAGTTATGTATTTCTTTTATTAGTCATCAAAAAATGAACCAAAAATTTAAAATAATGTAAGTTTTTATATTTCTCATTCAAATAAGAAGTTCATATTGGAAAAATAAAACTAACAAAATGTTCAAAAAAAATATTTCAAAAACGTTCATCCTCAAAAGTTTTAAAATTTACTTTTAAAAAAATTAAAAATAATGTACGATTTATAATTTTTTGCTCATCAAATCGGTTACATGAATGTAAAAACATTTATAAATGGGTTCTAGAATATTGTTTCATTAGATTGGTTGTTACATTAATCCCCCATTATTAAAATTGAATCCTAGCTATTTTATTCACATATTAAATATATTGTGATATCATTATCTCATATAACTTTTAGATTCCCTTGTTTCCTCTTCTACCATATTGTTTTTCTAAAAGATATTAACCAAATGAATTAATTTATTCTAAGGAACTAATTCTATATTCTCAATAACCTGAGATGATTGTTCTTCATAATAAATTTTCTCATCCAAATAAACTAATTCATTAATCAAAACATGATATGGATCCGACATGTACTTTCTTAAAATTGAAACATGGAAAACATTGCTTACCAGGGTTAAACTGAAAGGCATGTTCAATATGTAGTAAACTAATCCAAATTTATCTAGGAATTCATATTATCCAATGAACTATGGAATCATATTCCACGTAATATTAAAATGAATCACCCCTTTACAAGGATAACATTTGATAAATTCATGATATTCTACCTTGACAGAAATATCCTTCCTCTGGTTAATCTCATAACTTTTCTGCCTACTCAGAGTAATCCTCATGTGTTTTTGAATCAACTGAACATTATCTTCCGTTTTCTATACCCAAATATATCCCCATAAATTTATTTCACCTAAAAACATCCCAAAATTAGGTATTTCAACAACTATTTACATATAATTCATCCAATAGTGCTATTTGTTTAGTTGAATTAAAAGTGTTATTATAAAAAAACTAAACCAAATAAATTTTTTTATCGCCAAATCCCTGGTAATAAATTGAAAAAACTTAAATAATAGCCTCCAATGTATGAACTTTTCATTCAACCAACTCATATTATTGTGAATGGAATGTTTTTATGAAAATTATTTTTGTACCCAATGACATCTGAAGGCCGTTCCTAATTTATGAAGTGAACATAGGATCGTGATATGATACAATATATAGTATAACTACGTGTAACCTAACTATATATGTATATATATATATGATACTACTGAGAATGTTGATGTAGATATAATTTTTTTCAAATTATAATAAAATGAGAAGATTTAGTGAGTCATTTAATAAAATCCCAGATCACATTGTTTCCCTGAGCAGTATTTAGTAATCCCACAACATAGTCCACAAATATATTTTCCCATTTCTATTGTAGCACTTGAAATGATTTATGAATCCACTTAAGAAACATTCATTATGAAATAACCGACTAACATGTCAAAAACTTCAATATAAGGATAGTAATATATCTTTTCATTTCATCCCATGCATAAAAATCTTGATATTCTCTATATATCGTAGTGCTTACATGGTGAACTGAAAATAGGGAACTATGAGCATCACAAAAAAACTCTTTCCTAAACTATCAATCACAAGGAACACAGAATCTATTTTCAAACCTCAAAATAATATATATATTAATTCTAAATTCATAAATCATTCCCTTTTGAACCATTTATCCCTTCTTATATAACTCAATATTTTCCATGTATTTGTAGAAAATTCTACCTACTATAGAAAATTTCTCTGAATCCTGAAACAAAATAGATAAATTTCATGAGCTAAATACATTCAAGAAAAAATTAATCAAATAATTAAATAATATTTTGCAATCCAAACATAACATAATTAATATTGAATTAATTTTTGGGCAGAATATATCAACCACTTTATTTGATTTTCCAATATGGTAATGAATCATGAAATGATAATCTTTGATTAGTTCCATAAATTTTTTATGTATTACTTTACTTTTTTCTATGTGAATATATACATCAAATTTTTTTTATAATAATTATTTTACACTTTTCCCATACAAATTATTCCTCTGAATTTTTAAAGAAAATACAAAAGAATCTAATTCGAAATCATTTGTGAGTTAATTTAACTTCGGATGTTTCAACTAGAGTGAATCATAAGTAATTAAATAATAATTTTTCATTAATAAAAAATTAATTCCATTCAATAATGTATCGATATTGGTAAAAATTAACCATTTATGGAAGGAAAATCCTAAACTAGGATTTTGGCTATCTTCATTTTAGTTCCTTAAAATAATCATCACATTCATTTTTTGTACTGAACATAACTCCTTTACATGTTAACATTGTTAGTAGGATATATAACAAAGAATATTCTTCAAAACAATCAGTGGTAATAACCGACTAATCCACGAAAACTATGAATCTTTGAGACATTTGTAGGTGTTGTATACTCTTCAACAACTTTTGTTTTAGGAAGTTCGACTGTTATTCCCTATTTTGAAGCAATGTATCAATGAATAAAATTTCTTGTAACACAAAAATAAAATTACTAACCTGTCTATAGAGTTTCATTTTATTTTATACTTGAAAAATGGTCCCAATGATCCTTTCATGTTTCTCCTAGAATTTAGAATATACGAATATAGCATCGATAAATAGAACCACAACCCTGATCCAAAAAATGTTGAATGTCTCAATTAAAAAAATGCATAAATACATATGGTAAATTAGATAACCCAAATAGTTTAACCAAAACTCATAATTAACATATCATTTTTAAAACGTATTCTTTGGAATTTCATCATCATTTACCTTCATTTGATGGTACCTGGATGTGAAATTAATCTTCAAAAAATACTCAGCTCACTTGAGAAAATATATAAAATTATAAATATGCTATAGATGATACTTTTTCATATTGTTGATGTAATAAATGGTATTTTAATAAATATATTCTCTCATGGAACCATCTTTCCTTCTCAAAAATAAAATAAGAGCACCCAATCATGAAGTACCTGGTTAAATGAATCCCTTAAGAAGAAATTATTGCAACTGGTTTTTCAATTACACCATCTCAACATGATGAATTTGTTTAGGGGGTTTAATAATAGGTGTATAATCCTACACTAAATATATAGTAAATTCAACTCTATAAACATGAACCATGCTGAGATGTTTATTATGGAAAACAACCGCAAATTCATTCACTATAAGCATGTCACTAATTAGAACTGTTTCTTTCACTTTGAAAATATAAGCTAGAAAACATCTACTACCATAATTAGTCAATATCTCAAATTCTTGATATGTCATCAATTCTATGATATAATTAAATAAAATATTCATTTCATTTTAATATATTTTGGGATGATAAAATGAAATCCAATCCATACCCAAAATGATATGATACTCTACATTGATAATTTCAACAAGATTTATAGGAAATAAAAATATGTAAATGATAATAAAATTATTTCTAGAAATCATTGTTTCTTTATTAATTCCACATCTATTTTTACCCAAAGCTAGATATCAAATTCTGAAGGTGAAATTTTCAATTTACTTATAATTCACTTTAAAATGAAAGAATGAGGGGATCGAGAGTCTAAAACATTGTTATAATTCAAAAAAACATGTAACATACCTATAACCACTTAATGTTATGGTCTAACAATAACCTTCATTGGAAAAATAGATTCTTATTCCATTATGAATTATATATTGTTAGTTTCTAAACTAGGTAGTTAAATTTAGATACACATTAACATAGTTATCTAACTCATTATATCTAAAACTTTTCATCACAATCTTTTCATTGCTTGCCTAATCCTCCCCCTTAAAATTACAATAAATTTGACCAATATTATCACATCATAGGGACTTCTTGTACTTTGAATAACATTCTATAGGATGAAATTTACCACAATTATCACAATATGGAAATTTATTTTCTTACATCTATTCTTATTTGATGAATTCGTCCCCATTTCCTTTATCATGAACAAAGATGGGTTGTCATACAACTCGATGCCTGACCCGGTCCGTGACAAGGCCCGAAGGGGGTTCCCGATCCCCACGGGTTAGCACAAATTCATGGGAATTGAAACTAACACATGAGAATGATTTACCCGAAATAGTAAACACAAAATAACTATTAAGATAAACAAACCAAAACTGAAAAAAGACTACAAAACTAAAATCAAATTTGAAGGTTTACAACTAGAACCAATATCCAAAAATAAATGACAATAAAAGAAACTCAAACTCAAAGTCAATCCTCCAAGCGACAAGAGTGGTGCAGCATCCACACACCTCAACACCAACCTTCATGAGAAGACCATCAATGACCAAAACCACCATTGTTGAGCATGAGGCCTCAACCTAGAATACACAATGAACAAGGTCTACATACACACAAAAATGTATGTAGGGTGTGACCCAAGATCCCAGTAGGATACCACCAAATAAAAGGTTCCATGTTATAGCATCAAAAAGATATTTTAACATGATTATTTAAACCATACTTTTAAAATTATTTTAAGAAAAATATTTACAAACTAAATGTGAAAAGGGAAGAGTACTGAAAGAAAAACCATTTCACAATACTACTTTAAAATGGAAGGGAAACATTTTTAGAGAACATCCATGAACTTAAGTGGTCCTTTGTATGCCAACAGAAGGCACCACATCATGAATAGTAGATCACTTCAGGTAAATCCCCTAAGATTTATCTAGCTCAAGTGGGACCCTAGAACCTCTTGTCTCGGTGAAATTTGTATTAAGAACAATGGCCCTCAGAAATCGTGGCTTGTAAGGCAACGACCCTCAGAAAACATGGCATAGAAGGCTGCGACCCTATGAAAAGAATATGTTTAGTTAGTGTTGCAATTGTTAGTCCTTCCGGTAAAACGTGGTTGTGTCAAATCTAGAATAATAACCCACTATTCTAGTGCCCCCTCCTAGCTACTCGGGGTTTACCCTTGTGCACAATCAAGTTTCACATTTACAAATCACGAACACAACACAATTACACACATAAGTCAAGCCAAAAAAGGTATACAGTGTGCCACCTCTAACACACCCAAACCCCACTCTAAAAATAGACATACTAAAGCATTTTATAATCATGCCTCACACCAGTTATGATATTTGATGGTTTTTAAAAAAAATCCAATACAATGTGTAAAGGCACCACAAGACTTTACATAAGAATACATGTTCCAAAATCTCCCTTTTTATACCAAACACACACCAAAACTATTTCACATCATAAATCACATCCCATGCATGACTTCATAAATTATTTAAACAACTAATAAAATGTTTCTAATTGGAACATCTAGGGTTTCGCCTAAAAAATGCCATGTTTTCACACAATAAGGACACCCAAAATCTAACACATGATTAACTCTATCAAACACCACGTCCTTACATCACATTATATTAAATAAATTCAAGTCAACAATTTATAAAACAGTTAATATAAACGAACAACAATTTACACCAAAAACATTCTTGATCTCATGCCAAAACACCATTAAAAAACCGAATGTGCAGCACAACCGTTCCAAAACGTGTTTTCCACGAATCCAACTATTTGTAATTTAAACAAAAAGGTGTGCAATAAGTTCAACATGCCATAATAAATAATTTTTTCCTTCAAATTGTTTTATATATTGTCTCTCCTAACGTTCTTTAGAAAATATTTCGCACTTTATAGATCGAACCCGAATTTTTTTTAAGAAACACCACAATTTGATATGCATGACACACTACTAATTTGTTTTCAAAAAATATATATTTCTAACTCAGATACATATTAAACCATTACCAAATTATATTTTCCACACATAAAATAATTAATTTAATGTTTCCAATAACTCTCACAATAAGACTCATATGACAGGTAGACCCAATATCACATGTGCATGTCAAAAATATTTCCGTGGATATTTCGCGCTTCCCAAACAACTCTTAAAATCCATTTTTTAAAAACAATGCATCAAATAACAAACAAAAACCCCGCCATTCTTTGTATTAGATATCCAAATTCAACATTTAAACACAAACCTATTCAAAAACACAGAACACATCACATAATAAAACCTATGAATATATTAATAAATTTAAAAATGCATATTAAATTAATCTAATCACGCTAAGGCACGGAAACACCTACCTCGGTGTAGGGAAAACTCTGAAAACTTGTGCGAATCTCCAATAGTGTAAAATTCTCACCATTTAAATCTTAAATTTAACCGTAAAACATGAATTGAAACCAAATAAAATCAAAATCAAAAGCTAAAAATAACACCCAATGTGGGAAAAGAAAACTCACCCAAAGAGGTGTCATGCCGGAAGGGGAGTCGCCAGGGTTCACACCGGTAAGAGCTAAGGGCAGTGCACCGGTGGAGAGATGGGTGGTGTTAAGGTCTCACTAGGTGTAGGGAAGCTAAGGTGGGTCGTCTGGGGGGTGCGGTGGAGCTTTGTGTGCACAGGGGCGAAGCGGTGGTGCTGGCCGAATGGTCGGGGTGAGACACGACAGGGCTGGCTGGGAGAGTTAGGGCATTCAATGCTAGGGGAATCTGACAGGGGAGTGTAAGGTGGGGCGGTACATAGACCATGTGTTGCACTTTGAGCTGGCCAGGGGGAACAGGGGATTAGGCGCGAGTCTAGGTTGTGGGTGAGCAGGCTGACCGAGGAGTAGTGGAGTGGCATGACGGGGATGGCCATGGGTGTAGGGAGGCGGTGCGCTAAGAGGAAGAGGAAGGAAGGGTTGGGGTGTGTCAGACCAATGGAAGAAGAAAGATATATGGTTTGGGAGGGGGTATGACAAAACAAAGGGAGCGGTGAGGGAAAATAGAGAAACCAAAGAAAGAAAAGATAAAATTAAACCTTAAAAAATAAACTATAAAAAATTAATAATATGAGTAATAAAATTAAAAATAGTAATAATAATAATAAACCAAAAATATATTATTAATAATAAATAAAATAACTTAACAATATATACTAAAATTAATAATAATCATACAAAATAATAAATAATAATAATCTCAAATAATAATAATATTATTATCAGTAAAACGATTCAATAATATTTTCATTTTATCACACTTCTTATTTTATTTTATTTTGATTTTATGACTCTAAATAATTTTATCTTCATTAATAATTAATTTTATTTAACTTCCTTAAACATAGGTTAGGTTGGGTGGTGATGTGGGTTAGGCTGCGCGATGACCCAGGAGAGGCCGCGCGACTTTGACAGCGGCGCACTGAACGTTGTCAATGCCAGAATGTGTGTTATTAAATAAGAACTCAAACTTTTAAGTCTGGTTTCAACCCGGATTACCCGACCCCATGAAAATTTAAAAAAATAAATAATTTAATGATGGCGGGTGTGAAGAATCTCCCCACAATAAATATTTCCATCCCAGGAAAGCCAAAACTAGGACCAAACCCCAAAGTAGAATACCACACTCCCTTGAGGTTCAAAGGGGATCCTCACAAACATCATGCGAGAAGAGGCAAACACACCGTGCTCCGAAAAGGTCACTCAAATGAGAACATCAAGAAATAGTAAAGACTTTCTGATATGTCGCATGACCCAAATAGATAGAACATCTCTAGTTGATTAATCAAGGATAGGGACTCTCTCACTCACGAGAACCAACTTCATAAGCCGAAACACCTAAAGTACCATACAACGAAAACCCCACCATTTGTTTGGAAGGAACAAACAAGATCCAAAAATATCTAAAGAACACTATCATCACATACTACCATGTTAGATCATGGAATATGACCAAAAGGCCAACATGGGGAAAGCCCGAAGGGCTCCCCACTATTAAGATCCTACCAACGCCCAAGATGAGACTAGAAAACTGACACAGGGAGGTCCGAGCAGACTCCCCACCATTAAAGAAAAGTCCAACATCAATTAATTCCAGAAATTCATGCGAGATCCAATATGGGTCTCCATTCCATTGGAACTGATAGCAGATAAAAATCATTAGAAATTTTCTAATGGTAACCAAGAACCCCCCCCCCCCCCCCCCACACACACAATGGGTGGGAAGGGTCGGTCCCAACTACCTAGTGTCAAAACCATGGCTAGAGACGGACCAACATCTCCAAATCCTTGGATGAGCATCATTCAAATTTGAGACTGATTTACCCAAAAAAAACCCATAAAAACCACAAAAATAATTACACCTAGTGGGATTCTACTCCCAGGACATTAAGGTATGAGATGACCATGCTTCCTCGTAGCCACGAGAAACCCCACACACCCAAATGGGTCATTCGAACCATAACCACAGTAAACAATTTAAACCTCCTTCATCTGTAGTACCGACAACAGAAATAAAGTTGGGGTCCCATACACTCCTGGGGTTCCTGACCATGCGCCAGCTTCACTCCGAGGCCTATGGCTAGAGCCCTAATGATTGAAGAATCTCATTCCTCATAGTCATGTGTGGAAGACTCCCAAACAGAGCTTCTCTTTTTGGTGTCACACGCAATCACACTTTAACCAAGACAACACTAGAAAACACAATGCCTCACAACATCCAACTACTCCCTCATGACACATCCACCAAAATAGAGGTTTAGATAATGCACATGCATCACCTTTTCACCTTAACCAAGAAACATCAGAAGGGAAGATGCATGACAAACACTCCCCTTTGAAAAGAAAAATTAGAACTCCTTAAGTGGAGGACACACTCCTTAAAACATGGATTCCTAAATGATTTCATGAAGTCCACATTTACACTTCTATGAAATCTCACATTGCAAGATGTCACCAAAGATGAACCTTATGGCTGATGTGAGCACTAAAAACCTTCCAAGACATCGGTCGGCACATATAATTATGACCAACCTTCACCCTTCCCCGTTGGAATTCCTTTCGTCCTTTCCAGGGGGATCCTTCAATCACGATAGTGTCAAACTTCATACCTGATGAGGCAGACACTCAAAATACCAAAACTCCCTTCAACTTCCATTTCATCTGTCATCCCATTGCGAGAGGATCTGCTTAGTTGTAAAAAGGAGAGTTGGGTTCAACTGTATAATTCAAGAAGAGATTCCTCTTATCAACATGAGTGTCATCCAACGAAGATTTTCCTGTGTCCACACTTCAATCACATGTCAACACTTTATGGGAGGGAATACAATAATCAAGAAAGAAACCCATGGACTCGAACATATTGGTCCAATAGTCAAGACATAACACAACCAAACACCAAATGTGCAGGGGGAACCACTGCATTGGCTCCCTGATGTCTTTTCAAAAGAATTCACTAACTACATGCTTGCATACCAACTTACAAATAATAATTAAAATTCAATACACAAATCATTCAGAAGGGATCCTCGGCTCCAAATACCTCACAGCTGACATTTCCAAAACACAAGGACACACCACACAAACCCTATTTATTAACACACCAAATTATCATTTACCAAAACGTTTTTTAAAATATGTAACACTAGTTTGTGGTGCAAACACCAATGGTGTCCCATGGGCCTCACACATGCATTTTACCATGCCACACTGACACCCTAATCATATCCATCTAAGAATTCATCTGCTCATGCCACTTCCCCTTTCTTTTTCCATGTACACTCATTAATGTGGTTTCCCTCTAGAACACCACGGATCAAAACCAAACCATTCAATTTTTCAAAACCAATACATTCAACCCACACCTTTCAAACTGCATACATCATTCCATTTTTAAAGTGCTTCATTTCAAAACATTTTCCAAGACCAAATCATTTTTACTTAAAAGCCAAACATCTATAATTCCAAAACAATGAAACGAGGAATGGTGAAGGGAAAACTAGTGTTAGCGGGTGACTGGAACATATGGTTGGTGGCCAAACGCCAATCATGCCACCGCCACAAAGGGTCTTCTGGGATAGCGTCCCTGGCTCCATATGGCTTTCCAGACCCTGCGAACTCACTAAGACCACGGACCCTACTCTTTTTTCATTTCCCCTGGACAAGATTAACCACAAGGACCAAAGACTCATACAAACCTAAAATTTAATTGGTAACTCAAGTCCCACCACGAGGTGTGCTGGCCAGGAACATTACTTGTAGCCAGGACGTCGGGTTCCAACAACCTTAACTCCAAACTACTGTGACTGTATCCCATAAGAAAACGACCCAAGAGAGAAAACCTCCTCTGATACGATTTTGTCACAAACCAAGATGGGTCGCCATCCAACCCGGTCCGCGACATGGCTCGAAGGGTGTTCCCGATCCCCATGGGATGACACAAGTGCCCAGTTATCAAAACTAACACAGGGGAACGATTTACCAGAAATAGTAAACACAAAACAACTGTTAAGATAAACAAGCCAAAACTAAAAAACAGACAACCAAACTAAAATCAAATTTAACGGTTTACAACTAGAAACAACATCCAAAAATAAATGACAACAAAAGAAACTAAAACTCCAACACAACACTCCAAGTGGCAAGAGTGGTTTAGCATCCAAACCCCTCAACACCAACCTACATGAGAAGACAATCAATGACCAAAACCACCATCGCTGAGCATGACACCTCAACCTGGAATACATAAAGAATATGGTCAATATTCTCTGAATGGTGTATGTAGGGTGTGAGGCAAGATACCAGTAGGATACCATCAAATAAAAGGTTCTATGATACAACATCAAAAAGATAATTTAATATTCTTATTAAAACCATAATTTTAAAATGCTTTTTAGGAAAATATTTAAAAAATTAAAGTGAAAAGGAAAGAGTACTGAAAGAAAAACAATTTCACAATACTACATTAAAATGGAAGGAAATCATTTATAAAGAACATGCATGAACTCAAGTGGTCCTTCGTATGCTGATGGAACGCACCACATCATGAATAGTAGAGCACTAAAAGTAAATATCCTAAGGATTAACTTGCTCAAGTAGGACCCCAGAACCTCGTGTCTCGGTGAAACATGGATTAGAAACTATGACCCTCAGAAATTGTGGCATAGAAGGCCATGACCCTCAGAAGAGCATATTGTTTGTTAGGGTTGAAATCGTCAGTCCTGCCAGTGAAACTGGGTCGATTCACCTCCAGAAAACTATCCCACTAGTCTAGTCCTCCATCCTAGATACCCGCGGTTTCCCCTTGTTCTCAATCATGTTTTACATTTACAAATCACTAACACACCATATTTACACACAAAAGTCAAGACAAACAAGGTACATAGTGTGCCAACTCTTACACACCCAAACTCAACTCTGAATAAACACATAGTAAACCACTTGATAAAAATTTCTTGCACCACTTATTCAATTTTATTGTTCATAAAAAAATACAAAACAATTTTCAATGGAACCACAAAACATTACACCAGAATACATGTTACGAAATCCACCTTTTTAGGCCAAACACACACCAAAACTATTTTGCATCATTAATCACATCCCATGCAAGACTTCATAAATTAATTAAACAACTGATAGAACGATTCTAATTGGCACATCAAGGGTTTCTCATGAAACATTATAAGTTTTCACAAAATAAATACACCTAAAATATAAAACATGCTTACCTCTATAAAAAGCAATGCCCGCACATCACATTCAATTAAATAAATTAATGTACACAGTTTATAAAACAATTAAGATTAACACACAACAATTTACACCAAAAACATACTTGATATCATGCCAAAACACAACTTAAAAACCCTAATGTGCAACCCAACTATTCCAAAACAAGTTTTCCACTAATCCAACTATTTTAAATTTAAAAATAATGTTGCGTAATAAGGTCAACATGCCATAATAAATATTTTTTTCCTTGAATCATTTTTTTATACACTCTCACCTTAATTCCCTTAGAAAATATTTCACACTATTAACATCAGACATGAAAACCTTTTTTAGGAAACACCTCAATATAATATTCACAAAACATGAATAATTGTTTTTCAAGAAAAATACATTTCTAACTTAGATATATATTAAACGATTACCAAATTATATTTTCCACACATAAAATAATTAATTGCATGTTTCCAAAACCTCTCACAACAAGACTCATATGATGGGTTGACCCAACATCACATGTTCATGTCAAAAATATTTCCAAGGAAATTTAACATAAATAAAACAACCCCTAAAACCCATTTTTTAAAAAATATTGAATCAAAGCACACACAAATACCTAGCCAATCTCTATATTATAAATATGACTTCAAAATTTAAACACAAACCAATTCAAAAACACCGAACGCATCACATAATAAAAACAAAGAATACATTAATAAATTTTTTTAAAAAAATATTAAATTAATCTAATGATGATAAGGAACAAAAAATCCTACCTCGATGTAGGGAAAACACCAAAAAATTGTGCGATTCTCTAATCGCGTGAAATTCGCACTACATAAATCTTAAATTAAACCATTAATCATAAAATGAAACAAAATAAAATAAAAATCGAAAGATAAAACTAACACACTTGGAGGGAAAATAAAACTCGCCCAAAGAGTTGTTGTGCCGCCAGGGGAGTCGCTAGGGTTCACAACAGCAAGAGATAAGGGCGACACACAGGTGGAGCGATGGGTTGTGTGATGGTTGTACTAGGTGAAGGTAAGATGAGGCGGGTCTATTGGGGGTGTGTGTTCGGTCTTGGTGTGCACATGGGTGAAGATACAGGGCTAGCTGGAGGGTTAGGTTGTGGCATGATAGGGCTATCTGGGAGATTTAGGATGTGAATTGTCAGGGGAAGCAGGTCATGGAGCATAAGGCGGGGTAGCGCATGGACTAGGGGGTTGCGCTTCAGGATGGCCAAGGGGAGAAGGGGGGTTAGGCGTGAGTCTGGGATGTGGGTGAGCAGGCTGGCCAAGGAGTAGTGGAGTGGCATCACGGGGGTGGCCATGGGTGTAGGGAGGCGGCGCGCTGAGAGGAAGAGGAAGGAAGGGTTGGGGTGTAGCGGACTAAAGTAAGAAGAAGGAGATATGGCTTGGGATGGAGTATCATGAAACAAAGGGAGGGGTGTGGGAAAATATAGAAAACAATGAAGGAAAATATAAAATGAAACCTTAAAAAAATAATCTAAAAAATTAATAATAACAGTAATTATAGTAGTAATAGTAATAATAGTAATAAACCAGAACAAAATTAGTAATACTAAATAAAATAACTTAACTATAAATAATAATATGAAAAATATTAATACTCAACAATCAATAATAATAATCTTGAATAATAATATTATTATTATCAGTAAAACGATTCATTATTATTTTTGTTTTATCACAATTCTTATTTTATTTTATTTTTATTTTATTACTCTTCATTTTTTAACGTCCCTAATAATTCATTTTGTTTAACTGCCTTGAACATAGGTCATTTTGTGTGGTGAAGCAGGCGAGGTTGTGCGACGACCCATTTGAGGCCGCGCGGCTTCGATAGCAGCCCGTTGAACGCTGTCAATGCCAAAATGTGTGTTTTTTAATAAAAACTCAAACTTTTATGTCATGTTGCAACTCAGATTACGCGACACAAAGAAAAATTAATAAAATAAATAATTTATTGATGGTGGGTGTGACATACTTCTAACTAGACCATCCATTTTTCTTATTGTCATGAGACACATAATCATAAAAAGACTACATTAATACATTCTCAACACATTGAAAAGATTTCTCGTAGATATTTAGCCCATGATAAGGAAATTAAAATTGATATCTTGGCATTAATCCTATGTAAAACTGATTTGTATTACTATCAAGATATAATATAATATTTGGGACTTACCTTTCCAAATAGGTATAATTGTCATATTATACATCCATAAAAACATCATACATTTGTCTTAATTCCAAGAATTTCTTTTCTGTCCAAATTCTAGAAACCTTAGGAATGTATTTCTCGAGGATGATATTTTTCGATTCATCTCATTCCATAGAATCAATCTCTTTATTGCCTATGATATTTTTAAACATTGACTTCCGAATATCAGGTTAAACACCGAAATTAATAATTTCCAGAGTTACATTTTGGTGATTTCAATAACCCATGATGTAAAATATCATTTTCTTGGGATTTAATGAATCCTTTATCTAGAACGGGGTTAGATGTTCATCTAAATGGTTGGGTATGTTCTCCCTAAGACTCTTCCACTACTTTCATGAAATTCTATCATAGAACTGGTTGCTACCTTGTATGGAAACCACCTCAATTTATTGACTAATTCAAATAATACATCCCTGAAAAAAACTAATTAGTTTTGATTCTAACCATATTAGGATGTTTATTTAGAATGATATTTTATTCTCATTCCCTTCCTAATATAGCTTCTCTATTTACATTACAAGAAATCATTTCAAATAAACAAAGTTTAGATGATGAAACAAGGTAATATTTATATCATTAAAAATTTTAAATTGACCATAAGATAATATATTTCAATGGAAAGTTATTAATATAACTCTAACCTATAAAGTTATCAAAACTGTCCCCTGATACATAATATATGGAACCTAACTTTACACATTAAAAAATATTTATTTAAGTCAACAATTTTAAATTAATTCACAATGATGATAATTTCAGTTTTAGAGTGTTAGATAATTTGGCCATAATAATGCATTGAATCTCAATATTAAAAAAATAGGAAATTCTACTAAACACCCCCTTTTTTCTCACCATTTTTTAATGAAACATGGTTTCTTTGCATGTTTAATCAACACAATTTATCGGTTTATCCCATCACTGTCTCTATTATCCCCAAAATATCATAAAGAAATTCTATAACTTTTAATGGGAATAAAAATATTTATATGGGATAAATAAATAAAGAAGATATTATTCATAGGAAGCATGTAAAACTATTAATAAACTATCCTAAAGTAATACGTTTCTCCATTAATATGTAGTAAATTTTTTTAAATAATCTTTTTTTACCCATTTTCTAATCATAGTAGTTCCATAAAACCTATAAAAAATATATAACACATAATGGTTACTGGGAAAAAAATTATATTTTACTACAATAACCATGTGGTCAACTTTTATACATATCACTCTTATAAATGGAATACACAAACAGCTGACTTATATTACCAATGTATCATATGTTATAACCCAACACCCCATCTTTTGTTTATCATGGAACTATTGAAACTTGATTTATCTATTAGCCGCCCATAAAAAGTCTAAGTACCAATATTTACTTATAACACATAATATATTTCAATTATTATCATTTAACATATAAACCATTATTTTCAATAACTTGGGATTGTTTCAAGATATTAAAATTATAAATCTAGTTTTAAAACCAATTTCAATAAAAACACCTGTAAAATTAAAAAATGTATTTGTTTTTTATTTTGAAGAAAATATTCCTTCTAGAGGAATCCTAATATAAAATAAGGGTCGTAGCGAAAGAGAATTTGTTATATCCATATTTTTCAAAAAACTTTACTTTTTTTATTTTCTAAATGATGTATACTCTTCCATACCAAAAATATAAAAAGATTTATTTTTGAAAACAAAATTAATTAAATTAGAAATATACATAGAATTTGTTTTATAATACTTTTATATCCATATAAATAAATTTTTAAATATATATATATAATATTGATATGGATATAAATATTTAATAATTAAATATTTAAGAATTCAAATTTTATTATACAACATTGAACATATAAATGAAAATTGAAAATATATAAAAACATAAAAACAATAAATAAAATTAGATTAAATGTAACATGGTTATGTAATTTACAAGGGTATGTATCTATGTTACATACATGAATAAAGGTTCATATCATATAGGTATGTCTCAATGAAATGAGATTGAGACAAATTCCCTTAACATAATCCAAATTCATAACATATGTTCTTTATCTTCATGAGTAATAAAATTATGTCAATTGTTTACTTTTTTTAGAATTTTTTTTGTTATTTATTTTATATCAATTATTACTGTGTTATAACAATAACATATTATTTTAAGATCATCTCGAATTTTCAATATTCAATACTTGAGTTGAAAATGATCATTGTATGATATCAATAATCATAGTGGTCATAAGTAAGAAATCTATATAAATATTCATTAAAAAATAATAACTTTTATTAAACAATTACTATTTGAAATCACACCATTTATGTGTGTTTATAAATAATAAACATTATTATAATCCTTGAAATAGTAGGGTGTACACAAGTATGTGCAACGTTTCTATTTTTTAGTTATCATTAGTGAAAAAAGTGAAGTATCATTTTCTCTTTCCATATTGGTAATAATATCATTAATATTATATAAATAATTTAATTATACTTATGTATATATATATATATATATCTCTCTCATCTATGTGATGTGGTGAATAAAAATGTATCGCATCACCTATTAGAGGTGATAGTTCACATATATACAAAGACGATATTATTATTTTCATGTGAATGGATTATAAGATTGTAATTGATACATTATAAACATATAATGATAAATATGAAATGATATTTATATATAAACCTTAATTCACTCATTAAAACCATTATTTATAGACAATTGTGTAAAATTAATTAAATCAATTCATGGAGGTGATAGATGACATGTCTACATGAGTGATTAATTATTTTCCTATTTTAAGGAAGTAGATAAGGATTTATGTGATGTTATTGAAAAAATAAAATCTCATTATATTTACAATACTACACATATTTTTTCAACATGAGTGAATAATATTTGATGTAATAAGAGGAATAAACTAAATATAAATACATAATTAAAATTGATACATTTCCTTTAGACGATCAAATTTTATTGACACATTAACACCAAACAGATGATGTGTTTTGTAACATGATTAATCTAGAATATGTGGAGGGGTTATAGAGAAAACAATTTTTAATGTTTTCCTCTATAAAACGTTTTTAAAGTGTGATGAAAATATATGAATGGGTCCATTATATTTGAGAGGATATGGGCACTCTTAGAAGATTTCAATCATATTAAATTAATATTAATCATCATTAAATTACAAAAGGATGAAAATTTTGTTATTTTAAATATAAGATGAGTGTGGATTGAAATCAATTCATGTAGATAATTCAATATAGGATTGTTTTTTTTAGCACTTATTTTTTATTTAACCTCTTATTTTACCATTTAAAATCTTATTGTGTTGTCATTTAATTTAAATATTGAGAGTTAATATAATAACTATAACATGCCTAGTGGCCAATAAATGATTCATTTATTACCATTATCTTTTTATCCCAATTATTTTTCCAAATATTTTTTTTATAAATTTTATATCATTTAAATAAATATTTTATATTTTAAAATATCATTTATGTCAATTTTAACACTATTCATTTCGTTACATTATCAAAAATAATAACAACATGATGAATTTAAAAAATCATCTAACAGTTACATAACAAGTCAATGTCATCCAAAAAACTCATTTATAACATTAATTGCATAAAATAGAATTATTTTTATATTTCTAATATCATTTATTTCGTTTGACAATTAATTAAGGCATTTCTTCATTAGCAATGTGTCGCCATTTAAATTTATTATTACCTACATAAATATTATAAATAAATTTTTATGAAAAAATAATATTTTACATTTCAAAATTCTATTAATAGCTAAATATATTTTCTACATTGCATAATATTAAAACATTGATACTAATTGAAATCTGGAGTAAAACATTATTATATTCACTAAGATTAAAGTAATATAAAATTCTTATTGTCATCTAAAGGGATCAAATAGGCCATAAAATTTTCCCAATGATGGATTTGATCAAAAATAGCTCATAAAATAACATTACTACAGTGGAAGGGTAATTTAAAAATATTTAATAATAATATTTTTACCATTAATTTTTGATTTACTTTTAATCATGGAAATAAAAATATTGAAAAATTCACTATTCACATTTTTTTTCTAAAAAAATGATCATATTTAATAAATTTGAACCATATAATTGAAAATATGTAATCTATTCTTTAATATACAAAATAAAATATTTTCTTAAATTGTTTTAATATTAATTTTGTTCATGAAACCAAACAACTAGTTTTTTAATGTAAAGATCATCAGAAGATTAAATGTTTTATATACAAATTCATTTTTAATTACTTATAATGACCTATAATTGAATAAATGATAAAATTATGTTTTAATTATACTTTAATATAATTAAAATATATAATTTAACACTATTAATAAATTTTATGAAAAGTAATTATCAATTAAAATGAAGTATTATTTTCAATATTTGTGAAAAAACTAACACAAAAAATTAAACCAAAGTAAATTTTGATAACCCAATTTCAAAGAAGATGTGTATTACATAAAACAATTCATATAATAATTTGAAAATATATATTTTCAGACAAGTGATCCATCAAAAGGTGGAAATATAATTTTTGGAAAATATATATATTTTTGTATGTAGAAATCATTACACGTACGTTATTCTTATCAGATCTGTCATAATAATGTAAAAAAAATTATATTAGAATAAATTTATTTTATAAATATCAATGTCACTATGGAAATTCAATTTGGGAATTCTTGATATTACAAAAACTTTACATAGGACTTATCACATCTGGTAGCACCACACAGAAGATTGACCAAGAATGGTGTCAATAATACATTTTCTGAAGAGTCTGTGGAAGCCTTTCTGGATATAAAAGGGAGAGTATCTTCAGTGCTAGTACTGATTCTTCATGTTCTAGGTGTAATCTATGTTTTTTATTGTGATTCATCTAACATTGTTTGGGGAAGAAATTTTATGTTGCGATTCCATCATGTTTTATATGGGTCCCTCTTGGTGGGGTCTCCTAAAAAAGAATACCCAATACAATACCTTTAGTTACAAGTTATGATTCTTTTATTTAGTTAATCATTGAATTATTTATGGGGTGAGGGTTTCATCATTTACATGAACCTCACAATCCAAAAATAACTTATTACAATCTATGACAAGAATGTCATGAGTCAAAGGTGGGTTGAAAACCTATAATCATTAAACAATGACATTTATTATTAACCTATGAAAGGGAAATAATTTAGCTAATACACTAAGCTAGAAGACTCAATCACATGCTCTTTAGTGGGGTAGTTGTGAGTGGCAGTTGAAGGAATTATTTTTAAAGATTCCCTTGGAGGTGAAGAATCAGTAAGAGAAACATAATTCAGTAGCCATAGCAGTGACATCCTCTATTACAAAATTGGTATGGATGAGACAACTTCTAGATCCCTAGAGCCAAGTCCTAAGGGATTGTGTATCACGTGAGGACCCACCACATGGTATTATTAACAATATTAATGAGATATAATATTTCCGTATATGTGTTTGGGTTCCCACAGATAAATGGGAATAATTTAGGTGAGATCCTCACCACTATTTATTGAATGTACATCCTGGTCTTACCAGGAAGTACTATGTTATGTGTCTCATGTATTGGTGGCCCGGTATAAAGAGGCAAGCTATAGCTTTTATCACATAGTGTTCCCTATGTCTACTATTGATGGGGGAGCACTAGTGGCCTGCTATACTTAGACATACTCTACCCTTTCAAGAGAGGTGATTAGATTATTCCAACATTGATTTCATTGTTGGGTTGTGGGCACACCATTGAATATGATTTTTTGTAAAGGAAATATTAGATTTGTTTACCATGTTCACCCACATTCTAGAAATTGAATATACTATTCCAGTGGAAAATAATGTTAGTTTTTACATTCAATAAATTGTATGACTCCAAGATATTCATCATTTTATATAATATGATAGAGATGGTTGTTATAAATAATGTCTCTAGCTGGGGTTTCGTAAGGCACTGATGACCTTTAGAATTAAGTGATGACCTCCTTATACAATAAATTACCTATATCAATTTATTACATCAACACACTACCAAATTATATATGATTATATGATATTTCTAGACACCTTTTTGTGGTGTCTTACTAATTATATATCACACCCAGTTTGGGCCACTGATTCTTACTCAAAAATTAATCTTTTTTGGAAGGTACAATGGAATGGTTCAATCTATGTATTCATGATTTCTTGTCTCTGATGGAGTATGGGATCGTAGGATCAAGCATATACTTTAAATTATAGTGGAGGTATCTTGGTCCTATTTTATCATTTTGTATAACATGTCATATATTCAAATTTCTGTATATCTGATTGTTCTACCATTTTTTATAGTATATTTATGTGGTCATCACTTTTTTATGAGAGGGGTTACTTATTATTTATTTAATTATTATATGTATGTATATCTTTCTTTGCAACTTTGTATCATTTTCTGTTTTTTACTAGTTATTGTATACTATTATTGATTTATTTTAATAGAGGGTATAATCTCATCACTAACAGACCCTAATACCTCAATTATAATATACATTATATATTATATGTCAAGGCATTCTAGAGGCCATGTATCCTAATAGCTAATGCATCATTTTTTGGTTCCCATTTTTTTACAATAAAGACCTTATACATTGAATATTTCATTTCAGTATGTATTTTAAATTTATATATAAGTAATTAAATTTTGCAAAAATTCATTGAAGGCCAATTTTATTTTTAGAATATCATTGGAATAATGTATTTTCATTGATATTTAAATTTATGAAGAATAAAATAAAACATATTTTTTATTACACAGATTTTAGAATTGACAATTCATTCCAAAATTTACTTTATAGTTTGGAAATCATTCTTATATGAGTTAGGTTCACAACTACATGAATATAATTATTAATGTTACATATATCTAATGTATTATATATATATATTACATATCTAGGAATATTATTGAAATTGAAATATTTATTTGTTTCAATTAATTATTTTTATTTCAATATAAATCTATTATTTAATAAACTATTGAAAGAGTATTATGAGTTGATTTTATTAAAAAAATGGAGCTAACTGTTTTAGATTTGTATAAGTACATTGAAAATATTATTTTTTAGTAAATCAAATACTATGAGATTATGTTTATAAATATATTTTAATAATGGAATTAAATTTGGATTATAAAATTATTTAGTATAGAACATATATGATTCTTGTTTGATAAAAACCAATTCAAGACTATAAACAACCGCATTATTCTGAATATTGTTATTATATTGATGTAATACTTTTTTCCCTAAAATAGGAATTCTATATTAATTTATTTGATTTAATATTCCTATTTAATTTACGTAATATATATCTCTTATTCTTATATCATCTATTAATGTATCACATATGTGACTATGTGTTCCAATTTATTATCTAAATTTATTTATTTGTTATTCTGTATTTGAAACAGTCTTATACTAGATGTGGAGTAAAGGTATTGTAATTTCTTGTTAAAAATTCAAATTTGAATAATATTATATTTTTAAACACTATGTGTTATATATTTTCCCTAAGCAATCAAGCTACTATAACAGTGATATATTGAATGAAAATAAGAAAGCCTATATTTGGAATTGGTGGATTATAGTAAGAGCTTATCTTAGTGACATATAACCACTATAAAAATTAAATTTTCTAGGAAAATTAAATTGTTCATATATTACACTAAACATATATACTAACAAAAATATCTAATATTAAATTATAAGAGATAAATTTTATTTATCAATGTGTAAATTTTTTTAATATAAATTTCCAAAGTGAGTTATTAGATATTGTAGATGGACATGATTTGGTATCAGAATAATATATATTTTTTTCTATGTTATGATATGTTATATGTATAATATTTTTAATTTCAAATTTTTGATTCTATAGAGGGGAAATAAGTGTTTATTTCAACATTGATCAATGGACTAAATTATTTCTGGTAGTAGATGATAATGATCTTCTATATAAATTTTTTTATTAGAATATTTATATGAATATTATAATTACTTAAGAAATTATTTTTCATGAATTACGGTTATAAATTATTAATAAATATGGTTAATATGATTCAAATTCTATGTAAATGAATGACATTATCTTTATTTATGTTATTGAAGAATTCAATATAGTATCCCAATCTGTTTCTACATCTGAAATTCTACAAAATAATTTTGTTTTTATAAAATGCACCTTTAATTTTTTCAAATGAATATTTATTATTATAGAATGGAATTTTTAATATTTTAGTCCATTGGATTGAGAAATAATCATATATATAGATAGAAGACTCAATTATATTTTAAATGATTTTACTGCCTTGGGAACTGAAATTCTTAGTTATGATCAATATTTAAATATTTTAAGAGTTGTATTAATAATATGGAATGAAATTTATATAGCTATAAGACACTAAAACTATATAAAAAACAACTATAAAATATTGATTTGAAATTAATGTTTTATAATGTTTAAATTAAAAACATGTCTCATGATCATAAATTAGTTAACAAGGAATGTGATTCCCATATAGATACTATAATCAATGATTATTTTAATGATATTAAATACTTTATCTATATTGTATATTAAAGGAACATATATAGTTTTGATTATTATGATAATATTTATTAGTTGAAAATATGAACTAATAATGTTTCTGATATATAAAATTGATTTATATTATATTTCATGAATATGTATCGGGGTGTAAAGGATGAAAGATATTATTAAAGTAAAAACATTAGTATATTAAGCCTGATTGACATTTTCTAAATGACTAGATAGATCCCTATAAAATCTAAAAGGACGATTGATTATTGAAAAAAGAAATTAAATAAAGATAGAGTACATTAGAGTATTATTGTTATGTATATATTTCTATTTTAATAAATACAACTCTTATTATCAAAAAATATATTCTTTATTTCTCAAATTGATGTGCTGAATTTGTCTTGTTCATCCATTTATTATAGATCTGAGTATTATTTGGACGAACTAAATTAGTTTTACTCTATGAGTGGATGTAATTATAATTATATAAATAAATTACATGAGCCACTTAGTAAATGTGTTCACTATATTTTTATGAAAATATTTTTTTAAATATGGGTCATATATTAACTATCAATTAGTTTTGATTGATTCTTCCTCTACCAATCCTGATAATGTAATTTATGATCTATTTTTTGGGATTTTTTCATTAATGTTAAATTTTTTTACCTTTATGAGAAATTACGAATACCATGAAAGGATTCTCAGATCTTAAACATAATTTGAGGATATATATGAATTATTTTATATTAAAAAAACTTATATTTTTATGAAAATACTTAATTTAATTTTATGTTTGAAAAATTATATCTAACGGTTCTTTTTTCTAGTTCTAATATTTTTATACTTTATGATAATGATTCAATCAGGAGGTTATCTTATATTTATATTGTTCATCATTATTTTTTCAAAAAAAAATATCAATTATAATATACTGAATAATAATGTTTCTAGAATCAAATAAGTTAGGATTTTGAAGTCTTAAACATCAAAATTAGCTAAACCTTTTATGGGTACTAAAATATTACCTATATAATAGTATTATAAAAAATTAACTACATGAATAAAATTAAAAAATGTTTTAAGTATAGTTTCTATTAACGGAATATGAGTGGTGATATAAGAATGTTTTAATCTCTATCATGGATTAATGGGTGAGTTATTACATTAGAAGATAATGAAAAATATATGATTTATTTTTAGTAAATACTTATATAGTCATTATCAAACAAACATCTGTATGAAAAATATTCAAATAATAAATTTATTTCTATTTATTTACGTATTTATGTATTATTTAATATTTATTTTTATAATAATTTTTAATCATCTATTAATGATAAATATTTTAGATTTATAACACGATAAACAAGAAATGATTAAAATTTTTATCTAAAATCTTTATTCAGAATTTATATTAGTTTTATGAAAATTAAAATTATTTAATCTTGGAATTGATATTCAATTCATGAATATTGATTTTGTTTTCATTGAGTAATTTATTTAAAAAGTAATTTTTTTTAAAATTTTCATATGGTTGTTTTTAATGAAGAAATATTATGTCATGAATTTAAAATACAAAAGAAAAATATATCTTAGTTTGAATCAATGAATTTTGTTACAATATATAGAATATAAAATTGTATCCACATTGATTTTGATGGAAATTTTAGTGTTTCAATCCTTGGAGGTATGCAATTTATATTTGGTATCTCTGATAATTTCCCAAAATTTAATTGATTTTTCTAACTTTATCCATAATTGTGAATATTTTGTTTTTTTATAAACATTATATATCCTTTTATTGATTTAAATTATTACTTTATTTTTTCCATGATATGTGGAAATGGTGGATTACATTAAATTTATTAGTATAACTTTTTTCAATTTAGTCTTGTTATTAAACATAAATTATATGCACCTCCTCATGGGAATATTGTAATTGGATGGAGAAATGTCAATTTGCATTAAATTTATAGAATATTTTTATATGAAAATATATAACCAACATTTTTGGGATTATTATATAAATAAATAATTATATTACCTTAATAGTGTTTCAATAATGCATATTTTATAGGAAAAATCAAAATTATTTATGGAATTGATGTGGGTTAATGGTTTGATACATTAATACTTTTTGATGTAATTTTTTTAACACTAAGGTTATTCATAGTAAATATTATCCAACAAATTATCATGTAATATTCATTTTTAATTCATTTTTTTATATGTTATAGAGTTTTTAATAAATGGTTTTGGATAAATGAATAATACATTTTTCTGATGCTCGGTGAAATGAACTCTTCTCATTATAAGAGATATTTCATGGATGATCTTAATGATTTTTTTTGATAACATGAAACCAAATTATATTATTATAATTAAGAATCATTATGATTTGGAACAAGTTTTTGGATAAAGTAATGTTTATGAGAGAAAATACTATAAACAAGGAGTCTAGTTAACAGAATACAATGAAATATAAGTGATTATTTATATGATTTTAGAAGATGTGGTTTAAATAAAGTGTTCAATACTTGGATTATAGATGGAAAAACATTTGAGTAATTATTTGTATTTCCTAGTATGAAAATAAACTATAAAATAATCCCCGAGAAATTAATTTTTTGGTTTTGGATATATAAGAAGAGATAAACAATTTTGAATCAAATAATTCAGGATATTTAGTTGTGAGACTATATGGAAAAATATTTCATGGAACCAAACAGTTAATAAAAATAATGATGATTATCATATGAAGATAACTATGAATTAAAATATGTTCATAAATTTTTTTACAATATTGATGATTGAATCCGATATTAGAGAAAGAATTATCATATGTTTAGGTTATAATAATTTATAATTCTCATTGATAGTGTACCTTATATTAATTAAATTATTTTAAAGTAATATATTGAATATGTTTTGAAAATATTTTTTGGAGGATGATTAGGTTGAAGAAACTCATATTTTAGGAAATTCTTATATATCATAAGTTGTTTTTTAAACATAACTAATAGTTTCATGGTTTTAAAGTAATTATGAGATATTTTTTCAAAATACTAGATTATTTTTGTCAATAAATTTATTTCATATTAAGGAATAAAAACTATTTTGTTAGTAAATCCCATATAATATATATTACACTACTCCCCATGTATGGTTAGTATTCATTTTTTCAGTTAACTTACTATAAGACATGTAATAAATTTTCAAAACACATATTGAATGATTTTAAGATGATCGTGATGGATGTGATTATTTTGATTCTTTATTTACAAATATTTTACAGAAATTTTTAAATTTTTTATATAAGTGAATATATATATATATATATATATTATTTGAATACTTATAAACATGAAAATTTTAAACCATCTCAAACACCACTTAATTAAAATAATATTATATATATTAATTATGGTGAGAAATATGAATTCAAATAGTTTTATAAATTAAATTAATAGTGTTAATTTTATATTACAACTAATAGGTGATACAGCAAAATGTTTTTGTGTATTTATACCACATTTTACAAAAAACCAAAGGAATATATTTTAAATTCATAAAAAAATTTTATGTTGTTTGAAACCGATCTTTATAGTAGTTTTATATTTCCTAAAAACTATGAATTTTATTTTATTTCATACATAAATGGTTATTTTTGAGGTATTATATTTGATAGAAAGAATACCTCAAGAACATAAAATTTCATTAGATACATTTTAGTTTCTTATTAACATAATACAAAATAATCTTTTTTAATTTTAATATACATGGAAGAATAAGTTTCACTCATGATATACTATGCTCAAATAATGTGGTCAAAACATATATGAAGGGATTTTTTTTTTACTATTTAATAATTGGGTATAAAATATGATAATCACAATTCGTTAAAAAATTTGAAAAATAATATAAAATCTTTTAAAACTTAGTATTTTGATATAATGGATTACTCTTCCTGAGATAAATATGAAAAATTTATATTTTTATTTAATTTATTGAGATTGAAAATATATTTTTGGAAATATTAACAAAACTTTGGCATATTAAACATTATTTATTAATAGTGGGTTTGAGTTATTTTATTATAAGTAATTTTATTCATTTAATAATGTAGTTAAATTTTTAAAACACTCCAAATTTTTTAGTAAAGTGTTTTACCCTGGGATGATTTTTTACAACTTTTATGACATAGAATAATAATAAAACAATGATTTAAAAATTATTCTGGGTTAAATTAATTTTGAGAAACCTTTAAAAAATATTGTTAAATATTGTATAACTTCTTTAATAATTTATATTTCTCCCATTGAATATAATTTAACTATAATTTTAAATGTTAATATAAAATTAAAAATATTTTGAAATACCATATATGTATGATATTTCAAACATTATAATTATATAATCTATATTAATATATTTTCAAATATTTTATTTGTTGTTAATTATTTTTTGAATGTAAAACTTATTTAAATTTTCATGTAACTCAATTAGTTTTTTGTTTGTGAATTTTCAGATTTATTTTTCTTTTATTATATTCAATATATGTTTTATCTTAAAATATTAGTTTAAATATTTTGATAAATGACCCTCTTTTCCCATTGAATTTTAACTAGAATCAAATGATAATGAAATATCTAAAATTTTATGTCTGTTATAGGAAATTAAATTTTGATTGATTCTTCAATTTTAGTTTCTCTATTAAAAAACATAAATAAAAAATGTCTCAGAGGAATACGTTATCTGGTATAGTTTTTTACATTTCCAGGTTGAATTAATTCAATTTATTATTATAAAATTTATCAAAAAAATTGTTGTGTGTTAGTGTTGTTGATTTAAATAGAACTATGAATTTTAATTAAATTGTATTGGAATGTTTTTATCATAATCTTATTTTCATGTTAGGATGAGAAAATATTTATTTTAGTAAAAAAAATTGATTATAGTTTTTTAACATCCACTACTGACATAAGTGATGGTTTAAACACTCATAATTTATTTATATTTCTATATATTTAGAAATTAGTTGATTATAGAGAAATAAATGTTATGAACATGATGTATTTTGGAATGATTGTTTTAAAAAATAGTTTTTTTATAAATTTGATACCATAACATGAGTTGTTGGTTAATCATATTTAAACTATAATTTATCAAATTGAAACATAATTTTAGATGTTTTGGGTTCAAGATATGTATTTGTTTTATATTTTTTAAAATGTGAATCAAGTCAGTCTACTAAGTTTATGTGTAAGAGTAATGAAACGTTATAGCCTTCAAAATATAATAGTAAAAATCCTTTCATTTTGAATAAGATTACATCTATTATTTTCATAGAATGGTATTTTTTAATGGATTAGGATATATATAAGCCTCATTAGTATATATATTTTATTAGATTTTTTATGATAAATATAGTCTACATATGTTTTATTCCTTTCAATATTTTAATTATAGATAATGATAATGAAGTGTTTTAATCCTATTGAGGGGTATAAAATTAATATTTTTGAGATAAATAATAATGTAATTATTTGAAATACTGAAGCTAAATTTATTATTGGAGTAGATGAAGTTAGTAAAGATAATGATAAGGAACATTTATCTCTTTTTAAACATGTGAATACAAATAAATAAGATGAGGAAGATATAGATTGAACTGGATCGAATATAGTTGCTTGAGTTCAAGATGTTACTCTGGATATATGAAATACGATTTTTATGTCTAGTCTATTAGGGATCAATGTTTTATTCAGGAAATCATTCCTGATGTTAACAAAAGACTTAGTGTTGTATATGATATTCCATTATCTCTTTATAAAGATATTAATTATTTACTATAAAATGGTAGAAAATATAAAAAACATTTTAGACAGATGTTAATTAAAATGTATCTATTGGGTGTTGCTATTGAATACAATTTTAAATTTAAAGAATATTTTTTAGAAAGATAGAAAAAAATACATTTATGGTATTCATGTACAAAATAATTATTTTGCAGATTCATATTATGGTAAATATATTGAAGTCAAAGTGATGGAGGAAACAATTTTGTATGATGGATTTCAGAAATATTTTTTAGAAAATATTTAATATTTTACTTAATATAAACATCATGATTTTACTATGTGGAATAATACTATAAAAAAATAAGAATGTATTTATAAGTTAAAAATCAGATTATAAAAAATATTATTTTAATGTGTTATTAATCATTTTTAAAAGTATAGTTGAAAAAATAGAAAATACATTTGATAATTCTTTTTTATATAATATTTATAAAATAAAATAGGTAGCCCAAATGGTTATTAAAAATAAAAAATATCAAATAATTATTCATGATCATATTTTCAAATATTAAGTATGATTTTTTACTAAATATGTCTATTTGGAAATGTATATTGATTCAATTAATTATGAAAAAAATAAACACCTTGATTTGGATATTATTTGGTAATATTATATTGAAAATATTTCTTTAATTGTTTCATATTCATCACATTCTGATTTTATTGTTGGTATGACTTTGAGTAAATGTAATTTTAATTCTCTAATGAATTCAATTGTATCTCTATATATTTTAGCATTAAATTATAAAAAGGAATTAGGACATTAGTTTGTATATATTTGGTTTGACTCTTCTTTAAAATAATGTTTGGATGATAAATGGTTCAAATAATTCAATAATAGATTTATTTATATTTTAAAAAACAATTTAAATAAAGAAAATTCATTATAGTTTGAATTAACTTTTCACTATTTTTAGAGTTTTTAATAACATAATGAAATGATGTGTGAAGATGTTGAAATTATTTTTATATATAAATGGAGGAATTTGTGAGAAAGGTTTTAATGATTAATCACAAAAGTTTTTTAATAATGATGATTTGAATTACAAGATAGATGGAATTCATTTATGAATCATATACGGTTATAAAACACATTATAATTTTTCGAAATTGGCATTGTTAAGATATTCAATTAGTGTGGCACTTTATTATATCAATAAAATTATATTAAATGTTTCACTCACATTTTATCTCTATATTAAAAAATTGAAAAAAAATATATCAATATGATGATTTAAAATCTATAAAATTGAATGAAACAATAATATTAATAAACATATAAGCTAAAAAATGAGCTACCCAAGATATCATATTTTTATATGAGATATTATCCACTTATCTATGTTTAACTGAGGAAGAATGTAAAGCCACCAAAGAAACATATTTTTCATACACCATCACTAAATCTAACTAATCAAGAGATATCCATGTAAATAGAAATTGGATTTGAAAAATGGGAAGAAAAATACAAACAAACTTCTTCATATACATTAATGTGCTATTGTCATCCGAAATGATTTTATTATCACTTTTGTAAATTTTTATTCTCCATATATGTTTTTATGGTATCTTGCATTTATAATATTCATATTTAATAAAATGTAATTAAATTGTTAGTTTAAATAATAATTATTATTAATTAAAATAAATTATTTTTTTTATAATGATATTTTTATTATTTTTTTAAACTGGTTTTGAAATCATGATAAAAGAGAGAAAATGTTACAATAAAAATAGTTTTATAAAATCTAGAAATTTTTTTAACATGTTTTCTATATTTTCCATTAAAAGGGGAGATCATTGGTAGTGTTAGTTTTTCTTTTTTTTAATACCATCAAATCGTAGATATTATACTCACATTAACCCAATACTTTTGTTACAAAGGATCTTTTTTGAGTGTGAAACATTACATACAATTGATTTGTAAGATTTACCCATAAAGAAGTATTTTTCTATTATAATTAATTTTAGGAAGATTTTTAACAATGTTAATTTTTTAGAAATTGATGTTAATTTTATGTGTGGTATTTTCCAAACTTATTTCTTACTTTATACATTATAAATTTCCATTATGAATTTTTTTCATCTTATAAATTTTTCTGGATTATGTTGCTGTCTGATATGGAAACATAGAACTAAATAACATTATACAATTGATTACAACAATATTAAAACAGATCTTATCATATGGTGATTTTTCGGTTCTGTAACAATATAGTGAAAATTTTTAAGGAGTATTGCGCACATAAAAAAGATATAATACTTCCATACTATAATCTCATCTTTGATGTGGTATGATAATATTAATAATAAAATGTCCTCTTATTGAATGACATATGAAGATACGTAGTTTTTTATTTTATTTAAAGAGATGATATCTTTAAAATCATTGAGTCTTCATCTAAAAATATTATATCTTAGTTATCTCCATGTTTTAAGGATTGGAGAACAAACCATCCAGTATGAATTTCGCATGTTACATGTGTGTTTGGATATTTTTATATATGGAAATGTGTATTTGTCATTTTACTTTATATTACTTTTAATGTATATTGTGAATTACATAATTTGATGTATTTTTTAATATGGGGATGAAATATAATCCTGGATAGGTATTATATGTTGATTCCATCATAAGTGATTTGGAATTAATTTAATGTGTCAAGAATGGATTTATCCCTTTAGAGTTAATTGGAGTAGGTATCTTTAGTCCTTCGAATGAAATTAAACTTTTTGTATAAAAATTCCATGGAATTTCATTAATGAAATATTATTAGATATTAAATTAATGGTAAATCATGAATATTGGTTGATGATAAAATTTTGTGACATTATTGACTGCATATCACAAAGAAGAGATTATATTAAAATGTACACATTCACATGATGTTGTTTTCAATGAATCATTAAATTAGTTCTCTCTAGGTGAATTGATGGGTTTCTAGATTCATATTGTATACTTTATAAACATTCACTTTATAACACTACAAAAGAGTCTAATAGGGTAACACAGTAATTTTATCTTGAATCTCAATTATGTTCTTTTTAAAAATTTATTATGAATTAATATAATTATTTAAATAGATTTGTAGTCCATTTTAATTACATGATATATATAATATATTTTTGTAAATGTAATTTAAGTAAATATTGAAATATGAATTTTGCAAATTATATTAAAATATTAATGAGTTAGCAAATATCATGGAATATAATAATAATAATAATAATAATAACAACAATGATAATATCATTATTTCACTATGTTGGGGTTTTTGTAGAATAAATAATTATGTAAATAGCCTCTGTTAAATTACTAATTTTTAATTATTAAGATATAATCTAATTTATGTCAATTTAAGGATTATGAAAAAGTTGTGGGTCCCTAAAAAATCCCCATAATATAATTGTCTCTTGACCGGGAGAGATTCTCAATAAATCGATTAAGAATATATAGAGATCATCATCATTATCCCACTCATGAATAAGGGAACAATACAAAAATTCATTTTTGATCTAATAAATTTCATGTTAGAATCAGCAAAGAATGATTCAAGATTATTGTTTTCTCCATTGAGGGACCTAGAATGATTGTGGAGTCATTATGAAATTCTTGAATCTTTTTTTGGACACCACATTAAGAAATCTACATTGGATTCATACATTATAACTATGTCCTCATGATTCGATAGTGGACATTGAATTGATAATTAATGATGAAGGAATTATTAAGATGAGGTAATTTGGTAATAAATAAATTATAAATTAAATGTGAAAATATAATCTCTAAAGATAATCAATGGTTGTTTTCATCGTGTGATTCACCTTTATGTGTAGAAACTGATGAAAACCTATGTTGGGAATTGACCCAGATTCTTAATAAATGCCTCAAGATATTCAACTCGTATTAAATTTTTCAAATTAATATAGAAATTTTTTATCACATATTGATTTAAATATAGTTTTAGTAGTAAAATTTCCATTTTGGTTTTTATATCAAATCCAAAATCCAAGATAATGCTTTTTTTAATTCATATCACCAATAATAGACCACGTAATTAAAATAGATAACTCATCTATTACAATTTGAGGTGTAAAGAATTCATAAAACATGACATACATTCTTTGAATCGAAATTTACTTTCCATGTACCCTTATTCATCATCATAATCATTAGACATGGTAATCATGAAACACTTTTGGGGGTTGGTACATAGTTTCGTCACACATTTAATATTTAATACTGGATGGAATATCGAAAAAAAAGTATTACATGTATTTTAATTAATGTAAACATCGTGTTACTATGATTGGGGTTTCCTTGTATAAAATGTAGAGTATGTGTGGCTAATGTTAGTTAAAAGTAATTAATACACTACCCATATTGGATGATATCCTGGAGACATGGGATTATGTAAAAAACATGGCATATAGCAGGATATGTACACTATATAAAACATAAAAACATGTGCATGATATATATATAAGGTCCCTAGAATGGAATAATGAATTTTTATACATAACGTTTAAAAATAATTCATGGATTGTATCACCTTCCATTACATGATTCAAAATATTTCAAATGTCTAATTCTCTTATCTATCCCACATCAAAGTGATATTAATTACGAGGGAGTTTTAATGTCAAATTTATATCGATATAACCAAGTTACTATCTTTGGTTGATATCCATATAAACACATGGTGTAAATTGAAGGAATTTTTGTAGGAAATCCATGTTTAGGATTTCAGATTTCGGTCATCAATCAATTAATTGTGAATAAAATTATTAATAAATACCACATGTGTATATATATTTGAGTAATTTTATAGGAGTTTGTTTAGATTTATTGGTGGGGATGATAGATCATTGACACTTGAATATCCACATGTTAGGGTATTTCTAATCCAAGGGATCAGGATGTTTATATTTTATAATGTATTGGGTGACTAATAAAAAAATTCATTACATCACACTCAGTAATCAAGATAATGTATAAGAAATTTCATTGACTTATTATTGAAATGGGAGGAAAATATATGGTAACATTGAAATAATTTATCGCTAAAGTCCATTTTCTTACCAGTGTTAATTTCTATTAGTAGTATAGTCATTTATTAATAACATTACTATAGGAAAATATATATAATATGTTGTAGTCTTCATTTCAAGGTCATCTACTTCAATGAGTGATTGAAGGTGAAATGGATTTAAATATGTGATAAATTGTATATGCTTTCCATTTTTATTTCATCAAAAAATTATCTATGTATATATAGATGAATTTTCAATTTAAATTCATGGATACATACAATATGAAAACTCATCTCCTTGAACATGATAATGATTATGATAAGAGAAAGATATATGACATTTTCACTAAATAGTAAAAGTAAAAATAGGGCGATGGGTACCTAAATAGTGATATTTTTTTCATTATGTGGATGCAGATACAGAATTTTGTGATAATGAAATATTATATGGATAAAACATTGACCATTATGATCATATTTCTATCCATACCACATATATTATCCATATTTATAACAAATTATTGGATGATAAATTAACATATTCAACTCAAGAATGTTTTGACTATACTTCTCCAAGAAGGCAACTATTAGTGGGAACATGGATCCACTCCCCTTATGGTGAATTAATTGAATGAAAATGAGGTTAATAATTAAGTAGCACAATTTGGATTTTTTCCTTTACAAAATCCTACAAGAGACAACAAATCTAGACGTAGAGATGTGAATTAGAGTCTATTAAATTTTCATATGGTAGGAATGATTATCAAAAGTGTAACATCAATTAATTGATGATGAATAAAAAAACATTATACAGTAGGTATATTTACTATCATTAGTAATATATCTATTTCACTTCAAGGGTGTTAAATATAATATAAAATTAACATATTTATATGAAAATAAAGGCACCATAGATGTTATGAATCTTTAAAAGAAGTAAGGAGAACTACATAAGAATCCTAAAAATAGTGATTCCTAATTTATAAATATAGAATTATGAAATTCATATTTCAAATTTTATTGATTATAATTAAAAAAATTATTTCTTACAACAGAAAAATCTATCTTAGTGTCTGATTTTGGACACAATGTTGAATTATTATATGCCTAAATGAATGGTTATATTGTATTTCTCCCTTAATAGAATGTTTTGTAATAAATGAATAATTTAAATATTAGATCATAAAATAATGATTATTATAATATATAAAAGCCCTAAACAATTTCTCTTTGATAAGATAAATAATTTATATGTTAAACTAATGATAGTTTTCAATGAAATACCTAGAAGTGTGTCTGGACTCTTTAGAGATAAAACTATTATGTATATTGACATACATAATAAATATAATAAAATTTAATAATTAAATATAATATTATTCCCTCAATGCTTCTAGAATATGTTTGAATGTACTATGTGCAGTACTCTATGGAGAGGTTTGAGGTTTGTTCTAATAGTTTTGATTAGTCTTTTTGTAACATCCCAGATCTGGAAGCCACTCAACAGGTGCCCCATACATGGTCTCCCACATGGACTAAAGCACATTTCCTCCAATACCAGAGGTTGTTGACTAGCAGTGAGGGACTAAGGGATAATAGTCGGGAAACTATGACATCATTGGAATAGATCCACATGAAGGAATAAATAATGGCCATAGAGGATGTTATAAATATCATGCAAATGAGTAAAAAACTAAGTACTACTAATTAAGATAGCCAGACAGTATATAATATAAAAATAGTGCAGCTTTTCACATGTTCTATGAAAATAGGGAAAATAGGACACACTTTAATCAAGTACAGTAAAACAAAATGAAACATTGCAACATTGCGATTCAAGGCTTTGTCCTATACCCTTTTAGTTATAAGATGAAATCATGTATCAATATAAGGGATTGTTCCCTTGTCTATAGAAATTATATATTTTTTTATTTAAAAATATATTAACATGTCATGAAATAGAAACATCACATGAAACAAGGGATCATGGAGGTATGAAAAAGTGAATCCCAATACTGTCATTGAGAGCGACGTCCATGCTGCCTGGGGGAAGGGATCCGAGGGAGTTGAACATCAAGAGGGGAGAATCCTGGGTTGCCCTGGAAGCCAATGGTGAGAGAGGTAGTGATCTAATACAATGATCCTGGCCTGGACATCAGCCACCAGATAGTTACCCATCCCTAGGTATGCATTTAACGCGAGGATGAACAAACTGGAAGTTGACATAATGTCCCCACCACCCATCATGATTCCCTGGCCACAACACCCATTTGTTTTTCGTTTCAACCAATCGGTAGGGGGGAACCATCTGACCACCAGCCTAAGTGATGCATGAGATGGAGGTTCAGGATGACACAGCATTGCAGGGAAAATGTCTAAGGGGAGGCGCCGACTCATGGTGTTTATGGAGGTGACCCAGATCGGAGGCGAGCAGCCTGCCCCTAACACCCAACGCACGGATGGAGTTGTGAGACCCGTGGTGTTTTACCTAATTGTGCACATTCCAAATGCTCCAAAAGCCCAAGGCTATCATAATTGATATCCAATAATCCTTGTGTCTGGAGGACGCAAATATCCATTGATCTCATCCCCCACTTCCAATATGGATACCCTTCTAGGTTGGTGGAGATCTTTGACTCAATCCCCTGCAGTGTCTCCATTAAGGCTAATGATACTCTTAGCAGTATCCTGAATGAGAAGGAAATATGGGGTGTAGTAAATCACCTCAAACCTGATAGAGATCCTAGCATAGATGGCTTCCTGGGCTCCTATTTAATTTCCTCATAGAACATATTAATGAAAGGCCACTATGAGGGCATCCAAGACTTTTTCAGATGCAACTCTCTCCCACGGGTAGCGAGCGCAACCACCGTGCTTTTGATCCCCAAGGTCAGCTCTCCTTCCTCTATATCACAATACTGTCCCATCAACATGTGTTACATTTCATACAGGGTCCTAGTTTCCATCATTAGCAAAAAGATTTGAAACTTCACTATTCAATGGATCTCTGAGGAACAACATGATTTTGTCAAAGAGTGATCAATCCAAGGGGTTGTTGGGGTTTCCCATGAGGTTGTTCGGGGCATCAACAGGAAGGTCATAGGTTCACATGTAATCATTAATCGTGACATGGAAAAAGAGTATGACTTTCTGGAGTGGAATTGTATCGCTCGTATCATTCATGGGGTTTTCTGAGGCTGCACCTGAAGATGATTCTGTCCAAATATCTATCCAGGCAGAATTCAAGGAAGCGGTCTTCATGGGATAGGGTCAGCACAACTCTAAGGAATAAGGGATAGATGGAGGCATCCCTTACCAAAAAAATAGAAGATGGGAAATAGGGGAAATCGAGGAGACCACCACCCCAGTTGAATTCCCAAAAACATACCAATCCCTACCCAAGAATCCAATGAGAGTGATGTTTGAGTGGGGGTACTAGATCACAAATAGAACTCCATAGAGGACACCGCCACCCCAAATTATATGAGACTCATGCACTCGATTTCAATTCATTTATCATCACCATGAGTTTCCCATGTCTATAACAATAATCATATAATCTATTTGGGCCCAAAAACATGATCCAAATGTGGTGTGAGACTAATCATAGTAGGAAACCACTAAAGATCTATGCCTAACCGTTAATTAATATATAGAATAGAAGTAAAATAAATTAGTAATGAAGAAGTACTAATGTAAACTATCCATTTAATCTTTTTATGTTCATTAAAAATTCAGTTTCATTTAGGTGAAATTATCTCGAGATTCATCCTTAGCCTACCAATTCCTTGTATAATAGTAAACACAATATATGTTTAAGAATATCATGTAGAAAAATAGGTGAATACTGAATCCAAGCTAGCTCATGGGCTTGGTAGACACATCATAGGTCATTACATTTCATTTAATATGTTTAATGAACATTATAAAGGCCTTGAAGTCCAGTGTTGGCCTGTCAACCCCTTGTACCAAAGTAATAATAACCTCTTGACATAACTATTTCACATTTAAGCATATAAGTTTTTTCGGATTTAATAATTTTTTTCAGCTTCCAATAGAGCTCGTCTTAGGTTTCCCTCAATGGACCAAGGATTCACTCAGTATTTACAAAGAATACAAAGTAATCCCGACCACACAAAATGTGGCTCACTCATGACCCATAACTAATTAACCTCTTGAGTCTGTCCATTTCCTTTTTACAAAGACGACGGTTCACCCAAGGTAAGAAAGGTATAATTAGTCACATGATCTTGACCATGTCTTTTAACTGAGACTATGGCTCACCCATGTCTAATTACCTATTTTAATTATATAACAGTTCATCTCAAAAACAACACATATGTTAACTAAACTATCAAGTGGTTGTAAACTTATCAAATCACATGTAAAATTCATATAACAATATAGATCATTCTAATCAACCATAAAAATGGAAATCATTATCATGCCTCCAAGTCATTATTTCCAAATGGTAACCACGGGATACACATCCATGGGGTGTCCCTAAATCAGAAATCAGCAACAATATGCTTCAGTTTCATTTAAACTAATACCTAAATTCCATTAATTATCAATGGGATTCAATTACAGGGGAAACAATACCCAAAAATGTTCTCATACCACTTTGGAATATATAATCAACTCGACTATTAATGAAGGGCACAAAACCACCCACCTCGATGTTGTATAACTAATATAAAAAAACACCTGCCCTTGAACTATCCTAGAACAGTGTAGATCTAAGATTTCATGTAAATCATTGAACCATAAATAACTCTACCATGAGACAAAATCACCATGAACGGCTCTAGAAGGAGAAATCTCTTACTGATTGGGTTTTAATGTGACCGATGGAACATGAATATGGTTCTGAATGATTAAACAGTAGATGGATGTGATCTCTCCACTCCTTGTTCTTCACCTGGTGGCTCTTCTATCCAAAAGAATAGAAAACGAGGCTGCTACCCATTTTGTGCTGAATTTTATTAGTACATAGTTGGTAAATTAGTATACACAGTGTCTATATCATTTTACATTTCATAAATTCGTCGACAAACTTTACACATCCTATACCAACCTCTCCAACATGACTACATGTCCTGGACTAGGAAGTAACTGGCTGGCGAACTTCTTGGCTTCCAGGGTGACCCGATATTCTCCCCTCTCGACGTTCAACTGCCTCAGATCCTTTCCCCCTAGCGGCATGAACATTCTTCTTCATCGGCCACCGTAACAAATTAAATGCTAACTCATGACATAATGATTTAACATTCAATAATATAAGGATTCCCGCATTACTCATTTTTTTCATTTTCTAACAGGGAAAGTCCTAGGTATCCCTCAATGGACCAAGGATTCACTCAGTATTTACAAATAATACTCAGTAAGCATGACCACACAAAATGTGTCTCTCTCAAAACCCTTAAGTAATTAACCTCTTCAGTCTGTCTATTTCCCTTTTACTAAGAAAATGGTTCACCCAAGGTAAAAATGTGTAATTAGTCACATGATCCCAACAATGTCTTTTAACTGAGACTATGGATTTACCATGTATAATTACCTCTTTTAGTCATTTATCAGTTCATCTAAAAAACAAAAAATTATATGGATTAAACTATCACATGGCTTTAAATATAACAACTCACGTTGGAATGTCACATAAGAATATATATCATTTCAATCAAACAAAAAAAGGGAAAACATTATCATTCCTCAAAGGAATTCTTTCCCAATGACTAACCATGGGATACACACCCATGGGGTGTCCCTAAATCCAAAAATCAGCAAATAACATGCTTCAATTTCATATAAGAAAATACTTAAACATCATTAACTATCAAAGGGAATAAATTACTTCGAAAAAATACCCAAAAATGGTCTCGCACCATTTTGGCACATATAATCAACTTGAATTTTAAGTATAGGAACAAGACCACCTACCTCGATGTCATATAAAAAATATAAACAAACACTGGACCTTGAACTATCCGAGAACAATGTATATCTAAGAAAAGATATAAATTATTGAACCATAAATAAATCTACCATGAGAAAAAATCAGCCAGAACAGCTCGAGAAAGAGAAATATCTTACATAATGGGTCTTAATGTGACTGATGGAACATGAATCAGGTTCAGAATGATGAAACCTGAGAAGGAAATGATCTTGTCGCTCCTTGTTCTTCACCTGGTGGCTCTTCTATCCAGAAGAAGAGAAAACGAAGATACTACCCATTCTATGCCGAATTTTATTAGTACACAGTGTGTAAATTAGTATACATAGTGTCTATATCATTTTACTTTTCATAACTTCTCCAAATTACATTACACGTCCCATACCGACTTTTCTGACATGACTGCACGACCTAGATTTGGAAGTACATGGCGTGCAGTTTATGTTTCCTCTCTTCCTAGCCAATAAAAGAACACACCATGTATACCCATCCTACATGGATAGATTATACGATGCGTACATTTGAGTACATGGCGTGTACTACTAAATGCTTAAAATATTTCCAATTTTTTCGTGTTTTCTAAAAAGAAACTCAAAGTAAAAGGAAAATAATAATCTTATACATCTTATGAAGAAACTAGTTCTTAAAAACTATCCCCCTTAAAAACATTTCCCCCCAAATTTCCCTTCCAATGGTGGTAAAGGAATATCTGAGAATAACTCTCACCACTAAGTACGTACATTGGCCTCCCTCTCCCATGTCTCATCTTGTACTCATCCATGCTGCCATAACACCCATATGAGAGGAACTGACCCCCCTCGGAGAACCATCGTGCTCCTATTAACTATATGAACTGGGTTCTCCAAAATCGATCCATCAATATGAAGCTCAACCTCATCAGGTAGAAAAATGTTAGAAGAGTGTCAATGAAAGTGGTGAAGATGAGATACATGGAAGACTTTGTACATGCATTTGTACCCCTAAAGAAACTGTAACTGATAAAAAACTGACCCGACTCATTCTAGAATCTCAAATGTTCTGACATATCATGGTGAAAGATAACCCTATCCCCTAATCCTCTTCTATCCGATGCTCAGTGTGACACACACGAAAACTCAATCCCCAACCATGAACTCCAAAGGTCATATACGGATATCGACATAAGATTTCTAACGAGACTATGCAGCAGTCATCCGCTTTTGAATCATGTGAACCTACTAAATTGTCTCTTAGAAATGATGAGGTCCTAGAATGGCTACCTCTCCTAACACTAACCAACACAGTGATGATCGGCATGGCCTGCCGTATAAATCATTATATGGAACCATATTAATAGTATCTTAGAAGATATTATTATTGGAAAACTCAACTAGGGGTATGTGTCTCTATAAAAACTCAAAAAAAACCAGGAAACATCCACAAAAAAGTTCCTCAAGAACCTTTATCATATACTCTCTAATGGGCCATCGGTCTGAGGGTGGTATTTTGTTCTCATAATAACGTTATTACACAGTACCCTCTAAAAACTCTTCCAAAAATGTGACATAAAGAGGACATCCCTATCTAAAACGATAGAACGAGGGACCCCATGAAATCATGCCACCTCTTGAATATAAATATTCTTGAGATCATCAACACCAGTGCTCTAGATGATCGAAAAGAAGTGAGAAACATTTTTTAGCCTATCCACTACAACCAACCCAACATAGTTTCTTCATGGAGACCTAACTAACCCTATCATGAAATTCATCGTGACATTATCTGATTTCCAATCATGAATGGATAACTTCTTTAGAAATCTAACTGGATTCTGATGTTCCTCCTTTAAATGATGATAAGTGGAACACATCGTAATAAACCCATCTACATCTCGATTCATTCCTGGTCACTTGTACTGATGACGCAAGTCACAATTCATCTTGGTCACTCTAGGATGAACTTCCCATGTTGTGGCATGAAACTCCCACATCATCTCCTCCCATATATCACCTAGAACCCACACACACCCATGGAATCAAATAAATTCATCCTCTCATATCGTTAATCAAGGAGGAGTGTCCTTACCTTCCACACTGTCATGTAAAACTAGGCATTCATAATCTCATAGCTTCCTCATCCTTACACTATCATGTTGGTTAGAGGTAAAAACCAAAGATGAAAGATAAATCTATCCTTGAATATTGTGAACCACTAAATTCATCCCAGAGAAAAAATATATATGCTTCCAATCACCGCTATCCTCATACACTACCTGTATATGTGTCCTCCTTCTCAGTTCAATAACCAGTTTATTACCTTTACCAGGAGTATATGCAAACTCAAATTAAAATGAATAATGGTATTATACCCACATTCGTTGGCGCAAATTCAAATCATGCTAAGTAAAGATGTATTTGAGAATTCTATGTTTTATGTACATCATAAAAAACTATCAAAATAAATAATGTATCCAGCAGCACAATACATGAACAATTGCAGCCAACTCGAGATCATTCATCAGGTAATTTCTCTCATGTGGCCTCAATTTCCGAGACCCATATGCAACTACTCAATCTACCGACATAAGCACTGCTCCCAACCTAATACCTAATGTATCACAATTCATAGTGAATCTCTGTCACTCCCACAGCAATATCACTATCAGTATTTATGTCAAATAACCTTTCAACTTCTGGAAGGTTGTGTCACAAGAATATGATCATTCAAACATCAAACCATTCTTAGTCAATCCCATCATTGTTGCTTCTAATCATGAGAAGTACTATATAAAATTCTCATAGTAAAAAGATTTCCCCATTAAACTCTACAACCTGAAATATTTATTAGGTTAGTCCTAGGTAAATACTTCTCTCACCATCTATGAGTCCACTAATACTCTAGTCTCTGAAATGATGTGACACATGAAGTGAATATGATCCATCCAAAAGTGGAATTTGGCAAGCTTAGAATATAACTGATTCTCTATTAGTGTATTTAATATGATATCAATGTGTTTGGAATGGATGTATATTTATATAGAATACATCAAGATATCATACATGAAAACCACCACCAACATATCTTGGTAGGGATGGAACACACATTTCATCTGTGCCAAGAAAACTGCTGGCACATTTCTGAGACCAAACAACATAACTATGTACTCATAGAAACTGTATCAGCTATGAAAGGATTAACAAGGTATTTATTCTAGTCGAACACGTACCAGATGATATCATGATCTTAAGTCAATCATCGAGAACACTCGAGATCCTAAAAGCAGATCACACTGGTCATCAATCCTTGGTAAGGGATATTAATTTTTAGTAATCTACTTGTTTAGTTTTGGATAGTCCACAAATATTCTGAGAGTACCATCTGCATTTTTCATGAAATGGACCGGGGAAACCCAAGGAGAAGTAATGGGTCTAACAAAACCCATAGCTCCTATATCTTTCATATTCCTCTTTAGATCTTCAAACTCTATCATATCCATCTTGTAATGAGGAATGGATACCGGTTCGGAACCTAAAACTAGCTTGATATTGAAATCCACCACTCTAATCTGATGTAAGCCTTCGATTTCGTTCAGGATATCATCCGTAAAATCATAAACCACAGAAGGAAAATCTTCCAGACATGTTCCCTGATCATTTAGATATAAACTCGCAATCTAGGCTATCATCATACTTAACCCACAATGCTCGGGTCCATCTCATCTTTCCGGGACATCCCATTCACACATTGTTTCCCTTGGAATTCGGGGATGGCCTCCTTTGATGGGAGGTTCAAACATTCCGATCGGTTTCTAAAGGGTTTGTTCGTAGAACCAGAAATATCCAATGATTCCACATCCATTTGGACCTACTTTCTAAAGGTAGGCGCTCATTAGTTTGTGGACTGATGAGGCTTAAGAATTTACATTGGTCGAGAGGATGGAAGGTCGGACTCATCACACCTTTTTTAGGGGAATTATTGTCTACTCTGGGACTCTATTTATATATTTAAGTTATTTTCATGAATCCCAATTAGATTACCAAGTATAAAATGAGCTTTCCTTTAGATCTAGCAATCAATGATCGATATGTAGGAAATTTAGGGAATATTTTATATATATTTGAGGTTCTTCATTGATAGAGAATCATCTGTATTTGTTAGAGATTCTTAGTCAATGGTATCCTTTGATAAGTAAAATTATCTTGCTCATTATGATGACCATGCTGGTTTTAAATCCACTCAGTGGGGAACATGAAGTTTGTTTTCATTTAGAAGGAAATGGATTATTTCAGGTTTGGGATCGAACCCGTAGATGGGCTACCTGTGTATCCTTTGTATAGAAAAGGAATCAGAACCCACGTAGTTCGAGTAAGAGAGTATGATGTTTATGATTGATGGCTCAAAGAAGTATTTCATAATTACTTTTACACTCTAATCTCACATGTGTCATGCTTGGTGTGAGAAAAAAGAGGCATTGGTAAAAATCAGACAATTTTTCCATGAAAGATACAATCATAAGAAATAAGGTGGGACATATGTATGTATGACTGCCCAGATAAATAAAGATTTGGATTTACATCAGGGAGGAAATCTAGGAACAAGGTCCATAAAGGTATATGTGATTCACGGAGATTTGAATACTCTAACTTAAGGCTTCTCCTGAAAAGGAGGCCCAAATTAAGAGAGGACTTATGATTGGGTTTTTTACTCTTGAGAAGGAATCCCAGATCAAAGGTAAATTAGGACTGGTTAAAATGAATTAATACTGGGGCTTACTCCTGAAAAGGAGGCCCATGTTAAGAGACTTGAAAAATTAAGGGACTTGGGGGATTACTCCTGAAGAGGATTCCCATATTTGAGACTGGGGCTTACTCATGAAAAGGAGGCCCAGGTTAAGAGAATTATGGTTGGGGCTTACTCCTAAAGAGGATGCACAGATTTGAGAATTATGACTGGGGCTTATTCTTGAATAGGAGGCCCATTTTAATGAGGAATTTCAAATTACTCCTATCTAGGATGCCCAGATTTAATAATTATGATTGGGGCATACTCCTAAAAAGTAGGCCCAGATTAATTACTTCTCTCATCATAAAGGATGATGTTGAATGAATAAAATCTCAATCTTTAGTAACTTAAACATGTGTAAACCACTAGGTTTTGAGAGATATTCCACATAATTCCTTTCACATAAGGAGGTCAAATAAATAAATCATGCCATAAATGGATTTTAAGAGTGTCTTGAAGATTGAATCTTTAATAAGAGAGGTGTAATGGCTTAAGAGGGGTGAAATGGGCAAGAGGGAACCCAAAAAGGCAGGGGCGCGCAAGTCCTAGCAGGCGCACAGGTACTGCATGGGCGCACAAGTCCTGGTCGCGTAGGTATATTTGTGCGACACATGGGTACTTGCGTGATGGTTAACCAGCAGGGTAATACTTGAGCGACTCTTGGTTAAAGCCTTTAGAATCATCTTGAGGTTCTTCCAGAAGAGGGGTGCGCAAGTTCTTTTGAAGGAGTAAGGTGGCGCACAAGTGTGGCCATTTCCCTTAAGGGATGTCCACTCAGGAACTCAAGTGTTGATGAGTTTCAACACTTAGGCCTTACTCCCCCTCTTTATATCTTTTGTTCTAGGTAAGAAATTACCTTAGAAGTGTTTCAGAATCTTTGAGAAGAGACTAGGGCACCGGGAGCTCAAATCTGAGTTTTTGAAACTAATTCCTCCTCGAATGGGGGGACCATAGGGTCTATTTATAGGCTTGAGAAGACCCCAGGCATTTATCCTTCGGCGCACACAAGTCACTTGCGCTACCATTAGGCGTCGTACAAGTGGAATTGCGCGACAGTGATAGAACTTGCGCGGCACATGTGAAATGTTCTCCTTGTTCATCCCTTTATCTATTTTTTATGTTTTCTTCAAAGGATACATCAATTTGAGCTCAGATATTCCCCTTTTCCAATCTTTAGGTTTGTGAAGAATGGAGCATCAACAAAAGTCCCCCCTTAGAGTTGGATCCAGAGAGAATAGAGGATTTGACTCCGAGGAAAAGAAGAAAACCAAAGGAAAGGTGGCGCGCAAGTCTTGATGGTGCAGAGGGCGACGCGCAAGTGCGTCTCGCACAGGGCCTGGTACGCAAGGGTACGGCCTTTAGTCGTGCATGGTATGACACGTAGGGTTTTGTCCACATCTATAATTAGAGGGCCTCACCTCTGTAAAAAGAATCTGGGTTTCCGGATTTTAAACCTTCGAGCTCTCGCCGCGCAGGTCACCTTCGCCACGCAGGTTTCTCTGTTTTCCACTGCTTCTTTGATGTCGCGCTACTATAGAGGTATCTAGACCTACTCAGTGATACTTGCATGACAAATACATGGAATGCACCTCTATACTTGCGCGCCATGTTTTAGAATTGCGCGCCTTAATGCATTAGCCATTTTTCTGAAATTACTTCACAAATTTTATGAAAAATCGACTTAATTAAAAGTTAATTTATTCAACATTTTTGCTGAATCAATTTCTCTTAGAACCGAAACGGCTGATGAACTGGCAAGAAAGTAGATCAATGATATGATGAACATTGTTGGCCATGATTACTATGATATCTGTGACATCACTCTCACAGATTTCGCTATGTACTTGAAGAAATATCATCTTAATTTCCCATAGAGCATCTACCTGCCTCTATATGGTCATGGTCATCTGTAAGGAGTCAATGTTCCAGATGCAAAGAATTATACGGATGAAATGCAGCTGCACTACTACTCCTCTATTTCGGTTATGCTGTGCATTAAGAGGAACAAAAATGGTGTGAACTTTCAAATCCTTTCTCCATGTCATTTCCTTGCAAATATGAAAATGGAAAACCCATGGGCTGAAATGTTTTCTACTGGCGGTTGGTGGAGAGAAGACAAACATGGCATTAGAAGAATATATGAAAAGAGTACTCTCTCCAAATGGCTCTTTACTTCCAATTATCCATTCTCAAATCCATGTATCTACCTTCCAAGTCTCTTGGAGAGAAACAGAGTCACTATTTGATCAGCAGAAAAGTTTCTCAAACCGCACTCAAGAACATTCTTTTACAGTTGTTCTAAGAAGTGCTGCTATCACTGCATCTCTTATGGTATTCGGTTGAATGAATTAATTCCCGGTGGCTTCTGATGAAGCTCGAGATGCAATAAATCAAATGAATACTTGTGTTGAAAGCCTTTTGTAATTCTTGAAAAAAGAGAAGAGACTCCAGTCTGTGGATGTCCTTCTAACTCTTGTTCATCAATGAAGAGTACTTTTATCTTCAATCATTTATGATTGCATTTTCCTGCTACCTACTTTATATTTTACCTAATCCAGTGGGCCTAGCAAGAATAGTTTTATTTTTACTAGGATTAATGTAAATAACCCTACAAACTTTGAACCTTTTAATTGCTCAATGTTACTTAAATCATACAAAAATGTATGTTTAGTGAGTTGGAACTTGACTTTTAATCATATTTCTCTTGTCTTTTGTGGGCAGTTTAAATTCATGCATGTTGGACATAATGAGGCTAATGTTTAAGGTCGAAATAGCTTTGACCGAATGAATTTGAATTGACTCAATTCATTGAAAATTCATCTGAAAACATAGTATCATACTAAATTTATGATGGAAAATATGTAAACTATGACTTAAGAATATTTGAATTTGAGGAATGATATGAAAAAGAGCTAAAAGGAATTAGAAGAAGTAGTTTCCAAGAATGAAGTTACCATTATTTAACAAACCCATTAGGGGGTTGAATTATGTAGGGCGACCTAAGGGCATTGGCTGCATAGTCAAATAAATAGTATCTTTTGGCTAACAAGTCTGTTATGTAGACTGTTTATGCAAGGCCGCCTATGGGCACGTGCTGCATAGTCAAGAAAAAGAACTCTCAGAAATTTACCATTCTAGTGCTAAAATCCGGTGAAAGTTTATGGAGATTAAAAATTTCCAAAGTATAGAGTTTGTTGTATGGAAAGAGTTACTTGAATATGGAGTAGATATTTCCAAATAAGATTATCGAAGAAATGGATGGATATTACTCCTACAAAGTTCTGACCCAAACGTAGGGAAGGAGAATATAAACCATATACTTGAATACTTTCAGATCATGAAAAAGGATATGGGACAAATATGTTAAAGATGGTTATTTTTGCAGATCCCTACATACTTTCATTTAAGACAAATAAGGACAAAAGAGGCATTCTTCCCAATAATGAAGTTTCCACTATCTGACAAACCCGTTAGGGGGATGAATTCTGCAGGGCCACCTAAGGGCATTGGATGCATAGTCAAATAATAATATCTTTTGGCTGACAAGTCTATTATGTAGACTGTTTATGCAAGGCTGCCTATAGACACATGCTGCATAGTCAGGAAAAATAATTCTCAGATGTTTGGCATTTTTTTGACTAGAAGTCATGGAAAGGGTTATGAAGATCTAAAAATATTTAAGGTTAGGATTATGACACATACAGATGGGTATTGTCCAATGTATATAGAGATACACAGATCAATTCTAACCATAATCATGTTGTGGATGGGTCCTCAATTGAAATGTTGGACTTCACTACTTATCCCGTAAGGATGAGAATCAAGCTATACATAGTTCTTAAACTGCAGTTTAATGTCGTGTGGGACAAAAAGGACTAGAGATCTTAGTTTAGGGTCATAGAGCTTGGACCATTGTAAGAAATACATAGTGTGTGTTTTTATGGGGACTTTTCAGCCAAGGGACTGGAAGTTGAATTTGGGGTTAGGCCCAAAGACATGGGGCTGGATTCAAGGGACACCCGAACATTCCTACGTATCCCATAAGGATGGGAATCAAGCCCACGTAGTTCTAGAAATAACCTTTGTATGAATTTGGTTCGTACATGTGAAGGGTGAAAGGGGACTTTAGAACAATGATGGTTTAACCAAAGATAAAAGGTTTGGGTGTTTCCATGAATGCACGTAGTCTTTGAAATGAAACATGATTGAAAAGTCAATGTAAATAATGGTTCCTCTCAGGTGAGGGTATCAAAGAATATTGTAGTTTATTGTCATATTAGACAAAATTGTTGTATAGTTTAACGTCGTATAACAAGGAAAAAAGTGAACCAATGTAAAGATATTGATTCTAGGGGCAGTTCCACGAATCAACATCGTATGAGATGGAGGTGAACCGATGTGAAGAGATTGATTTTGGTCTTCAACCTTGGGAGGTTGCCTACATACCCATCCTAGAAGGCAAGGATCAATGTCCATGTAGTTCAATTAAATAATTAATTATTGATCAAGTTGTTATTGGGGACAACGACCTAAAAAATGATGTTGTTGGGACTTACTCATGGTTAGTAGCCCAAAGAGAGTGTTGTGGTTGAGGTTTGCTCTAAGCTCATGTGAGTCATACTCGGTGTGAGAAACAACAGGTAACAATAACCATAACGATGCACAGTTTAATGTCATGTAGGACATATAAAGGGACTATACAGTTTAAATTCATGCAGTTTGGACTATTGGCACTGCAGAGTTTAATGTCATGTAGCAGGGACAAAGTATAGTTTAATGTCATGTAGGACGTATCACAGACAGTCTGTACAGTTTAACATCATGTAGTTAGGACGATGGGGAAAATATAGTTTAACGTCTTCTTGGACAAAAGGGGGACTGTGCAGTTTAATGTCATGCAGTGAGGACAAAAGAGTACATCATTTAACTTCATATTGGACGAAAAAGGGATGATACAGTTTAGTGTCATGTTGGACGAAAGTGAGAACAGTTTAAGGTCATATGCATGGACCGTGGATGGTGCAGTTTAACATCTTGCTGGTTGGTGGTGTAGTTTAAGGTCATACAGGGCCTTTGATGATTATTTAGTTTAACTTCTTTTCGGACATAAGGGAATTTTATACAGTTTAACGTCATGTAGTTAGGGCATCACAGTTTAATGTCTTGCTGGACGTAAGGGACGTGAAAATAGTTTAGGGTTATATGCATGGACCATTGATGATGCAGTTTAAGGTCATACAGGACCTAGTTGTAGTTTAAGGTCATACTGGACCATTTAGGGAACTTTTTCACAGTTTAACGTCGTGTGGGAAGAAAGTAAAAATATTCTAAGGTCATATGTATGGACAATTGGTTATAAAGTTTAACATATTTCTAGACAGTTGTGCAGTTTAAGGTCATACCGGACCATTGATGTAGTTTAAGGTCATACAAGACCTAGTTGCAGTTTAAGGTCATACTAGACCATTGATGTAGTTTAAGGTCATACGGTACCTAGTTGTAGTTTAAGGTCATACTGAACCATTTATGATGTATTTTTTGTTTATACAAAATACTTCTTAAAAAATCTGGCATTGGTTGGAGTAGTTATGAATTCTCCATCCATCACGATTAATGAATAAGATACATTGGAGTAGACCCTATGTATTGAGTAAGGTCCTTCCCATTTTGGATCAAGCATGGGAGGTTTCTTTCCTGGTATCATTGGAGTTTTGAGAACTAATACAAATTCTCCCTGAGTGAATAAACGAAGATGAAATTTTTTGTTAAAAGCTCGTGCTATTCAATTCTGATAGACTTCCAAGTGGTGAAAAGTGCACAATCTTTTATCGTCTAACCATTCCAATTCATTCAATCTCTTTTGAGATTTTTCATCTGTAGATGATTGATCAAAAAATGGCTACTCTGAGCGAAGGAAATTGAACTTCAATGGGCAATACAGCTTCCGTTCTATATACCAGTGAATATGGAGTTGACCGAGTTGCAGTGCGAGTGGTAGTCCGATAAGCCCATAAAGCATGAAAGATTTTATCAGGACATGACTTCTTATATTTATCTGCCATATTTTGTAGTATATTTGAAATAGTCTTGTTGAAATCTTTTATCTAGACATTGGCCGCTGCATGATACCGAGATGAATGGTTGGATTTGATGTTGTATTCTTGATACAACTTCTTCACCTCAGATGAATAGAAGTTGGTGCCATTTTCTGTCAACATGGTATGAGGGACACCAAATCTGGTAATGATGTTAGACTTGATGAATCTAACAATGCATTTTGAACTGACTTCCTTGAGAGGTATTGCCTCTGCCCATTTGGAAAAGAAGTCAGTAGCAGTAAGAATATACTTAAACTGCTTGGTCGTAGCTGAAGGGTAAGGTCCCACCACATCCATTACCCATGTGGAAAATGGACATGAGTATTTATCTGTATGAATCAACTCTGGTGGTTGATGAATAAAGTTGGCATGTACTTGGCATGAATGACACTTCTTTGTGAAATCAACACAATCTTGTATCATTGAAGGCCAAAAGTATCCAAGCCTTCAAATCTGATCAGATAGTCTATGTCCAAACTGGTGGGCACCACAGACTCTTGCATTCACTTCATTCATGACAATAATTGTCTCTTCACCATCAATGCATATGAAGAGAACTACATCAAAACCATGTTTGTATAGAATTTTCTCTAGGTGATCTAGGTTATCATAAAGAGTAAAATTGACCACACATCACCAGATTTGATCTTTCTCGGCTCTATCAGGTGGAAGTGTTCCATTTTGAAGGTATTCCCTGATAGGTGACATCCATCCTGTAGTATGACCATATGGTTCAGGAATGGGACTAATTTCATTAATTTCCACTGTTCTGATTCGAACATAAGGTGAAATTGCACGACGGTGGGCAATACTGATGGTTGTCTCGTCCCGATTTAGATCTGCCAGAGCTGTGGCTATATTATCCAGTGCATCAGCTTGAGCATTTTTTGATCTTGGGACATATGAAAATGTTGGTTCCGAAGGGAATTCCACAATTAACTCTATGATGTAATCATACAAAGGGATTAGTTCTTCTTTTCTGATGGCATAATCCCCATTGACTTGTTTGATTACTAGGTCTGAATTACCTTTCACCTTCAAGTGATTCACTTGTGCTTGAAGTGCTAATTCCAAGCCTATGATGAGAGCTTGGTATTCCGCTTCATTATTGGTACCACCTTCCCACAATAAGAAGGAATAAGGTAACACTTCCTTTTCTGGATAAATGAGCACAATTCCTAATCCAACTTTGTTGAATTTAGGATTTTCCATTTTCCTCCCTGTTGGACTTCTGGAAGCACCATCAAAATACATTTCCCAAGCCTGAGGACTTTCTTGAATAGAGAAGACTTCCTCATCAGGGAGTTCCATATCTGAAGATGTGTCTTCCACTGAAGGGTGTTCAGCCATGAAATCAGCCATAGCTTGGCCCTTTATCGCCTTTTGAGACACATACTGAATGTCGAATTGCTGCAAAATAACTGCCCACCTTTCCAGACATCCTGTAAGCATTGGACGACTAAGGATGAATTTGAGAGGGTTATTGAGAGATACCAATTGGACCTCGTGATGTTGCAGGTAATGTCTCATCTTCTGAACTTCAATGATTAATTCCAGGCAGCACTTCTCAATACTTGAATATTGGGTTTCTGCTTCAAGCAAAGTTCGACTGAGATAGTAGAGGTTGTTTTCCTTCCCAGCATCATTCTTTTGAGCAAGAAAGGCACCCAATGATCACTCTAGAGATATAACGTAGAGGATAAGTGGTCTTTCCTCAACAGGTAGCATGAGTACTGGTGGACTCAAGAGGTATTCTTGAGAATATCGAATGCTTCTTGACATGCTTCAGCCCACTGGTAAGTGACTCCCTTCTTCATCAATTTGGTGAAGGGTAAACTTTTTCCTACTAAATTGGTGATGAAACGCCAAATATAGGCTAAGTGTCCTTGAATTCCTCTTAATTCATTCAAATTTTGAGGAGGTGACATACCAAGGATTGACTTTGTCTTCTTAGGATCGACTTCAATACCATGATGGTGTACAACAAAGCCGAGAAATTTTCCTGAGGTTACCCCAAAAGCACATTTTAAGGGGTTCATCTTCAAATTATGTTGTCAAAGCTTGCAGAATATGACTTCCAAATCAGCCAAGTGATTAAAACGTTGTTTGGATTTAACCACCAAATCATCTACATAGCATTCAACAAACTTCCCTAAGAAGGGTTTGAAGATACGATGCATGGCACGCTGATATGTTGCACATGCATTCTTTGAGACAAAGGGCATTACCCGGTAGCAATACACGCCCTGAGGGGATTTGAAGGCTATAGATTCCTCATCTTCTTAGGTAATTATGATCTAATTATATCCAGAATATCCATCCATGAAGGAAAGTGCTTCATAGAAATCTGTTGCATCAATTAAAAGTTCTGTAATCGGAACTGGGAAATAATCCTTAGGATAATGTCGATTAAGATCTCTGAAATCGATGCAAACTCTAATTTGTCTGTTTCTTCATTATAGAGACAATATTATCCAACCACTTGGGATATTGAACTTCTCTGACGAAGTTATCTTTGATAATATTATCCACTTCAGCCTCAATTTTAGAATCATAAGTTGGGTGTGTTCTTCTCGCAACTTTCTTAAATCCTCGATGTTCTTCTGGTAAACCCAAATGATGAGTAGCATCATCAGGATCAAGCCCGGGCATTTCTGTATAGTTCCAAGAAAATATATCTCTATTTTGATTTAGAAAAAAAATATACAACTCTTTCTCTTCAAGAGTCATGGCCGTAATGATTAAAGTGGGGCGTGGATCTTCTTTTGTACCCAGATTTATTTCTCTGAGTTCATCCACAGTGGTAGAGATACCCTCTTCAAATAATGGAGGAGCATCTATGAGATCTTCCCCTTCTTCATCATCATGTGTTATTTATTCCGTTTCTACTTGCATAGTAGATGATAAAGTAGAATTTTCATGATCAGAAGTGATGTCAGAATTTGTATATCTTGAAGAAGAAGCTTCCATTTCTGACCCGATTGATGATGAAGGGTCTTCTTTGGGTAATAAAGAGGAGATGATGGATTGAGAATCGACATCATTGTTCCCCTCCGTTGTTTTTATAACTTCTTCTGGACTAACTGGAGAAGTATAGACTTGTTGGATTTCAGCATATGAAATGAATACGTCACCATTTGTGCTTTCATCACCGCTTGGTGGGTAACCAATTTCTCCCATGTTGTCTGGCTCGATTGTCATAACTGACATTATGGATATTTCCATAAGAGTATTTTGATTTGGGTCTATCATTTCAATTTTACTGATAGGTAACACATAATCTATACTCACATGTGTAAATGGATTTACTATAATCTTCTCCAAACCATATAGGGCATCAAATTTGGTAATCTCCTTTGTTGTGGATTTCTCCCTTACCTTCATGTGATAGAATTCCGCCTCAATGTATTGAGAATCACATGTCTTGAACGGGGCCTTATCACCATAAAATGTCCCAACTTGACCATCTTAACAATATTTGAGACATTGATGGTATGATGAAGGGATAGCCGCATGTTGATGTAGCCAGGGTCTTCCAAGAAAGATGTTTAAGGCTGAGTCTTGATCAACAACCATGAAATCTGAATTGGATACAAGATCTCCAAACTGAGTTTTGAGTGTAACTTCGGCTAGTGGTTCTTTTTCATTTTTATCATATCCTTGTAATATCATAGTAGAAAAAGATAAAACAGATTTCGTGAGGCCCAATCGATGAAGTGTACGAATGGGCATGAGGTTGACTCCTGAACCATTGTCAATGAAAGCTCTTCGGACGTCTACGCCATTGACCTTGCCAGATAAGTACAAAGGTCTAATACGCCCATGCACAACATCATCTTCATCTTCATCAGTAAAAGATATTATTGCATGGAAGTCTGCAGGATTATTCTCTATGTGATAGACTCCAGCTGCAGCAATTTCAGTTTCAAACTCCTGAGGACTTCACAAAGCCTCGACGAGTGATTCCCAAAGATCTTTTGGTAGATTCAGAGAATCCAAAATTGATAACTTGGATGGTACTTGGGCCAAGTGTTTCAATACATCATACTTTTTATCCAAAGGTCTGTGTTTCCCAAGAAGAATATGTGGTTTAGTAGGTACCTTGGAAGAAGATTATTTGTAAGTTGATGCATCTTGTATCGGGATAAGAGTCGGAAATATTCTTGGTTTTGGAAGAGTAGACCGATTAGATCCATTTACTTGCTGAGAGGAAGAAGATGGAACCTTCAACCTGTCTTCTAAAATAACCATGCCAGAACAGAATTTTCTAATGGTAGAAGAAATTTCTTGTTCTTGCTGAGCTAACTGAAGGGCTCTACCACAAGTTTCTGCTGCGTACACAGTTCTAGCAGGGGTAGAATTTTAGTAGTGGCTTCTTAAAGATCCACACCTTCCCCTATATCTTGAGCCTTTCGTACTTCCTCTTTTTCCTTTGTTTGATACAGTGAATTCAGGCTCATCGAAATCGAAACTGCTACTAGCATATGGATCTGTTAATTGAATCATATAAATAAAACCGAATATTAACTCTTCATCTGATGAAGACTCTGTCTAATTGGCCTATTTAGGTTGTGCCGTTTGGTGGGGCGGTGCCCGTGAATTTGAAGTAGATGGCATGAAGTCTGCTAGAGTCAATGACAACTTAGTCTTTGACACATACTCATCTTTTTCTGATTCTTTTTCATTATTTAAATCATGTCGTTTCTTTGAGTACTTTCCCTCTGACGAAGAGGGTTTTTCCGCAACATTCATGGCAGAAGACACAATCGGTTTCTTTAATTGTGTTCGCAAAATAGCATGAGTTCAGTTGATTGTCTTTCTGACCATCCAATCATCATACTTCTGTTCATTTTTGATTTTGACTTCTTTCCATTCTCCTTCCTCCTCTGGAATTGTAGCAGTAACACATGCTACCTGAGCTAAAGAAACTTTCAGTTTGACTTGTCCCAAGTCGACCATCTTTTGCAGGAGGTCTTTGAAGACAAAACACTCATGGATAGGATGCCCTAACATTTGATGAAAGGGGAAATAATTGGGACGGTCTTCATCTCCTTTCTTGTATGGCATCTTGGGCATTGGAAATTGAACCAAATTACTTTCCATAGCCGAAATGAAGTAACCAGGAACTTGTTCATTTCAGAAAGAGTATGTTTTGCTCTTCATATCCTCAAATTGTTTTCATATTTGATCTAATTGATCAGCTGGACGAAATGACCTTTTTTGTTGGCACTCAGGAGGTGGAGCCCTTCGAGAAGATGAAGGTTTTGAAGTAGAAATGGGTATAGGTGCTTGTTTAAGCATAATTGTATCAGTTTCTACTTTACCCATTCTCCTTCCTGGAGCTGATGGAATTGCATGAGATTTAGCCTTAGCCTGTATAAGTGAGTCTTCAATCTGCTGAGCGATTAAAGTAAGGTCTCGAAACCCCCCTATGTATTTCACAGGGATTAATGGCGTGTGTAATTCGTCAGGCAGATTAGCCACACAGATTGGTAATAATTCTTCTTGAGGGAGTGCTAATCTTAGAGAATATGTTAATCCCTTCCAGTGAGCAATGAAATCTGAGACCCTTTCATTCTCCCTTTGCTTATAGATTGTAAGATAAAAACTGTTGTATTTGGTAATGTTGAGTTGAACTGAAGAAGGAATTGTTGACGGAGATCTTCCCATCCAGTAATTGACCGGGATTGCAAGCTTGTATACCAGACAAAGGCTGGTCCTTGCATGGTTCGCACGAAGCATCTGAGTTTCACTACATCTTGCTGCTCCGGAGTTCCCATCATAGGATCACAACAAGATACATAATGCGTCAAATGATGTTCAGGGTCGCCTGATCCATTGAAAATATCGAATACATGTTTCCCAAAACTGGATGGAGGAGAGATCGAGTCTACCCATTCAGGGTAAACTTTCTTATCTGGTTGAACCTGTGCATGTTTCCCTTCCATAGTTTCTAACCGAGCTATTAATTACTCAATAGTACTTATTAACTTTTGAGAGACATCCGGTTGAACTTGGACTTGGGTAGGTGCAATGACTGGGGCTTGAACAGATGTGGTAGTTGGTGCTGCCACTGATGGTAGCACTGCCAAATGTTGTTTCACTTGACCCGTAGGATTAGACCTGTGAGGGTGTACAGATAGAGGAGGATATTCTTAATCCATCTCAGTAGCTGCAACAAATTCCTCTGGCTGACTGACTCTAGAACGCTTAAGAAGAAGCCTACTCTGAAGTATTTCTGAATTCAACCTTCTTAATTCCTTCATTTCTTCCTCCTGTTGTGAAAACCATTTCTCTAGTGAGAGCGATTATCCTTCTCCATATGAATGATATGTAACCTGATTCTTTCCCCTCCGTTTGTTTGATCCTTTTCGGAGAGGGGGAAGTGGGTTACTCGAAGGATTACCTAGATTCTGAGTAACCATTTGATTTTGTGTACACACACCTTCTTCATTTGTGTCAGTGCATACATCTTCTTGAGCAGGAACCTCTTCATCTGAGTCCCATGAGTGAACCACATCTGGTGGATCAGAAACAATGGCATTGATGACATTGATTGATGCATAACGCATCGCATCCCTTCTAACATCATTTCTATGATATTGTCTTCTTTTATTTCTTTGATGAGACATTTCCTTTTGTTGATTCGATCCCTCAGGAACATCTTGACGAACTGTAATTTGGAGAGAATCTCCTGATAATTTGGATCTTCATTCCTCTTGAGGTTTCTTCCCCAGTCGATAAAAGACTTACTTTCTCTAAGGATGGGATTGATGATTTGAAAAAGTCCCCAGTCCAGTGGACTATGGCCATTCCTACTATTCCCGCTCAACTCCTCGAACCCTATTTGTTGATTTCGAGGTTTGATTTAAAAGAGTCCCCAGTCTGGCGAGTTGGGGTGGATCTTGACATGCTATGTCTGAGACATTCTTAAAAGCTCTCCAGATCTTGCGAACCTTTTTCTGGAAATTAGTTGGATGCATTAATCTGTATCCACTTTTATCACCTGGTTTAAAAGACTGTTGGATAATTTCCGACACTTCTGTCACTTGATGATGTGCTTTCTCCATATGAGAGGCCTATTCAATATTCTCGTTTGCTTGATGCAGGAGTAATTCAACAACTTGTTCTCTGTATTCTTGATTTTGAGAGGAACAAGTTGAGGCCAGTTCTTGGGAAAGCTTTTGATTATGAACAAAGCCTGGTATTTGTGGATGGCCATGGGCAATAACATTGAATGAGACCATTTTTGTCGGGCTTTGCTTACTGGAGAGCACCGTGAAAAGTTGTGCTCCATGAACACCCCATCCTAGGACATGAATACTAGATGGGGTATTGGTAATTAACTGATGCAATCTTCTAGGCGCGCCAAGGCATGAACGTTGAAGGTCTCTCTACTGCTTTTCAACCTTCGGATATCGAGAGACTGATAGAGATGCCAAATCAATCTGACGTTGTAACCCTTATATTATCTTAAGATGATTTTCATATTCATCAAAAGATAATACTTTCTTTTTCAACTGACAAAGATATTTCCATATGTTGAGATGAATATCATGAATTTCATCTTCCGTCAATATTTCTGGAATGTCATACTGAGAGTCAGCCAGAGGCCAAAACATGACTGAAACTTCACCTTTCACCAGTTGTTTTCTCATGTTCAACATTTCCTCATTATCATTTGATGAAGATTCTTCTACGTGATTTGACCAGAGATGGTGTTTCCTTGTTGCTTCATTGGATTCAGCAAGATTGGTAGAGAAATCATTGATCAAACTAGAAGAGGAATGACTTATGGGTGGTTTATAGAATGACCTATACCCTAGGATATCTTCTGGTTGAGAATGTATTTCAACTACTAGAGATGAAGAATCAGACATGACTGGTTTCGCATTTGCAAGTGCCTCAAGATAAGAGGGATTTCTCGGCACTACATTGTCCACTAGAGCATTTTCCGGGCAATGTGCATCACTACTGCAGAGAGGACTTTCGCAGCAAAATTCATCATCATGGGGAGGACCACCATGGTGGGTTACAGTAAAAGATGAGATCTCTTGCTCCTTGGTCTTCTGACCACACAGAGGGTTACTGTGTCTCTCATCTGATGATTAAACTTCGAGATTGACTAAATTGTCATGAAGAAAGACTTCAAGAGCAAGTTTCTGTTGAAGACCTTCGGATTTAATGTTCCCACTATTGGGAAATGAGGGAGTCGAATCTTGAATTCCAATAGATAACTGTCTGAGGGCTTCAAGAACTCCAGCATCGAGCAAGGCCTTGTTACAGATTGACTCTTGATCTCCTGATTGTGCGGGGCAGGTCTTTTTCTTAGACTCCTTCTTACTTGACTTGGAAACCACTTGTTGACGATTGTGTCTACTCTGAGCAGGTTTATGCGCCGGATCAGGAAAGATGTCCAGGTTAGGCTGATGATCTCTACTCAAATCAGGTGTGTGTGCCTGACTTGGTTGTCCGTATGATTTAGGGGAGTACGCCCCACAACCCTCTTGGACTGGAACAGATGTGTGTGTCTATTCTGAATTGAATTATTGATGTGTCACTCTACTGGTATGGATAGATTTATGTGTATTTCCCTGATATTCTGCTGAATTTGTTATAATATCCTGGCAGGCATCCAGAATATGAGCTGGTATTTTCTTCTGCTCTTTCACCGTTGATAGAATATGCTTGGTTACATCAGCTGCCGGAACGAGGATATACGTCCATTCCGTTTTTGGAGTAGGTGTATGTGCCTGCTCCTGTCCTCCTTTTCCTGTCATTGAATCCTGAGAGTACTCAATTGTGGGGGCAGAGAGTTGAGTCTGCCTCCTATTTGTTATCGGGGCTTTGCGACTGACTTCTCTGAATGCTACCAAGCGAGACTGTTGGTAGGCTTGATTAGTACTAGCAGGTGTATGTGCCTGCTGATTGCACTTCGCCGAACGTAGTTGACGAGATCCATAATATGTAGTCAGACGAGTCTAATGACTAGCTAATTATGTATAAATAGGTGTATGTTCCTGCCTATTGTACTATGTCGAAATTGCCTAACGAGATTGGTGTGCTGGTGCCAGACGACTCTGCTGGACAGCGTGATTAAAATAGGTAGGTGTGTGTGCCCGCTCGTTGCTTGCCACCATGTTAGGTTGGTGGACTTCTCTAGAGATGGAAGAGATGAGAAACTTCTCACTGTTGACCGGATTCTGCCTCTGGTGGTTCGTCTTGCCTGCTCGGGTTCGAGGAACCAGAGCCGAATGCCTGGAGTCGGTGCCCTCATCATGTTGAGGGCGAACTGTCGTACGAGTCTGGTGGCGATTGTTGGTGGGAGCCCACGGGAAGGACTCCTGTCTAAATGAATTAAGTCCTTGAGGGACCTGCTCATTCACCTCCCCAGAATAAGGGAGCGAATGGTGATTCTGTTCTGGGGATAACGACCTGAAACGGTTGGAGATGGTAGTCAACACCGCCTGCTTCTTGATCACTGGTCGTCGTTTTCCGGATGACTGGTGTGAGTTGTTTACTTGGAGGGCTTGTTGGGAAGCCTCCAGAGATGGGATGGTACCATGTTTATGATACTTTTTAACCAGCGCATTTGATACCTGGAGTTGAATACACTGAGTAGGTGATATCGTCCTCAGAGCGGACGACGATCCAGCAGGAGTAGCAGTAGTGGCATTCACAACAGTGGTATTCACAGGTGTGAACTTGAGAGCGGTCATTCTGGAAATGCAGAAGATCTTGGAAAAGAGTGCCTGTTTTATATAACAGCTGTAATCAAGATAAATTTAGCCACTACATCTTTTGGATGATCACATATGTCAATGATTCTTTTTCTTGGATCTCTCATTGGGTTTTAAATAGGGGCCTAAAAAATAGGTAAAATATCATTTTAACTTGGTTAAGGATTCACTTCGGGTTCACCATTTTTGTTTCCCTTGGAATTTGGGGATGACCTCCTTTGATGGGAGGTTCAAGCATTCCGATCGGTTTCTAACAGGTTTGTTTGTAGAACCAGAAACATCTAATGATTCCACATCCATTTGGACCTACATTCCAAATGTAGGCACTCATTAGTTTGTGGACTGACGAGGCTTAGGAATTTTCATTGGTCGAGAGGATGGGAGGTCGGACTCATCACACCTTTCTGAGGGGAATTATTGTCTATTCTGAGACTCTCTTTATAGATTTAAGTTATGTTCGTGAATCCCTATTACATTACCAAGTATAAAATGAGCTTTACTTTAGATCTGAAAATCAATGATCAATATGTATGAAATTGAGAGAATATTTTATATGTATTTGAGGCTCTTCATTGATAAAGAATCATCTATATTTTTTAGATATTCTTAGTCAATAGTATCCTTTGATACGTAAATGTCTCTTGGTCATTATGATGACCATGCGGGTTTTAAAGCCACTCAGTGGGGCACATGATGTTTATTGTCATTCAGAAGGACATGGATTATTTCGGAGTCGGGATCGAACCCGCAGATGGGCTACCTATGTATCCTTTTTTTAGAAAAGAAATCAGAACCCACATAGTTTGAGTAAGGGATTATGATGTTTATGATTTATGGCTCAAAGAAGGATTTCATAATTACTTCTATACTCTAAGCTCACTTGAGTCATGCTCAGTGTGAGAAACAAGAGGTATTGGTAAAAATACGACAATTTTACCATGAAATATGCAATCATAAAAATATGGTGGGGCTTATGTATGTATTACTGCCCAGATAAATGATGATTTAGTTTACCTCAGGGAGGAAATCCAGGAACAGGGCCCATAAAGGTATATGTGATTCATAGAGATTTGAATACTCTAACTTGGGGCTTACTCCTGAAAAGGAGGCCCAAATTAGGAGAGGACATATGATTGGTTTTTTTACTCCTATGAAGGAATCCCAGATAAAAGGTAAATTAGTACTGGTTAAGAGGAATTAAGACTGGGGCTTACTCCTGAAAAGGAAGCCCAGGTTAAGAGACCTGAAAAATTAAAGGACTTGGGGGATTACTCTTGAAGAGGATTCCCGTATTTGAGACTGGGGCTTACTCCTGAAAAGAATGCCCATGTTAAGAGAATTATGGTTGGGGCTTACTCCTAAGGAGGATGCCCAGATTTTAGAATTATGACTGGGGCTTATTCTTGAAAAGTAGGCCCACTTTAATGAGGACTTGGGGCTTACTCCTAAGGAGGATGCCCAGATTTAAGAATTATGACTGGGGTTTACACCTGAAAATGAGGCCCATATTAATGAGTTCTCTCATCATAAAGGATGAGGTTTAATGAATGAAATCTTAATCTTTAGTGACATAAAGATGTGTAAACCAATAGGTTTTGAGAGATATTCCATAGAATTCCTTTCAGATAAGGAACTCAAATCAAGAAATCATGCCATAAATGTCATTGAAGAGTGTCTTGAAGACTGAATCTTGAATAGGAGAGTTAGAATGGCTTAATAGGGGTGAAATGGGCAAGAGGGGCACCCAAAAAGGCAGTGGCGCGCAAGTCCTGGAAGGCACACAGGTACTGCGTGGGCATGCAAGTTCTGGTCGCGCAGGTATATTTGCGCTACACATGGGTACTTGCGTGATGGTTAACCAGCAGGGTAATACTTGAGCGACTCTTGGTTAAAGCCTTTAGAATCATCTTGAGGTTCTTTCATAAGAGGGTCACGCAAGTTCTATTAAAGTAGTAAGGCGGCACACAAGTGTGGCCATTTCTCTTAAGGGTTGTCCACTCAGGCACCCAAGTGTTGATGAGTTTCAACACTTAGGCCTTCCTCCCCCTCTTTAGTTCTTCCATTCTAAGTAAGAAATTACTATAGAAGTGTTTAGAAAGCTTTGAGAAGAGACTAGGGCACCGCGAGCTCAAATATGAGTTTCTAAAAAAAATCCCTCCTCGAATAGCAATCCCATAGGGTCTATTTATAGGCTGGAGAAGACCTCGGGTGGTTATCCTTTGGGGCACGCAAGTCACTTGGGCGACCATAAGGTGTCGCGCAAGTGGACTTGCGCAATAGTGATATAACTTGCGCAGCACATGTGAAATGTTCTCCTTGTTTATCCCTTTGTCAATTTTTGATGTTTTCTTCAAAGGATGCATCAATTTGAGCTCATATATTCCCCTTTTCCAATCTTTAGATTCTGTGATGAAATGAGCATCAACACACTTGAATAGGGAAGTCCTGCCCTATGGTGACGAAAAACTCACCATATAGTGATATAAGTCAACAAAGGCCTGATAAAAAACCAGCCAATCCATTCTGATGATGACATCAAACCCCATCATCTCAAAGATGTAGAGATTTGGAAATAATTGATATCGACCAATCTCAAGGAGTCACACCTGGCATAGACACACACATATCGTTCTAATATCCAATAGAGTGTCTAGGAGTATAATGTTCTCATATGTATAATCCAAAATACAAAGGCTCTCCACAATGGGAATAGATACAAAACTATAAGAAGATCTAGAATCAAATTGTGCAGAAGAGAAAACAAATGCAACTAGAATAGTACCTCTGATAGTAGATGTTCTGGGATGCTTCTCATGATGGGTCGGTTGCATTGCATATGTCTGAACTATACTGTGGCCCTATGACATTGCCTGGATACCCTAATATGACCATCCCTTCTGTCGATTAGTTCCTGGGGTATGGCTACCATGGCCACACCCACTGCCTTGTTCTACAGGTCCTGATATATTCCAGTTTACAGACTAGTGTGAATCTACGGACCCTCCTCATGTAGGTGGAGTCTATACAGAACCTCTCTTACTAGCCACTGATGATATGTTCCTATATAAGCACTACAGATGGCCCATATTTCTATAATCTCAGCACTCAACTGGGCCTTTTGGGCACTAGGGTCTGGTATACCCTTCTCTACCACACTGATAGCACCTCACCTGGCTACAAGAAGATATGTCCTGACTACTCGTATTCCAGCACGAAATATCCATACGAGACATCTTGTCCCATTGAGAAAATACCAGATCTCATTGTTGAACCTCCCTGTCTCCCCCTAAAAGATTCCCATATGTTTTGCTCCATAATCAGCACCTGATTCCCAAGAGAATAAACAGAATAAAACAAAATAATATTCACCTAATCTCAGATGTCGTATCAAATTCCATCCTCAATGCTCCTAGATCTCAATTCCTAGTGACCCATTAGAACATGTGAAAATCACAGATTCTCTATAAAGTGGGAATAATATTCCATCACTGACATCATACCCTGCTCCAGATTCATGAACTCTTAGGCTTCATAGGCCCTGAGGGTCTTAGGAAAGAAGTATTCTTAGAAGTCTATCTGGAAGTCACCCTATTCCATGTCCCTATAGCGCAATGTCTGAACAAAAATATCCCACCACCTCTTGGAGAAATCCCATAGCATATAAGTTATGAGCATTACCCACCTCTCAAGAGGCATCTCAAGATTCTCGATGACAGTCAGCACAGATTCCAGCCATGATTCTACAGCCTATCGCACACCATCTTCGATAAAATTTGGCGGATGCTACTATTGGAATATATGCGTCAACTCTTCCATAGATGTGGTAGCCTCTGGTGCTCACTATAAGGACTAAAGTAACCTCGGAAAACCTTTTAATAATTGTGCGTCTGCACCCACATCTGGTATAATGGCTGGTGCCACAACTGGAACAACATGATGTTCCATCGGTAGACCATGGCATACCACCTCTGATGTATACTCACTACCACTCTCCTAGTGCACTGATCGAGGTCTTCGTGGTGGCATTGCTCTATATATTCCTGCACATGGGCCTCAGATCATGTTTAGTGAAGAGAAAAATAAAAATTAGAAGTGAAAAGAGGGATAGAGAACTAAAATCACTCATGTTTTTAAAAATAAGAATACATGGCATGTTCTCTTGGGCCATTACATGGGAGTTTAATTATTCCTAACATTGACATGTAACAACCCATGTGAACAAAATTTTCCCCCAGAGACACGATGTGTATTGGAGTTTTCTTCATACCTAGGTACATCTATATATCTAGAACTACATGTTTCTTCTGGTGTTAGACTACACGTCATGTTCAATATATACATGGCGTCTACATAAAAATTTTCAACCACCCATGTCGTTATTCACACAGACGGATACACAGTCAACTTATACATGGTGTGTACTAAAAGTACATGACATGTCCAACTAAATTCCCGACCACATGTGTTCCCTCCTCACATGAAAGGTTACTCTGTCAACCACTACACAAGGTGTACATGGGTACAAGAAATTATATTATTAAAAAAATGGGACACATTTTTCCCCAAATAGGAAGAATACACAGTGTGTTAGGCTAGACTACACGCTGTGTATACTAGGTTTTTCAGGAACATAGTACTATATTTCCCAGAAAATCAATGTTTCTCACAAAAACCAACCAGAGGGATTATAAATTCTAATCCCTAAGGGCCCAAACTCCCCTCTAGTAAATGTTTGGAACCCCTGAAGAACATATCATATTACAATTATAGATATTAACATAGTAATGATCCACCAAATTCTGGGCAAGAGGGCCCATATACCTCAGGAATCAATATTTGTTGCCCATTCAATCCAAATCATAGCACGTATTAATACACCTATCAAAACAGTAGGCATAGAAATCACACCATCTATCATACCAGCATGCGATAACTAATGGATCCTAGATGGAATGGAATAATGCTTGAAATGAGATTCTAAAAAGTTTCTATATGAGATGGAACACCCTCATCTCATCGGGTTGCAACTAAAATAGAAACCAAAATTGCATTAATAGTAATTTAAGAAACAAAGTGTGTCACCCAACGGTGGAATCCATACTAGTATAAATGTAGAAAAATCGCAATTTATTTGGGTTAATTCAGATTTTTCCTATATACATGTTAGCTACTCTAGGGCATAGTTTTTTTTACCAAATCTTGTTTTCCTTATTATCTAGTCTATTGGATACAAATTTTATGGCAAAATTGAAAAGAAATCATCTGATACCACATTGTAACATCCCAGATCTGGAATTCACTCAACTAGTTCCCTGTACTAGGTTGGAAACATAGACTCAAGCACATTTCCCCTAATTCCAGAGACTACTAACTAGAAGCAAGGGCTTAGGGTTTAATAGATGGGAAACTATTCCCTCATTGTTAGAGTGTAAAATATCAGAATAAATCATGACAATAGTTGAAGTAAAAAAAATTTATGAAACTAAGTAAACATCTGATGACTGGTGATCAAGGTAGAAAGGCAATATATAATATCAAAATGGTGCGGCATGTCACGTGTTCTATGAAAATAGGGAAAATATGATAGACTAAAATCAAGTATTATAAAATAAAAAAGTACTATAAATCAAAATTAATCATTGAAACATTGGTAGTCATGAATTTTTCCCATGCTATCCTTCTCTTAAGAAGAAATTGTGTACCTGTATAAGGGAGATTTCCTTTGTCAAAATTTTCAATCATATAAACTATATTGGCCAAAAATCATGACCCAAACATTGTGTGAGACTAATCCCAGTAAGAAACCACCAATTTTCGGTGCCTAACAGTCAGTGAATATATGAAATAGTAGTATAAGAAAAAAGTAAGTAGGAATTACTCAAGTAAACTATCCATTTTTTATTTTGATTTTCTTTAGCAATTCAGTTTCATTTTGGTGAAACTATCTCAAGATTCATACTTATCCTACCAATCCCCCTTATATATGTAAACACAACATATGTCTCATAAGATCATCTTGATAAATAAGTGAACTCCCAATCCAAGCTTGTGCTTTGTCTTGGAAGATGAATCATAAGTCATTCCATTTCATTTAACATGTTCTATGAACTTTACAACGGTCTTGATGTATAAACTAGGCCCATAGACCCCCGTACCAAAGTATCCATCAACTTTTAACATAACCATTTCACATTTAATCATATAATTATGTCATCATTTAATCATTGTTTCAGTTTCCAATAGAGCTCATCCTAGGTTTCCCTCAAAGGACTAAATATTCGCATGGCATTTATAAAGAAGACTTAGTAAGACCAACCAAGAAAATTGTAGCTCGCTCATATACCTTAAGTAATTAAACTTTTGAGTATATCCATTTCATTTTTACTTAAAAAATGGTTCACCCAAGGTAAGCATCGTGCAATTAGTCACATGATCCCGACGGTGTCTTTATATAGAGACTATGTCTTACCCATGGCTAATCTCCATTTTAATCATTTATCATTTCATCTCAAAAACAACAGATATGTGATTTAAACTATCACATAGATTTAAATATAACAAATCACATGAGAAATTCCCATATCAATACATATATATCATTTTAATGAACCCAAAAAGGGAAAACATTATCAAGCCCCAAAGGTGTTCTTTCTAAATGGCTAACCACGGGAAACGTACCCATTGGGTTTCACTCAATCAAAAATTCAGCAACCTCAAGATTTAATTTCATATAATACAATACCTAAATGTCATTAAGTATCGAGGGGATTCAATTCCAAAGAAAAAAAATACCCAAAAATGGTCTCGTACCATTTTTTCACATATAATCGACTCCACTTTTAATGAAAGGCACACGACTACATTCATTGATGTGGTATTCCTGATATAAATAGAAAAGGTCCCCTGAACAAGCCTAGAAAAGTTTAGATCTATGAAAAGAGGTAAATTATTCAACATTAAATAACTGTAACAAGAGGAAAAATCACCAATAATGGCTCTAGGAGAAGGAAGTTATTACTGATTGGGATTGAACGTGACTGATGACACATGAATCGGGTTTTATATATCAAAACATGAGAAGGAAATGATCTCCCATCTCCTAGTTCTTCACTTGGTGGCTCTTCTATGTAGAAGAAGAGAAAACAAGGTTGATACCCATTTTAAGCCAAATTTTAGTACTACATAACTTGTAATTTGGTAAACATGGAATGTATATCATTTTACTATTCATAAATTCACTAAAATACTTTACACGTCCAATACCGACCTTACTAACATGACTACATGGTGTGTACAAGGAAGTACACAACGTATAGTGGCTTTTTCCTCTCTTCCTAACCAACAAATGCACACCCCATGTATCCACATCCTACATGGCATATACATATGAGTACATGGCATATACTACTAATGAATACCCTTTTTGTAATTTTTCGTTGTTTTCTCAAAAAGAACACAAAGGAAAAGAAAAATAAGAATCCCATATATCATAATAATAATCGGGTTGTTAGACTTTTATAAATTTTAAGGTTCTTTAATGAAGAAATTAGTAGAATTTGAAAATTTCAAATGATCCTATGGGTGTAATCTAAAGAGAATATACCTATTCAGTAGCTCCTTTATTTTAATTTTTTTTGATACTTAATAAATCCCTCAAGTTATTATTATTATTATTTATTTATTCATGACATATATAATTGAATTATTATTTATTAATTGATTATTACATTATTCATTGAATTATATTTTTTTACTTTCACATTTTTTGTATGATAATTCATTATGTACCAGACTCTTCTGTATGTTATATTACTCTAATTGTGTGGGTGTTTTGGTTATTAGAACATTTATATGAATCTAATAAAAATTAATCTAATTATAATGAATCATATTAAAGTTAATCTTATAGAAAAATATTATTATTGAATTGAATGCCACTTAAAATTTTCAGATTTAATATTCTTCTTTGATTATCACTCTTATGAAATCTAATTTCATTCTTATAAATCAATAATTTTTCCTAATTAATTGATTATTTTTGAGTGGATTCAAGATTCTCATTCTTTACTAATGGTTTGATAAATAAAATAATTATTCATTAACATGATTTTTAATTCGATCCTTCATTTCCTATAATATGTTTCATTGTTTATAATTTTTTTATTTTTTTTTGTTTATATTTTTTAAGTATTTTGTGAACTGATTTTGAAAAAAAATACATTACTATTTGAGTTCACCCCACATCTACAAGAAGAATTTAGGTTGAATTTTTTTATCAATATTGATATTTTGAAACTTTTATAAACTTCTATGACATGTATAATGATTAATTTATTAATTGTGAATAAAATGTTGTGAATAATATTGATCCTATATTTGTGTAATTTTTCAACTATGATTAACTTATATGATTATAAATTTACTCCCATGAAAATCATGCTTTACTATAAAGTTTATTCTATCAAAAAAATTGATGTGTTAAAATGTGATAACGTACTAATCGTCCATGATATGTAAAATGAGTCTTTCCCCAGTAATATGGATATTCTATTCAAAGATAAGTATATTTCATGAGTGAAATGGACCATATGTGAGTATTCATCCATGTAAATAAATGGACAATCCTTGATATGAAATGAACTTATGTGAGAATAATTAATACATATGTTATATAAAATAGAGCTTCTATGTAAAGAAATTTGTATAATTTGTGACTTATATTCCATGAATTTTACAATATCTTATTTACTATGTCATTTTAGTAGATGAAATTCATTAATTTGTGTACTCATTTATATTTTAAATTTATTCATGTTATTTCAAATTTTTCATTTTTTAATTATATATAATTTTATTATTACATATTTCAATAATATATAAATTCATTTGGAAATATGTAATAATATATTCGAACTTTTTTAAATGTAATAATTGCTAAACTATTATTTTTAAATATGATCTATTTAAATTTTCAATGTATTTATGTGAATAGTTTTTTCGTTCACACATTTTTCTAATGATAACAAGTTATTTAATGTTTATTATGTGTTGTTTTAAATATTATAATATTGTTTTTTGTGTAGAATTTTTATTTTGAGATAGTATATTAGAGAATCTATGTGAATAAGAAAATTAAATGAGTTTTACATGTATGGGAAAACAAAAACCAAAAACACTTAAGTAGTTCACTAAAATTACATGTGCATGCTGCGTCTAAAAATGTGAATCACACTAACATCAAATGATTAAATATGTTTTACATTAAAGGTATCTACATAAGTAGTGTGACACATCAAGATTTATGTACGAGTTTGAGGATATTTCTTGAATTATTTTATACAACATACATTAAAGATCAACTATTTCCCACAACATAAATTCGATAATTTGATCCATTAATGCAATAGAGAATCGTGATTCCTAAAAACATAGATATTATGACTTTCATGTAGTTCTATAATTTTAATTCTTTATATTTCATTTATATTATAATAAAAAGTTTCTTATACTACTCCATTAATAGGGACATGTTTTAGGTTGTAAAAAGCATTAACATTCAGTTTTGGGTTATGCCTTTGGAGGAAAAGGTTGGATTGTTTTTTTTAATACAATGGAAAAAGGAAATATTTTTGGGGTAGTAAATCTATGGTAAAATATAGACATGTCAGGTTAATTATAAAGGTATGAAAAGGCAGGGTGGATTTGGTTTTAATCCACTTTTGGTAAAATGGTCATTGTAATTGGGTTTGTAAAACACATGTAAAAACGTTTGTATAAGAGATTCCATTTTTAGTGGGTTTCAATCCTCTATGAATTTTATAGGAGTGAAGAGTGGTGTATGATCACATTGATATGGACTGCAATAAAAATTTAATGTTTTCATTTCTAATTTATTTTCACGTTATATTGTTATGAAATTTGATAATGATTAACTAGGTAATTTTGTATTAGTATATCAAACCGTCTTGATCATTATTAAATTATATAATTGGGTAATAAAGATTAGTATCCTATGAATTCCCTTGTCTCTAAAATATTAAAATAAAAATATAATTTTATATCCCACTATAATATCTAATGGGGAAATATCTCTTTTTTAATGCTTATAATGAATAGAAATGATAGTTTAACAGCTCAAAGAGTTCCACTAATTTATAGAATAAATTATTACTAACAAAAGTATCATATAGAGGATTTTATTATATATTAGAAAATGGGAATTTGGAATTTTTTTGAAACCACAAAAATTTCCTCCTGATATTCCTTGAAAAATATTTGGTAATGATGTAGTAAATTATGTGATGAATTTCAAGGAGATGAATATTCTATATTATGAAATAAATTATAATCTTTATATTAATATTTTTAAATGTAAAAAAGAATATTAAATTTAATAAATTCGTATTGTTACATAACTAGGATTGGAGAAATTGATAATAAATAAATTTTCCTTGATAAGATATGAGTATTAGAAATGTAAATTGGGAGAATAAGTAGTAGTTAATTAAATGTTTCATATACTTAGATATGTTGTAAATGGAATGATTTTATTAGGATAATAATTAGATAATTACATTCTATTAAAAATAATTTAAAGTACTTATTTGAATTAGTGGGATGATGAAAAAAATTAATAGATAAATGTAAAAATCTCAATGAATATATTTATATGAGATTTTTGGATCATTACTAAATTATGAGTTATAATTGAAATAATATATCAAGTGGAAAATATTAAAAATAAATTTATTGAATAAAATATAAAATTAATGACAGTAATTTATATTTTTAATTTTAATTTCAATGTAGTGAATGATAATATGTTTTATTGTTTTCTCAATGTTGGAATAAAGGATAATTAAAATAGATGAAAAAATAACTACCCTTGTCATAATTGAAGTAAGAAATATAATTATGATGTTTTTTCATCTATGGATATAGATAAACTTTTAAATTCAAGACAAACATTCCATGAATCAAAAATTATAATATAAAATATATCATTATAAAACAGATAATGAATCATAATGGGATATTGTTGGAGATTAATGTCTGAATCAAATTATAATCATGAATTTCTTTCTAAATATGAAAAAAAAACCATTGTTTGATGAATTATACATATGAAATAAGTGGATATTATATGTCTTCCCATTTGAATAATAATTTCTATTATTAAAAAGATGAGATATATAATGATATTTATTAACTCAATCTTAATTTTAATAAGATTACATAATTATTCTAAAATATCAAAAGAAAATATAAATATGTTCTTACTGAGAATAGAAAATTGAAAATTATTTCTCCACAATCCAAGGATAAATTATATAAATATATTGAAATTTATCAACATTAAAATATAAAAAATACATACAATTATTATAAATATAAATAATATCAATGAATTAAATTTTAATATATTTTTTGGATGAAAATAATATAAATAGAAAAGAAATGAAATGGTTTGAGGCTGATTGATCCAATATAGTTCAATAAGGAAATGTTTCCAAAAATATGACGGGTTTTATAAAATTGAAAAAATGGTCTTGAATATGATAATATTTTACCAAATGTATATAAACAATCATTTTAAAGGTGCATCAGAAATTTTTAATGTATTAAATTACTTAAATGATAAAAAGAGAAATTATGAAAATATATAATCCATAATATTCTCACAGTCTCTTAGTCCCACCAGGTCTCTTATATCTAAATAATTATATTCTAAATTTCATATGAACACATGTTTGATATTACATTGTGTTCTTATGAAATCTATTTATATCGTGATTGGAACTAAATTTTTGTTCTTACCAAAATGATCATGAATATTCCATTGTATGAAACATGATATAGAATGTTTATAATGATATTTAGTACATATATTTCAGATTTTCAAGGCACATGTCTTGTGATGCTTAATTTTTTTTTTCATTAAATGAATTCAAAGGATGAGACGTTTGTTTTTGTGATAACTGAATGTGAAAGGAAAATGGTTTTGTAGTAGTGGGTATTTCAATATATATTATAATTTATAGAGTAATATTTTTTTTAACATTTTTACATTATTTAATTAGTATTTTAAAATCATGTTATGGTATATTTCCAATAAATTATAATCTTATAAAATTATTACACTTAAAGGTAAATAATTATTGTATTATGTGGATATATAATAATACATTTATACTATTAGTTTTTAATAACTCAGTGATAAAAATATTATGTGTTTAGATGTTTAAATATTATTTCATAGGAGGATCTATTATTTTATTATATGGTTTATGAAAAATTATCCAAAAATCAAGAAACTATGTTTATTCTTGAACATAAAGAGGAATAAACTCATATTTGTGATTTGTAAATACCATAGAAGATGTTTAAAATTTATTAATGATTTACGTACAACAGAAAATTTAGAAAATATTTGATTCAATTTCTTTTTACATTTTAAAATATCTCGTTTGTGTGGAATGATATATTATTTCATAATTTTCAATTACATTCTAATATATATAACAGTTTATTTTTAGGGTTTTAAATCTAAAATAATGTTTAAGTTAATTAATTTTCATAAATTATACTAAAATGAGATGGGAAGAATAATTAAATCAATAAAATGTGATCTTGATGATCAATTACAAAATCTTGATATTATGTATTTCTTTAATAAAATTGGTATGATAGAAAAAATTCATTATCTTAATCACTGGTAAATAATGGTATTTTGGAAAATAGAAATCAATAAATCTTCAAGAAATGTTGATGGACATGGTGATAATTTTTATTTTACCTAAATATGTTTTTCATAAGATCTTGTTAATATATATTTCTATGTATATAATAGAATTATGTAAGGAACTGTGTTGAAAAAATCAGCTTATGAACATTGGAAGGATCATAAAAAATCATATATTTTATTATTTTGTGTGTGTGGTTTGGATTCTAAATAATATGGATTCCATATATAATTTTAATGAAAAGTATAAAAAATGTTTATTCATAGTTTATTTAAATTATATTTATCTAAATGGTGTTAAAAAATAGAAGCATTTTAATTGAATAATCAATTCATGGAATTATTGAAGAAAAATAATTGGTAAAAAGGTAAAATGTTATGAAAAAACATGGAGTTAATTTTCAGAAATTATCATTAAAATTTAAATAACTCAAGATAATGATATAGAAGATTTGGGGTGTCTATCACTTTTCTATGTTCGCATAAAATTTGAATAATTAAGGAAAACCATAGAGATCACCCTTTTTTAAAGTGATTGGAAATATCAAATAAAATGTAGAATTAATGAGATCGTTTGTAAATATTTTTTTTCATGTATTCCTTTACTTATACCAAAAATATTTTTTAGAATTTGGTAATTCAATATAATTATTCTCAAATTATTGTAATATAATGGTTAACTGCAAAGAATTATGATGAATAATGAAATATTACTAAAAAAATTCAAGATTTATTATACTAATATATTCCCAAGAAGAATAAAATGACTATAAAGAATATTTAACATATTTTCTTTATTATTCGTATTATAAAAATATCATTATATATCACATTAAATGGATTTAAATTTGTTCAGATGGAATTCAAATTTTTTCATTAAATAGTAATATTTATGAATAATTATATGTTAGAATTTCTTTACGGTTATATCATGAAAGGTTTCTAGATCAAATATTGAAATTAATAAAGGATTTATATGGTTAAAATTCACATTGATATTATTATTAATGGATTTCTCGTTTTATATTGAAAACCCATTTTTCATGTGATATGTTAATCCTCCATTATTTAGTAAATATTTTTTTAATGATTTTTATATTATAAAAATTTATATTGATGACATAATATTTTAATTTTTATGTTGAAATATTTATAATAATTTTGAAAAAATAATTACATTAGATTTTAATATGAGGCTTATGTGAGAAATAAAATTCATTAATTGTGTCCACTTTTTAAAGAAACATGGGATCTTTAAAAATATAAGTATGCTAAGGAATTGATTATGATATTTGGATTATATTCAAGAAATTGTATGAATACCTTAGTAAGTATATCATGAAAATGGATCTTGATCTATCAGTAAAATATTTTGTTGTTACATATTATAGAAGAATTATTGGTAGATTGTTGTATCTCACTACTTCAAGGTATGATTTTCCGTTTTTTTATACATTAAATATTCAAATGTAACCCTACTATATGAATTTAAATTCTATTAAAAGTACTATTAGATATATAATAGTATTGTTCCATTTGTATTTTTTTATCTTATCAAAAATTGTTTGAATTTATAAGCTATTATGAATCTGACATTTGTGGATGATTGATAGAATAATCACATCAGATATGTTTCATTATCTTGGGTTTTATTTAATTTTGTTTGATTCAATGAAAAGAAATTTAATATCTCTTTCTACTAATGAATCTATATATATCATTGTTGTTTCATACTGTAAAAAATCACTATGTATAAAAAATATTTGTATGATTTGGTTTTATTTTTTAAACGATTATAATATTTATGAGAATAATTTATTTATTTACAATTTCAAAAATTAATTACAATATTATTTTACTAGGCATGTTAATGTTAAAATTCAATTTATTAGAGATCATGACCAAGAAAGAAATATAAATATGGAAATTAATTCTTTATAATGACAGCTTATTGATATATTTATTAATACCCCACACATAGTTAAATTTTTTAAAATACAATTTGAACATTTAATGTTATAAATTTAATCATATAACATATATTAAGGGGGATTTTTACATGAATAATGTGTTTAAAAATTAAATCAGTTCACATTTCACAGTGTGTATTTTTAAATTATTTTTTATAGCTCATGGACATGTGCTTATTTTGATTGTTTATATATATTTTGATGTATATAATTATTCACTATCTTTTATTATTTTCATGTTTCATTTAAATATCAATAAAATATATTATTAAGGTAACTTTTTAATGTATTTAAATGATTTTTGGTCATTTTTTAGGGTGAACATAAACTATTGGGGATAAATGTACTAAATTTAATTTCATTTTTAACAATTTTAATATGGGTTTAAATTTTTTCTAACTCACAATTTATTAATTATAAAAAATTGTGATAATATTGACTAAATCCTTGATTTATTTTTATTGTTTTTTAATAAAAATACATATTAAATATCAATGTTAATATTTCAATACAATATTTTCTGTAATAAATTGAAATGATTATAATTTTTTATATTTTTAATGATAGTATTTTTGGTTTACTTTTTAAAATGGGTTTTGAGATAAATTTATTTCTATGTGAGTTCATATCACATGTTTTATATATATGTAAATATTCATTGTTAATCTACTTGGAAATTTTAAAAACAATATAACGATTTCATTATAATAAAAATGAATCATCTATGATGTTTTATGAACATTTATTGAGATTTCATGTTCATATATGAGTATTAATTTTCTTTCCTATGAGTCCTCCATGAGTATAATATTTCTTCTATGAGTATCTTTCCTTGAGTATAATTTTTTTCATGAAAACAATCGATGAGTAAACCTTTTATATTTTACAAAGTCTTTATAAGATATAAATTGATTATTCTATGTGTGGTATGGATATTATATGATAAGAAAATGATCATCCATGTGTGAAATAAAACATCAATTAGTATTTTTATATAAAAAGAATTCAAATTTTCATGAGATCCCATGTTATTTAATGAGAGGTAATGAGCTTCTATGAAAAGATGTTTAGTTTCCATGGGATGAATTGGTGATTCCCTGAGGAAAAATAGAGTTTCAATAGGGATAATTTCTGAGCTTCCATGAATCAAATTTTATGAATTACATGGTTACATTTGTATGTAAGTATTTGTTAGTTTAAAATTTTCTTTGTTTTAAAGATACTTTTATATTATATATTATTAAATGTTTATTTCACTTGTTTTTTCATGGATTAATAATTCCATAAATACTCATTAATTAATTCAATACAATATAATTATTAAGAAATATTTTATATTATATATAAAAATAATTATATGTAATCATGTGTGCACTTAATTCACGAAACATGAAATTTTTAATTTTAAATAGTATTAAATATGATGTTTTTGGTATCAGACAATTTATTAGAGTGTTATGATGTTATTAATTATTTTTAAAGTGGTTTGTTTACTGTTGTATGAAGTTGTGTTGTAAAAAATGAAATCTATTAAACTTTATTACAGTGGTCCTTCTTGAACATGTTAATTAAGAAGAGATTACACATATGAAAAAACAATAATTTTCAAATTGAAGGAATTTCACTAATAATATATTCACATTCTACATTGAAAAATATATATGAATAAGAAATTCAAATTTATAATATTTTATGTATGAAATAACTCTATATAAGATTTCCAAAAGTTCTAGATTTATATTTTTGGTAATGTGTATATATTATATAATTTAATATATCGTATGTTGTCAACCATATAAAGTTATCAACCTAACATGAATAATTTGATCCATTTATTCTATAGAGAACCTTACATTCATTACACTCTAATTTTTTCTTGGTCTTGTAATTTTTAATATTTATTTTTGGTTATTATGAATTAGTGGGATTTACTAATCCTTTAAAAGGTGTCTATGTATATGTTTTCACTCCCCTTAAAAGATAATATTAGGTTCTACCTCCAGGGGATAAGAAAATAACTATTCATGTTCTAACTATATGGGAATGTCATTGTGATAAGAATGATAATACAAGTATTGTCTCCAGGATGAATGAAAATACTTTTCGTGTTGCACCACAAAATTGTGACATGAATGTCAATTTTGGGTTTAAAACACCAGGATTTTGAATTGCTTTGTAACTAGGTCTTGACTCGATGCCTGAAAAATTTGATATAAGAGATTCTATTTTTTGTGGGTTATGGTGAAAATTACAAATTAATTAATCCCAACCTATGATACTGAATATTAAAAACATACATTTTCTAACATGACTATTATGTAATTTTAAATCTATGTTATATAATAGTTATAAATTCAATGATTGAAATATATAGTATCATGGAAAAATTATGATCATACATCACCTATATATAATAATACATATTCATTATTAAAATACCATTTAATTATCTTTTTAAATTCTATCACATTTACATTTGTTTATCTACTCACCTTAAGGTATATATAAATGAAATGGTTGAGCTAAAATCGATGTAATGTGATAGTTAAATTAAATGAAATAATATTAATAATCCAATTTTACATGGATGAGAATAATCATCATAATCATGTCATTGGAATTGAACCATCAACATAATCATGAGGAATTAATTTGAAAATGGAATTCAATGCAAAACGACATAATAATAAAACAACATGTCATGGTGTTAAAAAATGCTCAAAGTTGTGGATAAATCTAGAATCATGTTCATGCATAAAATATGTGCATAATCAAAACATCATGGTTTTTAACAAATCCATTATCATGTTCACACATAATACATAGTAAATCATGATATACAACACATTACACAATTAGTTATAGGGATATATAACAACATAACCACCCATGAAATCATTATACTAACATTATAAAGCATTCCCAATATAATGTATAACAATAATAGTATTAAAATAACCCATGGAATGAAATGATATATATAATTATTTAATCAAGAATAATTTCATGAATAAAAATGGGGTTCTTAAATGAATAATGGAAAACATACCTGTGAAAAAAATATCATTCATGATAGAATAAAAAACAACTCAAGAGGAGTGAAAGTTGTGTATTGGAATGAATATTTGTTTTGTAAAATCATTGTGTTTGGATTAAAAAGCATGGTTGAATCATAGATATCCTAAAATTAATTGGGGATACTGGTGATTTTATTTCTAAGTAACATTATTTAAATATACATATCAAAAATTATATGAATGAAATATAACCCATAGAATGGTAGTTGTGTTCGATAATATCCTTACTATAATTCCAAAACTATTTTATCCCTTCCCTATCTCTAGAATGATTTACATTGGTTTATTAAAATATTGAAACATAATTTTATTATATTAATATTTATAATTATTTATATGTTATAATAATTGTTTTATATTTCTTAATTTATGTTGATGAAATTAAATCTTTTTTATATCATGTTTCCAAACATATTTAAATTTGTGTTTCAATTTTTCTAATTTTTTAAGCTAGTCTACACATAAGTAGAATAAATTTAAATTCATCACCTAAATATATTTTCACATTTATATATTATAAATAATTTATTCTTATAATTGAATTTTTTTTGACAAGGAATGATCTTTTAAGAATTCTATTTGGTGGTTAACTGACTATTAACAAGAATATTGTCCAAATATGGAGAAAATTAGGTATAAAATATTAATACATCAAAAATCAAAAAATTTATAAATATTTGTCAACAAAAATATAATGATATCATTATTAAAAATTACATATTTTAATATTTTATTTTTAATGATATTAGTAAGATGGTGATAGTGATAAAATAAGAATAAAAAAATGAAAGAGCATTTTGAAAATAACTTACTATTTACATTGTGTGTATTCTCCTATATAATACTAAACATACCCTATTAATGGAGTTGTTTTAGTAAATAATGTACCTAATGATTCTATTTTATTAAGGATGTGTGTTTTTGAGGAAAATTTCATTTTTAATGTTTTACATGAGTGGTTTTTTAGGGGGCTGATATGGGTAATTTATACATTGGGATAGGAGTATTTTTAGAATAAACTATTTAATGAAATATCATATATCATGTTAATGTTGTAATATTAATTTTCTGGAAATATAAATCATATATAAAAAGAATTTAATGGTTTTAATACATTAAAACCTTTTATAATTTCACATTTCATTTTTTAATAGAATGATATGTTGAAGAAAAGAAAATTGATATTTTATGGGTCCACTATTCATATTTTGATTTTGAAAATGATTATAATGTTTGAAAACTAAGAATATTATATTTTCAGGAATAACCTATGTAATTAAATATTTTATTTTGATCTTTATGGTATATAAATTACTACTTTGTTATTACTTATAAAATGATTTAATTTATGATACATTGCTTATGAGAAAAACTGTTTTCTTATTACTCACCTAAAAATCGATGTATTTCAAAAATGACCATAATATAACAATTATACCACATTTTCATTTTCATTTCAATAATTATGTTCATTTTATCAAAATAAATATCCAAAATCGATAATTTTAACATATTAACTTTTATTTTTATGAAATACATTAGAATACATTTAATTAAAAATGTAGTAATATTTAAATTGTGTTTTTTAATAATGATAATTATTTTTTTAGAAATAATATTTTATATATTTTTTTAAATTAAACTTTGTATATATTATTTATGTCAAATTTTATTATTTTGAGGTTAAAGAAGTATATAAAGCTTCAAATTATTAATCCTAGTAGTCATGTTAATATTCTCAATAGTCAGTATACTATTACAATGGATACATTTTTATTCCAATGGTGTCACAATAGATATAAATAAATCCTTATTTCACAACTCACTCACTAAAACTATATTGTCTAAGGATATATATTTTCATTTTAAATTATGTAAAAAAATTATGAATTTTTATTTTCATTTATATAGAGTTGGGCATTTTTAAAATAATTCCAATAGACTGTTGCAATCTATATTTTCCAATTTTATATTTTATATTTTATATTTTATTTATTTTTCCATTTATATTGTTTTTAATTTTTATTAACCTTTTATATGTATAACGTAATAATATTTATTTATTTTAATTTATTTATATCAATATTTTATATGTTTTTAATCTTAAATAATATTAAAAAACATATTTATTTGGGAAAAAATATTACCAATTAACACTAGGTAGTTTCATTATTCCCCCTTTAGAAACATTATCCTCAACATTTCACCACATATTATATATTGATAATAGATGAGGGGACCTCAGTTTTAGTGATACCCCGGGTTCTGATGTTTCTTCTTCACACATATTTTTCAACCAATGTACATTTACAAGGTGAGGTGCGATGTTTTTTATAACAATGGCTTTATGATACAATATATTAACTTTTTTATCCATATAATAGATTTTATTATCAAGTTGTAACACATTTAGATTCAATATTTGTGAGTGGTTGGGTATGTACTTCCTCATGATAAATATTTAGAAGACACTGGAAAAATTTTCCATATTTTATAGAACTGATGTTAATAGGACACTACACATTGGAAATCAAGGATCTCAAATGTGTCATTGTGTCAACAGATATGTTTCCCCTTATTTTAAAAATGCAAAACGTTCTTACATGATGATATTGTTTGGATAATGTTGTCCCAAAATTTAATCTTCAAGTCCCTTTGATGGTGGTCAACATAGATATTTTTTTGAATTTCAGAAGACTTTATATAATATTGGATGGATTAAACCTTCTCTTACATCTATTTTATAATATGTAGTCCACATATTATTTGTTCCCCAATTTTATCCAAACAATTATATGTTTTACATGGATTATAATATAAACTTCAATATATCCATTTTATTAATTGATTGGATGTTATTATTTAATGGGAACACATAAGATTGTATGTCAAATAAAGGCATGAGTTAAAATCCCACAACGGCGAAGGATAACAGAAACACATAAGAGACATGAATCAATAGTAGATGGGTGAAGATATAAATAATAATCTTATTATAAAAATGATTCCATCAAGATATAAATGAGGAATTCATTTTGAAAATACCTGTAATGTGGAGATTTAGAATAATGAAACATCATTTCATAGTGGTCAAATACCACACATAATTGTGAATAAATCAATAATTACGTTCATGCATAATATGTGTTCACAATAATAACACGATCTTTATAAATCAATATCGTATAATATTTACGAATAAAACACATTATCTAATGAGATTCGTCACATTAATCAATATGTTATAGGGATATATAATTTTTGGACCACCTTTCACATCATAATATTCGCATTATCATTAACAACAAATTGAACATATAAATAACATTGTAATTTAACAAACCATTGAATGAAATTGGTTTCATAAGTACATAATCTGTAAAAAATCATTGAAAAATCAGGGGGTTCCAAAATTAATATAGGAAAAAAATTTGTATAATCCCCACCACTCTTGAGAGAAGAAGAAAAAATCATTAGTAGTAAGTAATGTCTTTTGGAAAGAAATGAATTTTTGAAAAATAAATTTATTCGAATGACCAATTTATTGGGAATCATGTATATCCCCAATATAAATATAATTAACATTTAATGTATTTTTAATTATAATTAGAGTAATTACCATATCAAAAATGATGATAATGACAGATAATCTAATGAAATGGAGTTGTGTTCAGGCATCCCCATAACTTAATTGATGCTTTATTTTGTAGAATTTATATATTATGAATAATAAATAATGGTTTATTAACAAATTGAACAATACTTTAATTATTATGTTCCTTAATTATTTATCAATTATAATCTTTATAATATTTTGATAATTTCTATTGATGAAATTAGTATGTTTTTATATCATGTCTTCCTTAAACATTAATGGTTTTTCTTAAATATCACAATTTTTTCAGGAAATTTATACATAAGTAGAATAAATACTATAAGGTTAAAATAAACATATTTGTTAATTTATATATAATAAATAATTTAGTTTCACCATCCATAAGGTTGGTAACAAGGAATGAAGTTGGGTGTGTCCTCATTATCGGTTAATCGAATGTTAATAGTAATGTTGTAAAAATATGAAGAAATGAGGTATAAAATATTAATATATAAAAATATAAATTTCTACTGTAGTATTACCTCATTATTATAATTTTAAAATTTTGACTAAATAAATTTTTTATTTTTTTATTTTTTTCTTTGAAAATGTGATTGAAGAACAAGAAAATGATTGAAGAGTTTTAGTAAAATACACTTTTCATAGTGTGGTCTCCCTTGTACGACATTAAACTTCCTTGATGAATGGACCTGGTTTACTAATGAATTTAACTACGACTATACAAGACTAATACATATGATTTTGGAAGAACATTACATTTGGAATGTGTGACATGTGTTTTTTTCATATGGAGGAAGATGGTTTATTTATACTTGAGAAGAAGTGTATTTTTAGAATTAAATATTGAATAAAATAGTATATTTAATATAAACGATGAAATACATAATTAGGGAAAATATAAATTTTTTATAAATATAATATAATTATTTTAATATACTGATCCACATTATATTTATAAATCACATGGTTTATTAAAAATAATGTGAAAAAAGGGTAATATTCTTCTTTTAATAGGACTTTTTTGAATTTTTCCATTGGAAAATAATTTTTAGTACTTTAAATTATATTTATTTAATTTTAATTATTATATTATGAAATTTAATACTTTTCTATGATCATTGATTTCTATAATATTTTAGTTTATTATTTCATCCTAAATGATGTATTTTATGATACACTGGTTACGAGAAAAATAATATTTTTAAAATTACCTAGAAAATTAAAGTTATTCAAAAAATAACCAATACATCACCCTTATAAAATATAAACATAGTTATTTCAAATGTTATATTCACTTTTGAAAAATAAATTCAAATCTAATGTATAATTAAATTTTAATAAAAAACAATCATTTCTATAAAAATTATAAATATAATTGTTATTAAAAATATCCTTATATTTTATTTTATTTTTCAAATCATCATAATTTTTTATTATAAATTCAAAATATTTATTTAAGTAAATTATTCTTGATAAATATTATTTATATCATAATTAAATATTTTGATGTTAAATTCTCTTCTAATAGAATGGTTAAAATTTCAACGATCATGTTACTATTCCCAATGGTCGAGTTACTATTCTAATGGTCACATTAATTTTCCAACGCTTACTTTACCTCCTATAAATAACACATTATTTCTTCACTGATTATTCTCTAAAATTATTTCAAAAGATATATATTTTTCTTTTAAAATATTTTTACTGTATTATTAACATGTTGCATCATTTGTATAGTATTGTACATGGGGGTGATGATTCTATGAGATTGAAAAGATCCACGTGTTCCAATATAGCTATTCAATTTTATATTTTTTTCCCATTAAAATATTTAGGTTATTAATTGGTTTCAAAGCCATCTAATGTAATTATATTTATTAATGAGATACTTTTTCTATTTTATCTAGAATTTTTATGTGTATAATATTATGTAATATAACAAAACACTCATTTATTCTAGAATTAAATATTACTAATAACCACTGGGTCATTACACTAACACTAAAGTTTGTCATTCAAATAAAAAGGAAAATTTATGTCTTTCGGTGAACACAGAAGAGGTACAGTCCTTCTACCATTATAAATCCGAATATGTGAATATATTTTGATGATATGAATGAATATTTGTTAATTATTAATGATTAATTATATGATATAATGAAAAATAATATTAAAATTAGAAATGTAATGATTTTTTTAAATGAAATAATTTTTATTTATAATTTTTATTTATGTAAACCAATTCGTTTATGGAATGGGGAAAATCGTAAAATTTATAGGAATTATTTTTATCATGGTTAAAATGGTAAAATCCCATATAATAATCTATTTTTTGTATAATAAATATTTGAAAATTTTATTAATGAGTATTACATTTAATGTTCCTTAGTTTTAGGGTGTTTTTCATGCCAATATATTTAAAGTCACATTTAATTTATAGAATAAAATTTATGATAGGTATAAATAGTTTTAGATACATAAATCACGTTCAACCAACATTTTTAGATCCAAAAGTATATGGGTACCATAGAATATATGTTTTAAATATTATAATGGTGAAAAAATATGATATTAAATGTATAATTATTTAAATTGGTTAATTTAATTATTATGAATTTTTGAAATTATTTTCCATTAAAAAAAATCATATAATTTTAAAGAATACAATCTATATAGAGTTTATTTTTTTAGAAATCAATGAAATATTTATTATAAACCAAACTAGTCCACCCAAGAAATGGGTACCAATCCCAACCCTCTTCAAAACAGAAAGGAATTTTGAATCCCCAAGGTCTTGGTACTTAAACTAGGGCATTAAAAGATAAAAATATGAACGATTTTACCCAACCTAAATCAGGGCAGACAGTAAAAATATGCAATAAAAAGGAATATGGGAAAAATCTAAAAGTTATATATTCCATAAACAAATAGAGATAAGTTTAGGGATAAAACTCTAAATCCATCTAAAATCAAAGGAACATGTCTAACAAAACTAGATACCTCAAATAAAAAAACCACTACTACATGGGTTCAATTGAAATATCCCACTTTCTAACAACCACGTACATATATCCATATGGCATAATCCTTGTTGTCCCTCTACAGTTCCTTATTGTTTCATAAATAAAAAGATAATAAATGGTCTATAATCCATCGAAGGGCTGTATAGAGTGTGATATATACAATATTTGTAATATACCACAATGGTGTTCTATATAAATTTTTTAGAACAATCTCAAAATTTTAAATTTGATAAAAATATATTGTGAAAAGTGGTTAAAACATTTTATACGAAAACAATGGTAAACTATTTCACTTTTTTAATATTCCTAAAATAAATTAGTTATAATAGTTTCAAATCATAATTACAAAAATATCCATTTTCAACACTCAAATCATTTATATCAAATCTAAAATAGTTCAATCCATATAAAATAATAATTGAGAATAAGAATAATGTACATTTAGGCTGGATATGACACTCATACATCTATATTACTAGTTCACGAAACATGTACCTTAAACCCATTCATTAAGGACCATATAATAGAGTAACACCAAATACATTAAACCCTCATACCATGTTAATCTTTTTCAAGGACTCAAGTTAATCACGATCGGGGAATATATAAACACACTAGAAGACCTATACAATATCAGAAAATATTCCATAATACTATAATATCCACCTATATACCTATCTATCCCTTATATGATATATATAAAATAAATTTCAATAGAAATCATACATTTCTAAAATCCCACCAACCCATTGAGTCCTACAAGATATTCTATATGAACAATTTCATAATATATATCATCATTCATTAAAAATGCATCAGTTTTACCAAAATGAGGGGGAATCAAGAATTTATCAATAACCCATTTACACGCATTAATCAACAGAAACCTAATACTTAAAAAATTATACAAAAAAATGATAAATCATTGTTCATCCAACATAGTTTATGGATGGAACCATGTACATCAAACTCGGGTCGCATACAACGCTAAATGAGATCAACACACTATGAAAAATATAGAACCAAAAATGAAGGCCCTATAATCTGTTAAAAAAAATATAAATTTAATTAAATAGAAACTAATTTCATAAAGATGATATATTTAACATTTCTAAAGGATATCTAAAGCTGAAAGACCAAAAATACAATTCTTGTTCCCCATAATAAAATTTCACAATATATCCAGAAGTGTTCTTAGAAAAATAATCAGGTGACCATAGATACCATCTACTTAGAGAAAAAACACTACCAAATCCAACTGAAACAAATACCCACAAATGATAAGTAACTATTTGTTGGGGAGAACCAGTGAAACCATGTGATAAATCGAGTGCTCAATAGAGGAACCTAAAATTGTTTAGGTATCCCAAAAGAATTTAGACACTCCAAAGGCTTGGAAGGAAATATATTTATTCTAAATGAATCAGGAGATACCCAAGAAGTGAATAAATAATAATGGGACTGGGTTTTTAAATTTTATGTCCTAGTTTTATGATGTGAATCTACAATAATTCATATCTACCAAAAATAAATTTTTTTTGAGTTAATTTCTATCAAGAAAAGATTTAATGACATAAAAAGGGTTTATAGAGTGATTTTCTATTATTACTTAAATGAATTTTATATAATGTTTCTAGTGTACAATTTAAGATTTAAATCATGAATTTACTATATAAATTCCCTCAATAGATGATTCCCAATATATACACCTATAAAAACTCACACAACACCAATTGTTCCCTCAAAATAAGAGAAACATTTCTCATCTATTAAATTGGATCATACATTTTATTCTGGATATTATTATCTCCAAAACATAGGATTTATATCCCCTATTAATTACTATTTAAGAATAATTCTCCATAAAAATGTGATTCCACTACTCCATCACTAATGATTCATACTCCCTTGTTTCATGAGATTCTGATCTATTTCACTATATCTCTCTGACTAATGTATTAGATTTTCCAAACATGACATTCACCTTTGTATCAATGATCTACAATAGTTTCTCCACGATAAAAACATCTGGTTCCAACTCAATATCTTACCTACTCATAACATGAGAGATATCAAAATTGTACTTCATTGGTGAGGTAATCTAAAAAATTCATGGATTCCTGGAATTTGTTTAAAATTGACTACTAATAAGTAATCATACTAAATAATAAATTGAATTAAACAACCAAAAATACCATGAAACCATATTTTCCAACATACCAATACTATGGTGACACAATCAATGAAACAATGTAATGAAGACCCATTCACTAATGGAGAAATTCTATGTACCACATTAATGTTAAACATGAAATTTATACCAAAATTGACATAAAATCATGTGTTGATGTATATACTAAATCATCATTAATGTATACAAAACATAACATAGTCTAAAGATTGTCGACATTGTCACCTCTTCTTAAAAACGTGGTGACCTGCATGGGTGACCATAAAAATCCACAAAGGGAACCATTTAGATTTACGCATCATAAATATTGTATATATGAAAACATAAATTGTTCCACATGGTTTTCCCATGATCCCCCAACTTAAAAGATCCGATCATGGAGCATATACTCCAAAATATGAATATAAATATCTAATTGGCCATCCTTGTCTTGTTTATAAGACATAATCAACAAAACTTTGTCCCCATTATAGTATAGAGACTCTTCTAGAACCTGGAAGTAGAACTACAATATTTGAATGAGAAAATTGTATAGGTAACCCATTAAAACCACAAAATCTCATGTAGATAAAACATACTAAGACCATACACATTAATAACATTACTTATCAATGTTAAATGAGTATATTTTTCAAATGATCAATCTCTACCAAGACAATGTTCTTCTCTTTGGGAGTATATTGAGAAATAAAAATTAGGTCCTGGGAAAAACATCCAATTTTGAAACTAGCACCTGAATAGGATAGTGGAGACCAAAATGATTCACGTTATTTTCAATTATTTGTTGGAATTTGTAACAACAAGACACATAATCAATACTTTCACACTTTATACCTAAAAAAACCATCCCTTTTCATAACACATATTGGTATCAATAGAGTGAACGACCCACAATGAACATTTGAAAAAAATTGAATTTATCATAGATGAAGTAATGAAATAATTATTATTGAATGTAGTAGTACTATCATAAGGTAAAGACAAACTAGATTCATTCTCACATACAAATAAGATCCCCTTATTTATATTTATCAAGTCGTCCAACTGTTGAATATTTAATGTAGACTCATAGAGTGATGATATTAACTAAGAACTAGTATAAACTGTACATGAAACATTGCCTTCAGTATGAATATGAAACCAAGTAAAGACCCACATTAGTTTATACTCATTATTTATTTCAATTCATCATAAAATGAAACATTTCTACCTAGAGAATCTATAATAACATTCTCTATCCAGGGGTGTAGGTGATATTAAAGTCAAATTTCAGGAGGTAATTCACACATAGTATATATCATAGATTTATTTAATTTAAATAAAATATGTATATCATACTCTTATGATCATAAAAGATGAATAACATATCCCATGAAATATAGTTTCAAAAACATTTAATCACATACATAACTTTGAGGCAATAAAATCATGTGTTAGGTAATTCTTCACATATGGTTTATGAAGAAGAGTTTTGTTATTGGTCAACGTGGTCATAATACAAAATTACACAACCCAAAATAGAACTATAATAATCAAATTAAACCACATACCCTTTATTTAGATTTGTAATGTTATAAAAATGACCTAATTTCATAAGACATTTTATATCATCCGATGAAGAATGAAGTCTTTCATCACATGTGAATGTCATTACATTCATTGGAAGCATCATAAAAGAAGAAAAAAATATAGATAGGTCATTGGAAAGATAATAATAGTATAAAAAATGTCCTAGGAATCATCATATCTCAATGATGCTCCATGTTTTTTCAAAAAAACATCTTTATCTTTTTGGACCAAATAAATGTTAATGCTCTACAATCATGATCCCCAAGAACCTACCATTTGGATATAGATTTTTTATTATCAATTCATTCGATATTTTTGGTAACTTCATAATATTAATAAAATGATAATAATATGTTGCTAATGCTCATACATGGATATCATGTATTCTAGGATATAATCCACAAACATAGTGATGAAGGTTTTGAGATTCTGATGGAATATCATTTTAATCAAATCCATAAAATAAAAAGGACTATAAATTAGAAAAAAAATGAAACATAATATATTCATAATTCCCATTCATTCTCAAAAAATGAGTTTTAAAAATATATATTTTTCAAAACCAATGTTGATGATAACCAAACCAATACATCAATTTTTGAAAACTAATTCACAAACATAACTTATAAAATAAATTATCAACACTAAGAATATGGTACTTATTATTAAGTGTTACCCAGTTCACTTTATGAGAGTCCACATACAATAAATGTGAACCATCAGAACTCATTGCAATAAGAATTTATTTATTCTATGGTAAAACACTATGGTGAATGAAACCTTTATCAATTTAATCATCCCACGTGATTAGAATATTTTTCAGTTATGTATGTTATATATGATATAAGGGTACTGAGATTAAATATGTACCTAAGAACATATCAAACTTAAACTATAGATACAATTCTAGAAGAACGCCATAATAGTTTTAATGAAATAAATATTGGATGTAACTAACTTCAAAGGGAATATCAAAATTGAAATAAACATCATTTGGTTGAACTACTATTTCTGATAAAGCTATCCTAATACCTCATATTGAATGTTCTTAAAGAAAATAAATTGGATCCCAACCTCTATGAATAACCTAATACCTTTCACTATCAATAAATAACAATGAACATGGATGATAAAATTCAATCTTATCATGGTGATAAATATGGAAAAAATCCTTTATTATGACATTGTACAGTCCCAGATCATCCACAAATATAACTTAGACAATGTATTTGTCAAATGTCTAAGGAGAACAAGGAAGACATTAAAACCGCTTATATATATTCTTTCAAAAAGGAATCATAAACAACATAACAAATGAATCATTATTTATTAAATATTTAATCATATCCAATAAATAGAAATAGATAAATGAGTATGAGGAACCAGTATGGAATAATGAAGTTTCCCTAGAAGATATAACAAATATGGTACCTCTCACTATCCTTGGGATCATGCAAACCATATTTTGAAATTCATATTCTAGATAAACATTCATAACGCATTAAGACTAAAGATAGATCCCTGATGACATTTATGTATTTTATTGGACAAATTTTAGCTATGGAGTTAATGATCTCTAACTATAATGTGGCATAAACATTCCCCGTAAGAACATATAAAGATAGAATGTGTGTCGACAATCAATAAATTTTTTACAGGTATTAGAGTAGTACACCTCGTGTTCCCTTATATTCAATTATAATATCATGTTAGTGGAACACTATAGACCACTAATGATGGTGAAAATGATTCCATCAATATAAAACCACCTTTAATATCCCCATGACTATAATTAAACTTCCTATTTTTCCCATGTACACCAATAAAACTACCACTGAGAGGAAGAGGACAACCCAATGAGCCATTATTACCCACTATATTCATCATTTCCAATGTTTTTCCAATATTACATGTCAATATAGGGTGTTATATTGAACATATAATCTAATGACCAAATATCTGGTAACAAATCCTCTAGGTATTTCTAATAACATTGATGATCATTCATCACAACCACCTAAGAAAATTGAATCATCTCTATAAAATGATTTGGGTATTCCAACCTTGAATAACCCCCATATAGTGTGGATAAAGAACTCTAGAATATTTTCCATCATTAGATACTTTGTAGAGATCCACTAAAAGAAGAATTTATAAAAATCTTTATAATTTATGCCCATGTGCGGATCTTCATGCATGATTGAATCACACCATCACCTGATGAGATCCTTGAGTCAGAACACCACACACATTAATATGATATAATTAGGTGCATTCAGGTATTGAAAGACCTATTAAATATTATTTATCTAGTCCTCCAACTATTTATTTTCATTCATAACCCTAAATGATAGGGATATATTGTGAAACCTCTCCTGGTAACTATCCATGTATCCTAAAACTCTTAATTAGGAAACATCAGCTTGGTATTGCACTCTTGGTACATTTTTAGTCTAATGAATGAACTAAAAGATGGATAGAAACTATAATATTATAATAAAATGACATTTTATCATGAGGATCATCATTTACACCATCCTAAAGAAAATTTAAAAGACATCCCATATGAATGTTTAAATCTTAATGAAATAGAATAAAGTTTTCTATCCAAGAGATAATACCTGTTTATCCTAGAATACTATATTAAGAAACTTAGATTAAAAACCAAAACTATAACACCTAAGAAACAAATGAGAAGGTTCCATGGTAACATCATGTCTTGTAATGGAAATCATTTACTATTAACTTACCATGACATACCTCAACTTCCTTGACAATACAACCTCATATCTACCATATGTCCAAATCGATGGACTATTGATGGGAAAATCCATTGAAATAAATTTTTTAACAAATGACCTATGTCGCACAACAAAATACTACATGACATGAATTTCTATATACATAGTCTGTGTTCCTGGTCCCCATGAGATAGTAACAAACACAAAATTATCTAACAAAAACTATGTGTAAGGATTTCACACAACCTGATATAATATATATAGAATATATACATAATAAAGGAAAAAAGTTATGAGAATATAGAAATAATATATTCCAAATTAAAAGGGAAACATCAGTAGTGATTCAACTAAATATTTAAATAAATCCAAATTTATATTTCCAAAAAAAGGAATTAAGAAAATACAACTGAAAACCACTACAACATGAAATTTTTAGAAAATAATCCACCATATCACCACTAGATACCAATAAATATTTGATATAAACCATTATGTATCATGGTAATTCATTTCATATTAGTACATAAAAAGAAAATACTAGGTTTATACACCATTGGAGGGGTAAGCAATGTGAAAGCTAAACAATATCATTTTGGTACCACCCAGATGTTCCATATAATGTCACTATACAACACTAATCATATGATAAATTTAATGAAAACATGACATGTTTATAATTCAATGATTTTTATATTAAAATAATTTTATTTAATTTCCCTTTTTCATAGTTTGAAAAAAAATATGTATGACATTTTCAAAAGGTAATTTCCAATGTCTATCTTCATTATTCAAAGAATTTATATCAAATCCAAAATAGTATAATCCCATAAACAATGGTAAAATATATTATGGATAGTATACACTCAGAAATTAATGGACTTTAATACATAAATAAAAATTTTGCATACAAAAATCCACTGGGACTGGTTCATCAAGGCCGAAGGAACATAGGAACACCCAGAAAATTAATTCATACTACCATTTCAATCATGTTACTATATCTAAATTAATCATGATCAAGGAATGTAAGAGTACCCTATAAATGGAACTCCCATACAGTATCAAAAACAAGATCCCCAATACCACACATTATTCCATATAACCAAGACTCTCACATGTGTTATACATAAAATCATATTGAAAGTGTTTTTCAAATATTATAATTCACATCTCTATTTTCATTCTAAAAAACATTATTTGAAAATGAATTAAAATTCATTTAAAAATTAATTAAAAACTATCTTTTTGCCAAAATGGGTGGAATACTATAAATTCTAAGATGACACATTTACACACATAAATAAACCACCACCAATTCATTCTATAAGATTTATTAACAATTTATATAACCATGATAAATTAGGGTTTATCCCATATATTTTAGATATAGAAATCCATATTTAAAACACCAGTCATATGCTACCAGTACTGGGATCCATCAAAATTGGAGGATCAATTGAAAACAAATAGAGGACCTATCATTGATTCCGACTTCTAATAATTTAATAATATATGAAAAATGGTTAGTGGTGATAATAGATTAAACATACATCAATGAACTCACATGACACACTACAATCAATACAATTTATGGCCCTTGGAGATGATCACATGACTGATCTTGAGGGGATCAACAAAACATTATTTTGTGACTATAAATCTATTCAACATAGTGAAACAAAATGAAGAAATCCATGAAACATGAATATAATAAAATATAGGTAACATTTAATGATAGATAATAAATGAATCCAAGCTAGAGATCGATCTTCAAATGAATGATCTTAAAATTTAATATATCACCAAAAATCTCATTGGTGAATCCTACAGTTTGTGGTATATAGAAACAAATAAAATTAATTTGGGGTTACCCATGTGGAGTGGGAACATAATAAAATAAGTATTTTTTTGTTTCCAATCTCATTTTTTCAAAAGTGAATCTCTAATAATTCATCTATGTTTAAAAAAGTCACATTTGGTTAATTAATCTCGAATGACACATTAATGATATAAAATTGTTCTTAGGGCATAAAATCATTTCCCATAATTTAAATAATTCATGGATTGTTCCAATTGGATAATATAAATAATAAATTATGTATTTATGGAATAAATTCCCATTATATAATTTCCCTAGTAGATAACACTATAAAAAATCATAGAACATATCCAACACCCTATGAACCTAAAAAACAAACCCTAAAACATTGTAATGGAGTGTACCTTCTATCTATTATTTAAAATTATTTTTCTTTTCTACAATTTATTTAATAAAATATCTCTACACACACAGACTATTTTATATACTTCGAATCTCTTTTAACATTTTATTCTTCTAAAAATATATTTTTTATCTTATTTATTAATTTACATTGAGAAAATTACTGAAATTACATTGTTAAATCTTAGCAAGTGTGGATAATATTTTAACTATTTTATTAAATGGTATGAACACATTTTTTTATAAAAACTATGTGTTAATGTTTTATTCTTTTCTTTTGGGACTTGTGGTATACAAGTTTCTCCAGAAATCATCAATATTGTTTTTGTTTTAATTATTTTAATATATATTTCTTAATTACATGAATATTCATTGATATTTACATGTGATTTGAGGGAAGTGATCCTTAATATCATATACTAAATTTTTTTTCTATGCAATATGGTTATTTGATAGAATATTATTTTTAAATAATTTTAAATAATATAATTATTCTTAGATCATTTGAAACATATTTGGTGTTTACTTCAAACTACTTTTTTAATCATTTCAAATGAATCATATTTTACGGGAGGGTTTTTTATAACATTTCATTTGGATGAATTTATTTTTACAAGTCATGTTTATAAAAATACTAAGGATTTATATCTGGAGAGGGAGATTGCGTGTTATTTTGAATATTGGAATCACGTTTCTAAGTTATTTATTATTAGTGGTGGATTTCTTATTAATGAATTATGGTTCTATTGATGAATAATTTTTCTATTCTTCATTATTTATGTAAATGGTGTCGTTAAATTAACTAGTGGTGGAGAAAATATTTTTTTCTTCCTAATTCATATGTTTTATTATTTTATGGGGGGAATATGATTGCATGACCCTTGTAGTTATGTTTTAATCTATTATATGAGATTTATTTCAAATATTTTAGTTTATTTTATACTAAATTTTATAGTATTCTTCTTTATTCTTATTTCTTAATTTTTAATTAATATACTCCTCGAGATCATATAATTCTTGTCCATATAGAAAGGGAGGAAGGTTCCTTATATATTTGAGTTTCATAATTTTTAAGAAGCATGAGAATGATGTCTCCCTGCATAGAATTCTATTTATGTGTTTTAAAATTATAAAATCTTTAATTTATTATTATCTTTTATTTATACTCTAATTATATTAATCATTTATAAATATATTATTCAAGAATTGTTTTTTAAATCTCAAATTATATAATTTATATTTTTCTATGTACAAGTCACTAATTTATTAAATTATACTGTATTAATTATTGTGTTTATTTATTTTATAATTATCATAATTTTTATTAAAATTCATCTTATATAAACGAATCAAATGTAGATAAATCATATTGAAATAGCTCATATGGAAATAAATGTTTCATAAAATGTTAAATTTTACTTCTACACTCAGAATATAATTGAAATGAAATTATTATTTTATTCCTATGAATTTAATATGAGTTCCATGGTTGGCATGGGAGTTTCAAGACTACTTTTTAAACTATTTATCTATTAAAATTTCATATTTTTTATTTTTATATTTTGGATAAAAATTTAAGAATTGAAATAAATTTCACAAATGAACTTTTCATAAGGGCAATAAAACATTTCATAAGTATATTTGGAGTTATCACTATAATATATTTGTAATATATGTTTTTTATAGAAAATTACTTAATGATTTTGTAATGTAAAATGCTTCATATAATAATGTTCGTTGGAATATTTTTAATAAAACCAAATTGAGAAAGCACACATATAACATGAATTTGGAATTAAAATTGAAAACCTATTATTTATATTACATGAAATATAGAGAAACATTTATGATAAATGATAAAGAATAATGAACGTGTTTCAAGGGTATAGAGGTCCCACTTCAAACAATCTATAACTCATAAAAAGACAAATGGAATTGTATGGAACATACAATTACAAATACGCATGTACTTGATTACGACATCCCATATATACTTGATGTATTAAATTTTTTAAAAACACATCCTATCAAATGATTGAATCTATATTTTATAATATGTAAAAAAAATCTTACTGTAACTCAATATTATTGAAGGAAGATCTCACAACATACAATACAATACTAAAAACTCTATTGAGTCAACTCATACATGAATTAATAACATGTTATAATAAAATATTCAAATATGAAGGAGGATGAATAGATTATACACCACAATGTGACATGATTTTATTTGATACACTTGATAAGATTCCTAAGGACTAATTAAATTATGAAGTCACTAATAAGGAATATATGAATGTATTTCTACAAGAATTCGGATATTGTTTTTATAAATAATATTATTTTATCAAAATTTATTGGTTGAAAATTATATTATGATTTATGGATTATAGAAGTTAGATTATTATTGGAGGTTATAGTTTTTTATCAAATTCATATATCATTTTTATTTCATAAAATGTATCATGTGTTGAAATCATGCATATAATGTGGGATGGTATTTATTCAAAATAAAATTTCTTAATTTCATATGGTTGTGATCCTTTTATTGGGAAAATGTTTTATAAATATTTTAATAGGGATTATAATAGAAATATTCTTTATAACCAAATAGATTATTTTATTATTCAAATGTTATAATAATGATATTATTACTGTAGAATAAAAATGAACATATTTGAAGAAGAAATAATGAAATGTTTATGCTATATATAATGAGAGATTTATTAAAATAAGGTAAATTAATCATTTACAATTATTGAATATGAAGGAAGAAGATGCAAAAAATAAAAATATTTCTTTTATTATATATATTCATATTAAGAATGGAGGAATATATATATATATATATATATGAAAATTACAACTACATTTTTATTAATATACAGTTATGAATTAATGTAGATGAATAAAAATGAACGAGTGATGAATAATGTTTTAAACACATTGGAAATCATTCACCCACAAGGATTACACCAAAGAAGATATCCCTTGAGGAATTTATTGCATATATCTTTTTTATTATATTACTTTTCATTATATGGTGTCGTCAAAGGATATTTTAAATATTAGTTTCATTGAAAGAAGGTGCATAATACATAAGCTGTTAAATATTACTAAAAGTCCAAATGTTGAATCATTCAAGGGTAAACCTGAATTTACATTTCATTTATCTCATATCTTGGGCTCATAAATCCAAGGAAAGGGATGAATTTGAAGCCCTATATGGGAATAAGAAAGATATGTATATAATAAATGATCTTTGATGATATCAAAATGAACATTAGGCATAAAAAAGACATGACAATGATGTATATCATAATAATAAGAACATGAATCATAACATGAAAATTTCTCTATGACATATAAGTGAGATATTTGTAAGAATACCACCAAAGTTTATCACTAAGTTATTATAAATGAAAATTAACAAGGATATTCCTTAAGGTATAATAAAATAGTTCATCTATAGAGATTAAATTATTTTCCTAAGGAATTGTATTTCTATCAAGGATCACCCTTGATATGTATTAAATAATTATATACACATAGATAAAAATAATTCATATAATTAATAACCCATGGATAAAAATAATAGCATTCTTATCAAAATAAAGGTGTACAAAAGTGCACAAAAACACGATCATTACATCATCTTTAACCTCGATAAATGAAATATTTGTTTCATGTTTATAAATTCATGAATCAATAAGCCTTTTTTAAATCTAGTTGAATTCTTATTGAAATGAAAAGGTTTTTGGGAAATCTAATAAACTGCAAAAGAGAGTACCTCATGTTAAATAAGAAAATTTTTGAATTAAATTTATTGGTATGATGGGGATAAGGCTGGTAGATAAAAGTTTAAAATAATTGAAAAAGAAGTACCCACAATGATAAAATAATTTTTTTAAATTAATTGAATAATTATAAGTGGTAAAAAATAAATAGTCTTTGAAAAATATAAAACATAATTAAAAAAAACTTGACTGCTAAATGGAAATTTATATTTCCCTATCCTTGGAGAGTTTCTCATGGATATTGAGGAACATAACATTGGATTCTTGAAGAAAACTCGAAGTGAATAATTGGGAGGTAAAACCCCAAAAAAATCATGCCGGATGGATAGTCAGTGAAGTTAAAGGGAGAAATGGTTGAGTATTTACATAAAAATAGGTGTAATTGATTAATAATTTCCAAATATAGGTCTTCAAAAATTAGAGTGTGGAAAATGAAAATCCATTGAGAATCCATGATATTTTCCCTTGGTTTTAGAAGATTAGATCAAAATTTATGTTATTTTATCCCAATAGAATTGAGAATAATTTTTCGTTTCTTCATTTTTCATGAAACAATAATGCTTCCAAAAAGTACTATTTTTATGTTAATGTATCCATTTTAGACATTAGAATGTAACATATAGGTTTTTGGAATTGATTATAATATATTAATATAATTAAAATTAATAAAATAACATATTTTAAGTTATGGATTCTATTTAATTAATTAAAAAATCATTATTAAATTTATATAATGTAATTAAATATACTAAAAACACAAATATGTATTTTACTACTCAAATAGTAGTCAGTGTATTCAGGAATGTTCCCATAAATTCACCCTAATCTAATATCAATGTTCTAACATCAAATAGGATGATCATTTTATGAGAAAACACACACATATATATATATATATGTAAATTATTTTTAATAATTAAATTTAAAAATCATTTTTGGTTTTAAAATAGTTTTTTCAAGGCACAATCAAATTTCTAATAGATAAAAAAATTTCATGGGGAATTATAAAATTATTTTATATTTTATATTTTAATAAGATTATTGAAAAAGTCTATTATATTATTAAAGTATCCATAATACAAGTGTATATTAAATGAATGTATAATTTTTTTTAGAATAATACAATTATGTTTTATTTTTGTTTAAAAATAAAATTATAAAATTAATTTAAATTAGACATATATATATGATTATAAAAAAAATTATAAACAATTTATTGAATAAACATTTGAATTATATAAAGGAAGTTATAATTTATGAAATTAAGGGAAGGGTGTGTAACCCCTTCTTACACATGCATGTACCCTAAGGGTAAGGTGTGAGATGGTGGTCGTTTCATGTGGTGGATCTTCTAACATTGATTGAGTGGTAAGATACAATAATTTGACCTTATAACATATGATATTTTATTCATGATAAACTTTCTGAATACAATATTTTCCTTCCTTAAGTGAGAACCACAGTGACGATACCTCCCTCATATATACTATCAAATGGGCTTCAATCAAAACTACTCTACTAGTTGAGGCCTCCACCTTGTCTCGTTTTGAGCCCCTCTTCCGAGAGGGATGCCCTCCGCAAGGCCTAAGGGAATTCATGAAGGAAGGGGATCCCCAAGGGGACCCAAGAAGTCACAGAGAATTTATGGGTTGTGAAACACCCACCCTGTACACGTGATCCACATGCCAAGGTAGGGTCACTGTACTTCAGGAAGCACATTGCTTAGCGACACTTTACTTCGCGATACACCTAAGATCCGCGAGGAAGTGATCTGTGAATACCCTTCCACTTCGAGAAGCACCTCCCATTCGCATCTCCTAGCCATGATAAGGGTAAGGCACCCCACTTCGTGAAGCACCCCTCTTCGCAAGTGCCCTCTACTTCACAAAGAAACCATGTTCCACAAGGCCCCTACCTATGGACCCCTCTACTTGGAAATTCCTTTTCCCATGCTACCGTCCAGGTTTGCATGATGTGATTTCACTGTCCCCTATACAATACTACCCTTAGAGTTGCATCGACTAATGCTTCTTCGTATAGGCATGCTAACGACCATCACTTCTTTTCATAGCCACGCTAACGTGGACCCCTCGATGGTTCGCTATACGACCCCCTTCTACACGACATTGTTGGTACCTTCCCCCCCCCTCACAAGGAGTAGAGGGTACTGGTTATGTAAGTCCTAGGTGTGTGGAGTTAACCCACCTCATCTGAGCTGCAGAACTTTAAACTGCCAATCACCTCGTCCTCAACACATGACGTTAAACTGTGACCTGGTCCCGTGCCTCGCACGCAGCGTCCCCCCAGCTTGGACATTCTTTACACCGCCCATCTTCACAAGGATGGGATCACCCCCCCCCACATGGGATGCTATCCTCCTTCTAGGAGTGGCGTTTTTCCGTGGGGAAGGGCAACCTCCTTGGTGTAAGCCCCCTATCCCCTCTTGCGGAAGGTAGCACTCATGCACCTCCGTACTTCCTCACCACCAAGACCAGTGGAGGGCGTGATAGGGAATGAGGAACCTCCATTCTTCGGTCCCGAATCCCTCTCCCTCTGCACTTTGTCGCCCGTGGGCCTCCATCCTTGAGTATGTCCAAATACCATGGGCCGCCTAACGCGTAAGCCCCTCTTCACATCCCACGGACGCACCCTTCACAACGTGATCGTCGGGTCTCTGCAACCTCTTTTTTCTCACACCGAGCATGAATCTCGTGGGAATAGAGTGAGCACCGACCATGACACACCCTAGGACACCTCAGAGTGTAATCTCCAAAAGGCCCTCGTCTCACACAATGTTAAACTACACACCCGAACTATGAGGACTTTGATGCATGTCAAGGCATGGTATGCAAGAAGCATCTATGAGGTCCAAGCCCACCACCATTGGACGCCATGGTTCACATTCATGTCGGTTCGCTGGAAAATCCCCACCTAAACTATGTGGTCTTTGATCCATGTCAAGGCATGGTACGTAGGAAGCCTCGATGAGGTTCAAGCTCACCACCTGGTCGTTCCGACCTCCTTCACGGATGTTCACACCCATCCTGCATGATGTTAAACTGTATTCTACCCCACCCGAACTATGAGGACATTGATCCATGTCAAGGCATGGTACGTAGGATGCCTCCCTGAGGTTCAAGATGATCATCCATCAGACCAAGGTCCTTCTTTATGTCGGTTTTACAACACCCTCATCCCTTCTAAACAATGGGTTCTTTGATCCATGTCAATCCATGGTATGTAGGAAGCCTCAATGATGGTCAAGCCCAACACCCAATGGAACAAGATCCCCTTTAATGTCGGTTCTCTGACACGCCCTTATCCCACATGACTTTAAACAACATCCCAATCCAGTGGTAAACCGTTATGATCCCGCCACCTAGTTGTTCCGACATCCCTTCTTGTCAGTTCAACATCCCCTTTTCAACCCGAACTACGAGGACATTGATCCATGTCAAGGCATGATACGTAGGAAGCCTCTCTGTGGATCAATCCCACCACCCATTGGTCACACATACCCACTATTCATGTCGGTTCTCACAAATCAAACTACGCGGACTTTGATTCCCTACCATGGGGATATGTAGGATGTCTCTTCCAGTCTCAATCCCATCACCACCGTTATCTCCACGATGGCCCCATTTCCTTCCCCCTCTACTCCACTCAACTTTCCATTATCCAACCTGATTCTTACCTAGGCCACCAAGTCCCGGTGAGATCATTCCACCTCACTCCCCTCCATAGCATTCGAGAGGCCTCCCGTGTACTGGCCCCAATATTGGTGTTCCCTCAAGGGGGTTCCTCAATCTGATCCACCATCATCGGTGTTCTGATCACTCCAACCCATCTCCGTTGGACATTAAACTTGCGGGACCCCCTATGTTAAACACGCGAAGCTGAGGAAAACCTCAGATACATGCCTATGGCATATGATTCCATGCGCTCGATGTAGGATGCATCAGGATTATGCGCCCTCAAGAAGCCCTATAATAAGGGACAAAATACAGAAATGCCAATTCCTCGGCGTTTTGACACGTTAATGATGCGACGACATGACTACTCCCCCAACTGAAGGTTGCTGTGATGACCGGACCCCTTGGAAGGTCTTGACAGAAGCAATGTAATTAATTGGAAACCATGGTAACATGGCACAGGGAAGAGTTTCATGAACAACGTATTAAATCTATGAGGGAGACTCGTACTAGGTGATGCGTTTTGAGGGGGAATCCATGGAAGAAAGAACCGACATCGCATCATACCGCTCTCGATCAAGGAGTAAACATCCCTGAATAAGGAATGGATGTCACCCGCCTTAGGAAAGAGGGAATGCGGGGCAACAAAGGACACTCTAACGTCCCCCATGGACGGACGGACGTGCCCTGGAGAAAGAGTTGGAAACATAGATTTGTGGTCATTAAAACATGATTAATACATGATGAGTCCAATAATCTCACCCTTTTTTATGATCACAAATCATGTATAGTTAATGTTTAAATTAGATGCAACTATATAGAAAATAACAGAAATAACAGATAGAAACATCTCCCCCTTTTGGGATTATCAAAAATTCCAAAGAAGAGAGGAAAAACAATGCACATTTCATTAAGAGTAAATATAGTGGAGTCCAAAATCATGAGAAATACAAAAGAATAATGGAATCCCCATGAAAAATTAGTAAGCACTGGTATTCTTCAGAGACAGGCCTTCTATTTTCCTTTATCATCAACAGAAGAGGAAGCCATAGGGGTAGTGGTTGATGTTGATAAAGCAAGAGATGTGGTAGATAAATATGGTAATGGGTGACCTTCAAAGACTAAGGGAGCCAATGTAGGAGCAGCAGAAGATCTAGGAAGTTGCTGATTAAGAATCACAGGCCTGATATGACTGATATCTAGGCCAACAGACATGGTAGTTGAGGCTAAGGCAGAGGTGAAGGTAGGTCGCCCAGATCTAAGAGGTGCTGCCGCTAAAGAAACAATTGATGTACTCTAGACATGAAGATAAGGTCTCAGGATTTTGATGAAGTCTCCAATAATCTCCCCACCATACTACATGGATTTTTCAAAGTCATATTTGTTTTCAATAAACTTTTCCAAAAATTGGGTAAACTCGGTTAGCTTATGAACATGGGTTTTGAAGTCTTCAGTCACAGGAGGAATTCGCAAATTCTCTACAAGGTATTTGAATTGGTTAGCCATATCAGTCTTGCAGAAAATTCCATTGAAATAAAAATCCACATTCTTTAAAATCTCCTCCTGGGCATCATTTGAAATCATGGATTGAATTTGTACAAGGTCAAGAACTCTATAACTGTTCTTGACAACTTTAGAGAACGATGGCACATTAAATCCACTGAAAGAATTCTAAAGTTCTTCTTTGACTATAGATCTAAGAAAAGTATAGTCCAAAAATTTTGTAGAGGATTGACCAGAGGAATTAGATGCTTTGACAGCTTTGGCCAGAGATTTGAGTTGATTTATTACCTTTTGATGACAACCAGTGTACTCATCAGTGATTTTATTAAGGTTCACCACAAGCTCTCTCATGCCCTTCATCATCTGTTTGTGAATTTTCACAATCTTTTCATCGAAGGATGCCAGATAAGGGTGAATCTGAGACACAAAATCTTGAGAGATTTGAGAAACAGTGGGTTCTAGAGGTGCAGTAGTAGGATCTGATCTCGAATATAGCTCTTTCTGCATGTCTTCAAACATGCTTCTCAGGGTTGTGACTTCATTACTGAGCAACATATTTTCAACTTGTACTTCTTGAATCTCATGAAGCATATCATGTTGAATTTTCCAAATAATATTTTCCAACAATAGTGAGGAATCTCTCTCACTCAAATTTGTCACAGCACAAGGTTGGGAGTTCAAAAGTTTCTCAACACTAGATAAAAGAGTATCTCCAAATTCTATTAAATCATCCTTACTGAAAAAGGACCAATGTTCAGGTAATGGTTCGAGTGTAGGAATTGGTACAGGTTTAGGTTCCTTCTCAGGTGAAATGGTTGTGATTTATTTCAACTGAAACAGGGATGAAATATAAATCCCAGTTGCAGTAACCTGCTGAGCCTCACTCACATCATAAAAACAAGGAAATTTAATCTGAATGTCTACAGGACTTGACTCAGTTGGATGTGATGTTTCACAAGACTCATGATTTGGGATTTTCACCCCCTCAATAGGTGCTTCCTTATCATGATTGAGAGATGCAAGATCTTGGACTAAAACCACAACTTCTTCTCTATCTACCTCATTCATTTCTTGTCGAGCCAGTATAAAGGCCATCTCCATCCTCTCTTCAACAGAGGGTATGATTTAAAAAATAGATTGTTCCTTGGGGAGTTCTTACGGATTTCCTTCTTGCAGAGTAGGGGTTCTTCTACTATAGGATCTTCCATGACTTGCTTCTCAGATTCTATGAGAACTGATTCTTTTTCATCCTCGGGTTGGATTTATAGATAGACATCTTTATTAGGGGTAGTAACTTATTCTTCAAGAACAACATGAGGAACAATAGTCCTTTCTTCCTCAACAATAATTGCTTCCCTATGTGGTACTTCAGCCTCTTCATCCATTTCTTCTAAATAATTAACAATTTCATTTGGTTCCAAACCAGGATAAGAAATGTCTTTCGGCCTTGATGGGTAATCCACAAGATTAAACTTCGCATAAACCTTATCATTATCTTCCACGCATTCCTTTTCCAAGGATTCCAGTTTATCTTCATACTCTTGATGGTGGTATTAGGGAGATAGTATTCACAGTCTATAAGCACTTCTTCATTAGGTCCAACTAAACCTTTTTCAACAATCATGGTTGATTTCAACCAAGAATAGAATAGAGAAGTAGACTTGGATGTAACCTTGATCAACTCACACATATAGTGAATGATGTAATTGAACAGGTTGATCTTATGTCCATTTTTTATAAGATGAATAAAAACACATCTTGATACTTCAACACAAAAAAATAAACTTTTCTTGGACTAAATACATTTTGAACAAATGTAAACAGAAGTCTTGTTTCTCTGTCTAGTTCAGCAGCGATGGGCCTTCTCTTGGTGCAATTTCTGGTTTGGGTTTTCAGATCATCTTCAAAATAAATGAAATCAGTTAAAGGAGGTCCTCTCTGATAATCCTCACATATACCTTCATGAGGTATCCTATGGCATGCAGCCTATAACATTGAAGAGAAGGATCATTTTTTTCCATTAATCCAGCTCCTCAAAACATAACTTTCACCTTAATCGAAGGAGAACTACAGGTTCTGGTAGAACTGATCCACTAACCTCAGATAGATGGAACTATTTTCCCTTTAGAACCATTATAACCAACCTTGTTCTATTAATACTTTAAAGACCATAGATTTTTTAGAAATAATCCCTTCGGGGAACATTTCTTTCTTAGGTAAAACACTTCGATTTACCAAATTCGGATTTAAAGGTCCTTTGGGTGTCATCTTAGGTGAAATATTCTTCTTCTTCGGGCTGCGCTTCTTAGGTGTGGATGATGACAGATGTTTCATTCTTGGCATCCACTGAAAGTTCAAGAGAGAGATAGAGAAGGGGTTGCAAGGATGAAAGGGTTCAAAAGGAGAGAAATTACGAGTGAAGAACTGAGTGAAACTCTTTGTTTTATCATTTATGAATGCCTATCGTCACAAAAATAAAAACATGGGGAAGTAAAAGAGGTGAAATAATAATTACCGTGATTATGGTTTAATGAAAATCATAAATATTTTTCACAGTGAGACCGTGAGTGGTTGTTAATGGTGATATAGTAAGTGGTCGTCATGGTGAGATAGTATGTGGTCATCACGGTGAGGCAGTGAGTGAACTTTTCAGTACTCATTATGGTGAGATGGTAAATGTCAGACCGTATGTACAAAGTGTTAACGGTGAGACTGTAAACATGAGAGATAGTAACTGAGAAACCGTAATCTTAAAATATTAAAGTAAATTGTAGTAAAATGTTGAATGGTAAGACAAGTAAGATATCTATTTGAGATTTATCATGAAAGATCTTATATGATGTAGTCTATTATCTCAGAATTTAATGGTTTAGTGAATATATCAGCAAGTTGATATTCAGTACCAATGAATTCCAAGGTGATATCACCTTTTTTATAATGATCTCTCAAAAAATTATGTCTAACATCAATATGTTTTGTCCTAGAATGTGAAACATAATTTTTTGAGATGTCAATAGCACTTGTGTTTTCACAATTTAATGGTACATGTCTGAATTGATATCCATAATCTAGTAAAGTGTGTTTCATCCACAAAATTTGTGTACAACAACTGCCAGCAACAATGTATTCAACTTCTGTAGTAGATAATGCAACATAATTTTCCTTCTTACTACACCTTGATACGAGTGACTTCCCTAAAAGGTAATATTTTCTAGAGGTGCTCTTTCTATCTAATTTATAGCCACCGAAGTCAGCATCAGAATAAATAACTTGTTCAAATGATTATCCTTTAGGATAGAAAAGTCCTAGATTGGGTGTGTGCTTGATGTATTTGAAAATTCTCTTTACAAAATTTAAATGAGATTCTTTAAGATTTTCTTGAAAACAAGCCCACATACACACACTAAACATAATGTCTGGATGGCTAGTAGTTAAGTAGAGTAAACGTCCCATCACTCCTCTATAAGAGGGTTGATCAACAGACATTCCATATTCATCATGATCTAACTTACATGTGGTACTCATGGGAGTGTCACTACTTTTAGTGATATCCAATCCAAAATATTTTAGAAGTTATCTAGTGTATTTACATTGGTTTAAAACAATTGCATAATTATTTTGAATTTTTTGAAATCTACGAAAAAAATTTAGTTCTCCCATTAAACTCATTTAAAATTCATTTTGCAACATTTTATAAAAATCAATACATAATGAATTTTTTAATGATCCAAAAATAATATCATCTACATATATTTGAACAACTAAAACATCACTAGATAGTCGTTTTTAAAGAGTTTATGATAAGCTATTACTTTTGTAAAACCTTTGGAAATTAGAAAAGTACTCAATCTGTCTTTCTAAGCTCATGGAGCATGCTTTAAACCATATAAAGCTGTTGATCATTTGAAAATATGATTTGGAAAATAAAGATTTGTAAATACAGGGGGTTGTTCAACAAATACGTCCTCGGCTATATACCCATTTAAGAATGCACTCTTAACATCCATTTGATATAGTTTAAAATTCCAATGTGTAAAATAGGCAAGTAGGATTCTGATGGCTTCATGTATGGCTATTGGAGAAAAGGTCTCCTCATAGTCAATTGCATCTTCTTGACTATAGCCTTGTGCAACTAATCTGGCCTTGTTCCTAACAATATTTTCATCTTCATCTTCCTTATTTCTAAACTCCGATTAAGTGCCTATGATGAATGTGTCATTGGGTATTTCAATAAGTTTCCAAACATTGTTTCTTTCAAACTGATTATGTTCTTCATGCATAGACATTACCAAATATTCATCATTGATGGCTTCATCAATGTTTTTTGGATCAAATTGTGATAAGAAGGCTTGATGTTCAACCTGATTTCTAAGATAATCTCTAGTTTGTGTTCCATTTTTTAAGTCTCCTACAACAACATCTAAGGGATAGTTTTTAAGGGTTCTATCCTTTCTAGAAAAAGAGGGACCAATGATTTCATGTTCATCAACAGATTCATGTTCATTATGGATCGATTGTAGAGAATTTCAAGTATTAGAAGTTTTCATAGATTCTATCATAGAGGGATTTGAGGATTTTCAGTTGATGATCAGATTTGATAAATCATCCTCCAGATTTTCTAGGATGGTTCTAGGCTCATGTGGATCTATTTCATCAAACTTGATATGAACATATACTTCCACACATTTATTTCTCTTATTGAATACTCTATAAGCTTTTCATAAAATTGAATAACCTATGAAAATTCCTTAAACACTTTTGGATGTAAATTTTTCAAGATTATCCATAGTGTCGAGAATAAAGACTTTGAAACCAAAAAATATAATGTCATTATCCTTAAGCTTCCTATTATTCTATATTTCATATAGATCCTTTTCAAGAATTGGTCTAATCAAGTCTCTATTGATTATATAGTATGTTGTATTAACCGCTATAGCCCAAAAGTAAATGGTTATGTCATATTCACAAAGCATTGTTCTAGAAATTTCTTGTAGGGTTCTATTTCTTCTTTCTACAACACCATTCTATTTAGGTGTTCTAGGGGCATAGAAATTGTGAATATAACCATTTTGTGAGGAAAATGATTCAGAATCTTGATTTTCAAACTCACAACCATGATCACTTATTAAAGATTTAATTCTAAGGCCAATAATACTTTTGACAAATGTAGCATACTTAGTAAAATAAGAGCAGGCTTCACTTTTGTGAGCCATGAAGAGGGTCCAGGTATATATTGAGAAATCATCTACCAGAACATAAACATAGTTCTTCACATTTAAACTAGAAACTCTAGATGGTCCCAAAAAATCCTTGTGAACCAACTCGAGAGGTTGAGAAGTAGAAACTTATCTCTTTGTTTTGAAAGAAATGTTTTACTGTTTTCCCTTTTGACAAGGATTACATACTTTATCATGTGGAAACTCATGTTGGGTAAGTCTTTAACTAGGTATTTTATAGTTATCTTTCTAAGGGAGTAAACATTACAGTGTCCCAGTATCATATGCTAGAGCCAAGATTCTTTATAAAATACACTTAAGCATAAAACATTTTGAGAAGCTACGGAATCTAAATTAACAGAATAAATGTTCTCCTTCCCTGATGTAGACAATACTAATTCATCTTTAGAATTAAAGACATTACATGCATCATTTTAAAATTTAACATGATATCCATCATCGCATAATTGTGAGATACTAAGTAGATGATATTTTAAGCCATTAACACACAATACATTAGAAATTAAAATCGAATCAGAGTTACCAATCTCTCCTACGACAATGATTTTTTCCTTTGGCATTGTCACCTAAAGTGACAAGTCCTCCATCTGATTTTATCAGGTTCTTGAAGCATGATTAGTCTCCTATCATGTTCCTTGAGAATCAACTGTCCAATTACCATAAATTTTTGTTGGAGATCTTTAAGCATCATTCCTACAACATGATCAAGAAAAGACAGATTTTGGTACCCATACTTGTTTGGGTCTAGTAACATTAGTAAGAAGTTGTTTTGGAACCCATATCTATCTCATAGGTTTCCTATAAGAATTATTTAAATTATTTGAAAAATAAATTGTATTTGGTCCAAAAAAAACTGGAAATATTAGAATATGTATCAAGACATGAGCTAGTTGAGTTGTGTCCAGAACTGGGAACACAACTATATGTCCTAGACCTTGAAACAAAATTTTTTCTACCAAGGTTTCTTTTACCAGGTTGATTTCCAATGCCATTATTGTATTTAGGGGAAATTTTTTTTCATAGAATTTGGGTAAGGGTATTTTTCCCATTAGTAAACTTTTCTAACTCCCTTTTTAATTGCACTTTTGACATTTTTAATTCATTTTTTTATTTGTGCAGTTGAGAATTTTTCTTCTTTTCAATAATGAGTCCAGATTTAAGATTTGTAGTGAGAGCATGTTGTTTCTTCAATGATTTATATTTATCTTTTAATTTAGTGCATTTCTCTTCAAGCATGTTACAATATTCAAACATTTCTTTATTAGTCATATTTTCAGAGTCACTTTCCTCTTCAGAATTGTATGAATTGTGTACAGAAGAGTTCAATGTTACCTCAGATGTGTTTGTCATAAAAAACATATTGGCTTTGTTATCCTATTCATCATGTGATGTCTCTGAGTCACTTGAACTATCCTCAGAGGCACTCCATGTTGCATTCATTGAATTTTTTTTACTTCTTTTCCTTTTCCTTATATTTCTTCTTATAATTGAGGTTTGGACAGTTAGCATTTATATATCCTTTGCACTTAAATTCATAGCATACAATTTCATATGTTTTGTCACTTCTTTTCGATTCCTTTTTCCAGTTTCCTTTTGGATTATAATTGCACATGAAGTTAGGCTTTCTGAAAAAGTTGTTCTTTTGTAAAATCGTTTGAATCTCCTGACTAGTTGAGCCACATCCACATCACTGTGAGGTGATTATTGTTCAGTGGTGGAGCTTTCTACCAAAGCATCCAGTTTCCCTTTTTCTTTGTGCATTGAGAAGGTGGTCTTGAATGCAACATATTTATTCTTTTGTTCATCATACTCTTTTTTTTACCTTCATCTCTTCCTCATACATCATCAGTTTCACAATGAGTTATTTTATAGGTAGCTTTCTGATATCGCATGATTCTCTAATAGAGACAGAGGTTCCCCTCCATCTATCAGGTAGACACCAAAGTATTCTCATGATCTATTCTTTGGCAGTGACTTATCTTATAAGAGAAATAATTGTGTTGACAATATCATTGAACCTGAGATACATGTCACAAATAGGCTCATCAGGTCTCATTTTAAAATTATCATATTTTATAGTATATGTATTAAGTAAAATTTCCTTTAAACTAGATGTTCCTTCATGTGAGATAGACAAGGTGCCCCAAATTTCATGGGTAGTTTTACAAGAAGAAATCCTATTAAATTCTTCATCTATAAAGGAATAGTACAACACATTCATGGTATTGCAATTGTTATTATAAGCATGTTTGGTAGGTTCATCCCATGTAATTCTATTAGTAACAGGAAGAATGTATTTATCTATAATGTATTACCAAATTTCCAAGCTCCTACTCTCTTGATGCATTTTCATTTTAATTTTCCATTGATCATAGTTGGTTCCATTAAATAATAGTGGTTTGTTGGTTATATCACCTTCCAATATGTTATCCATACTAACTTATTACTTTAAAAGAGCTAGAAATTTAGAATTAACAGAAATTTACAGATCTTTAAAGTACAACTACAATCACAGTTGAGTAAGATGACACAGAGTCCTAATAAAACAACCTCTAATACAAAGAATTTGTTAAAGTAGATTACTCAAGGGGGGAGGGGTGAATTGAGTTACTATATAAAATTATATTAAAAGAAAAAAAATTCAAAATAAATAGTTTCCCCAAAATATATATACATCCCAGTTAATCACGGTTATACTATTATTAAAGTTTTCTGTTTTAAATAGATTCTTAGAAGATTGATTAATTCCCAGTAATCTTAATTTGTATAGTTAATATTACTTTTGATGTTTTCCTACTAAGGCAAACCATTTATAACTTATTTCCAAGATTAACTATCATAGTGAAATTAGTGTTTTCTATATTATGCAATAAGGCATTAAAACAAAGAAGACTTAATTAAAATGGCATAGCGGATATAAAACAAGTTGTTCAGTCTCAGGTCGAGACCTAATCCACTCCACTTGGTGATCACTTGAAACCAAGAATTTTATATAAATAAACATTGATCTACACCCTTGATCGGGGTTAACAACAGTACACATACTTTCCAAGTCACAAAGGGACCTCTTCCACAGTTTTTGTGGGTGAACAATATAATAACCAGGCCACACATGGACCTCTTTCACATTTTTCATGGGTAAACAAGAGTATAAGGAGTTTGGAGTAAGGATTTAGAAATCATTCATTTTAGCGCAGGAGAAAGTTTGTGTATTGAATATATAGAGTACACACACTGCTCAAAAATTAAATAAAATAATCAGTGAGAGAGAGTAGATATTATTTCATATGTGGAAAGTATATGAATTAGGAAAATCAATTTCCTAAGTAGACTTCTAATGAATTGAATCATGAAGGGGGTATGAGTATTGGTTATACTACTGATGATAAAGTTATTGTAAACAAAATGTGAAATTTGTGTGATGTTCTTTTAGTATTTAATTTACCTTAAATATAAGAAGCATGATTATATTAAGGATGAGGAACATTAATAAATGATTCCTATATTAGGAAAGACTAATACTATTTAACCAATGTAATGGATTAAGAATAATGTTGTATGATTGAGGTGTATGTGTTTTGGAATTCAAAGAGTATGTAATTTGAATCATTAAATATATAGCTGTTTTTTGTATATGTTTTTCATTGGGGATTTTAATGGATATGTTGAATAGTCATAAGGACCTAGAAAATTAATTTGAGATTATTGTGATATATATGGAGAACAAATGATTAAGGGGAATGTAACCTATAATATGACCCTATTGTTCTGATAATGATGTCTTGATAAAGATATATTAGAATTGAGTTCGTAAATTGGATGATGTTAGTTTCATGGGAACTAAATATGGATTTTTTGTCAAGAATACTATACAATAATGTATAAATTATAAACCCTTTTGTGAAGTAAATATATATGTAATTTGTTTTTTAATAAGGAAACATGCTTGTTTCCAATAAGGACATAGGGTAATTTAGGTTCCTAACATCACTTTAGAGAATGCATGATGAAAATCGTAAAGTGATTGGAATTTGAAAAAAATAGGTACCTTATGATATATAAGGGATAAATTTTAATCTGATATTACTGCACCTATTTCTAATGTTTTGGATTTTCAGGTTCTAAAAGGATTATGAGATTGTCAATTTATGGTATATTTTTCGACATTGGATAAACCTTTTAATAATAAAGAATTATCTCGCCATAGGTGGACTTATAAAGTTTTGATAACATGTAATAACCTTATGATATGGTAATGACAGATGGAATGATTAATAATTCTATTTATGGATCACATGATCTACTAAATCTTCATTAATAACACGTTCAACATCATTTTTTTGAATAATAACTCAAAGGGAAATTATTAAATGCATGAATAATTGTGTGATTTCAGTAAAAGAGGTATGTATATCATCTCATGAAAATTCATCAATTTTAGGAAATGGGATATTGAATTAAAAGGGTTTATTATTATCATTATATTAGATTACATCAATGAACTCCATCACATTTCTTTAGTTAATGATTTTTTGATTTTTAAAATTCACTAAATCACCAAATTTCAAATGATAAGTGATCATTATCAATCTCTATGATTACCAAATCTTTTCTTCCAAGCCCAAATCTTCACATATTTTCACCTAAACGTAGGCCTAGTTATAATTTACTTTGGGAAATTGTTATTTCCTAAACATTCCTTTTTAAAAGAGGTTTAAATTTATTTTATTACGATGTGGGTTTCTATCCCTTTATAACCCCAAAAAATTATGAGGGAAAAAATTAATTTAAGGGGAGTAGAATGTTACACCCCATGTTTCTATGAGATTTTTTTAATTTCACTGATGTCTTGTGTTGTACACTACACCTAAATAGGCATGTTCTATACACAAAACCGAATTGGCTTACATCATCCACAAAATTATGATTTCCTTACATTACACACAGTTTCAAGTTATTTTTATAATATTAATTTGAGACATGACCAAGTGAACAACTAAATATTATAATGTTACCTTATTACCAAGTCATTATAATTTATGATATGAATATTATTCTTTAAAAAAAAAACTATTTAAAAACTAATAAGTGAGGTTATAAACTAATTAAATCAATAATGATGGATTTTATTAATTTAATATATATATATATAGTATATTCAATAGAATGTTTCCAATTAATCTTATATGTTTTCTATGAATGATATAAGAAAAAATTCAATATTTGACATAAAATAGATATTTAAAAAAATTGTAGTTTTACCACCTTTTTACGTCTCACTCATTCTAAATATTGTTTTTGACACTTTTATATATTTTATTTAAAAAACAAAATTCTTATTTATATAGTCCTATAAAACATTACTTTGGATGAATTTTGGAAAATTTTCCAATAACATTAATGTTTTGATGTATAGTAAAAATATGCCAAATTATATTTAAAAATAGATTTGTTCATCCAAATAATTTATATTGTCAAATAAAATTATTGAATGGGTTTAGAGTATGAATAAATTATATTTGTATCATTTAATTTAATGAAGTAATTTGAAATAAATTTATAGTGATGTTAGATTTCAAACATTTTAGTGTTTGTAAATTCTTTATCTTTTAAAAACACATTTTTAATTTTGAAAATTATATTAATTTTATATTAATAACTCAAAATTATTTATTTTGAATATTTAAAAAAGGTTTTCAATTTTGAATTCTGTGGGTCCAAATTATTTAAATATCTTATTACTGTTTTTTAGATATACAAATAGTAAATTTATTAATTCTTATAAATACATTGAAAGGGTAAATAAGTTAATTGAGGATAAATATAATTTTATAAATTTACCACAATTCTAGTTAAAATAATATTGTATAAGTTACATTTAATTTTAACCATTATTTTTTTGTAAATTATACCCTTTTAAGGACACTTGGATTAGATTTGGCCATTTAGTATATTTTATTTAAAGACAAGTTAAATATTACATTCTCACAATTTAATAGCATTATCAATTTAATCTATTGTTATAAATAAGAAAAATTAGATCATAATTTAAGATTTTAAGCATAACATTTCTTTCATTATTATGTTTATTTATTTGTAAAATTTTGTAAATAAGTAATTTATTTTAAGGTTTGTACATTGATGATACAGAAATTATTTGATTGAAGGGAAATCAATAAATATTAATTAATAAATAGATAATAACCATTAAAAGACATTAAACCTTGACCAAATACTACTGGAAGAGTATATCTCGACCATAATCATACAAGGGTCGATTTATTGACCATTTTAATCCTTATAGAATTTATTATGACATTTATAAGTGTTTTTATAAAGTGATGTAAAGTAGTCACATTCATGATATATTAAATATAACATTTTTTATGTAGTATTCTACAGAAGATATATTTTACTATAACTTACCCAAAGAATTATAGACGATATATCTTCAAAATATTATTTTATTTTCAATTATATTGAGAAAATAATTATATTAAATAATTATACAAAACTGAGGTAGTGATTATTTTATTAAAAGAAATATCAAATTACTTTGAAAAGAAATATTAGAATAATTATAATATTTTATAAATAAATTTTAAAATTAAATATTTAGATTATATTGTCCCCTTATAGATATACTAAAATATTTTTTCATGGAAAAATACTAATGTTCATATTATTAAATATCCATGAATTGAATACTCTCAAAATTGACACTATTGTTATTTAGTAAAATTAATATTTTATTAAGTTATTTAAAATAATAAAACATTTTTACAAAGAAATAATTATTATTAAATTTTATAAAATGTAATATATTATTTATTTATGGTCTAAATCTCATTAAATATATTAAAATTACACTATTTTAATATTGAACAATTTGATACCTTAATTAAAATTAAAATATATTTACTAAGGGTTAATTGAAATAATAAGGTATAAATTGAAAAACTATTATTTAAAAATTATTGGTTAATTATATTACAACCATATATAATATCCCCTTGAAAACTAATATATTTTGGAGGTTTTTGGATTGTTTTTTATTTTATTATAAAATAAATATTTTTTGAAATTCAAATGGTGTCGCAAACTTAAATTATAAAAGGTTACCTCCTCCCTCACCTATTTACTAAACTTTGATCATCCATGATCATTAATCACCATCCAATTTCACTTAAAAACAATACTAGTAACACTCTATAGGTTATGTTCTACTTCAAAGACCAACTTTTGTTCTTTAGGAGGCTATTTTGAAGAAGCACATCGATGAAGAGGCAATCTCATCTACTGATTCTTTCTAACTTATTTCTTCTTCTAAATCTTCTTGTTGATTTATTTCATTGTAATATAATTAATCCTATACATATTACATAATGAGATGTTATTTTGATCCTAAAAAAACCATATTCACTTTTTATCCATCACACACAAAATGAAATCATCACGCGTGCGTATGTACATCTTACCATCTCAATGACATAGTGTAATCTGTTTTTCATAGCCAACATATTTTGAAGGATGTAATTACAAAAATAATAACAATATATGATTATTATAATACCATATTGATTATTAAATATTATATACACCCTAAAATTCAATACCATTCCTCAATTATGGGAATGATATCATCGCTCGTTCGTATATACGATCTACCGTCTCCATAATGTGATGTGATTCATTCTATGAGATCTTCATTTGGAAATGATTACATAAATTAATATTTAATCTATATATATATATATTATAATTATATAATTTTGGAAATGATATAACTATAACCTAAGAAGAGGAACATTATCTTCTTCTACAAAACATGTATAAGAATACAAAGAAGTTAACACCCCAATAACATGTAATAATGAATTGTTACTAACAAACTAATTCGAATATGATCATATATGATATCATAAATATGTCTATGATTAGGGAATAAGTGAATGAAATCATTTAAATCATTATACAGGAGGGTTTTATACATTCAAAGGATATCAGACCAATGGTAAGGGATTATTTTATAATCCTATTTTTATCCAAGATTGCTTAAATGTAAGTATTTAAAGGGGTATATTTAACATCCACTTCCATTATACAGAAATCAATATTTCAAAATATTATTTACATCCTTATAAAGTTTTTTATTTTCAATTTTAACAATTTTTGAATTTTTATTAAGAGTTATGTATGGAATCTTTATCGTTTTAGGTACGAGGTACATTTTTTAATTTCTAACAAAAGTACGAGAAAAATATTCTTTATTATCTTATACAGCTGGAACGGATTTCTATAGATACATATTATATTAAGATTACATTACAATATTGAAATGAAATATTCCATCACATTCTTTTATTTTATAATTTATCACTATTTTTAGATAAAAAAACCTTATGAGGAAGAAAGGATATTTTCCTCAAGAATTAATTTCATGAGTTCTATTAAAATTATTTTCCATATTAGACGACATTATTTAATATGGATATTTCTATGTTCTTAATATTATAATAATTATATTTTGTGTATGATGGGTTGTTATTTAAGAAATCCATTTTACTTATATGGATTATGTTATGATAGAATGATGTTTAAGAAACCCATTTTATTCCCTAGGTTGTGCTATGATGAATGATTCATGTTTTTGTGGCACATGTAATTTTGATTTCATTATGAGATTGGTGGGAAATATATCTACCTACAATTTATTGGGTAAAGAGTTATATATAAGGAGATTTACATTTGAGACATTGACTACCCTGATGGTTATGGGAGTAAACCATGACTACACAGATTGTTATGGGAGTAAAACATGACTACCAAATGGCTTGGGAAGTGAACCCATAATACTATGATGGCCATGGAAGTGATGCCTTAACCACTATGGAAATCGTTCTACATGGTTATGTTCTAGCAAAAAATTACAATACTTATCCAAATGTTTTTATTTTAAGGGATTTTGTTCATTATTTTCTTATGATTCATTTCTTATAAACTACAAATGTTTTTGTGCCCTCATTTATGTTTGAAATAATTTATGTATAGGTTAAAATATTCTATAATGATTATCATAACATGTTTCCTCTGTTTACCCCTACTGGGAATCTAATATCACCCCCATTTTTATGTTTCATTTCCACATGATATAATTAAAGTGTTTAGGTAGGGAAACAAAAGAGGAAGATATTTATGGAATATGTTGATAATCTGTCATGAGGATAGATGAATTTGATCCATGTTTCCAAATACCATAAACTAATATGGTCTTTGGGTTTCTATTTGTGTCTTGTATTAATTATTCCACAAATTTATTGTAATATTCGTGTGTGTCAAGCCCATGTCTTTAAAATATTTCCCACAATAAATATAACTACTATAAACTATGTTGTTGATAATATGATTAATGTTATAATTAGTTTTTATGAGTATAAATTAAAATGGATAATTAATGAAGAAATGAGAAATTATGGACTCCTCCAGTAAATGTCTTCCCAATGAAGCCCATCTATCAGGACATGGGAGGATTGTTGCATCAATTGGAATCTCCTTTAAACAATCTCATGCTAAGAATCAAAAATTGAAACTATAATCAAATCTTATGTGGGAAAAGATCATGTTAGTGTACATTTCCACTCAGGAGATGTTAACTAATAAACCCATTGAATCATTCTATAGAATATTGTTACTTAAATTATAATTACACTGTATAGATAACATTGTTATTCTATAAATTCTATTTGTTTATTTATAGTTTTCCTCCATAAAATAATGTTTTTATTAAGATAGAAATTGATTTTTCGGACACAAATTGTACATTACATAAATGATATAAATTATTATAACAAACAAAAATAATATTAATAATAATTATATTGATTAAATTTTATTTTGAAACACTATTATTGAAATATTGAAGATAAAATAATTTTATTATTTCCTTATAAATTTATAATTTTCAGAAATGTTACAATGCATTATCAACCAATTTTTTTTATTAAATATGAATTTTTCTATTTAAAATATAAAATTATCATTCATTTAAAATTCTTATGTTAAAGTATTTTTTTTATAAAAATAAGCAAATTTGGTCAGGGTAAATTTGTGAAAATTATCTAAAATACAATATTTTTCAGTGAAATATAAAATTAACTTTTTAGGATTTCCTTATTTTTAATGAAATCAAAATTTTGTAACAATAAATTATTTTTTAAATGAGTTGAGGCCTTACCCATAAAATCAAGGCTCATTTAGTGATGAAAAGTAAAAAAAATACACCAGTCTAAAAATTGGAGTCTTAATTAACCAAAATATAGGAAAAAATATGTTATTTTATCAATATAATTAATTGATATATATATTAAACATTTAAAAAAATTTATATTACATTCCAAAGTCAACAATGGAGGCTTTGTCACTAACATCATTATTCTTTTTGGAGATTTTAATTTTCCATGACTAAATAAGTGAAAAAATATTATTGTCAGGTATTGTGTTTTAAAATAACATAAAATATGACCCAAATTTCCAAAAACATGGGTAAAAACCACTTTATAACTAATTTTTTCTTCTTCCACAAACTAAATTTCCATGGTCTATATTTGGAAATTAATTAAAAAATCCTCCATCTTTGAAATAAATAACCACCCATTTCTCCATTTTCATTAACTCATAATAAATAAAATATTATTATCTAGTTTTTTTACCTCCCTATGATTCCCCCAAGGTTTAAAAATCCCCCAAGGTCCTAATCCTAATATTTTAGTGACAATTATTCAACGTAAGGGAATTGTCCTTTTTCTCTTAGTTTCATATATGTCTTCTAAATGATTTGTTTACTCTCTTATTTTACCCTCTTTATCAGATCCTTTCTTCAGAATTATGTTTTTTGAATCGGATAAAATTTTCCTCTATAATCTAAACCTTTTATAAAACCATTATTTGTACCCTTGATGATGATCCCTATACCTATAATAATTTCTCACATATCCAAAAGAAATTCAATTTTATATTCATTTTTAATACACAAACGTATTTCTATTTCTTGGAGAATTAAACTATATGCATAAATTATTTATTTTATTTTGAAAATAACATACATAAAATCTTCATTCCCTTTCTGGGAAAAAATGACATAATTATCATGTCTATAAGAACTTTTGAAACTCCATGTTTTTATTATGACACACATTTTTTATCTCCAAGAGTTATTTCTTTATTATTTCAATTATGATCTATGTGTATCAAATTAATAATTACATATTAAGGGAGAACCCTGATAGCTCCAAATTTTATTGGTTAATGAATTTAATCTCTATACTCTAAATGTTTTATGATACCTTGATTTATAACCTATGTAACATTTATGACAACTCAGTTAAAAACCATGGTGACATTTTTATGAATGGCTAATTTAAATTTTCTATCCAAATTACACTATTATGAATAATGTACTTCTCATAAATTAAAAAGGTTAAAATTCTCATTCCATAATGAAATTCCTCATTTTCATTTTATTATTCATAAAGATATAAATTTATTATTTCCCTTGATTTCCATTATTGGGATTTATGATCACCCTTTCCTTTGATGTATTTCATAATGTTATGTGATGTTGTAAATGTAATTTTTTTGAACCAATGAAAAATCCATTCAATATTATTATAATAATTATTTATATTTTCATATATTATGTCCCTTTTTTCAATAAAACTAATATTTAAAAGATCCTCAATTTGTAAAATGTATTTAAAAGATGTATAATAACAAGGTGGGATTCTATACATATGGATCCATTTGAATACTCGATCAAAAGTTTTTATTGTATAAGATATTGAATAATGGGAGGTGTTGATCCCATCCACCATTAAATTCCATTGTCCATGTTCCCATAAATTACTAGTGTTTATAAATAGTCTTTTCTGATGGGCCACCAGTTTGGGGGAGATAAATCATACCAAAATTCAATTTAATATTCATAGAATGTTAAAGACTACTCCAAAATATTACTTTGATCATTAAATTATAATAATAAATGATATTAAATTCAATCCTATAAAACCGAAAAACTTCCTTTATTTAAAACCTTACATGTTATTTAGGAGAGGTTTCTTGTTGAATAGCATAGAAATTGGTAGTCTTGTTTAGTCGTTCCACTATATCCCATATTGCATTACATAAATGGAATGTTCTTGGGAGACCAGTGATAAAGAACATAGTGATATTTTTCACCTTCACATTGGTATATATATTGGATGAAATACCCCTTTAGGATGTTTTTATTCAACATTATCTTCTTGACATACCAAACCCTTTGTAGTGTAGTTAGGAATTCCCCGTTTTCAAATTATACCACAAATAATAATAATAAATGTTCGTATAAGTTATGATTGTTCAATGACATATAGTAAATGTATATACATGAGATTCATCCATAATTTCCATTATTATATATGGGATATAAAAAACACATATATATTTATTATATTTAAATACACATTTTCTATCAATATTGAACTCAAGAAACTCCCCATTCCGCAAAGACACTACATTTTTTTAACAAGGAATCTTCTCTTTTAGAAATATTTATATTCTATTTTAGTGATGGTTGAGAATATATTTAGGAAATGATTGATGATTTTCCTTCTAATATGATTCCCCTATCTGATTTTATTTGATCCCTTATCCAAGTACCTCCTTGAATCCACATTATTTCTAGCTCAATAAGGCATGTCTTACATAAAGAGCCCGTGACATTTTTTGATCATCCTGGATAATACTAAATTGAAATTTAATCTTCTTTATTATGTTCCAACTATATACATTATGTCATGTTTAATACATTTTTTGTGGATGTATAATTAAAACAATGGTGGTCTGTGTTTATATAATATTTCTCACTATAATGGTAGTGCATCAATATTTTTAGAGAATAAATATCCCCATATAACTCTCATTCATGTTTATGATGATTTTGATCATGATCATTTATATTTCTATATGAATAATGAATCTACTTAATATTTTTCATGAGGACATAGAAAATTAAATTTAGGGATGCATCACTATAAAAAATAATTTTTCATCAACTAAGGGTATATTTATCAAATGTGAAGTAACTAATATCTTCATCAGTTCATAAAAAATGCCATCACACTACTTTTACCATATGTAAATAGACCATTTTCGAGTTAAATTTTCAATAGTATTAGAAGTTAATGAATTGTATTACACAAACCTCCTATAATAATATTCTAGTCCAATGAAACAACTAATCAAAACTATAGTTGTAGGATGAGGCCACTCCTCTATATCCAGTGTCTCCATAGGGCCAACTGAGAGATCTTCATTTTTAATAATGTTCTTGAAGAATGAAATTTTTTTATTACTTAATTCCCATTCTCTGAACATTTCAAATAGCTCAACATTCCTTAATGTTTCCAATATAACCCTCAAATTATCCTCGTTCTCCTTGTGACTTTTTGGATATATCAGAATATTATAATTAAACATATCTAGTAATTTGTCAAGGGAGTACATAAAGACTATAATAATAAAGTTATAAAAATATCATTATAATAGTTCAATCATAAGGTATCACAAAGCTCATAATGATCATATCTTGTTCAGAATGAAGACTTTAGACAATCTTTTTTCTCAACACTCAATTGTTGATACCCATATTAGAGGTCAATCATGGATAAGAATTGATTCCATTGAACTAATCAAATAAATCCTTAATCCATGGGAGTGTTTATATTTTCATCACTATGATATTATTATGTTAACTATAATAAATGAATAGATTGATTGATCCATCCTTATTCTATACAATGAGAATATATTCTCCCCAAAAAAACACACATGGTGAGATAAGTCCCTTCCCTAAAATACCATGATATATTTTATCTAATAACTATTACCCCATATTTTACATTATATACTAGGTATTTTATATCTTCTTTGATCTTGGAATGACATCAATGGAGATCTGAACATCACTTTTAGGGGAGGACTAGGTAGCTCATTAAAAAATATGTCAATGTATACCTAAATGATTAGGAAATTATTAATCATTATAATTTCATTTGACTTCTCTTCACTGATAATCTCAATAATGAAATATATTTTATTTTATTCTAGAAAAATGTAGGACATGATATCTATCCATTGAATATTAGTATATGTTTTCAATCGAGAATACTGAAATATCCATTCATCTACAGTTAATTAAAGCATTATACTTTTGATAGCCAATCCATCCATACTATAGTATTTATTTCCAAAATAGGAATGACTAATATGTTTTTATAGGATATTTATCACCAATGTTAATATTATAGTTTTATAGTTTTTTATTATAGTATAATTCATCCATGGGTCATGGATAATAAATAAACTTCTAGGAGATCGAGTATTGACTTTATATACATTCTAAACCTGGATGAAATAATCAAAAGCATAGAACAGGAATCAAATAATGTACTAGATGGAATTGATTATATAATGATATTACCTTTTACCTTCCATAACATCATTTATATCCTGTGCATTAGCCATCATGATAGAAAATGCTCACCCTTGATATCATCGACTATGCTAATAATGATGGGGTTTTCCCTATATTATCTTAGGATTTCGAAATTGATTGGAAATGTTAACATACATTACACACTTGAATCATTGAACTTCATACATGGCCTATACCATCTTTCCATTGTTATTAGTATTGAGAGGTTAAGTCTTCACCTCACCACAACTATTTCGAGCTATATAGAATTATTTTCCATTCATGTATCACATTCCACTACCAATAATGTAGTTCCTTATATAATTCTTCTCCTATTTGTTTCACATGGGATATAGAACATTCATTCCTACTCTTTCATGATTAAAATTGTTCCTTCAGTTCGGCTCTATTTCTCTCTTCTTTTCATTATATCAGTGTGACAATAGTGACTCTCTAATATCTAATTCCACAATAATAAAACTATACACTAACTCCGTATAAAATTCTATTGTCTTGAATTTCTAGATTTCTCCTAACATAAGGTATAAGTCCACCAATTAATAAATCAAAATTTCTCTTAGGATTCATAAGAATGATAATGGCACGTCGATCAATTATTGTAATGTTCTTCTCATAGTGTCCAATAGATTCATTTTTCTTCTATGTAAGCAATTGGAATCTATTATACATTTTTCATCCAAATATAGGATACATTTGTTGAAACAGATTCCCCTGAACTCCTCCCACTCCATAGAATCGATTTATCTTCATGGAATCATGTTTTAATTACTTTCCATAAATGATTATCTTATATATCTAAATAGTATCTTACTTGGGTGGAATTCACCAGATTTGAAAAACAAATTATAGAAAATAATTTTTATATAGATATTAATCATTTATACATAATTAATGGTTCGATAGATCTACTAAAATAAAGTGGTCAATGATGCATGTGGGATTCAATGAATTTTTTTCCCATTGAGTTGATCCTCATATCACTACTTGATTTATGTTATTGTTCACTAGTCAAGCCAGTTTATTCATAATCTTCATGAGGTATTCCATTCAAACATCCCTTATAACTCCACCAATGCATAATTTATTGAACAAATAATTTCTGTGGTTCCTCTTTATTCAATATATTTTTATAAAAGAAGAATACTTTAGTGAAAAATTATTTTCTCTTATAAATGTTATACTACTGAAAGTACATTATGTGTTAATGAATCGTAGATAAATATGTTATTAATATCCTCAAATAATAGCTCAATTATATATATATATATATATCTTTCATAAATGATCATAAAAAACGTTTTGTTGAGAAATCATATTCCCTGAGAGTTTCAATCGTGGTGTGTAGCGAGGCATAATGTTGTGCACCCGTTCTAATTCATGTTAACGTCAAAGTTGTGTTTTTAGATATTAACCTAATGTAAATATGTTCCATAGCCAAATAGAATTTATTTATCCCGACGTGGATGTATTTTTTTAGAATACACATACTTAAAACTTACCAAAATAAAAGGCTCTTTTTCTATATATATGTATACTTGTGAATAGGGTTCATAATAATGTTTTCATGTCTTAATTTCCATAAATACCAAAACCATCCATTGATAGAAACTAAGGAATCCCACATTTATATTACATAACATTTCTTTAAAAGGAAAAATAATGAAACTTTTAATGTTTAGTTTCTATGAAATATGTTAAATAGTACATAAAAACATAAATCATTAATTTATTTACACTAGAATAAACCTTCATGGAATCACCCAATGTTACTTTTACTTCATCAAATATCTAGGTACCATAAAACAATGGAAATGGGTGATCATGAATCCCAGTAATAGAATAATAAGGAGAGACATATAGCATGTGATTATGTGAAATATCAAAAATAATATGAGGAATAACAATAATGTCTGAAGAATAGGTATATTATAATAACTATAAGATGAATCATAACATTTAACTATCTCTAAAACACTAAAATGAGACATTAATTATCATATCACAATGGTTTATCACAAAGGTTTCTTAAATGAAAATTATGATGGTTACTCACAAATGTACTATAAAAACATTCATATCAAAATATTTAATTCATTAATAAATGCATTGGATTGTTCTCCTAAAACACTAATAATATACATAAATAAATGTGAGTCGCATAAATAATAATAAATAATTTCAAAAAAAGATGTGGATAATAAAGAATGGGATTATTATCAATATCATATAATATAAATTTTTTTAATAACATGAAAAATACTTCAAATTAATCTAATAATAGTGGAAAAGGTTTTCATGTATTTAAATCTCCAAATAAAGAATTTATATTCACATATAGATTATTACCCACTAAAAATAATATTGTTTTGAGTATTTTAAAAAATTATAAATGATAATTTATCATGAATAATAGAAAAAATTTGGAAAAAAATTCTAGAACATGTTGTGTATTGTACGTGGTTACAAAAAATGGAAAAAAATGGAGAAATATTACCCCCCCCATTGATGAAATATTATTATTATAATAATTAGAAAATATTAAGTGGACAAAAAGAAATTATATTGGACAAAGGGATGTCATACCAAAAAGACAAAAGTTGAATGGAAAAGAGAGGTGTGGATTTACCTTACCTTGATGAATTACACCAAGATCATAATGAATGGAACCTTTGGGGATTTAGTATACCATTTTGGTTATTGGGAGGTAAAACCACCAGATCACTGTGGAAGATTCCTTGGACATGAATTGTATTGGATTAATGTGTGGATATTTATTGAAAATTAGAACGTTATTTTAATAATTTCCAAATATTGGTCCTAAAAATCTATGTTTTTTAAAATTAAAACCCATTGGTATACCCATGGTTTTTACACAGGGGTTTACAAAATTGGGTCACATTTAATTTTATTCTAACTTAGCAATACAATGAATCACATTTTATAACATCTTTTTTTAAAAAATTATATTTTATATAATTTAATTATTTTAAAGTAAAAGATTCCATTATTGAATTTGGAATTTAACATACCTTTTTGAGAAATTAGGTAAAATCAACTAAAATAAAAAATATTAACAAAATAATTTTTTTCATTGATTGTGGTTTGTTAATAATTACATCATTGTTAAATAAATATGAAATCATTAAACATAACGAAAATACAATGCATTTTTTACTATTAATGGAAATGTTAATGTATTTTATAAAATTTTAAAAAATCACCCTAAGGTATTTTTAAGTGATCATTTGAAATTTTTTGTTTATTTTATCCTAAAAATTATCAAAATTTTAGAATTATTACATTGATATATAAAATAAAATATTTTTTAAAAAATATGTATTTTTAAGGCATAATCAAATTTATAAAAATTATAAACATCTCCAAGGACATTTTGAAATTATTTTATCATTTATATTCTCTATGTATCTTCTAAAAGAATATTTTATTAAAAAATAATATTTTGGACACAAGATTTTATTTAATGTTTATATATTTTATGTAAAAAATAAAAAATTGTTTCTATTTGCTTCTACATATCAAATTTTCAAAATCATATTAATTAAACATTATTTTTTTCTGAAAAAATATTAATATGAAATGAGGGAAATGATTTATAAAAAACAATTAACACATTATATAACTAATTTATGGACATATAACCCCTTATTATATTCTAATACCTGATATGGGTATGTTGTGTAACTGTGGTAGATTCAAATGGTGTCTAGGATAAGATTAATATATTGGAAATATCCTATACTTTTAACTTCTATGATAAGATATTTCTTTCAATATTCTAATACTATAGCTTAGATTGGTCTCTATTAATATATGACACTAGAGACAATACCACCCTCCCAGGCTTAGACAAATGGCCTCAAATTCACACAACTCTATTAGTTTATACAATTTATTCTTCTTTTAATTTCGATTATAATTTTACATTGCTATATATAAACACTACATATAACCGTCAAACTTTCAACCAATGGTATTTTTTCTTCTGGTCACATTGAATAGTGGTCATATAATGGTTGAGTCCCAATGGTCGTATTTCCCTTTATACCCTATAAATACAAATTTATTCATTCACGAAAATTTATCCAAAAATTATCCCAATGGTTATATTTAAATTTCATTATGTTTTTATTTTTTTACTAATTATTATTTTTTGAATTATATATCTTTCTCAGTAGGGGATGAATCTAGTTGATTTGGGTAATTTTTACTCTTCATTTATTTCCAATTTTCTTTTATAATATTTTTTAGTTTTAATTTTTTCCATTTTAAATGGTTTCATATTAGTGTAATGTATTGAAAATTTTAAACATGATAAAATTTTATAGGATTATCAATATTTTGATGTTGTATAATATTATATAATATATAAAAAATAATTATTCATGAAGAAAATTTCATTTAAATTTTTTTTGAGTCTTAAAGAATTATTATTAAATGAAGGATCTATATATTTTTATTTAATATAGATTATTAATTTGGATAAAATTTTATTCAGCTATATATATATATGTATATTCTACTTCTATCAATGTGATAGATACATGGGCTTATATTTTAATGATGTGAAACTTTCATACACTCAGTTAGGTTTAAGTGTTAACTACATGTACTTGGTTTTCTCCATCCTTGATTAATGTAACAGATGCCCGATTAATATCTTTATAGAAAGTGGTAGTTTCTTCTATTAGTTTCAATATATCTTAGAATTATCTGAATAAAAATCCATATAATCAAATAAAGTGTTAATCAAGTATACAAGGGGATATTATTGTCGCACCAATCCACTATAAATATAATTTATTCAATATGAAATAGTTATTACATTATTTTTATTATATTAACTGATTAAATAATAAAAGGCGAAATTTGACAGCAAATGTATAAAGGAAACATTAAATTTAATGAAATTATTTAATATACACAATTCACACCCACCTATTAAGACTTTTCTATGTCATATTGTGAAAAAATATTAGTCATGTATCCATCGATCATTTGAATGTATAATGGAGGTACTCTTGAATTCATACTACCATATACACATCACATATTTGATTGTGGTACCAGGATGATGGATGATGTCTCTTATATATGTTTGAAGACGTCAATTATTCTATTAATTAAATGTTTTGAGAAAAAATGTAACTTCTAACAATATTCTAGCCATATTGGTTAATTGATATCAAATTGGATACAATATAGAATATGTGTTTAGATAAGAATCATTAGTTAATGATGGATATAGAAATAAAAATTACATCAAATAAAATAAAAAGAGTATCTACATTAATTATCCTAATGATAATAATGTTATTATTATACACAATATAGAAAGGCATTTGATATAGACGAAAACTTATATATAAGAGAGAAAAACTTGTCCATTGAGAATGTGAGAGATTATTTGACTTCAACGAGGATAAATTTCAAGATGTACATGAGTTGGAAAAGAAAAAAGAAACTCTATATGATTATAAGGGAGTCAATTTTGTACATAAAAATACAACATATGGAAATGTTTATTAAAAAGAGATAATTTTTTAATATCCAAGATATGTGATACTTTATTAGATAAGAACAATGAATCCTTAAAAATAGTAAATGGTCTAATAATATGATTGCATTGAAATTATAAATTTAAAGGTGGAATACTTACACAAAAATTCAAATTCATGTTTCGTTAGTTTCATAGATTATATGAAGTTATTGGTGGGTATTCAATATATATATATATATATATACATATATTTAGTTCATGGGAATAAAATTAAATTAAATAGACACACAATACACACAAAGTCAAAAAAAGAAGTCCAAATCCCCCACTGGGCATTCAAAAAACAAAATTGTATTTGATTGATGAATTTAGTTAAAATAAGGATTGATTGGTTATAACAGCATTCCATGACAGGTCTATACATATTATATGACATAAACATTTTACAATCACCATGAAAAAAATCTATTTTTATTATTCTTGTAAAAGAGACATTTTATGATCATTATACTGTGAAATTGGATGTCAACACGACTATCCTTCAAGAAAATCCTTCAGAGACTGACTATATAATGAAACATGAAGTTTTGGTGGCATAAAAAACACTAAAAAGGTATATAAGTTTAATATTAAAATTTATTGAATGAATATAACATCATGATAATATATTCTATGTTTTATGAGACCATAAAACTATTTAGATTCATCAACAAATTTTAGTGTAATGAACTGTGAATTTTTTTATCATTGTATTTAGAGGAAAATATATTTTTTATTCCCTAAGAAGGGGATGTTGTAAGAATTTGGGAATCAGAATGGTACTTTCAGTATTAGATCATCTATATGAGATGTTTTCCTAAGTGTATTGAGTTCCAAAAGGTGATTCAGGTGCTCGTGTGAATGTCAATGATGGGATATAATAATCCTATTATAGGAATATTCGATTGTCGATAAACTACATTGGATCCTATAAGGGTTGTGATGTGGTAGGATTTATGTAGCTGATTTTTTCTAAGGAAAACATTACCTATGGAAAATAAATCTTTTATATATGTTTCTTTGACTTGATTATGGTATGGGGAGAATCACTACACTATAGTGAGGGTGACTATTCTCTGGTGGGTGCATGTATGGTCATTTATTATAATGTAAAATTTTAAACGTATTGGGTATATTCCTTGGAATAAGGATTCACATGATGAAGTATGAATATATTATGAATGGATTTGAAGGATTTTAAAAAAGTAATGAGTCCATTACATAACCTAGGTGTTTTCATTAGAGGATAACAAGGTATAATGATTCAAAGAATGGATTATGAAACCCATACTAAAATTATTAAATTTACTATTGTTTGAAGGGTTGAAATGGAGGATTATATGGTATGAGGAAGTGTGTCATAGATTATGGTTTCTCTCATGGCGGGCACTTAATAATAAGGGCCTTTGGGATACCTCAATAGGAGGCTTGATGATTGGAGCCTTGGGTTACACTATAATAAATGTCTATGGATTTAAATTTTCAATAATACTATATGAGTCCGACAATAATGAAACATGGACAAGTGGAATTATAAATCGTAGCCTATATTTAAGGTAAAATCATACATATATGTTATATTTTAGAGGGGGTCATTTCAAGGTCAAACCCCATTAATTTCATTTTAAATAATCCTATTGGAGAGGTCCATTTTGGATGGATCTCCCTCTACAACATTATCAATTTGCTTAGCCTTAAATAAGGGTGATTCAATGATTATTTAACTACTGATTTATGGAAAATATATACCTCAATTTAGCTATATTTTCATTCATGATACATTTCAAAATAATGAGTTAGTTTAATCTATGTATCTTTTGAGAATCCTACTAAAGGATTGTATAATAGAGCCAACAAGATTGGGAATATTGTAAAGACCCGGAATTTCCTTGGAAATTTTTTTCTTAAAAACTTGGGAATTTTGCGACTCCGTGAAAATAGACGGTGTGTGATTCTGAATCCTGGAGTTGCCAGAATCATTTTCGGAAGTTTTTTTTAGGTACATTCAGGAAACGTACGAGCGGGTTTTTATAACTTTTCAACCCGTTCTCGGAATTGAATCTAGGAGCATCGTTGAACTCGCAGTGCCAGTATTCTATTAAGAAGTCTATAACCTAAATGGTAGTGGGTCGAGATTAAAAGTTAGTTTTTAGGTTTTTAGAGAATGAATTAAATAAGAATAAAGTGTGTGGATTAATTTTTATTTGTTGGTTAAAACCTCCTAATGGAAGTTGGAGGTGGGACCAGCACACCTTAACCTCCAATGAGAGATTATGGTGGTGGGGATCACCTGAACCTAACCTCCCATGAGATGTTAAGACGTGGGGACCACATGAGACTAAACTCCCTATTAATGGTGGGAGAGTAAAACCTCTCAACTGCCATCATTAATGAGGGAGAGTCTCTCCACACCCCCTCCTTTATTGGTGCCAACTCCCTTAATTTAATAGTTCCAAATCCTACACATTAATTAAGGGGGGCCATGATAATTAATTCACCATTATGAATTCTATGCCAATAAAATTAAATAATATATTAACACAATCTATTATTATTTTGTTTTTCATTGTTCATTTTGGTGGCAGCATTAAGAGGCGGATTGTTGGGAGAAAGCTCACAATGAAGAACGCCTTCGACTAAGAAAAAGGACAACCTAAATCGACTTCTTCCTCAGAGATTCAACTGACATGGGATGTCTTTGATCGACTTACCTCTTCATCATTGTCAACAAACCAATGCACGAGCTCGGGATTGAAAATGTATGGCGGACGCGACGAACAACAATCTCTTCCATCTTCTTACCCGTGACTCTATCGATGACAAATGATCAAGGTAGGGGTTTTATTTTAATATTATATTATTCCTATATTCCTTCCCTTCTAAAACAGAGTATCTTTGTGGATGTTTACCTTGCGGGTTGGGAACCATCATGTGTGGGATGATGGGGGTGTTTTATTTTCTCCTCTTTATTGAAAATTCATTTAAAATCAAGATGGTTTTGAACCGCTTGCTACAACCCTAAACAAAGAGGGTGTGGGCCAAACCAACAAGGCCCAATCCCTCCGCCAATCTTGTTTGTGATGTTATTTGGAAATAACATTGAAGACGATAGGAAACGACCTCACTACCAGCAGCATCAGCGCTCATGCCTGCCTCGCGGTGCTCCGACCGAGCCCCCGCCGGACATGCCGCTCGCCGCACCACGCTGCAACCCTGCATTGTCCCATGCCCCGCCGGCCTACGAGGCCACCGCACGGCTGCCTGTCGGCCTACCCTGCAGCTCACCACCCCCTGGCGCCCTTCCCGACCACCCGCGGGCCTGTCGGTCGCCCTGCCCGGCCGCCCGCAGGCCCGCGCCCAGCCTGGCTGCCTGCTATCCCGCCTGGCCACGCCCCAACAGCCTGCCCGGCTGCCTCCTGTGCGCCTGGCTAAACCGTGCTGGCCTGCGCACCCCATGCGCCCGGTGCCGCCCGAGCCGCACCCCTCGCGGCGTTGGCCGAACTGGTCTCGACCATCCGGCCCGAGACGCCAAGCCAACCCCAAGCCCAGGCCAAACTACCCATGTGGCCTGCAGGGCTGGGCCTAGTAGGCTAGGCCGAACCTCACAGGCTGGCCTGTCCAATTGGTCGGGCTAGACCCAATAGGTCGGACTAGGTCTACCCAGATGGGGTCGGATAGGGTCGGTCCGACCGGGCCGAACCGGACCTGGGCCCACTACCTACCCTTTACTTTCATTTCTCATATCTTTGGCACCAGATGACCATTTGACAACCCGTCAATGGTACTGGTATTCTTCGAGCGCGATGGGCCCTTTTAGTATACCCCACTAGAGTTTGGGGAAAGATGTGATACGGTCAGGTTGGATTGTGCACGAATCCAACCGGGCCCCTAGGACTAAAAGACTAATAAATCATAGACTGGGCATCTGATTGACGCTCCATCTATTGAATTGCGACTCATATGACATGGTGTACCTTTGAGATACTTCTATATGGGACTTTGTGACAGATGGAGTATCGACATGTAGCTTGTGGAGAAGATCCTCGCAGAGATGAGCGACCATAGTGAGGAGACCATGTCCCTGGCTGAGACCTAATGACTGCTGACCGATTCGACCCGGAGTGATTCGACTAGCCCAGTGGAGAGTGCCTTGGGGTCGCGGAAGACCCACAGTGGGGAACGCCTTGTTGTCATGGCAGACCCACGGTACTCGATAATATATGTACCACAACAGGATATGAGGGGGAGTGCCTTGGTGACGTGGAAGACCCACTATGGGGAGCCCCTTGGTATTGTAGCAGACCCACGGTAATCGATAGGATGAGTACCTCAGTAGTCTCAGGTTACTGAGATGCACCTTGGTGTTGTAGCAGGCCCATTGTACACGATAGAGGAGGAGTTCTCTAGTAGTCGTGGTTTCAATAAAGTGAATTAAAATCCTGGATTAGCTGAGCCAGTAAATTTTGTGTTTACCTCATTATTGAGATGGATTACTTGATAACTTAGGTTTATGTATGGGCATATACATGAATGGGGTAATCTGTTGAATTCATAATTTGTGGTTTATCCTTATTTAATTTTGTGAGATCTTGAGCGACTCAGGGTCCCTACTGAGTATCGTTACACTCACCCCTGAACAGGCTATGCCCGCACATCATTGTGTTGGTTTCAGACGATGGACAACACTGACTGAAGATGAGATTACTAGTACTGGATGGTACCCGTAGGTGGACCAGACGACATGTCGGTACAGAGAGGATACATAAAGACGTGGAGTACTAAGAAGGTTATCTGTACCTCGCTCCAGGCAGAGGAAAATTCACTCTTATCTGGTTTGCAGCTCTATAGTCAGAAGAGCATTATTTTATCCCAAGTGGAGATGGACTCGCTGATTCTTTATGGATCTCATATTGGTAAAGTCCAGGTTTCTGGTCTACTGTGTACACAGTTAGGAGGTTTTGTGCTCTCTTAGGTGGTGTTAGTGTGTTGCACACCTGGCGTGGGGGGAATCAAGTGGCGGACCACCTTGCTTCAATGGCGCAACCAGGATCCAGCATCACCTTTCTTCCATCCATTGGTTTCTTAAAGCCTGAAGGTGTTAATCTTATCTGAGGGGATGCGCTCATGCTTCATTATTTTAGGCCCCCCTAGGCCTGGGTAACATGTTGGACCCAAGTGTCGGCCTGGGGTTCCCGCTGTGTTTGTGCTGCTTTTTCTTTTTTTCCCTTTCCTATTTTATGGACGCAGGGACCCTTTATTTTGATCACTTTCTTGAATAAAAAAAATGACATTGGATGGATGTACCTACCCTTAATGTAGTTTCTGTGATGGATGACCCATGATCTTCTTTTTTACCTTTCAAATATTTTTTCCATTTTAGTTGTACTTGTAATTTATAGTCGGGCTTGTACTTTCGGTCCACTTTACTTTTTAGCACTATCTTATTATCCAGTTTTACATAGTGTTTTTTATCCATCTGTGTACTCGATTTTGTGTGTTTGCAGTTATAAAGGCAATGCCTTCCCAGATTTAGAGATTTACACATTTGGTGCTAGTCACCAGCCCCTGGCCTATAGAAGGCAAGCTTGGGGTAGTCACGACACGGGCCCTTGGGGACAGGTCATGAAAAATTGGTATCAGAGGAGTCGGTTCTACAGTAGAACTTATGATTCTTATATTTTCTATGAAGAAAATACTATAAAGGGTAGTGAGTGTGATTTCAGTTCAGGGAGTCCAGGCATGGTGCGGTGGCCGACGTATCCATACTCCAGGACCTTGACTTCTTATTTCCAACTCAGTATACAAAAACACAGATTGCATGTGTGTTTTGAAAATATTTATTTAAGTCATCTCAACCACATCAGCTCACCAGGTTTACTCTTTTCATTGTGTCTCATCTATTTCTTTCAGGATGCCTCCCCGTAGATGACCATCTAGAGTCCTGATAGTTGTACACTCGGATATCCAACCGAGTGACGAGGCCTCTGGGTAGGGCCCTATTCCAGTGGAGGCACCAGCGGCACCAATTCCCATTGGTCCACTGATGAGACCAGCCCCAGTATTAGATGATGTACGCCGCATGAGCGTATTGCACGAGTTCTAGAACCAGAGGCCTCTCAGGTTCAGGGGAGAGACAGAACCACAGGCGGCTGAGGATTGGCTAGAGGCTATGGTGAGAGTCTTCACACTGGTAGGGACAACAACTGACCTTATGGTGATTCTTGGTACCAGCATTCTATAGGTAGCAATAGGCATATGGTGGAGTTTGATTCTCTAGGTCCATGAAGAGATGATGCTTCTATGGACAGACTTCGAGAGTCTGTTTCAGGCAGAGTCTTTCCCAGCCACCCTACGTGCAGTGCGAATACAGGAGATACTTCATCTGTAGCAGGGTATCATGACTGTAGCTCAATAATTAGCGAGGTTTACAGACCTCTCAAACTACTCCACCTATATGGTATGAGACCCATTATTCAAAGCTCAAACCCTTGAGTAGGGGGCCAATCGAGAGACCAGTGCATCAATGAACTCCCTCAGCATCCCGATGCAGGCAGGGGTCTTGGAGTGAGCCCTCTTAGTGGAGAGTTTCCTTACTGAGAAGTCACTAGCAGTGAGACCCACCACCGGACGTCACGTAACAGAGTATTATATAGTTGGCAGTAGAAAGATGTTGTAGATGTCCAAGCGGATCAGGCTATTCGGTGGATGATATCATGACCCAGGATAGGTTGTGTGAGGCACTGGAGATAGAGCTAGAAATTCCAGGAGCGGGGATTGTTACTCATGTGGCGGGAAGGGTCACATATCTCGTGACTATCCAACCCGTCGTTCGGATGATCAGAAAACGGTCGAAGGACCGCCCTTCCAGAGACCAAGATTTGATCGAGGAGGTCTGCCAGTAGGAGGTAGACATGGCAAAGGACCTAGCTATGCAGCTGGTGGTGGATGACGTTTCGAGGTGCACCACCACCACCAGTTGGTCCACCCCGACCGCAGAGAGCAGGTGGATAGGTGAGAGCTCAGCTCTAGGCAGTTGAGGATTACGATCATGGTGCTCTGGAGATGATTTGAGGTATGGTCTATGTCAACTCCACCTTAGCTACAATTTTTATAGGCACAGGTGCCAGTTACTCTTTCATTTCCACTGCCCTCATTCGGAGCTCGGATATTCCGAAGGAGCCATTGGATCGATCCTTATGGAAAGAAACACCTACGGGAGCGGACTCAACAATTACGCACTGGTTCCAGTAGTGTGATCTTACTCTAGGAGGTGAGATCTTCAGCTGGAATCTCCTAGTAGCGGCATCGAGGCCTTACAACTTCATCTTGGGTATGGACTTGTTATCTAAAGTCCATGCTCAGATCGATTGTATTTGGCGCAATGTGCAGTGTGTCCGCATGGATGAGACCATTCCTACCTTCATCAGTGAGGAGGGAGCCTTTTCAGTATAGGACAGACTTACTCAGACGAGGGTGAAACCGATAACTCATCAGTTGGCCTACCTTACCCTCCGAGCAGTTGATGTGGAGAGTCCTATCAATCCTGTAGTGGTGGACCAGTATGCGGATGTTTTCCCCGATGATGTTCCAGGACTACCTCCTCATAGAGAGGTGGACTTCTACACTTACATGTACCCTGGGATGACACCGATATCTAAACCAGCGTATCGGATGGCTCCCATGGAGCTTCGTGAGTTGTGGTTACAGCTAGGGGACTTGCAAGAGAAGGGATTCATCCGACCCAATGTTTGTCCCTTGGTATCCCCGATTCTATTCACCAAGAATGCGAATTGGAGCTTGAGGATTTGTGTAGACTACCATCGACTAAACTAGGTGACTATAAGGAACAAGTACCCACTCCTGAGGACTGACGGCCTCTTTGATCAGCTGAAGGGAGCATGATGGTTCTTGAAGATAGAAATCAAATCAGGCTATCACCAGCTCAGAGTTCGAGATGAGGATGTGTAGAAGACATCTTTTGAATTTCATTACGACCACTAAGATTTCTTGTTTATGTCTTTATGAGTAACCAACCTCCATCAGTGTTCATGTGACTCGTGAACAAGATTTCCCCGCCTTACCTCGATCGCTTTTTTCATATTCTTCATCAATGAAATTATGATCTACTCGACTACTGAGGAGGAGAATTCCTACCATTTGCCGGTAGTACTGGACACACTCCAAGAGCATCAACATTATGGTATTCTCTCGAAGTGCCAGTTTTGGATCTGATAGATTCACTTCTTGGGACACATCATCTCGGAGGCTAGAGTTGAAGTGGATCTAGCAAATATTGAGGTGGTACTTGCTTTGGAGCCACCCGGGAGTGTGACAGAGGTACGAAGTTTTCATGGGCTTGGATGGTTATAATCGGAGGTTCGTTCTAGACTTCTCCAGAGATGCATAACCACTATCAACCTTGACGAAGAAGGGGAAACCCTTCGTGTGGTCGAAGAGATGCTAGTAGAGCTTTTAGGAGCTGAGGTAAAGGCTGACTAGTGCCTCCATATTGAGGCTTATAGAGGAAGGCGTAGGGTACGTAGTCTACTGTGACGCATCAGGGTCCGGACTCAGGTGTGAAGGATCAAGCAGTGATCACATAGTTCATGGCAGTTGAGACAACATGAGATGAACCACACTACCCATGACCTGGAGTTTGTAGTAGTGGTCTTCACCTTGATGATGTAGAGACACTATCTTATGGGAGAACGTTTTACTGTGTACTCTGATCACAGGAGTCTCAGGTATATATTCTCTCAGAAGGACCTGAACTTGAGACAACGGTGATGGATTGAGTTCCTACAAGACTATGACTTTGAGATAGTCTATACTCCTAGAAAGCGGAACGTTGTACCAGATGCACATAGCAGGATATCTTGTATACAGCTGCTTGGTGAGATGACGGAGCGCCTGGCTGCTTAGCTGATATCCTTTGTGGATAGAGATGGAGCATCTTTCCATAAGTCCCTTACAGTCACTCCCCCACTTCTTCAGCGAGTCAGGGAGGCACAACATAATGATACTGACTGCGAGAGATGACTTTCTTAGATATCCACAGGGCATGCACCTAATCGATTTTTTGAAGGTGGGGAGCACGTCATTCTCTTCATAGGACATACTATGGTTCCATTTTCCCATTTAGGAGGAAGTGTTTTGGGAGTTCCACACATCCCCTTTAGCGGTACATCCCAGAGTGTTGAATATGTACCAGGACCTTCGATGACAACACTGGTGTCCAGGTATGAAGAATGTAGTAGCAGAGCTTGTATTTTGATGCCTTACTTGTCAGCAAGTGAAGGCGGAGCACTAGGTACCAGCAGGCTTCATTCAGCCATTAGAGGTCACAGAGTGGAAGTGGGATGGGATATCCATGGACATCGTGATAGGAATTCCATGTACATCCAGGGGTCACTACTCGATTTGGGTGATCGTTAATCGACTCACCATGTCGGCCCACTTCCTACCGATCAGAGAGCAGGGTTCAATAAGGAGTTTGGGATGCCTCTATGTGTAGGAGATTTTGAGGCTACATAGAGTACCCTAGAAGATCATTTCCTATCGTGATGTAAGAATTAGTTACCGTATTTGGAAGGGGTTTTAGGAGACTTTCGGGATGCAGCTTCGTCTAAGCATCGCCTTCCATCCTCAGATGGATGGTCAGACTGAGCGGACCATCCAGGACCTAGAGGACATGTTGCGTGCTTGTGTACTCGACTTTAGTAATAGTTGAGAGGATCACTTGACTTTGGTGTAGTTTGAGTACAACAACACCTATCACTCCACCATTGGGATGCCACCTTTTGAGTCATTATACGGGAGACATTTCTGATCACCTCTATGCTAGACTGGCCTAGGGGAGTCAGCACTCATGGGACCAGAGATGGTATAGGATACCGCAGAGAAGGGGCATATCATCTAGGAGCAGATGAAGTCGGAATATTGCTAGCATAAGTCATATGATGACAGGATATGGAGACATCTGGAGTTTGTGAATGGAGACATCATCTTTCTATGGATCTCATCTCGAAATGGTTTACTAAGATTTGGCCAAGGTAGCAAATTATCTTTGAGACTCATCGAACCTTTTCAGGTCTTCTGTAGAGTTGGCGAGGTGGAAAACCGCTTAACCATTCCACCTAAATTGCACTGAGTTCATGACGTCTTCTACATATCTAGCTGAGTAGATACGTACAAGACCCTTCCCACATCATCAACCATGGAGAGTTGGACTTTGAAGATGGGGTGACTTTTACGAAGGTTCCAATGGAGATTGAGGATCAACAGGAGCAGGTCATACGTGTATGATAATACCTCTAGGGCACGTTCGTTGGTAGCACGGGAACCTCCAGGAGAGCACATGGGAACAGGAGGCTCAGATTTGTTCTCAGTACCCCCACTTGATCCCTTAGTTCGATTTTTAGCTTACAAGGACGTAAATACCTAAGGTGGGGAGAATGTATAGCCCCAAAATTTTAGTGGAATTTTTTTTCCTGAAATACAAGAAAATTTTGTGAGTCTGCAAAAATTAACGGAGCATGATTCCGAGGCCCAGTCTGCCCGGAATCATTTTCGGAAGTTTTGTTCAGGTACATTCAGTTAACGTACGAGTGTGTTTCATTAACATTAGAACTAGTTCTCAGAATTGAAATCTAAGGACACTGTTGAAGTCGTAGTGTCGGTATTCTCTTAAAAATACTACCACCTCAACGAAAGTGGGTCGAGATTAAATTATAGTTTTTGGGTTTTTAGAGAATTAATTAAATAAAAATAATGTGCGTGGCTTAATTTTTATTTGTTATTTAAAGCCTACTCATAGAATTTGGACGTGCGACCACCACACCTTTACCTCCCATGAGAGATTATGGTGGTGGGTCCCACCCGAACCTAACCTCCGGTGAGATGTTACAAAGTGGGAACCACATGGGACTAAACCAACCTATTAATGGTGGGAGAGAAAAACCACTCAACTTCCCTTATTAATGAGGTAGATTCTCTCCAAACCCCCCTCTTTTATTGGTGCCAACTCCCCTAATTTAATGGTGTAAAATACTTCAAATTAATTAAGGGGGAGCCAAGTTAATTAATACACCATTTTGAATTTTTTTCCAACAAATTAAATAATATATTAACACAATAAATTATTATTTTTGTTGGCATTGTTCATTTTGGTGGCAGCATTGAGAGGAGGATTTTTTGGAGAATGCTCCCAATGAAGAATGACTACGACTACGAAGAACACCGATATTTTTTGACTTCTACCTCAGAGCGTCTATCAATGTGGGAATTCTTTGACTGACTTCCCTCTTGATCATCGTCAATGAATCGATGCATGATCTGGGGATTGAAAGTGTGCGGCAGACACAACGAACGACGATCTCCTCCATCTTCTTCATCATGACTTCGTCGATGACCAACGATCATGGTAGGGGTTTTAATTGAATATGATATTATTCCTATATTGATTCCCTTCTAAAACAACGTATTGTAATGGATATTTACCTTTTTGGTTGAGAACCTTCACTTGTGGGAAGATGTGAGGTGTTTTCTTCTCTCCTCTTTCTTGAAAAATCATTGAAAATCATGAAGGTTTTGAACTGCTTGCTACCACCCAAAACGTGAATGGAGCAGGCCAAAACAATACGGCCCAACCCATATGCCGATCTTATTTGTGATGTTATTCAGTAATAGCGTTGAAGGTGACAGGAAATGACCACACCACCCACAGCCTCTGTGAACCGCACCTCCCTCACGGTGCTCTGGTCAAACCGGCCCCGGCCGAGTCCCCGCCGGCTGAGCTGCTCGCTGAGCCGCACCGCTACGCCGAGCTATCCCACACCTCGCCGGCATGCCAGGCCGCCTCACGGACACCTGCTGGCCCACCCAGCTGCCCGTCAGGCCTCCCTGGCCTGCCTGGCGCCCTGCCCGGCCGCCGACCGGTCTACCCGGCCGCCTGCCGGCCTGGACATGCCCCGCCAGCCTTCCTGCCGGCCTGCCCAGCCAACTCCCGTGTGACCGGCCAATCCGCGCCGGCCCATGCCCCCAGAACGCCCCGTGCGCCCTATGCCACCTGAGCCGCGCCCCTCATGGCACTGGCTGAACCGGTCTCGGCCATCCGGGATGAGACACTGAGCTGGCCCCGAGCTCAGGACAATCCACCCTTGCGGTCGGTTGGGCTGGGCCCAGTTGGTTTGTTCGAACCTAATAGGTTGTACTACCCTATGGGCACGGCCATACCCAACAGGTTTGACCGGGTCGACCCAAACTGGGTTGGACGAGACCCATGCCCACTACCGACCCTTTACATTCTTTTGTCATATCTTTGGCACCGGACGACTGTTTGATGAACCATCAGTGGCACTAGTATTCTTAGAGCATGACAGACCCTTTGAGTATACCCCAATAGAGTTTGGGCTAAAGTTGTGATATAGTCAGGTTGGATCATGCACGAATCCAACCAGGCCACCTGGACTAAAAGGCAAGTAACTCACAGACCGGGTGTCCGATTGACACATCGTCTATTGCGTTGAGACCCCTAATACATGGCAGGCCTTTGAGATAATTCTACCTAGGTCTTTTTGATAATTGGATTATCGACCTGTAGCTCGTGGTGTGTATCCTCCTAGAGAAGAGCGAGCATCGTTCGGAGACCTAGTAGCTGGATGAGACCTGATTGCTGCTGACAGATTCAACTCGGAATGATTTGACAAGCCCAGTGTGGAGCACCTTGGTGTCACGGCAGACCCACAGTGGGGAGCACCTTGGTGTCACGGCAGACCCATGGTCCTCAAAAGGAGCAGTACCACAGCAGGATACGAGGGAAAGCGCCATGGTGACGTGGATGATCCACGGTGGGGAGCGCCTTGGTGATGTAGCAGAACAACGGTACTCGATAGGTGAATTACCTCAGCAGTACAAGGTTAATGGGAAACTTATTGGTGTCGCGGAAGGCCCATTGTACACAAAAGAGGAGGATCTCTCCATCAGTCGTGGTTTCGATATTGTGAATAAAAATATAAGTTGAGTGGAGTCAGTAACTTTTGTGTTTACCTCATGATTGATATGGATTACATGATAATATAGTTAAATGTATGGGCATATACCTAAGTGGGGTTATCTGTTGATGTGATAATTTGTGGTATATACTTCTAGGATTTTGTGAGACATTGAGGGTCTTGGGGTCCCTAATGAGTATCATTATACTCCCCCGTACATGGGCTATTCCTGCACCTCATTGTTTTGGTTGGAGATGACGAACATCGCTAATTGAGGCAGAGAGTATCAAGACTGGACGATACCCGGAGGTCCACCATTCAATGTGTTGGTACATAGAGGAGATTGACAGAAATGGAGTGCTGAGGAGGCTATATATACCTACCCTTCAGGTAGGATCTGTACTGGATGATCTAGGAGCTTCTTTTCACCTTTCAGATGTTCTTTCCTTTTCAGTTGTACTTGTACTTTACAGTTGGGATTGTACTTCCAGCCTTATTTACTTTTCATCACTCTCTTGTTATACAATTTTACTTAGTTTTTTTATCTATATGTGTGCTCTGTTGAGTGTGTTCACAGTAATAAAGTCAATGCCTTCCAAGATTTAGGGAATTAGGCATTTGGTACTAGTTGCTACCCCCTGACCTATGAAAGGTGGGTATGGGGTCGTCACGGCACATGCCCCATGGGACGGGTCGTGACAAATATGTACATCGTCATTAAATATTGTCTTAATATGGATAATGTAAATCATTTATCATAATTTAATTTTACATATTTCACTATCCAAATTTTATTGTTGTTTTAATTTGTTTGGTTGAAATTAAAGAGGTAATGGGTGTCACGTGGTAGGGTTATTCTTCATGTTGTCTTTAAGATCATGTTGTTGGTAGTTAGGATGTTATAGCTATAGGTTTTGTGTGGGTTTAATTAAGTAAAAATATTTATTGTGGTCATAAGTGATTATTAATGTTATATTTAATTTTAATATTTAATTTTTATTTTATATTTTTAAGTATTTGTTTGTTATGGACATAGATAAGATCTCAAGTGTAACAATGGGTTTGAAAGAGTGTTGGATAGGAATGGATTTGGTTGAGTTGAGTATCTCAAATAGGAAAACCATAGGTTTAAATTATGTGGCCTCTTTAGTAAAACACCATAAATTTGATTATTATTGAGTGTGTGAACATGAATTTTTTAATGATTTTGATTTAATGGAAAAATATTATGATTTCCTTTAAAAAGATAGGATAGCATAGAGACACATATATATGGGGTATTTTTAATAGAATGTTAGGGAATTTAGGATTTCAGGATGACAATGTAACCAAAGGGAATCGTTTTTGGATGAATTAATGAGAAATATTTGGTATATAATGGGATGAAATATGATACACTAATATCAGAAGAGAAATATTTATGTTTTTGGGTCTGCGTGAATTGATTTGGCCTAGTAATAAGGTGTGGGATGACTACATATCTCATATATAATGGGGAACAGACTCTAAATAGTGGTTGATAAAATAGTAATATTTTATGGGGTTAATAATTAATATGTGTATTAATTAAGTGGTATATATAGGGTTTCCATTAGTTGATATACTTGATTCTTCTTTTTCGGGATATGTGAGACAGATCCTACTAATGGTTGAGTGGCATAATTTTAATTTGTGGAATGAAGATTTCATTAATCATGATAGAGAGTTTCAAGGAAAAATTTTATGTATATAAGATTGGGTTTTATATAATTATGTTCATGTGTGTATATTATCCACTTAAATATTGGTTTGAGTAGAGGTGACACAAATTTTGAAAATTATGGGTGTTAAATATGTCTTGTTTCCAGTTAAAATTGAGTGAGAATATTCTGAAGGACCGTAGTAGATACCGTTAAGAAGTATATTAGAATTATGATATACTCTATGTGTTTTTATTAATTAAATGTTATGGTCAAGAGGATATTATCCAGAATGTAGTGATGTAGGATAATAAATTAAAAAAGATATTAGATAAGGAATCGAGTTATTAGAACCATACAGATGCGGTTGTAATACATTATGATGAGATACATGATCTATATTTTGTATCTTGATTGTTATTAGTTGTTTATATTATATGAAAAATAATAATTTGGATTCTTGTTCCTTAGCTGTGAAGATTTGTATGCGACATTACCTTCAGTGTTAAGGTCTTGTTTTGGTTGTAATGCGAAGCTAGTATATACCTTGAGTTACAAGGTAATGTTTTGGATAATGAATTCACATTATTTGAGAAGTTTTTATCATGGCATTCCATGACTAAGAATTTATTCTATATTACTATGTGATATCAAAATATATCATGATTGGTATGTTAGTGGTAAGAATAATGACCCCATTATGATTGAGAAGGTGTCGGATAACTCACCTTGTGTGAGAATGTTTTTCCATAGTATTATGATACATAGATACCTACCATGAGTGATATGATTGAGTAAAATAATTATGTGTGAACACCCATTAGAGGGGATCCTGTGGGTAACAAACATAGACCCAACATTAAATAAGAGTGTATAGGTAATATCAAGAGGCCACACCGTACCAAATTTCATTGATGATGGTTTTAGGTTTGTAGAACGTGATAACTAGTTTGCAGTCTAGGAAGAAGCATGTGTGATTGGGTGTTATGGTGTATTGGTTACCAAATGATGACCTAAAATACATGATTATTATAGTTATTTATTTTCATCACTCATAAAAATATTTCATTCAAAATATTTGGTTATCGTGATGAAATATTATAAAAATTGATTACAAAAAACTATATTTCTCTTAACAACCAAATGCTTTATTTATTGGAATGAGAAAAGGATGTGTATTATATTGGGGTAGGAGAGATTGATAGGGGACTAGATTTGAGATGAGGTGAGGGTCTAGGATAAAATTAGGTCAATGTTTTTATGTTTCTCACTTTTACTTTTTTTATTCTGATATATACTTGGTGGGTGATCAATTGATTTACAAATTGAATACTACCGTATTCATTTGTTATATAATGAATATGTTCATTATTTCTATATACATTGACCATTTTCTTATGATTATTAGTTACAACCAATGGTTTTTATAGTAATTAAATTTAATAGTCTCCATAATTAATGTTTTAGACCCTCACTGATTGTTGAATGCCTCTAGAGCATGAGGAGGCTTTCATGAGGCAATATGACACTCAGTTCTTGACGTGGGAATGTGGTCTCATACCATGGAATTATGGAATGTCATCCATGAAAATTATCTTTTTTCTCTCTATTATTGATTTGGTAAACGTAGAATAAGGATGTGTTACCACATCTTATGGACCTTGAACTGGGGATTTATGAAAACATTTATTCCTTTAAAATCCACATTACCATGTTTTTGAGATTTTTATTTTTGTTTTTCACTAATTTATCATTGATGTTTATCCAAATAATATTTTTGGATAAATTAATTTATATTTTAGTATGTTTTATTATAGTGGTGAGAATACCTATACATGAATATTATACTAAAAAAATATTAACATCATTTTTTATGATTATATGTTATTTATATCAATAATTATAGTTGTTCAATTTTTTTAATTTGTAAAAAAACGTAATTTTTACATGAATTTTTTTTGTTGAATTATACTCAACAAAATAATAGTACATTCCATATAATGGAAGGTTTGGTAGATCATATGTGTTTTTTTCAAATGAATAATATATAATACCTCTATATAAGGGGTGTGTACGATTATATTATACCTCAGTGTTGGAATTTCAGGATTTTGAGATGATAAATATATGGACATGCATTACCATAAGTATATTGATACCCTAGAATGGGTTGAGTGAAGGAATGTAGAAGTTCCTTGGGTTCCTATGATTTTCATCACTTAGAGTGGTTCTAGTATTAAGGATGTGTTCTAGATTGAATGATTGGATATATTTCTATCATTATATGATGGTTATACTAGATTGGTGGATCTAAGAAGTGTAATTCTTGGGATGTTATATGCGATATTGGAGTACTCCATTATTGGAATGTGGACATCTAATTGGCCTTTGTATTATTACATAGGTTATTGAGAAGGAATATTTAAGTATTCTTTTTGTTAAATAATTATAATATGTAATAGAGCATGGATAGATGGATATGTTCATGGGACTAGGATTAGTGTGATATGTCTCAAATAAGTTTATGTATGGTTTTGTATGTTAGTGGTATACAAAAATATACGCAATGGGTTCATATGTTATTGATATGGATTGTAGGTTTGAATGTTTTATAGTTTTAACAGTGTCTCACTCTACCTGGAAAAAGAAGAGTGATGGTAAAAATGGATTATTTTGTAAAATTAAATATGATGGATGGAATGTTTTTGATTTTTGTAGACTTGCAGATTGATGAGAGAATTTTTAAAATATATGAAGTGATGTGATTAGTGAAACTCTTTCGATCATGATGGCCTATAGTTTTGTTTAAATGGGTTGAATTTCCTATATAATTGATGGTCGAAAAATGGATTGATTAGAGTACCGTAATATGGTCCATCTAATATTCTTCCAACACAAGGTTTTTAAGACTGGTGACCATTTCATTGGGGTTAAACACATATTTTATTTTGGATCATGTCATGTGATATACATGAGGATTTGTGCAAGGGAGTCCATGTAGTGGGGGAATAAAAAATTTTATTGGAGGGTACAACCCTTATTTCCATTGAATTTGTGAAAATATTTAGGGTGATGTTATTAGGTATCCAAGGGTGGGTTGTGATTGGTGATTCATGTTAGTGCTTAGGTTATATAGGAAAAACCATGTTAAATCATTATATACAATAATTAATGGATTTTGGAATAAAGATGTCAAATATTTTATATTTAGTGGGGGTGATAATGATACACTTATAGTGCATATCATAGTATTGGTTTTAGATATATGAACCCAGTATTAGTATTGTCCTGGATGCAAAGAGATTATTTGGTTGAAAAAAGATGTGGCATTTGTATATTTGTATTCATATAGGCATATATTTATCTCTATTCATGGAAACTATACCAACAGGGATTCTAATATATTTTTCAATGGATTTTCCATGTTTCATCAAGTGTGAAATGGAATATTCAAGATTTGAGATTGAAATAGATTGGAGGTGCATTGTTGGTCCTTGAGATAGTATGACATATTATATGGTTGGATGAATCCCTATTAATGGAGTCACACAAAGTGTGAGGTTTTGATCGTTGTTTGGTTGTTTACACTTTTCTTGGATGCCTCTACAGATTAATACATCATGATCATGAGATCTGATAATGCATTAGTGGGTACAGTTGAGATTTTTTAGGAGAGGATATCTAGAGGAGGAACAACTACTATTTTGTGTGGGATTGGGTGTTCTGTGGTTGAAACCAAATTACTCATGACAATGATTCTCTATGTGTGTGTTCTAAGTAGGTGATTATTATGGTGTGGAGAACCATAGAATAGAATTGAATAGTATGATAGATGTAATGTGGAGCTAATCAACATAATACTCATGATGAATTTAATGATATATCTCTTGCATATTTGGATATAGAGGTGTGGATGATTACCATCATGACTTTAGTAATGGGGATGATTAGGTAGCTCAACCATTGGAGAAAAATAAATTCATTATGATTTCATTTTCAAATAGAATGATAATTTGATGTTTCAAAATAAAACTTGATAGATTAAATTATAATTGTCGGATTTTATAGAATGAGAGGGATGTTTGGGGTAACAATACGTGTTATCAAGCATTAGAGAAATTATAGTGGTGGTGTTTATATCTACCATTCAAATTTCAACTTTTTATGGATGAAATTTGATTTATGGTTTTTGAAGTAGGTTTTTTTGGGAATTGTGACATAGTTCACAATTAAAATTGTTAAAAAATATCACATAGTTGTTTTTGAACATGATTGGAGGACATGAAAAGTGAATCCAAGAGTCCCGAGATCCAATCCGGTTGGAGACATAAAATCAGTGGCGGAGTGGACAAGATTGTTGAATAGTTTCAATAATTACAGTATCAAACAATACCTACTATAGTGCATGCTACAATAGCTACTACATTGCCTACTAGAGCACCACTACAGTACCCAAATATATGTCTCTACCATGATTTTATATAAGGTATCTTGGATAATCTTGTCGAGTCCTCACCAACCGGGATGAGGCTCTTGTGCCCATGCCTGACTACTCAAGACAACTCCAAGAATGAACTGGTGTGTGGGAGATATCATTTTTAGATGTCTGCTTTACTATTTCCATCATTTGATCCTTCTTAAATTATAGTGATTACTGGACTCTTAAAATGAATATTTAAGTTTATTATTTCCTTCTATATCACTATGTATTTTATCTTACGCCTTTCTCTATATTTAGTTCATTTCTTCTAGGGTCATAAATATGATTCCACCGGATGGTAGAAAAACTAATTTAGAGTAATGAAGACTTTTCTTATCATGTAAAGTTGATATATAAAGATGATTAATGAATGATTTTTTCATAGTTTCATGATATTTGTTTCACTAACCCTATATAATTATGTGTTTTAATAAAATTGGATGAAAATGCTGAATTTTTGTGTATTGTATTGTATGCATTCAGTTTGTGGGTATTTTATGAAAATATAGTGGATTGTAATCAATAAATTTCTCTATGTATATTGTATATTATGTTATGGAGTGATTCCACATGAGTTTTTAGGTTATTAATACTCATTGGTTTAAAATAAATAAATAAATTTAAATTTTTATAACTATTTAGACAGGTCATTTGGTATGAGATACGGGATATGGTTATAATGAAATCATAGATGAATCATGGATGGACCTCGATGATGCTAAGTACAGAATCATGATGATTATAAAACTATGTTAGATGTAGGTAAATATTTTATTATAAAATTATATTCTTTTTTAAGAATGAATTCACCTATGTAACTATTTTCATTTGACCAAGTAAACAGAAACGGTCTAACAGAATCATATAGAATGTTATAGGGTTTCATTGAGACTAGGATGAACAGAATTGTATATAAATAGCACTTTGGGTAATTTGGGATCACCAGATATATTTATATTAAGATGTTATAGGTGCCAGTTGAGTTAAAAGTGAAACACCCCAATATTTTATAATATTTTAATTTTTGAAAAAAAATTACCTCTCTAAAGAGATTTATTTAAATGCCACACCATGTTAATTTTACAACAGACATAATAATTAGTTGGATTTCATTACACAGAAAACATTAATTTGTTAAACTAGAATATATTATTAAAATATTATTATTTAATATAGTAAGATATATCATGACCACTATGTTGCTAGATAAGAAAAATGAAAACTAACTTATTAAAAGATATCATGGAATTAATTAGAAACCAATTAATTACAATTGAATATTGTAACCATCTAATTATATAGAATTTTTATTTATAAAGAACAATTATTATGCTAACAATGTGAGTTTCTATTATGAAATTAAATAAATTAAAATAAGTGTTTTTTTAATAAAATATGTATTTTATATATTAAATCGCATATTTTTTTTATATTCATCTAATATATTTATATTAATAAGATATGAACAAACCAAATTTTATGAAATAAATATATCTTTTCCTAAAATGTAATTTTCTAACTTTTTAATAGTTAAACAAATTTAAATATAATGTTTTAGAATTTATGAATTCATATATGAGAAAAAATATTGTATTTTAAATAGGTAAGTAAAAATTTACTTTAAAGTACATTTTTTATTTTTATAAGAAGTATAATTTTTAGAGATTTTAGTCTAAAAAGGTCAAATTCATTTATATAATTTTTTATTTTAAATTAGATTTTAAATTGTGTTTTAATGTCACAATAGATTAATTTTACATATATTAATCATATTGAGTTTAATAGAATTATTTTCATATTGGATATAATAACTTATTGATCTTTTAAACATTTTTACTTTTAAAACATGATTTCCTTCCATGTATAAAGGATTAATGTCAAAAATATTTTTTTTATGGATCTATCAATTGAATTTTAAAATATGGAAATGAAAATATTTAATTAGTATGATATTTAATGTCTAATGGAATGAAATTAATTTTTTTACATTATGATTATTAAAATTCATGATTATTTTATTTTCCACGGTAAATGGTCAATAAGGTTATTAACAATAAAAATATTTTTATAAATTTTATTATATTACCCTAATGATTTGAATTCATTAGTGGAAAGATATTTTGACCAAAATAATCTGTGGGACCACAATAAAAAATAATCTGAAGACACTTGGATGAGAATATTATATTTATTATATTTATTTAATGAAAAGTGAATGCTTTCATACTCATGTTAGAATGACTATTGAATTTTTAATATAGGGGTATACAACTATTAAATTAAACTATAAATAGAAATTTAAAATCTAAAATTATTATGTTTATCATAGTGATTTGTTTTTAATTTGTAGATTATAAATAATTTCCTTAATATCTTACTCAATGATGATGTAGTAATAATTTAATTAATATAAGTATCAAATTAATGTCATTAAAAATATTAAAATAAAAAAATTGTGATAATTAATTCCATTCAATAAATTTATAGATAAAATATACATATTAGATATATAATAATAGTTTTTAATGTATCTTTTGTATTAATATTATGTAAAAATAAGGAAATGAATAGTTTCAAAATTCACAAAATTAATAATTTCCAGTATATAATATTTTATTGAATTATATAATATCTATAGAAATATAAATTCCAAAAAAAAATAGTATAATCGTAAAAATTATGTCAAAAATGATATAGTTGGGGTTTTTTTCAATTTATTTTTACAATATTATCCGTTAATTTGTGAGAAGCCAAGGTGTCACTGTAAGTGTTTAACTGTTTAACAAAGGGTTAAACCCAAAATATAATGGTAATAAACGGCCATAAACATATACAAAAATAGTTTTATATTATGATTTATACAATTAATCAAAATTTCATTGAAATGAAACACATTGGATCATTTTGAAAATTAAATTAAATTTAAATTAATTTAATATTTGGAGACTTTCTTAATACGCACCCCACCTCAATTATAAAAGGGAACCTCCATCCTCACTTCATTAAAACACATTGATCCTTATATATTCAAAAAGTTATAAAAATTTAACATTTAAAATTATCTAATTACATTTAATATGATCGATTCTTCTAAAAATACGAACCCTATTGTCCCTAAGGGGATATCCTATGTAGGTATGCAATAAAAGAGGTATTCATCATTACAACTTCGTCAAGTTAAATTCAAGTTCTATTTTATATACATATATTTTTCAATAATAAATATATATCTACACTATCATTTATACTCTTATATGTTTTTATGATTATGGTATACCCATATTCCATGATTTATACATCTTATGAAAAATGTAAAAACCACACACACATACTTTTGGATTACTGTATCCATGTCATCCTGAAATATGTTCTTCATCACTAATTTATTTGGATAAGAACAATAATCAATATAATGGATATAAATAATAAATCTAACATGATATTTATCCTTTATAAGTAATATTCCAACAAATTGTTTACCCTTTCACTATTAAGGTAATCATATCGTCATTTAATCCTACATACAACCTACCGTGTCCATGACATGATGTGATTAATTTTACATATTAACCTCTACATATTGATTATATTGATGTATATAAAGAGTAAAATATATATATATGTACTTAATTTCATTATTTATTGGGAATAAATATAAGAATATATTATTAATAAATTGGAGATAAAAAGGTATTTTCAATAAATTGGTGATAAAATAATATAAGAAGATCACATTGAATATGATAAATATAAATAGCATACTGATATAAGGTAATAATTATATTAACACCATTATAAGTGATGTTAAATCATTTTTGACTAACAAAAGCATAAGGTAAGTGGTTTCTTGTCTCACTTTTACTTTTTTGAGATATATTCTTTATACACCAAATATTTATGTTATGTTTTGTATATAAGTAATATTAAGGTTGGGGATTATAGTTAAAATGTTTCAAATTTGTATGGGACACTTTCTAAAATTTAAAAAATATTTCCCCAACTATAATTCCATGAAATAATTAAATATATTATCATCTATTTCCATGATTCATAAATACATTTTTTAAAATATTTTTTCTGTTATCCAAAAAATTAATAAATTATTTTCACCAATTTATTAAATTTTACACAATAGTCTAAAAAGAATCTTTTTTTCCAAACGAGATACCTTATGATTTTTTTTAAAAAAATCCGTATGGAATATATTTTAACTTATATAGAATGAGTGGATTTCACTACTATCATGAAAAATTATTATTTTGAATCATTAATTGAAAGTCTAGAAAGATATTTCGAAATAAATAGTTTCATTTATAAAATCATGACTTTTAAATAAATTACTTCAGTGTAAAATATTTTATTTATATCAAAAACATTATAATTATTTTATTATATATTTTTCAGCAATGTCAACATCCTTGTTGAATCTTACGATTATTTGAGTTTTATATCTTTTGATATCATTTTATATTTTTACATGAATTGATTATTATTCTATTTTGAGGTGGATTTTCTATTTTGATACCATTCATGTTTTATGGATAATGTATTTACATTTCCTATTGTAGTTTTTCAATAAAAATGTTTAAGTTAATTTGTTTCACCCCATTCATATGAAAAATGCATTATAAAGAGTAAGTGATGGTAGGTGACCACAATATCCCCTTAATACATTAGTTATCAAATGTGAAAATCTAGATATGGACTTGGCTGCAGCCTTGCACATTTATTTTCTGATATGGAATTAGATTAGTACTTAACTATTTATTTCCTTATGTCTTGGAAAATGACTAGATGGTATGTTTCTTAAGACCCTCATTATTCGTTCCTTCATTATAAGATTAACTATTTATATTCCGTGTGTTTATTCTACTAGTATATTATCCATGGATATGTTTCCAACATCATGTGATCATTTAAATGTCATGATATTCAGTTATTTACCATGAGATATTATTGTTTATCCTATAATTACACAAAGAATTTATTGTAGCCTCACCCATACAATGAATCTGAGCTCCCCCCATTGTTTTTTTATTTTCCCTAGGTTTCCATGTTTTTTATTTTTATTGTTATGCGTGGTTAATCTAATAGAATAATATGGTTCCGAACAAAAATTATTTTTGTAATTTTTTTATTATATGGTGAATTTAAATTATGTATCTATTTTATTAATACTTCTAAAGTATTAAGTAATTTTTTGGTGTGATTACTTGTAATCATACTAATTTAATTATATTAATAAATTGATCCTTACTTCAAAGGTCTGGGAATAATAAAAAGTGTCCATGTGTATGTTTTTCAGTGATAGATGATACATTAATATCCAATGTTACTTTCTATGTATAGTTATGAAGGAATTAGAGGACTATGCATTGTGATTATGAGTGAGATAGTAGTGCATTTTGTGTATGATGGGGAACATCCTCTTGTGGGTGTTGGAGGACCATGGAATGTTCCCAGGGTAGGACATTTAATCAATGGAATAATGAGGTGTTATGTGTAGGATTTCCTTATGGAAAAATATTTGAGTATTCTCTTAAGGGAGGTGTTATATGGACCCCAGTGAGGGTAGATAGATTATTTTAGAGGAATACCACCTAGGATTACAATGGGACATAGAGAGACCTATTAGATACTATCACTTCTTGATAGTGTCGAGTGTGATATAACATTTTTGTGAGACATTAGACCAATATTCAAGCTATAGAGTAATGTTATTAATATAATCTGTGAGAAAATACCAAGGTATTGGATATGTGTTTGTTCCAGTGAGTAGATATTATTATGTTATTAATGGAAAATAATTGATCCTATTAGAGGAAATATAAGAATTAATATTGTCTGAATGTTTGGTTCTTGTTTGACTGAGTTTGTCATGCATATAAATTCCCAATTTTTCGTTTAAACGATGAGAATAATTTTAATATATAGACTATGATATTTTATTATGTCACCCTGGTGATAGGATAGTGTATTTTTAGGATTGTCTACATGCTCATTTTTCTGTTCACTATATGTTCCTTATAGTTTGTATACTGACCATCCTTACTAGGTTGTTGGCCTCTCATTGAGGGATAAGAAATTAAAAGGATCATAAATTAAGTGATGTTGTAATGATCTAGTTGTGAGGGTATATTAGAACCGTCCTAGAGTGATAAGGTAGTGGTTAGGATAGAGGCCTTATTTAGAGTGAGACTATGGGCCTTGGTTCTGATGTGATATCATACCCAAACATTACTGAAAATGTAGTGGTAACGATAATTAAATTATCATGAGTGATAAGGAATTGGAATTTATATCCTTGAGTGATAAGTGTAATTTGAGTTATTATGTGATGTGATTCATGGATGATGGACCCTAATGCATCTGATAATATAGTATATAGGATGTGATAGATAGCCCAATATTATTTGATAAGGGGGAGAATAAACTTAATGTAAGACATCACCTATGATAGGGTGATATTGATTAATGAAATGGATCATTCCCTGAGGAAGATGGTATATGATTTGGAATGAGGTGAAAACCCACCGAATATATTTTTTTATGGGAATTTTTCGTGCCCTGAGAGGACTCGTTTCTAGTATAGTACAGTTACAGTGTACTTGAGTTTCATAGTATCCATATTTGAATACGATAACCTGATTTTCCTCTATATTAGTATCATTAATTTTCCTCGATAATAGAAATATATTATTGAATATATTATAGGGAAATGAGTATATTACACCTAGATATATTTCTCACATGATACAAAGTCACTCTAGCATATTTAAAGAACTTATGTCCACTTTAAATGTCTAATAACATGAGGGGAAATGGATTAGGATTGGGTTGCTCGATAAATGATTATAGTTGGGAGGAGATAAAGATTTAAGATGAAACATCTAAAACTATTACTTTTGATCATTTTTATATTGGGAATATTCGATTGTCCTAACGGGTGATCACTTAATGTTGGAATTTATGCTTTAAAAATTATTTTTTATAACTGGGATATGTTGGGTGATTATGTGATGTTTAATGATTCTTTTGGAAAATGTTATGTTATTTTTACTATTTGTTTAACTAATTTGAGGTAAGTGTCTCCCCATTGTACAATTTAATCCATTTACACTAGTTGGGAGCCTTTATAGTTTGTTCTGGTCACCTATGGCCATGTTACACTTATTTTAGGAAATTGATAAGTGGTCTCCTGCTAGCTATAATATAAAATATTACTTGTTTCTATACGAGGATAGTGAGAAAACTATAGTTCTAAAATATATACATGTCAAAAAAATAATGAAAAATATGTTTAGCATTATTTTAAGTTAATTCAAAGGAAAACTAAATTTCTTCCATCATGAATTAAGTAGTATCCCTTGTTCTTGGGAACAAGATCAACCATGATTGAAATATGGGATTTCAATTATTTTGATATAGTATATAAATTAATAATGGCGGAACGAATATAAAATATGGAAGAATTATTTAATGAAATAATTTCTATATTAATGAAATGAAATATCAGGAAATTTCTATGAGAAACCAGAAGAGGAAATTCAACGGATTAATAATATTCTTTATGATTAAGTGCAATGGATTTATCTCATATAACATGATATTTTCGGTTGTTTTGGAATTCTATATACAAAAATAACTTACAGAGAATATCACATAGAACAATAATTTATTCATTGACTTATAATTAGAACTATATAATAGTACATGAGAAAATAAAAATGGTTTATAACAAGATTATTAGAGAAATGGGAATAAAATTTATAAATGGAATATATAACTAGGATTCATTCAGTTCAATTAGATAGAGTATCAAGATATGGAAATTGTAATAATCAAGGAAAAAATATCATAGATAGTGTTTCCCATATCTACATAAATTTAGTACAACATGTATTTTTATGAATCATATGCAACAATTCAGAAATTATTTATTCTAGATTTTGGATTTTAACCAAAATAGTAAAGCATTACCATATTATGCAAAAATTAGGCCTATATTATTATCTAATATGTCATGATTAAGAGAGTAGAAAAAGGATAAAAAAATAAGTGATATTACTTATTGAGGTATTTTATGAAAGTGGAAAACTCCCAAAAAGTATATCAACCCCATGAATGCCTAAATGTCTCATCAACTATAGCTAAACATAAATAGAATCATGTATACATTCAAGATTTAACAAGACTGTTAGTTATTTTCTATAGTTGATGTGGGAGGCTATAATAATTTTTTCATTAGATTGGAGTGTCATTAAAATATCAATTAAATTAATTTTAATATATTTATTATCCCATGATGAGATTTATAGTATATAACAGTAATGTATTAATATATATAGGTTATTTTAAACATTGATTTTTTTTAATTGTTACCTACAATAATGAGAACATTAATGTGAAATGAAAATATCAATAAACATGTGTTTAATGGATGGATGAACTCTATATTATATAATAGTGTTTTTGATTGACTATTTGGTGCTTAGGAATCCAATGTAATTGAAATTTCTTCTCATTATGTGTTCACATGGTAATCTCTAGGGGATTAGGTTATGAAAACATTCTCAAGGATAAGAGTTCTATATATTATATGTGTCATTTGTTATTACTATTTATATACAAGGTTTTTGGTCCATTGATATGAGATTGTGATTATTTTGCATCATCAATATTTTAAATATTTGTATTATTTTGTTCTATAATGACATATTCTTCAAAAATGCATCAAAATTATTATGACATTAATTGAGTAAATCATGAAAGGATTTGTACCCTATGAGTTGGTGGAATGACATATCTCAGGTACAATAATATAAAATGAACTATTTGATTGAATCTATGGACAAAGTTATTCCTTATTGAGAACATTTTGGAGAGTCAAAGTAAGATGTTTCAAGAATATAGGCTGATGGTAGAATTATGAAACCAAATTGAACAGAAAATATGAAAAAGGGAATATTGTAAGATTTAAAATGTGGTTTTTTTATTGCATTACTAATTTTATGTTATATTTGATCCTTTCTGTATTATTAGAATCAATATATTTAGTTTTTTAAAATTTTACATAATACTACGGAGAAATATTTGTAGTGGGTCGTAGATTACGTGTATCCTCTATCTCAGTTAAATCCTATTTTAATTTATTAAAATTAATATATGTTAATATAAGTTTTTAAAATAAATGCATTCTTGTTTAATTGATTTCATAAATGGAATCATCTGTTATTTATAATTAAAATACACTTGAGTTGAATATTAATAAATATCAATTCATGTATTAGTTGGTATAATATTTATTTATTTATTTTATGAATGATTAATGTAATTATTGTTAGTTATAATAAATTCAAGGCTATATATTATCTAAGGCTGATTTACACGATGAGTGGAGGACCTGTTGAAAATGATATATATTATTTATTATCATTAAAATAAACATTTATTTATTTTTTTAACAATTTTTATTTTTGTATTCATGGGTTATTACGGATTATGTGATATAATTATAATAATTATATTTTTTATTTGATATGGAATTTATATAGAACATACTATTAAGTATGTTTCTTTAATTAAATTACTAATTTCATTTCCATTAATTGGATAATATGATGTCTATTATTAATTGGGTAATTTGAGAAGTGTTCATAATGATTAAATATCTTAAGATAACTCTGTCAATACAGGTAGACCCTCCCATGAAATATCTCAATAATGTATAGAAACCTTACTTATCATTCATATCAATAATGGGAGAATTATAAAAGGATTATTTTAAGACATAATAACATTTTTTTGTAATTAATAAAAAAATATACAAATGATTTTTAATTATTATAATAAATAATATAAACCTCCAATGGAGATATTATTATATTCAATAAAAATTTGTCTATATATAAAGATTAATTTAATTTATGAACATTACATCACAATTAAATTGGTACGATTCAAGAGAATTTATCAAATTGATCTTCAGAGATGAAATAATTATCATGTCATTGTTATTATTTTTAAGAATTAAAAACAAATCAAATCTGATTATATCGTCTCTAAGAATAGTCTAGGGTTTTTTCATGATGTTCATAAAATTTATAAGTTTTAACCGATTAAAATATTATTGGAAACAAGCACAAAAAAATCCATTATTCCACATAACATTTGGTTATAATGTTCAAAGAGTGAAGTGAACCATTACTGATAGAACACATCATCTAAACATACAAAAATGAAATTAATTTTTGTGGATGAGATATTTTAAATGGTTTACCACTAAGGGATACACCCAAGATTATAGGTCGATGGTGTTGTAATATTAAAGTGGGTTTCAATATGAAATGTATGTAATGTAACATTTTAGAAAATGATCATAATCTATAATATAGTCACCCCCCTTCCATATATATAGAATCTAGTTCACTGAATAGTTAAATGAATTACATGAAAGAGTGTTCACTTGGAATAATTAATGAATATTAAACCCAAAAAATTAATGGGGTTTCCATTATCCTTCCATTTTTCCTAAAAAATATAGTTCATTAATGAAAATCATGAACAACAGTAATTACTCTCCATTTTGAAATGTATTTAAATGTTCATAGTAAATCACATAAATTTTTTATAACCATTAATTTAATTTCATATTATCAGATAAATATATAAAATTAATCCCCAATAATCTTTATCTTTTCAACTATTATTTAGAAATCCATTCCCATTAACTACCACTAATAAAAACTATCAAAATCCAAAGAAATCCCCTAAATCCAATAATAATTTGAAGTCTAGATACTAATTTGAAGTATTAATTTCAAGAGACATCATCCATAAATTTGGCATAGGGGAAATCAAAATTAATATACTAATAAAATTTATACTCTATTATTTTTTTAATTGAAAATGAACTCTAGATCCAAAGAAATTGGTGTAGAGTCATATTTAAAATTACTATAATATTAAAAACACATTGAATCATATTTATTTTACTCATCTTGCATGTTTTTTCCATATCAAAAAAATATTTACTGTATTAATTCCTAAAACACGATCCCCATTAAATAAATGAGGATGTTTTATAGGTATCCATCCAAATATCACAAATCATACACAAACCAATCGATCAAGACCAGTATAATATGGTTTCACCATATCCCTTGAAATATAGATCACTCTACCAAGGTAAGTTTGAAAATAATCTATTTAAACATATTCTAATATAGTATACATCAGGAGGTGGGAAAATACAATTCCCCCTAGTGGTTTAATTTTTCAAAAATTCTCTAAAATCACCTCTATATCTTCTATTATGATGAATCCATCATTTATGAACACCTCAATTTAGTAACATTATGATTACTTCATATTACATCGAAAAATCTAGCCATCAATAAACTATTCCAAACATCCCAAATCATCAATTTATCACTAAAAACAAATTAAACTATTGTTTAACAAAAAAAACTATATTTATTACCATCCAATATTAGCACATCTTCTATGACTCAAACACCTAAATTACATCATTAAATTATATACCCAACACATTCAAATTAATTAATCCATTATTCCAACAATATTAACCTTTTTATTCATTACAATCCTAATGTTTCTTCATAAATATTTATCTCTAAAAACAATTTATATAAATATAATAACCCTTCCAACACTCTAAATATATATGATGGATTCTCATTATAAAAAAGGTAAAGAGGAAAGTAATTTTTTTTTGATAAAAGCCAGATATCATTAATGATGATGGTCAGAAGACGTACATAGACAAATCCATGAAGGGAAATTGTCCAGACAGATCTGGTTGGCATCGAAGGGGCCTAATGTCGCCAGCTGATGGGCCGCATTTTTTCCTTCCCTTTTGGTAATTGAGAAGGTGAAAAATGAAAAGCATTGGTGGAGTGAGAGAATTCTCCTGATGATGAGGCCAAATGAATGGAGTCTACTATCGTTGTGGTTAATGGCATCAATCACGGTGAGGCAGTCAGAATCAATGATGATATCAACCCATCCACATTCCAAAGCTAGCATCATACCAACCAAGATGGTATTAGCCTCATCTACTGCAGGTTCCCAAAAGGCATGATGTGATTCATATTTTGCAGAAATGATATTCCTCAGATGATTTTGGGCAAGGAGACCAAGGGAGACAGGTCTACCCTTGGGTAGATACGCATCCATGTTGATCTTAAGAATACCTTCCATTAGGGGGTTCCAATGAGAGGTACATGAGGGGGGAACATCTGGCATATGATGTCCATTGTGGTGCTTCCATCTCTCAATCTATGAAGTGGCCCATTCAATCTAGAATTTGGGAGGTCTATTTATGTATTGGAAAACAACATCGTTACGCCTGACCCAGATGATCTAGGCCAGGGTGCAGAGTGAACCTGCATTAGCTGATGAAAGAGAGGAGCACCAGCACATTAGGATAGTGGGGAGGTCAGAGGCCATGGCCAGTGATGCATCTGGAGCTGGGCCCCATTTATTCCAAATTTCATTAGCTCTTGGGCAGTGAATGATGGCGTGTAAAGGGGATTCTAGGATATTCAGGCAGAAATGGCAGAAAACAGCACTGGACATATGTCAGTAAATGAGGAGGGTCATGGTAGGGAGGGTTCCCATGCACACCTACGATCAAAAGTGGTGTATTTTTTGGGGGCCATTGAGCTTCCAAAGCAATTTCCATGGTCCCTCATTCCAGATGACTGGGTGGTTTCCAAGAGAAAGTATGTATCCGGATCTCACCGTGTAGTCACCCGACATGTCATTGCTTCAGAAGAGATGGTTGGGGCCTGCGTCTGGGACCCAGGGGATTCTTATGATAATTCATTGGTCTCTTTTGTTAAACCATTCATGAATCATATCCAAACACCACCTCATCCGTTGGTCGGAATGGTGGCATCTGACAGTGGCATCCTCAAAGCCTGGTTGGGCATGGGATATAGCCCGCATACCTTCCGTATCGATTAGCTAGGGATCAGTCTAGATGTATACAGATGATCCATCCCCTATCATCCATCCCAATCATTTTTCCATGAGAATTCGGGCCCCCCAAATTCTTTTCCAAAGGAATCCAGGATGAGGGCCAAGAGAGGATCCATGGAAGTCCGTGTGGGGAAAGAACTTAACTCGAAGTACCCGCGCACAGAGAGATGATGGAAGGTTAATAAGGATCCATCCTTTCGTGGACAACATTGCATCATTGAACAGAATAAGATTTCAGAATCCCATCCCTCCCTCTGACTTGGGTATGCATAGTTTCTCCCAGGCCATCCAGTGGGGTCTATTCCTTCCATCATTAATCCCCCACCAGAAGTTTCCAGTGCGTGTATGGATATGGTTGACGATGGCCACCAGGAGCTTAAACATGAACATAAAATAGATGGGGATAAACTAGATGAAATCTTTAATGAGGGTCTCTTTTCCTGCTTTTGAGATTCTTTTTGGGGTCCAGCCTTGAATTTTCTTCTCAATCCTATCCACCAAAGAGGTGAATATTTCTTTTCTTGACCAAACAATCACTGTGGGTAGCCCGAGATACTTATGGTGTTTTTCAACCATATGTATGCCTGCTGATGCGCAAATTTTATCTATCTTGGAAAGAGGTACACCTGCACTAAAAGAGATTTCTGATCTTCCGTGATTGATTGACTGGCCAGACGCCCTCTTGTACTGGTGGATCGCTTGGCTGATCACCTGACATTGATAAATAGTTGCTATGGAGAAAAGAAGGTAGTCATTGGAAAAAAAGAGATGTGACACTGTTGGAATTATGCGGAAGACCTTTTCCCCATGAATAGAATTAGCGGATGCAGATTTAGAAATAAGGTTAGAAAAAACATCAGCCACCAAGATGAAGAGAAAAGGGGACAGGGGATCTCCTTGGCATATGCCTCAGGATGAAACAAATCCTTGAGTTAGCTCCCCATTGACCCAGGTTCTGAATGAGACAGTCGAGATGCATTACAGGACCATATCTGTTCATTTTGTGTAGAAAGCCATTTTTACCATCATGACTTTGAGGAAACGCCACTCCAATTTATCATAGGCCTTGGTCATATCCAGTTTCAAGGCCATGGTTCCTCTTTTCACGGTGGAGCATGTTTTAATAGAGTGAAACACTTCCTGGGCCACAATTGCATTATCAGTGATTAGTCTCTTGGACACAAAGGCGCTCTGGTTTTCTGAGAAAATATCAGAATACCCAGGTCAAATCTGATTAACAAGGATCTTTGAGAAGATCTTGTAGGAGACATTGTAGAGGCTCATAGGACTAAAGTCAGGGACCGCGAGAGGATTCATTATTTTGAAAATGAGGAAGAGGAAAGTTACATTGATGGAGGAAATGATTGTTCTACCGGCCCATATATTCTTAATCATTTTGTAGATGTTGGGACCTATGATGTGGCAGTATTGCTTAAAAAACAAGGCGTGGAACCCGTCCAGTCCTGAGGCCTTAGAGGGGTGAATATGTTTCAGAGCCAGGCGTATCTCATCATCTGTCACATCTTGGTAAGCTTCTGATTGATCTCATTGGTGATCACTGGTCTGATACATTCTTCCACTTTAGCAGAAATGATATGAGTCCCTGTAGTTAAGACATTCTTGAAGTAACAAGTCAAAGTTTCATGAATTCCACTAGTGTCAGAGAATTTTCTCCCATCTAGTTGTGAGATGTAATTTATAATATTTTTTCGGCGCCTTACTGATGCTTTCTGGTGAAAATACCGGGTATTGGCATGCCCTTCTGAAATGTGGGTTTCCCATGACCGCATAGCCCAAAAGATTTCTTTAACTTGCAGGGTCATGTCCAGCTCTCTTTGAGTGGCACCAATCATATCATGATTGAAATTGGAAGGGTGTTTCTTGAGTAGGTTGTGCAGTTTCTTTTCAAGGAAACCACAGTGCCTCTCAGGATGGTAGAATTTCTTATTGCTCCATGATCTCTGATCGGATGCAACCTGTTGAAGATTGAGGCTAACATATTTGTGAATACTATGCTATCTTGATAGGAAAACATCTTGGAATTCCCAGTCTTTTGACCAGAATCTTTCAAATCTGAAGGGTCTGCTGGGTTGTTTGTTGCGTTCACCTTGAGTGCAGTCAATGAAAATTGGGCAGTGGTCTGAACAGTTGAGCGTCATGTGGTCGATGTGGAACATGCTGAAGAGATTTATCCAATCTTTTGAGCCTAGAAATCTGTCAAGTCGCTCGGCGATGTGTGTGCCATCCGTATTACCACTGATCCATGTGAACGGATTACCCACGTATCCCAAACAGACCAGGTCCTCCCTAGGGACCGCGTACTTAAAATTTGACATCGACGCAGAGTGTCAGACATTTCCACCTATTTTTTCCTATGGAACATAATATCATTGAAGTCCCCCCAAATAGAATAGGGCTTGGATGCTCATGATGAATCTTGTAGAGATGATCCCAAAATTACACCTTCTCGTTATGAGACAACCAACCATATAATCCTACAAAGGTCTATGGCGAGGTGTGATCCGCCTGGATAGTCGCAGCCACATGGTGTGAGGAGAAGGAAAATATCACGACGTCGAAATGATCCTTCTATAGGAGATAGATTCCCCCATAGTGGCCCTATCTGGAGATCGGGAGATAGCCTTGGAAGCCACATTTCAGAGAAATGCTAGTGGTGACCTTGTTTTCCTGTATGCTTTAGGACATGAAAACCATATCGGGGTGACTTTGGGTGTAATTTCACTAGAACATGAGAACCGTTTGTGGTTTTCCAAGCCCACGACAGTTCCAACATAAGACATTCATTGATCTAGGCGGGGTTGGGTCTCACCTACCTCTGCCATTGAGTTCTCGGAACTTGTTTTCCCACCCATCGTTTTCCCTCTTTTTGGGGACTTCCCCATTAACTTGCATGTTTCAATTCATCTTTTTTGATCCCCAGGTTTAGGGTCCTCTAGTTTACCATTACTTAATTCACGTTGTACCCTATTCCAGGTTCAATGAGTAATTAGGCCTCATGGTGGAGTTTCAGTCATCCTGTATTCACCTTGTGGTAGGATATCTGACTTTGTTGTTTCCAAATCGGGGTCGGGATGAGGTAGTTCAATGTGCATCGGTTATGGCTTCGGGTTACATTCTCGTGGGTCTATTAGTGTCTTCACCAGCTCTTTAAATGTTTAGCCTGTTCCCTTCAGGGGTTTAGGATGTTTGAAAGTATCTCTCTGGGGGGTTGGGCCCTCTTTAGGGAAATATGGTGGTCCAAGCATAACAATATTTTCATGTATAGTTTTCGCCCGCCTGGTATGTGCCAATTTGATGCGGTCGCGGTCCTTTTGTTTCTCTGTCTCAGGTATGAAGGCATATCTAGTCGATTTGGCTTGGATCCATGGGATATATTGAAGGATGATATTACCAGATTCATTCCTTTGCTTTGAGACACACACACTTTCTAGATAGCCGAGGCGTCCACAAAAGAAACAGAAGATTGGGAGTTTCTCAAAATCGAATGATATCCATGTTTTGGCACCATTGAATTTCGAATGCATGCCCCTCATCGGCAGCATTGACACATCTATTACGCCCTTAATTAGAACCTTGGGCCCCCATTGGATAGGGTCAAAGTGGTCCCAATCAAGGAAATGGCCAATACGGTCCCCAATTTCTCTCATAACTCGTTCTGTTCGTGCATGAAATGTGATTCCTTTAATTGTTATCTCTCAATATAACACATTTAATACATATACCTATGTTTTTTCATAATCAATTTGATTTATATTTGACCCCAAATCATTACCCATTTTCATCGTTATTAATATCACCCATACATGTCATATGTACCCCTTTCTTTCATATCATAAACCCACCATGTATATAAGAATAATATTATATAACATCAATTTCATATATTCCTCATTGATTATAAATCCAAAGGTAATGTCAATGGGTAACTCCTTTACATTAATGAAAACCACTTATTAAACAATTGAATTAGATTAGGAGAAGGTAGTTTTTGAACCCCATAAACATAATGTATGTGGTTTAATACCATGGTTCAACCATTTCCTCTCAGATAATAGTGTATAAAAATGTTTTGTGAAAATATAAACTAATTATTGATTCATTATGAGATGATTTATCTTGATCACTTCTTCAACCTATTATTATATAATATAATGATACTAAATTTCACTATTATTTTTTGTGAATACTATACCATATTTTATGATAGATCAATATCACTTTGGTTTTCCCATTGAACCATCATTAGAATCATCATGACGTCATTATGGTCCATATTTGTTTCTCCCTCTATAATAGTTGGGCATTGTCCTTTATAGATGAAATATACTCCACATCGTCTCAGAGATTATTTGTTCTCTATTTCTTCTGTATAATCTGTTAAAATTAGTCTGTCTTATTAATGAGCTATCCTCTTCATCTAGTTTTTTTATCAACAATGTCTCCATCACAATCTACAAATGAATATCCATAAATGCCTTGATTATTCACTTAGAAACACAAAAAAAATTCAAGTGTTTCTAGAATATAAAAAATAATTATATTTATATAAATGTGTAAATATTAATTCTAATCAAATTAAAAACATTTATGTATGTAGCAGAAACAATAGAAAACCATTTTTTCATTACGTATATGGATGTTCTATTTAATCTCTAATAATGAGTTAATTAATAGGTCTTACATATATAATAATGATGATGAATAGGTCTTACTTCATTATTTCAATGATAATATTTCCCTAAGATAAATTACATTTGAAAAATATTACCATTCATTTTATAAAATTTTAAATAAAATATACCTCAGATAATTAACATGGGAACCAAATATTGATCTATCCTTTTGATAAACCTATAGGATTATAATGTTTGTGTTGCTCTATTCACTAAAATATAAAATCTATGGATAATAATCCATTAAAAGTTTTCAACTAAATAAAAATTTATCCCACTACATTTAATGTCATAAACATAATAGAGAACCATGAATTGGAATTCCTTATATAAATTCACATAAAAATTGGACTAATATTATATCTCAAAAAACTAAACTCCTTCATTAATTTTTCTACGGAGAATAAAAATATCATAGGGAATATTTTTATCTATACAATGTCTTCCTTAATCTAAAGACCATTTTATTCTTTATCTGTAATTATAAAATCCTATTGGTTGTATAAAATATACTTCCTCCAAGATTAATTTATTCTAAAAATCAATCTCATTAATTATTTTATATACATGGAAACCTAATTAAAATAACATATCCAGAAAAAATTTTATCGACTAGATTATTTCTACAGGTGGAAATTTTTCATCACATACATCACCATTGACTTGATAAAATAATACTCACACCATCCTTTGAATATCTAGATCACCTTTCACTAGACAACAAATTTTTTAGTAGACACCAATTTAGATGTGATGATATCATTATTTGATAGCTTCTTCACATGATCATGCGTCTAATTATTATTTTTTGACTATCCATTCATGATTATGACACAAATTTTATATATATTATTTATACCATATGTTTTATATAATATTTATATCAAAATATTTTCTAGTTATGCATGTTAACGTAGATTTTCCATTTCTCATTCCACCAGTTGATATTCTTTTGTAGACACATAATTTTATTCCTCATCCTTAGATCTCTATTCACATATTAAGATTTTAAATCATCTTGATTTTCTATCAATACCATTTTTCTTCATAATAGACTTAACATAAAATTTGAATTTAAATATTTAGTTGATGATTTTTATTTGGTATCATTGATATCATTTTATTCAATGATTTTATTTTAAATTTATTTTGAATAATATATATACCCTTATCTTGGTAATTTTTTTTGCAATGATCCCTTTATCGACTAAGTATTCATATATTCTCACAATTACATTTTTATTTCGAATTTAAAATTTTCTTACAAACTCTCATAATTTATGAAATGTTAGATTTTTTACATATTTGAACTAGTTATATATCCTTCCGAGGTAATAAAAAACTTTATTTTATTTTGTATAATAAACCTAAACTACTTATTTTAGTAGTTTTTAGAGATGTCACTCTCAGTAAGAAGTTCATTGTCTGTGCTATAAATTATCTATTAATACTTTTTACTAACATTTTCTTGTTTTATTTTCCACATTTATGAAGACATGTGGTTGATTTCATGATCCCATATATAATTTTCCCCATCATCAAAAGTTTATTTTGGTCAATTCTTTAACCATAATGTGTTGAGAGTTATCCTGATTTAATATTATTCTCTCATTATGTTTCTATCAATCCCTTCAGTGATTAATTTATGTTATTCTATGATCCAGATTAAATATATTATACTATATTCCACAAAAAAACATCATAATGGACATATCCCCATATTTTCCATAAGATTTGTTTTGAATTCAAATAATTGTTTGAATTAGGTCCATGAGATATGATGTCCACATTTTCGTTATCCATTATGTAATTATTACCATCTTACCTCATGTACATGAATCACTTTTTTTATCTTCATAACTCTTCATATTATCGATATCTATCAAATCCTTAAATTTTAATATATTCCACATTATTTTATTATTAATGTATCCAACATTCCTATTCATTATTTTATTATCCTTCTAACCTAAAAGGAGAAAAATGTTCTTCTTAATTTCAACCTGTTATGTGTTTCCATTTGTTCTATATATTTTCATTAATGATTTATCACACCATCCATTGATATTACATGAATTGTAGTTGAACTGTTCTTAAAATACCCAATTCATAATTTTTTTCTTATGATCAATATATTATACCTCAGTTTTTAAAAATAGTTAAATTATTTATTCTTCGATGTTAGTCCTTATATTTATCTTCATACTAATTCCAATGATCTATAAAGATTAATTATTTCTAAATAAACTTATTCCATCAACATAAGATTTCAAATTCAGAGAAATATTTTTATTCCAAAACACATGGGATGAACACATACTATTATGAATCAATGTATTATTTTTACAACAATGAGAGAATATTTCAGATTGAATTTCTTTCTCATTAATTATATTTTCATTTAATGATATTTATAAATTATTTGAGATAAATATTGAAATTTTATTAATTTCTATTCAATTATAATTAACTTTTCTAAATCTTAAAAAGGAGATAATGTATTTTCCAATAGAACCACATCTAGGTACCCAAATCCCCCAATATGGAAAATCTAATAAGAGTAATTTTGACTCTATATATCTGTTATTTCACATATTTTTTACCAAGGTTATCATAATAAAATATGTAACCCAAAAAATATATCATCAATGGGTTAAAGGATATTACATATTTTTCCTTTTTTAACTCCCTTGGGGATCTCAATTTATTTAACTCTATTACTCTCTAATTTTTTTTGTGGTATAACCAAGATAAGAACAAAACTTATCACTCCATAAATTGTTATAACCATTTATTTCCATCTCTCCACGCATCCAAAACATTTTAAAAACACATTTTTGTTTATAAATAGTAAAATATTGAGTAATATCTTCTTCATACAACAATAATTAATATTTATACCTTTTATCCATGAAATTTATTATTCAACATTAAATAAAATTACACTTTAACCCACAAAACATGTTATATGATCATTCTAAACCTTATATATTCCCCTTTTTCCTCATTCATATGTTTCATTCAGTTATCATCTAAGAACCTTGTAGACTATTTTTTCTTCAATGGACCACATCATTAAATTTCGAACTCATGTTTCTTCTCATAGAAACAACCAATATTTTTGAGAGATTCAACTGTATATTCATTCTAATTAATATAATAATTTATGTAATTTCACCCTCATATTGTTCTTTAATTTTTAGTTTAAATCTATAAATTATATTAGATACTCTTGAGAAACCACTTGATATTAAATAATCCTTGAAAATTGAGAAATTTATTCCTTGATTTTGTAAACCTATTCTAATGAATCACTTTATAGACCACCCATATTCTTATTATTCTATTTTTATATATAATTATCATCAAGTGAATATTTGAGTTCTACCAATATATCTATAAGAACTCAAGCTTGATTTATTATATGATCTAAGTTGTTCTTTCTCTACCAAATCTATCATAGTATAATTCTATTCTAAAATGAATATTGTACCATCACCTCCAAATAATGCCTTACCTTTATTTTCTTTATTACCAACCATTAAATTCATTTGAAACCAATTTTTGGATGAGTTTTATGATTTAATGCTTCTTCTCGGGGGGAATCTTACATAAAATGGTTTTCTACATTCACTTAAAAAATCACCATAATCCTTTGTTATCCATCATGGAATAATTTAACGAAAGATATGATAGTTGAATCTTTATAATGGAAGATTTATTTGAAACCATCCTTTTTGTATCATGAAATTTCTTTCTATATGTTATAAAAATTAATTACATCATATCCATCCTTTCCATCATCAAAGATATCAAGCTTCTCTATGGATTTATATGTAATATCCTTTGAGAAATGAATTTATGTTCCCTCCATAATCACCCATGTATTACAAGAAACTAAATATCTTTAAAGAACATTATTTTTCAACTCTTTAAATATACGTTAATCAAAAGCCAATAATATTGGATTAAATAATGTTTGTAAAATAATATGAATCATTTATAGAATTATATCCTCAGTTTGACTTTATGTATATGAATAAATTATATAACCACCGTGAGATTACTAATGGATAAATAAATGTGTTTTACCCATCATCAAATCATTAAACATATTTTGAAACAACTATAACATCACTCCAATAATCATTATTTCTAATTAATAATTATTTTCATTTTCCCCTAAATTTAAATTAAATTTGTATAAATAATTCCATTTATATAAATATAAATTCTAAATGTATTAGATAATTAATTTTTATTATATGCATCAATTTTATATAATTATCTATCATCTACATTTATAGATAGCTCTATAACATAAAATATTTAGATTAAATTAATTTTAACTATGAAATCAAGAATTTCTAGAGGATATAGATAGAATCACATTCCATTCATAGAAATGTTTTTGTTTCACTCATCAAAAAATTAGATATTTTTCAGACTATATTCTACATTTCTCTAATATGATGATGATAAAATCAATATTCTCGAATCTTGTGGCCCTGATTCCACTTGTTGTAACAAAATATACATATCCAGCCCAAAGGGTAGGGGTTGAGAAATAAAGAATTATTTATTTTTTATCTTTCATACTAAGATAGATCATGAACATACAATCCAAAAGTTATTGCAAAAATGTCACTATTAAAAAAATAAACAAAAAACATATTAATTTCAATGAAATACAATTACATGATTATTTTACATGGTTTACTGATAATGTATTATCGAATAATATAAATCCAATTTTTTATAAATTTAATTGGTAGTTTCACATTGAAATATATATGAATTACAAAATTAGAAAAAAAAATGTTGATCCAATTTCTTCTACTTAATTATCCTCATTCACTCATTATTCCAATTAAGAGTTATAAATTTTTATTGTCATAGTGGCTTTTTAAAATAATATTAATAATAAAAAATAAAAAGTATTTTTTATGTATTTTCATTTTTCTTCTTCCTTAAAATTTAATCATCATTCAAACTCACTCATAATATTGGTTCATCTCTCATTGAAAAAACAAGTTATTGTTATTCTTAATTTATATATATCTTCCATTACCATTATTTTACTATGATATATTAAATTAAAAAATATATTAATTTTAAAAAATTACAAACTCTTATATATTTTTTGGACCTCAAAAAATACATAAACCACCTACTAAAAGAATGAAAGGAAATCGTAATCCCCTGAAATTTGTGAATTATTTTAATTCCGAAAATAGATTAAAATTCATGATACCACAACAAGAAAGAAATAATTTTGGGAAATTGGAATTAATTTTATCCATATTGTGGATTGAAATTCAAAATTATTGAATGATATTAAATTCAACTCTTGATCACCAAAGTCCATGTATATTCATATTTTACATTCAGAAACGATAATGACATGATCTTAAAACTTTTCTTAAATAATTGAACCATTATAGGATGATGATTTCTATAAAAGTATGTGGTATTTATCCTCTCATAACTTTTATTTTGTGTCTCTGTATTTATAATATGATCCTCCCATTCTTACTATAATTATATAGTATGTTCAAATCATAGTGTACAAACTAGATCAAACCAAAAATACCATGTGGCCTCCCTTGTGGAGAAACCATATAAAATGTGGAATGAAACTCTATTCAAGGATATGATTGAAAATCACTTATAAAAAATAAATATTAATATTAATTCATGGAGTTGTTATAAATTTTTTAAGAACCAATAAAATAACATATATATGTTTTATTCTAAGAAATAATTCTAATAACACCCATAAAATTTAGAATATATTTATCTTCAAAATATATATTTATTTGATATATGGAGAATAAAGAATCCCTAATCTTATGTGAATAACTTAAAGAAATTAGGTTATAAATAACACTATATTTTATTTATATAAAATTTTAGAGTCACATAAAATATCTAATTGAATTTGGAAATAAATTTGGTCCTAAAAATTTATTTTGAAATATTTTGGTTATGAAAATTGATTTTACAATATAGTTTTTTATTATAAATTATTTCTAAAATTAGGAACATTAAAAAAATATTTTAACACAGATATAAAATAAATTCATTGGTAATCAGTTGGTTATAAAATAATATAAATGAAATTGAAGGTAGGAAACAATTGATATTCGAAAAAAAAAACTACTTTTACATGAAATGTGTTTTTATATTAATAATGTAATTTAATAACTTTTGATGATTTAATTTAATTATATTTTTAAATAATATATTCAATAAAATATTTTCACACTCATTTAATGGTTTTTAAAAGGAATGGAATGAGAAAAAATTTACCTCTATTTTAAAAAATACTTTTTTCTAAAACAACATTTCAGTTATCAATGAAAGATTATTTAAAATAATTTGATAACACTTATAGATGTTTTAACACCTTCATATTTGTCAAAAATTTCTCATAATAAAAAATTAATATCTTTGATAGCTTTCAATACATTAATTCATGATTCTAAATGAATAAAAATATAGTATATCATTATATCATAACCATTAAATTGGTGGAACTAATAAGAAAAAACATATTCTGAAAATTATTTAGAATATTTGAATAAAACAAAAATATATTTGTATATAAGTAAATATGTTTTTGTAATGTCTTCATATTCATAAAAAAAGATCTTCCGTCACATTTTTGTCCATATTTTGAAAAAATATTACATTTAATTTCCAACACTTATAGAAATTCTATTTTATAAAATAAAATTTATTTTTGAAATTATCATGTAAAAAGTAAATTAGGGTTATGTTTTGAGAATTTCTGAAGAAGATGTTTTTTTCTAAATAGTAAAAAAATCAATATATTTAATAAAAATAGACTTTTCTATTTAAATACTTTTAATAGTAAAATTTTATAATAATTTTCTTATAGGAATCAGACGTTCAATAATTTTATTAAAATTTAAATTTAGTTCGTTGGAATCATATTTATGTTTAATGTTGATATAAACTCTTTTATAAAAAATAAAATGTTTTTGTAAACTATTTTTATCAGTTTTAATGGAATTACTTCTAAATTAAATTCTACAACATTACATACTTAATTTAGAAAATTAAATTTAAGATTTTAAATTATAATAATTAAAATTATTTAATAAGGTGATATTTTTTTCATAATTAATAGAAAAAATAGAAAACAACTTGTTACTTGAGTTAAGATTAAAATGGGTTTATCGGAGGATAAACCAAGATATATGGGTATATCTTACCATTAAACATGTCTAAATCCTATCATATAACCATATATCAACATAATTCTATCCCACCATAGAATATATGTCAATTACGAAGTATATTCCTTGAGAATGACATTATGGTAATTTATTTGAATATGAAATTCCACATGGGTCATGTCTCAAACTTACAAAAGAACACCCCTTCGTTATTATCATACACAATATTGATCCATATTTTTATTCCAAAACCCAACAAAATTCTCCTTTTATCTAATCTAGGAATTAATTATATGTTTCAAGTTTCTTTAAAAACAATTTCAAGGGTCCTTAATCAAGGATCTAATGGGGTCTTATTGAATAATAATTAAATATCATACACGAACATTATGAATATTTTACTTCTTATAACTCTTATAGACATATTATATTCAAATAATAATATATCACAAGTATCATAAATATAGTGAAATGTTATATGGATTACAAAACCACAAATATCCACTTTAGATTCATTTAAATGGGAAATGAATGTTTTTATCATGTACATGTGTGGATAACAACCTCCAAAAGAGTAATAAAATTCATTTTAGGCCACCATAATTAATGATTTTCTATTATTAGGTTTTTAATTATTAAATATTATATTAATTAAATATTTATTATTATGAAATTGTAATTTTAATTATACCTTTTACATTTCAATCTGTTGGAAAATTATAACTTCTCATGTGCATTTGTGTGGAGTACTGACCCCCCGAAGAGATATAATTTATTTTTCATTTCTCATTTAAAAGTATTAAAAAGGCCATATATTTTATGTATATATAACATATATCTTATTTTATAATGAGTATATAATGTTTTGTTTTTGGTTACAAGTGTTTTATTCCATTTGAATAAGAGTAAAAACAATATCCATACATACATTCCACATGCCTTATCCATGAAAAATGTAATTAATTTTTATATAAATCATATTTATAGATTAATCAAAATATAAATATAATTAATATATATGATATACATATCATGATTAAAAATATATAAATAAATTATCCATGGAAAATTTAAATATAAAAGAACTATTAAACGAAAATTATCACAAAAAATGAAATATTTAACACCTAGAAACAATGATTTTTATAATGAATAATAAATAAATAAGTATTAAAAATTTATATTATGATCATATAAGATATTAAATTATGTAAATGATTCTTCTTTTGAAGTATAAAATATATAATTTTATTATAATGGAGTTTTGAGTTCTTTGTTATCATGTTTATTTTTATGTAATTGATTTATGTTATATTCTAAATGTTTATCATGATTATTTAAGATCAACTTTTTAAAATTTAACATTAATTAAATATATCTTAAAAATACCATCAATAAACTTATAATATTTTTATATGTATATATTATATATTTTCTATAATACTAACCACATTTAATACTTAAGAGAATATAAGAATATTTTAATAGAAAACCATAATTTCATCCCTCTTTAGCTGAATATCCTATTTTTATCATATCTATGACCTCAAAAAACGTTTTAAAAATTGTTATTATATTCCCACTTAATATTTTTAGTGTCAATTTGACCATTATTTCTTTTTGTAAAAATGGATTATAGTGCATCTTTTTGTTTTATTCCTTAAAAAATTATTTTTTTATTATTTTACCAAAATTGAAAAAGGATTCATTGTTTTAATTTACATATAATTAATGTAATTATACTTTGTAATGAAAAAACAATGCATTGAATAATATTTTATAAGTTCACGTGTTTCTTTTAAAATTAAATGTTTTCTTCAATATTATTGTAATTTTTAGATTTTAAATACTTGATTACAAAAGAAAACGGTTATATTACGTCATAAAATATATGAAGTGATATTACAATTTTATTTTAATTTATAATAACTTCTATTGATGTTACATATGTTTTATAAGGAATATGATCCATTTATAGTTTCATAATTCATTGTTTAGATATTTTATGAATATGATGATTTTTTTTAAACAATATAAATGTATACGAGTAATTTAATGATAAAATGTTTTAATATTAATAAAACCATATTATTTTCTTGAGTTATTATATATGATGAAAGGTTAATTATCATGATGAAAAAATATTAATGTATTATGATTAAGCGATTTATGGGAATGGTATTAAAAAAGCCTCTAATATATTGAGTAAAAATGAGCATATCCTTATATAATAAAGTCGAGAATGGGGAGTGACTGTAGTTCAGTAAACAAATATATCCCTTATAATAGACTTGGGAGTGATCCTTGAATAAAGCAATGTTGAAATTGGGTGTGAATCCAATCTACTGAGTTAGTTTTAGAAGTGATCCTAGGTTAAGGAAATTATTTTCCATTTTTATGTCTATTCAACAAATTTTTTTTTTATTCCAATTTTATTCTCTCTTGTATGATATTCTTAGATGTCCTTATGATTAATTTCTTATGGACATCCTTGATTTATTAAAGGAATTTAGATTATGATCTTTCATATTTAGGTAATGGTATTTAAATGGTACGATTATCTTCTCATATAATTTTTATCATTTCTTTTTATATTATTAATTATTGATATCACCCTTGTTTTCCTATTTTCAGCATATCATCTCACCCTTTCATATGATTCCATTCCCCATCTTGTTTATAATGTTATTAATTATGATATTTATAAGAATGGTTGTAGTGATAAATTACTTAGTGGGATATAATGTATATATCTTATGACAATGTCATTTAGATATCTAATATTACAAATACACCAAGCCTATAAAATTTTGGAGTGGCTAAAAATATTATATATTGAGTATTCATATCACAAGATGTGATATTTATGCATGAAATGAATGGGTTTGTGTTGTTGGTATTACAAAAAAATTTAGTATCCATTTTATAATTGGATTATAAAAGTTTCATGAAAACACATAATATAATGTTATTTATAAGTGAACATCTTATATTATAGTAATGAATGGATTTCAATTTTTATTGAAAATCATTACATTATAGATATTACTTATAGAATTGGTTTTAGAGTTGTTTCTTCATGGGGTAATAACCCAAAAAATAATAGGTTAAGAATATCTTGACCATCATCTTGGTGAAAGGTGAATGCAATTATGGAAACCTTACTCTTTATTTCACATTAATATATGATGTATTACATAATATTACAGTTAAATAATACAATATATTGATAATTATAGTTTCTTATGGAATTAGGCACATTAAATAACAACATTAAATAGTAAATACAATATCTTTTTTGAAAACTTACTTTTATGCTGATATTATTCCTCCAAACAAGAAAAAATCATCAGATAACCTATGAACATACATAAGAAAGGAGTTAGATTTAAAGATCATTTTGGGAATAGACATGGAATTACAGGAAGAAAGTATAAAATTTTATAAAATAGTAATACAAAGGGGTAACAAAATTAGTTATAATAACAAAGATGAAAAAAGATGCGTCGTATAACATGATAACATAAAGGCCACCTGAAAAATGTTGATACATCTCAAAAAATGCATCATAAAAATATGTCAATGATAACATCCATGACATTATAATGATAAAATTATGATAAATTAGTCATTTTAACTATCTATAACACCATTATGGATCATGATACAAAACATTACCCAATTCATTAGATCATTATATAATTCTTTGATCACCTCACACATTCATTTAATTCTCATTAATAACTATGCCACCGAAAACAAAAAAACATGGTTTTATTTATATTTATATTATATTCCTTGATAAAGGAGTATTTAATAAAAAATTTATAGTTACTAGTAAAATATTTACAAGTTTATAAAGGTGAAAACCATATATAAGATGTGGATATGATATTCACTACCCAATTGCTTGGCCTGAAAAATCAGGGTGAAATTTCAACATCATAATGACATCACATAAAGATTCATTAAATTCGTTAATGAGATATAAATTTTTATAAAACCATTAAGACATGAAATGGGATGTCATATGGATATATAAAGTTATATCCCAATAATAATAATACAAAATATAAATAATAATACAATAAAGAAACTTGAATAAAGAGGAGAATGTGAATACCATTACATAATTTCATCATGGTAATTGGATTACATAATGACTCATGAGAGGTATTAATGAGTATGAAATGAGTATATCATAACATGGATATCAAGAATAAAGTAGAGGGTTTGTAGTATTAAGACCAATAAAACTTCATATTAAAACAAGGAATCATAACATAAAATAGGTGGTTGAATGAAAATGATAAGAGATAAATCCCTTACTAATGATATACAGAGTAAAAACCCAGGTAATGGTAAAAATGAGATAAGTTAAATGGTATATTTTTCATAATAATATAAACATTAAATTATGGTATTGTTATTAAATTAAGGAAAATATAATCAATTTATAATAGATAGACTAATTAAAAACAAGAATCTTCAATTGAAAGGAGTAGGAGAACATCCCATACTTAATTTTTGAATGGTAACTTGTGCATATAATGGTTCAAAGGAAATATTAATTATAGTTAAATGTGTCTCTCATAACATGTATATAAAATGGGATTTAATGGTTCTGTGCTAAAAAATTACCAAAAACTACAAATTGAATTAATGGACTATAACACAATAGAGGTTCTTGAAAGGATACGAAAAAGGGGAATTCTCTTAATAATGTTCGGCATGGTAATAGGTGTATATAAAATATTATGGTATGTGTTAATGAGATTTAATGGGGTATATAATAATTCTACATCCAAATGGAATGTAATGAGGTTTTTAATAACATATCTCAATATTGGGAAATGATGATTAAAGACTTACGATAAAGATGATAGTTTAATTAAGTGGAGACTGAGAGGTTCAGTTACCTTCAGTGCGTGACACTAAATTCATGGTAGAGTATTATTCATATATTGTGTTTATATAGGGGGGACCTTATATTGTATATGGTAGAGTCAGGATGTTATATAATAATATTGATTGAATAGAAGTTGGATCTTTGGTGGGATTATATACAAATAGATTGGGGAATTCATTATCATTTTTTAAATATCATTTTTAGACTCTATATAACATAATAAACATAACCAAAATTTATGATATGAGGTTTTCATATGGTTTCACTAAAATAGATTGTTTTTAATTATTTCATATCCAATGTTTGAAAATTTTAATATAATACCATTTCTGATTTAGAGGTGAGTCATAATTTTAACGAAATTATTTTAGCACATTAAAATTGTTAATAGGTTTTGGTTGACTCCTAAAGTCCTTGTAATAAAAATAAAATAAACATAAAATAAATTAATTTCAAATTGAAACCACATTGTTGGTCATGGATACAATTTATTTAATTTATTACATCACTTTTGGGTCATTATGTTTCATAATACCCACCATATATTTATATGGTGTTTAATTTCTACCATGAAACATGATTATCTCATAAAATTAACAAGAATTCACTTTTTAAAAATTTCATCATTATGATTCCAAAAATAATATTCATTATATCAAAATATTATTATAAAAATTATATGTATTACTTGTAGAAAAATACTCAACATTTATTATGAAATGTTGTGTTTTTTTTATAATAGTATTTGAACCCTTATAAAATTCAATTTCACCTCATTGAAATTATTTTATCATTTGTATTTAAAAAACCTATTTAATATAAATATATTGGTAAAATATTATCAATTTTAAAAATCCATTAATTTATTAATTTGATAATTTTAATTTTTTTATTACCGAAAAAAAAAGAATTTATGTTATATTTTATCAAAACATATTTTTTATCAAACTGATTTAATAGACATTTATAGTGTAAAAATAATAAAGAATAAATAAAATAATTATTTCAATGATAATGAAAAAAAATATTCATACTGTAGGCCCGAGTGAGTATGTCAGGTGGGTAGTGAAATATACATATAATATAAATTTATTTTTTAAAATTTATTTAAATAAAATCTCTACATTTAAATAAAACAAAAAATTTAGTTAAAAAAATAGTTTTATATAGGTCTTGACATTTAATATAATTTTCAAAGAATGATTATGTCTTGGGTAAAACAATGTATTATACAATTTTATACTTTTATGTCAATATACTGTGTTAGTACTCAATATAAATACTAATTAAAACTAACTAACAATGTTATGGTTTCTTTTATTGTTGAAAATATATAAAATTCTAAAATATAAAAATATATCAAAAAAACAAAATTGTAATGTTTAATACAAGAGTATCAATCTCAAAATGTTTCATAGACCTCTAAACATGGAAATCACCTAATGCCAATGATTTTATATCAACATAATCATTTGATCCACAATAGAAATTAGGTTTTACAATAGTGTACCAACTAACAATACCCCACATGGCCTCATCCAATGTTTGTGTTTGATTATATATAAACAATAGTTCACACAAGACATATACCACAACACTTGGGAAACACAAGTTAGAGGTGAAGAGGAGATATCAATGTATGTTTATTTTTAAATCATGATAAAATGTTTGTGTTATGAAATATATTATACACACACTTACCATAATTTAAATATAAATGTACAAACATAGAAATAAGGGTGTATAGTTACAATTTTGGATATTTATCGAAGATAATGCTTCTTGTAAATCATTGAATGATATTTTAAACAAAAATTGAGTCAGATTTTAGAAAATTGATTTAGAACTGAGTGACATAGAATCTTTTTCTTGACCAAATGATGAAAATAGATGTATTATGAGATTGTTATTTATCATTTGAGTGTAATAAATAATTAGCTGGTATGCTCTTATGGTTCTTGTAAAAATGTAAAAAATCACTTCGCAAGTGTAGTTATCTCTTTGCATCTTCCAGGTTGTTGTTGTCACAATTTTTCATAATGTATTATTCTTCATATTTTATCAATAATTTTATAAAACAAAAAGAGGATCATCAGGATATTAACCATCCTCATATATAGGGATGGCACATTCCTTAATGAATCCATGTATATTGTTCATGGAAAATTCATTAAAATAAACATTGTAATTTTATTTTCTGTAATATACATTGTAAATAATAAATTTTAAAAGGTAAATTAAGGAATATGAGTGTAAATAATTTTTAATTGATAAACTAGATGTGTCTAAATCTTGTTTCTGGACATGTGGATAAGTGACACAGGTGGTGTGACACATTCTATAGGTGGGATCATGGAATTATTATAGTTTCTGATGGGGTCTCAGAGTCTAGATGTGAATCCATATTGTAGTAGTTAAACAAGAGGGTTGGACTCCAAAATTGTGACCCATGTTCGGATGGTTCCAAGATCTATATTAGAGACATACTGGTGGTGATAGTTTTAACAAAAATTAGAATTTTGATTTTGGTGGTGATTCTCATTGGTAATGTTTATTTTGAGAAATGAAAATGGCTGGAAATGTTTCAGGATACCAGTTATACTTCACTTGTGGTGTCTTGTAATTGTCATTGAAAATTTTTGATGGTGTATCATCCATGGTAATGAGGTATATTGGGTAATGAGTCTCTTCAGACGTAATAATGTTTCATTCCAAATTTTCATACATAACCAAATACTAACGTAAAACATAATTCTCATTATAATCCCAATAATAATGATTGTTTGATCATTCAAACTATATGTTCAGCATATAATATTTGTGTTACTATGTTTGTAATTTGTGTTTAAATATTTTTACTCTTTATCACATATTTTCCTTTAATAGTGATAATTATTATTTACCAAAGATACTATTCATGTTGTTCCAATATTAAATTGACCAGATTACCTAATATTAATTATTATGATTCCAAATATGGAATAAATTTGATAATAAAATATTCAAAGAGATGGAAGATTTTAATTTTATATAAAACCTACAAACATGATGAAAGGAGTTCTTTTATAGCAGTATTTTTAAGAAATAGATGAATTTAATTCAACACTATAAATAGTTATCATAACTATAAAAATTTAAATTAATAAACATATCTATTTAATATATATATTTCAATCACATAATTTATCATTATACTTTATTTTTAGTAATTATAATAGAGAAACAGTATAAATTTTAAAAGAGTTTCTTTGTTAATACTAAAAATAATATGATAAAAAAATTTTAAATAATGAAAATTTAATTGACATTAATATAATTAAATATAATGAAATAATATTTATTTTACCTTTTAATCATCTTAATTGAATAATTGGAATTCTAAAAAAACAAATTTAGAAAATAAAATACAATTTTTCATAAAGACAATATTTTTAACGATTCACTAAAAAAATGTGTTCTGAGAATTTATAAATATTTATCATAATTAAACATTTATTTTCATATAAAATATTGTGTTATTTTTATAAAATAAATTTTCTAAATTTTCTTGCATATAATTATAATATTTTTTTCATTAAAATAAATAGAAAAGGATTCTGAAGAAAAACTATTTTGATGAAAAAAAAAGAAAATACCATAACTTATTTTTATTTAACAATATTTTATCATTATATTTAAGAAATATATATATATATATATATATTTCAAAAATTGGGTATTCCTACACCAATATGGAAATTCAATAGGCTTTAAAAAAATTATTTAATTTATCATTATTTTTTATGTTTGGTGTTGCGTATCTCATATGATATCGAACATATTTTTCTCTTTTAAAAACATTAGGAATTAAATTATTTTCATCTTTAATAAATTAAAACCGTGAATAATAAACATGATATTGGTTTTAAATGATTTTATAGTCGAATTGATCTTTATATAAAACTGACATCTTAAAATGGTTTAATGAAACATCCACTCAAAAATATAGATAATGGATGTATAAGGGTTATCCCGTAACTAGGTTTCCCAGTCAGTGAAAATTTATGGGAAATGAAGACATATACATGAAAGAGGGATCTATAACAATTTATCTAATGGAGTGTGATAAATAACATGGTCGGGAGAAATAAATAGACAATGAATCCATAAATCAATGATAAATAAAATAACAATCAAGTCCTCAAAACTTATTATAAATGTTTAACTTGTTAATTAATTATATTCCATAACATATGATTTTCAACAATACAATCTATGTTATCCATTGTCTATTTCTAACATAGACTCTTACTGTAATTTGTTTATCTTAATAATGGCTCATAATGAGCTAGTAAATTCACCAAATAATATTCCTTGGGAGGATCAAACCATGCGTTCCTCAATGCCTATTGTTGTGCACTAGTTTCAAGTCAATTCAAGCTTAACACAGTATTTTAGGGTTTTACAGATATATACATCTTTTCTAGATCCACATTCACTTGTAGTATCAACACATGGATGTATTTTATTAATAAAAAACTATTGAAACATTGTTCAACCACATTGATGAGAAGGTGAAAATGGGAAGTACGTAAGAAAGATAATGAGAAAATGCATAGAGAATTTCATGATTTTTAAAGGATTAACATGTAATTCACCCATGTTTTCCCAATTTACCAGTGTTGTGATAGTACATGCATTCTACACTATTAGACAACATGTACATGCACGTCCCACTATTGGTGTGCAATAAAACTTGTTCTCCCAACCTCCTTTCGTCCTAGGTTCTTTTTTTCCAATAAATAGACCCATAGTGTCTTCATTTCTACGGATGAATTTTTATGAAGCCCAATTAATATTATGGTCACCCAATATCTTCTCCCAAATCTATAGAAACCTCTATGGTAGTTTCATAACACCAATAGAGGGGGGATTAAATAAGTATCATAACACACTATCCCATTTAGTGTTTAATGTCAAAACAACTTACACCACTCAAGTGCCCAACCACCCCTATTTCATCTAGACTTGCGCACCACATATTCATCATAGAAGAACCTAATATCCCCTCTTTAGGGATTACTTATGAATACACTTGAAGTCATGAGACATGTATCACTCAAGTTTAGTCTTCTTTTTTCTTCCTCATATAGGGTGACATCAAGTCACCTTTCATACTTGTGAACCCTATACCTACACACCACCAACATGGGTGCCCCCGATTGGTTGACCTCATATCCTTTAAAATACTTGATTATTTTATTAATCCCCTGTAAAATCCACTAAATTTTTGGTATTATCATTCATTGGATCCATTATATAAAATTGATCATATTGAAACCTCCTCCAAGACCTCCTCACTTAAGGAATCAACATGTCATTCATTTGAAATTGGATTCCAAATGTATAAGGTTTCCTGCACTTGTCTAGTTGGCCAATCAATGTCTTCTAGGTTTATGTGAGTATGTATTACAATATTAACATGGACCCCTACCCTAGGAAAAGTTTTTGGAAGTTTATAGGTTCATGATATTAGTGTAAGAATAATGTCCTTCAAAATCTGTGTCTAATACCTAGAGCCTCAGGCCCACAATTGGAAGAGTGAGGATCACACATAATTTTCCATTCTACTAGAGGTGAAGTCTCCCTAATTCCACTATTTAACAACTATCAAGGATAGTGTCTTTGAGTAAGACCCTATACATTCATTTCAGACACAAGAATAATTCACATTAAAAGGTTTACTTCTCTACGCCATCATTGATTGTCGACTCAACTAATTCTGTTGTAGACCCAACCTCATCCACCACATCGTTTACCTTTACACATACCACCATCTCCATACATTGGGACAATTTCATGCTATTATGGTGAGAAGGATTTATCTTAGCCTTATCCCATACCACGATGACATTTTTATCTTCCATCAGTGGGAGAAAGGATAAAGAAAATATTACCATATTCACCATCCATCTAATTACCTTTTTAGACTCTTTCACCAAGTCCTTTATTGGATTGGAGAAGTAAAAGCATGCCATTATTTAATCATTCACATCCTCCTGTTTCTCACATAGATCTTGAATCTCATGGGATTAGTGATTTTTAATGATCACGATAATTCAATACCTCACCCATATCATATATAATAAGGGAAATCTGATTCCAACCACATCTAGGATTCAGAGAAAGACTTTATGAGACCAGAGCTCATTAGGCATTCTCCTTAGAAGTTATCCCTATTAAATGGCCTTAAAATGTGGCTCCACCTACGTATATTCTTCAATATAATGAAAAAAGGGATCTCTACATCCCACCATAATAGGTATTTGTAGGAAGACTTCCAAATGATTGAGCTCTATTTCATATCATCCATAAAAAGAGAAACCATTCCACTTAATCTGGGCCTCCTCTTAGGTGTAATACCCAATCATTATTATCTTAATCTAGGAATCCTTTTTAAGTGTAAAACCTATTGGGATTCTCTTAATGGACCATACTGTCCTGCAATATATTTCCAAAACAATGTGTGCTTTAATTCGCATCCAAATGGTATATGTAGGAATCCTCCTTGAAGTTAAAATCCAAAATCATAAATAAACAATATCGTTTGTATTTTAGATTCTCAGAAGGGTCTAATTAAACTCAGAAACCCATATCCTTTCTATTTTATCTGGGTTTTTTCTATGTAAGTCCCATATTTAATCCTTGACTAGGCACCTTTCACTAAAACAACCTTTCCACATGATGTTAAACTATATGGATAGCTCTATATCACAAGATGTTAAAATGTCTGATGTGTCCTATTGAGTGACACAAAACTACGTGGGTTTTGATTTCTATCACAAGGATATGTAGGTATCACATCTCTATGTATGATCCCAACATCAAAACACTTTCATTCTCCCTAGATGAAAATAAATTCTAGATTAACCTCCCATATCACTAGATAATGATAAATTTCAGAGCGAATTTTAAACATACATGGATGAAAATATATTCTAGAGTCCCCACTATATGGATTCAAACCCAGCATTATCATAACAACCAAACAAGAAAATATAATTATTATATTAGAGGATATCATTGATTGAGAACCTTTGATATATACAGATTTCTCCATTGAAAGAGAAACTCAGATACATACAGATGATTCTAAACTTCTTTATAAGCCAAATAATTCATTGGTAATTCAATGGAAACCATTATCATACATGGGGAATTAATAAGGGTTCATGAACATATCATAAATCTATTATAGAGTCTTAAAGTAGGATAAAATTCACCTGAAATGGGTTTGATGATCTTGACAACTCATCCTTCCGATCAATGAGTGATCTCAAGAATTTTCGACTAAACATCCTGAGGAATGCCTGCCTTTGGAATGCACGTACCATTGAATACAGAACCATTCTGTTTTTTCGGTTAAATAAAAAATCTAATGGAATCCATCTGTATATAATGATTCCTTAACAAATTATCAATTCTAAGGGAAAAACAATATGATGAACTTAACAAGAATCATTATCCATGTTAATTATGTTACCCATCTATTAGGGCCCTATCAATTGATAGGAGTGTTGAAAAGGTGATCAATTTTGCATTTGGTAATCAAAATGGTGTTTCTTTACAAGTTTTTCCTTGATCATTTATATCATATATCTTTAGTCACTCTTTTTCAGAACACCTGTTAATCCAAATAGATTCCTATATGTTTTTACCTATGAACAACCCACCAACTGCTAAGGCTGGATCCTCATCTACAAGAAAGATGCCTTCACTAACCCATAATCTTCAATGATTGGTCTCGAATGTATTGTTGTGGGAATACCATCGACACAGTACTAACCCATCATCGGAGGCCCCCTGATAGGATCTATAAGTCAATAATAACCCCCGGTCGTCTGGATGGTGGCAACCGATGGGAAAGAAGAAGAAAGTTCCAACCACTGTCTCTAACTGTATTAGGTCCTTATAAACTGAATGAAATAACATGTTCCTCTCTTACTATAGGTAGGTAGATCCAGAGGTTAATCATGAACTCACCAAAAAAACACGAGTCCCTATAAATGGATCCTTCCAACAATCATAACTACAAACACCATGTGGTAGTGAACCCTCATCATGACGAGGATGTTGTTTTCTACATTCTGAACTAGCTCCCACAGTATCAAGTATGTAAACCAATCCTCTAGGAATAAAAATGGTCTAAAGGGAGAATATTATTTACTTATAACCTCTCCAGAGAATCCCTATAACCTAATTTGGTGTAAAATAGTGGGTGGGAACATACACCTATTCACCTTCATTCTGCCATCTAACAGACTCGACTGTGTGAATTCAACCAATCCCACCGTTCAAATCCAGATGAGTTTTACAATTAGGCATATAAACCCTTTTAAAAGCATCAAGCCAACCAGTAGTGTCTCTTGGATGCATTGAATGATGCCTGTCAAATTAAATATGTCATCAATTTGAATTCATGAACATACACATGCCTACATCATCCAAGCAAGTCAACCTTCTCATTTGATATCATCCAGAGAAGTAATTTGTAATTCTCTAATGATATTTAGGGGATATTCTCAATTATATGAACCTACACATGAGTACTGTCCATATTCAAAAGAAGGATTGGGAAAACAGATGCATACACATATTCCTACTACAGATATGGAAGGGATGTTAACTATGTTCCATCCAGAGAAGTCACCATGCACATCTTGTCAATGATTAATGGAAAAATGCATAATCTAGACCACATCATACAAGAATATCATGATATCATTCTGAGGATGACAATAGTACAAGGGGGAAAAATATATAAATCTATCCCAGCACCTTTGATGACTCACCATCATGTCACCCCAGAGTAGATACATACATGTGCTCCATTCTAAGAGGGTTCTGAGGAATACTCCCACATATCATACATAAAATCAGATTGGTCACATGCACCCTCTGCAACAGGTGATAATCGACCTAAACCTATAGTAATTCCAAGGAATACACATACACCTTCCCATGATAACCGCTTCTCCCAGCATGTGGCCACAATTATTGGTAAAAAAGCATCGAAGAAGAACGCCCATCAAAAGAAGTTTATTAATGAAGAGTAAAAAACTGATTTGGATCTGCTTAATGTTAGAGTTTTTGAAGCCCTCATCCATATATTAGTAAAATATGAAAATCCTACCCTACTATTTCCAAATTATTGCAGTAGTAACCAAAACTCTGAAGGTCCCCTCAGATTCTTCATCACGAAGGCATGCTTTATGATAATTCATTCAATCCTGAGAATCCATCCCTTGAGGACTTCCGCAATAACCCTAAGTGTGGCTAAGAGAACAAGAAGCAAGAGGATCTTCCTTATACTGTAACCCACCATTGTTTTCCTCTCCATGATGTTGAAATTAGCTACTAATGCTCTCTATGATGTAGTAATTCACAATTCCAAGAGAATTATTAAATGGATAATACAATAACAAGAAATCCCTCTTATCTTGGGACACATGAAAACCCATGGCTAAAAATAACTTATGCTTTTTCACAAGTAGGTGGAATACATTCTCAATCAGAATAAAGCCCAAGGAAATGGCCATTCTTCGAACCACCCTTGGAGCACTTACCATCCAGTATAGTAGAGTAAATATCAACTAATACCGATGTTTTTGGTTAAATTATTGGGAATATTCCACTTTTGTCAGACCTAGTAGAGGGACATCTAGGAAAAGATGAATAGGAGATGTTAAATATGTGGAAACAACTAGAAAAAATGAAGTACTGGTTATGTTTTCACTATTCTCCACCCCTCAGTACAAAATTATTTGGATGTTGATAAAAGATTATATACATGAAATTTATATCAACGTTTTGAGGACTCTCAATCACATAAAAGATGAATTATTACCTAATGAAAAATACCAAATTCATGTTAAGGTGATAGAAGGGTTGCATAGACAAATTGAGTTGGAAATCTCTCAGTTCTCTGAAATCTAATGGTTGATAAGTAGTATGGATCCCATAAGCATGCATGACTCAATACATTTAAAAAGGTTGTACTAATTGATATCTAACACCCCATAAAATATCCATATCAGGGGATGGGGTGAACATATATATTTTCATTTCTCTGAACTCTTAATCTATAAAATACCACTATAGGTGGTACCATGCAATGTTATCTCATCAAGAAGGCTATAACAAATAGTTTCTTATCATGACTAATGATGTTTTCAAGGAGATAATGTCGTTAAAACACTTCTACAATAAGAATCTGAAAATATAGTGAAGGACTAACATTTAATGGATGTGAATCAACAGACTTCATAGATGTCTGAGGTAGAACAATAGTCTTCCAAAATTGGTGATTTCAATGGATGTTGGGTAATCCATCTGACCAATTTTCTGACTGGAATCTGTATAATCAGAACTACAATTCTGGCAATATCATCTAAAGAAGATCAGAAGAAACCCTAGACCACTAGGATGGGGGATTTTTAAGCCCAATTCTTAGAATCAATTAACAAGATATGATGGGTTCTAATTGATGAATAGGGAAAACCCCATCCTATAGGGCTGGGGATTTTATCAAAGCCACAATCTCCTCAGTGGAAATTTGTTTTCTCCTGATTAAGAAAGAAATTGAAAAATGAACAGATGAATGAATTATAAGAGTATTCCCTTCAGGATTTCAGTTAATAAATAGTCCTTGGGGAATCTAAAAATATATATAAAATTATCAAGGAGGGAAAAAAATATGACAATATCACATAAATGCTATCAAAATTCCATTAACTCGTTATGTGTCAATACATGTCATTAATGTTTTTACAACAGACCCTCTAAAGCACATGACTAGTTTAAGGAATCATAGAAATAAGATTCTAGTCAGGATGTAGTACATAATTAAGAAAATGAATAAGGTGTATATACCCTAAATAATAGGCTTTCTCAAAATCATTGTGCTCCCTCGAAAAATATACTCCCACCTCTTCGAAAGACACCTAACTGGGGAAAGGGTAAAAGTCAGAAGATATCTCACTTAACCCCAAGAGAGGTTCATTTCTTGTTGGTAGAGGATAGATTTGTGCAACAAGAGGAAGAAATGTTGGAATTAATAATTCTCCATGCCCAGTTACTCTGTAGAAGTCTTCTAGTAATATATGCTCTAAAAGAAAATTACAAAATAGTTATTATATTTGGAACACTTCATCAAGGAGGATTCTTCAAAGCAAATGCGATGAACCCTGAATTCCATCAATTCCAAAGGAAAATAGAACAAAATCAAGTACATCCTTACAAGAGTATTTCTACATGTTACCCAAGATAAATACATAAAATTCCACCACAAGTGATCTTATGGATTTTTGGACCATTTCACACTCCATCTGCCCCATATAAATTTTAAAAATACCAAATTTACAATATTTAATGGCTTGGGGGATCCAGATAATCACATGGCACAGTTGGTCTCTCACTATGATCCCATGATGGGAACCCATCAACCATAAGAAGCAATAAATCTTAGATATTTTTTACAGTCACTATAGGGGCTAGATTTTGCCTTGTATACAATTTTTCAATCACATTTTATTACTATATGGGAAGACCTCCATCATAAATTCCACTTCCTATTTATCTCAACACTATAGAAGACAAAACATTTCAATCTTATGATATAAAAGAAAGGGTTGAATGAATGTGGCTTATATATCATTTTTCTATCAAAAGGGTTAACATATTCTTTAAACCAACCCCTCCCTCATGAAGTGTTTCTATAAATCTGAGTGTAAAATATCCATGATGAGTTACACAAACAACTAATCCCAATGAAATAAATAGGATGGTTTCAGGATTGTGCTCCAATATCCCAATAGGTGGATAATTCCCTTGTAGAAACATATGCTAAGTCCTATGTAATTTCATCTAGTATTGGAAGAAGAACACAAAAAGAGAATATCCTACAGTTATACTCAAGTAGGCACCAATACCCACTGCTACATTAAATACTTAATCATATAATATGGAACCACCTCCTAATCCCCAAAAATAAAGACCACATCATCTAGATGATTTACAACATACAAGGAAGAAATATTTTGAGGTGTTAAAGAATAATACCTAATCCTTTTAGAACGAACATGTTCTCACCTATATCATTTTAGGATTAGAAAAAAAAACTTAGTACGGTTTCCAAATCCCAATAAGAAGAAAAAATAAGGTGATTAAGACCTCCCAAACTATTTCCTATTTCATCAAATGTTAGGGAACCCCATTCGAAACTGCTTTGTTTTTAAATACCTCTAACAAAAGATGGTATACTATATGAAAGTACATTTTAACGGGTCACCAGCCCATATAGCATCTGTTTCTATTACTGATATAGAGGAATAAGGTGACTGGACTGAATTTAAAATTACGAATTCATAGAAGTTTGAAGATTATATGATTAATAAAAAAATTAGTACAACTCATGTAATTTTATGAAATCTATTGAAACAACCAACTCTGCCTCTTCCCACTTTTACTACATCAAGCCCAACATCATCAAAAACTCTGTATTACAAATTCCAATCATGAAATAACAAACATTGTAATAATGATAAGAAGGAATCATAATAATATATGTTTCTATCAAGGCCTATGTTTTATTTGAAGATGGGTGATTCCAAACAAACCATTTCAATGGTATAGGCACTACCCCGCCAAATGAAACAACCAGAATGGACCTATCAAGAAAAATTTTTATTAGAAGAAGAGTTTTTTTTATTCTATTAATTTTATTAATTTAATGGACCCAATCTCAAATCATTATTACGATTATGAATCTTATTTCCCTACACATAATTTGGAAAATGGAAGAAAAAGTACTCAAGATTGAGGAAATTTGGTAAGATGTCGTCAGGTGAGGAGTAATAGTTCCACCACACCCCTTCTAGATCCTTTTATGAATAAGAAACTCATGGGAACGCCCTTTAGTGGGATAACTAAGATCAAAGAAATTCTCCCTCACCTCACAGAATCTACCATGGTTTAATCACTTTGGAAGATTGATTAGGGGTTAGTCCACCTCCATATCAGTTGTTGGGAAGGACTAATCAACTTGATCTATAAATAACAGAAGCACAAAAAATTCATACTTCATTAAATTGTATGTCCACATTAGGGACGTCAAATCCCAAGGCACATACAAAAGAACATTTCCATGGGGGGAAGTACAAACCATTGGATTAGAAGTATGATGTTTTGAAGAAATTTTCCCATGAACTATATATGTTATCAATCCTACATACTCTAAATTTTCCATATGATATTCATGAGGATGTCATCAAGGATTAGTAAAGTCCTCAAGAGTTTGAAATCGAGGTTACTACTGTATGATATTACCATTATGAAAGTGATTCAATATAATAAAATTCAGTTATATATTTTATGGACTAGGATGGGGATGATGTTTTTAATAGACACATAAGACCCCTTTATATATCTGTAAAAGTAAATGACATAGGTATCCAATGATACTTTATTGATAATGTTTTAGGGGTCAACCTCATTCCAATACAGACACTTCACCAGTTGGGTCTCACTAAAGCTCAGTTGTCTCCCTCTACATTAATGTTATTAGGTTATTATAAAACGAGAAATAACCCCTTGGAGAGATCATGCTGTAACGGCAGTTTGGAAATATCATATCATATTCAAAGTTCATGTTTTTTCAGTTAGATGCTAATTTCAAAATTCTATTGTGAAGTCCATGGCTTTATCAACATGCAACAATTCATTTATCATATCACCAATGACATAAATAATGTTTCAATGATCAAAATGTGACATTTCATGGTGACAAATACCCAATTGAAATTTGAGAAACTCAATACATTAATGTAGAGTTTTATCATCACAAAAGGGGGAAATAATCAATAAAAAATAATATAAAGAGGATCGATGCTCAGAATAGTCTAGAAAAGATCCCAGATTATCCATTCAGGCATCTTAGTATAGAATATTTATTTCCCATCAATCTAATTGAAAGGGTTAGCCTATGTCTACGAACTCACTCAATGGATTATATAATATATGTTGTGGAAATGGAACATTAAGAAATAGATCAATCCAGTATTTCTCCAAGAAATAATGAATGTTTGTAAGTTGAACTTCATGAAGACCCTCCATCATTGGTCAAGATTGTAACGCCCCGACCGCAGAAGCCTAGAGTCAGTGAATTATTACGTATCATTGGAATGATCACAAAAGATCATGTCTCGATAGACCAATTAGTTTAGTTTCCTTGAAAGTACTAGATAATTTCATAAGGTTTACATTACATCATAAAATGGAAAACTAAAACCAAATTGTTTCCATAGATAACACTAAGATCCCATAGACTATCCTTGCAGGTCAATCATAATATACTTCTTCGCATCCTAGGAAAAATAAAACATAGAAAGGGGTGAGACCAGATGCTCAGTAAGGATAACAATAAAGCAGAATCATTCATAAATAAGCATAAAAATTTAAGGTAATGTATAAGACTATAACCAAAGCCTATTAAACTTGAACTTCAGCATAATATGGCGAAGTTAAAATCAAATAATTCTATTTACATATTCACATGGATAATATACTAGTCAAATAATCACATGCAATATCAAAATACACCTTCATAGTGATGGAATGCATAATGCCATACTTTCATAACCACATAGTTAAGGCCTTATTCCAAGACAACAAATAAAATTTTGTCAAGGCCTTTTTCCAAGATACTAGATTGTCTCATAAGACATAACGATGCATCTAGGATCTATAGTGGGCTCAAATAATCAATTACTAAGTCCAATGAATTCCTAATTTGAAAATTTTGAAACCTAACATAAACATTCATATTAAAACTAGCATAAGAAATGTCAATAATTTATCCACAAACCAAGAATGGTATAAAAATAACACATCCACAATCAAACATAACTCATTCAATACAATATGGAAGATTGTATTGTAATAGATTAACCTCAATTGAGAATAATTATGGATATTGTCATAGATGAAAATAATCATCAAAACTATTTGAGAGAAATATCTCCCCTTTTTCTGGAAAACATTTAAAAGTCACACTATTTCTCAACAATCAATTTAAAAATAGTTTTTTGAATCAAAGTGTCCTATAACACATTTAAACTTTTAAAATGAATTTCAATTTAAAAACATTAATATCCATATAAATAAAACCTTAAAACCATTTTTAAAACATGGACATTATTGAGAAAGATTTAGAAGAATAAAATTTTAAAACATTTAAATGGTATTTAAGATAGAGTTACTATCCAAATGAGAGATGCTTGAATACAAATAACTGTGGTAATCAAAACTTTATAATATCAAGACAATAATGAATTTCATTATATACTATTTCGAACGAAAGTATATACACCATATAAAAGTGAATTGGTGCATAACAACAAAGAAGTCTCAAATGAATGTAAATTGAAATGAAATCCATTATAAAGACAGTATCCTTAGGTAAAGGGTAAATCCGTGATATAATTATGTGTGAAAAATATAAATAAACTCAATAGGATTAGAAATTCAATGTAAATAAATAATAGGACATTCACATATATTCTTGTAAAAAACACCAATGACTTGGATGTTTAACTCAATGAATGGAAATTGCGGTAAGATCATGTTTATATCAATGACTTGAGAAATTATCAATGGAGTGATTATGTGTATCAAAATTATATCCACACAAATCTGAGTGGTAATTATTACATAAATAATAAATAGTGATTCCAAACATAATCTTGGAGTAAAATAATCAATGGAGTATGCGTAAATCCCACTTAGTGGAAACTGAAAGTTTAAATTCCCTTACAAATTTTGTAACTTAAAAACATTGTAGAGACCCAAAGCTTGACATACATGGATATTACATTACTTTAGTGGAATACTTAATACATAACAATAACAGACACATAAGGATCGTAACAGTTTAGTGTCTTTGGAAACATGGAACGTAATCCTCTAATTGTGGTGAAAGATCTTCAACATCTCCCATAATGATCTTCCCCTTTTTTTCTTACCTAAAACCTTTCTTTATATCCTGGGGAAAATAAAACATAACAAGGGTGAGCTCAAATGCTCAGTAAGGGTAATCATGGCTAAAATAAAACATATCATATACATTTGAACTTAAAAACATGAACATAATGTTTAAACATCAAAAGCTTGAGCAATGACATAAAACATGGAATTACGTAAGGCATAGATCATAAAGAAACATTAAGAATGATAAAATAGCATTGTAAAAAAACATGTAATTGTGGCAACCATTAAGCACATGATATGATTACCATAGTAGCCAAGGCATTGCTGCCAAGACCATCTTAGTGGACAAAGTCCCTTTCTAAATTGAGTTCACTCCTCGTTCTAGTCCTGTATTACTGAACCGGTTTAACTTTCCATTCCAGCCATGTCTATCTCATGAGATATATATATTTACCCAATGCACTGGAGGGAGATATAGGTCCCACCCATCTCATAATGAAATCATTATTTTGTGTGCCACAAAATCATAAATCATACATCATAGCATAACCCATGTAATAAAATGGGATTCTTAAACATCATGCCATCATAACATAATCCATAAACAATTGATATCATTTCATCATACGGAAATTGAAACCATTTAAATCATAGAGACATTTTACTTGAAACATACACATATGAAATAATGTCATCTTATATGGAAAATACTATTGAAAAAACACTTGAAATGAATTCTTGAGGAAAATATCCTTTCTTCTTTAAAATCATTTTCCTTTCACAAAATTCCATGAAATTTTAAAAGATAAGGGTTTTGTTGAAAATAATCATGCAATCTTGTAGAGGAATCTTCTTGAAAATGAGGCTTTATGAAACCGTAAAAATCCGTTCACACCGTATAAGTTAAAAATAAAATTCTCCTCATACTTTTGTCGGAAAAGTCAAAAAGTACCTTATATGGTAACAAAAGGAAAGATTCCATTCATACAATGTGGTAAAAAGTCAATAAATGTTAAAAATGACTTTAAACATCCATGTATGAATGGTAAACATTTTATGAAAGAATTTTTAGAAAACATGGTCATGGATGATAAACGTAACCCCAGTAAATACTTACGTATAAGCAATCTCGGATAAAAAATGAGATTGAAAATTTATCCCTTACCTTAGGTCTGATATGCTTCGTACGTATCCGAAACTCCTGTATAATGATTTAAATAATGTCATTGACTTATTACAGAATCATATTCATTGTTATGATATCATATATGTTTCACTTATGACTTTATATTACCCGTTTTTTGTAAATTCCATGTTAAAGCTGAGTTTTGGGTAAAATTATTTCATTTATCGTATGTGTTTCGACTTGTACTTCTTGATATTATTACTTATATCCTTATTTACATAATTTCAAAATGTAAAACGTGATTTACATATATTCATTATATACATACATATATTATAGGTCGATAAAAGGAATGAACTAAACTGTTCATGGAGACGGTAGGTCGTACGTACGCATGAACGTTGTTTTCGTTTCTTTATTGAATTTAATGAAACTAAATAGACGACATACATATATATATATATATATATACATAAATCTAGTAGCATTATTATTTCATATATTTCATTATTATTCATTAGATAAACTTTATGATCATTCATGTATGGTTAACATGGAGAATGAATCTCATCGCGTCGTGCAGACGGTAGTCCGTACGTACGCACGAGCGATGATATCATTTCCATAATAATTGAATTGAATTGGAGTGGATGATACAATATATCAGAATCAGTATGATGTTATAATAACTATGTATAGTTATTATTTACACCATTATACCCATCCAAGTAAGGTGGTGTTGGAAAAATAGATTACACCACAGTGTGGAGACGGTATTCCGTACGTACACACGCGCGATGATTTCGTTTTCCATATGATGGATAGATGGTGAAATAGGGTTGTTTCAAACTTATAATAAAATATCAGTATATTAGTGATACTTATTTTATTACTTCATAATGAAACAACTAAATAATAAGAAGTGGAATAAAAAATAAAGTTGAAAGAATCGGTAACGGACATTACCTCTTCTTTGAACCTCTTTGAGTCCTCCTTTTAGGGCATTGACATTGGTCTTTGAAGAAGACCACGACCTCTAGGATGTTTCTAGGGAAGTGGAGAAGAGAATTTGGCAGGGTTTGGCCAAGCTTGAAGGCTAAAAGTGGTGTGAGGAAGAGAGGGAGGAGGTTCACTTTTATAAGGGAGGAGAGGGGCACCTTTGGAATAACTAAAAATATTATTTTATTATAAAGTCATATTCGGTTTTTAATAGCTCCAAATTGTGATATTTCGAAGCAAAGGTGGGGATGGGTCGAAATAGTCCCATACAATAGAATTTAAACAAGGTTAGGTCATTATATTAAACTTATCTTTTAGTTTTAACTCTTAGTTGATTAGATTGACATTTACCATGTAACTTTGTATTTTTATATTATATAGTTAATAAACTTACCATATACATCCAAGAGACCCCCAAGTGGTCCATTAGTGATACACCTATCATGATATAAGTATATTTGCAGAAACATAGATTTTTAGGAATAAAATAACAATCAATAATATAATATTTGTTTTAAAATCTATTTTATGTCAATTTTGACACTATTCAATAGATGATTTTTGTGAAACTCATAACAGAATGATTACATAAACCAAAGTTAATTAAAGCAATCCTAACATGTAATATTAACCTATAAAATTATTTTAATTCATAAAAAGTCCTAAATTATATTTATTTGGGTATTTATAATATAAATTATTTTAATGTTTCACTGTTATGGTAATTATTGCATCATCATTGTGTCATAACTAAATTAAATTATTTAATGTCTAATAATTATAAATAAACTAAAATTATGTATTAAATCTTATTAGATTTCTAATTAATATTTTTAATCAAATTTATCTTATGTATAACCTTATATTAAAAATGTTTTAGTAAATAAACTTTGATTTTAACTCTTTTAACTCTTCTTTGAATTAAATAATAATAACTGTCCTAATCTAATCCAAGTGGGCCAAAATGGTCATATTTTATTTCTAAGGTTATTTTTTGTCGAATTACACTTATCCAATAGAATTAGGACATTTTTTAGAGTAATAATAATATCATTTTTACCCTTAATTATCCTATTTACTTTTAACCATGGTAAAAAAAACTAAAAAGTTACTATTCACCAAAAATTATTTTCATCTCTTTGAACCACATTTTACTTACTGACATCAACCGTGTCTCTCGGATTTTTGAAATTCCACTCACAGAAGAGGTAAAATTATGTTTTATGAAAAATTCATTTTTTTAACTACCACTTAGTGGTTTCACTATTCATCAAAAAAAATGAAAGTTTCCAGAAAAATACCAAAAATTAGGCCTAAGATATATTTGATATTATGAACTGAAAAATGATGTCTATTTTACCAAATTCAAAACATATCAGTTGCATTACTTAATTTAAAAATTAATTCCCGTCGTCAAAACAAATAGCGTGTTTTTAAGAGATAATAACTATCAAAAGGTTGACATTTGTTTATGTCTGGTTTAAATGTGAAATTACATCCAATGACCAACATTGTATTAAATTGTAAAAATATATTCTAAATATACTTTAAAACCACTTAAATTAATAATTTATCACTATTAATTATTTTGATTAAAAGGTTGTTTTTAATAAAAATTTAGTAATTTTCAATATTCATCAAAAAATGAAAGTTATCCGAAAAGTACCAAAATTTAACCCTAAGCTAATTTCGATATTCCAAATCCAAAAATGAAGTCCATTTTGAAAAATAAAAATTTCAAAAATTTCAAAAAGTGGTTATTACTATTCATAACGACTAGTTTTAATAATATTTTAATAGCATATCATTGTTTAGCGAAACTCGGTATTGCGTACAACACACGCTATCGCGGAAGGTCGCGCTTGGGTGTAATGCAATCCAAGTCAGGGTTGCGTGTTGTACAAGAATTATTTATTGTTTCGTATAACATAATCCAACCATATTTCATTTATACATTGAATATATATATATACTCAATGTTGCGTAGAGTAACTATTATCAAAATTGTGTGTAACACGATCCAAGAATAGTGTTGTGTATACTGCAAGCTAATACGGTGTTGCATATAGTGCAAGGTAATCTTGGTGTAGCATACAACACAAGACATTAATGAAATTAAAAGAATATTTTTCATAAAATCTCGGGGTGTTACATTCTACGCCCCTTAAAATGAATTTTTCCCTCAAAATTCGTCGGGGTTATAAATGGTTTACTACTTGAAAGTTTGTTTAAAAGAAACCCACATCATAAAAAGGAATACCCAAACTTGGCTTTAAAAACTAAAGTATGAAATGTAACGGTTACCCAAATTAACTCATCACTGGGTTTCCACGTAGGATAACATAGGTGAAAATATGGATATGGAAGAAAAATATAACCATCATGTTCTGATGGAGAGTGGTAGTGAACATGGCTATGAAATAGCCAACAATCACAAAGCCATAGATTTGCGATGATCTAAGGTACCATCTGATTCATCAGATATAAGGGCACTAGGACAACATTTTTGGTTTTCAAGATTATTTCCCTAAAGTTGATGAATTAAAAGAAATACTTACATGATTTTGGTACAATTTCACTATTGTTCGTGAATTGAACAATTTCCCCTTCATCCCTTAAAGAAATGAAGTTGAATTTGTTATTCGTGATGTGTTAGCAGATCATGTGATAGAATTATGGGTCATTCTATCTGTTTCAAACAAAAGGTTAGCAAAAGTTATAAGTCCATCTTATAGTTATATTAATCGTATATGGTTCCAAAAAATGAACTTATACTTCATATATAATACCGCTTAATAAAATTAAACAAGATTCTACTAAACAGGGAATTCATGTAGGCCAGTGGTAGGCGATAAAGGCCAGTCGCACTTTGATTGTGGGTTCGATTCCCACAGCCTTGTCCGACGCGATGGGATGTCGCCCGTCCTTCAGGTTTTCCTTTTTCTAAAACTACATTACTATAACATCCCATCAATAATATTGAAAAAAGTTCTATCCTTAAACAATTATAACTTATGTCCAACATAATCCATTACAATCATTAGTCTTATCTAAAATACTTCGGTCCAAGTTCATAGTATAAAGAAAATGATTACTTGAAATGTCACATAACAATTACATGAATGCCATCATTTATCCCCCATATATCATAAGATATAACTTTTTGGTCAAATTACAAACATTTGAATACCTTAATCATGTATTCTCTTGAAAAATGAATACTCATTAATTGAACCATAGTGAAAACATGAATGCAGTTAAAAGATAACACTTTCCACATACCAAAATCCTCAAAATTCTTTATACTCAAACCATGATATCACTTAGTCCTTATATCAATCATGAGCTCATGAATACAATCAAACATCCCATTATCTTCTTATCCCTTCATTATGCGCATATCATCTGCTTACCAAAAATATCTCAATCACTTTCCATGGTTACTGGTACCATAAAATTATTGAAAACCACAATAGATCAATACATAAATATTCCAATATTCCACGATATTATATACAACATTATTTTGGAATCCCATTACATAAACACTTAATCATTCCACCACATCATTTTCATATTCAACATTTCCAATAGTGATCGCATGTGACTTCCCTTTGTCCTTTGCCTTAAGGGGTTTCTCATGTCGATCATCATTAACCCTTGGATTAGGGAATTGATTAGCATAATGCCCTATTTCATTACACTTGAAGCATTGAAGTGTTGTTGGTTCATTCTCTACAGTCTTTTCTTTATTCACACCATTATCAACCCTTTTTCCATTACTTCGACACTCAGCTACTCGATGGACTTCTTTTCCACACTTAAAACATTTTCTAGTCCCTTTAAGACAATCTCCACCATGCTTCTTTCCACACTTTGAGCATAAGGAAACATTCATCTTCTTTTCACCATTATTCTGAGATTTTTCCTTGAACTCCATCTTTCGTTTCTTGTCAAAACCACAAGATGGATATGTAACACCAACTTCCATTTCTACCTTAATAGAACAGCGCACAATTTCTTCATAGCTACTGAAGTCTCTTATAGCTAATGCCCTTCGAAAATTTGGTTTTAAGCCACTGAAGAATCGATCCACTTTACATTCAGGTTGGATGATAAAGCCAGATGCATACCTTGCAAGCCTTGTAAAATTCGCTTTGTATATACCAACAGATTCATCATCCTTTTGCTTTAGTTCAAGAAACTCCTTCTCCATCTTTGTTCGAAGAATACGAGGGAAGTACTTATCGAAAAATAAGTTCTTGAACTCGTTCCATTCCATGGACTCAATTTCATCTCTTGGCCTCGTATTATTGATAAGATTCCACTATTGACCAGCTTCACCTTCCAAACGATATACTACTAAGATAACTTTATCATTTTCAAAACATTGAAGAACTGAAAAAATCTTTTCTGTGGTACTGATCCATTGTTCAGCAACAAGTGGATCGGAAGACCCACTGAATGAAGGTGGGTGTTGCCTCATGAAAGACTTAATATAATATTGTTCCCTTCTCTACTCATTTGGAAGTCCAGAATGATTCATAGCTTGTGTAAGTATAGCAATAATATTTTTCACTCCATCTCCCATAACATTTTTTTGTTCAGGAGTACAATCATTTCATTGTCCATTACATTTATCAACACGGTTCCTTCGGGTTCCAGCCATCGTCTAAAACTCAAAAATAATAGTGTGAGAGTCCAAAATCATGCTATGGAAAACAATATAATAAAGGGGGAGTACCTTCAATATCTAACATTTTAGGTTACCGTAATTCTAGTACTATAACCTATACTTATACTTAACCTTAAGGACATCCCTATACATTCCTTAGAAATATCTATAGGTATCTCACTAAAGTTATCGAATCCTAGTTTCCAAAGGTTGACTAAACCTTTCCTCTTATACCAACTAGGAGGACCCAAAGCTTGACGTACATGGATATTACATTACTGTAGCAGAATACTTAATACATAAAAATAACAGAAACACAAGGATCGTAATAGTTTAGTGTCTTTGGAAACTTGGAACGTAATCATCTAATCGTGGTGAAAGATCTTCAACATCTCCCATAAAGATCTTCCCCTTTTTTTACCTAAAACCTTTCTCTATATCCTGGGGAAAAGAAAACATACCAAGGGTGAGCTCAAATGCTCAGTAAGGGTAAGCATGGATAAAACAAAACATACCATATACATTTGAACTTAAAAACATGAACATAATGTTTAAACATCAAAATCTTGAGCAATGACATAAAACATGGAAGTACGTAAGGCATAGATCATAAAGAAACATTAAGAATGATAAAATATCATGGGAATAAAACATGTAATTGTGGAAACCATTATGCACATGATATGATTTCCATAGTAGCCAAGGCATTGCTGCCAAGACCATCTTAGTGGACAAAGTCCCTTTCTGAATCGAGTTCACTCCTCGTTCCAGTCCTGTATTACTAAACCGGTTTAACTTGTCGTTCCATCCATGTCTATCTCATGAGATATAAATCTTTACCCAATGCATTGGAGGGAGATATAGGTCTCACCCATCTCATAATGAAATCATTCTTTCATGTGCCACAAAATCATAAATCATACATCATAGCATAACCCATGTAATAAAATGGGATTCTTAAACATCATTCCATCATAACATAATCCATAAACAATGGATATCATTTCATCATACAGAAATTTAAACCATTTAAATCATAGAGAAATTTTACTTGAAACATACACATATGAAATAATTTCATCTTAGATGGAAAATAGTATTGACAAAACACTTGAAATTAATTCTTGAGGAAAATATCCTTTCTTCATTAAAATCATTTTCTTTTGACAAAATTACATGAAATTTTAAAAGATAAGGGTTTTTTTGAAAATAATCATGCAATATTGTAGAGAAAGCTTCTTAAAAATGAGGCATTATGAAAATGTAAAAATTAGTTCACGCCATTTAATTTAAAAATAACATTCTCCTTGTACTTTTGTCGGAAAAGTCAAAAAAGTACCTTATATGGTAACCAAAGGAAATATTACAGTCATACAATGTGGTAAAAAGTCAATAAAGGTTAAAAATTACTTTAAACATCCATGGAAGAATGGTAAACATTTTATGAAAGAATTTTTAGAAAACATGGTCATGGAGGATAAACGTAACCCCAGTAAATACTTACATATAAGCAATCTTGGATAAAAATTGAGATTGAAAATTTATCCCTTACCTTAGGTCCGATAAGATTTGTAAATATCCAAACCACCTGTATAATGATTTAAATAATGTCATTTACTTATTACAGAATCATATTCATTGTTATGATATCATATATGTTTCACTTATGACTTTATATTACCCGTTCTTTTGTAAATTCCATGTTAAAGCAGCGTTTTGGGTAAAATTATTTCATTTATCGTATGTGTTTCGACTTGTCATTCTTGATATTATTAATTATATCCTTATTTACATAATTTTGGAATGTAAAACATGATTTAAATATATTAATCATATACATACATATATTATAGGTCGATAAAAGGAATGAAATACACCGTTCATAGAGACGGTAGGCCGTACGTACGCATGAACGCTATTTTCGTTTCCTTATTGAATTGAATGAAACTAAATAGACAACATACATATATATATATATAAATAAATCCAGTAGCATTATTATTTCATATATTTAATTATTGTTCATTAAATAAACTTTATGATCATTCATGTATGGTTAACATGGAGAATGAATTTCATCGCGTCGTGGAGATGGTAGTCCGTACGTACGCACGAGCGATGATATCATTTCCATAATCATTGAATTTAATTGGAGTGGATGATACAATATATCAGAATTATTATGATGTTATAATAACTATGTATAGTAATTATTTACACCATTATACCCATCCAAGTAAGGTGGTGTTGGGAAAACATATTACACCACGGTGTGGAGATGGTATTCCGTACGAACGCATGCGCGGTGATTTCGTTTTCTGTAGGATGGATAGATGGTGAAATAGGGTTGTTTCATACTTATAATAACATATCAGTATATTATTTATACTGATGTTATTACTTCATAATGAAACAACTAAAGAAGAAGAAGTGGAAGAAAAAATAAAGTTGAAGGAATCAGTAACGGACATTACCTCTTCTTTAAAGCGCCTCTTTGAGACCTCCTTTTAGGGCACTGAAATTGGTCTTTGAAGAAGCCCAGAACCTCTAAGATGTTTCTAGGGAAGTTTAGAAGAGAATTTTGCAGGGTTTGGCCGATCTTGAAGGCTCAGAGTGGTGTGAGGAAGAGAGGGAGGAGGTGCCCTTTTATAAGGGAGGAGAGGGGCACCTTTGGAATAACAAAAAATATTATTTTATTATAAAGTTATATTCGGTTTTTAATAGCTCCAAATAGAGTTATTTAGAAGCTAAGGTGGGGATGGGTCGAAGTCCTCCCATACAATAGAATTTAGACAAGTTTAGGTCATTATATTAACCTTATCTTTTAGTTTTAACTCTTAGTTAATTAGATTGACATTTACCATGTCACTTTGTATTTTTATATTATATAGTTAATAAACATACCATATAAATCCAAGAAACCCCCAAGTGGTCCATTAACGATACACCTATCATGATATAAGTATCTTGGCCGAACCTTAGATTTTCATGAATATAATAACAATCAATAATATAATATTTGTTTTAAAAACTATTTTATGTCAATTTTGACACTATTCAATAGTTGATTTTTGTGAAACTCATAAAAGAATGATTACTTCGACCAAAGTTAATTAAATAAATAATAACATGTCATATTAACCTATAAAATTAGTTTAATTCATAAAAAGTCTCAAATTATATTTATTTAGGTATTTATAATATCAATTATTCTAATTTTTCACTATTATGGTAATTACTGCATCATCATTGTGTCATAAATAAATTAAATTATTTAATGTCTAAAAATTAAAAATAAAATATAATTATGTAGGAAATCTTATTATCCTTATAATTAATATTTACAATCGAATTTATCTTATGTATAACCCTATATTAAAAATGTTTTAATAAATAAACTTTGATTTTAACTCTTTTAACTCTTCTTTGAATTAAATAATAATAAATGTACTAATCTAATCCAAGTGGGAATAAATGGTCATATTTTATTCCTAAGGTTTTTTTGGTCGAATTAAACTTATCCAATAGAATTAGGACATTTTTTAGGGTAATAATAATATCATTTTTACCCTTAATTACCCTATTTACTTTTAACCGTGGTAAAAAAAAGTAAAAAGTTACTAGTCACCAAAAATTGTTTTCATCTCATTGAACAAAATTTTAATTACTGACATCAACCATGTCTCTCGAATTTTTGAAATTCCACTCACAGAAGCAGTAAAATTGTGTTTTATGAAAAATTCATTTTTTTAACTACCACTTAGTGGTTTCACTATTCATAAAAAAATAAAAGTTTCCAGAAAAATACCAAAAATTAGGCCTAAGCTATATTTGATATTATGCACTGAAAAATGATGTCTATTTTACCAAATTCAAAACATATCAGTTTCATTACTTAATTTTAAAATTAATTCCCATCGTCAAAACAAATAGCGTGTTCTTAAGAGATAATAACTATCAAAAGATTGACATTTGTTTATGTCTGGTTTAAATGTGAAATTACATCCAATGAACAACATTATATTAAATTGTAAAAATATATTCTAAATATACTTTAAAACCAGTCAAATTAATAATCTATCACTATTAATTATTTCAATTAAAAAGGTTGTTTTTAATTAAAATTTAGTAATTTTCACTATTCATCAGAAAATGAAAGTTATCCGAAAAGTACCAAAATTTCACCCTAAGCTAATTTCGATATTTTGAATCCAAAAATGAAGTCCATTTTGAAAAATAAAAATTTACAAAATTTCAAAAAGTGGTTATTACTATTCATAACGACTATTTTTAATAATATTTTAATAGCATATCATTGTTTAGTGAAACTCGGTATTGTGTACAACACACGCTATCGCGGAAGGTCGCGCTTGCGTGTAATGCAAGCCAAGTCAGGGTTGCGTGTTGTGCAAGAATCATTCGTTGTTTCGTATAACATAATCCAACCATATTTCATTTATACATTGAATATATATATATATATATACTCAATGTTGCGTAGAATAACTATTATCAAAATTGTGTGTAACACGATCCAAGAATAGTGTTGCGTATACTACAAGCTAATACGGTGTTGCGTATAACGCAAGGTAATCTTGGTGTAGCATACAACACAAGACATTAATGAAATTAAAAGAATATTTTTCATAAAATCTCGGGGTGTTACAAACATACATCCCAAGATAGAAGGATTAGACAATGATGATGTAAATAATCATATATTAATGTATGTTACACCAATAATACAATCATGGACAGTACATATGCCACACAGATGGAAATAGTGGCCAATATAGCATGAATCTCACGGGAATATAAAGTGAGATGAAAAACCCTTATTTCATTGTAATCAATCGATTCATATGACCAAAAGTTAATAACCAGCAAATGAATCACAGAATACCATGAATATTATGAGAATCATGATAATATATATGAACTGGCAGTACACAATACACCACATGCAATAAATATGTGGTGAGCAATGGAAATCTCATTGAATTAAATGTGAGATAAGAAACACCATAGCTTGTACTTTTCAGTGGTAGAGGGTACATTAACCTCCTGTATAATGGTTAAATAATTTTTACTAAATTATACAATAACCATATACATCAATATGATATCATATATGATATTCTAATATTGATATTTTATTAATATCGTCATTCCGAGTGTTAACTGATTCGTTCTCCTTTATATGCTTGGTTACGTAAGCCATCTTTGTTATATATGGGATTTATCTTATTAAAATTCAGAATTATATTAAGCCTTTAAAAATTATTTTTAATCATAAAATAAAAATTATTCTTCAATAGATACGATGGGGAATTAATCTCATCGCGTTCGTGGATATGGTAATCCATACGTACGCACGAGCGACAATAACATTCTTTTGATATTAAAATCATATATAATTGGAAGGTATATCATATATAAATAATAATTATCAAGTTATATTATTTATTTACACCAATTATAAAACATTATTATACCCATCCAATTAATAATGTATTTAATAACAACTTCACCACGATGTAGAGATTGTAATCCGTACGTACACACGTATGGTGACATGTCATTCAAAGGATGGATAGAATAATGAATACGTTTATACCATATTTATAATAAAATAAAAACATATAGAATATACTAGAGTTATTATTTTTTAATGGAAACAACAAATAAAGAGTAAGTGGAAGAAGAAAGGAACTTGAAAGAGGAGATGAAATATTTACCTCTTCTTGAGGTTATTTCTTTTGATTTTATCAAAAGGGATCCTTAGGTTGTATTTATGACTAAATTAAGGCCTCTAGGATGAAGGTAGGAGAGTTGGGAGGATATTTTGGTAGGTTTTGTCCGAGACTAATGGCTTTTAAGGTGTGAATTAGAGAGAATGGGAGTGCCCATTTTTAAGAAGGGTGAGGGGCAACTTTGGAAAGCTAGAAATATTATTTTATAATAAAATAATTTTCGGTTTATAATGGCTCCAAAATGAATTATTTAAAGGCTAAAGTGTGTATGGTTAAAGAAACACTCCACCAATAGGTTTTATATAGTTTTTTTTCACTATATTAACTTTATCATTTAGATTTAACACATAATTAAATAGTTCGACATTTACCTTATCTCTCAGTATTTTTCAATTATATGGTTAATAAAAATACTATAAACTTACAAGAGAACCCCTAGTGGTTAATTAATTATACAAATATCCTTATATAAGTCTTTTGGATGATCCTTATATTTTTAGGAATAGAATATCAACTAATTATAAAATATTTTTTTTAAAAACTCTTTTATGTCAATTTTGACACTATTTGGTATTTTGTTTCTTCTAAATTCAAAACATCATTATTAAATAGAAAAATATTAATCTTACCAACTCTAAAATGTCTTATTAACCTATAAAATTAGTGTAATTCATAAAAAGTCTCAAATTATATTTATTTGGATATTTATAATATTAATTATTTTAATATTTCATTAATTTGGTAATTACTGCATCATCATTGTGTCATAAATAAATTTAATTATTTAATATCAAAAAATTATAAATAAACCCCCATTATATAGGAAATATTTTTAGCTTTCTAATTAATATTTACAATTGAGTGTTTCATGTGACAAAGACCTCCTACATTCAATGGATGATATGATCCCATGATCGAAGAATAATGGATCAACATCATTTAAAATCCCTTCTACATTCTTCAATGCTCCAAATAAGAGAAAATTATTCTATATGGATAACATATAGAGGGTGAAGTTGATCAGTTGTGGAAATTGATAAAAAAAATATGAAGCCTTAGTAAGATATTGAGGTAATGGAATGGAATGATTTTCGGAAAAAAAAATTGATTAATATTTTTTACCCTCCAAAAGACAAAAAATGGAATGTTATTTCAATTACTAGAAGCATATATGACAACAAATCTATTTGGGAGTTTAAGAAAAAAATCACAAGGCTTCCATGATATGACTCCATCATCGTCATTACGCCAAATTCATGGTTGGCCACTTCATTGGTGGGATAAAAACCTAGCCTACAGAATTCCCTGGAAATATGTGAATTTTATAGGTGTGAGGAATTTTCCTGATTTGACCTCAAAGTTGAAATATGTCAAATAAACTCAAGGGTATCATTGGGATAATAAGAGGAAGATGGATATCAGTTCTTTCAATATGGTAGAGAGATATAATGGTGGTAATAAATTTAAACACCCCACTTTCCAAAGGTTCAAAAAGAATAACCCTAGAAATTTCATAAAGGGAAAGGGGAAATTAATTTTGTATGGGAAGGAAGGGAACACAAAAAGAGGATACTAGAAAGAAAACCCATTTTTTTTGATAGAGGAAAGGAATTTTCTGGTCAACCATCAGCTTATTGTTTTGCGACAACTACAATGATCTAGGGAAATTTTCAAACAAACACACTATGATAATGGTTTTCAAAGGCCAAAAATAATCTCCAATGTAAAAAAGGTAATTTTTTTACAAAACTACTACTGATGAAAATCCCAAAAAATAAGTGGTGACTGGTACACTAATTATTCATTAATTAATAGTGATTTTTCATTTTTATTCCAGTTCATCATATTCATTTACATCATGAATGTTTAGTGGAAAATAAAAAACAATCACAATGCTTGGAATTGGAGTTATCAGTGAAAATTTCAAATGAGGAAGTTATTGCATCCCAAGTATATAACTCCTCCCCTATAATAATTTATTGGATGTACTTCCCAGAAAACCCATTCCTATTACTTTTGGAGGTATTTGATATACCATTTTCTATGGGTTGGCTTTACCTATATAGAGCTAACATAAATTTACAAGAGATAGAAATAACTATATATATTGATAATAAACCCTTGATATTGTATAAATTATTTAAGATGGAAGGATATTCTTTAGGATCGTATTTTCAATATTGAATATTATTTCCTTATGATAAAGAGTATCTGTCCCAACAGATTGTGTATAAATAAACATTCATCCTAGAAGACATTCCCAATGTTAGGGAATACAATGAAGTGTTTCCTGTGGAATTTCATGGTCTTCCTCCAAGCTCAAAGGTTGAATTTTCAATCAATATCATAGATAGGGAACTTCCATTAGCCTATAATGTATCTATAATGGATTTTGTGGAACTTGGAGGGCAAAAAAACTATAGGAAAATATGGATAATGGTTTTATACACCCAAGTGCTTCTCTATAGGGTGCATGAGTCCACTTCATTAATAATTATAATGGGTCAATTAAATTTTTCATTGAAATTCATAAGCTCAAAAAGATCATGAAAGAGAACATGTATTCTCTTAATGAAATGATTTTTAGAAAATAAAATATGTTATTTGTTTGGTAGGATTTGTAATAACATTTTAAAATAAATTAAAGAAACATAAAAAAACATTATTTTAAGGTGAAAAAATATATCTTCTTGTGTATAAACATTATATAATTTATTACTTCACTCCTGCATCATTATGGTGTAATAATACATCCCACATATTTATAGATTATATAATGTTTATCTTAAAATTTAAATGTTTCTGAAAATTTTGAAATTATCATAGTTCGGTAATTTAGATGTCCTAATTTACAAAATAAAATTACCTTTTCTATATAATAATCTATGGATGTGAATTTTAACATTTAAAATTTTAATCAACATTTATTGATAAATGACGGGTTTTATGCAATAATAGTTTTCAAACCCTTATAAAAATTACATTTGACTTAATAATAATTAGATGATAGTTTATATTTAATAAAATATAATTAATAAAAATATTTTAGTAAAATATTATCTATTAAAAAAGACATCAATTCATAAATAAATAATATGAATTTTAATATTACGTAACAAATATAATTTTTGTTTTATAGTATCAAAATATAATTTTTCTCAAATTGATTTTGTAATCATTTTAAATCGAATAAAAATAAGGAATAAATATAATAAAGATTTAAAGGAAAATGAATTATACATATTTATAATATTACGGTTACATAGTTTCTAGTATATTTTATTTTTTTATACCCTTTGTTAACATATTTTCTATTTACCTTGAAAATTAATATTTACTAATGTTACTATTAATATTGTTTTAAAAATTAATTTATCTTATTACCTAATATTAATTATTATGATCCCCTATATAGAATCTATTTTAATCAATAATACAAAAGGATACTTAAAAATATCTATATGAAAGGAACTTTAGAACTCTAATATGATTTGATGATGTTAGGGAAAGACTCTTAGTTAGACCTGATCTAACTGAGGTAAAATAATGGAATGTTAGAGCCATTCAGCAACACATCATGGAGGATCAGAGTTAGAAAACATGTTATGTTGATAACCCTGTATGAAATATAGAATTTAATGATTGTGGGAAGGTTTTTATTTGAATATATAATTATTTGAATTAATGATATTTTGAATGAATGGAATTATGATCACACGATATATTGTCATATTCAAAAAATTTGATCGAGTAAGGATAACATCTTATCCCTAGTTTCGTCTTTGGATCCACTCTCATGAACATGATATTCACTACGAATCCCTCACAAGTAATAATATACTGGACACTTCACATATACTAAACTCAAAAATTTTATCATTGTATATTTATTTATCCTATGAATGGAAACTAGTTTAAATCTCAGTTCATATATATAATGTGTTTAAAAAAATACTCACAAGGATAAATTTCAATCAAGAAGCATGATAAAATATTGTTGCAATGAAACATCAATAACAAACTTTTTTTTTAAAATTGATGAAATTTCTATGTCAAAATTCATTTTAATGTTTGTATAATGGAACAATCAAATATATTGTGATATTGAACTCTTTAAATAAATTTAATTTCATATATTACTTGTGATTAAAAAACCCATGAGTATAAATTAACCATAATATAGTATACCATTACAACCAAGATATTATATTAGAAGGGTGAACAATTGTAATTTTTTAAAAAATTTGTATTAAGGTTTTATATGATGCAAATATACTGATAAAAATGTACTCAATAATTATTAAAGTCTTTATATACCAAAAAGTATTTTTTTCATAGAAATTTTTTCTATTTCCTTTTGAAAAAATGTAATAAAATAATAATTTCCATTTATAGAAAATATATTGGTCAAAATAAAAATCAACTTTGATAATATCATGTGAAAATTAGCATACAATGAAATGTTTATAATTTTTTGAGATGTTATATTTTTTAATGAATAGTGAAAATATAGATTTTTGATAAAAAAACAACAATTTTTAATGAATTAATAAAGAAAAATTTTATTTGAAAACAGTTTTAAAAGTATTATTTATTCAATTATATTATGTTAATTCCAATTTAGGACATTGGAATGTTTTTATATTAACTTTTGATAAAAATATATTAATGCCTAATAAAATTGTTTTTGGGAATCCACTTTTCATCACAATTTTTAGATATAGATTAAAAAAATATTATACCAGATATTATAATTAAATTTAATAAAATGGATTCCATTTTTATTGAAAATAATTAATATTTTTAATATAGCCACCATAATTTATTGTAATAATTAATATTAAATGATTAAAGAAATTATAGAATTTATAGTTCAAATTAGTTTAATGGGGGTTAAAGCTATATATAATGGTATTTTATTCAAATATAGTTGTCTAAATGTTAATTTATGTCCATTTTTAGACATTATAATTTCCAAAATATAATATATATTTTTATTGGGAGTTATATTTTTTCAAAATAACTATATTGTGTTTCATTCTTGTATGAAATTACAATTTTATAGTCCCCCCAACATATAAAACCACTCCCCTCTATAATCTTCAATACAAAACATTGATCCACCTACCACATAATAATTATACCAAATTATATTTTAGACATCCTTATACATGGATTATAGTTGATGTTATTCTTAAAATACAATCAAAAGTTTCCCAAAGTAAGTTTAAAAATGATGGTTAATAAAGAAGAAGAAATTGTCTTTCCCAAACTCTTCAAATTTATAACATATTTTACCTCCTATAAATTTTTTGTTTTCTTAATAAAATAATAATTTAAATACCAAAAAATAGATAAATTTTATTATAATTATGTAATTACTAAAAAAACCCTCTATTCTACAAAATGGGAAGTGAATTTATCGATCATTTGTGCCTTTGTTCTATGACTTCCACATATAGATATAATTCATTTTCCAAAATAATAATTAATGGATTGGGATTATGATTGGATTTTATGTTTTTATATTCTATTTATGAAATAATTATTCTTTTTTAATTGATATATTATATATAACTTATTAGATACCAATCCATTAGAAACCAATGATATCACTCAGGCGTACGTGTGGACCACTTCCTATATGAAGTGGTGTGATTCATTTTTCATTTACACTTTACAAGAATTTTTATAAGGATATATATTATTAATATATATCATATATATATATATTAATATTTTTTATAATTCTTAATTGTTATTTACCATCATAACATTCAAACCATCTAAAAGTGAATGTAGTGTTCATGCGTATGTATGGCCTATCATATCTATAAATAATGAAGTTAATTTTTTCTATAAATACCATTTATGGAAGTATCTAAATATAAATTAGAGAAATATATATGATATGTATTATTTTATTCAAATTATTATGATTATCTAACCATGATCAATTTTCATGTACAAAAACTACCAAATCGAAATTCACATGAATGGTAAAATAATGAAAACCTAGAAAAGATAAATTTAATGAGGAATTATAAGGTTTTGATATATTATAAGTTGAATACATATGATATAATAATTTTCTAAATATTATGATATATAATAACTATAAATATAATTTTATTATAAAATAGGATAAACAGATTTTGAAGAAAGCCAGTCTTGAGTTAGGATATTAATGTTACAACCTCATTTTTTGTCATCATATTTAATGATCAGGTTTTAGATAATGATTTATAATGAATATAAATCAAGAATAATTATATTTAGCTTTTCATATGGAAATTTAGATAGATTACATGGTTTATTTTCATATTCCTCTCTTTAATAAGTCAAGAGACTGAAAAATGTTTTTAGGGAAAACTGACCTTATTTCTATATTCGTTCAAGAATTATTTTTCTTCCATATCAATATTTTCTAAAACTATTTTAAATTATATTTCAATATTTCAATATTGTTATTTAATTTTATATTTATATATTTTTTAGTATTTAATTATTTTTAAATTAATATTTTATGTAATTTTCGCAATGATGTACTTTGGAATTTTTAATAAAAATTTGAAGGAAATATATATTTTAATATACGCTGCTGGAAGAGAATTTTTTACTATCATTTACTATCTATGATTTGATGCTTACATTACATGATTCCAAGGATCATTTTAAAAAAAATATAATATATTTTATACATTTTTATAAATTTTAGAATTTATATAAAAAAGAGAAGGGTATTTTCCCTCAAGGAATATTACATGTGATATTTGTTGTAACCCAACTACAATAACACAGATCCAGTGCCTACATTACTACATTTTAAAATATAATAAGGGTAAAATCTAAAATAAAAGATAAGTTTATTATTTTTTATAGCTATATACATACATGATACTAATTATACATCTCAAACAAAAAATAAAACTGAATATATAACAAAAGATAATCATATGTATTCGTAAAATCACATTCCATGAATTTTTAATCATATCCATGGGAAATGAAGCAAAATAATGATGAGCTAAATTGATCAATAGGGGTTATGTATAGAGTATTATATCCTTAATAAATATTTATAATATATATATAAATATAAATAACTAAAAACACTTAACATTTTTTAAACATCTTTAAGGAGAATCTAGATACAAAGATAACTACTCAATATTGGTAATTATTTTTAGGGAATGTTTACAATAAGATTAAGTTATTTTTAATGTTATTATGATATCATAAAATTTATATTGGTATTTAAAGGTCATTTTCTATTTCCCACTATTTTCTTATTAATTCTATTGAAATAAAGGAGTTTACATTCAATAAATATTGATAAGAAAATGACTATACACACATTCAATTTAATATGTAAATTAGAGTCAAATAAACCAAAATATAATATCTTTGTGAAAATGACATGGATAATAAAAATTAATAAATCTTTAATTAATTAAAATCATAATAATTTTGCATCATGATTTTATAAATCATAATAATAGTATCGTTATGACCTTTTACAATATTATTTAAAAAAACTTGTAGAAACTTGTTTGATTTTGAAAAAACATTTATCTCATGAGACTGCTAATTTACATAGGGGATATCTATAAATAATATCCACTCTTATCTTCAATTAAATATAATCCCTAATATATTTAATAATCATTTTAGTTTATACAAAATATAAATTGTCATTAAATTCGTTTATTTACTAAAGGATAATAATTTATATTTTTTTCAAATTTATCTTACTAATTATAATATAATGAGTGAATATAAAAAAGGTATGCGTTTTATGAAATAATTATATACATTATATATAAATATTATTTATTTTTGATAAATTTATTTTATAATGTAAAATTATCAAATTAAAGTTATTTCTTTAAGATAAAGTCAATAATCAAAAAATAATGTGATATTATATAATAACATTTACCATATGTTGATTTTCAATTAAATCACATTGGATGAAATAATTGAAATTGATTCTTAATATACAATGAATTATTATTTGATAATAATATAAAATATATAAGGGGTAGTATAAACACATTATAAGTGAAATTGTGTGTAAGAAAATATAATATATCTCAACAAGGAGAAATTGAGATGTAGTCCCTTAACTCCTGATTTAATTTTGGATGAAAATTAATTAATATCATATGGGGATATCATAAACATGATATTAAATTATAAAATAAATTTATTAATATTTATAATATAATAAATGATCTTTTTATGACATATTACCACTCATTCATCAATCATATTTCTGTATTTTAATTTTTTTTAATTGACTTATTTTATCATTCATTATTTTTCATGAATTTTTTTGTTCATGTGCATATTATAGAGTTCCATCAAATATAAATTAAGTAAAATTAAATTATTATAATATTTATAAATCAATATCACTTTTAACACCAAAAAACTAACGTTGTTTATGAGAAATAAAGTACATTACGATCATAGAGACAATATGTCATATGTTGAAATGAGTAATGTATTGATTTTCCAATGATAATTATAGAAATTAGATAATTAATATTTTATAATTAAATAAATATGATAATATCATAAATAAGATATTATTTTCATAATTATTATTATAAATAAAATATATGTGGTGTAGTGATAAAAATGGTCTCGTCGCTTCATGATTGCAACAGAACACACATACATGAATGATAGTGACTAAGAAGGTTAAAAATTATTTGATTTATTACAATTTAATTATTATAAATATTTTACTAATATAAAAATTATTTAATTTATATTATATATAATTATTAACATTATCCTTATAATCGTTCAGGTAAAGTGTTAGCGAAAAAATAATCACATCTCTTTATGGGGCAGCAGTCCACTATACACCCGAGTAGCATTATCATATCCCATACAAAATAATAAAAATCGCTATATAAAGTATAATTAATCTATAGGTATAAATACTTAATAATCAACAAATATATATTTTATATCAATCATCATTACCAACATTGAGAAATGGTAATAGAAAAATAAATGACATCAGTTCGTGAGGCGGTAGTCTTCCATACACACGAATGATGTCGTTTTAACCAATTTTATGGAATTGGGTTTTTCAGGTCAAGAACATAATATAAAATCCATTTATTATATGGATTTTTTTTGGATATTATATCAGTGTGGTTTATTAAATAATATAGGTGTGGGTAGAGAAATAAATTATAAAAGCTCGATGATGAATGTTGTGTCTTCTTTTTGTAATATCTTTAGGTTTCCATAACAATAATTCCTAGGATGGATTTATAACATAATTAACGAATTTAGTATGTGTTTATAGATATTGGAAATTTATTTCAATAGATGTTCGCTAATACAATAATTTTAAAGGTTATAATAAGAGAAGAGTGGGTATTCCCTTTTATAACTTTGATTAGTGGTACACATGTAATTTCATGAAATAAAAGTATGTACCTGGGTTTTTTACATTCCAAAAGCGAACAAACATGATAAATATAGATTATTATACAAACTAGTGTTGTATTAGTTCCCTAAAATATATTTTATACATGTTTTTACCTTAGTTTAACCCTAATTTATTTAGTTTTTTCCTCAAAAAACCCATTTTAACATAAACCATGTTAAATAGTTTTGATTATTTTTACTATTTAATATAGTAAAAATGATTTTTTTATTATTATAAAATATAAATTATTATTATTCTAAATATGGAATATATATTTTTAAATTAAATTCTCATATGTTAATCAATTTAACATGAAAAAAAATCCTGTAGATGTTAAGGGAAAGCCAATTTTCCAAGAGAAATGTTCAAATGCTTAAAAATATTTTATATCAGAATTTAAAATTATAATGATTAAAATGAGATTAATTGGATTATTAGATATGTAATTTTTATAAGTTTAAATTAAAAAAAATTTAAAATTTAATTTAATTTCATCAATAATTTTAGAAAAAATGTATTTTTCAGTTAAAATTTATTATTTTTCACTACTCCTTGAAAAATGAAACATTTTATTAAAATCACAAAAAAATTAAACCTAAAAAAATTATTAAATTATAATTCTGAAAAACCATTTAATTTTGCAAATAAAGTTCTAAAAGTGATGAAAATTAATTTTCTATTTTGCGTGTGAAGTTTGATTAAACCACTATTTGAAAAAAACCAGTTTTTCAGAAAATATTACTTTTTCATCCAAATGATTCTTATTTATATTTGTATCCACTAGATAACATATGTATAGGTGTATATATATTTCCATATATTTAATAATTAGTATAGATCTATACAAACCCTATTAGTTAGCATTTAGGTTATAAAATCCATCTATATATAATATTTTAATTGGGTATTGAATTTAATTTAAATCTTATTTTGTGTGTAGTGAAAGCTATCAATGAAATTAAATTTTTTATAATGGAAATATATTTTAATTTTTGTGTTGTTGCATTATTATTTCATAAAATACATTATTCCTTGAAATTTTATCTATATTTATGTCTAAATAGATGGGGGTGTTTTTTCATTATAATATCCATTGGTTCCCTTGTTTCATCCATAATTTTTTAAGTTCTCTAAGGTACCTTAACCAGAAGAGTCATTAAATTCATCAATACATGATCCCTAATATAAATAATCCATATGAGATATTAATAGTAATAGATTTTAGGATCAACCCTTATTATATTAGTAGTTAAAACATACATATTTGTGGATTCTATATTCAAATAAATGACATTTAAAATAAATCATGTACATTAGAGAGACTTGATGGTGTTACCAATGATAAGAAATTGATCCAATTATTTTATATCTTTTTAAGGTTTATATTTACTTTAGTATCAGTTTATCATTGTTATCAAACCTTATAAACCCATTATGTGAAGATACATTCAAGATAACATGATCTCCCACACCAAAATACAAATCATACTTTTGATTATCAACATATCTCTTTTGACAACTTTTTAATCCAAAGTGTCCATTAACTGTTTTTTTCTGGTCAAATTTTTGTGAAAATGATTTTATTCTCACCAACATAGACACCAAGAATTTATGAACAACATATCAGTCCATATAAAGATTCATACAGATCCATTTAAACACTTAAATAAAATCAATTTTTTTAGGTACAACTTACCAAATGTAAATACTAATCCCACATACCTTGAATTTTATGTGAGGATGAACTCGACATGTCTTCTTTATTCTAAAATATCGTTATAGAATGTAAATCAGTTTTAGGACGGTAGAATGTGCTCAAACTATGGTCAATATTATGATCCTACTTAAGAAACTTCTATAATTATGACATAAAAGGGGGATCAAGATCAGACATATTTGAAGGAGGTCTTGAATAACGTCAGATAGTTTAATTAATATTGTGTCATTAGAGGTACTTCGGAGGTAAATTATCTATTATAGTAAGGAAATATGTATAATTTTTTTAGAGATGAATGAAAATAAATATTGCATCATTATTTACTGCATTACGTGGTAGTACCATATCAATGTCTAGATTATTTTAATCCGAATTTCGAAATAGGAATAATAATAGGTCATAAGAATCCTCTATGGTTATTTCTCCCATCATTCATATTCTACAAAACCATATGTTTGGACACATAATCACAAATTTCTCATATCATGTTATCCTACCAAAATGTTTCCCCCAAATACCTCTACATCTTTCTGCTACCATGGTTTATATAGAAATGAATGTTTTTATATTTATCCAACTCTTACACTTATATTATATATATATATCATAAATAATATTTTACAAACATCAGAACATCATTTTCATAAAGTAATTATACTAATTTCCCAACATTCATATTGTTAATTTTCTTATAAATGTTAGAAAATAGATTGATAAGTTTTTTTATTTTCTAATAAATATGTTTTCAAAATAATTTGAAAAATGAGTGATTTATTGCCTTCCCAAAAAATTCCCACATCTATATTTACTAGATCAATTAATATAGGATCAATCTAAATACTTATTTATTTCACACTTCCATGATCTTTCTGACTCAATTCATACACCATATTATTTTCATTCCCTAGGTGGTTGTGCATTAAGAAGATGTAATCTGTGAGTAACTAAAGTCATATCTATTCCCATATGATGATCTATTTTTCTAAAAATATGTATTTTATAATTTTATGATCTTATTATATACCACTTATTTTACTATAGAGATAATGTCCCCATATATTCAAAACAAATATTATAGCTTCCATCTCAAGATCATGGGCTCTATAGTTTTCTTCATGAGTCTTAAATTTCATTGATGAATATTCAATAACATTATAATTTTTCATTATAACACATACATTCAAATTCATATATTTATAAATATATATTGAAAACTAATTATTTTTATGTTCTTGAGTAAAAAATCAATCATTGAAAAAATTGTACATTAATTCATCAAAAAATTATGTACAGTTATTTTTCAAAATAATCATAACACCTTTTCATGTAATCATGTCTAATGTGTAATCTAGTCCGAAACAATTATAAACGAATAGATTATATTAACATTCCAAAAAAAACTAAATTATATAAAACAATTATTTTTTGTGTATCATGTTCTATTACCTAATTTATATTTGCATCAACTGATATTCCATATGTTGAGAAAATATCGCTGGAAATGAAATTTCAAGAGGGTTTAAAATAGAAACATTAAATTTACTAAATAAATAATTCTATATAATAATATCAAGAATGAAATTCATGTTATTCTTATAATCCTCATTGAATTTATAAAAAAATAAAATATAGTCAGTGAATTGTATAACTGTGTCATCTACATATTCCATTAAAACACTATTCATTATCTCTATAAGAATAGAGGGTGCATTAGTCAAACTGAATATAGTTACTCTAAAATCATTATTTATTACTTCATTCCAAAATATATCAACATAATGTATTCCTTAAAGTAATTAATTCCATGTGATCAATTTCCTCTTCCTCTAAAGTATTTTGATCAAGGACCATGATTTATTTGGATCACCTTTGATATAAAACATTGAAACTATAACTATTTTATTTTCACCTCACTATAAGGCCCTAAATATTGTCTCAAGAGACATAATCCATTTCTAGAGAACCATTGAATTAGTAATCCCAAAAAATGATGGGTATTTATAACATTATGTTATCTCAAATAGGATAATCATGGTCCAGAAAAGGTTTATTCATCTGGGAATGGGTATTTTTCATAACCAGGTTAAGATGTCCTAATATAGTAATAATTTTCTCACATCCAAAACATCTGTATTGGCTTCCTCAATTAGGAAATATATACATTATCTATGAGTATTGAGACCCTTATTCTATTCCAATTCCATTTCAAATTAGTGGTATATGTTTTATTACATCATAAAATAATTTATTAAAATCAAAATTTATCATTTTAAATATAGATTAAAAATTAACATAAAAAAAAATCTTTAATTCTTAATATCAAATTTATAAAATCATGTTCAATAGGGATATGATTATATTTTAATACTTGGAAATTGTTTATATCATATGGATATTTTATCAAATATATTTTTTCCAAAAATATATATCTCAATGTTTTTGATAATCCTCTGTATGATGAAAAAATATAGCAACCCCAACAACAGTAACGAGAAGCTTGTACTTATTTATTACATTAGCATAGACACAAAGAGTCAAATCATGAAAGATCATTTTATTTATATGTTTTGGAGAACCAGATACAAACATGATATGAATTTAAATTGGTAATTGAAAAAGAACATTATACATATCCTATGAAAATTAAATGAATCCTTGAAAATAGATTCCATGTAATCTTTTTCAAATATTATGGAAGGAATAAAATAAGAGTGAGATCAAATTCTCAGTAAGGGTTATGTATAATTTAATATATAATATATAAAAAAGTAAAATAAACATGGAATGGTAAATAACTAAACATTCATTTTATTTAAATAAAATGACTATTATTATTAAATAACAAACAATCAATATAGAAATTCAAACAACTAAAAATAGATGAAATTTAATTAATAACATAGAATTAAATTTCTCAAGGGATAATATAATTGATAAAATATAATTGATGAAAAAATTAAAGAAATACTCATTAGAAGATATGATTAATTATATGTCTTCATGATAACATAAATAATAATTACACTACTATTTTCATCTTTCACAATATGGTTCAAAATTGCATGTAGAAACCCCTCAAATTTGGACAAATGATTTGTATCATGTAACTGCCGATGCATTAAAGTAAAATATATAATTGTTACCCACCCATATCTCCATGTCAAACTAATCCCCAAAATATTGAATAAAATATTTAATTCATGAAAAAATTTACCCCAAATATATTTACAGAATAAAGGATATAAATTTATCAATATTTCCTTAGTTATTAAAATAAATTTAAAATTAACTACTACATATTAAAATGGAATATAGTTCTAGAAATAATTATATCCAACATTAAAGAATATGGATATTTAAAACAAAGTTAACTTTAAATGAAAATTATCACAATATAGTTATTGTTTCAAGAGAATGTTAACAATCAAAAGTGATAGTTAGATTATAAAATGACATTTTCAACTTTTAATTTTCAATTCAAATCTCATTGGATGAAATAATTTAACTCGAATCATAATATTATTTGATTTATTAACAGTTCATGATATTACATGAAATAAGGTTAGTATATACACCATATAATGGAAATTAGTGACTAAACATTTTAATACGACTTGATGAAAGGAAATTTATACAAACTCCCTTACCTCAAGATTCAGTTTGGGTCAACAATTTTTATACCAATGTATAGTGATTTAAAACATGTTATTAAATTATATAAGAACCATATTAATGTTTATAAAATCATATATTATCCTTTTATAATATCTTATCACCATTTCATTCATAATTTTAAATATTTTAATTTTTTAAGGTATTAATTACATTTTTTCTAATTCATGAAATTTCAGGAATGTTCTAGCTATTTTGAATATTAAATAGTGCTATCTTATAAAAAATAATTCTCATTAAATAATTATCATATGTATACATCCATTATATTTGTTATACAAAACATAATTTTTTTGAGAAATGAAGTATGTTGGGATCATGGAGATAGTAGGTTGTTCATACATATAATTAATTTGTTTTATTTTTCAACAATAATTACCAGAAGAAGTTACATAATATTTTAACATTACATAATAATAATTAAATGTTTAATACCATATTAGTAATTTATATATTATTATATATATAATCCATGTTATTATTTTATTAACAGAGAGGCACATCACTTTATGAAGGTGGTAGTCCATGTATACATGAAAAAATTTATCATCGTTTAATGAATATAACTATAAAAAATAAAATCATTTCAAAATAATAAATATTTTGTTAATATAATAATTTTTATATTTATATCACATATAATGGATGTATAGATATTATAATTAGTATATTAATTAAATAATTTTTATCCTTATTTCCGTCCATTTAAATCTCTATTAAAAGATGAATCACATCACTTTTGGTGGTGGTAGTCTATGAAACACATGATAGATGTTATGGTATTCTCTAAAGAATGGTAATTAAAAAGGAATATTTGAAATAAAAAACTATAAGTATAATAATTATGTAAATATCATATATATATATATATATATATATATTATCCACTACCATACCAATCCTTAAGAGGGGTATTTGAAAATAAATCGCATTAGTTTATGAGGAGGTTGTCCACCGTACATTAAAATGATGATTTAATAACCCATTTGAAAGATGTTGCAATGGTTGCAGGTAGTCAAAATAATATTAAGTCATATAATTACATGAAATACACTATGTTTATTTTATCATTATTTTCTAATAATGATTGAAGGAGGTAGAAGAGGAAATAAAATGAAAATTCTCATTGAAAAATGTTACATCTTCTACAGTTAACCACTTTAGGTTTTGAAAAAAATCCATACATGGTTGAATTTGAAACAAAAATTATGATTATAAGATTATGGATGGTATTTAGGTTGTGATTTAGTTATGAATTACCTCAAAATAAAAATTGTATGGCATTATGATGAGAAAACAATGATTGACCATTATTAATTGAGGTTAGTGGCATACTTTTAATATTGGGATAGAAAAAGGTGTACCAAAGTTTTCGCAATCCAAAAGGGTCCAAAATAGTGTATTAACATTACCTATACATGATAGTTTTTTAATAGAAAATAATTATACTTTAAACAAGTGTTTTAGCCTATTTTAAAACATATCCTTTTATATATAAACCTTTGTAAACTCAATTTTTTCTTAACCCTGGTAAACTATTTTTATTGTTGTTTACTATTCATTATGTTGAAATTTTAATTTTGTCTTAATTGATATTATATATAATGATGATTCCAAATATGGATTTATTTTTCCAAATTAAATTCACTTAATTGTTTTTTTAAATTAAAATTTATTATTATAGATGCAATAAGAAAGTGGGTTTTCAAGGAAAAAATGTTCAAAATGTTTATAATTTTTCATATCAGAATTCAATCTTTCCTGGAACAGAAGGGGAACATATTCCCAGATAAGGGGTGTGAATTAGTTTATAGAGATTCAATTAAAAATTCTTCCTTCTGGACTAGATCATAACCTCCAATTTTTAATGGTCATTTTATATTCTATTAACTGTTTATCTTGATCTTATTCATTCCTTCTGTATCTGATCATGATTCCTAAAATGTAATGAAAGAGTTAAACAATAACTTCACTTATAGTTTCACATGACTCACCATCATTGGTCTACATCAAAGTATCATACATTAGAAATTTACTCATGTACCAAATCTAATAAGTCTCTCTACCAAAATTGTGTTCAGGATAGATCACATCTTTTCTTTAGCCCACTCCCTTTAATATTCTTAGGGATATTTCAACAATACCCAAAATTCAGTTTATAAATCATTGCATTAATGGATCACAATAGGCATAAAGTATCAACCTATGTGTCTTCCATTAACCATTACCCCTAAAGGTATTAATACAAAATTTATAAACATGTTGGTCCCTCCAATAGATATAATTAATAGACCCTGAGTTGTTGATATATTCTTGGATGAACTCCCTATTTCCCTATCATTTTTGAATATAACATTACAATAGTTTTATATGGAAATCCATTTTTAATAAATTCAGGTATCTCATTTATTTTAAGAAGATCACATAACCTTGTTGAAACTACCCAATCATTCAAATATATATACTTCCTTCGAAAACACCACGTGTTTTTTGAAGACAACCTCCTTCACTAAGCTCAACCATAATTCACAATGAAACAAACATTGAAATAACATGTACAATTAACAAATATGTTTTTATCGAAATCATTACAATGACATGCAATTATTAATAAATAGGTAATATAAAGTAATAATTGAATCAAATATAGTATTATATATAGTAATATGATTCTGTTCTAGATCATTAATAAACTTATATTCACTATACATGAGTTTTGAACATGTGAAAAGAAATTAAATACTTATGGTAAGGGAATTTCATCCCACATATTGTTTCCTTAGGATACATGTCATAATAACCAGTCAATTATTTATTTTGGGGACTATATATTGACCTATGATATGATATATAATTACATTACATTTTTTGGATACTAAAATCCTAATTTTATGTTATTAATTCATGGAGATCATGATTCTAAAAGTTACTCATGTATTGAGGGTTTTCTCATATTGCCTTTATTTCTATAAAAATTATTTATTATTCGCCACTAATGTATTTTTATTATTGTATATAATTACTATTAATGTATAATATAACTAATATACATAAATTTATTGGTATTTAGATAAAGATTTTATGATTTCACTTTCATGAAGTTTGTAGGTCCAAATTATTAAATAGGTGTAGTAATTTTGTCTCAATTTTCCTTCGTTAAGACCGATGTTTATATATGTACATATATTAATTTATGAAGTGTATACACTATCCATTTGACATGTTTTATCATTAATATCATTATATTAATGATATTTTTTGATTTATTTAATTTTATTCTTTTATGGTTATTATGATTTAATGTTACCATAGTTGTAACATTTTAATGCTACAATGTCATCGTTTATCAGGATTATTTATGATTAGGATCCCATTGATAAAATATTATGATCAATATCTCAATAAAAATTAAAAAATTTTTTATCCTCTATTTAATCATTATATATTCATTTCATGTTGTTATTTTACCACTCTCTGGTACTTTTGATGATCAATAAAATGTTTTTTAAAAAATCTGACCATTTTTTTCTCATCAATTAGGAAATCATTTTATTGAAAAAAAACTAAATTAAATTTTTTTTCTAAAATTTTATTAAAATTATATTACAATACAATAATAGTGTAAAATGTTTTTGAAAAATGTTTTATAGTTTATAAAGTGATTAAAATGAGTTTCAATGCTTCCTTTATATGTTTTTATGGTTAATTTCAATGAATTTTTTTTTTAAATTTTGAATTACATAAAATATGTATTTCTAGGTGGAATTGATATTTTCTTTAAGAACTATTTTGAATGTGTTTGAAATATTTTTTTTGAATTTATCATCAAATAAATATATTTCAAAAAATATTTTATGTTTTAAGAAGATATTTTCCAGGAAATGTTATGTTTCAAGTGATCTTTCAAAATTATTCCATATAAAAGATACATTTTTTATATAGTTTATTATTTAATAGGGATATGATCCAAGGATATCATTATTATAATATATCTAAATATATTCATTTTTTATGGAATTGATTTTTGGGGAACCAGTTTATTTACATGGGTAAAACCAAATTAAAATGAATTTTTATGAGATCCATTTCTTTTACAAGGGTTAATATTAATATTAAAAAGTAGTTATTTAAAGGAAATGTTTTATTATTTTCAAGATATTTGTGCTTTATTCATGTTGTGTTTCGTAGACCTGGATTATATGATAGTTTTCCTAAATAGTGATGGGTAAGATCGTTGTATCTTATAAGATAGGGTAACCCAAATAGATCAGTTAATCTCATTATAGCATAATTGATTTAGAGGCCCAGATAACACCATATAATCTCATTAAAACATAAATTATGGATGGGACATATATCTTCCTCCAATTGGTTGGGAAAGGATTTATATATCATTTGATAATGTTGAGAAACATGTCGATGTGGTTGATCTAAAATGGAAAAATGGTGTGTCCTAATCCACTATGTGATGATGGGGAAACCCAATCCACTATGGGAATATGGGGAAACCCAATACACTATAGTAATAAGGGGAAACCTAATTCACTATTGTATGATAGGAATAACCAATCCTTATAAGGAATGGACTTGAAATAGGTATGGTGGTGTTTCCCACCAATTGGTATAGTTAACATGATGTTCCCTAAAAAATTTTAGAAATGATACCTGACTTATATACAATGATTTTTTAAGTGTATTTTTATTCCAAATGATTGTGACCTATGCCTATGAAATGATTGAGTGGAACATGATTTGTATTATATTATTATTCCACTCTGATAAAGTTCCAATGTTTATTCCATGTATCATCAGTATGATATTTTATTTGTAGGGTATGATCATTAGATATAATCATCATCTTCTTACAATATTATGTTCATTTTATGCTTACACATTACCTTTAATTACATATACTAATTATTCTAGCCCACTGAATTTATCTCTTTCGTTTCCCCATGTTATTAATAATGGATTTATGTATGAGTATTGTGGGGAAGTTATCTGAATTAGATTTTAAATATGTTCCGCAAAATAAGAAATATGTTTTCAATGATCCCCAAGGCACTAATATATTAAAAACCATAGTCATATATTTTTGTAAGGTGAGTAATTTCCATCTACAATGATTTAATATTACGTTATGTTAAGGCTGGGTTAAAATAATGGGTAATAAATGAAATTTTTATTCAACCATTGAAATTGAGGACGATAAAACATTAGGGAGTCGCCTATGGAAATTTCAAAGCAATATATAGGGATTTATCTACAGATAGGTACAATAATGTGTGTATGATTGGGTAAATGCCCTGAAATTTTTGTAAAGGATTGAGTGAGTGGTTTCCTATAATTTCATAATTATCCATAAATGACAAGTTTTTGTGGCACTAGTATAGATGTACATTGGGGTGATCATCTTGAAATCACCGAACTAAGCTATACTCAATCAGAAATTAGTGAATTAAAATACCCATTTCTCCACATGTGTTTTTACATTCCCATGAGATATTCATTGGAAATTCAAAAACTATTTACAAACCATCATGAAAGAATAAAATTGAAGATGGAAATGAATATCCTTGTTTAAAACTAAGGTGTCATTTTTAAAAAAGTATATGTCACTATTTAGACATTATATATGTAATTTTTAGTGATTATATAGTTAGCCTGTATGCTAAATATTTCTCACACTATTTCATCAGATTTTAGGAAATGTATTGAACGAGATGGTACATGGGTTACATTGATTGATTAATGTGTTTAAATTATGGGGATTTTCAAAATCAATTATTTTGTTGTTGATTGAGAGAAAGGAGGAATAGAAAAGTACCCATAATTTAATATAAATAATTTCACAAAAGTATTAATGTATATTTTTTACAATAATTACTACTCCAAAAAAATAAAAGGCAATCAAGAATGTTATTTCCCAAATTCAAATGAGCAGTAACCCTTTTATTTGAAATCACATTATCTAAGTAATTTTGATCATGCTATGATTGTGTGATGAAATAATTAATGGTTAATATCAAATACATGATTTTTCTACATATTTAAGTCAATTTATCAGATAATTAAATGATTATATTCCTAATAGGTTGAACCAGGGTGGTGGAATCATAGTCAAGACAAGAGTTGGTAAAACCTCATGTTCGTGAAAATGTCACTGAATTGATAATACCTATCATTTCAGCATGAAGGGATTTATTAACACCACAAGGTCCATAAAAAATCCCATATCTTCACCCCCAATGACCTCAAAATATTATACCATAATCATATAGACATGTGTTTCTTATTGACACATCATCCAGGTTATATTTGGTCCAACATAGAAATGGGAAAATCGACATGAATTCCATGATTATGAAAGACTCTAATTACCGATAATGAAAAAACACCTTATAATAGAAAAATAAGGATTGCATTTATCACAATATTCATTTCACTCATCATTATCATGTTTCACAGAAGTGAAATTTTGGGAATGAGTCTATGGAATATTAAAAGATTCCCCTATGATTAATATTATATATAATCATCCATTTCAAATGCATGAAATAAAAACCAGTAACAACAAAGATGTTTTGGATCTACTGTGAAAGAGGCAAAGAGATGTAGGGAAGCTTGTGATCCCAACTTCTAACAATGTTGGGAATATTGATTTCAAAAGAATTTTCTATTTCATTCCAGGGAATGGAGGTTGTTTCAAATCCTCTATAAATATGATTAATTTATTATTTAGGTTGATGACTAAGATAACATATAGAACAAATAATAATACTAATAACCTGAAATAAATCATCATTAGGAAGTTGGTTATACAAGATATCCAAAAAATTAATCTGTAAGGCATAATGAAACTTCTTTTAAATTCCTTTGACAAATTTCTAACATGCCCATTAAGAGCTTCTTGATAATACATTTTTGAATAAATATTTTTGCTAATACTATTGAATATAATGTGACCACGAATGAAATTTGAAAATTATAGAATGTTTTAATAGTATTTTTTACATTATATTTATGAAATGCGCTTAAATTCATGTTGAGGAACCATATTTAATGATTCATATTTTATATTTTAGAAAATTGGTATTAAGGAATAATATGACTAAGCTTAGTTAATTTTTTTCGATGTTTGGAAAAATGATGTATTTGTGTTTGGGAATTCGAATATTATATTATTTGAATATTATAATATATATTTATTTCCAGTATATGTTTCTAATTAAAGACATTAAATGACATTTCGAATGGTAATGAAGACCTAGAAAAGTTATTTAATGAAAGGGGGATATTTTGAATAAGGTAAGGTGATACATAATGTGTTAATGATGTTCATAATTTTTTTATATTGTATATAGAGATTACTGATTTTGATACCATAAATTTGATAGTATCAATGACCTTATAAATGATATATTATATGTCAAATAAGTGTTCTAGGTTATCAAGGATGTAATATACAATATTTTTTAGTTGTTCATAAAATATCTCATAATATTTGGAAAAATTAATTCTCCAATTTTTTCATAAGGTCATATATTAATTCAGGATATTACAATGTTGGAAGAGAAAAAAGATGAAATTATTGACTTATTTCGTTTGTGGCAACGGTTTGATACATTATATTAGGGGATGAGAGCAATATTGTTATTGATAAATTTAGTGACCTTACTTATTATGTAATTGATTTTCATCTTTCAAAAGGACTAAATTATTAACCTTTTTTAGAGGTTTTATGTTAAACAATGGATGAGAATTTAGATATTAAATTATTATCTCAAGATATGAGGATTTATACATAATGGATAACCAATTTTAAACACATCATTATAATGATAACTATTGATTCATGGGATGACTATTAATATACATCACAATCGGTTAGTTCTTTTGGAATAGAAAATTCACCTTTATTCCATGTAGTTAGAGATTATGAGGGTATAGATTAAGAAAAATCATAGTGTAAGATTTTGAATATGGAATGAAATGAAACAAAGATTTATATCTTATTCTGAATAAAATATTTTTCCAAATATTTTGTATAAGGGTCTTGAAATAAAATAATGATCTATTAATACAATATTTGATGATATCTATGACATTTTTATGAATCATAGTGTTGTGGATTTTTGATTACTAAATTTATAATAACCATGGTCCTTAAAACTCTTCATGTAATAATGATAGTTATATTTCTCTTCCATGTAAATGTTTTCACATACCACCAAGGTCCTCGTATATGAGAAACAATTCATTATTTACATTGGAAGGACATTATGTTTATAAATATTCCTTTTTTAAATAAATTTATAGAAATTTTTTTACGATGTGGATTTATATGACTAGAATATGAATTTATTAGAAAAATTCGAAACCAAATTAATTTCATTGGATAAATTCATTTTATGGTTGGTAGAATGTACCACTATTAGATTTTTTGAATCATTATTTTTAGAATGAATGAAAACTCTTTGATATATTCAATTTTACAAAAAATGAATATAATTTGTGTTATATAAATGCATAAGTTTTAAATTTGTTTCATGAAACCCCATGTTAATCATTCACTACATGGAACAATTATATTATCTTATAATACAAAATAAAATATGTTTGGCATGTGTTGCACATAATAAAAAATTTATTTTATAGTTTTCATCACACAAATGGATGGGTATTACTAAACTAAAATATAATATTAGTATTTTTATTTATAGTTATCACATTAGTTTTGGAATAGAAGTTAAAAATTATATTAATTAAATCATAAAAATTTGGTTTGCACATGTGTAATATCCCACCCTTTTTCCGGAGTCACATTGGGTGAGTTTTTGGGTATATTTTTTGGTTTTTAAGTTCATTTGTTTTGGAGTAGTGGGTTGGAGTGCATTTCAATGAACTTTTTGATAAAAACTAATGGATATTGGGATTTTCATATTTTCCACACTATTTGAAAAACTATTCCAATAAACCATGCCAACAGTGTAAACTAGAAGAGAAAGGTCTGCACTACTGGAACACAATTTTCCCAAACTATGTTCCCCTACCTAGGAAACTGTGCGTGCATGATTAATTATTGAAAAATATATTTTCAAAACCACATTAACCCCTAAGACTCTCATATTTTGAACCTTTATTATTCTTGGAAAATTATAGGTGATCATAGATCCTTATGGAGGGTTTCCAAAGTGATTCGAACATCATTCTTCGTGATCGAAAGTGTGGATTGAAATTCTTCTCTCTTCCCGATAAGTGGATATCAACATGTTTCTTTTCATGTTCAATCATCTATCATTCCTTGATCTTTTCATGTAATATATCTACTATTTTTATGGTTTTAAACTTATTAGTTGAGATTTATCTATAGGATTATGGATATAGATCTATACATTCACGATATGGATGCATTTTATCTTAATTTTTGTTTAGGAATTTAGATCTAGATCTTCATTGATGACGTTGTTCCGCTCAAAATTTTGGGATTTTCTTATGGATAACATCATCCAATAAAATTATTTAGGTGGTCTAAACCAAACCTCCATAGTCGTGGAGTTTATATGTTAATGCTAGTTTATAGATTTTCTATCAACCCATGATAATTAAATTCCTAAATTGGAGTAATTAGGAATGTGGAATCGAGTTGTGATTTCCTTAGTGAATAATTGATAATTGAATCATGGAAAAATTTAGTGGTGTTGACCTAATAGAAGTTAGTTTTGGATATTGGTTATGGGATGAGATATTATAATTGACATCATTAATTTATTATGTTAATATAATTAATTGGGTGAAATTAATTATGGAATTATGATTAGATATGTACGATAATTAATTATGATAATTAATTATGTGCCATGATGTGGATCTATGATAATTGGTTGTGAGAATTAATTATTAAAAGTTGATATTCTATATGGATAATTAATTATGAAGCAATTATTATTGAAAAAGATTTTTTTTGGCTATTTACCTTATTGATGAATTAATTTATGGGTTATGTGCTTATATAATTGATGAGTTAACTAATGGGATTTTAATTTTCTAACTAATTATTGGATTAGTAATGGAATGATGTGGTTAATTTTGGTGAATTTAAGAATTATAAAATGTTTCAAGTTTTTTTGGTCCCAGAAATAGCGTTCTAGATTGAAAAGAATTTGGGACTTGGACATGGCATTCCTCCCCCATAGTTATTGAAGCTTGTGATTTTGGGGTTCTAGGCATGAAGACTAACACCAAATGAGATATGGAGTGTTTTTCATGGTGACCAACACAAAATGAGATTTGGGGTGATTGACATGACGTTAAAAACCAAATTAATGATAATAATGAATGATGATTTAAATGGAAAACAAGAATTAAAACTGGGACTAATGTGATGATTAAAAAATAAATGATAATGTGATAACTATTTACTTATGCATTGTATTTATTTCATCCTAAAACCGCATACACTATATTTTCACTAGACTTGTTATAGACACCGTAGGTAGTGGCCTACTGAGTTATTCTCACACCCTATTTGGTCCTCCGGATCAGAAACTGTGTAAAAATTGTTGTTGTTGGATAGTACAACATCAAGGCCCTTAGATATGTTGTTCTTTGGGATTGGAGGATGGGATAGGGAACCAGACATGGTTCAGGTCCCACATAGTAATCATTCTGTCTTTAAATTCAGTTTCATTTCCAAAACATGACTTTAAAATTTGCATTGCATGTTTTACATATCTATTGAGTATTTTATTTTCTAGTTTTGAATATCAGGTTAAATGGTATTCTTCTGGTTATTTATATTCTTCCACACTTATTTATTTTTGTTTTCTTACATTGGTTATTTATTTTGATTAAAAAGGGTATAGTCTCCCCAAGACTGACTTACCTGACCATCGTTGCTATTCAACACCCTCTGGCATATGAGAAGGTGTGCTTGAGGGCCTGTGGCAATCCAAATTGGGGAAAAGTTTAGTGGCACTCAGGCGGAGATGTCACAAAGTGGTATCAATGGAATATTGCTTTTTTTATTTCTTCTTCTTTTGTCTTACAGTTTTGGGAAACATAGAAAAGAGACTAGGGAGAGTGGAGGATTTGTAATGATCTTGTGCATGGGTGTTGGAAACCAACGAATTGGGGAAAATCTGAATACTAAGGGTGGGATTGTTGTGATTTTTGTTTGTTGTTACTTTTTTATATTATTTCACCTTTGGTGAATCACATGTGGTGTGATGTTATATATGTTTTTACCATTGTTGAATTTTAATTCATGGCCTAAAGATGGAAAATACTTGAGCCTTCATGCATCATTTTAGGCACTCATGGTTTGTGTGACATGAATCATTTTAGGAACTCATGGGAAAATGGGTTATGGGTATGTTGTTGAACTTGAACTATTTTTCCGTATTATGAAATTGAAATAATGATGCAAAATGATAATAAATGGGTGTTTAATGTGAACCTTGATTAATGATATTAGTATTATTAATTAATTAATTGTAAAATTAATTAATTTGTGATAATGTGATTAATTAGTGGTTGAATAAATTAATGACAATATATGGTCGCTTGTTAACCAGCACCTAGGATTAGGATGGTTTTGTGTTATGATAAGGCCTCTGTGTTGACCGCTTGGTAAAAAAGGGGGAAAAGACAGGTTGAAACCTGTTGTGTTAGCTTCTCCATTTAAGTAAAATTTATGAGGTTTCATTATGAGACCTAAGACATGTGTTCAGATTTATAGAGATATGCCCCCACGACACTTGTTTATAGATACTCTGAGGGGTATGGCAAATAATGAATTTCTAGATAGGGAACTTGTGGCACTGTTGGAGCCTGATGAGGAGGAGGGGGAACAGTTTTGAGAGAAATTTTCTCATTTCATTCAATTCATAGAGAGGGTCCTGGGGGTTATGAAAAGAAAGTATGAGTTTCCAAGAGAGTTTCACCAGCAACACCCTCCAACATTATTGGAGATGGCGGTCATGAGGGGGGTGAATTATGGATTGATTCCATAAAGATGATACATGAATATTTGAAGACATCGTATAGGATGTGAGTCAAGTTGGCTACTTATATGCTACGGGGGTCAGTGAAGTGCTGGTGTCACATTCAGGTATGATCCATAAAAACTAATGATATGTTATGGAAGGACTTTCTGGTGATATTCTTGGAACACTTGTATCCTGAGACACTGATACAAGAGAAGGCTTAAGAAAATATGTATCTGACCCAAGGAAGTATGTCCATAATGGAGTTTGTTGAACATTTAATATATTAATAGCATTTTCCTCCAACTTTGGTGGTAGATGAGGATTCCAAGGAAAAATAATTTCAAAAGAGACATAGGTGTGAAATTAAGTCCTTGGTAAATATCATTTGGATGAATAAATTCTTAGAAGTGGGTAATCCGTCTCACATTTCTTAGGGGAACCTGAAGGAGGCTTCTAGGACTAGTCATGTAGCTATCACGTGATGATTAGGGAGTGTGCCTTCTGAGATCAAGAAGTGTCGTTTTGAGAAACTTAGTCAAGATAATGGAATGCAGTGTGGATAGCTATGAGAAACAGTTACCTTAAATCTTACTCCATTGCTTTGCCTCTAGTGCGGTAGGAAAGGACACTATCATACACATTTTCCTCATCCACCATTGGAGTGACGATTCTGTGGAAAGATAGTTCACCTAAAAAAGTTAAGCAGGAAACAGTGGCAAGCTAGTGATGCGGGAGCAGCTTCATAGAGTCAGTGTGGGAAGGGGGACTTCTATACCATATAGTTCTGGCATCTGGAACACTATGGGAAGAGGCGGTAGAGGTAGTGGGCGTGTTTCTTTAGGGTATGAGAATATGTATCATCAATGTGGTTCTACTTGAGGGAGTCAGACGATGCAATATTAAAGAGGGTTAGGATAGTTACATGATGTGCAACCTACACATGTGGAGAGTGAGGCTAGTCCATTGACATTGAGAGGTACTATTTTAGTTGCTTCTACTTTAGCTACTTCCTTGTCTGATACTTTTTCCTCTCATTCCTTTATATCAGCAAATCTCATTAATGGTTTAAGCTTGGAGGTGGAGTCTATAAGATAGTGATGCATATCGATACACCATTTGGGACATGGTCTATGGATATCTTTTTATGCAAGGAATTTTCACATGAGATCGGAGAGTATCCTTTTTGGATAACATTGACTTTGATGTAATGAGCTTTAACCTGATTATAGTTATGGATAATCTAATCACATACTGAGATGACATATATTGTTGTCATAGCATAGTGACATTTTTATCTCATAAGGGTGACTAGTATGTTCTTCTTGGGGAATAGGATATCTGTGTCAGCCTAGCTAGGCCAATTAATCAGTAACTGGAATATCTCATAGCCCATGTCTCTATTCTTTTCCTCGATGATGAGTGTGGTATAAAAGACATCATACAACCATTTGTAGAACTATTTTTTGGGTGACTTTCATGAAGACGTTTCATGGATTCCCTATTAGAGATATGGGGAATTCAAAATTTATCTCATTCTGTTAGCTGAGCTGGTATATATTAGACCTTCCAAAATTGCACCGACTAAGATTCCTGATCTCAAAATGCAGTTGGATGAGTTATAGTATAAAGGGTTTATCAGTCCAAATATTTTTCCTCAGGTATTAATTATATTTTTTTCAAATAAAGGCAATGAGAGTTAACAATTGTGTGTTGATTACAAGAAGTTGTATAAAATGACTATGAAAAACCGACAAACTCTTCCATGTATCAAAATTTGGTTTGACCAGTTGCAGGGGGATTATGTGTTCTAAATGATCGATATGAAATCAAGGTATCAACAGGTGAGATTGCGGACCTATGATACACCAAAAACTATTTTCATAAGAAGTTATGGCCTTTATAAGTTTATATTAATGATGTTTTGGTTGAGAAATGCTCTATCATTATTTATGGAATTTATTAACATGATGTATTATTCGTACATATATCTGTTTGTGGTGGTGTTTGGGCGTGACATCTTGGTGTTATATAAGAATCATGAAGATCATTCTCAGCGTCTTAACATCATCTTTTGTACACTTAGAGAGTACCAACTATATGAAAAGTTATCAGAATGTCAGTTTTTGATTGACAATGTGCACTTTCTGGACATATCATCTTGGAAGAATTTGTGGTAGTGGAACCAAGATATTTTCCGGACAAGATTTCTTGGAAGAATCCCATAAAAGTTTTTGATATCCGAATAATTTTTTGTATTAGATGGTTATTACAAGAAGTTCATCCAAGACTTTTCCCGGTTGGAAACACTACATTCTAGTTTGAAAAGTAAAGGGATGAAGATTGATTATATTGAAGCAAGAGAGAATTATTTCTAGGATTGGGAAAATATCATGACATTGGAACAAATTTGGATATTACTTGAGTTGGGTGAGGAGTCCACGGTGTATTGTGATGCTTCTTTGATCAGACTCAGAGCTATGTTGATACATGGTGATTGAGTCATTGCTTAGGGGTCCCAATAGTTGAGGCCACATGAACTAAATTACCCAAAACATGACCTCAAGTTCGTAGTAGTGTTTTATTCTATTATTTGTTGGTGACACTATATTTTGGGGGAATAGTTTATAGATTTTATGAATAAAAAAATCATGAAGTATATCATTTCATAGCATGACATAAATCTTCGGCAGTAATTATGGGTAGATTATATGAAGTCCTTTGATTTTGTACTGGCATAAACACCTAGAAAAGGGAATAGTGTGGTTGATGCTTTGAGAAGGAATACTCATACTTAGTTAGTATATGAGTCAATTGTAGAGTGGAAGATGATGCCCTGGCTGGTAGAAATGTATGAGGTAGTTCATGAGAATTAGGAGAGGATGACCTTGGATTCTGTAGTAGTGGATTCTAGACTCTTGAGAGGGATTAAAAACCAGCAAAATGAGGAACCAGAGTGTTTATACTAAAGTTAATGCAGTGATGTTGGGGAGACACATTTAGACTGAATAATAGATGAGGGTGAGATGATCTATGTGAAATATTGGGTTGTTGTGCCTACGAGTATTTGAGAGAAACTCATGCAAAAATTTCTTGCCTCAAAGTGGGAGCTACAACCTTGGGTGAGAAAAATGTATTGTGACCTAAGATGATTGTTTGGTGGCATGGGATAAAAAATAGATATAAGGGATTGTACCAAGATGATTCTACTTTCATCAGGTAAAGGCACAACTTCAATGACCTGGAGGCAAGTTGCATTTGTTGCCAATTCTAGAATGGATGTAGGATGACTTAACTACGGATTTCATGGTAGGAATTCACAAGACACATAGGAAGACTGATTCTATTTGGATCATTGTAGATAGACTAAATAAGGTAGCACATTTCATTTCTTTTTAGGTAAAATTTTGTAGTAATACAATTGGGAGAACGTTATGTATGACAGATAGTTCATTTCCATCAGGTGTCACAGACTATAGATTCATAAGTACCATTGTTTGGGTGCATTTTCTTTGAGTGTGTTGGGGTGAGCATTAAACAAAAAATAACAGACAATGGGTAGTGCACGGTTTGCGTAGGGTTTGAAAACCCATCTGACTAAACCATGAAAACTGGTAAAACCTTGATAGAGAGGTATGCATGGTTGATGCACGGTATTCCCTAACCATGCACCCCTTCCAAGGATACCATCTATGCCAGATTCATTATCTGAAAATATATATTTTTTTTAAACAACTGAGACTCCCATATTTCGACATTGGATCGGGCATGAAAAATTCTAATTGATCCCAGAGCCTTCAAAATGGATTCTATATTCCTTCGAACATCGGTTTTTTAGATCAAAATACTAGATTGAAGATATGCTCTCTTCCCAGTATATGGATTTCATCCCATTTCCTCTCCCTTTCATTCTTCTATCATTCCTTGATATTTTCATTGAAAATATCAAATATTTCCTTATATTTAAACCTATGAGTTGATATATTGATCTAGGGTTATGGATCTAGATCTAGATTTTCAAGTTCTTAATGCCTTTTATCCACATATTTTTTGAGGTATTTAGATCCAAAGCTTTATCGTTAAAGTCGTGCCACTCAAATATTTGGGATTTTCATTGGGATAACATCCATTATAAAACTGAGGTATGTGGTCTAAATAAAAATCTCAGAGTCGTGGATATGATATGTGAATGTGAGTTTATGGATTTTCTATCTTCCCTTGTTAATTGATTTCCTAAATTGGACTAATCAAGAATATGTAATCGGTTTTTGATTTACATGATGATTAATTAATAACATAATCATGGAACAAAATAATGGGGGTTGACTAAATGGATGTTTGTTTTTTGGATTGGTTATGTATTGAGATATTGTAATTGTAATATTGATTTGATTTGGTTAATAAATTAAATTTGGGGAAATTAATTATGATATAATTTTTGGATATGTAAGATAATTAATTGTGCGAATTAATTATGTGACATGACTTTTATTAAATATATTTAATTGTGAAAATTAATTATAAAAAATTGGGATTTGAAATGGATAATTAATTGTTAATAACTAATTATGGGAAAAGAATTCTATTGATTTATTAAATAATTGATGAATTATTTAATGGGTTATTTGGTCAGTTAATTATTAAGTTAACTACTGTCCTTTTAATTTTTTAAATAATCGTTATATTAGTAATGGAATGATGTGGTAAATTCTTGTGAATTAAAGAATTATTAAATGGAAATAATTTTTGTGGTGATAGATGTGGTGTTCTAGACTGATTATAATTTTGGACATGGACATGATATTCTTTCACAATAGTTATCCAAGCATGAGATTTTAGGTTTCTAGGCATGAAGACTTGCACCGAATTAGATATAGAGTTTTAGGCTTGGATCCCTTCACTGAATGAGATTTGTGTCATTGAAATGATGTCCTACACCAACTGAATGATAATAATGAATAATGATTCAAATGGAAAATATGAATTGAATTTGGGCCTAATGTGATGAGTAAATATTAAATGACAATGTGATTACTATTTAATTATGTATAGTATTTATTTCTTCATAAAAATGTATACATTATATTTTGACTGGACTTGGTTTAAACCCCAATGGTGGTTTTCTGCTGATTTGATCTCACACCCAATTTGGGCCACTTGTTCGGCTCCTAAGTAGACATTGTTTTTGCAGTAGAGGATAAGGGAAAGGCCTTTCGACAGGTTGTTGTTTGGGATTGGAGCTTGAGAGAGGGAACCAGATTCGGATCAAGACCCTCTTGGGAGTAGTTGTGTCTTTACATTGAGTTTCATTTTAGACACCTCACATTCACTTAGTCATAACATGATTTAACATTCAGTTCAGTATTGTATATTCTTCTTTTGAATATCATCTACATGGTATTGTTCTGGTTATTTATACTCTTCCTCACTTGGTTATTGTTGAATGTTTTAATTGGTTTTTTATTCTGATAAAAGAGTGTATAGTCTCCCAAAGACTAACAAACTAAACCCTTGTTGCAAGTTAGAACCCTTAGGTTTATAGACAGGCATGCAAGAAAGTATGTAGACAACCATCTCATGGAACCATTTAGTGGAACCTCGTTCATGACATCACAACATATATATATGAAGAATAATTTGGTCACCAATTCACTAGAAATGAAAATAAAACCCTTTTGAATATAGATGAAATATTTTGCTAGAAAACTATATCAAAACAGGTTTACCAAAATAAAATAATGAATACACTTTTTATAAATTAATTTAACTGCATAAATATATATATTATATTTCATCAACAAATATTTCATTCAACTAATGTGTTTTCTTGACATGCGATAAGAATGAATCCTATTTTATAAATATAAATATGTATTTTTAAAATGCTAACTTACCACCTTTTAATGGGGATACATTTTAAAATATTTATTCTGAAACATTATTTTTTGGACCAATTACACATAGTTTTTGAATGCATAATAAAAATACATAATTTGGGTGTTTTTTGGTAATTATCGAAAATATATCTTTTTGGATGAATAATTTCAAATACTAAAATTAAATTAACGAATGCATTTTCATATAATTAATTTATATAGATTTATATTTTAAATTTTATAAGGATATTTAGATACAATATATATAAAATTGTACAATTTAGGTTATTGGAACAATTTTATATTGAAATTGGAAATATTATCATTACAATATTTGGGATAATTTCACATTAAGTGTCCATCAAATCTTTTCTTTAAAATTTTTAATATTAATTTATTTTTATCCCTCATATTTTATAAGAATTTGTTATAATGGATTTCGTGTTTGAAATAATTAAATATTATAATATCCAATAAAGTCAACTTACTTTTTTAAATAAAATCATTTGTGAATGAAACTAAAATTATTTATAGAGAATAAGGTCAAAATGAGTTTACATAAATTTTATAATTTAATCTTAAGGGATAATGTTGCCTAGAAAGAAGTCAAAAATCCAATTTTTGGACAAATTTACACCAATTACTTTATTGAATTAAATTTGGATAATTATTCAATTCCCATTATGTTATAGAGGCCTCTCAATAGTATTTACCTTTCTATATTTAGAATAATGTGACTCTCCTCTACTACAAAATAGAACTCAAAATAATCAATTATTCAGCCATATCATTCTGTTTTAAAACATCTGAAATTATATTAAAAAAGATCCTATATTCCATACGTTCATCCTAGAAGAAATTTTTTTTGATAAGTCAATCCAATGAATCCCTTTGGTGAAAACCAAATGATGACACCCAATGATGTTTTTACATTCTCCAACAAGACCTTTTGTTTTTTTTAATTATCCACTATGTATAATCTTCTTATTCTATGAATATATGATAAAATAGGTAGCTTCAATATACATAGAATATGTTTTTTTAAATTTTAAAACCTACACCTATACACATATCCATCAAATGGGTAATGAAGTTACCAGTGTTGTGTACGATGAACTACCACCTTGACAAATAATATTATTTTTTTCTGTTACCACAATTCATGGTTGGGAATTATGATGGAAAAATATTTTTATATTATATATATATAAGGAATAATTATGTTATAATTATTCGTTTATAATTATTATGTAAATGATACCATTACACTCTCCATTTTGTGCAATTATGATAACTTTGTTTGTAGACATGTGGACTAACACCTCCTCAAAGGGATGTGATTCGTTCACGCATTCAACGGAACAAATTAAGGGTGGATTTAAAAACATTACATTTTATATACTATATTTATTATTAATTTATTCTTCTTTAATTATTATATTACACATACCTTCATGCATTCCATTTTGTGTAAAATAATAACTTAGTTTTTGGAAGTGTGAACTACTGCATCCTTAAAAAAATGTGATTCATTCTCTCATTGCACAGAGTTAATTAATGTAAATTTTACAAAACATATAGGATATAGATGATATATAGGATTAATATATTCTTATTTAATTATTATATAACAAATATCATCACGCTAACCATTTTGTGTAAATACGATAAATTCTTTTGTTGACATGTGGTATACCGCCTCCATAATGCCATGTCATATATTTACACATTAAAAGGATTTATTAAGGATATCTTTAGTAAATATATATGGTATATATGAAATATTAATTATAATTTACTGATTAAATATTTATATACATATATTACATTTTTTTCATACTATAATATAAAAGAAACATCATTTATGCATATATATGACCTACTTTCTCCACGAACTACATATTCTTTTTCATATTTATATATTTTTATAGATTCTTATATATATTTATATAATAAATATAAATATGATTTTTAATTTTTTTTAAATTCTCAAAATATAAAAATAAATATTTATGTAATAGGATCAAGAATAAGAAGTAAAAACAAGTACGACAAACAAATCGATTATTAACCAAAACATTACTTTAACATGGAATTGTTAATAAAATGGTAATATAATGTCATAAGTGAATCATTTATGGTATTAAATATTTGAATTTTGTTTTTTGGATGATTTATAATAATCATATATTTATTATACTATAGGTTTGAATGTGTATAAAGACACTCATGACTTAAGGTAAGGGAATTACATCTCACTTTTTTTATATACGTGCCATAATAATCACTCGATTCATTTGTGTGGTCTATATACATATCGATGAAATTTTATATCATTAATTTCATTTATTTAAAGATATTAACTCTTTTACCTATTTTTTTAATTAATGTGTATCATGATTCTAATGTTAGTCAATTAGTGATGGTTTTCATGTCACACAATTATTTTTGCGAGACTTATATCTTATTCCACAATAATTTATTTTCTATGGGGTATAGACTACCCTACAATGTATTATATTATTCATAGTCTAGATGTTTTTTGTTTTCAAATATCCATTTTATGATAAATTTTTCATCAGGTTTAGAGTTAAAAGTTTATCAAATCAGAAACATAATTTTATCTCAATTATCCTTCTTTGAGACATAATATTTTCTATGCACCTATATTCTTTTGTGATGTATATAAAATATCCCCTAAAATATAATATCATGAATATAAATATTTAATGAATTTTTATGATTTATTTAATTTTATTCTTTTATGGAGTTTATGAATCAATGTTACCGAAGTTATTATAATTTATTGCAACACGCTCATAATTTATCTGTATTCTATATGATTATGATCCGATTAATGAAATCATATGTTCCATATATCATGAAATATCATTAGCTTTCTCATACTCTTATTATTAAATATATTTTTATATAATGTTATCATTTTTCCACTCTTTGTTACATAATATGATTATTTAATGGTTTTTAAGAAAATTTGACAATATTTTTCTTTTCGGTTGGTAATCAGTTATAATAAAAAACCATGTTTTCATAAATGTTTTCATAATTATTTTTAAAATCATATTTTAAACTTATTTTCAACGAAAATGGTATTTAATTTTTTTCATGTTTTAAAAAGTGTTTAAAATTGCTTTAATGAATCCGTTATATTTTTTAAAGGTTATATTAATCGTAATGATATTTCAAAAATGTTTTCTATTTGGAAAAATGTTTTTGAAAATATAAAGTATATATACATAAGAAATTATTTAAATTAATATCAATTATTCTCATATATATTTTCAATATTATTTTTAAAAAATTAATTTGAAAATGTTATATGTTTTAAAATTTAATTCTCTAATAAAAGTTAATTTCTATGGGATCATTAAAAATCCTTCTCTATTTAAGATGTATCCTTTGATATTGTTTAAAATTTTATAAGGATATGATCTAAGGAAAAAATTATTATTTTTTAAATAAATAGTTTATTTGCTGGTGGAATATTTATTATGGAAATCATTTGTTTCATTAGTAAAATATTATTCAATGATATTGTTACGAAACCTATTTCATTTCTATAGGCTATTCAAGATTCAATGTGATCGACATGAAACCCATCAATTTCAAATGGGTTAATCATTCAATGAATTAATAATTGTTTTAAATTTTTTATGCTGATATGAAATATATTTGGGATTTATTCGTGTTTTGGTACATAGATGTAGATTATACCAAGGGGTGTCCAAAATAGCACTCAGTAAGCCCATTATAACTTATATGATGGGGTAGACCAGATAGCGCTGATTAAACCCATTAAAACTTATATGATGTTTTTGGCTATATAGCGGCAGTTGATCTCATTGTATCATACAAGATGAGTTTGACCTATATCCATCACCTTTTCTTTGGGTAAAAAATTATTTCTCATAACATAATGGTGGGAAATAAGTGGATAGTTTGGCCTACAATGGGAATCAAGTACATCCTATACCACTATGGGAAGATGGGGAAACTTGATCCATAATAGTATGATATAAAAACTAGACATACTATAATAATAGGGTGAAACTTGATCAATTATGAGACTATGGGGAATCTCAATCCCTTATAAACAATGCACTGCAATTGGGTATGGTGTTGTGTCCTGTCGAGTAGGTGTAATCCCCATGAAGATTCGTAATATGTTTTGGAAATGATATTTGACTTATAAGGAAAGTTTTCATATGATTATGTATATTCCAAAAAATCTATTTTTTATGCATATGATATTATCTAATTACAAATTTTATTTATTATATTATGATTCATGTCTTATAAATTTCCAATATTTATGTCATTTTCCATTATTATGATCTTTGATATGTTGTGTATGATCACCAAATATTATTATCATGTTATTATACAATTATATAAATCTTATTATTATTAATTTACCTTATTTACCATTACTGGGCATTAAATATCACCGTTATTTTTTCCTTTCTTGAAGATAAAAAGAATGGTTTTAACTAGAGGTACTAATGGGGGTGTTCTTTGAAGGATATGTTGATGATCTTTCACAAAACTAGAAAAATATGTTCCATGTTTCGAAAGATTGTAAACTATTTTGGTCCTCAGGCTTGTATTTTTGTAATGTGTTGAATATTTATCTAAAATGATGTAACATCTTTGTATGTTAAGCCATAGATTCTATAACTATGATATTATTTGTGGTTTTCCTTGACCATGGACATTATTTTACATGCTTATGTTTATGAAAAATACTTTTATTTCATGGCAGTGTCATTCAATCCTGGATCATTTTCATTAATTTCATTATAATTCATGTCATAATACATACACATATTTATTACATGACTAAATATTTTTAATAATGAAATATAATAAATGGGTATGAAAAATTAATATCATGTTATCATACCGATATTCCCCTGTTCTTTTAAGTTATCATTTCTATGTACTTTTTACCCTTACTAAAAAATTGATATCACCATTTATTATGAGTCCATCCCCCAGGTTATAAAAAATGGGTTTAGGTGTTATATCTCCAATATGTGCCCTGTTTATGAATAACATAGTGAGAGAGAATATATGTCTCATATGAACATGTTTTTCATGTAACTATGTTCCTAAACACAATATACCATTTTTATTCAATAATGTGTCATAATGTTATGTACTGAATATCCATATAATAAAATGTGATATATATATATATATATGAAAATTATTGATCACAATAGAAAATTAATACGTTAAAAAAATTATCATTTGGATTCATATTTTGCAAAATTAGTAATATGGTTATTGTATTTTCAGTCATTAGGAATTCCAACAATGATAAATAAGTTCCACCAATTTAATGGTTAAAATGATTAACTTATGTGTTGAACATAGTTATATAAAATAAAATATATCTAAAACTGTGATAAAGTTTAATGGTTAATTAAATTTCAGTTCAAAATTAGTATAAAAATGAATTTGGGTTACGTTTGTGTAATGTTTACTTGAATATTTCTTTTCTATATGTAAATGTTTTATGTATTTACAAGAATGAGTCTCCCCTCACTTATAAATTGATTTCATTTTCCACTAACAATATCACAAAATTTGATCCATATTTTATATCCCTAACATAAAAAAATATTTTCATAACCTCCCTCTATAAGGCATCAATATTTTTCTCTTTGTGAAACAATAACTTCAGAATGCTTACTAAGTAATTTAAGTAGTTTTCCCAAAGAAGGTGTAATTTCATTTATCAATCTACTTTAACATCATTTCTTCCACAACCCCTTGTAAATATTTTATAACCATTTTTAAATGTTTAACTCCATATCATTACCATGTTGAATTGTTTTTATGTTAATGGAAAATCTATTTTCTATGTAATTTCTATTATAAGTGAAAATAAATTTGTTTTTGTTCATACATGTGGACTACCACCTCTATTTTGGGATGTGATTTATTTTTTATGACCACCACACATGGATAGTCATATGGATAGATTCAGTGAATATATTTTTTTTATCTTATTTTTATGATTCTGTAAATGTACTTTTTTATTTACCATAATTTTATTCAAATAATATGATAATGAAAAAATTACTTATTTATTTCTACAAACTACCATCTCCATGACGTGATGTATTTAATTTTTCATCACCACCTCATATAAATTGTTATAAATGTATACATAATGATTAATTATAATTCATAAAACATGATTTGGATTTCAAAAATGATCAAATCATAATCCTGTTGATAATATAATAATCATTGAACAAATAAATGCATGAGAAACTTAATAACTAGAAGTAAAAATTTTATTTTAATGAATATTATTTAATACCATTATAATTATAAATTATAATAAAATGTTATATTATAATATAAGTATAAATATATTCATCAAATATAAATATATACAAAATATATATAAATTTAACATTCATGAAATTATAGTTGGTCGAAGTATAATGGAAATAGAATGGGGTGAAATAACTTTTAAATGTATAAAATAAAAAAGAGATGAAATTATACAATTGAGTTTAAATTTAAATTAATATATGTAAAAATAATTGAAAAAAATTAAATTTAAAATATATATACAATAATAATAATAATAAATTTAGTGACTCATTTATTTATGTGAATCATGTAATTATGAATATAAATATAACATTGAAAAAGTAAAACAATTACAAGGACCATTATTTCGGTGAATGTTCAATATTAGATAAATTATGATAACCAATGTACCCCACCTAAATTGGTATATGGGGTATTAAAAATAATACCATAACATTATTGGTATCCATGAAACCAAAAAATTATAAAACCCTTATTTTTTAGTGGTATTAAATAAACTCTTAATAAGAACTTTGTTATCGATGTTTTCTAATAATACGAAGTGAAAGTACTTAGTTTGAATTGTTTCACAATATCCAAAAGTGATAGAGAAAAAATAGATTTGATTTTTAAAACACATTGATGAAATTCCATCAATTATCTTGTAGTATATAGAATGTTAAATTAAATAAATGGAAATGATAAATACATGTATCAATGTGTTAGAGGAAATAAATTAAAAGGTGATATCCGGAAAATGAATATGGTATAAAAAATATAACCAATGTTGGTTTCTTTTTTATATGGATCATGTTAGATCAAAATTTATTAGAATTGTTTATTTAAAATCCTCCCATAGGTGGTATGTTTAGCCAATGCGTGACTAAGTGTATTGTTTTTTAGGTAATAGTATCATGGATCCATTAAAACTCATCTTTAATGATTATTATGACTTTTTGACTCAGTGTAACCCCCTATACATCAGATTCCTTAAGTTATCTAGTGGGAATTAAATAAATATATTTTATGTTGTACACTAAATCAGGTTGCAATAAGCTTCCACTAATAAACTAGTGAGCTACTTAAATTTCTAGATCAGTTGTCAAGTGACACCTGGTTGATAGCAACACTCTATCAGGTTATCAGTGGTAAAAGACTAAGAGAGATTCCCTTTTGGTCTTCACCATTAATACTGAAGACTTTTTTTCCTTTAATAACATATCATCAAACATAAACATAATTAATAAAATGTAACTTAATTTAAATGATATATCAACAAATGGTGATTGTGATCCGTAAAACACATTTAAGATAACAAGGCTCAATAATCATTTTATTTACGTTTATCACTAATCATAGTAATATACCAAAAAAATATCAAAACGAATTACACTATTTCATAATGATTATCAAATTAAATGATATGATAATTTCTAATACTCATATATTAAATACGTATGTCATTAAAATTATTTAAAACAATGAAACTTTAAAAACTACTCCATTTAAATGACATATAAAAAATTAAACATGTTCATCAATAAGGTAACTTACCATCAAAATAATTTTATACCAAATTTTAAAATAGATTTAAATAATGAAATTTATAAATGATAAATATCACTATGATATCATAAATTTATAAAGAAACATTAATTTTTTCCCATTGAGATTGTCAAAAAAAGAACATAAACAATGATATTTAAATAAAGGTTATAATAAAGAGATCCATAAATAATGATTGATAAATAAGATTAAGATATATAATTAACCATCAATAATTATCCACTTATAGTGAAATACACCTTTTTTAGGAATTCATATTAACAATGATTTATTTTAATTAATCTGAACTAAAAAACATAATATAACAAAAAAATAACATAAGAAATACTAAATGTTCATTTTATATTTCTAGAAAAACTAAATTGGGTATACTCAATCGTTAAATATAGTATTTATGGAAAAAATAGATTTTTAATAAGTTTAAATTAAATATGAAAAGAGAAAATTATCAATAAAATTTTTAGAATAAAAATGATATAATTTCACTAAATTGAAAACTTTTATAATTATATGCAAATAATAAACTTCAATATGTAAATAAAAAGATATAAAATATTTTTTGATCTAGAAAGAAATTCTAATCAATATTTAGGGATTGTAAATTTTTTATGAATACTCTATAACAAATTCCCACTGAGTGTCAAACTAGGTGTATAGTAATGTTTCAATAATCATTCCCATGGTGATGATGAGATTGATAACCCAACAATACCTTTTATAGGTTGAATAATCTAGGTGTATCTGAACCAATGTCACCTCCTCTTTTTTATCCAGTAAAAATTGTTTTCTATAAATATTACAGTAACATTACCTTACAAAAATAATAGGTTAGAATGGTTTATAAAAATTACCATCTTTGAAAAAAATATTTTAATATTATATAATATTTAAAACATTTTAAAAAATCATTATTTCAGTATTTAATCAATATGTGTCACAATAGTACAATAACTAAATCACACTTAACAAAAATAAAATGATCTAAAATAACAGGATAAGAAAATATATCTACAAACATAAAAAAATATTATAATGAAATTAAGTAACATTTAAACTTTTGTGTAGATATATATATCAAAATGTTATGTCGACATTCAATATAATTGGTGAGAGAGTAATGAATTCGATTTCTATAAATACAAAATGAAATAGTGTTCTCAAACATAATTGGGACACAGTTGTAATTTATACCATAATCAAAGGGAGTTTGTTTTGTCCATGAAATTTGACTGCAAAAAATCCCAGATGCTATATAATCTTTTTTAGCCATTGAAATATAACGATAATTTATCTTCAGAAAACTCCAGGAGAATTTAGACTATTTTGAAAACATGTAAAGTTGCACATGTAATTTTTTTGTATGAAAACAATCCTAATAATTTCACTCTAAAAAATAATTTCAATAGGGGTTTATTTGAAAAAAATATTTATTTTTTATAACCATTTAAATAACTAATTTTGAATTCAAATTAATTTAATTGTTATTAAATTTGATTAGATTGATAATGATCATAGAGGTTTACCCTATACATGTAGGTTTTTCTGAGTTCTCATAAGGTAAATATGTAACTAACTGATACCACTATAAATCCTTTTGTCATCTAGTTTATAATCATCATCAACTTATATATTACAGGAATTACTCATAGGTTTGCCTATATCCATTACTTTATTCATTCCAAACTTCTTTAAAATTATTATTAATTTCTTTTCACTTCCTTAATGAAAATATGTTTTTTATTTGATAAATTTGAATGAAATTAACAATTAATCTTCCTCCATAAAAAAAATCAAATTAATTTATTATTTAACAAAATAATTAATTACTATGAGATTATTTATTAGATGAAAAAATTATATTATCTATATAAATTTAAAATATTATTGAGTAACGTTAATTCTTATTTAAAACCAATGTTTTATTAGCATTTCATTTTTTAAATTCATTTTCTAAAATAAAACTTTTTACCAATTAAAATGAAGAAAAATTTTGTTATTTTTAAAAATAATGAGCCTATTATTTTATTAAAACAATATTTTTAAATTTTAATTCTTTAAAATATGATTGTTCTTCTATAAAAAAATTTAAAAATAAAACAATTCAAAAAACCACATCAAGAATCCATGTGAGAAATCAATAAATTAAAATGATAAAAACAATTATAATAAGAATATAATTAAATAATTACAAGATACTAGTGGATAATATTTTTCATAAATAATTCAATCTTAATTTATTAGAAGCATAGGATATGAGACATTATTTATTTCAATAGATATTATATTGATCAGCAAATTTATTTATAACGAACCATTTATTATCAATATTTGGAAGGTCATCATATCATTAAATAATATTCCAAATGTTATTCCTATTTAACTATTTTAAAATATCAGTCATGGAATGTAAAAAATATTAATTATTTATAACAATAATAATATTTAGGGTTTATAAGTGTGAATCAAAATTTGGTGGTTTAACCTTAATTAAAACCGATCCATTAGCATATGTACTATCTTGAAAGTCGCTTATAATATTTCCAAGGGTATGGTGTTAAGATTTCACCCATGACATATGTGCATGATTTGATGGAGGTTTACCAAAACATTAATTTATATGTATTTAGGTGGAATATTTGAGGTTTTTCATTCACATTGATCCTTAATGTTTCAATTTGAAAATGATGTTTAGGAAAATTTTCATTTAATTTAATGTGAATTGATTCTTTTTAGGTCTTGGATGTTTTATTAATTTCTCTATATACTTTACATGAGTTTGATACCCATGAAAAAACCTTCATATGTATTTGGGTGAAGCATTTATATGATGGATTTCATTTTAAAAATATAACAATTAAATTCAAACTATTTACAAATAAAACATTAATAATTTTCTTTTCCATAAGTTCATAATTTGTATTTGTAATGATATTTATTATGAGAAAATTATTCAAGGTGAATTTATCATTATTTAATACCTCATCCCAATGTTATTGAGGTAGAAGAAATTTATTTATGTAAGGTATTAAAAATTCAAAAAGTGTTCAAATATGACTCTCAACATCCCCATTTTGTTATAGAGTTATTGGATTGAAAAAATAATAATTATAACCATATAGAGTATAAACATCATAAAAATCATTATTTTCAAACAATCCCTCTTTGATCACTCTAAGTGGATACAATCTAGCATTAGTTATAACTTACGGCATTCCCATAATATATAATAATATATTTTGATGCCACATTTTTATGAGGAGATATGTAAGACTACATAAACCATGAATAATAGTTTATAATGAGAAATGATTAAATTTTAACTATTATACTTGAATCATAAGTTGGTATAAAAAGATAATCATGAATAATATCAAGGGTATTATAGGTGGATAATTCATTAATTTAATTGAATTATTTTTTTCTTATTATCATGATTCCAAGGATAACAATCATCGATATTTTTGAAATTAAATTTAGGAAAATATCATATTAGATGATTTAGTATTAGTTTGAAAAGTGTGTGAGTTTGTGTGTTCTATAATGACTATGTTTCCTATGAAAAGTACATAAATAAAAATATTTTCACTTCAATATTTTACATATGGAATTTAATTATATATTATGTCAACAATAATAATATTTTTAAAAAAAAATTAAAAATAAATGTATTCTTTTATAATAAAGAAGTGTACAAAAATTAATTTTAAAAGTTACATTAAAATAATAGTAAAATAATCTAAAAAATACACATAAAATAAAATTTTAAACCCCAATAATATATGTTTCTTTGACAAAATAATTATTTTAAAATCCAATTTTATATATAATGATTATATTAAACATTGAGTTAAATCCAAAAGTGAGGTAGCGTCTATCTTTCTTCCCAGGATAATTGAATAAGAAGTAATCACCAATCATGGGTCTTGAGTAACTGTAATACATTCAAAATATTTTTTTATGGTATCTTCTATTAAGACATTTTTATATAAATATATCAAAACACTAATGACACTGGTACCAATCTTTTGAGATAACAAGTTTAATTAAAATGTGAATTTTCAATCCATAAGTGTTTATCTTTATTATTTTCCAAAATAAATAATAAAAAATTAATTTTAGGGGATATTGATTAAATATGAAATCATTAAAATAATTTTATAACAACATTTATAAATTATATTCTTTTTTTTTTCTATAATAAATACAAAAATTATCAAAAGATCATTATTTTTATAATTATTTTTTATTTAATAAGGGCTTATTTTTTTTATAAAAAACTGATAATATTTTTTTATAAGTAATTGTGATCCAAGAAGTATTTTAGAATTACTATATCCATGCATGAATATAAAAACAATATTTTTCATGATATGCAATAGATTATTTTAATTTTTCCTCTTTAGATTTTTTATTAATTTAAATGCTACATAATCATTTTATTTATAATTTTTAATATTACTAAATAACATCACTAAATTTATTTTTTAGTAGATTTAATTTTTTAGTAACTCTAAAAAATCTATTTTACAAAAAATAATAATATAATCTGGTTTATAAACATGACAAGTCTGATGAATTAGGGTTGTAAAAAGTACGAGAGTTACGTTCATTACACATGTCAATTTCAGTAATAATACATTTTTCACTGTGGTTACAAGATATTGAAAAGGAGATTTCATCATCACATAAATACCAAATGGATACTTGGATTCAGTGATTGATTTTTATATTTATAATTTTTAAAAATGGGAAATATTACTAGATGTGTCCCATTTTGTTGAAATTACAGCAAGTTACCTAATTTTATTTGTTATTCTCAATTTTATCATTGTACAATGATCACTTTTTATTTTTCTTTTTTAATATTCATACTAGATGTTATATCTCAACATAATATCTATATGAGTTTTCATATTATTTTTTAAATGAAATTCCATTCTTTTACTTCATATCTTATAATATTTTATTTCATCTTGTCACTTATCGGTGATCTCATATGTGATTAGTGATACAATATATTAATTAAATGATTGTTTCTAGATATATATTATTTCATGAATCTTCATAACGATTGGTTCCCATGAACTTTTAAAATCATTAATAATCAATTTACGTAGTATTTATATAGAAATATGATCATGATGTTATTTAAAACCATTTAAAATGAAATTAATGGGAGTATCTATTTTAATATGAGATTCGTTAATATATATACTGAAAAATTACAAAATTTCTTTATAATTATCCTAAATTATATTAATCAATTTATATTTTATCTCATTATTAACATTGATAAAATATCATATTTGATGATCATTTTTATATTTAGAAACATGACTCACTTTATTTCAATATATTACACAAAAAGAGAATTTATGATTTTTTATTAGGTTTATGATTTTTTGTATCATCATGAGTGTATTTTTCTTCTAACACATTAGTAGTTGTATAACCATGTATACAAATTTTTTAAATGGGATAACAAATAAATATATAAAATTTTGATATGTGAGCTTTATAATAGTTTTTTTTGTTATATTAATCAACATGGAATGAAAAATTGAGTTTTATTTGGGAGAAATTTGGTGTAATAGGTTGAAGATATTTTGGTAAATCCTTTATAGGAATCGATTATGAATTTTTATTCAAATTTGAATACATAGTTTCCTCTAATAAAAAAATTATAATATGATGAAAATATGTAGTGAATTTCATTTTAAATATTAAAACTAAATATAGATATGCAATTATGTAATTAATAGATAAACTAAAATAAAAAATGTAACAGTGAATGAATTGAAGAAAATATTTTCTATTCAAAAAAATATAAGAAATGAAAAAATAATAAAAAAGAAAGATATTCATTAATATTAATTAATATATTGTAAATAAAAATAATTTATTTTTCATGTATGTAAATGAAAAATAAAAAATAATTTTTTTACTGGTGTTCGGAAATATGTTAGTTATAAGTACCTATATTACATAACACAATTTTTGAGGAATTATATGAAAATAGATAGTTAATTTAGTTATAGAATGAAACTGGATAAGAAAAAACTCCATTACATTAGTATTATTTAAAAAAACCAAAAAAATATAAATCTCTTTTAGTGGTTTTAAATGATAATTAAGTGAAATGCACTGGTTTTATTTTCTAACAGATAAAGATAGAAAATATTCATATTTTTAAAGAACCCTAACCTATTATCCAAGAGTTCATGGTTAATTAATTATACTGGAATATGATACAAGTAATTATATCCTATATTAATTAATATGTTATTAGTCAAAAAACAAGATACATACAAGAATCTCATATTAAATTTGAAAACATAAAATAAAACATAGTATTTTTTCAGTACACTATTACAACCATTAGAATATCTAAACATATCAATTAGAAAACACTTCAGGACCACATAGTGAATTGAATAATAAAAAATGGGTGAGATATAATTCACAATATGGTTATGTTCACATCAGAAGATATAATGAGTAAATATGGAATAATCAGTATGTCATGGTAAATAACAAAAAATGCATTACATTTAATCAACAATATAAACATTTGTATAATATGGTGGGAAACAATTTTGACCAAAAAATTGCATAAAAATAATCACATGACATTGAATCATCATTATAGATATTATAACTAGTAGAATAATTACAATGATCATCAGTAACATATATCGTAATAATTTAATTCATATTTATGGAAATCATATCCATATATTCAAAGCATCTTTCAAATACATTTAACATATATATGTTAGGTTTAAGCCAAATATATAATCTAGTTTGTACCATGAGACCTATAGATTAATTAATAGGATATAGTAGGTCAAACCCATCACATACCATGTATAATACATTCTATATACGAAATGGGTCAAAAATTGTCAACATAAACATTAATTTTGAAAAACTAGGATAATAAATGTTAATGATTTCTCCAATAATTAATCATAATCATAAACTATTCTGAGAAATTTGGAAAATTGTATAAAAATAGTATATATCTATTCATAAGTGTCATTAACCATCATGAAACATAACTTTGATCATATTATTATAACATATTTCCAATTTATGACAATTTAAATAAGAGTATTTGTCATTGATTGATATAAACATCATAAAAATGTTATAAGAACCTTCAGGGGGAAATGATCTTACTCATATTGAAAATAAAATTATAAAATAGAAATATTCAAAGAATTTTAAGAATAATTTTTTTAAAAATATCCTTGTAATCTTGTATGGGATGATTCAACATAATTATTGGTCATCGAAGCTTGTAATTTTGATCTAACATGATAAATTAGAAAAAAAAATGTATGTTTTAAAAAGAGTAAAAATTTCTCCTTTTAGAAAATACCCAAAATATTCCATTAATTTTTTTGTTATAACTAAAAATGGTTAAATATGTAATTAATAAATTATCAAGAGAGTTTGGACCAATTTTTTATTTTAATTATAATAAATTTATATTAAAGAAAAATAATTTTCAATCAAAAATAAGAACAAAATTATGTTTGATTAAAAGAATTTTATAAAACCTTTTTACAACCCAAGAGAGGAATATGGTACTATTACATGAGAATATTTAGAGTAAACAGAGTGGAATTAAATAGATCTGGATTAATATTGATATATCAATAAATTCCCCAATGGGATACTTAAATATAACCAATTTATAATACATATGATATTGTGAAATAATCCCCTCCCAAATTGGTAAATTTTGAATTATAGTCCCCCCGAATGAAATAAAATCAATTAAAACATTGAATAAGAAGATTATAATGATAGTCAGGATATACTATAAAATAATTGGACATATTTAAAAAAACTAAATAATAATGTTGGTAATATAACATAAATCTCACAAAAGTACAAGTTAGACAAGATACCTGTATAGTAGGTATGATTTCCTTTGTACATGTCAAAAACATCTTTTTAATTTGTTTATAATTATAAAAAATGTTTTATTTAATTATGATAAAGTTTATCATACCATATATTATTTACATAATGACTATTATGACATGTTTATTTACAATTATTTGTTAAAATCACTACCTCTAGTGATAATTGCGTTGTTATCATGTATGTTTTAGTTCGATAGTTTTGATACATTTAGATTGATCTTAGTTAAATAATCTATAGAGTTTTATAATGAATTAAATATAATAAATATTAATTATTTATTTATTTATTCTATTAAATAATTTATATATATGGTAAAATGTGTTACATCGTTCATGGAGATAATTGAATGAAAATACGGTTGAATGTTGTTCATATTTTTCAAACTAATGGAATGTAAGAAAAGTAACGAATGTTTCAAAAAAACATTATAAAATAAAATATTTTGTTTATATTCATTAAAAATATTTTTATAATCATCCAATTTAATATTAAATAAAATAAGATCATGTCATTACATGGTGGTGGTTTTCTGAATGTACACAAGAGTGACGTTATGGTTTTCCAATTGATTATAAGGGAAGACGATATATGTGATATTATAAATTAATTCTTATATTATTTCATATATATAATATAAATTAATTATTTAATCATTATATCCCATCATGAGAGGCCATTATGGAAATAAAATTACATTTTTCAGGTATCAGTAGTCCACCGTACACACGCTCACTATTTTTTTTACCATTTTATGAAATATGAGTTTGATATAGGTTATTAAATTAAATAAATAAAAATTAAATATATATTAGATATGATGTTTGTTATTTTATCAGAGTTTGAGTATATTTTAGGGAGTTATCAGAACAAGTTATACAAAAATTCATTGTAAGGATCATTACCACTTCTTCGGAAAACCTTTTTAGGTTTATACATAATGCTTTCTATATTTGATATGTGATCATAACAATGAATCTAGGATGTGGAGAGTGATGTTATTAAGATATTTTCTATGGTCCTGGATTAAATTAAAATCATGGGTAGTGTGAGTATGTGTGGATATGGGGTAGGCTTTTATATGTTGTTGGCATGCCACATGGATTTTTCAAAAAGAAAGAGATATGACCATGTCATTCACATGAAACATGGATCCAAAATGGATAAATATCTACAGTTGGATGGGATATGGTATATATATGTATATAAAATATACAATCATCATTTATCTATGTCATTTTCAAAATTATAATTAATGTTCAACCCATTGTAAACTGGTTTTACTCATAACTACAGTAATTAATCTTTTTTATTTTACTTTTAAATATGAGAACAAAATAATTTGAAAATATTATATATTAATTAATATGATTAAAAATATTTAATTTATTTTTACAAATTCCATTATCATATTTGGAAATTTTCAATTGACAATTAAACCATAATACATGATGAAAAGGTGGATTTCCAAAGAGAAAAGTCATACTAGTGAGATAGGTTTTAATATCCAAATAATAACAAATTTGATTCCAATGACATAAAATATATTTATTAAAATACAATTATATATATATAATTAATTATAAATAAAAATAAATCTTTTAAATTATTTAAATGAATATATGGTTGTTAAAATAATGAGTAGTTTTTCATTATTCATCAATAAAAAAATAATTTCAAAAAATTATCAAAACTTCAATATTAGAAAATTTCGTTACGATGATATACAAAATAATGTTAACATTTGAATATAATTTTTATAAATGTTTTATAAATTAATTTTAAAGTATGTGTGAAAATTTTTCTAATAACAAATTTTTTAAAAAATAATGGTTTCTAGAAAACCTTTCCTTTTAATTTAAATGATTCATATTATTCATATAATAAATAGATAATAATTTATTTTATTTTATACATATGTAAACATATTATTTTCATAATCTATATCATCCACTTCATGTCAACCAATTTAACTGCTATGTTATTTTAATATTATATAATATAGTTCATTTAAATATGGGGTTGTATGTATGGAATGTTATCAAAAAGATTAAATTCAAATAAATATATTTTGAGTTACGTTTAATGTAGTTTTTAATGTCTCATATTATATTTAACACAATGTTATTATTTTAAAATCTCATGGTTTTATATTATAAAACCATTATATAAATTGTTCCATTATAATTCTACTTTGGTCATCATTGGTCCACCATTTATTGAAATCATACGTTATAAAAATTGTTAATAAAACATCATCTTAATAAGTGATAATGTAATGTTTTAAGGTGATATAAAATAGTATATACCGTACTTTAAAATTTCAAAATAATTAATGGGCTGTGAAAATATAGACATTGAAAAAATTGTAAATAATAAAGGATTGTGATAATGTTTATTGATTACAGAAAACAGAATGAACATCCTGGAACCATAGAAATTAATATAATCGGATACAATTTCCATTTTAAGATCATTTTACTAGATTTGGTTGATTATTTTTTTATGTAGATAGATAACATCAGAAAGTATACTAACTTAATATCTTTTTATTTCATAATCAAAATATCATCCGTTGGTTGTAAATCGATTAACTTCAATATCATTTCCTACTCCAAGAAATGTATATTAAAGATGATTGTTTTATTTACTAAGAAATAAATTCACATTTATGCATATCATAAGTACCAAATTATTGTGAAATGTATTTAAATATTTTATTTAACCTTTTCCTAATCATAAATGGTTAAATTAGTTATCAAAAACAATTCCTTATTCATTAAACCTCAATAGTCACACAAAAAAATAAAACATAATACATTTCATATGTAAAATTAATTATATTATTAATGTAAAAAAAATCACACATACAAGTATATCATGTAGTCATGTGGTACGTGTTACACCTTTATAAATGATGGTTTTGTGTTCAAGACCTAGAACATTTTCAGATTCGATGGGTTTTCACCCATCATATAGGTTTTATTTTATATATTACCATATTATTATAATTTTAAAAAATTTCCCAAAACTATGAATATGATCATATAAAGAAACATTTTTCACCAAATAAATGTTTTACAACATGGTTTTATGACATGACTTATGTTTTTCTTGAAATTAAAAAATTTATTTAAATATTATTTCCATAAAATCAGTTATCATATGAACCATGAGGGTAATCAATAACTTTAATATTATACCCAAAAATATTATGTTAACCTTCATTTAATAAACTTTTATATTAAACATAATAAAAAATGGAAATATTTCCATAAATGTATCCTAAAATAACATTATCTATTAAAAAGTAACATCACAAAAAACCACAAAATGGGATGTTTAAGATAATGAAATTATGATAAAACATAATTCATAAAACGCTGATGGTATCCAAAAATAATATCTTAATCATATATAATGAGATTTTTTTTCATAATTTACACAACCCTTTTATGATTTATTATTATTAATAACAAAATACCAATGGTAACATACTTCTATAACACAATTGATAAATCCAAATCCCCAAACACATTAATCATGACACTTTATCTATATTAATATTATAATATTATCCTTGATACATTATCTTCATGAGAGGTATATTCTCTTAATAGTTGAGAAATTCATTTTCATAGTCCCATATATACGTATAGTTAAACCAATAAATATTATAATGATCTTTCTTACCCTCACATTTATGTAGTGTTAGATTTTCTCTCAATTCTTGATGAAATCATCCATTCCATAGAATCATGTACTATGGTGTTTCCTTACACAGTTGACACATATGGTAAAAACATTTTCTCCATTCTTACAATTATACATTTTTTCATTACTATCCACTTATTCTATTTCTTACATTTAAATCCCAATGGCATTGTGATTTCATCTCCCTCTTAATATAACATGATATTATGTCATCATATATTGAGAATGGTTGGGTGACAAATTCCCATAAACTATTGGATTATGATCATCAATGAAATGTTTAGTAATTATTTTTTAATTATGTATGTAGTCCAAAACATTTTTTTCTAATAATTTAATGTTAACTGCATACATAAAAACATTAATCTCATATTTTTGACTCAGACCCAATAATTTTCTCTCCATATTTTCTCATTAATTTCAGGGAAAATGGTTTTATAATATGAGCAACATAAAATAATACAACTCTATGATCTCTATTTTATTATCATCCTTATTTAATTCCAACCACTGATTCACATCTGTTGAGAAATGATAAAAATACAATGAAAACATTCTCCATTTCATTATTACCATGACTGAGAAATATTTTTTTTATAGAACTACAAAATTTCTTATATTGGAATTCATGTGTACTCCCACTAAATTATTGAGTTTGATGACACATTAAGTGTACTAAAAATTTTTCATTGTATATTGGATAACTAGGATGGTTTATACATGATAGTTTATTAATCATAACATTTTCAATCTATCCTAATATGGTCATTATTTGACTAGTTACAACTACAACTCCATCTCCTCCTACATTATATTTACAAGAAGTAAACTCCCTAAATGGAGTATGTGTATTGATATATTTCCCATTCATTTTGCTAGGTTAAATTTTTGAACAATTTTATTCAATATATTGGATCATAATATTTATAAATGTAATGTATAATCCCAGAAAATAGTGAAATTCTTATCATAAATTGAAATTTTCATTAATATATAATACTTTGTAATAAACATGGTTTATTTGGGTATGTTTTCAAATAATAAAAATATTTTGAAATCATTTATAAATGTTTGTAAATAAATAGGATTTATCACATGTATACACCCTAGTATTAACAAAATAGATGCATAACAAGGACTATTGTCATGTTTTTGGTGATGATCAGGTTATCCAATTAAAGACTTTATGGATTTATTATCCCTACGTAAACATTTTCCCGAACAAAGTCAACTTATAGTATCTTGATATGGTTGTATATTTAGAATAAAAAAACCACACATCACTTCTTGACCAAAACATTAGTATTTTATTATTTACATATCATCAATTTATGTTGTAATGATTTTTCAATAAAATATGTTTTCCTAAATCAATTTTTCAATGTTTCAACGAAACATATCTCATACACACTATAATGATGTCGACACTAGAATCACCTAGTTAGTGGTTACATTATTACATTGACATAAGAAACAAGTAATCACATATAGAAGTACCAAATACTTTTGTGGTCATTGTATGCTATATACATACATGAATATAATATTACAATAGAAAACATAGCATACAATATAATTTTTTAATAGATTAAACCATTATTCTATTTATTATATCCATTAATATCAATCAGAAAACATATATATAAATCCCATAGAAAAAGAAACATAAGAAAGGTGTGAGATCCAATGCTTAGAGTGGTTATGTATACAGAATATGATATCATTAATAAATAACGAATAACCAATTAGTCTAAATATAACCAAAAACATTCTATTTAATCAATAACTTTAACCAAAAAAATAACATAACATGAATAATGTGGGTCATATAATTCTATATATATAATCACATTATCTTGAAACATAACCATTGATATTATAAATAATTAAATAATCAAATGGTTCACTGATAAAAAAATATCATAACAAGATAATGTGTACTTAACGTCATCATAATTATACCATCAATTCCTTTTTCTAAGATATCTTACATAAGTGTTTATGGATACTCCTAAATACCAAAGTTATTTTTCCCGTGATACAAAGAGATGTATGGGGGAAAATAAAGGCCCCTATAAATAAAAATATTTTTAATTCATTACTCCAATGAAATGGATGAAACATAATAAATAAAAACATTCACATCAAAAAATTACATTATGAAATGTTAATACAATCCCCAATTAATAAATATAATCATATATAATTTGAGTATCCAAAGTCAAAATTGTAAATAACCATCTACTGAAATAATAAGTATGGAATCATTAAAATATATTCCTATTGGATCATATGTTAAATAAAATATTTTTTTATAGATAAACATAAATTTCATAAACAATACATTAAAAACATTGTTAACAGAAATATACTTTTTATTGAAAATCAATATCAAAAAACACAAAACATCCATAATATTAAGAAAAATAATTTATTTGAAAAAATAAATGTAAATTTATAAATTGTTATTCAAATTTATGATTGCTCGTGATGATGTTTAATTATGTATATCTCGAAAAAGTTAAAAATATTATTTCACACTTTTTTAAAACATTTTAATATGGCCTCATTTATAAAATGAATGAAGGATTCATTCCAAATAGTTTTTTAAATATTCAATGATGGTTAAAACATTCTTTATTAAATAATTTATTAATTATTAAATAATTATTGAAATTTTTTTATAAAACATGGATATGGATGAGAAATGTTTGTTGAATGAAAAGTAAAATAATGAGTTCTTTTCTTAAAAATGTTTTCTGAACAATTTTTAGGAAAAAAAGATGAAATATTTTTTTATTAATTTAAATTGTTCCAAATTACCGTTGGATATTAAAATTTAATATATTACATATATAAATTTCAAATAATTACCCAAATGGGTGATGTAAACATAAATAATCCCAAATAATGATCATATTATGAAAAAAAACCTACCACTTTGGTAAATTTCTAATCACCCTACCCATGAAATAAATAACCTCAAATGAAATTTTAAAAAATATTAATTTAAATAAAACCATTACATAACATATTAATAGGTAATTATATAAACTATAATGATGAATTCAGTGTTGAATATGGCATATCTCACATGGAAGGAAAATTGAGATGGGAATGTATATCCTTAGGTATAATTTCCATGGTACATGTATGTACATCCTATATAATAAAAATATATTTATTATAAATATATTGTATAAAAATAAAATATATATATATCATACCATATTTTATTTACTTATGGCCTTTTATGACTTGTTTATTAACTATTATTTTTTATAATTACTATTTTGGGTGATAATTGCCCCATTTTTCGTGTATGGTTTGATTAAAAGGTTTTGATCCCTTTAATTTGTTAGTTATTAAGTAATATCCCGAGTTTTAAACATGATTTCTATATAATATAAAATAATTAAATATATCATTATAATAATTTTTAATTGATAGAGATTGTAAAATGTGTAACTCTATTAATAGTGGTGGTTGACAACATTTATGCATGAAAATTGTTTAAATTCATCCAATGGATGGAACACAAAAATAAATTTTATAATGATTAGATATTTTCAAAACATTATTATAAAAAATATTTCAATTATATTCATTTAATATATCTTTACTAACTTCTATTTTAAAGGAAACTGACAAATATTTTACATCTCTATGTGAAGGCAGTTGTCCACATGTATGAACGAGAAACGTTATTGTCTTCTATCATATATGAATGGAAGAAGTTATATGACAATATATAATTAAAGAAAAAAACATTAATGAAATGAATATCATATATATATATTCCAATTCTATTATAATATCAATCCATGATAGGTTGTTATGATAAATTAATTTCATTGGTTCACAAGTTTGTTGTCCATCGTACACACAATTAACTGTTTCTTTTACAGTTCAATGGGAGAGGATATGGTTACCAAATTGACATAATTACAGACCAATATATATTATGCACTAGTTATATTATTTTATCATATTTCTCATAATATTTTATGGAGTATGAGGTGAAAGTAAAATAAGAATTCCATGTAAGTAACTTTACATATTCATCGAACAACCTCTTTTATATTATACATAAAGCATTCCTATATTTGAATTCATATAAAAACATTATTCAATTATTTGGAGAGTTTAGTATTGAAGTTATTTTGGAATTTATTTTCCAATAAAACATTACTTGATTACATTATGATAATAAGATAGGGGTTACCTTTTTATAAGTGGGGGAGAGGATATATTTTTAATTTTTGAAAAGAAAAAGTGATACCCATGTAATTAAAAGGAAAAAAGGGATCTCAAATAAATCATTATCAAACCAAGGATGTTATTTGGTTGAAAATGTTTCTCCTAATATATATTTTTCATGATTATAGGACATTTTAATCCATATAAATTTATTTTAATCCCCATGTAAACCCAATTTTTCCGTAATCACATTATGCAATTTTTAATATTTTTACTAATCATTTTGACTAAAATTTATGTAGAGATTGTTATATAATATTTATTATGATGATTAAAAATATGGAATCCAATTATATAAATTCTATTTAAATAAATGGACGAAATTATCTCAAAATTAAAATGTATATATTTGAGGAAAATCCATTTTCTATAGAAAAAAATCATCATTACTATTGAATGTATTAATATAAAAAACCAAAATGAAAATGATTCAAATGAAACATGTTCTATTGAATATAATATAATTATACTAATTTTATTTTTCAAAAAAATTAATATTAAAAAGTAATTTAAAAATGTTTTAAATGAACATTTAGTTTTTGATAAAAACATATATTTATCACAATTCATTGGTAAATTAGTCATTTTAAAAAATTCTCAAATTTTCAATCTATGATTATTTTGAAAAAATAATTCAAAAAATTAAATAATGTTTTTAACAGATATTTTATAAAATTGGTTAATATTAATATTAATGTTTGTTTACAATGTGTGATGAAACAATCTTTTAGATGAATATAATTTTCCCGAAAACATTTCAATTTCATTCAAATGACTTGTATTTTATTTTTAAAAATAAATAACCATTAAATTTATTTTATACATGTGTTAGATATATAATTTTCATTTTTTTAGTTCTCCGCATTAATACCTTCCAATTTAATAACTATTTTATATGTGTAAAAAAATTTATAGTTCATTTAAACTCTGGGTTGTGTGAATTGAATGCTATAAAAGATATTAAATATAATGAAATATATTTATTTGGAATTTTATTATCGATGTTTTATGTCACATATAATATCAAAAACAATATTATTGTTTTAAAATATTGTGGTTTGACAATATTTTCAATGATGAAAACCCTAATAATTTAAAATATCTAAATTCACTACAAAGATAGAAAGGAAAAAAAAACAAGATAATGAGAGAGATAAATATGTATATCTGTTTTTTTATGAAATAAAACAGAATTAGATATAAATACTTTTAACAAAGGAAGAAAACATGTCGATCATTCTTGTTACATTTTGGTGTGGATCAATTTGGTTCACAGTTGTTTAGAGTTGTCTCTTTTGAAGCACCATAAGGGTCCAATTTATAGACAAAAATGGTCCAAGGGTCACGTATAAGATATATTAGTGTCAAGGAATCCATTTTATACAATATTTAAAAAAAGTTATACTTCTCAACTCGATTCCACTACTTAGCATCCCGATGCCACCTGCAATCATATAATCTTTTTGTAGGAATCCTCGAAAATATAGACGCAATAGACTAGTTAAGGTATTTAACTAGGTATTCAATGAGCTACCTGTATTTTTAGATCATCTGTCAATATCCACTAACTATAGAGTGAGTATCAAATTGTAAACTAGTGATAATATACTATATTATGTCCTCATTTAGCCTTAATATTTCTCCATAAAGCCTTAGTTTGGTCTATGAAAACCTATCTTCATTGTATCACAAAAATTAAAAAAAATATTTCTATAAATAGAAATTTTAGAACAAATATATATTTCTTTGATAATTAATAAAAATCTTATATAGTGGGGTACAACACCAATGAGTTTATATAATGAAATTGCAGACCTTAGGTAAGGGTTTATATTGCAGTCTTATTTTTCAGTTGGATTATTTTTTCTTGAATCTTCTTTGGGGTAATTATTTGACATTTATATCATAAACCCAATCTATTTTATAATACTCCATATATTTCAGGGATTTTATTATTATCATTTATTTATATTCTGTAACTATTAATTTAGAATGATTAATAATATGATTTTATGAAATGTAATCCATATTTCCTATTTATTCAGCAAATGTTTTATTCCATGTCCATATTTATTATATGTTTTCCTAAATTAAATTTTCATAGAAATGCTGTTAATTTGAATTCATATTAAATCATATTTTAATTTACTCTCAATTGAAAGAAAATTATTATTTACAATTATTCTACATATGTTATTCAGGATTTTTTCATTAAAAAGGATTGAAATGATTCATTATTTAAAATATTACCTCATGAAAAACTTTTCACACAATTAATATTGTAAATTTATTATATGATTTATTTATCCTATTACATGGTTATTTTCTCTAAAATTTAATTATAAAAATTATTTAATATTTTATATAAAATGTTTTCTTACGAAAATGAATTTATGATAATGTTTTTAAATAAGGGATCAAATGTTATTTTAAAGGTATTTTTCATCTATGTGAACATCCTTTGGTGATTATAATTCTCTAATTGATATATTTTACAATGATATCATCCATCTTATAGAAAAAAAACATTGTAGTACTCACCCAATTATTTATCTAGTAATTAAATTCTTCATAAAACTGGTCAATCCATTAGAAACCGTGGACCTTTATACAAAAATATTTCATAGGAGTCTCAACATAAGAGAAATAAACTATAATCCCAATGTAATTACCTATGATAAAAAAGAATATTTTCTCCTATTATACTATATTGGGTAATTCTAAATATACAATATCCTATATCATTGAATGATCCTAAGATACTCCATATTGGGAGAAAATATTCCCAATGAAATAGACTTCATGATCCTGGAACTAACTCTACCAAAAAATGATGAACATTTTTTCTCAAGGAAGAACTCCAAAAAAATCACATGTATTCCATTCATGATCCTCCAAAGACACAAATAATATAAGGATGTTATTAATGATGAAAACTACAACCATATCATGTAAGACTCTAAACATTATGTTAATCAATCCAAATAAGATGACAAGATCATTTTTCATAGAAAATAATGTCATAAAATATCACATTGTCCATAGTGAAAATGGATAGAAGTATTCATAGTATCTTTATCCTTTACCAATATTTGATGACATTAGGAACACATATCGATATTTTACAAAAAAAACATGATCCATTCAGTTGTTTGAATAAATCATAAATATGTATGAGTGGATTATAGTTTCTCATAATCCCATTAATCAAGTGATTAGAACAGAAATGAAGCCTCTAACTACCATAATCCTTACTTATGAAAATAATTGGTTCACCCCTAGGTGACACACTAGTCCAAACACAACATCACTATAACAGATCATCATATCGTACAGGGATATATCATAACATAGAAGGCACTATAAAATATGGATAAATTGAGATAGGAGACCCAAATAGGTGTATAAAAATCCCAAACTCAGTCTCATATCAAGATGGTAATTATACCACTAGTCCTTCAAAGATAATATGGTACTCTTCTATGAACCCGTGAAACACTAATTTTTGAACATCTGATGATCTAATAATCAGCATGACTGTCCAAGAATGAAATGAATATAAATTCCTATAACACATATGGGGGTATCACTTGCAAACAAACACCATTAATTCTTTATTAACATCACAAAACATTAACTTACTCATTTATAAACCCAAAATAACATATACATAAATATAATAATCCACGATGAGGGTAATGTCATATTGATGTATCTATAAATGTAAGAGTTCTCATGATGATGGTTTTTACCAAAAAAATATCCCATAGTCTCTACATACTTTATAGAATTATCCCCACATCTAACTAGATTTGTTAACACTATGGTCCATAGATACTTTTCTACCTCATGTAATAAATAACATATTAGGGTTGTTGACATAAAGGAGTGCATCTCTTGAGAATAAAACAATGCACAAACCAATTTATAAAAAAACCAATGGATTCCTCAAACAACATATTAATTTCACATATATTTCAATCATAATTCATGATGCAGACTAGGACCTACTCCATAGAATCTCATTCTATTATAATGAACACATCAATGGATATTCTTTTCTATTTAAGGATGAGAAGCATCTCGAATATGTACTCTATCTTCCCCATCTAACTTATAAATAACATAAACTAAAAATCATTATAAATATTACATTAGATGAATGTACCTCAATGTAAAAACTTAATTTGGAATACCAATTGCACATTTACTAATCAGAAAGGTCGGACACTCTCTCTGTTGATGTCCATGACATCCAAAAGATAAACATTCATCTGGACCCTTGGGAAAGGTCCTAAACGTATGCTCCTAGATAAATGAAATACTGAAACATATGACTTATCCCTAGATTATTGAAAATTGTTTCATCAGGAAAATTGGGTAAAACGAACCATATCTCTGCATTATGAGATCTATTGAAGACCCTTATCTTGAGACGATCTAGTTTTGGCAAGAATCCTATTAATATCATATGCTAGAAACATTTCTTATTGATATGTATTCAATATTAGTGGAGTGACAAGATGTTATATATGTGGATGAAAATCCTCCTACTAATTCCTCTCACTATCATCTTCATCTACTAATAGGTCTAAATCAGATCACATTACGATCATAAAACAAATACCAATGTAACATTGTTTGGCCTTCATTGATGAATGGTATAAAGCACCTGGTGACTGAACAACATTATGGATTAATAAAGGATGTCTAATCGGAATTGGAGTCGTATCATCCCCTATTAAACTGATGACTCCATGTGATCCCCATTTACTAAGATCCACCATATCCCCACTTCTCAATATAGAATTGTCACCTATAATGAAACCCAATGGTACTTATTAGCATAGATGTATTTGAACGATATCTCAGACTCCACCAACTAGTATACTATGGAAAAATCTGAAAGAGATCCCTCTTACTTCTCTATAATCTACCACTAAAAATTCCATAGTTTCTTATATCATGTTTCTATATCATCTAACTCTGCAATGTGTTTATTTCTTGGAATATCCAACTAAATATATTTGACTCTAAAAAATTATTACATAAAAATAAATCCATTCATAAAAAATAAAAAACTATTAGAGTTCCATAATATAGAATATGGAATAAATGACCTTCAATAATTAATTATGAATTATATAGTATATGGTTTTATCCTTTCACAAGGAATACCCAATTCAAACATATATTTAAAGAAGAATGAATCCTTATCTTCTCCAATTTATCTACCCATCAACAATTATCACATCCTTTTTAGGATTATTAAACATAAAGGTATAAACATCAGATAATAAGGGTCCATAAATACCCATGTCTATGGTGATCAACCATGTTTAAAATTTATATTAAACATTACTGACATTGTCTCCCTACAAAACCAAACAATCCCACACATTCATAACTCTAAAATAAATCTTCTCCTCATCTAGAAACTCTTATTCCACTCTATCCCAACCCCCTACAACAAATGTGAACTCCTATTACTTAATAAATGTGATAAATTAGAATATTTACTACTCGAGTGTTGTCTTCAGTAGGTCCCAATTTTTTAACTAGCATAGAGAGAATAATAAACCTGAATATTGGGGAAATTATCCTATAAGACAACACGGATATGATAGAGATAAGATAGATACATCTATCAAAACCTTCTAAGTCATAAATATAAATAAATCCCATCACTAAAAAATACATTTACCTTTATCATAATAAAATTATAGACATATAATATATCAATAATTAAAAATGATTAATTCCAACTCTTATTATATTATATTGATATTAACGATATGTACCAAAAATTCATTTAAAAAACTAATACATGTGATTATATTAGTAGTTTAATTAAAACACATCATTTATTAACATTTCATTAGATTTTCTACTCATAATTAAAAAAAATTGGTTTACATATAAATGAATCTTTTGTTATTAATCATTTTTACAATAAATGTTTTTTCAATTATAAAAATCCTATATTATAAATTATTCAATAATCTGAAATATTTTACGAAAAAATTAATATATATATATATATATATATATATTTCCCATTGAAAACATATATTTTGGATATTAAAAATATACATTTAATTAAAATGTCTATAATTTGGTAATATTTATTTATTATATATTTTCCCTTACATATATAATCATTTTACAATATAATTTTATTATATAAATTATTAATATCATCTTCAAGATAACACGTCTCTAGTGTAATTTATATCTCTCTATCTCTCTATGACCTACATTACCATAACTGGATTGACACCCTTCCCCCACCCACCCACCCACCACTATAATGGGAGGGTAATCTATCTCATTCAGAATGAAATTTATGCTTTTAGTATTGTAAATTTGAGTTTCAATCCATTGATGTTGGTTTCAAGGGTTCTAGACATTTGGGTGGGTTCACCTTTGTGGATATTTCTCATTATTAATTATCAAATGATATGGATCATAATGGATAATGTTTTGTTAATAATTTCAATTATATGAATATAAAATTTCATGATTAAACTTATCATGTGAATAAAGAATAAGGATTTAGGAATTGTATACCTCTAGGTTTTCTCGACTCTATTCATTACTGAGTCGGTGATATAATTATAATGTGGTTTAGATCAATATAATGTGTTGGTTTATTATAGTATTTTCACCCCATATAATATTTTAGTTTCTAAACGGGACAAGATAATAATATTAAAATGGTTTCAATAAGAATGTCATATATTTCATCATATTTATACACTATTATGGTCATGGAACTTACTGTCATTTCTTATTACATTTTTTTATATTCATATATTTTTTCATGTTATTTATTGTCTCAAGGTTATGCTCATGTTTCATATAGGGTTATTGGTGGAAACATATTACTAATATCTCGTGTATTATTATTTTTGGTGAGTATCATTTGATGAAAAATGGTGTATTTGAATCATATCTTAATAGATTCATATTTTCAATGTGTAATGGTAATGCGAATTTCATATTCTCTAATAAAAACTATTCACCTTATGCATATCATATTGTTTTGGTAAAATTTGATATAACAATGGAGGGTATTGAATCATATGTGAGGTGGATATTGATAAGAATATTCAAAAAAGTTTGTTATTTTCTCAACATACTGAATCCGTCAAATGATATGTTACTATATCTATCTTGAAAGCCTATAGAGTGATCAGATTTGATGAAAAAAATAGATTTTTGGTTGGTATCCTAATCAAGGAGAATTAAGCATAGCTTATATTAGTGAGGGTCAAGAGGGTTGAATTTTAATCATTGTCATAAACAAACCATTACAAGTAATTATTGGGAGATCCTCTAATTACTAATGTTTATGTGAACATGTTTCGAATATGAATAACTCTGAGGGGGTGGGGGCATCGGTGCTGGGTACATTTTAATGAAATTGTAAATTTTATTTGTGTTCCACTTTCACCCTTATTGATATTAATTCTCTTATTCTATTTTCCCTGTCACATGAAAGTGTATAATATAATTATAGATATCACAGAATATTTTTACACCATTTAATCACATAATCCTCTAGAAAATAATACTTTTTTGTGTAATATAATAAATAGGATATTCCCTTACACTCGTATAGTTCATTAAAAATATTAAAATAGTGTGTGTTTTATAACACATGGATGGATTGTTATTATATCTCTCAAGATAGTAATTATCTTGTTGATAAGGGTTAGTAACACCATAAAATTCCTCCAATGATTGATTCTGTTATTATGTCACAATTATACTTTTTTCTTCCACATATTTCTACTTCACATTGATACATAAATTTCACCATCCAAAAAACTCCTATTCTCTCTTCCCAGAAGAAAACAAGATAACATCAGATCCATCTTCTTCTATTAGTCATAATAATATGAATGTATTTGGGACTGCTGAAAACCAGATTTCCTATAAACCAATATTCAATCAACCAATAAAATTTTTTAGTGTATATTATTCTCAAATTTCCCTATTCGTTTTCATTATAAGAACAACTACAATATGATCTATTCTTATTTTTCTTGGTGGAATAAAAAATTTCCAATCTGAGTATTAAATAAATGAATTTCAACATCATATAGTATCATCACAATTAACTCTTTTTATTTAATAGACAATATCAATAGTTTATGGAGTATATATTCTCTTCATTGTGTAGAAGATGTTGGTTCCATTGAATTTCACTGTAAAATGAATAATTATTTCAAGAAATAATGATCTTTAAAGAGTGCATGTTGTTCTCTTATTGAATTAAAAACTATATTAGATCATATGTACACAATACATATAATTCATGGTGCATTTCATTTGAGTTATTATCATTCATTTTACTCACTATGAACTATCATTTATCCTTCACGGACTACTGTTAATTTTCTCCATACTATGTTGCAACCTGTGGTGTGAGTGATTCAAAATCTCTCTGTTCTTCTTCAGACCAGCCCTACTTCATGTATTGACTTTTCGTCTGCAGAATATCCCTCCTTTGAAGGTGACTTTTACATTCAAATAACAACCCTCCTTTATAGAGGGATAATTCTTCATGAACCTCCAATTCTTTGGGGACCACCTCCTCTTCCAAGGATGGGTTTTACTTCGCGAAGCCTCTTTCCTTTGTGGGATACCAAGCATCAGAATTATACGTTTGTGAAATGACTATACAGACATCATATTTATCATTTAATTACCCCCCGCCCCCATGAACTCTTTCATACATATCCAAATTTTTCAATGGGCGATGATACATTATTATGGATTTTCCTCTAACTTAATGATGGTATTTGGTTGTTTATATAATAAAATAAATCCCACAAATCATACAAATCATAATTACTGGAAAATTTGATGGAGAATAACCCTTAGTGAACATTGTGTTATACAGTCTTCATAACACCATTATTCCCTCACAATGACTAATGACTATCATAAAAAACCCCACCTCTTAGTCCCAAATGATGGCCTTCCCACAAACATCAATCCTACCATAAATTTTAATAAATCCAAGAACTATGATACTATTGCAAACTATTTTTATCTATGAGGTCCATGCAGTTCACTTCGGCGTTCTCATAATGATTCAATACTGAGTCCTCCCTTTTAATATTTTATTTTTTCATTCAAAATACCTCTTATATGGTCCACAAATTGTGATTCCCTTTCCAATAACTATTCTCTTTGGTTCTCTAATTGTACTTTCTAGTTCACGAACTATGCTTCGCAAAAACCATTGTACAAAACCCTTCTTTATTCCATAAAACCAATGCCCAAATATATTTTTATCATGAAAATAATCTGTCATAATTAATAATTATTATTTGATCACCGTTATCATAGTAAAATTTACCCTAGAAAATATTGTAAATATCCTTTCCTCTATTAAAATAAATCATTGCAATTAAAACTTAAAATGACAGTTATCACCTTTTCTCCTGGTTCCCTTCATAAGTATTTCTTAATAAGATTTCTAAACAACATAATATATTTTTTATATATAAATACACAATACATCATCATATTTACTATGATAATTATTCAACCATGACAGAAAAGGTTATTAAGGGAATCCATAAAAATTATTTGGGCATCAAATTGAAACTCTAATTCCTCAGACCATTAATATATTTCATTGAATAACAAGACTTTAAGACTTTATCCAAGCTCTATTAACTTTGTGAATTCTTTATCATATTAACATCAATGAAATATTTCAATTTTATTGATCCCCATTTTCAATAAATGAAAATAATTTGACAATAAATATCATCCATTCACAACATGGGCTCTTTAAAGTAACATGTGGAGGGGACCTAGGTTGAAGGAGGCATGATAAATCGTAGTTTGTACTAGTTTTGGTAATACTCTTGTAGATGGCTTGAGTAAAAAGTTTAATGACATGAAAAAGGTTTCATTATTATAAATATATGACCCCATAGTGTTTATATATATATATATATTATCATATTAATATGGAAATCAAGATGTTGAAAATGTAGAGAGTGGTCTTGGTAACGATAATACAACAAAGGAACATTGGGTTTGGGTCAACTTGAGCACTAACATTAATGAAAAAGAAAAAAAATCAATATCCCTATAATGTTATATTGAATCCAAAGAATATGTTACTGTTGAATGTCAATGATAACCAGTTAATAGATAAAATTTACAACTATGAAGAATTATAACCACCAAATTCATATAAAAATTCCAAGGTAAAAATACATGCTTTGATATCAATACCTATATGATCTATTTATAGGTTATCTAGATTGGCTGGATATAATACCTATGAAGATATGGTTTTTATTTTACCTAATAGTGTGTTAGTTGAGGAACATTAGTTATATCTTTAATAAAATGTTTTTTACACCTAATCTGAAGGTAATTTTTATTTTAAATCTGGGCTTGTCATTGGACAGCTAATCTTCTTCGAAAATACACATAAATGGATTTTGGCACCACTATTAATGTTTCATTTTTATTGATTTTTGGTTTTTTAGGATTTCATCATTGCTTATAATGTAAATATATCATTCTTTTTTATTATTGTATTGGTTTTTTTAATGATTCAATGGAGGTAATCCAAAGGTAGGTTCAATGATACACAACACATTATCAATGAAAATGATAAAAACAATGTGAAGAACATCTCATTTACATTATTCCCTGTAAATCCTATTGAAACTAAGACCAAAAAGTGTATTTCACGTCCAATATTATTCCTTGCATTACAGTCATAAAAAATTATAGCATAAAATCCATGACCAACGAGTTAAACAAGCCTTCCTTCTATGAAGGTAAAAGTTGTTAAAAATTTATTTAACCTCTTTAGGACACTTATAAAAAAGGGTACAATAATTTATTCACTTACCCTACTTATAAATTATTCTTGAGTTATAATATAATTGTGAGTATTAATTGAAGGGGGTAGGAAACTTCTATTTGGTAGTTTTTATTGTCTGTATTATCATGTTGAAAAATGTGGTCATTGTACTTTCATGTTTTATCCCACAGGTTTTAACCTCGATGGTGTATGTTTGAAGTGTTAAATGTTTTTTAGCGAATGATAGAATCATAGTTTTCCAAATTTCTTTATGACAAAAAAAATTATAATTTAATTTTCATGAATATCATATATGAGTGTGGGTTTCATTTCCTTATGAATCATATAATCATGTTTTAGCATGCTGCTAAATCTGGATTGTATTTTCTTAATGGTATATTATATTGAATGTAAATTGTTGTATTTGGAAGTTGTTCTTCATTATTTCTAATTATTCCTAATGGACCTCGAAACAAGGTCACTAATGATATTAAAAAATTTAATTAGAGGTCTATGATCTATTAATTTGTTAACCATTGGATATAAAATCTAAATTGAAAAGTAGTTCCATTATATATTGAAAACAACATTACTATGTTATATCACACATTATTACTTATTGACATTATTTATCATGAATTATTATTTTTATATCATGGGTTTAAATTAAATACATTTTTATAATTTTCTTGTTTTCATGATAAGAATGTATGTCATGATGAAGAATGTCTAATGTGAAGGGAGATGGGTCATTATATTCAACAAATAGAAGTGTGATCTATGATAATCAAAGGGATGATAGTGAATTTTTTCACATCCAGATCCACTATAGTATGCAATAAATCATAGGGAATGATGTGGATTCCATGAAATTGATGTCTAGTTTTTTGGAAAATAGATTAGATATGAATTTTACTTGAGATTCGTGTATTGATGTATTGTTTCAACATGTTTGAACATGTTTTCCATATGTTTCTTTGAGATTCCTCCCCTATCACTATTTTTGAATATGTATTTATATTATATTTTAATATGTATTTTTTGATAAAATCGTGGTTTATTTATGTTACATATTAGTTAAATTTATAATTATTGTATAATAAATATATTAAGATATTAAATTTATTTATATTAATAATATAATATAAAATATAATCAACACATTTTTGATTACAAATAGATATTAATTATTAGAATTATATAAAAATATAAATATTAAAAGAAAATAATATTTTTTTTATTAATTGATTTTAATATTTTTGACCAAAATATAAATTATCTTTTGGTATTATTAAAGTTTCAACATAATCATATTATCTTTTTAATAACAATTAGCGATAGTGTTTTTACGAGTAATTTAGTTGTAGGGACATTTGTGTTGGTAAAACACTTTACTAACAAAAATGATTCTTTACAAATAGATATGCCCCTATTTTAAAAAGAAAAATAATGTTTAGTTTATTTTCGAACATGAAATATCATATTTTACTATGAAAACATAAATGAAAATTACATGTTAAAAAAAGAAAAATATGGAAGTTATTAAAAATCACAAACCACTATTGAAAAACAATGATCTAGTAATATACTTCATGATATCCAACATGATATGTATTATCTAAAACAACAATTTATTTACACACTATTGAGAATAATAGTATACTTAGTTTTATCCTCCCTAAATCCTCTCATGAAAAATGATTACAAATCATGCAAATAAACAGTGAACAAAAGTGAAACTATCTAATAACCTAATCAAATATAAATATTTCCCACCTTCACCATTGGTGAATCTCATTGATTATCACAAACAAGATATATTATAATGTAATAATTAAATAATAAGGGTTCCCACCTCCCCCTTAAATACTAGTTTTCGAATCTTCCCCAACATATCATTTCCTGATCAATCAATCTTCAAAATAAATCGGCCTAATGAAAACTATGATTGTAATCACAACATTCACTTTTTACATCACATCATCTCATCCATAAATCCAAATATAGTAACAATTTATATTTTAAGAGCCAAAATATACTATATGTTATGTATCATACATGTTGTATTATACGTCAATCAATGACATCACATACACTGAGTATGTTTGTAATTCTATCACATCTCTTAAATGTAATTCCTAGTTTAATTCTTTTGTTAAAATATATGTGGATACCTGTATGAAAAAATCAACATGCCATCACAACCCTCTACACACAAATATGTGGAATCTAGCCACTGTACATATCATGATTATTAACTTGAAAGAGTTGATAACATGACCTGATTTGGTAGTCATGCATCTATATTCCCACCAATATGTATTGGGAAACACCCACAAATGTTCTACTAGGTGTAAGTCATCTAGACCAACATGGGTGAAGATGTTTATAAAATAACATAATATAATGGGTAAATAACTACACAATAATTCACTATAGGAATAACCTAGTGCATGAATCAACATCATCATACATCACTCAGACTCATCGATACTACATTAAATACGGGATATATTTTTAGTACACTAGAATTTACATGAGACAAATTAAATAATTATTTTATTTTTATCATTCCAATTCATTACATAATTTTTTTCCATTAAATTTACCCAAAATATTATTTCAAGTTACATTTGTTAACCATAATCTATAATTCAATCCCCTCTAGGAAAATCCAAACTCATCCCATGATTTCTAAAGACTAACATACTTTCAATATCTTCATTCCATAAACATTATCCCCATGGTATAATAAGTATTTAATAATTAGTATCATAATTTAGTAGTCCATTTGCAATAGAAAACCCATCCTATGATACCAACAAGAGGAAACATGCATGAAATGGCATTTAGATACCTCATAAAGTGGGTAATTGAATGAAGATAAAAGAATCATCATTTCCATCAACCATTAAATAGGTTCATTTTCCATAATTCTAGATCTCAGGATCACATCAATGGGTAATCCCTATTTCAACCCACTAATTTATTTCATGATTCGTCCCTAACACCCACATGAAAATCATGATGTAATTCTTCATCATATTCATCAACTACACCCACATAATTTAGGCCTCCCCTCCAACATCCCATCATCCATCTCAGGCTAATTTTACAACCAAGACTCATCATCCCATGTCACATTTCATATATAATAAAAAAAATAAATGATCATAATAAAATCATAGGGGAAAAAATTAAATAGGTCAATCTAGGCCCTAAAAAATCCATCCTTCACAAATAAAACTAGCTCACATGGTGCTAAAATCAAGGAACTGAAACCTCTCAAACAAATAGGAAACACATTGATGAGAAATTATCATTATAAAAATTATGGGTTTCATTCCAACATGTATTCTATAATTAGTTATTCATAGGTTACAACTATGTGAAAACTGAGGCCTTGAGGTATAACAATATATCCAAATCTAAAAATTCTTTTAACAGTAAATCCCTTTTCAACAGACATAGAGATGTAAAAATTATTATTAACATTCCATTTTTTACTTTAATATTAATCACACATATTATCATTAATTAAATCCTTAATAAATTCCATTATCACAGAATAACACATTTACATGATAATTCACATTCCATCAATTTGATTATCAAAAAAATTATTCAAAATACCAGATTCATTAATCATGCCTTTTTATTCAACATCCAATTATTTTTCAATAAAATAATTTTTTATTAACATTCATTTTTAATTTCCATCATGAAAAACATGTTATTACATATCTTAAAAATAAATTCTAATAAGAATAACCATAATAGAAAACTATCGATAAATTCAAGAGACAATCATCTATTATAGTGAAAATAACAACTTGTGATCACTACAACCAATTATATATTAATAATGTTCAATAATTATTTTTTTGTCTATTTTTCCATACAAATGTTTAATTTTTAATAAAATTATGATTTAAAAATAATGAATTTTAGAATAAATAAATCCCCGTACTAAAATTAATAAAAGTTCCTCACTAAAAAATACAATAACCCTATAAATAATGATCATAATTCACATAACCATCTGTATCCCACCTTGAATTCTGTGTTACAACTGCACCAACAAAAGACAACAAAAAATTATTATAAAGATTAAGGGAAACCTCTATCACAACGTAACAAGAATAATTTGGATCAATATTGTAAAAATGTAATAGAAGAGAGTATAACATATCTCAGATCATTATAGATCGAACATGAGAAGTTATAAATCTATCCTAATCAATTGTATTGTTGGACCCAATGAGAGAGAGTTCATATATTCTTGGGCTTGTTAAAAAGGGTTTATGTTTTAAAAAATAAAAATTCATTAAAATTTATATGTGTGCGGTGTGTAGATAATATTCATGGTCGTAAACCCTTTTGCTTTATTAATGTATCATATTTTAGGTTCCACTAAAAAACTTGTCAACACCATCCTTTTAATACCAATTTAATTCAAATCATGATGTACTCGATGAACATAACCTTACATAATCCACGAACAACACATTCATGACATAAAGACCATACAATTCATGAATTTTCCATTCTTACATATTTTGACATCCATACACCTCCAAACCCACTCTAGGAATCGATGATGCACCATGGGTTATGGAAACACACAAAGGGTCATAATACACAATCCATGGCCTTATCATTTTTAGGATTTGTAATATTATCTAAATAGAATAAAAATATTTTATATTTATATTATTTAAGATATTTATATAAGATATGAAATATTACTATGGAATAAAAATGTATTTATTTATTTAAAATTGACATATTTTTGTAATATGAAAAAGTTCATGTAGAAAAACATGTTAGTGAAAAATGTTAATGAATTCATAGAGAAATAAATATTAAATTATATGGTTCATTTATTTATGGAAGGTCTATAGAGAATTTTTATATAATTAAGTATTTTAATTGATTTATTTGAGAAATTATATAAATTTTTATCTCATATATATATATTAAATATTAAATTATTTAGATTATTTACTTCTTTAAGTAATTCATAAAAATAAAAGTTTTATATTATGAATTAAGGAATGAATTATTTTCAATCAATAAATAGATTCATTAAAAAATCATGTATATAAGGAGTTACATTATAGGAATGACATATTATTTATTTATTTTTTCAACAATGATTATAACACCCTATGATTTATATATATATATATATATCTAAATTAACACTATGTTAGATTGTTTTCTCACACACAACACTGAACTAAAATGATCTATGGAATAATATATTATATTTATAAATAATTTCTTTGAATAATACGACCTTAAATTAAGAAAATTATTGTAATCAAATAGAATTTCATTTCAAATAGGATAAAAACACTTATGGTTTTAGTTTGAATTTTTCTATAAAATTTATTTATATAAATATTTTTTATTTTCATTGAAAATTCAGTTTCTTAAATTCTAGAATGGTAATTTTTTAAAATGATATTATTTATTAATTGAACATATAATAATTATCCTTATAATAATTTTTTGTTTAATAAAATAACTATTGTTTGTAAATTGAGTAAAATAATTCATTATACAAAATAAAAAATTTATGTAATTATTTTCATATAAGGAAGAATTAAAATTTTATAAAAAATTTATTTCTTCCAATATTTATTTTACTATTGATATTATTCCATTATAATTTTAATAAGATATTTGAAAAACTTTTTTTCATAGTTATAGTCTTGGTAACATTTTATTTGAATTTAAGAATAATTTCCAATCATATAATTAATTTAAAATTTTTAATGGTAATGAGTGATTTTTTATCACATTAAAAGACAAATATTTTTTTGTTATTTTAACAATCAGTTAATTTATTTGATGTAAATTAATTACATAGATTATATTAAACAACAAAGAAAATTTAAGCGTAAATTTTTTTTATTCTAAAAACATGTTTTACGTGTCATATTTTTTTATTATGACATTAAATTTTCTAAACCATAAGGATACTATTAGATAAAATTATTTTAGTATTTTACATAATAATCCTAAAAATTATTAAATAAGGGAAACATTAATTTTGGTAATGAAATTAATTATCTAGGTTAATGGTGTTATTTATCACGATATAAGTAAAAATAATCGATATAGTTTTATTAATTGCAACAAACAATTTTTTTAAAACATTCCTTCAATATTTTAAATGGTATTTGGCTTGACCAAAACTCTTTGATTCAATTATTATACAGTTTTGGAGCCTTTAAACCTTGAATAGTGGTGTCTATTATTAAAATGTAATCATTACTTCCAAAATTTCCATTATATTCACATATGAATGTTACTTAATTCCAAAAATTAATGTTTTAACTATAAATTACTAAATAGTAATCCTATGGTATCCATTTACAAGGATATTTCTATAGAAAATCTCATGTTCTAATTCTAAATATTTCAAACTCCATATAATTTTCTTCTGAATAATCATTTTAAAAAAACATAAATAACCAAATATAATGAAATATTTATTATTAATATACTATAATTTTATTATATTTATTTATAAACCATTATTCATTTATTTCTATTAACAGAAAAAACAAAACAACATAGATCATGCATACATGGGGACTACCACCTCGATGATGTGATGGGATTGGATTTACATCCCTAGGTTTATTTGATGTTAATAATGATCTATTTTATGAATTAATATGTTTAATATTTAAAAACGAAATTAATTTAGAATTAATTTATCATATACATTCATTTCATCACTTCCGTTGAGAAATTGAATTATTAAACTTGCGCGTGAGAAGACTATCACCTACATGAACATTGAATTTTGTTTTTCATCACCACCATAAAATAATGGTTAAAATAACGAATCTAATAATGTAAATTATATATATGTTATAATTCATTTTATTTAAATTTATATTTTACGTTATTTCAAATTATTAACATTCTCCTTAAATTATTACAATTTGATATCATTTAGATCTATCTTAACACCTGCAAAAATGATTTGTAACCTTTACATATTTAATTATTTCTTGATAGTATATATTTTTTATATAATTTAAAAAAACTTTATTTAAGATGTATTAATAATTTTTAAATGGTTTTATTAATATTTAAAATATTTTTTAGTATACAACTATAAAATCCTAAAACATGTCGAAACTAATTCAAAGAAATTTCAATTTTCACAAACCATATTCACATCCTTATGTAATTAAATGTGACATAAGGAATAATTGTAAAAAAATATATTATATCACAAATTTTCTATTAATGATAAAATTCTAACCAATAATTGCGATTCAACCAAATCATTTAAGAACCAATATGCAAGAAACAATGTCCAAAATCTAAACGCACAATTTTTAACATAAACTATAACTAGGTAACATATTTTAGATATATGTTTATATAATATTTTTTATAAATGGAAATATATTTTAATTAGTCATTAAAATTATATATTAATATATATATATTAATTTTATTATATTTTTAAGTAATTTTGTCTAAGAAAGATTTATGGTAAAGGGTTTTTTAGCCGAAATTTAATTTCATAATAAATATTTCATAGTATTGATGAAATATCATTGATATGATTTGAATGAATTTTAATTTATGTATTAAACTATATTCATGTTTTTTGGTGATTGAATATCTAAACCATTTTCTTTATTTAAATTCAATTCAAATCAACAGATATCTTGTTTTTCCAAGTTGTTTCATCTCAATTTTGTATCATTGAGATTATTTCCCTCGGAATTTGGAGATGACCTCCTGGATGCGAGATTCAAACGTTCCAATCAGTTTCTAACGGGTTTTTTCATAGAACTGGAAACATCCAATGATTCCACATCCATTTGGACCTACTTTCCAAAGGTAGGATCTCATTAGCTTGTGAAATGATGAGGCTTAGGAATTTGCATTGGTCGAGAGGATGGGAGGTCGGACTCATCACACCTTTTTGAGAGGAATTATTGTCTATTCCGGGACTCTCTTTATAGATTTAAGTTATGTTCGTGAATCCTTATTACATTACCAAGTATAAAATGAGCTTTCCTTCAGTATTGACAATCAATGATTAAACATGTAAGAAATTTAGAGAATCTTTTATATGTATTTGAGGTTCTTCATCAATAGAGAATCATCTATATCTTTTTAGAGATTCTTGTTCAATGGTATCCTTCAAAACATTTGTATAAAAAAAGTCTCTTGGTCATTATGATGACCAGGCTGGTTTTAAAGCCACTCAGTGGGGCACTTGAAGTTTATTATCATTCATAAGGACATGAATTATTTCAGAGTTGGGATCGAACCCGCAGATGGGCTACCTACGTATCCTTTGTTTTGAAAAAGGAATCATAACCCACATAGTTCGAATAAGGGAGTATGATTTTTATGATTGATGGCTCAAAGTAGGATGTCATAATTACTTTTACTCTCTAATCTCACGTGAGTCATGCTCAGTGTGAGAAACAAGAGGTATTGGTAATAAAATAGACAATTGGTCCATGAAAGATGTAATCATAAGAAATGGTTTGGGGCTTATGTTTGTACGACTGCCCAGATAAATGAAGGTTAAGATTTACTTTAGGGAGAAAACCCAGGAACAGGGTCTATAAAGGTATCTGTGCTTCATGAAGATTAGAGTACTCTAACTTGGGACTTATTCCTGAAAAGGAAACCCAAATTAGGAGAGGATTGATAACTGGGTTTTATTCCAGAGAAGGAATCCCATATCAAACGTAAATTAGGACTGGTTAAAGAGAAATTAAGGGACTTGGGGCTTACTTCTGAAAAGGAAGCCAAAAATTATTACTGGGGCTTACTCTTGAAAAGGAGGATCAGTTTAGGGATAATGACTAAGACTTACTCCTGAAAAGGAGGCCCAAAATTTATGACTAGGACTTATTCCTAAAAAGGAGGCCTAGGTTAGGGGACTTGGGGTTTACTCCTGAAAAGGAAGCCCAAAATTATAACTGGGACTTATTCGTGAAAAGGAGGCCCAGGTTAAGGATTATGGTTTGGGGCTTACTCCTGAGAAGGATGCCCAAATTAGAGGATCTAGGTATTACTCCTAAGAAGGATGCCCAAAATTATAACTGGGACTTATTCCTGAATAGGAGACCCAGGTTAAGGGATTATGACTAGGACTTATTCCTGAAAAGGAAGCCCAGGTTAAGGATTAAGGTTTGGGGCTTACTCCTGAGAAGGATGCCCAAATTAGAGGATCTGGGGCTTACTCCTAAGAAAGATGACCAAAATTATAAATGGGACTTATTCCTGAAAAGGGGACCCAGGTTAAGGGGTTATTACTAGGACTTATTCCTGAAAAGGAGGCCCAGGTTAAGGATTTAATGTTTGGGTCTTACTCCTGAGAAGGATGCACAAATTAGAGGACTTATGACTGGGGATTATTCCTGAAAAGGAGACCCAGGTTAAGGATTATCTCATCTTAAAGGATGAGGTTGAATGAATGAACTCTCCATATTTAGTGACATAAAGATATTTAAATCACTAGGTTTTGAGAGATATTCCACAGAATTCCTTTCAGATAAGGAATTCAAATCAAGAAATAATGCCATAAATGGCTTTGAAGAGTGTCTTGAAGACTGAATCTTGAATAGGAAAGGTTTAATGGATTTAGAAGAGTAAAAAAAGGGCAATATGGGCACCCAAAAAGGAAGGGGCGCGCAAGTCTTGGAAGGCGCGAAAGTACTGCATGGGCGTGCAAGTATTGGTTGTGCAGGTATACCTGCGCGACATGTGTGGGGTACTTGCGCGATGTTCAACCAGCATTTAAATACTTGAGCGACTCTTTATTAAAGCCTTTAGAATCTTCTTGAGGTTCTTCCATAAAAGGGACGCGCAATTTCTATCGAAGGAGTAAGGCGGCGCGCAAGTGTGGGCACTTCCCTTAAGGGTTGTCCACTCTAGCGCGCAAGTGTTGATGAGTTTCAACACTTAGGCCTTCCTCCCTCTCTTTAGATCTTTCGTTCTAGGTAAGAAATTACCTTAAAAGTGTTCCGGAAGCTTTGAGAAGAGACTTGGGTGTCGGGAGCATCAATCCGAGTTTCTGGAAAAAGATCCCCTGAATGGGGGGGCCCACAGGGTCTATTTATAGGTAGGAGAAAACCCCAGGCGGTTACCAGACAGTTAACAATTAGCTTGCGCAAGTCACTTGCACGCCAAGGTGCGTTGCGCAATTCCACTTGCACGACCATGAGGAACCTTGCGCGGCCTATGGTCAAAGTTTTCCTTGTTCATCCCTTTGTCTATTTTAGATGTTTTCTTCAAAGTTCTAACCATTTTAATCTCAGATCTTCCTTTTTTCCGATATTTAGATTCTGTGACGAAAGGAGCGTCAACAAAAGTCCCCCCTCAGAGTTGGATCCAGAGAGAAATAGAGGATTTGACTCTGAGGAAATCGAATATATCCAATGGAATAATGGCGCGCAAGTGTTCCAATGCGTAAAGGGCGGCGCGCAAGTGCGCATTGCGTAGGCCTTAAGCACACTGGGTATGGCGCGTAGATAGGTTTCCTGGCCTATAAATACATGGCCTCACCTCCGTCAAAGCATATGGATTTCCGGACATCAAACCTCTCGAGCTCTTGTCGTGCAGGTCATCTTAGCTGCGCAAGTTGCTATGTTTTCCAATATTTCCTTGATGGCGTTCTGCTGTCAAGGAATTTGGATTTGCGCAGTTTATACTTGCGCGTCAAACACTAGCATAGCACACGAACACTTGCGCGCCAATTTTTATACTTGCGCTCTTTAATGCCTTAGCCATTTTTTCAAATTTCTTCACAAATTTTATGAAAACATAAACCCATTTAAGAGTTAGTTTATTCATCTTTTGTGCAGATTCAGTGATTCCGAAGGGAATTGGAACGGCTGATAAACTGACTAGAAAGAAGATTGATGACATGATGAACATTATTGGCCACGATTACTATGATATCTATGATAGCACTCTCCCAGATTTGGCTAAGTACTTGAAGAAATATCATCCTAATTTTCAACAGAGCATCTATCTGCCTCTGTGTGGTCATGGTCATCTGTAAGGAGTCAATGATCCAAATGCAAAGAACTATACACTTGAAATGCAGCTGCACTTCTACTCCTCTATTTCAGTTATGTTGTGCATTAAGAGAAACGATAATGGTGTGAACTTTCAAGTTCTCCTTCCATGCCATTTCCTTGTAGATATGAAAATGGAAAACCCATGGGCTAAATTTTTTTCCGCTGTCGGTTGGTGGAGAGAAGACCAACATGGAATTAGGGAAATATCTGAAAAGATTACTCTCTCCAAATGGATCTTTGCTTCCAATGCTCCATTTTCAAATCCATGTATCCATCTTCCAAGTCTCTTGGACAGAAACAGAGTCACTATTTGATCAGCAGAAAATTTTCTAAAACCGCACTCAAGAACATTCTTTTTCAATTGTTCCAAGAAGAGCTGTTATCACTGCGTATCTTATTGTATCCAGTTGAATGAATGAACTCCAGTTGGTTGCTGATAAATCTTGGGGTGTCGTAAATCAAATGAAGAGTTATGTTGAATGCCTTTTGTAATTCTTGAAAAAGAGAAGAGACTCCAGCGTGTGGATGTCCTTCTAACTCTTGTGCATCAATGAAAAACACTTTCACCTTCACTTATTTGTACCTGCATCCTCTTTTGTGATATGCTTTATATTTTACCTAAGCCAATGGGCCTAGTAAGAATAGTTTGATTTTTACTAGGATTAATGTAAATAACCCTTCAAACTTCGAACCTTTTTAATTGCTCAATATTACCTAAATCATACAAAATGTATGTTTAGTGAGCTGGAACTTGACTTTTATTCATAGTTCCTTCGTCTTTTGTGGGCAGTTTAAGGTCATACATGCCGTACATAAAGGGGCTAATGTTTAAGGTCGAAATAGCTTTGACCGAAATGGATTAGAATTGACACAATTCCTTGAAAATTCATCTGAAAACATACTACCATACTCAAGTATGAGGGAAAATATGTAATCTATAACTTAAGAATATTTGAATCTGATGAATGATATTAAAAATAGCTAAAAGGAATTTAGAAGAAGTAGTTTCCAAGAATGAAATTACCATTATTTAACAAACCCATTAGGGGTTGAATTATGCAGGGCCACCAAAGGGAATTGGCTGCATAGTTAAATAAAATAATATCTTTTGTCTAACAAGTCTGTTATGTAGACTGTTTATGCACAGCCACCTATGGGCACGTGCTGCATAGGCAGGCAAAATTAATTCTCAGAAATTTACTTTTCTAGTGCTAAAAGCCAGTGAAAGTTTATGGAGATTCAAATTTTCTAAAGTATAGAGTTTGCTGTATGGAAAGAGGTATTTGAATATGGAGAAGATATTTCCAGACAAGATTATTGAAGAACTGGATGAATATCACTCTTACAAAGGTCTGACCCAAATGTAGGGAAGAAGAATAAACCATAGACGTGAATACTTTCAGATCATGAAAAAGGATATGGGAAAAATATGTTAAGGATGGCTATTTTTTTGCGGATCCCTACATACTGCCATTTAAGACAAATAAGGACAAAAGATGCATTCTTCCCAAGAATGAAGTAACCATCATTTAACAAACCTGTTAGGGGGTTGAATTATGTAGGGCCACCTAAGGGCATTGGATGCATAGTTAAATAAAATAGTATCTTTTGGCTAATAAGTCTGTTATGTGGACTGTTTATGCAAGGCGACCTATGGGCACGTACTGCATAATCAGGCAAAATAATTCTCAGAAGTTTGACATTTTTTTGACTAAAAGTCATGAAAAGGGTTATAAAGATCTGAAAATATTTAAGGTTAGGATTATAACACATAAAGATGGGTATTGTCCAATGTATATAGAGATACATAGGTCAATGATAACCATAATCATGTTGTGGCTGGGTCCTGAATTGAAATTTTGGACTTCACTACGTATCTCATAAGAATGAGAATCAAGCCATACGTAGTTCTTGAAATGCAGTTTAACGTCATGCAGGACAAAAGTATGAGAGATCTTAGTTTAGGGTCATAGAGTTCGGACCATAATAATGAATACACAGTGTGTGTTTTCATGAGGACTTTTCAGCCAAGGGACTCAAAGTGAAATTTGGGGTTAGGCCCAAAAGACTTGGGGCTGGATTCGAGGGATACTCGAACATTCCTACATATCCCATAAGGATGGGAATCAAGCCTACGTAGTTCTAGAACTACCATTTGTACAAATATGTTTCGTACATGTGAAGGGTGAAAGGGGATTTTAGTGTAATGATGGTTTAACCCGAGATAAAAAGTTTAGGCATTACCATGTATGCACGTAGTCTTTTGAAATGAAACATGATTGAAAAATCTATATAAATAATGGTTCCCTCTCAAATGAGGAAATCAAAGATTATTGTAGTTTATTGTCATACCGAACAAAAGTGTTGTATAGTTTAACGTCGTATAACAAGGACGAATGTGAACCAATGTAAAGATATTGATTCTAGGGGTGGTTTCACGAATCAACATCATATGAGATGGCGGTGAACCGATGTGAAGAGATTGGTTTTGGGCTTGAACCTTGGGAGGTTGCCTACGTACCCAGCCTAGAAGGCAATGATCAAAGTCCGTGTAGTTCAATTAAAGAATGAATTAATGATCAAGTTTTTCTTGGGGACAACGACCTAAACAAATGTTGTTGGGACTTATACATGGTTAGCGGCCCAAAGAGAGTGTTATGGTTGAGTTTTTCTCTAAGATCACGTGAGTCATACTCGGTGTGAGAAACAAGAGGTAACAACAAACTTAACGATGCATAGTTTAATGTCATGTAGGATATATAAAGGGACTATGCAGTTTAAAGTCTTGCAGTTAGGACTATTGGTGCTGCAAAGTTTAGTGTCATGTAGCAGGGACAAAATACAGTTTAATGTCATGTAGGACGTATCAAGGAATTTTTGTATAGTTTAGAATCATGTAGTTAGGACGATGGGGACAATACAGTTTAATGTCATGTTGGACAAAAAGGGGGACTGCGCAGTTTAATGTCATGCAATAAGGACAAAATAACACACCATTTATGTCATGTTGGACGCATTGGGGATTTTTTCTACAGTTTAGTGTCATGTTGGACAAAAGGGCGAATAGTTTAAGGTCATATATATGGACCGTGGATGGTGCAGTTTAATGTCATGTTGGACATAAGTACAGTTTAAGGTCTTACAGGACCTTTGATGATTATGTAGTTTAACGTCTTTCCGGACGTAAGGGACTTTCAAATAGTATAGGGTTATATGCATGGACCATGGATGGTGTAGTTTAATGTCATACAGGACCATGGTGTAGTTTAAAGTCAAATAGGACTTTTTAGGGAACTTTTTCACAGTTTAACGTCGTGTGGGACGAAGTTTCAGTTTAAGGTCATACTGGACCATTGCTGTATAATTTAACGTCATATAGCAAGGACGAACTGGTGCTGCACAGTTTAGTGTCATGTTGCGGGGAAATTTTAGTGAATAGTATAAGGTCATACTAGACCAAGGAGGAGTTTAAGGCCATACTGGACCATTGCTGTATAGTTTAACATCGTATAGCAAGTACGAACCGGTGCTGCACAGTTTAGTGTCATGTTGCGGGGACATTACAGTTTAGCATCATGTAGGACGAAAGGAACTTTTATACAGTTTAGCGTCATACACTTAGGACGTCACAGTTTAACGTCTTTCTGGATGTAAGAGACTTGAAAATAGTTTAGGGTCATATACATGGACCAGGGAGGAGTTTAAGGTCATACTGGACAATTACTGTATAGTTTAATGTCATATAACAAGGACGAACTGGTGCCGCAAAGTTTAGTGTCATGTTGCGGGGATATTTTAGTGAATAGTTTAAGGTCATACTGGACCAAGGAGGAGTTTAAGGTCATACTGGACCATTGCTGTATAGTTTAACGTCATATAGCAAGGATGAGCTGGTGCCTCACAGTTTAGTGTCATGTTGCGGGGACATTTTATGAATATTTTATTGTTTATACAAAATATTTCTTCAAAAATATGGCATTAGTTGGAGTAGTAATGAGTTCTCCATCCATCGAGATTAATGAATAAGCTCCATTGGAGTAGACCCTATGTATTGAATAAGGTCCTTCCCATTTTGGCTCAAGCATGGGAGGTCTCTTTCCTGGTATCATTGGAGTTCTGAGATCTAATACCAATTCTCCCTGAATGAATGAACAAAGACGAACTTTTTTGTTAAAATCTCGTGCTATTCGATTCTGATAGATTTCCAAGTGGTGCAAACTGCACAATATTTTCTCATCTAACCATTCCAATTCATTCAATCGCATTTGGAATTGCTCATCTGTAGATAACTAATCACAAATGGCTACTCTGAGTGAGGTCAATTTAACTTCAATTGGCAAGACTACTTTTGTTCCATATACCAACGAATATGGAGTTGACCGCGTTGCATTGTGGGTGGTAGTTCGATAAGCCCATAAAGCATGAAAGAGTTTATCAGGCCATGACCTCTTATCTTTATCCACCATCTTTTGCAGTATATTTAAAAGAGTCTTGTTGAAGGCTTCTATTTGGCCATTGGCCGCCGCATGATACCGAGATGAATGGTTGGATTTAATGTTGTATTCATGATACAATTTCTTCACCTCAGAAGATCAGAAGTTGGTGCCGTTGTCCGTCAATATGGTATGAGGGACGCCAAATCTGGTAATGATGTTAGACCTTATGAAGCTAACAATGCATTTAGAACTGACTTCTTTGAGAGGTACTACCTCTTCCCATTTGGAAAAGAAATCAGTAGCAGTAAGAATGTACTTAAACTACTTGGTCGTAGCTGAAGGGTAAGGTCCCACCACTTCCATTCCCCATGTGGCAAATGGCCACGAGTATTTAGCTGTATAAAGCAACTCTAGAGGTTGATGACTGAAGTTGGCATGTACTTGGCATGAATGACACTTCTTTGTGAAATTAACACAATCTTGTATCATTGAAGGTCAAAAGTATCCAAGCCTTCGAATTTGATCAAAAAATCTATGTCCAGACTGGTGGGCACCACAGACTCCTGCATGCACTTCTTTCATGACAGCCATTGTCTCTTCACCATCAATGCATCTGAAGAGAACTCCATCAAAACCACATTTGTAAAGAATTTTCTCTAGGTGGTTTGGGCTATCATAAAGAGTTAAATTGACCACACGTCGCCGGATTTGTTCTTTCTCGGATCTATCAGGTGTAAGTGTTCCATTTTGAAGGTATTCCCTGATAGGTGACATCCATCCTGTAGTATGACCATACGGTTCAGGAATGGGACTAATTTCATTAATTTCCTCTGTTATGGCTTGTACATAAGGTGAAATTTCACGACGATGGGCAATACTGATGGTTGTCTCGTCCTGATTTGGATCTGCTAGAGCTGTGGCTATATTAGCCAGCGCATCAGCATGAGCATTTTGTGATCTTGGGACATAAGAAAATGTCAGTTCTGAAGGGAATTCTGCCATTAACTCTCTAACGTAATCATACAAAGGGATTAATTCTTCTTTTCTGATGGAATAATCCCCATTGACTTGTTTGATTACCAGGTCTGAATTACCTTTCACCATTAAGTGATTCACTTGTGATTGAAGCGCTAACTCCAAGCCTGTGATAAGAGATTGGTATTCGGATTCATTATTGGTACCACCTTCCCACAATAAAAAGGAATAAGGTAACAATGCCTTATCTGGAGAAATGAGTACAATTCCTAAACCAACTTTGTTGAATTTAGGATTTTTCATTTTCTTCCCTGTTGGACTTCTAGAAGCACCATCAAAATACATTTCCCATGTTTGAGGACTCTCTTGAATAGAGAAAGCTTCCTCATCAAGGAGTTCAATATCTGAAGACGTGTCTTCCACTGAAGGATGTTCATCCAGGAAATCAGCCAGAGCTTGGCCCTTTATTGCCTTTTGAGATACATACTGAATGTCGAACTGCTGCAAAATAACTGCACACCTTGCTAGACCTCCTGTAATCATTGGACAACTAAGGATGAATTTGAGCGGATTATTGCGAGATACCAATTGGAACTCGTGATGTTGCAGGTAGTGTCTCAGTTTCTGAACTGCAAAGATTAATGCCAGGTGGCACCTCTCAATACTTGAATACCAGGTTTCTGCTTCAAGCATAGTTCTACTGAGATAGTAGAGGCTATTTTCATTCCCAGCATCATTCTTTTGAGCAAGAAAGGCACCCAATGATCGCTCTAGAGCTGTCACATAGAGGATAAGTGGTCTTCCTTCAACAGGTGGCATGAGTACTGGTGGAATCAAGAGGTATTTCTTGAGAACATCAAATGCTTCTTGACATTCTTCAGTCCACTGGTAAGTGACTCCTTTTTTTAAATAATTTGGTAAAGGGTAATCTTTTGGCTGCCAAATTGGCGATGAAACGCCGAATATAGGCTAAGTTTCCTTGAAGTCCTCTTAATTATTTCAAATTCTGAGGAGGTGACATACCAAGGATTGACTTGGTCTTCTCAGGATCGACTTCAATACCACGATGGTGTACAACAAAGCCAAGGAATTTTCCTGAGGTTACCCCAAAAGCACATTTTAAGGGGTTCATCTTCAAATTATGTTGTCGAAGCTTGTGTAATATGACTTCCAAATCAGCCAAGTGATTATAACGTTGTTTGGATTTAACCCCCAAATCGTCTACATATCATTCAACAAACTTCCCTAAGAAAGGTTTTAAGATATGATGCATGGCACGTTGATATGTTGCACCTGCATTCTTTAAACCAAAGGGTATCAACCGGTAACAAAACACACCTTGAGGGTCTCTGAAAGCTGTAGATTCCTCATCTTCTGGGGCTATTCGGATCTGATTATATCTGGAATATCCATCCATGAAGGAAAGTACTTCATAGCCAGCCGTCGCATCAATTAAGAGTTCTGTAATCGGAACTGGGAAATCATCTTTAGGGAAATACCGATTAAGATCTCTGAAATCGATGCAAACCCTAATTTGTCCGTTCTTCTTCTTTACAGGGACAATATTAGCCAACCACCTGGGATACTGAACTTCTCTGACGAAGTTAGATTTGATCAGCTTATCCAATTCAGCTTCAATTTTGGAAGCATAAGTTGGGTGTGTTCTTCTCGTGGCTTGCTTAAATCCTCAATGTTCTTTTGGTAAACCCAAATGATGAGTAGAAACATCAGGATCAAGCCCAGGAATTTCCGTATAGTTCCAAGCAAAAATATCTTTATTTTTCTTTAGAAAAGAAATATACATCTCTTGCTCTTCAAGGGTCATGGCTGCACTAATTAAAGTGGGGCTTGGATCTTTTTCTGTACCCAAATTTATTTCTCTGAGTTCATCCACAGTGGTAGAGATACCCTCTTCAAATGCTGGAGGAGCATCTCTGAGATCTCCCTCTTCCTCTTCATCATGTGCTATTTCTTCCATTTCTACTTGCATAGTAGATGACAAAACGAAATTTTCATGATCAGAAGAGATGTCAAAATTTTCACATTTTGAAGAAGAATCTTCCATTTCTGATCCTATTGATGATAAAGGGCCTTCATTGGTAAATAAAGTGGAGATTATGGAATGAGAATTGACATCATTATTCACCTCCAATGTTGCTATAACTTCTTCTAGTCTGATTGGCTAAGTATAGACCTGTTGGATTTCAGAAGATTAAATGAAAACGTCACTACTTGTGTTTTCATCACTGTTTGGTAGGTTACCAATTTCTCCCATGTTGTCTGGCTCAATTGTCGTAATTGACATTATGGATCTTTCCATAAGATTATTTTGATTTGGGCCTATTTTGTCAATTTGACTGATAGGTAACACATAATCTATACTCACATGTGTAAATGGATTTATTGGAATCTTCTCGAAACCATATGGAGCATTAACTTTGGTAATTTCTTTTATTGTAGATTTCTCTCTTCCCTTCATGTGATAAAATTATGCCTCAATGTATTGAGACTCACATGTCTTGAATGGGGCCTTATCACCATACAATGTTTCAACTTGACCACTGAAACAGTATTTGAGACATTGATGATATGATGAAGGGATAGCCGTATGCTGATGTAGCCAGGGTCTTCCAAGAAAGATGTTGAAAGCTGAGTCTTGATCAACAATCATGAAATCCGAATTGGATACAAGATCTCCAAACTGAGTTCTGAGTGTAACTTCGCCCAGTGGTTCTTGTTCATTTTTATCATATCCTTGTAACATCATGGTAGAAGGAGATAAATTAGATTCTGTGAGGCCCAATCGATGAAGTGTACGAATGGTCATGAGGTTGACTCCTGCACCATTGTCAATGAAAACTCTTTGGATATCTACACCATTATCTTTTCCAGATAAGTACAGAGGTTTTATGTGCCCATGCACAACATCATCTTCATCTTTATCAGTAAAATATATCACTGCATGGCATTCTACAGGATTATTCTCTATGTGATAGACTTCAGCTACAGCTATTTCAGTTTCAAATTCCTGAGGACTTAACAAAGCTTCGATGAGTGCTTCTCGAAGATCTTTTGACAGATTCAAAGCATCCAAAATTGATAACTTGGCTGGTACTTGGGCCAAGTGTTTCAATATATCATACTTTTGATCAAGAGGTCTGCGTTTCCCAATAGGAATATGCGGTTTAGCAGGTACCTTGGAAGCAGATGCTTTGGAAGCTGATGCATCTTGTATTGGGATAGAAGTTGGCAACATCCTTGGTTTTGGAAGATTATACTGATTAGATCCATTTACTTTCTGAGATAAAAAAGATGGAATCTTCAATCGGTCTTCCAAAATAACTGTGCCAAGACTGAGTTGACTATTGCAGAAGAACTTGCTTGTTCTTTTTGAGCTCGCTGAAAGGCTCTACCACGAGTTTCTGCTGCATACACAGTGCTAGCAGGGGTAGAATTGGAGTACTGGCTTCGGAGAGATCCACGTCTTCCCTTGTAACCTGAACCTCTGGAAATTCCTCGGATTCCCTTATTTGATACAGGGAATTCAGGCTCATCAAAATTGAAATTATGACTAGAATACGGATCTGTTAATTGAATCATATTAACAGAACCGAATATTAACTCTTCGTCTAATAAAGACTCTACCTGACTAGCCTATTTAAGTTGTGCCGTTTAATGGGACGGTGCCCATGGCTTTGAAGTAGACGGCATAAAGTCTACTAGAGTCAAATACAATTTAGGCTTTGACACATACTCATCTTCTTCTGATTCTTTTTCCTTCTTTGAATCAAACAGTTTCTTTGAGGACTTTCCCTCTGACGAAGAGGTTTTTACCGAAATATTCATGGTAGAAGACACAATTGGTTTCTTTAACTGTGTTCGCAAAATGGCATGAGTCCAATTGATTTTCTTTCTGACCATCCAATCATCATACTTCTGTGCATTTCTGCTTTTGACTTCTTGACATTCACATTCCTCCTCTGGAACTGTAGCATTAACACATGCTACCTGAGTAGAAGAACCTTTCAACTTGACTTGTCCCAAGTCGACCATCTTTTGCAGGAGGTCTTTGAAGACAAAACACTCCTAGATGGAATGCCCCAACATTTGATGAAAGGGACAATAATTGGGACGGTCTTAATCTCCTTCTTTGTTTGGCCTCTTGGGCACTGGTAATTGAACCAAATTATTTTCCAGAGCTGAAATGAAGTAACCAGGAACTTCCTCATTTTGGAAAGAGTATGTTTTACTCTTCAAATCCTCAAATTGCTTTAGTCATTGATCTCTTTGATTAATTGGACGAAACGGCCTTTTTTTGGTGTTCAGGAGGCGGAGACCTTTGAGAAGATGAAGGTTTTGAAGTAGAAATAGGTACAGGTGCTTGTTTAAGCATAACTGTAGCAGTTTCCACTTTACCCATTCTCCTTCCTGGAGCTAATGTAATTACACGAGATTTAGCCTTAACCTGTATAAGGTACTCTTCAATCTGCTGAGCGATTAAAGTAAGGTCTCGAAACCCTCCTGTGTATTTCACAGGGATAAATGGCGTGCATAATTCATCAAGAAAATTTGCCACACAGATTGGCAATAGCTCTTCCTGAGGGAGTGCTAAACTCAGGGAATATGTTAATCCCTTCTAGCGAGCAATGAAATCAAAGACTCTTTCATTCTCCCTTTTCTTGTAGTTTGAAAGATCGAAAATTTTCGTTTTTGGCAAAGTTGAGCTAAACTGAAGAAGGAATTTTTGGCGAAGATCCTCCCATCCGATAATTGACCAGGATTGCAATCTTGTATACCAGACAAAAGCTGGTCCTTGCAATGTTCGCACGAAGTATCTGAGTTTCACTGCTTCTTGTTGCTCTGGAGTTCCCATCATAGGATCACAACAAGACACGTAATGCGTCAAATGTTGTTCAGGGTTGCCTGATCCATTGAAAGTAGGGAAAACAGGGTTTCCAAAACTGGATGGAGGAGAAATTGAATCTACCCATTCAGTATAAACTTTCTTTTTTGGTTGAACTTGCACTCGTTTCCCTTCCATAGTTTCTAACCGAGATGTTAATGACTCAATAGTAGTTACTAACTTTTGAGAAATATCAGGTTGAATTTGGTCTTGGGTTGGTGCAATTAATGGATCTTGGACAGATGTGGTGAATGGTGCTGCAACTGATGGTATCACTACCAACCGTTGTTGCGTTTGACCCATAGGATTAGACCTCTGAGGGTGTACTGATAAAGGGGGATATTCTTGATCCATCTCAGTAGCTGCAAAAAATTCCTTCGGCTGTCGGACTTCATCATTCTTAAGAAGAAGACTACTCTGAAGTAGTTCTGCATTCAACCTTCTTAATTCTTTCATTTCTTCCTCCTGTTGTGCAAACCTTTGCTCTAATTAGAGCAATTGACCTTCTCCAGAGGAAGGATATGTAACCTGATTCTTTCCCCTCCCTTTTTTGGATACTTTTTGGAGAGAAGGAAGTGGATTACCTAGGTTCTGAGTAATCCTTTGATTTCTTGTACACACACCTTCTTCATTTGTATCGGTGCGTACATTTTCTTGAACAGGACGCTCTTCATCTGAGTCCCCTGAGTGAGTATCCCCTGGTGGATTAGCAACAACGGCATTGATGACATTGATTGATGCATAATGCATCACATCCCTTCTATCAACATTTCTGTGATATTGTCTTCTTTCATGTCTTTGATGAGACATTGCCTTTTGTTGATTTAATCCTTTAGGATCTTCTTTACGAGATATACCTTGGAGGGAATATCTTGATAAATTGGCTCTTCGTTCCTCTTGGGGCTTCTTTCCCAATCGAGAAAAGACCGATATTCTCTGAGAAGGGGATTGATGATTTGAAAGAGTCCCTAGTCTCGTAAACTGGGGACATTCCTGCTGCTTCCTCTCAACTCCTCGAATCCCATTTGTTGACTCTGAGGGTTGGGTTAAAGGAGTCCCCAGTCTGGCAAGCTGGGGTGGCTCTTGACATGCTATGTCTGAGACCTTCTTAAAAGCTCTCTTGATCTTGCAAATCTTAGTTCAGAAATTAGATGGATGCATTAACCTGTATCCACTTTTATCACCTGGTTTAACAGACCATTGGATGATTTCCGAATCTTCTATCATTTGATGATGTGTTTGCTCTATACGAGAGGCTTGTGAAATATTCTCGCCTGCTTGATGTAGGAGAAATTCAACAACTTGTTCTCTATATGCTTGATTTTGAGAGGAACTAGTTGAATCCTGTTCTTGAGCACGCTTTTGATTATGAACAAAGCCCATTGACTATGGTCGGCCGTGGGCAATAACATTGAATGAGACCATTTTCGGTGGGCTTTGCTGACTAGAAAGCACTGTGAAATGTAGTGCTCCATGAACACCCAATCCTCTGATATGAACACCAGATGGAGCATTGGCAATTAACTGATACAATTTTCTTAGTGCGCCAAGGCATGAACGTTGAAGGGTTCTCTGTTGCTTTTCAGCCTTCGAATACCGAGAGACTGATAGAGATGCCAAATCAATATGACGTTGTATCCCTTCTATTATCTTAAGATGATTTTCATATTCATCATAAGATAATACCTTCTTCTCCAATTGACAAAGAGTTTTCCGTATGTTGAGACGAATATCATGGATTCCATCATCCATCAACATATTTAGAACGTCATACTGGGAGTCAGCCAAAGGCCAAAACATGACTGGTACCTCACTTTTTTCCAGTTTTTTCCTCATGTTCAGCATTTCCCCTTCATCATTAAATGAAGATTCATCTACCTGTTTTGACCAGAGTTGGTGTTTCCTTATTGGTTCATCGGATTCAACAAGATTGGCAGAGAGATCATTGATCAAACTAGAAGATGAATGACTTAGGGGTGGTTCGGAGAATGACCTACACCCTGGGCTATCTTCTGATTTAGAAAGTATTTCACTTGCTAGCGATAAAGTATCATACATGACTAGTTTCGCATTTGCAAGTGCCTCAAGATAAGTGGGCTTTCTCGGCACTACATTGTCCACTGGAGTATTTTCCAGGCAATGTGAATCACTACTGCGGATAGGACTTTCACAGTGAAATTCATCATCATGGGGAGGACCACCATAATTGGTTACAGCAAAAGATGAGATCTCTTGCTCCTTAGTATTCTAACCACACAGAGGGTTCCTGTGGCTCTCATCTGAAGACGAAACTTCAAGATTAACTGAATTTTCATGAAGCAAGCCTTCATGAGGAAGTGTCTGTTGAAGTCCTTCGGAATTAATGTTCCCGTTATTGGGAACTGAGGGAGTAGAATCTTGAATTCCAACAGATAAATGTCTGAGGGCTTCAAGAACTCCATCATCGAGCAAGGCCTTGTTACAGATTGGCCTTTGATCTCCTGACTGTGATGGGTGGATCTTTTTCTTAGATGCCTTCTTACTTTCTTTGGAAACCACTTGTTGACGAAAGTGGTTGTTCTGAGCAGGTGTATGTGCCTGATCAGGAATGATGGTCAGGTTAGGCTGACGATCTTCACTCAAATCAGGTGTATGTGTCTGACTTGGTTGTCCGTATGATATGAGAGAGTATTCCCCACAACCCTCTTGGACTGGAATAGATGTGTGTGTCTGTTCTGGAGTGAATCGTTGATGTGTCACTCCATTGCTAGGGATAGATTTATGTGTCTTTCCCTGAGATGATGTTGAAGCTGTTATGATATCCTGGCAAGCATCCAGAATATGAGCAGGAATTTTCTTCTGCTCTTTCACCATTGACAAAATATGTATGGTGACTTCAGCTGCCAGAACGGGGATATACGTCCATTATGGGCTTGGAGTAGGTGTATGTGCCTACTCCTGTCCTCCTTTTCTTATCAGTGAATCCTGACAGTACTCAAGTGTGGAGGTAGAGAGTTGAGTCTGCCTCCTGTTTGTCGTCGGAGCTTTCCGACTGACTTCTCCGTGCGCTACCAAGAGAGACTGTTGGTAGGCTTGATTGGTACTAGCAGTTGTATGTGCCTGCTGATTACACTTCGCCAAACGTGTTTGACGAGATCCATCATATGTAGTCAGGCGAGCCTACTGACTAACTGATGATGTATAAGAAGATGTATGTTCCTTCCTATAGTACTCTGCCGGAATTGCCTGGCGGGATTGGCATGATGCTTCCAGATGATTCTTCTGGACAGCGAAATTAAAACGGACAGGTGTGTGTGCCTGCTCGTTGTTTGCCACCAAGTTAGGTTGGTGGACTTCTCCGGAGATGGCAGGGATGAAAACCTACCCATTGTTAACCGGATTCCATCTTTGGTGGTTTGTCTTTCCTGCTCGGGTTCGAGGAACCAGAGTCGAATGCCTTGAGTCGGTACCCTCATCATGTTGAGGGTGCACTGCCGCATGAGTCTGGCAGCCATTGTTGATGGGAGACCTCGGGAAGGACTCCTGTCTTTTTGAATTAAGGCCCTGAGGGACCTGCTCATTCACTTCCTCAGAGTAAGGGAGTGAATGGAAATTGCATTCCGGGGATAACGACCCAAAACGGTTGGAGACGGTAGTCAGCACCGCCTACCTCTTGATCATGGTCGTTGTTGTCCGGATGACCTGTGTGATTTGTTCACTTGGAGGGCCTGTCGGGCAGCCTCCGGAGTTGGGATGGTACCGTGTTGACGGTACTCCTTAACCAGCGCATTTGATACCCAGCGTTGAAGACGCTGAGTAGGTGATGTCATCCTCAGAGTGGATGATGATCCAGTAGGAATAGCAGTAGTGGTATTTGCAGCAGCAGTATTCACAGGTGTGATTTTGAGAGCAAACATTATGGAAATACAGAAGATCTTGGAAAAGAGTGCTTGTTTGATATAACAGACGTAATTAAGATAAATTCAGCTACGTCATCATTTGGATGAGCACACATGTCAATGATTGTTTTTGTTAGCCCTCTTATTGAGTTTTGAATAGGGTCTTAACAAATAGGTAAAATATCATTTTAACTTGGTTAAGGATTCACGTCGGGTTCACCATTTTTTGTTTCCCTCAGAATTCGGGGATGACATCATGGATGGGAGATTCAAACGTTCTGATCGGTTTCTAACAGGTTTGTTCGTAGAACCGGAAACATCCAATGATTCCACATCCATTTGGACCTACTTTCCAAAGGTAGGCACTCATTATCTTGTGAACTAATGAGGCTTAGGAATTTGCATTGGTCGATAGGATGGGAGGTCGGACTCATCACACCTTTTTGAGGGGAATTATTGTCTATTTTGGGACTCTCTTTATAGATTTAAGTTATGTTCGTGAATCCTTATTACATTACCAAGTATAAAATGATCTTTCCTTCAGTTTTGACAATCAATGATTAAACATGTAAGAAATTTAGAGAATCTTTTATATGTATTTGAGGTTCTTCATCAATAGAGAATCATCTATATTTATTTAGAGATTCTTGGTCAATGGTATCCTTCAAAACATTTGTATAAAAAAATCTCTTCGTTATTATGATGACCAGGCTGGTTTTAAATCCACTCAGTAGGGCACTTGAAGTTTATTGTCATTCAGAAAGACATGAATTATTTCCGAGTTGGGATCAAACCCGTAGATGGGCTACCTATGTATCCTTTGTTTTGGAAAAGGAATCAGAACCCACGTAGTTCGAATAAGCGAGTATGATGTTTATGATTGATGGCTCAAAGCAGGATGTCATAATTAATTTTACTCTCTAAGCTCATGTGAGTCATGCTCGGTGTGAGAAACAAGAGGTATTGGTAATAAAATAGAAAATTGGGCCATGAAAGATGTAATCATAAGAAATGGTTTGGGGCTTATGTATGTATGACTGCCCAGATAAATGAAGGTTAAGATTTTCTTTAGGGAGAAAATCCAGGAATAGGGTCCATAAAGGTATATGTGCTTCATGGATATTTGAATACTCTAACTTGGGACTTATTCCTGAAAAGGAAACCCAAATTAGGAGAGGATTAATAACTGGGTTTTACTCCTGAGAAGGAATCCCAGATCAAACGTAAATTAGGACTGGTTAAAGAGAAATTAAGGGACTTGGGGCATACTCCTGAAAAGGAATCCCACAATTATGACTGGGGATTACTCCTGAAAAGGAGGCCCAGGTTAGGGATTATGACTAGGACTTACTCCTGAAAAGGAGGCCCAAAATTTATGACTGGGACTTATTCCTAAAAAGGAAGCCCAGGTTAGGGGACATGGGGTTTACTCCTGAAAAGTAAGCCCAAAATTATAACTGGGACTTATTCTTGAAAAGGAGGCCCAGGTTAAGGATTAAGGTTTGGGGCTTACTCCTGATAAGGATGCCCAAATTAGAGGATCTGGGGCTTACTCCTAAGAAGGATGCCCAAAATTATAACTGGGACTTATTCTTGAAAAGGAGACCCAGGTTAAAGGATTATGACTAGGACTTATTGCTGAAAAGGAGTCCCAGGTTAAGGATTAAAGTTTGGGTCTTACTCCTGAGAAGGATGCCCAAATTAGAGGATCTGGGGCTTACTCTTAAGAAGGATGCCCAAAATTATAACTGGGACTTATTCCTGAAAAGGAGACCCAGGTTAAGGGATTATGACTAGGACTTATTCCTGAAAAGGAGGCCCAGGTTAAGGATTTAAGGTTTGGGGATTACTCCTGAGAAGGATGCCCAAATTATAGGACTTATGACTGGGAATTATTCCTGAAAAGGAGACCCAGGTTAAGGATTATCTCATCTAAAAGGATGAGGTTTAATTAATGAACTCTCCATATTTAGTGACATAAAGATATTTAAATCACTAGGTTTTGAGAGATATTCCACAGAATTCCTTTCAGATAAGGAAGTCAAATCAAGAAATCATGCCATAAATGGCTTTGAAGAGTGTCTTGAAGACTGAATCTTGAATAGGAAAGGTGTAATGGCTTAAGAAGGGTAAAAAAGGGCAAGATGGGCACCCAAAAAAGAAGGGGCATGCAAGTCTTGGAAGGCACGCAAGTACTGCGTGGGCGCGCAAGTATTGGTCGCGCAGGTATACCTGCGCGACATGTGTGGGGTACTTGCACGATGTTCAACCAACATTTAAATACTTGAGAAACTCTTTATTAAAGCCTTTAGAATCTTCTTGAGGTTCTTCCAGAAAAGTGATGTGCAATTTCTATCGAAGGAGTAAGGCGGAGCGCAAGTGTGGCCACTTCCCTTAAGGGCTGGCCACTCAGGCGCGCAAGTGTTGATGAGTTTCAACACTTAGTCCTTCCTCCCTCTCTTTATATCTTCCATTCTAGGTAATAAATTACCTTGGAAGTGTTCTAGAATCTTTGAGAAGAGACTTGGGCGTCTGGAGCTTCAATCCGAGTTTCTGTAAAAAGATCCCCTGAATGGGGGGGCCCATAGGGTCTATTTATAGGCAGGAGAAGACCCCAGGCGGTTACCGGGCGGTTATCAATTAGGTCGTGCAAGTCACTTGCATGCCAAGGTGCGTCGCGCAGGTCCACTTGCGCGACCATGAGGAAACTTGCGCGGCCTATGAGAAAAGTTTTCCTTGTTCATCCCTTTGTCGATTTTTGATGTTTTCTTCAAAGGTCGAACCATTTTAATCTCAGATCTTCCTTTTTTCCAATCATTAGATTCTGTGATGAAAGGAGCGTCAACAGAGATATGATGTGTATTCCCCACAGGGATAATTTATGTATTATATAAAGATATTTTACTCTAATTTATTTTATCATAATTATTTATATAATATATGGGAGTAAAATCCCACATAAGTTCCCATTTTTTTGGTTTTTTGATTCTAGTATCACTAAATCCCAATGATTTTTTGATAAATCAAATCTCATTTATTTAATTTATAATACCTTTCCATAAAATTAATTATTCTAAGATTAGTTTCTTCCTCAAAAAGTTTTAAAATTCACAATTATATTTTCAGAAATGGTAAAGAAGCGTTTTTATTCAAATAGAAAAACATGATGAATTTCTCCACTTAAAATTATAACATTTTAAGAACAATTTTAATCCTTCACAATAAATATATTAGAACATCAATACATGCTATAAAATATTTTACAAATTATTGCAATTCTTTTTGACAATTAAAATAAAAGGAGATATTAATATTTATTAAAAGTAATTTTTTAAATTGAATTCTTGTTTTTAAAAGACATGTTATTGTCATGTGTTTATAGAATGTGTTATTCGATTATTTTAAAATATATTAATAGAAATATTTTCAAACCAATATAATCATATAAAATATCATTTATAAAAACATATTTTTGTTAAATCATGAATTTTTAAATCATTTGTCAATATATAAAGTTTTATAGTAAATAATGTTCTTATGGGTTTTTAAATCCATTAAATAATGGGGTATTTCATATTATGTTTCCATTTATTTATCTAAATATCATAAAAAATCTTCTATGGAAACATTCTTAATAACAATAATCTTACCACTGAATGTTTTTTACGAAACATTCAAATATCTTTTATTTGTGTCCTATAGAATGTTCTAAGAATATATTACATGAAACCACCTCTTCTCAATGGGTTGTGTATGTTATATCAAAATTATAAATATTTTCATTTACTAATAGAATATATATATATATATATATGGATGATAATTACTAAAAATGTTAGAGTCGTATATTTAATTCAAATTCATTGATTAAGGATTTATATTTCCTTAAACAATTATGGGATTCATGTATTGACTATCACTACATTATGGGAATCAAGAAGTGATGTTCGTTCCATTATGTTAGGGGAATCAACTAGTGATGCTTTCTATATTATTTTATTAGAATTGGGTAGTGATAAATGATCCACTATGTTTATGGTAATTAGGTAGTGATGTCTAATCAAATATTTGAATCTAGAAGTGATTCTTGTTCAAACATATTTTTGAAAATGGTCGATAACTCCATCTCTATTATTTTATTATTTTTATCCAATTTTTATTTATATATTTTTCTGTTATTATTCATTTACGTTAAATATCATATCATTATTACTATCATTACGCTTCATGGATCATGTTTATTGTCTCATGAATCCTCAGTTCTATTCTATGGTATATTATTTCACATTTGATATTACATGAATTTCATTCAAGGAATATAAGTAGATCTTATTATTCTATATTCTGTGTAATATGATACTTCTCCTTGGAAAAGTTTCTCATGACCCATCCCCCAGGGCCTGTGTCGTGTCTACCCCAAGCAGCCTTCTATAGAACAGGGGCGAGCAACTAGCACTGGGTATTAATCCCTAAAAAGGGAAGGCAGTTACATTAACATAGGTACACATGCCCAAAAATCAACTGCAGGATGTAAACACAAATTAAACCAAAACTCTCACGGAGAAAACTACTAAGAGTACAATAAAAACTAAAAGTACAAATTGGATAAAATACATTCCCAAAACCAAAAAATAATGTACAACTACCATGTTCTTCCTTCTTGGGATCCCACATGAAAATTAGGTGAAGGGTAGCTGCCCGTAGGCACAGAATTATGCCAATCCATCACATACCACTCTATACCACCTTCTCATGGACTCCCGAGGTCTCCATCGATGCGTTCGTCTGTCCCGTCTCACTGAGCACTACCTAGTTCTGGACAACCAATGTCTACATCAAAGCATCGATCACCTACACATGACATAACATGTGCGGGTGAAGCCTATGCAGGGGTTATTAACACCACACTCATTCAGGACCCTAAAACACAAGGTAAAGACCACAAAATAAAAGCACACTACATGATAAAAAAGCAATGGTAACTCAAACCAGGTATAACTCAATGTATGGAATGAAAGACTATTAGTCGTAACTTTAAAAACCTTTGACTACTGAGGTACTCATCCCTGATTAGTACCATGGGTATGTTGGTTCACATAGAGATGCTACCCACTATGGGTCACTTTGGTCACAAAAAAACTACTCCCCCTTATGCCATCATAGATGGTCCATAATGGGTTACTTATAGCTGGTCCACATAGGGTCGCTTATTGTTGGTTCACATAGATCCTATTGTAGCTGGTTCACATAGATCCATTTTTATCTTTTCCACACAGCTCCATTTACCATCTAGGCATGAAGGGTCACTTAGACATTCTTTTCAGTAGTCTTTAAGTCTCAACCCACCACAAGATTCCCCCATAAAGTGCGCTTTATTTTGGAAGAATCCATTCTTCAATCCATTCAACGATTTTCACCTTCTGTGAAATCAACATTGGAGAATTCTAAAAGAACTGCTTTGTTGTTTGGGTTCTAACACTAAAAGAATGCTTCAATTGGACACTAGGTCTAAATGATATTGGGGGTTTCTTAAATAGGGGTCCGTCATGTTTGGCACGGTCTGAACAGGTTGGATTGACCCAACCAAACTAGTTCAGGGGGTCCCGTATGAGCAGGCCTTATTCAGAAAACCCAACTCGACCAAGTTTGATATGGGTTAGATTAGTTTGACCATACTGTTGTGCTAGGCCTATTGAGCATTGTTGGACCTGACCGGGTTGGGTAGGGTAGGCCAAACAGGTCCAGGTCATGTGGGTCCCCTGGACCAGGTTCGTCGATCGACCCGACTAGCTCGGATCAGACCTAGAAAAACTCTTCCCCTATTTATTAAAATGCTAATGTTGTTCAGACTGAGTGTCCAATTGATAATCAATTTGCGGCATTGGAACCATCATAAAGAATAGGTTCTTTTCTGTTGGACTAAGGAGGATTTCATTGAAGTTAAAATTCGGTGAATTCCATAAAGATTGGATTCCTCCAGAATCAAGATCACTACGTGTAGGGATTCTTCTGCTGGATGACACTTAATAATACTGATGAGTTGGTCTAAATGATAATGTAATCCCGGAAGATAAGCTTCCACATGTATTCTAACTGCACGAAACTCCATTTGAATCATCTACAAGCAGCTCTGTGTGAACCAGTTATATGTGTCACTCTATGGGACATCTAAAAGCAGACCTGTGTGGACCAGGTATGATGGACTATGTTGGCCGAGGCTATGTGTGAGTTGGAAGACCCACAATGGGGAGGGGCTCTTTGTGTCCAGGCAGACCCTTCATAATCATTAGGGATGAGTACCTCAGTAGTCCAAGGTGTTCATTGTTACTATTGAAAATCTTTCATTCCATAATTTGAGTTATACATGGTGTGAGATAAAATTGCCTTGTGATCTTGATATATGATCTTGTAAAGACCCGCAATTTTCAAGGAAATTTTTTTTCTTAATTTTCTTTGGAATTTTACAAGAGCGCAGCTTCAGACGGCACCTGATTCCGAGGCCCGGTGTGCCCGGAATCAATTTCCGAAGTTTGGCTCGGGTACGTTCAGTGAACGGACGAGTGGGTTTTTCTATCTTTTGAACCGGTGCCCGGAATCGAATTCTGAGGGCACCGATGAAATCGCAGCGCCGGTATTTGCTTAGAAACGCCTCTTCCGGAGTTGTGTTTGCTCAGACGTGGTTTTTAAATTTTGGGGCTTTAAGACAGAAATAAAATAAAATTTGTGCGACAACTTTATTTTATTTCACTTAAGCTGCTTGGAAGTCACTTGGAAGCCAATTGAACTGAGTTAAAGCGGATAGGGTGCTATCCGGAAATATCCTACCCTCTTGGTAGGATATTTGTGAGGCAGGGCCCGCACGAGCCCCGCCGTTTCTTTCGCTAAGTAACGCACCCGCGAAAACCCGTCAAAGTAACTGAAAAGTCAACCGACGCGTTTTCTTTATTTCTTAACAGACCATTTAATTGGGCGGTTTATTTCGTGAATTAAATGGGCTGTTTCATTCGTTGAATTAATTCAACGAATTTAATGGGTCGTTACTTACGCGTTTTGCGTTTGTTGGCAAAATAATAAAATAGACAAACTTGTCTATTTTGGAGGATCCTCCTGTTGTGCGAGATCCTCTAAACCTCCACTCTCCCCGCGAAGAACGCGAAGAACGCGAAGAACGTGAAGAACGCGAAGAACACCGGAACCGGAATTCGACGACGCACGATCCGCGACGTCAACAAACTTTTCCGCGACCTTCTCTTTCTTCTTCTACGGCGCCTCTTCTTCCGCGGCGGACCTACGATCAGCAGTTAAAGGTGAGAATCGAATCTTCTAATTCTCCCCTTTTTATAATTTGATATCAACGGATTTAAATTAATTAAATCCGTTTGATCTTGATCCGGAGATCGTCGGCGCGACGTTTTTCCCGCGGTGCGACGAACGTCTCCTCCGCAACGACGCGACGATCCCCTCCTTCCGTGACGAGCGATTCCGCGATGACCTCACGTCCGACGACGACAAGGTAAGGGATGTTGGAATATTTTATTCCCCGTGTTTATTCTTTTAAAATAAAGAACCTGATCTCCGAACAATTTTAATTTAATTAAAATTGTTGTTGATTATTTTCTTTTCCTCCCGTTGTTTATAACTAACGCGGAGGGTGCGGATCTAACGAACAAGACCCGGAAACCCTCCGCCGATCTTTTGTTGTGCGGATTTGGCGGACAACGATGAACCGTGCGGCAAGGGAGATCCGTTGATTCCGCAGTGAAGATCGGCCCCTGGGAGGAGCAACGGCGCAGACGGGAGGCAAAACGGGCCACCGGAGCAACTCCGGCGGCCGGAGGCGGCGGCGCCCGGCGCGCCGCCGTGGAAGAGATCCGCCGCGGCTGAAGCCGCGGCGGCGGCGGCCGGTTCCACGGCCGCGTCCGCGTGACAGGCGGCCCCCCGCGGGGCCGCGTTCCACCTAAGCCGCGGGTCAAACCCGCGGCGCCCCCTTCGGCCGCTCGGCCGAAGCCGAGCCGGCCGGTCCGGTCGGCCGGGCCGCGCCCAGGCCGGACCGGACCCGGCCTAGCCGGGTCGGGCCGGGTCGGGCCGACCCGGTTCGGGTCGACCCGGTTCGGCCGACCCAGGGGTGGTTCGGGCCGGGTCGCCCCGGGCCCAGAACCCCCATTTTCGGGCCCTCTTCGGTCTTTTGCCCATATCATGGGCCTGAGACCTCTGATTGACGAACCGTCAGCGGCTACGCGATCCTTGGATCGATACGGTCGTTTCGGTATATTATACTCAAGGTTTCGGAAGACTTTGGGTTCGGCCGGTTTGGTTCGTACACGAAACCAACCGGGCCCTCGGAGCGGAAACACTCATAACTTGAGCTACGGACGTCCGATCGACGTACCGTCAGCTGTGGTAGTTTCCTCTAAGTGAGACGGAACTTTTGGCATACTCCGCCCGAGGATCGGATACAGGCGGAGTACGGTCGGGTTGGTTTTGCCCTAAAAACCAACCGGGCCCCTGGGACGAAAATGCCAATAACTCTCAGACCGGGCGTCCGATTGACGCGCCGTCTGTTGCGTTGAGATCCTGTTGTCGATACGGAACTTTTGGATACATCAACTTCGGACTACGTGTCAGTTGATGTATCAGCCTCTCGGCTCGTGGAGCGGACCCTCCTAAACGAGCTCGCTGTGTGCGGGAACCCTAGCGCTGGCTGTGGCTTCGACGACAGAGCAGAGATCCTCCGTGGACTGCGACGACGGCAGAGCAGAGATCCTCAGTGGACTGCGACGACGGCAGAGCATAGATCCTTCATGGCCTGCGGCGACGACTGTGTAGAGATCCTCAGTGGACTGCGTCGACTACTGCACTCAGCGATCCTACGTGGATCAGTGCTACAGGTTCTGTGTGAGCCCGATCCTATGTGGGTCCTTACTACCGGTTCTGTGTGAGCCACTGCCTACAGGTTCTGTGTGAGCCCGATCCTGTGTGGGTCTTTTGCGGGGGTTAGTACCTATCGATCCTTCGTGGGTCCGAAGACTTAGATGGATCAGTGATCATCTTTGACGTCATCTGAAAAAGTATACCTGGTTGAGCTGAATCTTATGTTACTCTCCTTTGTGGTTTGTGTTGAACTATCCTTTGTGGATTTACTTTTTACTCTCCTTGTGGATTTGAGTCTTGCTTTCCTGCGTGGATTGAGTTGTTCTTGAGCTCGTGAGCAGAGCTAGAATTGGGGACTTAGGTATATGTATGGGCATATACCTAAGTCGAGTCAGATGTTACTTCGTGATTGCATCTTTCTTTTGTGCTATATCCTTTGTGGATTTCGGGAGACCTTCGGGGGTCTCGGGGTCCTTACTGAGTAGCTTATACTCACCCCTGCACGGGCTATGCCCGCACCTTGTTGTGTTGGATACAGACGACGGACAGCGCTGGTCTCGGTTGGGGCGTGGAGCAGGACGGTACCTGGAGGTGGACCACTGGGCGGGACGTGCTCGGAGCGGACGTGGGACCCGAGGAGCCTGGAGGCTATCTGTACCCACCCTTCAGGTGGGATTGCCAGTGGACGACACGAGGCCGCCGTCTTTTCTTCAGTTGCTGTTCTTTACTTTTTCAGTTGTACTTTCAGTTGGGCTTGTATTCCGGCCCCCTTTACTTTTCTGCACTTGTAGTTACTTTCCGCTTGCTGACTCTGTGGTGGTTGTTACTCATAAAGGCAATGCCTTCCCTGTTTACCGGGATTTTACGCCTTGGTGCTAGTCGCCAGCCCCTGGCCTATGGAAGGCGGGCTTGGGGTAGTCACGGCACGGGCCCCGAGGTCGGGTCGTGACAAATTGGTATCAGAGGTGGTCGGTTCTACCGCAGACTCGGATCGTCTTTTCTTTCTATATGAAGCAATAGTGTTTAGTGTATTGAGTGTGGTTATCAGTTCAGGGAGCCCAGTGTTGGTGCGGCGGCCGACGTATCCGTACACCAGGACCCTGACTCCTGATTTCCGACTTAATGCATGAAAACATTGATTGCGTGTGTGTTTCAAGTTTTCTTCGTGATTACTTGTGTCAGCTCACCGGGTATACTGATCTGCTTTATGAAAGTCTCAGGTTTTCCTTGTGATTACTTGTGCCAGCTCACTAGGTATACTGTTCTGACTGTGGTGCTCTTGTTCTCCTTTTCAGGATGGCCCCGCGACGACAGCCAGCTAGGGTTCCGAGTGTAGGGCGCGACGGCAGGCCACCGAGCGACGAGGCCTCGGTGCAGGGCCCTTTGCCAGCAGTGGCACCGGCGGTAGCTTTACCTGCCAAGCCACCGATGCTGCTAGTACCAAACGCTGACAATGCACGTCGCCTCAGGGCACTGCATGAGTTTCAGAGCCAGCGACCGCCCAGGTTTCGCGGTGAGGCGGACCCCCAGGCCGCCGAGGACTGGCTAGAGGCGGTGGTATGGATCTTTAGGCTAGTGAGGACACCAGCGGATCTCATGGTGATTCTCGCGGCGATCCTCCTGCAGGCGGCGGCAGGATGATGGTGGAGCTTGATGCTCCAGGTTCACGATGAGGCATCCTTGCTCTGGACGGACTTCGAGAGCCTCTTCCGCTCTTAGTTCATCCCGGCCACCCTCCGAGCGGTGCGTATCCAGGAGCTTCTCCAGCTGCGCCAGGGCAGCATGACGGTCGCTCAGTACGCGGCGAGGTTCACTGACCTATCTCGCTACTCGACCGACATGGTACGAGACCCCTTCTTCCGGGCCCAGACCTTCAAGCAGGGCTTGCGACAGGAGATTCGGGCGTCGCTGATCTCCCTCAGCATTCCGACCCAGGCGGGAGTGCTGGAGCGAGCCCTCCTGATCAAGAGCTTCCTGGAAGAGCCTTCTTCAGCGGCGAGACCTAGCGCAGGGCAACATGTAGCTGAGTCTTCGGCAGCAGGTAGCCGACGGATGACTCTCGAGTCCAGGCAGACCAGACCCCCACGCAGACGGCCTCAGGACACTGGCTCAGCAGTGCGGGGCACACAGCGGAGTGCCAGCCTTCCGAGAGGCAGGCTGTGCTACTCCTGCGGCGGGCAGGGTCACATGGCTCGTGACTGCCCGACTCGCCGATCAGAGGAGCAGCAGTCGGTGGAGGGGCCACCCAGGCAGAGGCAGAGGGTCGACCGTGGCGGTCCGCAGGGAGGAGGCGAACGAGGCAGAGGAGCTGGCCGAGCAGCGGGTGGTGGGTGACGCTTCCAGGCTCTACCCCCACCACCACCAGGAGGGCCACCTCGACCACAGGGAGCTGGCGGGCAGGGACAGGCCCAGCTCCAGGCAGTGGAGGCCTACGACCCCGACATGCCAGAGATGATTCGAGGTACGATCTGTGTCTATTCCATCCTTGCTGCAGTACTTATAGACACAGGAGCGAGTCACTCTTTCATAGCCTCTGCCCTTGTTCGGAGCTCGGAGATTCCGACTGAGCCGTTGGCTCGATCCTTACGGCTAGAGACTCCTACGGGAGCAGACTCGACGATTACGCACTGGTGCCGGCAGTGTGAGCTTACTCTAGGAGGTGAGAGCTTCGGCTGGGATCTCCTTGTAGCGGCGTCGAGGCCTTACGACGTCATCTTGGGCATGGATTGGCTATCCACGGTTCATGCCCAGATCGACTGTTTTAGGTGCAAGGTGCGATGTGTTCGCACCGACGGGAGCAGGTTTACCTTCACCGGCGAGAAGGGAACCTTTGCAGCACAGGATGGACTTCCGCGGAGGAGAGTGCAACCCATCTCTCATCAGTTGGATAGCCTCATCCTAGGAGCAGTGGACGTGCGGAGTCCAGCTTTTCCTGCAGTGGTGGACCAGTACGTGGACGTCTTTCCCGACGACGTTCCAGGGCTACCTCCTCGTAGAGAGGTAGACTTTTACATCGACTTGTACCCCGGGACAGCCCCGATATCTACTCCAGCATATCGGATGGCCCCCGCCGAGCTTCGGGAGCTGCGGGTACAGTTGGAGTACTTGCAGAGCAAGGGGTTTATCCGACCCAGTGTTTCACCCTGGGCTTCCCCGATTTTGTTCGCCAAGAAGGCGGACGGGAGCTTGCGACTGTGTGTCGACTATCGTCGCCTGAACCAGGTGACAGTGAGGAACAAGTATCCGCTGCCACAGATTGATGACCTCTTCGATCAGCTCAAGGGAGCGCGGTGGTTCTCGAAGATAGACCTCCAGTCAGGCTATCATCAGCTCAGAGTTCGAGACGAGGACGTGCAGAAGACGGCCTTCAGGTGTCGGTATGGCCATTATGAGTTCTTGGTTATGCCGTTCGGCATAACCAATGCTCCAGCAGTGTTCATGAGCCTCATGAACAGGATCTTCCAGCCATACCTCGACCGATTTGTCGTGGTCTTCATTGACGACATTTTGGTATACTCGACGACTGAGGAGGAGCATGCCTACCACCTGCGAGTTGTGCTAGACACGCTCCGAGAGCACCAGCTTTATGGCAAGCTCTCAAAGTGCCAGTTCTGGTTACGTGAGGTCCACTTCTTGGGGCACGTCATCTCTGAGGCGGGAGTTGCAGTGGATCCCGCGAAGATCGAGGCAGTGCTAGCTTGGGAGCCACCCAGGAGCGTGACGGAGGTGCGGAGCTTCTTGGGCCTAGCCGGATACTATCGGAGATTCGTGCCAGACTTCTCCAGAGTTGTAGAACCACTCTCAGCCTTGAAGAAGAAGGGGAAACCCTTCGTGTGGTCAGACAGATGCCAGTAGAGCTTCCAGGAGCTGAGGCAGAGGTTGACCAGCGCACCTATCTTGAGGTTGCCTAAGGAGGGAGTTGGATACGTAGTTTACTGCGACGCATCAGGGACTGGACTCGGGTGCGTCCTGATGCAGGAGCGGGCCGTGATCGCCAATGGATCACGTCAGTTGAGGCCGCATGAGCAGAACTACGCCACTCATGACCTGGAGTTAGCAGCAGTGGTCTTCGCTCTGAAGACTTGGCGGCACTATCTGATGGGTGAGCGCTTCACAGTCTTTTCTGACCACCAGAGTCTCAGGTATATCTTCTCTCAGAAGGACCTGAACCTGAGACAGCGGAGATGGCTTGAGTTCCTCCAGGACTATGACTTTGAGATAGTCTATACTCCTGGGAAGGGGAACGTGGTAGCCGATGCCCTCAGCAGGAGGACGGGCATTCAGCTACTTGAGGAGGCGACGGAGCAGCTAGCCTCCTTACAGATATCCTTCGTGGATAGAGACGGAGCAGCCTTTCTTCAGTCTCTCACAGTCTCTCCTCCACTTCTACAGCGGGTCAGAGAGGCTCAGTGTGGGGACGCTGACTGTGAGACCCGGAGTGCACTGATATCCTCAGGTCAGGCGCCTGATGGTTTCTCCCTTGGAGCAGAGCACGACATCCTTTTCAGAGGACGTACCTTCGTACCAGTCGCTTTACGAGAGGAGGTGCTGAGAGAGTTTCACACTTCTCCCTTGGCGGTGCATCCCGGAGTGGCGAAGATGTACCAGGATCTCAGACGACAGCACTGGTGGCCGGGCATAAAGAAAGCTGTGGCAGAGTTCGTTTCACGATGCCTCACCTGCCAGCAGGTGAAGGCAGAGCATCAGGTACCAGCAGGCTTGGTACAGCCCTTGGAGGTCCCGGAGTGGAAGTGGGATGGCATATCTATGGACTTCGTGACTGGACTTCCACGCACTTCCAGAGGTCACGACTCCATTTGGGTGATTGTCGACCGACTCACCAAGTCGGCACACTTCTTACCCATCATAGAGCAGGGCTCAGTGGAGAGCTTGGGACGTCTTTACGTCTATGAGATCATACGGCTTCACGGTGTGCCATCGTCTATCGTCTCCGATCGAGATGCTCGTTTCAATTCCCGGCTTTGGAAGGGGTTGCAGGAGGCGTTCGGGACGCGGCTCCATCTGAGCACAGCCTTCCACCCTCAGACAGATGGTCAGACGGAGAGGACCATACAGACACTCGAGGATATGCTCCGTGCATGTGTTCTCGACTTTGGTCGCAGCTGGGAGGACCACCTACCCTTGGTGGAGTTCGCGTACAACAACAGCTACCACTCCACCATCGGGACGACACCATACGAGGTGTTGTACGGCAGACCCTGCAGATCACCGTTGTGCTGGACAGACCCTGGGGAGTCAGCACTCGTGGGACCAGAGATGGTCCGAGCCACGACAGAGAAGGTCCAGATCATCCAGGAGAGGATAAGGACAGCTCAGAGCCGGCAGAAGTCATATGCTGATAGGAGGCGGAGGCCACTAGAGTTCGAGGATGGCGACCACGTCTTTTTGCGTGTCTCACCTCAACATGGTTTACGAAGATTTGGCCGAGGCGGCAAGTTGTCTCCACGCTTCATCGGGCCTTTCCAGGTCCTCAGCAGGATAGGAGAGGTGGCTTATCGCCTGGATCTACCACCTCAGTTGCACCGGGTGCACGACGTCTTTCACGTGTCTCAGCTGAGGAGATACGTGCACGACCCGACGCACATCATCGACTTTGGGGAGCTGGACGTGGACGATGGGGCGACTTTTGCAGAGGTCCCAGTGGAGATCGAGGATCGACAGGAGCGGGTCCTACGTGGGCGGTCGATTCCTCTTGTGCGCGTCAGATGGCAGCACGGGAACCTCCAGGAGAGCACTTGGGAGCGGGAGGCTCAGATGCGTGCTCAGTACCCCCATTTGTTCCCCTAGTTTTTGATGTATCTTTACGGGGACGTAAAGCCCTGAGGTGGGAGTAATGTAAAGACCCGCAATTTTCAAGGAAATTTTTTTTCTTAATTTTATTTGGAATTTTACAAGAGCGCAGCTTCAGACGGCACCTGATTCCGAGGCTCGGTGTGCCCGGAATCAATTTCCGAAGTTTGGCTTGGGTACGTTCAGTGAACGGACGAGTGGGTTTTTCTATCTTTTGAACCGGTGCCCGGAATCGAATTCTGAGGGCACCGATGAAATCGCAGCGCCGGTATTTGCTTAGAAACGCCTCTTCCGGAGTTGCGTTTGCTCAGACGTGGTTTTTAAATATTGGGGCTTTAAGACAGAAATAAAATAAAATTTGTGCGACAACTTTATTTTATTTCACTTAAGCTGCTTGGAAGTCACTTGGAAGCCACTTGAACTGAGTTAAAGCAGATAGGGTGCTATCCGGAAATATCCTACCCTCTTGGTAGGATATTTGTGCGGCAGGGCCCGCACGAGCCCCGCCGTTTCTTTCGCTAAGTAACGCACCCGCGAAAACCCGTCAAAGTAACTGAAAAGTCAACCGACGCGTTTTCTTTATTTCTTAACAGACCATTTAATTGGGCGGTTTATTTCGTGAATTAAATGGGCTGTTTCATTCGTTGAATTAATTCAACGAATTTAATGGGTCGTTACTTACGCGTTTTGCGTTTGTTGGCAAAATAATAAAATAGACAAACTTGTCTATTTTGGAGGATCCTCCTGTTGTGCGAGATCCTCTAAACCTCCACTCTCCCCGTGAAGAACGCGAAGAACGCGAAGAACGCCGGAACCGGAATTCGACGACGCACGATCTGCGACGTCAACAAACTTTTCCGCGACCTTCTCCTTCTTCTTCTACGGCGCCTCTTCTTCCGCGGCGGACCTACGATCAGCAGTTAAAGGTGAGAATCGAATCTTCTAATTCTCCCCTTTTTATAATTCGATATCAACGGATTTAAATTAATTAAATCCATTTGATCTTGATCCGGAGATCGTCGGCGCGACGTTTTTCCCGCGGTGCGACGAACGTCTCCTCCGCAACGACGCGACGATCCCCTCCTTCCGCGACGAGCGATTCCGCGACGACCTCACGTCCGACGACGACAAGGTAAGGGATGTTGGAATATTTTATTCCCCGTGTTTATTCTTTTAAAATAAAGAACCTGATCTCCGACCAATTTTAATTTAATTAAAATTGTTGTTGATTATTTTCTTTTCCTCCCGTTGTTTATAACTAACGCGGAGGGTGCGGATCTAACGAACAAGACCCGACAACCCTCTGCCGATCTTTTGTTGTGCGGATTTGGCGGACGATGACGATCCGTGCGGCAAGGGCGATCCGTTGATTCCGCAGTGAAGATCGGCCCCTGGGAGGAGCAACGGCGCAGACGGGAGGCAAAACGGGCCACCGGAGCAACTCTGGCGGCCGGAGGCGGCGGCGCCCGGCGCGCCGCCGGGGAGGAGATCCGCCGCGGCTGAAGCCGCGGCGGCGGCGGCCGGTTCCGCGGCCGCGCGGAACCGGGGAGGGACGCGGCGGCCCGGCCGCGTCCGCGTGACAGGCGGCCCCCCGCGGGGCCGCGTTCCACCTAAGTCGCGGGTCAAACCCGCGGCGCCCCCTTCGGCCGCTCGGCCGAAGCCGAGCCGGCCGGTCCGGTCGGCCGGGCCGCGCCCAGGCCGGACCGAACCCGGCCTAGCCGGGTCGGGCTGGGTCGGGCCGACCCGGTTCGGGTCGACCCGGTTCGGCCGACCCAGGGGTGGTTCGGGCCGGGTCGCCCCGGGCCCAGAACCCCCGTTTTCGGGCCCTCTTCGGTCTTTTGCCCATATCTTGGGCCTGAGACCTCCGATTGACGAACCGTCAGCGGCTACGCGATCCTTGGATCGATACGGTCGTTTCGGTATATTATACTCAAGGTTTCGGAAGACTTTGGGTTCGGCCGGTTTGGTTCGTACACGAAACCAACCGGGCCCTCGGAGCGGAAACGCTCATAACTTGAGCTACGGACGTCCGATCGACGTACCGTCAGCTGTGGTAGTTTCCTCTAAGTGAGACGGAACTTTTGGCATACTCCGCCCGAGGATCGGATACAGGCGGAGTACGGTCGGGTTGGTTTTGCCCTAAAAACCAACCGGGCCCCTGGGACGAAAATGCCAATAACTCTCAGACCGGGCGTCCGATTGACGCGCCGTCTGTTGCGTTGAGTTCCTGTTGTTGATACGGAACTTTTGGATACATCAACTTCGGACTACGTGTCAGTTGATGTATCAGCCTCTCGGCTCGTGGAGCGGACCCTCCTAAACGAGCTCGCTGTGTGCGGGAACCCTAGCGCTGGCTGTGGCTTCGACGACAGAGCAGAGATCCTCCGTGGACTGCGACGACGGCAGAGCAGAGATCCTCAGTGGACTGCGACGACGGCAGAGCAGAGATCCTTCATGGCCTGCGGCGACGACTGTGCAGAGATCCTCAGTGGACTGCGTCGACTACTGCACTCAGCGATCCTACGTGAATCAGTGCTACAGGTTCTGTGTGAGCCCGATCCTATGTGGGTCCTTACTACCGGTTCTGTGTGAGCCACTGCCTACAGGTTCTGTGTGAGCCCGATCCTGTGTGGGTCTTTTGCGGGGGTTAGTACCTATCGATCCTTCGTGGGTCCGACGACTTAGATGGATCAGTGATCATCTTTGACGTCATCTGAAAAAGTATACCTGGTTGAGCTGAATCTTATGTTACTCTCCTTTGTGGTTTGTGTTGAACTATCCTTTGTGGATTTACTTTTTACTCCTCTTGTGGATTTGAGTCTTGCTTTCCTGCGTGGATTGAGTTGTTCTTGAGCTCGTGAGCAGAGCTAGAATTGGGGACTTAGGTATATGTATGGGCATATACCTAAGTCGAGTCAGATGTTACTTCGTGATTGCATCTTTCTTTTGTGATATATCCTTTGTGGATTTCGGGAGACCTTCGGGGGTCTCGGGGTCCTTACTGAGTATCTTATACTCACCCCTGCACGGGCTATGCCCGCACCTTGTTGTGTTGGATGCAGACGACGGACAGCGCTGATCTCGGTTGGGGCGTGGAGCAGGACGGTACCTGGAGGTGGACCACTGGGCGGGACGTGCTCGGAGCGGACGTGGGAGCCGAGGAGCCTGGAGGCTATCTGTACCCACCCTTCAGGTGGGATTGCCAGTGGACGACACGAGGCCGCCGTCTTTTCTTCAGTTGCTGTTCTTTACTTTTTCAGTTGTACTTTCAGTTGGGCTTGTATTCCGGCCCCCTTTACTTTTCTGCACTTGTAGTTACTTTCCGCTTGCTGACTCTGTGGTGGTTGTTACTCATAAAGGCAATGTCTTCCCTGTTTACCGGGATTTTACGCCTTGGTGCTAGTTGCCAGCCCCTGGCCTATGGAAGGCGGGCTTGGGGTAGTCACGGCACGGGCCCCGAGGTCGGGTCCTGACAGATCTTATTTTGTGGTTTTATTTTGTGGTCATTCCCTTGTTTTTTGGGGTCCCCACTATATTTTATGTTACCGAATCTATATAGGCTTTGCCCGCACGTGCCATGTCTCGTATAGGAGATCAGTGCTTTGATGGAGACCTTGCTGGTTTGGGACCAAGAGGTTCTCAGTATGATGTGACAAACAGACACTTCTACGGATACGTTGGTGGTTCAGAATCAGGTGGTGCTCAGTGAGACTGGATAGATGGGTGTACTTTTATGGCTACAAATTGCCACCCTTCACCAACCCTTTAGGTGGGATCTCGAGTGGATAGACCATGGATATTGTACAGTACATTTTGGTTTTGGGCTTGTATTCTATCCCCTTTTTATTTTTAGTTTTAATGGTACTCTCTATATTTGTCTCAGTGTATGTGGTGGTTTAGTTTGTGTTTACTTTACATAGTTTGAGCTTTGTGTGTGTGTATATGGTTTAAGGAAAATGACTTCCCTTTAATATTTTTACATTCCACGTGTTATGCAGATGAGAATAAATTATGGAAGGTCATTAGTGGAAACTATTATGGATCAATTATATGTAAATATTCATAAGTTTCATAATATTTTTTTCATATATAGATAGTATTCAAAGTCACTTAACCTTTGTGTTTATAAGATGTTTTTTTATTATGAGATATAGTTTTTAACATTTATGAATGATGTAAAATAATTATATTTTCATATCATTTTATTTTAGGATGGCATGAAAATATTTAATATTTATCACAAAAACTAGGATTGTGGGTCCAGAGATCATGAATTGTTATCAGATAATGATTTAGTTATTTGTAGTGATTTATTATTATTATTATATATTATGATTAGATAACATTAGTTAATACCATTTGTATATGATTGATTATAATATAAAAACATGATGTTTTGGTAATGTATATTATATATGATTCCCCATGTAATTACATCCATGTCTATATATTGTTAGGTGGATTGACTTGTTGAATAGAATCGCCAACAAGTAGTCACCCTAAAAAGGATATTTGAGAGTCAACTCAATAATTAGATTGGTGAACAATGATATTGTATAATATTTCACACCATTATAGTCACTCTAAAGTGATATTTATTTGTTAATCACATTCTGTATACATTTCATTTTAAAGGATTTATTATGTAAAATAACTTTTTTAATAAACATAAGAAACCCTCAACTAAATGAAACATAATTCAACCAAGAGTTATTTAGGTTTAAATGAATGTTGATGTATTAATTTTGAACAATAAGATATATTAGGGATTAATTTATCATTTAGTTATCATATAATAGATCTATTATGGTGTTAAATGTTTATAACTCTTGTTAATTCCTTTTTTTAATAATGGTTGAAGCTATAATTAATCACATTAACCAAGGGTGCCATGAATAATGTAGATATTGTCCCTCTTCTAAACCTAACAAGATTATATTTAGAGAGGTAAATCATTTGATTATTCCATTAAACTTATAATGAACTATGATTAATAATTAGAAAATATTTTAATTATAAAACACACCAAAGAATAGAGGGAGAAAGTCTTATGAATGTTTGAGTAACAAATATGATGGTTGAATGAATAATCAATTTTATTCATGTTATTAATATTAAATGTTGTATCCAAGGTAATGTGTCGAAGGAACATGAAAAGTTTTCATTTTTCGAATGATTTTACATTGAGGTCATAATTATTTAATATATTTGAAGAGGTTATCCAATACATTGAATTGAATTATAGGCCCAAGTACTACACCAACCATGTGTTAATGCTTCTTGATATAATTTAGTTATTATGAAAACCAATGCCCCAATAAAGGTTCTTACCAGGATTATGGGTATCAAAAACATTATAAACCATGGGGAAAGGAATAGACTATAAAATATCTAATAATTATGTGGATGATGATAATTAAGGAACTCATATCCTACACTCTAACTTTTTGATTGATTTTTTTAGATTGAAGTCTCATGTATCATGGATTCTATTTATGGTCATTAAATCACCATTCCTATGATATTATTTTTGATGAAAAATATATTGTTTTATTGTGTTCCATATATATTTTGGTGATAAAATAATTTTTCAAAATCTTATTATCCATTAAATTAATTTAATGTGATTTCTTAAAATTATTTTTATCTTAATTAGAGGAATAATTTTTTATATTAAGGAAAAAAATTCATATCAACCTATGGATATTTATCAGTTAAAGGATTCTTTTTACACCATATAAAATAAAATTATACAATTTTGGTCATGATTTAATGAAACTACAAACACATGGCTTAAATGTTTGGAGAAAAAACCATGTGAGAGATTAGTCTATTTTGAAGAAAAAATATCATTCAATATTTTGTAAGGATTATATCCATTAATAAATTTTATTTTGAGTCACCAATAAATTTTAGCTACCATTTATATTTTCATTAGAATATAAAAAATAATAATAATGGGGATTTAATTTATTTAAGATGCGAGACTATTACACCTAGATATGTTGGGATATATTTTTTCCAAAATTGATAATACGTTCAATAACTTGTTTTACAGGAAAAACCAAACTGAAATGAGGCATCATATATAAGAGGTATATTATCAATAGGATTTAATAATATAAAAAACCTATATTAATTTAAAAAAAATTAATTAAATTGAAATGTATACAATATATGATTAAGAGAACAAAATGATTGAAATTCGTATTTTTCAATATAAACATTTATTCATAATATACAATAACATTCATTAAAAAATAAATTATTAAAAAATTAATTCTATTATTATAAAATATAATTATTATTCCAAATTCAGTACATATAAAATATAATAAATTTATATTTGAATATCTCTCTTCAATAATATAATTTTGATTGAAATGTAAAAATTAATCATTTTACCATGATTTTTATTTTTATGAATTTGTTATTATATATGAAATATATAAAAATTAATTAAATATTTTAATATTTAAAAAATTCATTCAAGGGATAATATTATTGATTTAAATATTATTTTGAACATATATAACATATTTTTAATTTTATGAACTTATACAACATTGTATGGAAATTTTCGACAAGTTGTTAACATTTTCTTAGATTTAATCTTTTTAAATAAAAAATTATGTTTTTATTATTTTCATGTAAAAAATTTTAATTTTTTACTATAAATATAATTATATCAAGTAAATTTAAAACATTCAATATTTTATCAAATACATAAATTTTTATTTTAAAACAAAGTTTTCTAAAAACTATGTCCACATGTTATTTAAGAAAATTGTGAAATTATTTTTTCTAAAAAAATATTGTTTTAGATGAATTTATTTTAATATTTATAATCATTATGATATTATTAGTAAATAAGTGAAGTAGTAATTCGGGAATTAAAATTAATTATTTTGGTTAGGTACATTAGTTACCAAGAAAAAACTAAATAATGATAAATAAGTGTTTATTATGTTTAGAGGACCTATAAGATTTAAACAGCATACATTCAACTATATGGATGATATAATTACACTTAAAACCTAATAACCACTATTATTTGGTATTATATATAATTTATTCCAAAATAGTAACATACCATTATTGAATTTCAATGGGTACTTTTTGAATTAACATTCTATTCACCTGTAAAGGATGATCACCTTTACCACTTTATGATACATAAATAACCTCAAAATACATATTTAAAATATGTATTTTTTCCCTTATATGAAATTCTTCCATTTTCATAATTTTATAATATTATTTATTTTTTTAAGTCCCCAAAGTACAAGTATAAATCAAATTAAAATACCAAGTTATCGAATATGAGTATTTATTACTCATTAGTTATTCCTTCATAATATTTATTATATAATAATTTTATACACATAATAAAATAAATAAATAATTCATATTAATATAATTAAATTTAATTATATTATTCCATTAAAAATAATTTATTATTTTCTATCTACTATGAAAAATCGATTGTGTGTATATATGGACAGAAACCTCCATGAAATGACATGGTTTATTTTTTTTGGGTACCATTAATGGTTATTTAATATAATAAATTTTATAAATGAATATGTATATTAATTAAAAATTATTTTTATGAACTAGTAATTAATCATATACCTTAAATCTATTCCATTTATTGAAAAATTTACTTTTTAATCAGGATACCCTATGGACTACAACCAATATGAACAAAAAAATAAATCATCAAAACTACCATATAATAATGTATATATGAATGAATTTAGTGAAGTTAAATTATTTTTTTATTATTATAAATTGGTTATAAAATTATAATCAAATTATATAAAAACATTTCATTACTCATTAAATCATTATATTGGGCTCTCATTTGGTCTATTTTAACACCTATGTGAATAATGTTATAATTTTCATATCATTGATAAATAAGGAATATAATAGTATGATAATATTATATTATAATAAGGTATTTAATAATTTTTAACTTATTTTATAACGAGGTTATTAATATTTAATATATTCATTAATATAAAAACATTCTATAACAAGACGATCTGAAAATAGTTAACCCCAATTTCATTTTTCATGAATCATATTAATGCCTTTAACCCAGTGAAATCTATCCTAAAAATTACATAAAATTTTATTATTATATCTTTAATAATATGGTAATGAGGAAAATTGAATCAATAAGTGAGAGTTGATCCCACCACAGAAAAATTGTATTAAACAAATAATAACCAAATTTTTAACAATTGATGATTAAAATAAATTATAAATAAGTAACATAATTGAGATTTATTGTTATAAATGAAGTGTATAGTGGGTTATTTAAAATTGTATAAAAAATAGTGATTAATGTTATTAAGTTAATTGTATAGGAGGTTAATTTTTTAAAAAAACCTGATCTCAGGTAATAGGTTCTTTACCTAAAAATCGATTTCTTAATAAATATTTCATATTGTTCACCGTAATATCATTGATTTTGTTTTGTTTGTAATAAATGTATTTATTTTCCAAAATTTCAATAATTATAGAGGTTTCAATATTTTATATATATTTATTATTTAAATGAATTTTTATTGAATGGATATCAATGTTTTAGGGTATTTTCATCATGATATTTTAACATTGAGATATAATGTGCAATAGCCACTTGTTATCATTTTGTGGTGTATATATATTTATTTACCTATTATTTATTTTATCATAATTTTTTAAAAATATTAGGTATTTATAACTCTATCTTGGGATTCAATTGGAAGTGTTTTTTATCTAATATTATTAAATCCATAAGGTATTTTGATAACTGAATTCTAATTTCAATGAGTTATAATTCCTCTTCATAAAATTCAATATTATATGGTTTTATTCCTCCACTATAATATATTATATTTATCATTAACTATATATTTGATTAAAATAAAACTTTTTATTTAAATAACCATCTTTATGAATTTCACCATCATAGAAGTGTAACATCTCAATGAATAATTATCACCCTTCTCATGAAATCCGTTTTTCTTCATTATAAATTTTTTAAAATTATATTCAAATTTAGTTTAAATATTTAAAATTTAATAATGAAAATTATATATTATTATATATTTCAAAATTAAATTATTTATTTCAAAAGGATTTTTTTATTTAATTTAGTATTTTAGTCGAATATTATTCTATATACAATTTCATCTATTTTTATATATTCTCAAAGAAGGTTTGTAATTGAATTTTTTTATAAAATATTTTTCTCTAAAAAACAGGATTTTAGTTTTCAATCATTTTTAAATTTTTTAATCAAGATCTTAATTTTTATTTTTATTAATTAATTATAAATGTGTTTTCGAGACATGAAAGTTGGTATTATTCTATATTTTCTAGTGATTTATCAAATGTTCCAAACATGTAACATTTCTTTTAGGAGATTATCCTTTTTACACTTTTTATTATAATAGAGTAATTATCAATCCACTCTCTTAACGAATTATATTTAATACTTTTTGAATGTTATATAGATTTTTATCATGAATTCAACCTATATGAAATGAGTTAATTAAATGAGTTTTGATGTATGAATGTAATAATGACATATTGGGGAACATATGTATTGATAATTGTTGTTATAAATGTTGGGCTTATATATTTCCCTTTAATGATTCGGTTATGTATTTATGTATCATGATATAATTAGGTGAATAATTTCATTATGTTTACACAATAAAGTCATCGTGATTATGGTTTATCATCAACTATGTTATATGAATCAAGAAGTTATGCCTACCCCAGTATTTTATTGTAATCAGGTAGTAATGTGTGATCCAATATGTGTATTGTAATTATAATGGGATTCTTCCACTATGATAATCAAGTATTGATTCCTTATCGAACTTTTTATGGTAAATATTTACTATCTCCCACAATAATATTTGATAAATTATTCACTTTTATTAGTGCCAAGGTTTACTGTTTTGATTTATTTTCCTAGCATGCTATATCTTTATGCCTTTGATGATTCCCATGTATCATTTCTATTGCCTCATGTCGTTTCACTCATATTTCATGGTTTAAGTATTCTCTTTGGAGAGTATATGTATTATTATCCTAGATTATGAACATTTATTTTTATTTCACGTTTTTTTTATTAATTTATGTAACCACTTCTTATGTTTTCTGTCATGAATATGATCTAATAGTTGGTGACATAATGATGAATTTTCCCTTAAGAGGAATATAATATTACCAATTTCTTATTTTATTCATTCCTTGAGATGTGAAAATGAGTATAGATTATAAAAATTATAGAAGGGAGTTTATTATGGGTTTATAATGGTGAATAATATAGAGGTGTGGTATGATGAGTGTTGTATGTAGCTAGTACTCAAAGTCAACAAACATTTATATTTTTTGAATTGGGTTACTATCATCAGATATAATATTTAACTTATTGAAATGGTGTAAATGTAAATAAGTTCATCTCACATTCTATCAATATGTAATTCAAAAAATGTTTTTTAGCATCATATCCATGGTTGATAGTCTTGGGATACTCAAATACTATTATTATTATTTAGGTTATAAACTGAATTGGTATAGTTGGTTTACATTTATAATTATAATGTGTAAATAAAATATTAGAATGGAATCTCACCAGTATTGATCTATGGGAAATATATCATTGGGTTAGAATTCTCATGTTCATAGGAGATTATTCTCTCTCTAGAGAAAATGGAGTTGACTACCTTTAGAATAATACATTCTCTTATAACAAATTTGGTTTCATATGACTGAAAACCATATCATAAAATTATTTCATATCCCTTATGTATAAAATAAATTTACCATTCCAACCATAAAATATATTTGATATGTTTGACTATAATAAGATGTTATTTCTTAGTTATGTAACACAGATTATGATTTTCATAAGGATTTACAAATTAATATTTCTGAACATATTTATTTTGGTGATGGTATAAGATAAAAAAATAAATCATTAGATGAATAAAAACATTCAAAGAATATATTTTATTATAAGGTGATATATTAAAACATCTTATAAACATTTGTATTATATTCCTTCTAAAAAAACCATTTTTAATACTCTTTTCACCCCAGAAGCCATGTTTTTCAGATGGATTATGGTCATAGATAATAATGTATATTTCATGGAAAATATTTTTGACCCTATCATGATTAAGATCTCATATATATATATATATATATATATATATATAAATTTGGGATAAAATTAACTTGGAACCCATAAAATATATAATAATATAGGAATATTGTTGGGATAATCCACATGGGTTATTTGGGAAATGGAATGTATGATAAACTATTTAAACTTCATATATGATATGATTGAAATTATTTTATAACTAAATAGATATTACGTAAAAGGATCACTAAATTACTATTAAATACTCCTTTAAATTAATTTTTTACAACATTTTATATTTATAAAAATTAAAAGTTTTGATCATTTTATTCAGATCATATACTATAAAATTTATTTCTAATTAAATAAAAAACATGATAGACTTATGATTAATAAATAGTTTTAGATAAAGGTAATAATAATCATCATGAATGAATTTAGATTACTTTGGAAAAATTAAAATATACATGAAACAAATTTTCTAAAACAATATAGAAGAATTGAAAGATTTATCAAAATAGAATTAATATTTTATGAGTTATAAAAAAAATTCCTAAAAAATCACATGACAATGAAATATTCCATGATGAAAATTATAATTATATTATGCATATTAATTACTATATTAATTACAGTGAATTTATTTCCATGTATCTGATGCTTCAAAATAGATGATATCATATATGTTTTTATGATAAAATACATTATAAAATTTATTAATAAAAAACATGATTATCATGATAGATTATATGTATCTAAATTACTATTTTGATATAATATATTCTAGGAAAATTAAACATAAAATATTAATCAATGAGATTAGATACATAAAATTTTCATTAATATTATCACTACCATTCATCATTGATCTATCAATTAAATTAACTTTTCCCTCAGCATTGGGATGCCTTTGAAATCTAAATAGGATTTATAATTAGAATGGGATAAATAAAATTAAAAAATGATCATTATGTATATTAAAAATTTCTATATATAAATTTAGAGGTCAATTATTTTGTGTTTTATTAATATATAAAAGGGTATATTTTCAATTTATAATAAAAAAATTGCAGGATCTAATAATCATTATAGATATTGACATCAAAATGATGTATTAAAAAGGTGGGGGAGTGTTTCCATTATGGTTTCCATTAATGTAGGTAACATATTTACCAAAATACCTTAATTAGTGAAATCATCATGTATCAAAACTAATATCAAGTATTGATGTTATGGAAAGTATTTATTATATTTTGATGTTTATATTATACCATGTATACAATAATAAATAATCATTTATATAGATAAAAATAAAAGGTGATTGATAATTTAAAGATGACCATAAATTATAAATTCAAATTACAATGTAATGGTTTTCAATATAAATGATGTAGATGTAAAATTTTACTTCAACAATAAATGTTTTTTAGATATATGATATGTATTTTAATAATTTTATCTATTATATGATAAGAAAAATTAATCAAACATAATTTTTATATGAATGATATAAAATAATGTTTTAGTGTACAAGGATGGTTTTTTGTTTATTTATATAAAATCTTTGAAATGAATACAAGGGAAAAAATTATTTATTCAATAGAAAAGAGTTTATCTAAATTATATTCCTTATTATTAGGTAAAGACTTCCATCACCCAAAGATGGAATATTTTTGAATAATAAAATACTCATTTTCAAAATATTTATCTAAACACATATATTTCCATATGAGATATTATTTTTTATGATTAATTCATAAATTATTTTCACAATAAAGAATATTATTTTTTATAAAATAAAATTGTTCAGTTTTTATTATTATATATTAGAGATATAATAATTCCTATGATTCTTGTGGGTGCATAGTTAAACTTAGAGTTTTTGAAAATATAAAAAATAATCAATTACAAACATCCAATTTAATATAAAAGTCAATAAATCTAAATAGTGTTTATAATATATTCGAATATAAATATTATTATGTAAAATGTTATATTTAGGTTTGATACTAGTTCTCTAATAGAAATGTTTGAATGGAAAGTTTATAATTCAGATGATTAACCTAGAAACTATTATATCTATTTAAAATATTATATTATATTAACATCCTAACATTTGATGAAATTAAATAAATATGTTAAAATTATATGATCTAAGGGTTGAACAACAAGATTACTAATCCTAATATAACCATTATTTTAAAAAAAATCAATCTTCTAATTTGTTAACCTATTAAATTATTCTAATTGATGAAATTTTCAGATGGACATAGGGAGATGTGTCATGAAGAAAAAATGGGTATGATGAGTATAACAAAATATTAATAATTCTTAAAATAGAAAGCCTCTCTAGTGTTATATCAATTGGAAAATAATTAAAATGATTATTCATTATGGGGGTTTTTTATTTTTTTTAAGTGGTGTTTATGAATATGTAAAACTATTAATTTTATACAAAATCATGTCATCGATTTATAATTTATTCATGTAGTATTGAAATATTACATTAAATGAAATGGTAATTTTTCTCTCAAAGTATTACATTGATTTATCCATAAGTAATTATTATCACTGAGTATTATATAATGTGATGACATTTTAATAGGAACATGGATAGGATTATGTAAAATGATATTTATTTTAGTTATTAGGTGTGAATGAATTTTTTTATATTGAATAATATATAGCATATATTTTATTTAGTTTTATAGAGAACATCTTTTGTATAATAGGGATTCATGTTTTATATTAAATCACCTTTTCACATGGTTGATAAGAAATATATTATTATAAGATACAATATATTATACAATTCTTACAATGAACTCGAGGTTTCACTAATTAATTCATGGATTGTTATGTTTTTGAACATGTAATTGATTTAGGTATAATTATGATTATATTTATCCTCTCATGTGCCATGTATGATATTTTGGAACTCAATTGATTTATACTGGGGAAATATATCACTATAAATAGATAATAAACAAGTAATAAACTTTTCTAATTTGATTTTGGTCATGTGATGTTATTATCCATTTTCGTGAATGCAATGAATTCTTCTCTTATAGTAAGATAGTATATTTATGATTAATCCTAAATGTATGAGATTAATACATAGTACATACCTGCTTCTTTTGACAAGAACTCACAATGTATTTGAGGAAGGTGTTATATGATTATAGATATTGTATATGATTCAAATAGTGTAAACAAATTTCCATACATATGTTATATAGATATTATCCCTTATACCTTTGTAACATGATTATAACTGAGGTTTTTATGATGCTACCATTTTCATAAATTATTTGGTGAAATCAATAATTAACATTTGTTTCTAAATTCCACCAAGTATCGAGGGGTTACACAATTGGATTCTCAAAAAGTGAATAATGTATTATTAGAAAGTGTTTTTATAAACATTTTAGGGATACTATAACAGTTTTACTAGAGGATATATAAAAAAAATGATGGATTTTTACAATTTATAAAATATCTTGTAACGTATAATGAAAATGGATAACCATTTCACCGAAATTTGTTTTGAAGGATATCTATAAATTGTTTTTTATATGGTTTCATATGATATTATATACAATGTGACCTAATTTGGATACTTAGAATGTCTATGAAGATATTTTATAAGATTGAGGATGATAAAAAAATCTACTAAATCTAAACCATGAATTGATTTTATTAATTAAATTTTGTGTCTCTGTTTGTGCTTGAGTAATCCACATCATATTGGCTATTATTTTGGTGTCATTATTGGAAATTTAACGTTTAGTTTTTATGGTAAAAAATGGATCATCTTATTTATTTCATATATCTGACAACCCAGAATTCTATCATGGGAATTTATCTTCATAAAATTATATCTTATAGTATAAGTTACAAAAAAATCTCTTATATAACACAATATAAACATTATAAATGATTAATTTATAAAATAAAATAAATTTATAGAAGTGAAGGAACATATACTTCAAGAATAGTAACATGACCATTGAAATATAAGCACAAACATTATGAATAGTAATATAACCAAGATAATAGTAAACACACCTATGAATGTATGAATAAAATTATAACATCATAAAAATGTAAATAAAATATACTTATATCTTTTTTATGTAAATAAATATTTGAATGTTTAGAAAATAATTGCTAATATATTTTTATTTTGTTAAACATTATTTATAATTATATAATTATTTTAATGAATTAAATGAAATGGAATTTAAAAAACATTTATTGAAAAAAATATTATCCTTTAGATGATAATAAGATACTATTATGAAATCATAATTAAATTTTTAATGTGTCATAAAATTAGTTATAATATTCAAATAAATATTTTTCAAGTAAATAACTATTTAATTTTAAAAATGATTTTCTATTTTACAAGAAAATTATTTTTCATAAATTGGGCTCAATTTTTTAATTCTACACATCAAAAAGTGTTTGCTGGTAATTTTTTGGATATTTTTAAAATACTAGATTTTTTTGTGAATAGTGAAATGCAATATTTTACTATATAAGTTAAATACATGAATTATAGTTTCATTACATGATGTATAAAAGATTTAATAAAATAATATTGGACGGTACATATAAGTTTACTATATTTAGTAATTATAATAAAAACTATTCATTATTTTGAGCCAAAATAATAAAATAATGAATAAAATAATACAAAATAACTCCTCTCATACACTATACACACAATCTCTCACCACCTCCTATCCTTACACCTGTAATGAAATAAATATCATCCAAATTATATAAAATTATCCTCACATATCTCTCCTCCAATTCCATGTCCTTTTTCTCCAAAAATATTACAATACATTTTTCAATGGATGGTTTTGAAGGAGAAGAATTGAAGAGGTAAAATCCTCTTCCTTTTTACAATAAATGTTTTTAGGTTCTTTTCATTTATTATCTTCTCCTTATATACATATCGCAATGTGAGATTATCACTATCATGTTTATCTAGGAATTTTATTGTTTTGATGGAATAATACATCATCAAATCTCTTTCCCCTTCATTTTGTTAAAACAATGAGAACATTGTTCTTGAGGTGTCAATTCACCACCATCCTGGACATTGATTTTTCATCATATAATGAATCCTTAAATAATTTATATAAAAAAAATTTATGCTAATAATTTATTATAATATTTATTATGTAATGGATAATTTTTTATAACCACTATATAAAAATAATATTAATTAATAATACAAAACTAAAATGTTTTGATCAAAAAATAGCAAAACAAATAATCTAAATGACTATAATAAAATTTTTATAATGAATCATCATCACATGAAGAAAAAAATTATATATAAGAATATTTAATATTTATTAATTCCATTAATAAAATATAATTTCAATTATGGATAAATTTTATAATTTTACATGATTATTGAGGCATATATACAAGTGAACTAATCTTCAGAACTATATAAACAAACACTCCCAATCAATGAAATTGAATCTTATAACTCATCAAAATTTCCATAAATGGACAAAATGAAATCATAAGAAAAAACTTATCCTTGTAGAAAAGTTTCTTAATGAATTAACTAATTATTTTTATTTAGTATTGAGGATATTAATTTCAATTACAGGACACTTTTAAAAATAAGGTATGGGATTCTTTCTAAACATCTGTTAATTCCGTTTGGATGCACTATCTATCTATTTACTCGTTTTAAATATTATTTATTTTATATATTTTTTGTACATTTTTTATATATATTCCAAACTAAAGTATCCTGCTCATATCATTCTATGTTTATAGGGAAATACATGTTTTCAAAAAGTTCCCTTCACAATTCATCCCAATATGAAAACTTGATTAAATGAAACTTCTATATATCAAAACCATTTTGAAGTGTTTTCCATAATATATATAATCCAAAATTATGTTTCTAAAATAATAAATTTATCATGAAAAAATCATGTTTCATTTATGGTTTTATACAGAAAATAATGCATTTTTGTGTTAAATTATAATTATTATTTTTCTTAAATTGAACTAGAGTGTTTTTTAATGATTTCAATGAATTTGATAACATTGTTTTCACTTCTACTTCACATATCATGTCATTATTTATTCCAATGATCCCTTATTAATGTCCATGTGTGAGATAAATCAATGCTTTCGTGGACACCCTTATTATTTTATCATTTTTTTGACTTATAACATGATAACGATATCCATTACATTCCATGGGTACCCAATATGTTTTTGTTTGATTCAACAAGTTTCAACAATATTTATAAAATTTATATTTTGGTTGAACCAAAATATCTCCTCAATTCATTTCATAACATTTAGTCTCATTAGATATTATGTTGGGACATGGATTAAACCTGATTCTTTATTGGTCTTTGTCTACCATGTGGTATAGTCTTATAAAAAACCCTTGACTCGTGTTTATTTCATATTATATGTTTTTTCCACATTCCTATGATTCCATTATTGTTTTTTAGTAATTTTACATTTCTTTTATGACATCATGTTATTCTATATAACCATTGTTCTGTGTTTTATTCATATGGTTCTTCCCTTACTAGGATTTTTAGCTCATCCATTTTATTCATGTATTCCCCATGTTATCCTATGAATATGTAAGTGATATAATGAATTTGAGGAATAATATTGATTATTAAATAAAGGTTTTTTTATTTTGTTATAATTATTTTTAATTAAATATTTATTATTCCGAAGACATTATAATATAGGATTCTTGGCTTGTAATTGATGGCTATTTATGCTCAAAATTAGTTAATAATATAAGTAAAGGGATACGGTCTCTATAGATGGTACTAAAATATGGCCCATTTATTTTTTGATAGTAGTAATAGAGTACATATAATTAACCATAGGGATAATTGATTCACCAAGGCTAACCTAGATCAAATCATAGGGTGTAAAAAGATTGGATATACTTTTCATTTACATTCTTATCCATATAGGTTCAAATTTTTTATTTTATATAGTTATTAGATAAGTATTCCAGAACCAATAATTGTACATTATTTTCCTTATTTAATGGAGGGAAATATAATAACTTTTGACAACAATAAATTTGATAGGTAATGTGAAAATTTCAATAATGATATTCCAAATATTATTTGAAAAGTTACTTAAAACTTCATGATATTAATTTCTCAACTGGATCAAGTTATGAATAATATATTCAATTTTTTATAATTCCTTCATCATCGTATGAAAGAGAATGTTTCTGTAGAATAATTTATGAATAAATGGCCTCCCAAATATAGTATCTCTACTATTACTCACCTCATAAAAATTTTATTAAATCTATTGAAAATATATTTTGTATAATCTAGTGCTTAGAATAATAAAATGCTTTCCTAGCGGTATAAAATTTTGATGGGAAGCTGATCAACTATGGAATATTATCAATAACAAAATGTCTATGAGGGAAATTGATTCCATGTGTTTTAATGAATTAAAGGAAATAATATTCAATAAATATTTTCTTTTAACACTCCTTCGAAATATAGAAAGAGAGTTTCCTGTACTTAAGAAGAAAGAAGATGCGATTATCAAACCGTTTGAAGGAAATCTCACAATTATTACATGATACGAGTCTTTATTTTTCCTAAACACTGAATTCAAGGTGATATATTATTTAGATATGTAAATCCATGTATATGAAAAAAAATTGTGACTCAAGACATTGACATATATGAATTGATTTTTTGTTGTTTTCTAAAGGATGAATTGGAGATTAGAAACTCTAAGTGGAATTATTTGTACGATGTTAAAAAATAAAAAATTGAGTATAATATTGGAGGATAAATTGATATATCCAATAAAGAAAAGAAAACCAAAAATTCCATTTGGAAAATTTGGGTGAAGAAGAATCATGGAAACTATCAAAATGGAATTAGTATATGCTTCAAATATGGATAATATTGGCATATGACTATTAACTGTCAAAGGTATATAATGAATTAACAAAATTTTGAAGAGGAAATGAAGTTTTGGGTCAATAATCTGCTTTTAGTGAATTATTTCAATTTAAAGTAACTTGGTAATTATTTGAATAATTTCACTAATATAATGGTTATTGAAAGAAATATTTAAAAAATTCGAAGGCACCGTAGAAGGGAATATAATATCACTACTGTTGATGTGGAGCTCGGAAATGATGTGTCCACAGGTACACTGGTCATTCATTCATGAAAATTGAATATAAACTATTTGATTCTTTCTCTACACATAAAATAATATCTTTCATGTTTATTAGAATAATTTTAACAAGTCTTCAAAATATTGGGGTTTAGTTATCCATGTGAATATAAAATGGGGATATTATTTCATCAAAAGTTTGTATCTAATTCTTGGTCAACATTTACAAAAAAAAATTCCTATAAAATATTTTATATCCTCCTTTGCTGTAGTTTGATAGTATAATGATCATGGATTGTCTATTATTATACTAACACAACATTAATGGTCAAGGAAGTGAGATCACTCTTCACATTTTGAAGCATCTTCTAAATCATTACACATATAAGGAGAAGATGAATCTAAATCAGATTCATCATCTCATTTGTGGATTTTGGTTTCTTAAGAAGATGCAAAACTATCTATAGTTATTAGGATAAAGGATATAATCAAGATCAAAATAATGCCTGTTGTGAGGGAATACACTGATTTATTCTAAGAAGAGTTGTTTGGTCTTCCCACAAATGAAGTAGATTAGTTCTCAATTAAACTTATTCATAGATATCATACTTTATCAAATACATCATATATATTGGAAACCACTGGCATGGAATAAGTAATGAAATAGTTGTTGGATATTATGGGAAAGGTTTTTATATGCCTGAATAATTCACTGTGGGGTAAACCAGTCAACTTTTTCAAGATAAACGATGTATCAATGAGCCTCTTCGTTAATTATTTTTAGCTCCATAAAATAATGTTAAACAAAAACTATACACTTTCATTGATATATGACTTATTAGATTTGTTATGCATGGGTAGTTATTTATCTAGGGTGGACCTTCGGTTCGGATATCACCAAATAAATGTGAGGAAAAAGGTTATTCCCAAGACTGTCTTTTGAACAAGTTATGGACACCATGAGGGCATAGTGATATTCATTAGGGTAACTCATTATCCATTAATATTAATGGACATAAATAATCGGGTCGTTATAGATTACATAGACAAAAATTTGGTAGTATTTATCTAATATATTGTCATATATTTCAGAAACAAGGGGGAGTATGAGGTGAATATGAATACTATGATAAAAAAATATGAATGGAGAAACTTTATGCAATGAATAATAAATGTGTGTTCTAGATGGATTATGAATTATCCTTGGGGCATGTAATCACTTGAAATGGAATATATGATTACCCTTACAAAAAAATAAAATCGATGAGTCGCCCAAACCAACATTTCAAATAGATATATGTACCTTCCTTGGTCTAATAGGGTATTACTGAAGATTTTTCAATAACTTCCAAAAATTTTCAATCCCAGAAAACATGTTGAAATGGAAGAGAGTAAATTCTATATCAATATCAAATTTGATAAATTTGTCAATGATTTGAAAAATAATCTCTGCAATGCCCCAATACTCACACTACCTACAAGTTGGGAGCTCTTTGTGGTGTAAAATGATGCTTCAATGAAAAATTAATGTTGTATACTAAGGAAAAATGATAATGTTTTATACTAAACATAAAGGAATTTGAATATTCATGGGACGAACTATACCATATATAATATGGAGTTATCATCTGTGATCTTTTCATTGAAAATATAGAGGTATTATCTCTATAGATAGATGTTTGGGAAATACTATGATCATAAGAGACTAAAATATATATTCCCAAGGAAGGATATTAATATGTACTAGTGAAGACAATTATAACTTATCAATTATTATGACTACCCAATCCACTACCATCTTCGGTGGAAAATTATGTGGTGGATTCTCTATGTATAATTGATCGTGCATCATTATAATGGATGATAAATAAAAAGGATCCAATCCTCATAGATCTTGAAAGGATGGACACAGTAATTATTAAGGAATTAACAACATCAATCCTTTCAAAAAAAATTGATTAAGTGTCCCTTATGATGAAGACACAGGGTTCTCAATAAAATGATGTGGAAATTTATAGTAAGGTGAAATATGTAAAACACAAGAAATATACAATGTTCAATATTGATAAGGAATGAGTTTTAATATTGGGATCACAATTATATGTATCATACAATCTAGAGATAAATAATGTGTATATAAATGAAGAAGATAGCTAAAATTTACATATTCACCGACGGACCACCAAGATGTATCATGACCTCTAAGACAACTATTACGGGGATATAAAAAATGTGGTCATTTAATTTATATCCAAGAGCCATGTATTTAATAAATTGAAGTTTTAAGGTAAAAATTATAATGGTATGATTAAACCTTAAAACAAACCAAGATGTAAATGAGAAAATATCACAATGGATTTTCCATTGGACTTCTATTGTGTCCGGATGAAATAATGCTACATGGGTCATGGTGGTTCATCTTACAAAAATAGCTCAATTTAACACAATAAGATTAGAATTCTCATGAAATCATCTAACACGAATTTACATTAATGAACTATTGATGAATATTGGAGTACCACAACAATATTATCTAATCTTGATCAATGATTCACCTCCATGTTCTGTAAAGGTTTTTATCAGGCTCTAAACACTGAATAGAATGTCAGTATGACCTATCATCCTCAAACTATTGGCCAATTTGAGTAGATTATTCATAAAATAGAATAAATCCTGATAACATATTCTTTGTACATCAATGGGGGATGGGACCAATATCTGAATCTAGACAATTTCTCTTATAACAGTAGTTTCCAATAAAGAATCCAAATCAATCCTCATTAATACATTTTTGGGAAAAGAGGATTAACACTAGAGTTATGTGTATAATTCTATGAACTAAAGAAACTAGGACACTAATAAAATGGTAGAAAAGGTGAAAATAATTTAATTGCACATCAAAGGAGCGCTATGTATATAGAAGATCTATGTGAACAATCGCCAACATCCTCTGGAGTTTAATATTGTAGACATGATATTCCACTACATATATCCATAGATGAGGATTGTAAGATTGGGAAAGAATAGAAATCTAAGTCCCATGTACATTGGACCCTTTGAGATTATGGATTGTATTGGAGATGTTGCTTTTCAACTTGGAGTCCCAGTAAATAGGTATCAATTTTATGATATATTCCATGTATTTATCTTAAGGTAGTACATACCATATACCTTATATGTAATGTGTTTCGAAGTTGTGAACTATAATATGATCAGTCTTATGTGGAACAACTCATGAAAATATTGGATAGTATAGACAATGTTCTACAAAAAAACTCCACTCACCTAGTCAATGTATTAGGGAATTACCAAATGTATGAAGTGGAATAAAGGGAAACAAATGATGAAATTAAGGAGAAGTATCATTACCTATTTTACCCATAGTTTTAAAATAAAATTTCGAGGGTGAACTTTTTTTTGGGGGAAGAATGTAAAAACCCCAAATTCGATCAATGAAATTCCACTTATTATAATTTATTGTTATAAAATTTTTCACATAAAATATCACATATAATAAAATATGAACATTATAAATTTTTAATTAATTAGATAATTGGTATTTATAGAATTTTAGGAACATATACTGAAGAAACAATAACTTGAACATTAGAATAGTAACATAAACATCAGTGTAACATCCCAGGTAAATAAAGAATAAGACATATTTCATATTTATTTATATTTTTGAATTAAATATTAATTTTACTTTAAAAGGGTTGCTATGTTCGATAGCGTACCCGATACGCAACAATGGGTTTCTTTGAAATCTTACATTGCACACTAATAATATAATATTATTATTTTAAACAGTAGTCAAATCCTAGCCATTTTATTGGAAGGAATGAACAAAACTAAATACAATATGATTATACATGTTTGTTAAATGTATTTACATTTATCCAATAAAAGTTAGAGGCTTAAATGTGAATAAATCTAATTTTAAACATAATTTACATTAAAAGGCCAATTTATCGCCTTTTAATGGCGAACCCTTTTTAAATCTAGGTTTGTTGACTTTAATACATTATATATTAACAAATAAAATCCTTCTTTATAATGGGGAAATCATAATTTACTTTGTGTAAATTTTTTGATTTTTCAAACAAAGTTCATTTCTAAACAAATAGTGAAAAATATTTTTTTTCAATTCAAAGGCGCCTTTTAATCTAATTTATTTATCTGGTTAGATTATATTATTAATTGGTTTTAATGTGAAATTAAAATATATTTTTACCATTTAATCCAATGTTGGTCATGGGAAGCAATTTCACATTGAAATTGGACTTAATCAACTGTCCATCTTTTGATAGTTATTATTTCTTAAAAAGACGCTATTTGTTTTAACAATGGGAATTAATTTTTAAATTCATTAATGCCACTTTTATGTTTTGAATTTGTAAAAATGGAAATCATTTTTGAATTTGGAATATCATATATATCATAGGCTGAATTTGTGTTATTTTTCTAAAAAACTTCAATTTTTGATGAATAGTGAAACCACATAGTGGTAGTTAAAAAAACTGGCTTTTTTATTTAAATGAAATTTTACCACTTCTGTGAATTGAATTTCGAAAATCCGATATACATGGTTGTAATAGAGAAGTAAAATGTGGTTCATTAATATGAAAATATTTTTTGGTGAATAGTAACTATTGACTTTTATTTACCGCGGTTAAAGGTAAATAAGGTAATTCAAGGTTAAATGGATATTATAATAATTCAAAATTTCTTTAACACTTGTCCTAATTTTATTGGTTGAGTTAATAACGACCATGGTAATCTTTGGATAGATTTTGGGACCCCATTGATCAACTTGGGAGTGAAAATGACAATTTAGATCAATTAATTTAAAGTAAAGGCAAAATAGACATAAACAAAAATTGTTTAGTAATTAATTTTTATATGGTGTTATATAAGTCCTATTTTTGACTATAAATAGTATTTGTAAATCTAAAAATATTTCCTACATCATGGTAGTTTTTTTATAATTTTTAGACATCAAATAAATTAAATTATTTATGACACAATAATGATGCACTATTTACCTCATTAATAAATGATTTAAATAAATAAGATTATAATGATTACATTATTATCCAAAACATATCCAATTCTGATTGGATGATTTTATTTCGAATATTAGTCATCTTATCTTCGATCCTAATGATTTTTGGACATTTAGAAACCGAATATCATTATATTCTAAAATAATATTTTCACACTTTCCTAAAGAGCCCCTCCTCTCCCTTATAAAAGGAGACCACTTCTAACCAATTTATCACACCTCTCAAGCCATTTATCTCATCCAAACTCTGCCCAATTAAGCTCTAAAAATCTCTCTCCTCCTCTTATAATCCTTACCTTAGGCATAAGGCACTTAAAGAATTCTTTTGGTTAAACCCAAAGAGAGTTACCCAAATTAAAGGTAACTATTTCTCTTAAATTGTTTTCTTTTATTTTAATTCTCCACCTCCTAAACTCTTTTTATTTCTTTATTTTATAACCACAATGGTATCCTAAATATACTAGGATGTTTCTCTAATAAGGATTTTAACTACACTTACACACACCTCCATCTAATGGATGAATAACATAATGTTCTTGTGGATGGAAAACTAACGCCTCACGAAACGATGATTGTTCAATTAAATCTTACCACATCTCATGGTGGCCATTATGATGGAACTATATTTATATATGATATATATTATGTTTATGATTTCCTTATGCTTCTATTATTCCCATTTATATTATTCCTTTATGGTTTCCATAGTGGGTAAATACGATAATCTCATTTGAGGAAGTGTGGACTACCGCCCCCTCAAAGTGATTTGATTCGTTAATGCATTATGTGGGGTGTATAAAGGATGGAGTTGACGATATTATATATGATATTATAATGGAATTATAATATAACTATTTATCATTATGTTTTATTTCCATTAAAATAAGAAATATAAATGAAAGTAGTGTTCATGCATACGTACGGCTTACCATCTCCATGAACGGTGCATTTCATTTCTTACCTCTAAATGTTATGTACAATTATAAATAAATTTATATACTAGATATATATGATATATATGATATATAAATCATGAATATAATTATGGATATAATGCCCCTTTGACCACATTGACAACATGTAATTATAAGAAGTCCATTTTTGACTCAAGTACCAAATATCAACAAAATGAACATTATTAACTTAAATGATTACATAATGTTTATAAAATTGGAATTAGTGATATAAAAGGAATAATAAAATTCTAAAATATTCTTAAGAAAGTAGAAATTATCTTTAGTTTATTATTCAGGATATTAAAGAACGATCGAGTCAAGTCGGACATGAGGTAAGGGATCCCACCGCTCTCTTTCTTTTCGAGTACTCTCTTTTATGTCATTTATTTTATGCTCCATGTTCTTATGTTGAAGGATGTTATTTTATATTCACCATACTGTAATTTTTATTTTCATATGATGATATACCCTCTCTTACTGTCCTCAATTCATTTTAAGAATTTTAAGAGGCGTCGTTAGGCTGCCGAATTTTTGTAAGGGATTTCCTTATCTCACTTTTAATTTTGTGAGATTTCCATTGTTCACCACTTATTTATTGCATGTGGTGTATTGTGTACTGACTTTTGATATATTTTATCATGATTATAATTATATTCATGGTATTCTATGATTAATTTTGTGGTTATTAACTTTGGGTCATATGACTCGATTGATTACAACTTGGGAAGGGGTTTTCATCTCACTTTTTATCCCCATGAGATACTTTCTATATTTGCCACTACTTTATTTTTTGTGGTGTATGTACTTCCCATGATTGTAATCTTTGTGTAATATAATTTCATTTATGAGTATATACATCTTCATTGTATGATCCTTCTTTCATGTGTCATATGTTCTGTAAGTTACCAAATCGGTAAGGGAACCTTTTACCCTCTTTTTAAAAGACTTCTTTTTGTTATGTCTTTTAATTTACATATTCTTATTTTGAGATATGTTCTTCTATATATTTATTGATTTAAATTTTATTTCCATGTGATTAGATACCCTTTTTATCTCATAAACTCATTTTTTGAATTTTAAAGTGACGTTGTTAGGCTGTCGAATCTTTATAAAGGGACTTATTAACCCAATTTCAATTCTTTGGGTTAAACTTCTACTTGTTGATTATGTCGTGCTATAAATATGTGTGAATGAACTATGATTTTTTTACACTTAATATCCAATTATATTGGGTGTATTTATATTTGTCACACATAAATTATGTCATTGATTTATCCTTAATCTAAGGACACCGTCTTTATAAGGGATTGCGTCTCAATTTACATTCCCTTGGGACTTCATTATTGTTATGCACCAATTCACTCTTATATGGTGTATATACTGTCCTTTGACATATTATTTCATGAATCCTTTTATTATCATGATATTATAATGTTATTCATCAATTATTTGTATTAAATCATCTCTCATTTTGTTAAATACTCTTTAACTAAAATATCGTTTTAAATGTTTTAAATATTTATTCTTCTAAATATTTATCATCAATGTCCATGTTTTAAAAATGGTTTTGGGATTTATTTATATGGACATTAATGTTTTAAAATGTTAATTTATTTAAAATATTCAAAGTGGTATGGGACACTTTGATTCAAAAATCTATTTATTAAATTTTTTAAATGGTTATGAAAATGGTTTGATAAAGCATTGTTTATTTCAATATCTTGATATGATATATTTTTATTGGAATGTGGAAATGTTATCTTTAATTTATGCTTGGTTTATGTGTTATGTTATGGTTATTGGGCATTGATTACGTATATGGGTGGTTCCATGATAAACCTAGGGCAGGTGAGCCCGAGATAGCTCTCCAATGCATTGGGTAATGTGACGGAGGTAAACGTGAATGTTTCTCCTACGAGATTTTGGGAACATACTATGATGGGTATTCCAAATGTGACTCCCTATGTAGTTGTGATAGCTAAAATGTAAGTATGTTATGAATTCCATATGTTACCTGTATGATTTATGATTTCTATGTGTTATTCATAAATCTTATGATTTTGTAAGGCATGTTATGATTGAAAATTATTTGTTTCATTGATTTTTAATTATTGATGGGATAATGCTTTCTTTCCTTATTTTATAACCCTTACTGAGCTTTTTCTGATCATCCCATGTTTTTGAAAAAAACTTCACATGACATAAAGATGAATAGGGTCAAGGAATGGATCAAGGAAAAGTCATGTTGTCTAAAACATGGAACTAGACGTGTTTCTTTTCAGCAGTTTTTATTTAATGATAAAATGGATATTGAGTAGTATTGTATACATGTAATATTCTTGTTTTTATGTATTAGTTATGGCCTAATTCTCTAAAACTATAAACCTGAAAAGATCCTCAATGTGAATTATTCATTTAATTCAAAATTATGTAATGTTTTATGGCTGGGTCCTTATAGTTGGTATCAAATGTCGGTTTAGACATGTTTAGGGATTATGAGTTTTTATTAAACACCTGGTAAGTTCCATTGTCTATTATTTCAGTTAAATCCTTGTTTTGTAAATTTTTTCGATCAATGAAAGTCAGTTACAAATGGTAGGAGGAGGATCTAAAATGAAATTTCTAACTCTTCATGATGACATGCTTGCAATAATTATTACAAAGTCTTGTTCAGATGATTGTGAAACTTTTTCTAGCATACAACTCACTTGAAAGTAGTTGTTTGAGATATCAAAAACCTCCACTATACCTCATCATCATCGTGGATCATGGGTTTTATTTAGAAAAATCATATTTTCACAATATTCTCATATTTTCATGTAAGGTAAATATTATCAAGGCATTTTCAAATATTTTACATTATCACAAGATTTTGAAGCATATTAGGATTTTAAAAGAGGTACTGAAGAAGGAGACCCTTGAGAAACCTATTTATACTTGATTTTAAAATATAGTCTCTCAGAACAAACTTATTATATTTTAAAAGGACCGTTAATTTAAAGATTAAACTCAAATTAGGTTCAACTGTTTTATAGAAATCATGTTTAATCAGATGTTTTGAAATTATACATCATACATGATTATTTTCCAAAACTGTTTTTCTGTGAACACCCATATGACCCATATTGTACAAGGTGTATTTGGATGGAGGAAGAAAATGATTTTTGAAGGATCTCTAAATCATTGTAGTAATGCATGGACCGTCTACCTACGTGAACAAGATGACTATGAAACCAAATGGACACCATGATCAAGGTATGATGTTCTTCATTTTGGGGATTGTTTTATTTTATCATTTGGTGGTGAAATATAACTTCATGAATTAAGATGTTGAGATCACAATTAATTTGGTTGAAAATGAGAGGTATAAGGAAACCATTGAGGTTAAAACATGATAGGGTTATTTTTGAGTTTTATAAAAAGGACAACCCGTAGGATGGGTGACTACCCATCACATCCGGAAAGGCTGCAGTAATCGAACCCACAACCGAAAGGCAATAAGGGGGCATTGCCTACCACTAGCCTACTTGAAGTCCCTGGTTATTATGACTTATTATTTTTAGTAAAATGTTTTTATGGAACAAGAATAAGTTGATTTTTGAAAATTATGTTTTATCAAATGGATATACTTAGTATTGAAAAATGATTTAGTGATTAAGTGATAAAAGGTTGTTGTGGAAGACGTTCACTCTTTTTAGGAAACACTATATGCCTTTGGAAGATAGAATACTACGGGATTTCAATTTTGGAATAATGGTTAAAATTATAGTTTGGAAGAATCTATGTTTTTATTATGGAAACATGGTGATTTGATTTATTTATGAAAATGATTAACTTATCATGGAGAATATTTTATTAGGTTAATTACTTTTCAATATGAGACTTTATGAGTAACTGGTGTTACTTAGAGATAAGTTTTAAGATGTATCTTGGAAGTCTATATAATTAAATTCTTATGAGATTTGGGTTACAATAAAAGTATGGACTAATTTTGAAGAATTTTAGGGACAATTGTTTATTGAAGGGTCTTTGTTGAACTTGGGTTTTGGTTAGACAAATTTTGGAGATTAAGAGTAGTTTTTAATTATATAAAAGTTTATCTTTTGGGGGGATTATCTAATCTTATACAAAAAGTTTTGGTTTTAGTTAATATATAAAAACATGGGAAATATATAGTTCATATTTTTTGGATTATGTGATTCTCTCAATGTTGATTATAGCGCTCTTAATGTGAAAAAAAATTCATCCTGAATATTCATCGTTTGGAGAAAATATGAGTTTGTGTTAGAAATATAGAAAAATATGAATGCCTACATGAAAAGTAAGTATATTTCCTTATGATTTTGGTTAGGCTCATTAATAAATTCCTCAAAAAAAGTAACTTTAAACAAAAACCTTGTTCGTTAATTTTCCAACTGGGGAATCAAAGACTATTTAACCCATCACAAGTTTGTGATTTTTTAGTGGTTAACATTCTCCTAAACATGTTTCCTTACACTCTCCATCAGAACTTGACCCTTTATTTTCTCTTCCATATCCATGATTTCATGGAATCTTAGTATGGGTTAACTTGGGTGACCTTTGTGCTTCTCTTTCTTTTAAAGTGATAGTTTTACTGACTCTTTTTCTGATGTGAGACTTTCAATGAAGATTTCGAGCCCCTTTTTTTAAATTTCGAGGACGCAATTCCCAAAATGGGGGAAGGATATAACATCCCAGGTAAATAAAGAATAATACATATTTCATATTTATTTATATTTTTGAATTAAATATTAATTTTACTTTAAAAGGGTTGCTATTTTTGATAGCGTACCAGATACGCAACACTGAGTTTCATTGAAATCTTACGTTGCACACTAATAATATAATATTATTATTTTAAACGGTATTCAAATACTATCCATTATATTGGATGTAATGAACAAAACTAAATAAAATTATATTATACATGTTTGTTAAATATATTTACATTTATCCAATAAATGTTAGAGGCTTAAAATGTGAATAAATCTAATTTTAAGCATAATTTACATTAAAAGGATGATTTATCGCCTTTTAATGGAGAACCCTTTTTAAATCTAGTTTTGGTCACTTTAATACATTCTATATGACCAAATAAAGTCATTATTTAGAATGGGGACATAAAAATTTACTTTGTATAAACTTTTGTAATTTTTCCGACAAAGTTCATTTTTAAATGAATAGTGAAAAATATTGTATTATAATTCAAAAGTGACTTTTAATATACTTTATTTAAATGGTTAGATTATCTTATTAATTGGTTTTAAAGTTCAATTAAAATATATTTTTTACCATTTAATCCAATGTTGGTCATTGGAAGCAATTTCACTTTGAAATTTGACTTAATCCACTGTCCATCTTTTGATAGTTATTGTTTCTTAAAAACAAGCTATTTGTTTTAAGAAGAGGAATTAATTTTTAAATTAATTAATTCCACTTTTATTTTTTTAATTTGGAAAAATGGAAATAGTTTTTGATTTTGGAATATCATATATATCTTAGGCAGAATTTTTGGTATTTTTCTGAAAAAGTTCAATTATTGATGAATAGTGAAACCACTTAGTGGTAGTTAAAAAATTGACTTTTTATTTAAATGAAATTTTACCACTTATGTGAATTGAATTTAAAAATTCCTACATACATGGTTGTTATAAAGAAGAAAAATGTGGCTCATTAGGATAAAAATAATTTTTGGTGAATAGTAACTGTTGACTTTTATTTACCGCGGTTAAAGGTAAATAAGGTAATTCAAGGTTAATATAATATTATAATAATTCAAAATTTCCTTAAAACCTGTCTTAACCTTATTGGTTGAGTCATTAACGACCATGGTCATATTGGGGTCTTTTTGGGGACCCCATTGATCCACTTCAGAATGAAAATGACCATTTAGATCAATTAATTTAAAGTAAAGGCAAAATAGACATAAACAAAAAAAATTAAGTAATTAATTTTTATATGGTGTTATATAAGTTCTATTTTCGACTATAAATATTATTTGTAAATATAAACATATTTCCTATATCATGGTAGTTTTTTTATAATTTTTAGACATCATATAAATTAAATTATTTATGACACAATAATGATGCAGTATTTACATCATTAATAAAAGATTTAAATGAATAAGATTATAATGATTACATTATTATCCAAAACATGTCCAATTCTGATTGGATAATTTTATTTCGAATATGAGTCATCTTAGCTTCAACATTAATGATTGTTGGACTATTATAAACTGAATATCATTATATTATAAAATAATATTTTCACACTTTCCTAAAGAGCCCCTCCTCTCCCTTATATAAGGAGACCACTTATAACCAATTCCTCACACCTCTCAAGCCATTTGGATCGTCCAACCTCTGCCCAATTAAGCTCTCAGCATCCCTATCCTCCTCTTACAATCCTTACATTATGAATAAGGCACTTCAAGAAGTCCTTTGGTTCAAGCCAAAGGGAGTTACCCAAATTAAAGGTCACAGTTTCTCTTAAATTGTTTTCTTTTATTTTACTTCTCCAACTCCTAAGATCTTCTTATTTCTTTATTTTGTAATAACACTGATATCCTAAATATACTAGGATATTTTTATAAGAAGTATTATAACTACACTTACACACACCTCCATCTAATGGATGAAGAACATAATGTTTCTGTTGATGGAAAATTAATGCCTCACGAAACGATGATTGTTCAATTACATATTACCGCCTCTCATGGTGGAAATTATGATGGAACTGTATTTATATATGATATATATTATTTATATGATTTCCTTATTCTTCTGTACTTCCTATTTATATTATGCCTTTATGGTTTCCATAGTGTATAAATACGATAATCTCATTTGAGGATGTGCGAACTACCGCCCCTCAAAGTGATTTGATTCATTAATGCCTTATGTGGGATGTATAAAGGATGGAGTTAACGAAATTATATATGATATTATACTGGAATTATAATATACCTTTGTATAATTATTTTTTATTTCCATTAAAATAAGAAATAAAAATGAAAGTAGCGTTCATGCGTACGTACGGTTTATCGTCTCCCTGAACGGTGCATTTCATTTCTTACCTCTAAATGTTATGTACTATTATAAATACATGTTTATACAGGATATATATGATATATATGATATATACGATATATAAATCATGAATAGCATTATGGATATAATGAACTTTTGACCACATGAACAACATGTAATTATAAGAAGTCCATTTTTGACTAAAGTACCAAATATCGACAAAACAAACATTATTAACTTAAATGATTACATAATGTTTATAACATGGTAATAAGTAATATAAAAGGAATAATAAACTTGAAAAAGGTTCTTAAGAAATTATAAATTAACTTTAGAATATTATTCAGGTGATTAAAGAACGATCGAGTCAAGTCGGACACGAGGTAAGGGATCCTACCGCTCTATTTCTTTTCAAGTACTCTCTTTTAGGTCATTTATTTTATGCTCCATGTTCTTATTTTGGAGGATGTTATTTTATATTCACCGTAATTTAATTTATATTTTCATATTATGATAGACCCTCTCTTACTCTCCTAAATTCAGTTTAAGAATTTTTAAGAGGCGTCGTTAAGCTGCCTAAATTTTGTAAGGGATTTTCATATCTCAATTTTAATTCCGTGAGATTTCCATTGTTTGACACTTATTTATTGAATGTGGTGTATTATGTACTGAATTTTGATATATATTATCATGACTATAATTATATTAATGGTATTCTGTGATTCATTTGGTGGTTATTAACTTTGGGTCATACGACTCGATTGATTACAATGTGGTAAGGGGTTTTCATCTCACTTTTTATCCCCATGAGATACATGCTATATTGTCCACTACTTTATTTTGTGTGGTGAATGTACTGCCCCTGATTGTACACTTTGTGTAATATAATTTCCATTATGAGTATATACATCTTCATTGTATGATCCTTCTTTCATGTGGCATATGTTTTGTAAGTTACCAAATCGGTAAGGGAACCTTTCACCCTCCTCTTTTTAAAAGACTTATTTTTGTTATGTCTTTTAATATACATCTTCTTATTTTGTGATATGTTCTTCTATATCCTTATTTATTTAAATTTTATTTCAATGTGATGAGATACCCTTTTTATCTCATAAACTCATTTTATGAATTTTAATGTGATGCCGTTAGGCTGTCAAATTTTTGTAAAGGGACTTCTTAACCCAATTTCAATTATTTGGGTTAAACTTATACTTGTTGATTATGTCGTGCTATAAATATGTGTGAATGACATCTGATTGTTTTACACTTAATATTCACTTATATTGGGTGTATTTATATTTTTCACACATAAATTGTGTCATTGATTTATCCTTAATCTAAGTATACCGTCTTTATAAGGGATTGCGTCTCAATTTACATTCCATTGAGACTTCATTATTTTTATGCACAAATTCACTCTTATATGGTCTATATACTGTACTTTGGCATATTATATCATGAATCCTTTTATTCTCATGATATTATAAATTTATTCCTCAATTATTTGTATTCAAGAGTCTCTCATTTTGTTAAAAACTCTATAACTAAAATATTGTTTTAAATGATTTAAAGATTTATTCTTCTAAATATTTTTCATCAATGTCCATCTTTTCAAAATGGTATTTGGATTTATTTATATGGACATTAATTTTTTAAAATGTTAATTTCTTTAAACTCTTCAAAGTGGTATGGGAAACTTTGATTCAAATATCTATTTATTAAATGTTTTAAATGGTTAAGAAAATGGTTTGATAAAGCATTTTTTATTTCAATATCTTGATATGATATATTGTGATTGGAATGTGGAAATGTTATATTTCCTTTATGATTGTTTTATGTTTTATGTTATGGTTATTGGGCATTGTTTACGTATACGGGTGGTTCCGTGATAAACCTAGGGTGGGTGAGCCCGAGATAGCTCTCCAATGCATTGGGTAATGTGATGGAGGTAAACGTGAATGTTTATCCTAAGAGATTTAGGGAATATACTGTGATGGGTATTCCAAATTTGACTACCTATGTAGCTGTGATAGCTACAATGTATGTATGTTATGAATTCCATAAGTTACCTTTATGATTTATGATTTCTATGTGATATTCATAAATCTTCTGATTTTGTACGTTATGTTATGATTGAAAAGTATTGGTTTCATTGATTTGTAATTATTGATGGGATAATGTTTTCTTACCTTATTTTATAACCCTTACTGAGCTTTTTATGCTCATCCCATGTTTTTGAAAAAATTTCACTGGACTTAAAGATGAATATGGTCAAGGAATGGATCATGGAAAAGTCATGTTGTCTAAAACATGGAACTAGACATGTTTCTTTTCTACAGTTTCGTTTTTATGATAAAATGTATACTGAGTAGTATTGTCTACATGTAATATTCATGTTTTTATGTATTATGTATGTCCTAATTCTCTAAAACTCTAAACCTAAAAAGACCCTCAATGTGAATTATTCGTTTAATTCAAGATTCTGTAATGTTTTAACATCGGGTCCTTATAATCAAAATTACTAATATGAACAGTAAAAAAAGTATCCCTATCTATGAATGTAAAATTAAATTTTAACATCTTATAAATGAAACTTCTTTTCATTAAATCATTATTTATGTAAATAAATATTTTAAAATATTAAAAATAATTGATGGTATTTTTGTCATTTAGAAATATTTAATTACAATATTGTAGTTAATATACATATTTCATATAAAATTAATTAGCATGAAATTTATTCATAAATTATTATGATTTTTTCTATTTTTTATGACATATTCAAATGGGACCTTAATTAATTTATCAAGGTGTCATAAAATAGCTTATTATTTTAAAATCAGTAATTTTCGAGTAAAATATGATTTTATTTAATATTTTTACCATATTTAAAAAGACTATTTTCATAAAATAAAGTCCTTTTTTGAATTCTATATAATGAAAAAGGTCCTGGGTTAATTTTTTGGGATTTTTTTAGAATTGTTTATTTTTTGTTTCATAGTGTAATATGATAAATTTCTTGATAAGAGAAATACCAGAATTCTTATGTCATTATCTAACGTATGGCTGGTGTAGTCCCATAATATAAAAATATACATCTCATTTTAATGTATTTATTCATGGGAATCAAAACCAATAATAATCATCAACTGAAATAATAATCAAATGAATAATATTACCAAAAAATCACACATATCCCCTACTATAAATAAAACCACTCACCACTTCTTCACCTAAAACTACTATATACTAGAATCTCATCCAAATTATGCCCAATTTTTATCTCATTTCTTGACCCCACATCTTGGAGAGTTTGGTATAAAAAAATGAACGAATTTTTTTACAATAAGGATAGTTTCAAGGAGATAAGTTCAAAAGAAAAAATCCTCTACTATTTTAATTAAATTTTTTAATATTATTTTCTATTATAATAATTTTCTCTCCTACCTATCCCAATGTGACATGATAAATCCATTATATTTTATATATTTTAATGTTATTGTTTTTATGGAATATTACATCATTTGATATATTCCCTAATCAATTTTTACTAAAAATGAAAATATGATTTGTGATGTGCTAATTCGCCACATTCGTAGATAATGATTTTTAATTTTCTAGATTCTCTTTAAAATATGGCTGTAAAACAATTTTTCTAGTTTTAGAAAGTTATAAAATATGTTTTATAGCATATATAATTTTTTAGAACCAGTATATATACATATTATTAATTAATTAAGAAAAAATAGCATGTGATAATCAAAATACTCCAAAAATAATCCAAATAACAATCATTAATGTAGTATCTAATGAATAATCCTAACTCATGGAAATATTATATATAAAATAAATTATTATTCTAGGATTAAATTAATATAATATAATTTTAATTTTGGAAAACACTTCAAATTTTTAATGGTCTTCTATAACGTATAGTAGTGAACTAATCCAAAAAACTATGGAAACAAACATTCTCGAACAATGAAATAAAATCATTTAACACATCAAAAGGGATATAACTGGACATAATAAAATCATAATAAATAAAATAAATGTATAAATGTTATAAATTAATTCATTAATAGGTAAAATTTGACTATACAGGATATCAATTTCACGTGAAGAACACTTTCTAACATAATGTTAGGGATTATTTCCGAACCTACGTTATTTCACCCATGATATGATTTCTCTCTCTTCACCCAATGGTAATTAATATTATTTTTAATAATTTATTATAAATTATGTATATATATTCTGAACTCGTGTATTGAAATCATATCATCCTTCTTTAATGGGGAAATACATGTTTTTAAAATGTTCTTTTCTCAATTCTTCCCAACTAGCAAGCCCAATTAAATGGTACTTCCTGATTTATTACCCATTTTCAAGTTCATAGTGTAATAGTTTTAAGAAATAATTATTTAAAAAAAACACACATTATATCATGAAAAATATATCATGGTTACATTATATTTTTTACAAACAATTATGAATTTTCTTTTTTAAATAATCAACAATATTTTCTTTCAACCCCACTAAAGTGTTTTATTTCAAACTTATCTTAAAAAAATTAAATGATTTCAAAAATCTATATATCACATATCATTTGTTATTATTATATCACTTAATAATGTATATTTATTATTTAAATCAATTCTTTCATGGGCGGAATTATGATTTGATCATTGGTTCTTCCTTATGAATAGATTATGATACCCATCTAATTACAAAAGTCCCCATTATGTTTATATTGTATTCATCAAATGGAAAACATATTCCTTTACATGTTAGGAAGAGTGTTCCAAGATATACCACTAATTAATCGGATAATGTATAGTATCATGATATATTTTTTTGGGATATGGTGTTAACTTGATTCCTTTATGGGACTTTTTACGTAATGGGATATAGTCTTAGTTGTTGGCCTTGACTCGTGTTTTTGTCATATTATAAGTAGTTGACCTATTTTTATGATTTCATTATTATATTTTATTTCATATTCCATGCATTTATGTTATTATGTAATTCCCTCTTACCCATGTTCAATATTTAATTACAATTCTTATTGCATTATTTGGCTTTTTATATCCTTCCTTTTTTACATGTTTTCCCTAGGTTATTCTATGAAGATGTATGGGATCAAAAGAATTTTGGGGATCATATCAAAGAATAATTGAAGTTGTTTTTAAATTAGTTTGATGATGTTTAGTTATGTAACTAATCTACCAAATACAATAGACTTTATGATTCTTATCTTGTAATTGATGGGTTTTTATACATAAAATCATGTAATAATATGTGTTATATTCATGGGAACCTATAATATAACCAATTATATATCAGTTTTATCTTTATTTAAAAATTATTTATAGAGTTTATATGATAATTTATAAATCATATTATGAATTAAAAATTATTTTTTTTATTGGATGAATTTTATAAATGTTTTTAAATGGATTAATAAAAATAAAATTTATATAATTCTTTGAGAAATTGAATATTGAATGACTATATAACATTCAATGATATAGAGTATTCAAGTAATAACTTTTAAAATTATACAAGTAATATAATAAAAATAGATAGTTTAAATAATTTATTTTACTAAAAAAATCCTTAAACCCAATCACTTATTTCTCTATTTCCATATAATTATGGTTTGATCAGACCATTGGGAAGAGGTAATCCATTTAAAGCAATAAGAAATTCACAATATCCTATTCTGAACCCTTAGAGGGGGTGTCGCTACCCATCCTCGGGGTCCGTGCCAAGACTACCCCAAGCCCGCCTTCTATAGGCCAGGGGCTCGCAACTAGTACCAAAGGCGTAAATCCCTATACTGGGAAGGCAGTGCCTTTATAACATTAATCAAACACTATAGAGTATTAAAATGAAGTATGCACTAAATAATACTGTATAAAAAAGTAAGTGCTGAAAGGAAAGGGGCCAGAAATACAAGCCCAACAGTAAGTACATACAACTAAAATTCTAGTACAACTACAGTGCAGAAAAATAGCTACCACTAAGTCATCCTCTAGGAATCCCACCTGAAGGGTTGGTACAGAAGGCCTCCTCATCACCTCAAAGACCATCTGTCCTCTTTGTGAATGTCCCGCCAAGTGGTTCACCTCCGGGTACCATCCAGCTCTACAAGTCTCTACCTCGATCAGTGTTGTCTGTCATCTCTATCCAACACAATGTAGTGTTGGCATAGCTCGTGCATGATTGAGTATACGATACTCAGTAGGGACCCGGAGAACCACGAAGGACTCCCAGAATCCACGAAGGATAAACCACAGAAGAACGATACGATCACGAAGTATCAACCAACTCTACTTCGGTATATGGCCATACATATACCTAAGTTTTCAATCACAGTTTGGCTCCAACTCTTGAGCCCAAGCACAACCCAGTCCACACATGAAATTAAGTCAATCACATCGATTATAGTGATTGAAAGTCAAGACTCATCTCACATAGGTATACATCTTTCGTATAGTGATAGATATGATCAGATGTAGTCACCGATTCATCTAAGTTGTCGTACCCACAAAGGATACTAGACCAGCTAAGCTATCGGACCCACATAGGATACAAGACCAGCTACTCTGTCAGACCCACTCAGGATACAAGAACAAAATTCAAAACTATTGGACCCACATAGGATACAAGAATAGTAGTAATCGTTGTTAAACCCATGGAGGATTCCAGTATAGTAGTCTTCGTCGTCGAACCAACGGAGGATTCCAGTACGGTATTCGTCGTAGTCGCAGCCAGTTCTAGGGTTCCCACACTCCGCACGCTCGACTCCAGGAGGGTCCGCTCCTTGAGAAAATGGGGGATGATACATCAACTATCACAAAGTCCAGATTTGATGTATCCTGAAGTACTATCTCATCAAAATTAACCCAATGCGATAGACGACGCGTCAATCGGACGCCCGGTCTGAGAGTTATTGGTTTTTCCGTTCCAGGGGCCCGGTTGGAATTATGCCAGTTCCAAACCCGGACGTTTTCCAAATTTGTCCAAAACTCACATAAATAATCGCAAAAGGACCACCTCGTCGCAAGGGTCCTAATGCCACAGATGACGCGTCGTTCGGACACGCGGTCTTGAAGATATCCACGTTTAACTGAAATGGGCCCAGCCAGTCAAGCCTAGTGGGCTGGGGGGCCGGACCGTTCTAGATCGACATGTCCGACCTGGCAGGGGGGACGGCCTGACCCCGTGTAGTGCGGCCTGGCCTGGTGGGGCGCAGCTCGACCTGGTGGTGCGCGGTCCGGCCCGACGGAGCGCAGCCGGGCTCGGCGGAGCGCGGCCCGGCCCGGTGGGGCGCGGCCCGGACAGGGGGGGCATGGCCCGGCCCGCTGTTGGCCACGGCTCGGCCAGCTGGCCAAGCAGATCTGGGGGGTGTGGCCCCCCGTTTTTCTGAAATGGCGGCCCTGAGCGGCGCCGCCCCTACTGTACGGCCGGCCGAAGCCGGCTGGTCTTCTCCGGTGCGAGCAGCCCGCACAGGAGGGCCGCTTTTCTCCCTCACGGCACCTTCGGGTGTGGCGGCCTTCTCCATCTCAGTCGGCAGGCGTTCGACCGGTTTTCCCTCCGAAGCAGTGTAACACCCCAAGCTTCCACAGTACGCTTCCCTTTCAATAATACAATAGCATGTGTTGTACACAACTTTGAGTTCTAACACACACACCACAACCAATCAAACTAGCCATTATGAATAGTAATACCCACTTTTTGAAATTTTATAAATTTTATCTTTAAAAATGGACTTCATTTTTGGATTTGGAATATCGAAATTAGCCTAGAGTGAAATTTTGGTATTTTTCTGAAAACTGTCAATTTTTAATGAATAGTGAAAAAACACTGAGTTATAGTTTAAAACCGAATTTTTATTTAAATAATTATATATTTTATTTAAATTTAATTAAGGTCAAAATAGATACATAATACCTATATAAGTTCAATGTAATTCATTGTAGTATGTTTAGAATAATTTTAGATATATAAAAATTTTATTGAACTTTTCACCGTCTTTTACCCACCTCCTAGGAGAATTTGGAAATTTACATAAAACATAATTTTACCGCTTCTGTGAGTGGAATTTAGAAAATCCGAGAGACACGGTTAATAACAAGGAGTAAAATTTGGTTCAATGAGATGAAAATAATTTTTGGGAATAGTAATATTTTACTTTTAATTACCACGGTTACAAGTAAATAGTGTAATTAAGGGTAAAAATGATATTAATATTAACCTAACAAATGTCCTAATTCTATTGGAAAATTGTATCTCGACCAAAAACAACATTAGTAATAATATATTATCATTTAGGTCCACTTTGATTAGATTAGGACATTTATTATTATTTAATTCAAAGAAGTGTTAAAAGATTTAAAATCAAAGTTTATTTACTAATCCATTATTAACATAAGGTTATACATAAGATAAATTCGATTGTAAATACTCATTATAAATATAAAAAGATTTTCTACATAATGGTATTTTATATATAATTTTTAGACATTAAATAAGTTAATTTATTTATGATACAATGGTGATGCAGTAATTACCAAATTAATGAAATATGAAAATAATTGATAGTATAAATATAAAAATAAATGATATATTAGACTTTTTATGAATTAAACTAATTTTATAGGTTAATATTACATATTAGTATTGATTATATAAATTGTTTTTGAAGTAATAATGCTGTTGTGAATTTATCAAAAACAAAATAACCAATAGTGTCAAAATTGACATAAAAGAGTTTTTAAAACAAATATTATATTATTAATTTATATTCAATTCCTAACAATCTAAGGATCAGCCAAGAGAATTATGTCATGATATTTGTATCATTAATGGACCACTTGGGAGTCTCTTGGAGGTATATAGTAAGTTTATTAACTATATAATATAATAATACAAAGTGACATGGTAAGTGTCAAACTAATTAACTAAGAGTTAAAACTAAAAGATATGGTTAATATAATGACCCAAACCTATCTAAATTCTATTGGTTGAGTGGTTTTAGACCCATCCTTACCTTAAACTTTAAATAATCCACTTTGGAGCCATTAGAAACCGAATATGAATTTATTATAAAATAATATTTCTAGCATTTCCAAAGGTTCCCCTCACCCCTCTTATAAAAGGGCACTCCCCCTTCTCACTAATTCACACATTCAATGCCTTTTGGCTCGGCCAACCCCTGACCAAATTCTCTCTCAACATCCCCCACTTCAACCTAGAGGACTTAGTTTGATCAGAAAGCCAACTTAAGAAGCCATTTTGATCAAATCAAAAGGAAGAAACCGAAGAAGGGGTAATGTTTTCACCACCCTCTTTCAAGTTCCTTTCTCCTTCAACTTCTTCTTTATTTGTTATTCCCATTCTAAAATAATAACTCCAGTATCTTATATATACTGTGATATATTATAAATATGCTACAACCATATTCAGTATTCTATCCATCCTTTGAATGACATGTCACCATATATGTGTACGTACAACTTACTGTCTCCATGTCGTGGTGTAATTGTTATTCAATAAATTGTTATTTGGATGGGTATAATGATGATGTGTAATTCATGTAAATAATAAATATAACATGATAATGATTATGTATATATGATATAACATCCAATTATATATTATTTTAATATCAAAAGAATGATATTTTCACTCGTGCGTACGTACGGACTACCGTCTCCATGAACGCGATGAGATTCATTCTCCATCGTATCCATTCAAGTATAATTATCATTTGATGATTTAAAAGTAATGTTTAAGGACTTGATATCATTCTGGATATGAATAAGATACAACCTATCCATAACAAACACGTCTTATGTAACAAAACATATACGAGTAAGTTTACACCCGAAACGACGATAATACTAAGATATTATTAACAAAGAAATGTTAAAAGATCATATATGATTTCATAATAATGTATATGATTCTTTTGTACTTTAATAACAATTATTTCACCATTATAAAAAGGTTTAACCTACCCCCAACCAAGGAAAATTACAAGGTAAGGGTTTATTTCACAATCTCTTCATTATCTGAGGTTGTTTATACGTAATTATCTACTAGGACCTCTTTATCATCCACATCCATGATTCTTAAAAATGTATTAAAAATCATTGTTACTATTTTAAAGACTATAGGATAAATTCATTTATACCCTTTTTGACTTTTTATAATAATTCTATTAGGGAATATTTCTGTCGTTTTCCAAAGAAGGTCCTTTTTATCCTTTTTGACAGAATTAAGGTAAAAAAGTTTTTTTAAACTTATATGGCGGGTGCGGCTATTTTCCACCATTATAAAATCATCAAAGCTTCCCTTACAAGATTATAAGAATATTTTCAAAGAAAATGTTTTATTTTATAAATATATGACTCCTAAATTATTTCAAAATAGAAAGAGATATTTCTCTAAAAAGTGTTTTGATTTCATCTATGTCAACATCCTTTGATGGATTTTAAGTTTATTTGGAGTTGATTTATTATGATACAAAACATCCATATTTTATTGATGGTTTTGTGATATGTTTGACTATGGATGAGTTATTTTTATACCATTCGTGGTTTAGGAAGAATGTATTGACATTTCTTATGCTAGTTTTAATACGAATTTTTATATTATGTTCAAACCTATTCATATGAGGAATGCATTGGACTAAATTAGTGATGGGTGGAGCCCGTTATAGCTCCTCGATGCATCGGTAGGTCTCGTGAGACAAACTAGTGTCTTGGCACAAGGCCTTGACAAAATCTTATTTGTAATCTTGGCACGAGGCCTTGGCTAGGTGGTTCTGATAGTCTGGCATTATGCATTCCATCATTATGAAAGTGGTTGTTGATATTGCATGTGATTATTCGACTATTAGAATATCCATGTGAATAAGTATATGGAATTATTTTATTTTATTTCTGCCATATTATACTGAAGTTCAAGTTTTAAATGGCATTTGTTTTAGTTATACATTGCCTTAAATTTTTATGCTTATTTATAAAAGATTCCGCTATATTGTTATCCTTATTGGGCATTTGAGCTCACCCCTTTCTATGTTTTATTTTTCCCAGGATGTGAAGAGGTATTTTATGAATGACCTACAGGGATAGTATGGGGGGATAAAAGTGTGGACTATGGAGACTATATTGTTGTAGTTTTTTATTTTATGATGTAATGTAAACTTTATGAATGTATCTAGTTATTCCAAGCCTACTAAACTAATCGGTCTTTCAAGACTTGATCTTTCTTGTGATCATGCCATTGTTATGTAATAATGCACCGAATCTGGGTAACTGGGGTTGGGGCGTTATAGTTGGTATCATAGAAGTTTAGTACAAACCTTTGAAGCTAGATTTAGATAAAATCTTATTAGAGCACATAGATTTAAGATGGAATTTGAGGATTAGTATAGAAGAACTTCCTAGAATTTTGGAATTGTAGAGATTTTGTGAGTTTTTCGAGAAATACATCCCTATATGGATACGAGCATGTAGAGGCGGCTCTGGCACAGATGTACGTAGGGGTAAAACTCGAAAACACCACTTTGTACTAGACTCAAACGGGAACTGGTGCACGACAACGGGCCTTGCTGCACTCTTGGTTACGACACTCCAAGGGGATATTCTTATGATAACTCTCATTTTCATTACAAATCATTATGAAGGGTTTATGAGTATATAAATCCTCAAAGAAATTTTTTTGTGATTATGGATTATATCCATAAATAGTTCAATTTAAGTGTTTTATAAGTATGGAATTATTTATTTTGATTCATAAACTGATCTAGTTTATTCCATTGTTTATAAATGGATCCTATTAGAAGAAATGGAAACTGTATCAATGCACACACTCCATGTAGGGATTACCCTCCTGCTCAAGATAATTATAGTGGAGTTGGTGACGCAACTGGTGTTGATCAGCTAATCACCATACTGGGACAACTCACTCAGGTTATGAATAATAACCTTAACCGTATGCAGAACCCTGATCCACAGTGTGCAGGATCAATGTTAGATCACTTCATGAGGTTGCAACCACCAACATTCAATGGGAGTACAAATCCATTAGTAGCTGAGAAATGGATAAGTTCCATAGAAAAAATATTTCAGGCTTTGGGGAGTAGTGAAAGGGAAAAAGTTTTCATGGTTGTATATCGCCTCACTGGAGATGTTGATCAATGGTGGTCATTGATTCAAAACATTAAGGAAGACGATGAAGAATCAAATATGGAATGGAGGGAGTTCAAAGATCTGTTTTTATAAAAATACTTTCCTCGCGACCATCGAGCAGATATGGAAAGGCAATTTCTGAGTCTGAGACAAAAGGAGGATGAGAATGTCACAAAGTGTGAGACTAACTTTATAAGGTTATCAAGGTATTCTGGAGATTATATACGTAAACCAAAAAGTATGATTGATCGTTTATTTGATGGGTTAAAACCGTTTCTCCGTCGAGCACTAGTCTTACAATCCTTCTCATCGTACGAAGACATTGTCTCATGTGCTATCAAGACAGAAAAGAAAATCTCTATGTCTTTTGACATTAAAGCAAATAAAGTGAAGAAGAGATCTACTGATCAATATGGGAATAGAAATAAGGGGAATATGAGAAAGGTTGAATATCCATCCTGTAGTAAATGTGGGAAGAAACACCCTGGTACTTGCTTAAAAGGAATGGGAGTCTGTTACAAGTGTGGTGAAAAGGGCCACCAATCTTGTGATTGCAAGGGGAAGAAAGAAGCTACTGATGTCCAATGCTACAATTGTAGGGAGATGGTACATTATGCAAATGAATTTCCTAAGTGTCAGGGGAACTTACCTAAGAAAATGCCAAGGGATCAAGGCCAAGCTTATGCTATCACTACTGATGAGGTAGAAGCTCTGAAAGACGTGGTGGTAGGTAATTTAATGGTTTCCTCAAGTTTAGCAAATGCATTATTTGATTCTAGATGATCACATTGTTTCATATCTTCCCAGTTTTCTAAGAATATTAGATATTTCCAATTTGATTTAACAAAGGATTTTCCAGTTAAAACTACTAAGGGAAGTATCATTGCAACAAAGTTTTGTAAATGAGTCCCCATTAGAGCACATAAATGTTCTTTATCTGCTGATCTCATCATCATACATATGGTTGAGTTTTATATAATCCTTGGTATGTATTGGATTTTAGACCATGATGTGAAGATTTATTGTAAGAAGAAAGAGGTTATGATTTTTTATGATGATGATAAGGAACACCTTATCTTTAGAGCAGAATCGTCACCACCTAATTCTTATCTAGATCCACCCCCAGTAGCACAACTAAATTCAATTATTGGGGAGGAAGAGAATTAAATGACTGTGGGTGAGGAAAGTAATGTTAAAATAGAGGATGTAACTATTGTGAAACAATATTTAGATGTGTTTCCGAAAGATTTACCTAGACATTCTCCAAAACGAGAAGTTTAGTTTTCCATTGATTTAATTCCTTGATCAAGGCCTATATCGAAGACCCCTTATAGAATGGCCACTTGTGGAATTAGTAGAACTAAAGAAACAACTAGAGGAATTGAGTAATAAGGGATTTATTCGACCTAGTGTTTCTCCATGGGGATCCTCTATCCTTTTTGTTAAGAAGAATGATGGATCTATGAGGTCATGTGTCGACTACATGGAGATCAATCCTATAACAATAAAGAAAAATTATCCCCTACCTCGCATTGATGATTTATTTTACCAAGTACATGGAGCTCAATACTTTTCAAAGATTGACCTTCAATCTGGATACCATCAGTTGTGTGTGAAGATGGAATACATTCTGAAGACAGCATTTCGAACAAGGTACAAGCATTATGAGTTTATAGTAATGCCTTTTGGATTAACTAATGCACCCTCAGTATTCATGGATCTAATGAATAGAGTTTTCAAAGAATATCTTGATGATTTTGTGGTGATATTTATTGATGATATCTTGGTATACTCCAAAAGCTACTAAGATCATGAAAATCACTTGCGCATTATCCTGAAGACTCTTAGAAGACATGAATTATATGGAATGTTTAGCAAGTGTGAATTCTGGCTTCAGGAGGTCTCTTTTCTTGGCCATATTGTCTCCAAGGATGGAATCTCTGTTGATCCTTAAAATAAAAGAGCAATCCAAGAATGGCCAGCACCAACGAGTATAACTGAGGTATACAGTTTTATTGGTTTAGCAGGTTATTATCGACATTTCATCCAGAATTTTGCCCGATTGGCTAACCCATTAACAAAGCTCACACGTAACGGGGTTAAATTTGTTTGGACAAAAGAGTGTGAAGAATGTTTTGAAGAACTGAAGAAAATATTAGTCAATGCTCCTATATTGACCCTACCATCAGGGAATGATGGGTTCGTTATTTATAGTGATGCATCGAAGAAAGGACTTGGTTGTTTCCTTATGCAGAATGATAGGGTTATTGCCTATGCATCACGACAGTTGAAAATTCAAGAGAAAAACTATCCTACTCATAATCTCAAGTTAGCGGCTGTGATCTTTGATTTGAAGATATGGAGGCACTACCTGTATGGTGAAAAATGTGAGATTTATGTTGATCACAAGAGTTTGAAGTATATTTTCTCACTAAAAGAACTCAACATGAGGCAAAGGAGATGGCCTGAATTACTTAAGGATTATGATTGTACGATACACTACCACCTGGGGAAGGAAAATAAGGTGGCAGATGCTTTGAGCAGAAAAGATCATAGAGTTTTGAACATGATGAGAATTGAAAGGTATCCTATTTTCCTGGATTTAGTGAAGATGGATATGGGAATTACCATGGAAGGTGAGACATTGATAATTTTTTAAATGGTTGACAAACCACCTTTACTAGAAAGGATAAAGAGTTCTCAGATCGATGAAGAAGAGTTTCAAAAGGGGATTAAAGCTGTGAATGTTGGAAGATTGAAAGACTTTGTGTTTGAAGATGGAATTTTGAAAATTGGGAAGAGACATTGTGTTCCCGATATAACTGATCTGAAAAGAGAATTGTTAGATGATGCTCATAGCTCCAATTTCTCTATACACCTTGGGAGCACAAAAATGTATAGAGATTTGAAGGAACATTTTTGGTTAGACAACATAAAGAGAGAGATTACTAATTTTGTGTCAAGATATATGGTTTGTCAACAAGTGAAATCTGGAAGGCAACAGCCTAGAGGAGTCATGCAACCTCTTCCCATACCGGAGTGAAAATGGGACAATATTACGATAGACTTTGTCATGGGGCTACCAAAGACTCCTTGAAGGAATGATGCAATATGGGTTATTGTTGATCATCTTACCAAGTCAGCAAATTTTCTTGCTATAAGAGAAGATCTACCACTGGAACGTCTAGCAAGACTATATATTAATGATGTGGTGAGACTTCATGGAGTACCCCTATCGATTGTTTCTAATCATGATCCTCATTTTACTTCAAGATTCTGGAAGAGTCTTCAGAAATCCCTGGATACTGAACTTCAATTGAGCACTGCCTACCACCCTAAAATAGATGGACAATCAGAACAGACTATTAAAACCTTAGAGGACATGTTGATATCCTGCTCACTTGACTTTCAGGGTATGTGGGATCAATATTTACCTTTGGTATAATTTTTCTATAACAATAGCTTCCATTCGAGTATTAAGATGGCACCATATAAAACATTATATGGAAAGAGATGTCGTACACCGACCTGTTGGGATGACATTGGTGAAAGAAAACTTTTAGGTCCATAACTGGTGGAGGAAATGATGGAAAAGGTGAAGGTAATCCAAAATAACATCAAAGCATCTCAAAGTAGGCAGAAGAGCTATGTCGATAACCGAAGGAAGGATTTGGAATTTCAAGTAGAAGATCATGTTTTCTTGAAGGTATCTCCATGGAAGGGAAATATATGTTTAGGTAAGAAGGGTAAATTAAGTCCCAGGTACATCGGAACTTTCGAAATTCTAGAACGAATTGTGGTTGTAGCTTATCGTTTGGAAATGCTGCCAAGTCGCTCCAAAGATCACGATGTGTTCCACGTATCACTGTTGAGGAAATACATGCCTAACCCAACACATGTACTCACTTATGAGGAATTAGAACTGGAACCTGATCTGTCTTATTGCGAAGAGCCCATCAGGATTCTTGATACCAGAGAACAAGTGCTGAGAAACCGGACGACTCGTCTGGTAAAAGTTCTATGGAGAAACTATAAGATGGAAGAGGCAATGTGGGAACCTAAGGAACTTATGATGAAGAATCACCCAAGTTTTTATATATAGTAATTTTATAAAAATTTCGAGGACGAAATTATTTTAAGAAGGGGAGAATGTAACACCCCAAGCTTCCACGGTACGCTTCACTTTCAATAATACAGTAGCGTGTGTTGTACGCAACTTCGAGTTCTAACACAGACACCACAACCAATAAAACTAGCCGTTATGAATAGTAATACCGACTTTTTGAAATTTTATAAATTTTATCTTTCAAAATGGACTTCATTTTTGGATGTGGAATATCGAAATTATCCTAGGGTGGAATTTTGGTATTTTTCTGAAAACTGTCAATTTTTGATGAATAGTGAAAAAACAATGAGTTATAGTTTAAAACCGAATTTTTATTTATATAATTATTTATTTTATTTAAATTTAATTAAGGTCAAAATAGATACATAATACCTAAATATGTTCAATGTAATTCATTGTTGTTATTTTAGAATAAATTTAGATATATAAAAATTTTATTGAACTTTTCACCGTCTTTTACCCACCTCCTAGGAGAATTTAGAAATTCACATAAAAGTTAATTTTACATCTTCTGTGAGTGGAATTTTGAAAATCCGAGAGACACGGTTAATATCAAGGATTAAAATTTGGTTCAACGAGATGAAAATAATTTTTCGTGAATAGTAACTTTTTACTTTTAATTATCACGGTTTAAATTAAATAGGGTAATTAAGGATAAAAATGATATTAATATTACACTAACACGTGCCCTAATTCTATTGGAAAAGTGTGTCTCGACCAAAAACAACCTTAGGAACAAAATAGTATCATTTAGGTCCACTTAGATTAGATTAGGACATTTATTATTATTTAATTCAAAGAAGAGTTAAAATAGTTAAAATCAAAGTTTATTAACTAAATCATTTTTAATATAGGGTTATACATAAGATAAATTTTATTGTAAATGTTAATTAGAAATATAAAACGATATTCTACATAATTATATTTTATTTATAATTTTTAGACATTAAATAATTTAATTTATTTATGACACAATGGTGATGTAGTAATTACCTAATTAATGAAATATTAAAATAATTGATATTATAAATATCAAAATAATTGTAATTTGAGACTTTTTATGAATTACACTACTTTTATAGGTTAATATGACATATTAGTATTGATAATATAAATTGTTTTCGAAGTAATAATGCTGTTATGAATTTATCAAAAACAAAATACCCAATATTGTCAAAATTGACATTAAAGAGTTTTTAAAACAAATATTATATTATTAATTTATATTCAATTCCTAAAAGTATAAGTATTGGCCAAAAAAATTATATCATGATAGGTGTATCATTAATGGACAACTTTGGGGTCTCTTTGAGGTATATAGTATGTTTATTAACTATATAATATAAAAATACAAAGTGACACGGTAAGTGTCAAACTAATTAACTAAGAGTTAAAACTAAAAGATAAGGTTAATATAATGACCCAATCCTATATAAATTCTATTGGTTGAGTGGTTTTAGACCCATAGCCACCTTAACCTTTAAATAATCTACTTTTGAGCCATTATAAACCGAATATGAATTTTTTATAAAATAATATTTCTAGCTTTTCCAAAGGTGCCCCTCACCCCTCTTATAAAAGGGAACTCCTCCTTCTCACTAATTCGCTCATTCAAAGCATTTTGGCTTGGCCAAACCCTACCCAAATACTCTCTCAACTTACCTCACTTCAACCTAGAGGCCTTAGTTTGATCATTAAGCCAACCTACAGATCTTTTCTGATCAAATCAAAAGGAAGAACCGGAAGAAGAGGTAATGTTTTCACCACCCTCTTTCAAGTTCCTTTCTTCTTCAAATTCATCTTTCTTTGTTATTACCATTCTAAAATAATAAATCCAGTATATTATATATACAGTGATATTTTATAAATATGGTACAACCATATTCAGTATTCTATCCATCCTTTAAAGGACATGTCACCATACGTGCGTACGTACGACTTACTGTCTCCACGTCGTGGTGTAATTGCTATTCAAAAAATTATTATTTGGATGGGAATAATAATGATGTGTAATTCATTTAAATAATAAATATAACATGATAATGATTCTTTATATATGATATACCATCCAATTATATATTATTTTAATATCAAAAGAATGATATTGTCGCTCGTACGTACGTACGGACTACCGTCTCCATGCAACGCGATGAGATTCATTCTCCATCGTATCCATTCAAGTATAATTATCATTTGATGATTTAAAAATAATGTTTAAGGAATTGATATAATTTTGGATATGAATAATATACAACCTATCCATAACAGACACGTCTTATGTAACAAAACATATACGAGTAAGTTAACACCCGAAACGATGATAATACTAAGATATTATAAAAAAAGTATATTAAAAGATCATATATGATATCATAATAATTTATAATATTCTTGTATAATTTAATAACAATTATTTAACCATTATAATGGAGGTTAACCTACCCCCAACCAAGGAAAAGTACAAGGTACGGGTTTATTTCACAATCTCTTCATTATCCGACGTTGTTTATACATAATTATCTACTGGGACCTCTTTATCATACACATCCATGTTTCTTAAAAATGTATTACAAATCATTAATAATATTTTAAAGACTATAGGATAAAGTCATTTATACCCTTTTGACTTTTTATAAGAATTCTATTAGGGAATATTTTTGTCATTTTCCCAACAAAGTCATTTTTAACCTTTTCGACAGAATTAAGGTAAGCATGTATTTTTTAACTTATACGGAGGGTGCGTCTATTTTCTGCCATTATAAAATTGTTGAAGCTTCAGCTACAAGCTTATAATAATATTTTCAAAGAAAATGTTTTATTTTATAAATATATGACTCTTAAATGATTTCAAAATAGAAAGAGATATTTCCCTAAAAAGAGTTTTGATTTAATCTATGTCAACATCTTTTGATGGATTTTAAGTTTATTTGGAGTTGATTTTTTATGATACAAAACTTCCATATTGTATTGATGGTTTTGTGATATGTTTGACTGTGGATGTGTTATTTTTATACCATTCATGGTTTAAGAAGAAAGTATTGACATTTCGTATGCTAGTTTTAATACGAATGTTTATGTTATGTTTAAACCTTTTCATATGAGGAATGCATTGGACTTAATAAGTGATGGGTGTAGCCCGCTATAGCTCCTCGATGCATCAATAGGCCTAATGAGACAAACTAGTGTCTTGGCATAAGGCCTTGAAAAAATTTTATTTGTAGTCTTAGCAAGAGGCCTTGGCTATGTGGTTATGATAGTCTGGAATTATGCATTCCATCATTATAAAAGTGGTTATTGATATTGCAAGTGATTATTCTACTAATAGAATATTCAAGTGAATAAGTATATGGAATTATTCCATTTTATTTCTGCCATATTATGTTGAAGTTCGAGTTTTAAAAGGCTTTTGTTTGAGTTATACATTGCCTTAATGTTTATGCTTATTTATAAATGTTTCTGCTATATTGTTATCCTTACTGGGCATTTGAGCTCACCCATTTCTATGTTTTATTTTTCCCAGGATGTGAAGAATAATTTTATGAATGACTTGCAGGGTTAGTATGGGGGGATAAGAGTGTAGACTATGGAGACTATATTTTTTTAGTTTTTCATTTTAGGATGTAATGTAAACTTTGTGAATGTATCTAGTTATTCCAAGGCTACTAAACTAATAGGTCTTTCAAGACTTGATATTTCTTTTGATCATGCCAATTTTATGTAATAATTCACCGACTCTGTGTAACTGGGGTTGGGGCGTTACAAGCAGCCCACGGAAGCGGGCCACGTTTCTCCACAGTGCGGTGCCATGAGGCGTCGCGGTTCTCCAGCCCGGCCGGCTTCAGCCCGCCGGTTCTTCTAGGCCAGCTGGTCATGAGACCAGCCAGTTCTTCTTCAACTGATCGTCTAGGTTGTGGGCTGAGGTATCCTCCACCCATGTGGCACCCAGTGTTGTAGTCCTTTAATGGGCTGGCGCACGGCTGCCATTGTCTCCACTGACTTCGGTCACCGTCAACTCTGGTTGATGCCACCTCTTCTATCACCGCCTCCATCGCGAATAAAAATAAGGATCAACAGAGGGTTGTCGGGCCGTGTTCATTCAGCTCGCGCCCTCCACATTAGGCGATATCAGTTGTCCGAATACATTCCAAAGGATTCAACAAGAATGAGATAATTTAATCACTTAAAAATTATAAAAATCCCTTACCTCTTATATGACGGTGTACGTCGACGAGCCATGGAAGACGAGCGTCATGGAGGTTGGGTGCCGCAGAAAATGGACATCGATTCCGTTGACGTCAGGGTGCATCTGAAGAGGAAGCACCATTGGAGAAGTTCTTTACATTCTTCATCAGATATGTTCTTCATTGAATATCGATGTTCTTCATTGAGAGAAAACTTCCTTGAGTTCTTCGTTGGAGAATGAAATTCCACACCAAGAGTTTTCTCCCAAATCCCCCACAAATATTTGTCAAGCCAATATAATAATAGGATTCCCCCAAAAATAAAAACATGCCATGCATTTCAAAATAATTCAAATTAAATCATGACACCTCAAAATAATTAATAAAGGCATTAATTATCCATGTGTTGGGAACATTATGAGGGGAAAGTGGAAAGGCTCCACTTAATGTGGGAGTCCAAAGGTTTAAGGAGTTAAAAGGGGGCTAGGTGCTCTTGTGGGACCCACCACACATTATCCACCCATGGGATGTTATGTGGGGTGTGAGCCCCATATCCATCCTCCTTTTGGTGGATTTATCCATCACCTTTATAAAATTTATATAACACATAAATTTTATTTAGTTTAATAAAATCACCAAAATTAACATTCAACCTGCATAAAACACAACTGCGGTAAAGGTCCCCTTAAGAGAATACCGGTGATGTTAGTTCATCGGTGTCCTCATATTTCAATTCCAAGCACCGATTCAAAAGAGAGAAAAACCTGCACGTATGTTAACTGAACATACCCGGAAAAAAACTTGATTACTTGGTCTCGGAATCATGTTCCGTTAGAAGCCGCGGACTAGTAATATTCCAAATAATTTACGAAAAAAAATTCCCTTGAAATTTTAGGGTCTTTACATTACCCCCACCTCAGGGATTTACATCCCCATAAATCTACAACACACACTAGGGAAACAAATGGGGGTACTGAGCATGAATTTGAGCCTCCCGCACCCATGTTCTCTCCTAGAGGTTTCCATGCTGCCAGTGAATGCGCACCAGAGGAATCGACCGTCCACGTAGGACCCACTCTTGTCGATCCTCGATCTCCACTGGGACCTCTGTGAAGGTTGCCCCATCATCAATGTCTAGCTCCCCGTGGTCGATGATGTGGGATGGGTCGTGCATATATCTCCTCAACTGAGATATGTGGAAGATGTCGTGCACCCGGTGCAACTGAGGTGCAAGGTCCAGGCGGTAAGCCACCTTGCCTACTCTGCTGGGGACTTGTAAAGGTCAGATGAATCATGGAGATAACTTGTCGCCCCTGCCAAATCTATGTAGACCTCGTTGAGGTGATACATGTAGGAAAACATGGTCGCCATCCTCGAACTCTAGTGGTCTCTGTCTCCTATCAGCATAATACTTCTGTCTGCTCTATGTAGTATTCATCCACTAATGGATGATCTAAACCTTCTCCATCATAGCCTAAACCAACTATGGTCCTACAAGTACTGACTCCCATGGGTCAGTTCAGAATAGAGGTGATCTAAAAGGTTGGTCGTACAGTGCCTCATAAGGTGTCATCCTGATGGTGGAGTGATAGATGTTGTTGTACGCAAACTCCCCCAAGGGTAAGTGATCCTACCAACTGCAACCAAACTCGAGAACACTTGCACAGATCATGTCCTCGAGAGTCTAAATGGTCATCTCAGTCTGACCATCCATCTAATGATGAAAGTCGGTGCTCAAGCAAAGTTGCGTCCCAAAATCCTCCTGTAATCTCTTCCATATCTGAGAAGTAAAACAAGCATCTCCATTGGAGACGATAGTCTTTGGCACACCATGAAGACATACGATCTCCTGAATGTAGAGGTGTCCCAAGATATCTATTGAGCCCTGCTCTCTGGTCAGTAGGAAGTGGGCCGACTTGGTGAGTCGGTCTACGATCACCCAGACAGAGTCATGTACTCTGGATGTATGTGGAAACCCCGTCACGAAATCCATGGATATCCCATCCCACTTCCACTCTGGGACCTCTAAGGGTTGTACAAAGCCTGCTGGTACCTGGTGCTCTACCTTCACTTGCTAACAAGTGAGGCATCATGAAACAAACTCTGCTAATTCATTCTTCAAACCCAACCACCAGTGCAGTCGTCTGAGGTCCGGATACATCTTCGCCACTTCAGGTTGTACCAATAGAGGGGAAGTGTGAAAAACCCTCAGCACTTCCTCATGTAGTGCAACTAGTACCATGGTACGTCCCCTGAAGAGGATGGCGTGCTCCCCTCCTACAGAAAATCCATCAGGCGCCTGCCCTGTGGATATCTGAGCATGTCTTGTCTCACAGTCAATGTCCCCACACTGTGCCTCTCTAACTCGCTGATGAAGTGGAGGAGTAACTGTGAGAGACTGAAGAAAGGATTATCCATATCTATCCCCAAAGGATATCTGCAACGTGGCTAGATGCATTGTCGCCTCTCCCAACAGCTGAATGCCCGATCTCCTACTTAGAGCATCTTCTACAACGTTCCCCTTCCCATGAGTATATATTATCTCAAAGTCATAGTCCTGGAGGAACTCAAGCCATCGTCGTTGTCTCAGATTTAGGTCCTTCTATGAGAATATGTAAAAGATACTCTAGTGGTTAGAGTAGACTGTAAAATGCTTGCCCATCAGATAGTACAACCACATCTTCAAGGTGAAGACCACTGCTTCTAACTCTAGGTCATGGGTTGCATAGTTCTGCTTGTACTGTCTCAACTACCGTGAAACATATATGATCATTGCTCACTCCTGCATCAGGACACACCCGAGTCCTTTCCCTGATGAGTCGCAGTAAACTATGTACCAAACACCCTCCTCTGGTAGCCTCAAGATGGGTGAACTAGTCAATCCATGCCTTAGCTACTGAAAGCTCTGTTGGCATCTCTCTGACCAGATGAAGGGTTTCCCTTTATTCATCAAAGATGATTTTGGTGTTGCAACTCTAGAGAAGTATAGAACAAACCTCCGATAGGACTCAGTGATACCCAGGAATCTACGCACCTCCATCAGGTTCCTCGGTGGATCCCAAACAAGTACTCCCTCGATCTTCGCTGGATCCACTGCAACTCCAGCCTCTGAGATGACATGTCCCAAGAAGTGAACTTCTCGAATCCAAAAATGGCTCAAGGATAGCTTTCCATAAAGCTGGTACTCTCGAAGTTTGTCCAGTACTACCCGAAAATGGTAGGCGTGCTCCTCCTAAGTAGCCGAGTAAATCAGTATGTCATCGATGAAGAATACGACAAATCGATAGAGGTAAGGCTGGAAGATCCTATTAATGAGACTCATAAACACTGCTGGAACATTTTTTATACCGAAGGGCATAACCAAGAACTCGTAGTGGTCATACCGACATCTGAAGGTCGTCTTCTGCACATCCTTGTCTCGAACTCTAAGTTGGAGATAGCCTAACCTAAGGTCTATCTTCGAGAACCATTGTGCTCCCTTGAGCTGGTCAAAGAGGTCGTCAATCCTTGGGAGTGTGTACTTGTTCTTCACGGTCACCTGATTCAAGAAACGGTAGTCGACACACAGTCGTAAGATCCCATCCACCTTCTTGGCGAACAAAATTGGGGATGCCTAGGGTAAACACTGGGTCGGATAAATCTCTTCCCCTGCAAGTCCTCTAGTTGTACCCGCAGCTTTCGAAGCTCAGCGGGAGCCATCTGATATGCTGGAGTAGATATCGGTGTTGTCTCGGGGTACAGATCAATATAGATGTCTACCTCTCGGTGAGGTGGTAGTCTTTTTACATCGGCAGGGAAAACATCCACATACTGATCCACCATAACAAGAAAAACTCAGACTCCGCACATCAACCGCTCCCAGGATGAGACTAGTCAACTAATGTGTGATCAGCTGCCCCCTCCTCTGCGTAAGTCTATCATGCACTGCAAAGGATCCCTTCTAACCGGTTAATGCAAACCTGGTCCAATCCGTACGGATACACCACACCTTCCTCCTGATACAATCGATCTGAGAATAGCCTGTAGATAACCAGTCCATACCCAATATGACGTCGTAAGGCCTCAACGCTGCTACAAGAAGATCCCAGCCTAAGATTTTGCCATCTAGATTATGCTCACACTGCCGGTACCAGTGCGTAATCATCGAGTCTGCTCCCATAGGAGTCTCTATCCATAAGGATTGATCCAAGAGCTCCATTAGAATCTCCGAGCTCCGAACGAGGGCAGCAGTAATAAAAGAATGAGTTCCACTTATTTCTATAAGTACTAAAGAAAGGGTGGAGTAGACATAGATAGTACCTCGAATCATCTCAGGTGCGTCGTGGTTGTAGGCCTCACCCGCCAGGAGCTGAGCCCGCCTCTGTCCACCAACTCCCTGTGGTTGGAGTGGAGCGCCTGGTGGTGGTGGTGGTAGATCCTTGAAACGTCATCCACCACCAACTGCTCGGCCAGCTCCTCTGCCTCGTCCACCTGCTCCCGGCAGAACACCATGGTCGAACCTATGGCTCTTCCGAGGAGGTCCCTCTACCATATGCTTCTCATATGGATGGTGGGTTGGGTAGTCTCAAGCTATGTGACCCTGCTCACCACATCCAAAGCACCGTCTTCTCCTCATATAGCTAGTTTTGTTCCGTGTTCCCTGAACAATCGAACTGAGGTCGCCCACCTGATGGCCTGGTCCGCTAGGTCCTCTGCATCAACTCTCAACTGTCGTCTGCAGAAGACTCTACCACATGTCGTCCTACGGAAGGTCTCACTGTTGTTGACTGCGTAGCAAGAAAACTCTCCACTAGAAGGGCTTGCTCTTGCTCTCCCGCCTACGTTGGGATGCTGAGGGGAATCGTTGAAGCCCTAATCTCAGGCCTGAGTCCCTGCTCGAAGGTCTGGCCCCTAAAGAATGGGTCTCATACCATATCAGTGGAGTAGCATGAGAGGTCGGTGAACCTCGCTGAGTACTGAGCTACTATCATGCTGCCCTACTGCAGATGAAGTAACTCCTGAATCCGCACCGCACGAAGGGTGGCTGGAACAAACTCTGAGCGTAAGAGACTCTCATTGTCCATCCAGAGTAAAGATTCCTTTCATGCACCAGGAGCATCAGGTTCCACCATCTACCTACTGCTGAATCCAGGAGACTAGTGACAAGGATCACCATAAGTTCGGCTGGTGTACCTACCAATATGAAAACTCTCACGACATCCTCCAGCCAATCCTCAGCTGCCTGTGGCTCCGTCTCTCCGCAGAACCTGGATGGCCTCTGTCATTGGAACTCGTGCAATGCACTCAGGCAGCAGGCACTCTCTACTTCTAGGGCTGGTGGTATCGGTGGGCCAGCGGGTAGTGGTACCACTGGTGCCTCCGCTGTGATGGGGCCCTACACTGAGGCCTCGTCGCTCGGTGGGCTACTATCTCGTATGTAACTCGGAACCCTAGCTGGCTGCCTTCGTGGGGCCATCCTGAAAATAAACAGGTGTTCCACAGTCAAAACAGTATACCTGGCGAGCTAACACAATGTAATCACGAAGAAAACATTTAAAAGAAAACACACACACAAACAGTGTTTTCGTACACTGAGTCGGAAATCAGAGGTCAGGGTCCTGGTGTATGGATACGTTAACAGCCGCCCCAACACCGGACACCCTGGATTGAAAACCACACTCAATACCCTTAACACTATTGATTCATAGAAAAGAATGATCAGAGTCCTGAGTTCTGCGGTAGTACCGACTCCTCTGATACCAATTTGTCACGACCCATCCTCGGGGCCCATGCTGTGACTACCCTAAGCCCGCCATCCATAGGCCAGGGGCTGGCGACTAGCACCAAAGGCGTAAATCCCTATACTGGGAAAGCATTTAATTTATAAAAGTAAACAAACACTACAGAGTATGCAACTGAAGTAGGCATTAGGTAATACTATATAAAAAAGTAAGTGATGAAAGGAAAGGGGCTAGAAATACATGCCCAATAGTAACTACAATACAACTAAAAAAGCTAGTACAACTTCAGTAAAGTAAAACAGCTACAACTGAGTCATCCTCTGGGAGTCCCACATGAAGGGTGGGTACATATGGCCTCCTCGGCACCTCAGGTCCATCTGTTTGCTCCATGTACGTCTCGCCAAGTGGTTCACCTCCGGGCACCGTCCAGCTCTACAAGTCTCTACCTCGATCAGTGATGTCTGTCTTCTGCATCCAACACATCGTAGTGCGGTCATAGCCCATGCAGGGGTGAGTATACGATACTCGGTAGGGACCTCGAGACCCCTGAAGGTCTCCCATGATCCATGAAGGATAAACCACAGAAGAAATACAATATCACGAAGTATCAACCAACTCTACTTAGGTATATGCCCATATATATACCTAAGTTATCAATTATAGTTCGGCCCCAACTCTCAATCCCAAACACATCCCAGTCCACACAGGAAAGTAAGTCAATCACATCGATGATAGTGATTGAATGTCACGAATCAGCTCACATAGGTATACATCATTCATATAGTGATAGAGATGATCATATGTAGTATCTGATTCATCTAATTTGTCAGACACACAAAGGATACTAGACCAGCTAAGTTTTCGGACCCACGTAGGATACAGGACCAGCTACTATGTCGGACCCACTCAAGATACAAGAACAGAAGTCAAAACTGTCAGGCCCACATAGGATACAAGAACAGTAGTCATCGCTATCGAACCCATGGGGGATTCCAGTATAGTAATCGTTATCGTCAAACCCACAGAGGATTCTAGTATGGTAGTCATCGCAGTCACAGCCAGCTATAGGGTTCCCGCACTCAACACGCTCGACTCTGGGAGGGTCTACTCCTCGAGCAAAGGGGGTTTGAGACATCAACTATCATGAATTCCAGATTTGATGTATCCATAAGTTCTTTCTCATCAAAAGGAACCCAACGCAACAGAAAGCGCGTTAATCAGACGCCCGGTATGAGAGTTATTGGCATTTCCGTCCTAGGGGCCCGGTTTCAATTACGCACATTCCAAACCCTGCCGTTTTCCAAAGTTTTACAAAACTCACCTAGAGTTTTGAAAAAGGACATCTTCATCGCAAGGGTCCCTATTCCACAGACGGCGCGTCATTCAGGCGTGCGGTGTTGAAGATATCCTCGTTTAAGCGAAAAGGGCAGGGCCCATCAAGCCCAGTGGGCTGGCGGGTCGACACGTTCTAGCTCGGTGGGTCCAACCCAGCTGGGGGGGTCGGCCTGGCCCGATAGATCGCGGACCAACTAGATGGGGTGCGGCCCGACCCACGGCAGGTCACAGCTCGGCCAGTTGGCCGATCAGATCGGGGTGGGGTGCGTCCCCCCAGTTTTCTGAAACGACGGCACCGAGCAGCACCGGCCGGCCAAAGCCAGTCAGTCTTCTCCAGCGCGAGTGACCTGCACAGGCGGGCCGCTGTTCTCCCTCGCGGCACCTTCGGGTGTCGCAGCCTTCTCCAACTCAGCCAGCAGTCGGCCGACTGATTCATTCACCGATGTAGCCCACCGAAACGGGCCGCGGTTTTTCGCATTGCGACTCCATGAAAGGACGCGGTTGTCCAGCCCGGATGGCTTTAGTCGGCCAGTTCTTCCAGCCATGTCGGTTGTGAGACCAATTGTTTCTTCTTCGGTCGAGCGGCCCGGTTGCGGGCCGTGGTCTCCTCCGCCCGCATGGCACCCGGTGCTGTGATCCTCTAACTGGCCGGCGCGCGGCCGCCGTTGCCACTGCCGACTTCGGTCATCATCAACTCCGGTCACCGCCACCTCTTCCATCATCGCCTCCATCGCGAATAAAATCAAGGATCAACGAAGGGTCATCATGCTGTTTTCGTTCGGCCCGCACCCTCCACGTTAGGCCATAACAGTTGTCCAAAGACATTCCAAATATTCAAAAAGAATGAGATAATTTAATCACTTAAAAATTATACAAAACCCCTACCTCATATATGATGTTTCACGTCGACAAGAAATGGAAGAGGAGCATCGCGGAGGTTGGGCGCCACGGAATACGGACGTCAATTCTGTTGACGTCAGGGTGCATCCGAAGAGGAAGCATCGTTGGAGAAGTGCTTCACATTCTTCGTCGGAGATGTTCTTCATTGAAGAACGGTGTTCTTCATCACTAAATTTTCTTTGTTTAATTTTTTATTTTCTTTTTTTGGAGGTAACAGTTCTATCATGCATTTATCCTTCTATTTTTTTAAATTTTCTGCCTTTATAGATGGTTCATCTTCTAATCAACACAATCTAGGATTTGAAAATAATTTTTAGAATTATCATCAAACACCAAAACCATTCTCTTGATCATATCAATCGTAATGATTGAAAATTTTCCTCTCATGGTATAATCCTTTTTTCAATCATGATTTAATTCAATCATGAAACTATAATTTTTATTAGTAATTCTGGAAAAATAATAATTTTCAACATTTTAGATCTTTTTATAATGTTCTTTTTATAAAAATTAAAAATCTCACAAGATATATATTTCCCATATTTACTAGATAGCCAAATAATAAAATATCAAATACATTGATAGTATGATGATCACCTATCATGGGTATCAATAATCCTTGAATACCTAAGGGAATGAATTTCTTATTATGTGTGAGATTTGGGTCCTTCCTTTTTTTAGGTCAAAACAAAACAAAGAATCCATATCTTTCATTCTATCAATAGTTACAATATTTTTAGGAATTTTATTTGTTAGACAATGTACTTCATCACTATATGGTACTTCAAAAAATTCAGAAAATATTTTTGTTGTAATATTACTTCCTTTTCCAAATAACGTGAAAATAACCTTTTATTTACAAAATTAATTGATAAACATTATGATAGAGTAAAAATAAGGAAATTTATTAGGAAAATATTTGTCTAACTCGTTGTATTTTTTCGTTACACATATTTATTCCCATCCTTGAAATGATATTGATTTCTTGAGAATTGGATCATATTAATCAAATAAATCTCTTCCAACCATTCATTATATAATGTCAAACAAATATATGTAGTCAATGATGTCTGCAACCTGAAAAATATAGAATAGAAATATCTAAACAAGAATAATGGTTTTTAGACTAATGATTATGAAGTTAGTAGCTAGTTAGTGCCAAAATCTCAATAAATGATGTGGGACAAGGGGGTCCTTCCATTATATAGATGCATTAAGATGACCATTCATCATCAAAATATAATCTCAATGTTTTGGAGAAATGATTTTTTATATGACAGTTTATATTCATCCGATGAATGTTTCTATGTTATTTTTGAACACTCGAGGCATTTTCTAGATATCATTTTTTGTATTTTATGTGAAGATAATTAATTTTTTTTATAATTTTGTTAAAAATAAGAAATGTTTTTATAAGGACTACAATATTTGTATTAAAAAGTCATATAATTATAATTGAGTAGAAAAAAAAACTAATAAGGATATATTTATGAATTAAAAGATTCATCATTATAAATAACATGATCTTTTTTAATTTTTTTTGAACTAATTATATTATGATATATTTTTTTATAAAATAAATAAAAATATTTGGTAAAAAGACTAATTGAAATGGTATTAATATAAATAGTTCCTCGGTTTTAAGAATGAATAATGAATTAATGAATATAATAACTCATTACAAAATTTTATGAATTTGATAAATTTTTAATAAAACTAACTCGAAAAACCTTTTAACATTTTCTGAGTCCTATGATCCTTTTTGGAATAATGAATTTGAAATTTTTATTTGGAAAAATGATTCCCTAACAACATTACAAAATATGAAAATTTAATATTTTAAAAGGTATATTTACAATTATCGGTAAACATGAAGAGATGTGTAAAAATGAAATATATATGAAATATCATTTTAAATTGATCATTACATGCTTCTATTAAACGTATATAAATCTATCATAAGGTAGTGGTTTTGTAAAAATACCATAAAATTAATTTTATATTCTAATAAATAGTAGGGTGATATATCTTTTTGGTGTATGATCCTTAAGAAGGTGATACATAATATTTTTTTGTTTTTCATGGAGTAATGTTCAACATTTTTATTTAAAACAACAAAACTAATACTATCAGGTAGTATTTATGTTTTTGTGAAACTATATCCATAGTTATTAAGTGTGTGTTGAATCCACGATAAATGAGAATAGAAATTTCAATCTGCCGCATGTTCAACTTCAGTATTGAAAATTGATATTGGGTGTTGTTTTTCTGCACAACCTATTTACTAAACAATATCCTATAAAATCAAATTTTCTTAAAGTACATTTCATATCCATTCTATAACCACAAATGTTATCATATTGTAAAAACATAGATAAAAAAATTCAAAAAGAATAGAAAATTCATAAATATATATTGCCTTTTAGATAATTAAAACACATTTTTAAAGCTTTTAAATGGGTTTCATTTGATTTTTTTTGATATCTTGCAAAGAATTATATAAAAAACATTCTATGTGGTCCACTTTCCATCATGTAAATTGAACCTCATATCATAACTCTTTTGTTTTTTAATCAAATGGTTGTATATCCTCATATATTTTTAATGTATTTGATGTACCAATATGATTACTAATACTCTTAGTATTGTTGTATCCAATAAAATTAAGAAGATATTTTATAACTCCATGTTGAGATTTAAATGATTCTTTATGTTTTTTAAATTATGAAAACCTAAAAAGTTTGTTAACTCACTCGTCATACTCATCTCATACTCATATTTAATAAGACCTTCAAAATAATTTGTTAATTTTTTTATTAGACCACAATATTATTTCATAAATATATATTGGAAAAATCATTAAACCTTTATTTTTAATATTTATAAAAAGTGATGGATCAAGAAATCCCTTCAAAAAAATTGTAACAAAAGTCATGTAAATCTATCAAACTATACACTATGGGATTGCTAAGACAATATTAATATTTGGTAATTAAAAAAATATTCCTGATATTTTATATCTACAAAACCAATATTTTATCAATATAAACTTCTTCCCTAATGTATCCATTATGAAAATCAAACCTCACATCCATTTGATAATTATTAATATTAATTAATGGTATAAAGCCTTGTAGAATACAAATATTTTCAATTCCATTTATTTGTGATTAAGTTTCCTCATAGTATATTCCTTATTGTTGGTTAAAACCCTTATATATGAGTCTCTCATTATTTATACCTATAATTAAATTTTATTGAAACATATTTCAAAATACCCATTTAACTACAGTGACCAAATCTTCTTTAGGGATTTCAACCATGGTCCAGATTTTTTTCCTATGAAATTTGTTAATTTAATCTTTCATTTCAATTATACAATCCTAATTACCTAAAGACATATCTATATTGTTTTGGCTAATATTTGTAAATGAAATATATATGTTCAATTTCATTCCTTAAATAAGTTTTACTGTTAAAATGATTATCAAAATCACCAATTATATTTTCAATAGGATGATTTATAATAACCAAATGATTTCACGGGTTTAAAAAAATGTGTTCATCAATGTATGTTAAAAATTCTTCCTTAGGAGTAGCATTATAATATAATTCCAAAGATAAATCATTATAAGAATAACTTTCCATCATAAATTCAATATCTTTTTGGGAAATAACATCATAATATCTGTATTGAGTTTGTTTTAAATCAAAAGTACTGGTTTAATCAAAATTTACATATACCGTTTCATTAATTGTTTAATATTTTTTTTAAAATTCTATATGACTATAAATTTGTGGAATAACCTAAAAATATCCCTTCAACAGATTTCTGTGAAAATTTATGTAAATTATCATTCATATTTAGGATGAATACAATGCATCAAAAAACTCTAAATTATGAATCAATTAGTTTTCAAACCTTCCAAATGCATAAGAAGTTTTATTAATAAAATGTCTTATCAAAACATGATTTATACTGCATAAAGAATTACTAACCACTTCATCCTAAATATGTTTTTACATTGATTATTCACTCAACATGTATCTTATTATTTTTTAGAGAATACAATTTCATTGGATGATGGCAATCACACCTCCCCCTCCCCCAATGGGGGAGAGTCCTTTGTTGATTCATGATGCAGATCGGGATCAAATCTTCACTCATTTCCCTATTTTAGATTTTCTTCCCCTTTCCCTCGGATTGAGTTATGCCCGAAGGTGCTTGAATTTTATGAAATATATCCACAACTCTTGATCTTGATTATAATTTTAAATAAGGATTCTTCGTACAACAGTTTGATGTTGATTTAACAATTTAGGAATAGGTTTCCGTCAGTGGAGTTGTTTGATAGGTTGTTTTTGAATCCTAGGCGCTTCAGGATCAGGATATTATATATTTAATCGATGGTCACCTAATAATTATATGATTTGAAACTAAGGAGGTTCTTATCCTCGCATGGTCCTCAATCCCTCAAAGATGATTTGGAGCCTAATTCATCCTCTTTAAGTTGATTTTTTATATTCATATCAATAACGATTCACTAAGGATTCATACATGGGTGAGATTTCTAGAACATCCACTTCTTAAAAAATTGTATATCATTTCTAAACGTTGGAGTCTGTTTAATTGATATCATTGTTTAGATAGTAGGACCTGGGCAGTTTTACATCATGTTTTTCAAGGATTTTTGCTAAAGTTGATGCATCTCAGGCACTAGTTGATTTTTTATGAAACTTCTCTAGGGAGTTGTTTCAATAAAATCATATAGTTGTTCATGAATCGTTGGTTGATTTATATTCTTCTTATAAGAAGCTGGGTCACCTTAATCAGGCCTGTTTGTGTGGTCACAACAGTAGTGGTCGCATGAAGTGTGATTTTTCAGCAACTGGTGGAAGTGGAAATGATATTGTTGATACGGAAGATTTTTCAGTTGCATGGGTGGTACCTCTGCTAAATAGGACTCAACGATTGTCCTCAGAGTCGAAACTTAGTACAGTATATACTATATTTAAATATGATTTGTGAATTGGTTGTGATAAGGACGTGGTGGAAGATGATATGTCTGACATGAAATTGGAGGATGTTACGTAATGTGCTGAGGATGCTATGGCTGGTGCAGGAGTTATTCGAGTTTTTGTTGATTTATTTGATACATTAGATCATGGCATGGGAATGGTTGATGGTCAAACATCATACCCAATGATGCATAAACCCTTCTTCGATCCCTTCAATTTAGGTGAGTGCAAAGACATCATAGTTGGGATGGCGGGTCATGTTCATAATGGCAGTGTGGTGCAGGTTCAGGATGGAATCTCATTCGATAACTGGTTTGAAGGCATGGGCTATGAGGAGCTTACTAGAGATGATGTCATTCATGAGGGACTACAAATGGATCTAGTGGAGTGTAGGTTCTGCCACGAATTCGGTCCCTTGTTCTAGTCTTGCTGCATGTACTGAACATAAAGAGGGACATGATTCCCCTATTGTTGATTGATTTGGACAAAGTGAGGTGCATTTTTCACACCCATGTACTGAGCTTGTGCAATGTTCTGAGCAGATGAAGAGTGTGCATGACTAGAAATCAGGTGCTGGGTATGTGAAAACTATGGATAACTATTATCTTGGTCATGAAATAAGGGGTGGGTAAGATCAAGGTTTTGTGATGGTCATGTCTCTGAATACTCCAGAAGGAAAATAAGGAAGCTAGACATATGTCACGACCCAATCATGGGGGTCCTGTCCCACACCAGCAAGAACATCAAAGCTGCAGTTCATCTGGTTAGTCCCTATCGAAGAGATGAGAGTCGCCCCGAAAAAGAGGATGATGGTGCGTGTCAACCTTGACACCACTGGTTGGGAGTTGGGGCCACTCTCCTGATGAGTCCCTGGCAGGACGAAACCAGTGAACCTCACATATTAAGAGCTGGACGGCTGAACCCCGCCCGCCTTGGAGGGGGCTGGGGTGCCGCATGGGCGAACTGCTGTTCTGAGACGCTCAGCCCGTGACAAGTGGTATCAGAGGGAATGTTCCTCGTGGTGTTGCGGAATGCTGCCGGACGGACCTTGGTGGTGGGAGCGGAGTCCCAGGGTGTCATGCGGAGATGACACGATGTAGAAGGTCGCGCTTGCGAGATGTCCGAGGCAGAGACGCCACTATGAAGGGTGGGTCTCGTGGAGGTGGTTTTCGACCTTGAGAGAGAGGGTGGACCATGGTGGTTTGCGACCCAGAGAGTGGGTGGACCATTGATGCCAACGACAAGGAAGGAGCGTCCCCTGAGGCCATGATTGGTAACCGGTTAGTTGGAAGCAGTCGCGGACACACAGAAGGCCACGATCCTGCATGCACGAGGGCGTGCATGGAATGGTGGTGGGAGTATGTCACGACCCAATCATGGGGGTCCTGTCCCACACCAGCAAGAACATCAAAGCTGCGGTTCATCTGGTTAGTCCCTATCGAAGAGATGGGAGTCGCCCCGACAAAGAGGATGATGGTGCGTGTCAACCTTGACACCACTGGTTGGGAGTTGGGGCCACTCTCCTGATGAGTCCATGGCAGGACGAAACCGGTGAACCTCACATATGAAGAGCTGGATGGCTGAACCCCGCCCGCCTTGGAGGGGGCTGGGGTGTCGCACTGGCGAACCGCTGTGCTGAGACTCTCAGCCCGTGACAAGTGGTATCAGAGGGAATGTGCCTCATGGTGTTGCGGAATGCTGCCGGATGGACCTTGGTGGTGGGAGCGGAGTCCCGGGGTTTCATGCGGAGATGACACGACGTAGAAGGTCGCGCTTGCGAGATGTCCGAGGCAGAGACGCCAATATAAAGGGTGGGTCTCGTGGAGGTGGTTTTAGACCTTGAGAGAGAGGGTGGACCACGGTGGTTTGCGACCCAGAGAGTGGGTGGACCATTGATGCCAACGACAAGGAAGGAGCGTCCCCTGAGGCCATGCTTGGTAACCGGTTAGTTGGAAGTATTCGCGGACACACAGAAGGCCACGATCCTGCATGCACGAGGGCGTGCATGGAATGGTGGTGGGAGTATGTCACGACCCAATCATGGGGGTCCTGTCCCACAGCAGTAAGAACATAAAAGCTGCGGTTCATTTGGTTAGTCCCTATCGAAGAGATGGGAGTCGCCCCGACAAAGAGGATGATGGTGCGTGTCAACCGTGACACCACTGGTTGGGATTTGGGGCCACTCTCCTGATGAGTCTATGGAAGGATGAAACCAGTGAACCTCACATATGAAGAGCTGGACGGCTGAACCCCGCCCGCCTTGGAGGGGGCTGGGGTGCCGCACGGGCGAACTGCTATGCTGAGACGCTCAGCCCGTGACAAGTGGTATCAAAGGGAATGTGCCTCAAACTTTTCTATTGGGGGTGTGCTCATGCAGGAAAGACATCCCATAGCTTTTGAGAGCCGGAAGTTGAATGACACCGAGAGGAGGTACACGGTACAAGATAAAGAGATGACAGCCGTGGTACATTGTCTTCGGGTATGAAGACATTATCTGTTGGGGTCCAAGTTTTTGGTAAAGACCGACAACGTTGCCACAAGATACTTCTAAACCCAGAAGAAGCTGACTCCGAAGTAGAAAAGATGGCAGGAATTCTTGGCCGAGTTTGATTATTCTTTGGAGTACAATCCAGGGACAACGAATGTGGTGGCCGATGCACTTAGCAGGAAGATGGTGTTCAGACACTTATCATGTGTGGATGACAGGATCTTGGGTAGGATCAAGGAAGGCATGGCGCATGATCCTATAGCCAAGAACGTCTTGGCTCTCGCGGTAGAGGGAAAGGCAAGGAGATTTTGGGAGGAGGATGGCACTCTTCTTACCACAGGGAGGAGGATATATGTCCCAAAGTGGGGGAACCTACAGAGGGATCTCATCAAGGAGTGTCATGACTCGAGATGGGCAGGACATCCAGGGAAACACCGCACCAAGGCCTTGCTAGAGGGAGCATATTATTGGCCGAGGATGGAGGACGATGTGGAGTCCTAGGTGAAGACTTGTCTTGTGTGCCAACAAGACAAGGTGGAAAATCAGTTGCCTGGAGGATTGTTGCATCCATTGCCCATTGTAGAGAGTGGGTGGACCATTGATGCCAATGACAAGGAAGGAGCGTCCCCTGAGGCCATGCTTGGTAACCGATTAGTTGGAAGCAGTCGCGGACACACAGAAGGCCACGATCCTGCATGCACGAGGGCGTGCATGGAATGGTGGTGGGAGTATGTCACGAACCAATCATGGGGGTCCTGTCCCACACCAGCAAGAACATAAAAGCTGTGGTTCATCTGGTTAGTCCCTATCGAAGAGATGGGAGTCGCCCCGACAAAGAGGATGATGGTGCGTGTCAACCTTGACACCACTGGTTGGGAGTTGGGGCCACTCTCCTGATGAGTCCATGGCAGGACGAAACCAGTGAACCTCACATATGAAGAGCTGGATGGCTGAACCCCGCCCGCCTTGGAGGGGGTGGGGGTGCCGCACGGGCGAACTTCTGTGCTGAGATGCTCAGCCCGTGACACATAGGTGCTTTCCATTTAGGGCCGGGGTATTTTTGAGGGAGAGTTGGTTCATAATGCTATTTATGTGCATGAGGGAGATCAATCTGCTACGTTTTCTTATGATGTGGATGAGGAAGGATAGTTAGATACTAAGAATTTGTCCTTGAAACTATAAACAAAATGCTAGATCTGATGGCTTATCTTGAGAGAAGGGAGGTTCAGGACATGCAATTGGTTCCGGTGGGGAGTGCCGAGATTACTCTTGGGAAATCTAAATTTTTTATCACGAAGGATCATGTTTGGGAAGAAATAAATGTTATGTGGGGCTATTTCATTGGGGATGATATCCATATGAACACCAATATGGATCATATCTTTAGAAATTGGGCATTGGTTTAGGATTCCGTTCCTTCTATGAAAGAGAATAATCCTACGGGGGATCATCTATGCACCCTCAATGATTAAACCAAAAAAGGATTACTCTAATTTTGCAAGGACTCTATTTACCAGAACCTCTTATAAATATTATAAGAGGGATGATGATGATCCCATGTGGGGGAGGCCAAGAAGATCCAAGTCTTAGCTCCCTCTAAAATAAAAAAGGCTTCATAAATTTTATACTATGATCTTCTAGAAACATAGCTCACAATTTTAATGGGAGATGGTAGATGACGGTGCACCTTATGATTATGTCTATGGTTGGTTCCCTATGAAATGTTCCTCTTTTGTGTGTGGGTTGTTTGGAACATCCGCTATCTTGTATTCTTTTCATTTTTCTAATAAATATTGAGGGGAAAAGAATACCCTAGTCATGCAGCTTATTTTCCTAAAAGAATACAATTTAATAATTCCACCCCACCTTTTTTAGGTTGTTATAGGATATAAAAAGTTGTTTCTAATAACTTTCTTACTGAGAAATGATTCAACATAATTATATATAAATTCCCCATCTTGAACACTATAAATATTTAACCATGGATATATTTTGTCATTTTTAACATTGAATACAAATGTTTTAAAATAATAAAGGATTTAATTTTCTTTTCTAGAAAATAGTCCCATGGGTATCCAGTGTAATCATCAACTAAAAAATTACATATTACATTACACTAAAAAATTTATTCTATATAGGACTAAAAAAATGATGTGAAAAAAACTATAATGAATCAGAATTTGAGACTTGACTAATAGATTTTAAACCAGAGTTTTGTTTCTTGTCGTATTGATAAGGATCATAAATTTTTGAATAATCAAACATAAGTTTTGGTAGATCCTATACAACAATTTTCTTTATTTAAATATTATAATATTCTTAGATTTTTATGACCAAGAAATATATTCTATAATAATGACTGATCATCCACTCCACTTGAAATTTTTTTAGGTACCTAAGTTCTTCTATGTAAAATTAGTTAATTCTTGGCTTCTAAGATCATCGAAAATGTATGCCCATGAGTTTCTTTCATAAGGCAAGAATAAAAGAAACCCTAGCTTCATAGATCTCACCATTGGTGAAAAGAGGGGAAACCCTAATTCTATGTCCTTTGTTGATGTCATCGCAAGCAGAGTAAAACTAGCTAATTTGAAGACCTCAGAGCTTGTTGATCCTAATTAATACTGACATTGTGCTTTATTAGTGATTTATTTCTCACATTAAGAGGTACAACTTTTCTCCTCAGAACTCCTCTTTTTGTTGGTTAGAAAATTTATCATTTGAAGACCCTCAATAGGTTTTCTCTCCAAGACCCTAGAAAGCATTGGATTCATGAACTTCGACATTGGTTTGTGAATATATCACATGTCCTTTTTCAATTTTAATTGGAATATGATTACTATATCCATTGGATAAGAGGATCACGGTCTTTCGGTGGCTGTTTCATGAAGGTCTCGAAATGGTCACCATATATCTACTATATATATTAATCCTGGCATTCCTATTGCCACATGTCACGCTAATGTTCTTCCACATCCCTTTTGTCTTACATGTCATTTCTCCAATCTTCCATGTCACTGAAAGAAATACATTACTCCCTCAAAAATCATGATCCATCTTGCGCTACACCTCTTGCAAACTAGTGTCTACGGCCTCTCCCTATCAAGTAGCTATGGTGCCCGAAACCTGCTCCCTCTAAACACAAATCCCCTACGATTTATCCTGAATTCAACTCTGGTTTTTGGTATGATTTCACCTTCCATCATCCAGCTCTTCCCATAAACCACTATTGTCATCCTCCTCACTATTTCACTCCTCCTTTATATCGGGGCATCTACTACAATCCACTCAAATAGTTGAATGGTTCCTACATCAGAAGTCCATCTTCCCATCTCCAAGGTTTCCTTGTAAAATTTTTATTCTCCGAGCTCTACTGTCATCATCCATGAGTCTAATCTGCCTTCTGATTCCCTCAATCACTCCAACCCACTCTCCTCCCATTCATGATATCCCTCTCCATCTTCTAGGGTTCTCAATATTATCTGTCTCCTCTAAGAACTATTGTGGGGAAGCAGACCCTCACATTCTTCATGATTCAACTCACCATAAAAAAACTTCTTTTTTTCATTGAATCTCTCTCTCTCTCTCTATTATGTTCCTTCGCAGAAATAGACAAGGGTTCAAAATTTTCACTAAGAGAAAATCCATCCAACTCTCAACGCATCCAGAATATGGTATTTTCTCCTCTATATCTTATCGGTATCAATTTTATCTGCTTTATAGTTTCACATTTCTATATGTTCATACTAATATTACTGGCTGTAATATGATTTAGTACTTTTAAAATGGTGGGTTCTCATAATTTTCTGGAAATGTTTTCAAAAATAGACAAGTGATCGAAATTTTCACTAAGCACAGATCCCTCCCACTCTTATTGCATCTATAATATGGTATTTTTTCTTCTATATATTATCGGTTAAAATTGTATCAACCTTTTAGTTTGACATTCCACTATGTTCATACTAATTTTTTAGGCTGTAATACAATTTTTTCTTCAAAAATGGTGGGTTCTCATAATTTTCTAGAAACATTTTCTAACAAGGGTTCAAAAGATTCACTAAGCGTAGATCCTTCCAGCTCTCAATGCATCCAAAAAATGTTATTTTCTCCTCTATATCATAATGGTAAAAATTGTATCTACTTTATAGTTTCGCATTTGAGTATGTTCATACAAATTTTGTATGTTGTAATACAATTTAGTGATTTAAAATGGTGGGTTCTCATAATTTTCAAGAAACTTTTTAAGTTCTCTCCAAGAATTAGTCTTTCCATCAACACATGGATTATTAAAAAATAAATACAATACATCTCCTATCTCAATTCGCCAATCACATCCTGTACTTATAATGCTCTATCAATATTTCTACATTTATAATTTTTCTAAGGGTTGATATAGACTTCCTCCACCACATCAAAGTGTGCTCCATTTTAGGCATGCATAACGAATTTGATTCAATACACAAATTTTATTGTGTCAATCATGCAGATTTACATTGGTGTTTTTATAAATGTATTTGATTATTATAAATTTATTTGATGAAATGCATTGTGGACTCACTAACATTGGGTAGGTTAAATAAACCATGCATATTTCATCTATCCAGGTATATAACATTACTCTTTATTGACTATTATTTTTAAGGAAATATTATAAATGAAATTTTTTCATTTTTTTTCTAATTTCTATTTTTTATATAATTAAAACATATAATTCATTTATTATTTTCAATTGGATATCAATTGAAATTATTTATAGATTTCTTATACATAAGTTTCATAAGGGTTTCTTATATATAAGTTTTTTAATATTATGGATTGCATAAAAGGATTAAATACATTATTGTTTGTACATTTCTTATATATAAATTTTTTTATATGGATGATTTCATATTGCTTATACTTAATTGTTTGATGATTGTTTATATATAAGTTTTTTCTTATACAAAATTGTTTCAAAATTTTTATTTCAAAAATAAAATTTATTTTAAAAAACATATCATTTTTTGTCAGATTTTTGTTTTGATAAATTTCTTAGCAACTATCGCTTTTTTTGATTGCTTATACAACTATTTCCCAGTTTCTCAAACATAATGTTTTTACATGTTTCATATATTTTACTATTTGTTGATTACTTTTGAAAACATGTTTCTATATTGCTTTTGGTAACCAATAGAGGTTGATATAGATAAATTCATATCCATAATTAGAATGTACTGAATGAATCCATGTATGATATCAAGTATGATAACTTAATATGGCCAAGATAGTCTTCACAAACCCTCAATATAAATATTGTTGGAGATGATGTTTGACTATGTTATTATTATTATTTTGATATAGTGAAACATGCCTTTAGGTTTTTTTATTTTATCATTTTATTAAAAGTAGAATTTTTGTTTTTGTAATAGTGGAACTTGTGGGAATCATTACGGATGCCAATGAAATTGTAACATAAATTTCGATTCATCTCCTATAAAAAATCATTGGTGGAGGAATGTGTTTTATGGAAACATTTTTTCTTGGATACTACTACGTCCCCAATGACTTATCTATATTGTTCTACTTACCATATCGTTGTATTACTTGGATATATCAATTAGGTGCAATGGAATTCATATGGCCATGAAATTTAAATAATTTCTAACACATTATGAAAAATTGAGTGTTTCAAGATTGTTTATATGTAACTATTTCTATATTATTTATACAAAGTTATTTATGGATTGATTATTCAATTGTTTCCCAACTGCTCACACGTAGTGTTTTTACACATTTCATATGCATAACCCTTTCCATGTTTCTAATCCATATGTTTTTATAGATTGCTAATGATCACATTTTTAGGTTGATCTGAATAGTTTGATATTCAACAATATTATATGAGGAATGAATCTCGATAGGCAATGAGGTTTGACTACTTTAATGTGGCCATGGTAATCTTAAAAAACAACGAGTTTCAATATGGTAGTAGATGAGCATCGATTATGTATTTCTTTCTAATAAGTGTTTCCATATTTCTTATTGAAAACTACTTCAAAATTTCTTATGATCACCCTTAGAGGTTAATATGGTTAGTTTTATAGGTTGTATTAGTATGAATTGAATGAATCCCATATAGGATATGAGGGTTGACTATATAATAATTCCAAGGAAAAAATTATTATTATGTCTTCTTATTTTTAAACAATATTGTATCTATAGGTAAACACGTTGGATGATTTTGTAGGTGCTAAAACTCTTGGAGCATTACCTATTATTCCACAACAATAACTAAGAAATAAAAATCAAGGTAAAACAAAAACTTCATTTTTTGTAAATGTTTTAAGATTGGTCAGGAATAATTTGACATCCAAATGTAACAAATAATAAAACTGTATTTAAAGACATAAGCTGGAATTTAGTCAACCAATCCACAATATTGATGCAATGTTTTGGTCCTACATACTACGTGACATGATGGACTAACACTAGATTTTGGTGGAATATAGGATTAGTGACATATAATGGATCTGTTGATCATTAGATTTTATTTGAGTTATTAGTTATATTTAGTTCCTATTTTTTCATTTTGTTTAGGGTAAAATTTCAATTTTAGTAATAGTGGAACTTATGGGGATCATTAGGGATGTCAATGAAATTATACTTGGAATTTTAATTCATCTGCTATAAAAAAATCATTGGTGGAGGAATGTGTTTTAAGGAAACACTGTGTCTTGGATACTGCTACATCCCCAATTACTTCTCTATATAGTTATACTTACAACATCGTCTTATTACTTGGATATATCAATTAGGTGCACCTACATTCATATGGCTATGAAATTTACATAATTTCTAACACATTGTTAAAAACTAAGTGTTTCAAGATTTTTAATATGTAAATATTCCTATATTAGTTATATATAGTTATTTTTGGATTGATTATTCAACTGTTTCCCAACTACTCACACATAGTGTTTGTACACATTTCATATGAATAACCTTTTCATGTTTCTTATGCCAAAGTGCTTACAAATTGCTAATGATCCCCATTTTAGGGTGATATGGATAGTTTGATATTCATCATTACTATGTACTGAATGAATCTCGATAGGCTAAGAGGGTTGACGATATTAATATAGCCATGGTAATCTTCAAAAACCATGAGTTTCAATATGGGAGTAGATGAGTTTCGATTTTTTATTTCTTCATAATAAGTGTTTCCATATTTTTTTATGGAAAACTGATTCAAAATTTCTTATGATCACCAATGGAGGTTGATATGTTTAGTTTTATATGTGGTATTAGTATGTACTGAATGAATCCCTATATGATATGAGGTTTGACTTCATTATATTTCCAAGGAAAACTTCATTAGCATGTCTTCTTATTTTTAATCATTATTGTATATGTTGGTAAACATGTTGGATGATTTTGTAGGTTCTCAAACTCTTGGATCATAACCACTTATTCCACTACAATAACTCATAAATAAAAATCATGTTAAAACAATAGCTTTATTTTTTTAGCTTTTTTATGATTGGTCATGAATAATTTGACAGCCAAATGTAACAAATAATAAAATTGTATTTAAAGTCAAAAGAAGGAATTCAGTGAACCAATCCACATTGGTGATGCTAGGTTTTGAACCTACATACTAGTTGACATGCTGAACTAACACAAGATTTTGGAGGAAGATAGGATTAGTGATATATTATGGAGTTTTTGATCATTATATTTTATTTGAGTTATTCATTACATTTAGTTATAGTAAATATGACTTGGCATATATTGGACCAGGAAATCATTTTTTATAGTATTGGATCATGCATTTCTTATGACAAGTGGATTGGATCATGTTTTTTATTTAAGTATTGGATAATATTTTAGAGCAGTGAAACATGGGTTTTATATGAGAAATGGAAATGCATTTTTTGGGTAGTAGATCACGAATTTTGTAGTGTGATCGTACCACGATTCACTGTTTCATTTTCACCCTTACACCGCTGTGCTAAACATATTTTGTATTAAAAATTATAAAAATATTATCAAATTGTGAATCATGTTTGATTCAATAATTTTTTGTTTATCACTATTAAATAGGGCAATGATACTTGTTTTGAAAATTACAATGTAGGTGGAGGTGATTTGGAGGGCCCATGATGAAGTCCTTGAAAAATGGGCCAAACTGCGCAGGATCCAAGAAGTTCAGTAGACTAAAATTCATACTGATACTAAACCGTGCATCCAAATGGGCGGAACTATTGTGGGATTATCCAAAAAGAATTGGGATACAACTTTCATTTAATAACCCAAGATAAAGTCGGCCATTAAGGGGCCCAACCGAACTGATCTGTTCAAGACACCGAATTTGGACCAAGTCAAATGCGGTGTTATGTATTTTATTAATAACTTGAGATGTATTTGTCCAAACGGTTCCAAAATTTCAGTGGAGACATTCAAGAGATAGGGATACAACTTTTCTATTTTCTCGAAAGCGAGATAAGACTGTCTGAAGGCCGAAACACGTCGTTCAAGTGGATTGATGAAATCTGTGTGCCCAAAACCACCTTCCACATTTCCTATAAAAGGGCACCTTGGGCTCCTCATTTGTAAGTTCGGCCAAGGAGTGAAGTTCTGCCAATTTGGAGTCCTATAGGAGTCTCCTAATCACCTTGGAGGTTCTGGAGGCCCCTATCCTCATAGGGGGATCAAGGATGAAGAAGGAGTTCCACCCGAGCTTCCTCCTCCTCCCGATGTCGAGCTAAAAGTTAGGCGTTCGTTGTGAGGGATCTACACACATGTCAAGGGAGTTCGGATGCATACATTAGCTACTGGTTTGGAGTAATTTGGGTGTTTAAACATTTCATTCCATGTATCTTATTTTATTTCAGATTTGAATGCTTGATTTGATGCATGTGAGTATTATGATCTTAATTTCTAACCGATCGGTGTGTGGTTTTGAGAGTGTGACTTGTGTTGTTATGATTGGACATCACAAGAATCCTTTTCATACCCACCTTATTGAGATTTCAATATGATTTGTAATCTCTTATTCCATGCATAATTACTGGACCTTGACAATACGATTGTTACGTCAAGGTTTGGTTCTTAAAGCATTGAACTAAAAGCTTAGGAATTAATCGGTATTCCAATTAACTCCAACCAAAGAATTACTCTAAACCTAAGATGAATCTACATTAACAATGAACTTGATATGTGTGTAGTGAAATCACATCAACCCTTTTATCTCATATTTCTCAAAATCCACTTGGTCACTCATCCTTTAAGCTATTTCAACTAAGTCATTGTTTTAAACTATTTTCAAAACCACCCCCTCTCTTAGTCATTTTTATTAAAAATACACACTCTAAACCTACCAATGCTCCTTGAGAGATGACCTAGGGTTTACCCTAGACTATAAATAAACCTTAAAAAAATAATCAATTTGATGTGTCACGACAACGCGGTCAAATTTTGGCGTCGTTGCCGGGGAGTGCTTTGGTTTTTTGTGCGTGTTTTTGATAAATTTTTTGTAATTTTTGTGAATATTTGTTTGTTTTATCTTCTACCTTTTCATTTGTTTTTGTGTTCTAATTTATTTATTGTGTAGGTTCTTTGTATGACGCGTTCTACTCCGGGAGACCTACAAACTTTCGAACACGAACCGGAGAGGATCCTACATCAATGAAAATGAGACACACAAGACCACACTTTGAAGGAGGAGACATCAAATCTTAAAATTCTTCTTGATCATTCTTCTTCTTCTGAAACCAAAGTTAAAATTGAACATAACTTGTATAAAATGGCTGAAAATAATAGAACACTAAAAGAACTAACCTCACCTGATGTTGATATCCAACCCACTTACATTCAATTACAAGGAGAGACACCCAATTTTGAACTGAAATCTGGTCTAATCCATTTATTACCAAGATTTCATGGGTTGCCTGGAGAAGACCCTCATAAGCACTTAAAATAATTTCATACTGTGTGTTCAACCTTAAAACCTACTAATGTGGATGAAGAACAAGTTAAGCTTAGGGAATTCCCTTTCTCATTAGAAGACACTGCAAAAGATTGGTTATACTATGTCAATTCACCAATTAGGGGCTGGGCAGACATGAAACGCCTTTTTCTTGAAAAATACTTCCCAGCCTCTCAAACTGTAACTATAAGGAAAGAAATATGTGGTATAAGACAATCTCAAGGGGAAACATTACATGAATATTGGGAACGCTTTAAAAGGTTATGTTCAAGTTGACCACACCACCAAATAAGTGATCAACTTTTAATTCAATATTTTTATGAAGGTTTGATTCCTATTGATCGAAATATGATTTATGTTGCTGTAGGTGGTGCATTGGTATACAAGACCCCAATTGCTGCAAGAACCCTCATTGATAACATGGCACAGAACACTCAACAATTCAGTACACAGTCCAGTGTTCCCATTCGAGGTGTCCATGAGGTGCAAAGTACTGAGTTTGAGAAGAAGGTGGACACGAAGTTCGAAGAGGTAAGTACCCTTCTACGACAACTTGCTCTCTACCAAGGGAAATATCAATCTCCTCCTCCCATCCATTGTGGAATCTGCTCTTCTGACACCCACTATTCTGACCAATGTCCTCAATTGAGAGAAACTTCTGAGATTTGTGAGGCAATATTTCCAGGACGCCCCTTTAACCAACCCTTTAGGCAAGAACCATACTATCTATCCAACCAAGGGTGGAAGGAAAACCAAGCCTATAGGCAAGGGGGGTATTCAAACCAACCTCAACAGCAATGGAACCAACGGGGTCAGAGTAGTCATCCACCACCACCCAGAAATACTCAACCACCCCAAAGGCCATTCCCACCACCCCCTCCAAAAACCAAGTCTAGCCTAGAAGATATGATGAAGCAAATGACTGCCAATAATATCCAATTCCAAAAAACCACCCAAGAAGCCATACAAGACCTAAAGACCCAACTAGGCCAACTTGCCAACTCGGTGGGGGAAATCCAAAGTCATGGGCCGGGTAAACTACCATCTCAACCAGTAGTAAACCCTAGGGATAAAGGAAATGTTAGTGCCATCACCCTTAGGAGTGGGACACAACTCAAAAGCCAAATTACCCCTCCATTAGAGTCCTCCCATCCAAAGGAAACCACCATCCCAACTGCGGAAAATGGTCCAAGAGAAGAAAACCCTTTTCCTGAGAGAATCCCTTCCAAAGGAAAGACTGTGGCTGTTGATGAGCCACCTATCCCAACCCTTCCTCTTCCATTTCCTCAAAGGGATGCAAATCCTAGGAAACAAAAAGAAACTGGACTTGATAAAGAAATCTTGGAGACTTTCAAAAAAGTACAGGTTAACATTCCATTGATTGATGTCATCAAACAAATTCCGAGATATGCCAAGTTTCTAAAGGGGATGTGTACCCACCGAAGGCGACTTAGAGGTGATGAGAAGGTGATCCTGGGGAGGAAAGTCTCAGCATTGATACAACCATCACTTCCCACCAAGTGCAATGATCCTGGGACATTCTCGATTCCGTGCACCATAGGGGAGTATTCATGTTCCAACGCTATGCTTGATTTGGGTGCTTCTATTAATGTGATGCCTCACTCTATTTACACTTCATTGCAGGTCGGTGAACTGAAGCCCACTGGTATTATCGTTCATCTAGCAAATCGTAGTACAGAACACCCTTCTGGTGTGTTAGAGGATGTTCTTGTGAGGGTGCAAAATTTAATTTTTCCTGCTGATTTTTACATGCTTAAAATGGAAGATGATAGGATGAATGGACATGACCCAATTATATTGGGGAGACCTTTCTTGAAAACCACCAAAACCATAATTAATGTCCATAATGGTACATTATCTATGGAGTTTGGTGGTAATATTGTCCACTTCAATATCCTTGATGCCATGAAGCACCCCTCAGAAGAACATTCCTCTCTCTCTGTCAATTCAATTGATGTTCTCCCTTCCCTTGAAACAACTTATTTTCATTCACCTGATCCCCTTTATGAGTTTTCTTCATTGATTGAAATGTTAGGTAATGAATCATGCATTGATTGTCTTAGCGGTCTAGAGAAATGTCATTGCATGTTTGTTAATTAATGATTTCTTGAACACAGAGGATCACATGACCATCGATGATACTGATAAGCTTGTAAAAGCTCATTCCTCATCTGAGGATGTTACCATTGAGCAGTTAGATGAGATCAGTGACTTCTCACTATCACACACACTTCTGTCAATCCAAAATCCCCCATAATTGGAACTGAAACAACTGCCTCAAGATTTAAACTACTCATATCTTGAGAATGGAAACAAGTTGCCCGTCATCACTTCTAGTTCACTCCCTCCTGAGCATGAATTGCGACTGCTTGATCTTTTGAGGGAGTATAAACAAGCTTTGGGATGGACACTTGCTGACATTCCTAGCATTAGCCCATCAATTTGTACACATCATATTTTATTAAATGATGAGGCTAAACCAGTGAGGCAGTCACAACATCGACTGAACCCAAACCTACTTGATGTTGTTAAAAAAGAAGTAACAAAATTGTTGGCTGCTGGAATCATTTACCCTATCTCTAACAGCCAATGGGTCAGTCCCATTCAAGTAGTTCCTAAAAAAACTGGCATTACTGTAGTTAAAAATGAAAATAATGAATTGGTTCCAACTCGTGTGCAGAATAGTTGGCGTGTCTGTATAGACTATCGTCGACTAAACTAACACACTAGGAAGGACCATTTCCCATTTCCATTCATTGACCAGATGCTAGAGAGGCTAGCAGGGAAGTCCCATTACTATTTCCTTGATGGGTATTCTGGATACTTTCAGATCCATATTGCCCCCGAGGACCAGGAAAAGACAACCTTTACTTGACCCATTGGTACATTTGCTTATAGAAGGATGTCATTTGGTCTGTGCAATGCTCCAGGTACTTTCAAATGATGTATGGTTAGTATTTTTTCAGATTACCTAGAGAATTTCATGGAGGTTTTTATGGATGATTTTACTGTTTATGGATCCTCTTTTGATGAATGTTTGAGTAGTCTTCCTTCTGTCCTACGTCGCTGTATTGAAAAGAATCTGGTATTAAATTATGAGAAATGCCATTTCATGGTGCGACAATGCATAGTCTTGGGACATGTCATTTCTGGGGAAGGTATCCAAGTGGACAAATCAAAATTAGATATCATTTCCTCCCTACAATTCCCTAAAAATGTTCGGGATGTGTGGTCTTTCCTGGGTCATGCTAGATTTTATCTTCGTTTCATTCGTGACTTTAGTAAAATTGTACTCCCCCTCTCCCGATTACTCCAAAAGGAAAAAGAATTTGATTTTGATAAAAAATGTGAGGAAGCTTTCAATAAGTTAAAATGGAGTCTCACGTCACCCCCAATAATCCAACCACCTCGGTGGGATTTACCATTTGAGCTCATGTGTGATGCCTCTAACTATGCAGTTGGGGCAGTCTTATCACAAAGGGTCGATCGAGCTCCACATGTCATTGCCTATGCCTCACATACTTTGGATCCTACCCAAGAAAACTACACCACGACTGAAAAATAATTTATTTCCATTGTTTTTTCCTTGGATAAATTCAGGTCATACCTTTTAGGGTCCAAATTCATTGTGTTCTCAGACCATGCAACCCTCCGATATCTCCTAAAGAAACCAGAAGCCAAACCACGTCTCATTCACTGGATGCTCCTCCTTCAGGAATTTGATCTAGAAATTCGGGATAAAAAAGGAGCAGAGAATGTAGTTTCTGACCATATCAGTAGGATTATCCCATCCTCGGACAATGACTCATCCCCATTATTCCCATAAATGAATTGTTTCCTAATGAGAAATTGTACCGAGTGCAAGATGCTATTCCTTGGTATGCTGAAATTGTAAATTATTTGGTAGCGTCTTGCATTCCTACTGATTTCACCAAAAACCAGGCTAACCGTCTAAAACATGAGTCTCGTTGGTACATTTGGGATGACCCCTACCTCTGGTGCACATGTAGTGATCATGTTATTAGGCGTTGTGTTCCCGATAGTGAGTTTCAGTCTGTCCTTAGGTTCTGCCACACACTTGCTTGTGGGGGCCACTTTGGTCCCCAACGGACTGCTCGCAAGGTCTTAGATTCTGGTCTCTTTTGGCCCACATTGTTTAGGGATGCCCATGAATTCTGTAAATCTTGTCCTCACTGTCAAAGAATAGGAAATGTCTCTAAAAGAAATGAGATGCCCCAACAACCCTTGCTCTTCCATGACATTTTTGATGTTTGGGGCATTGACTTTATGGGACCATTCCCCAATTCATTTGGGAACCTTTGCATTCTTCTGGCAGTGGATTATGTTTCAAAGTGGGTAGAGGCATGAGTCACGAGGACAGATGATTCCAAGACAGTTGTGGAATTTTCGAGAACCCAAATATTCTATAGGTTCAGATTACCTAGGTTTATCATCAGTGATCAGGGTTCTCATTTTTGCAACCTCACAATGCAATCTCTTTTGCGTAGGTATGGGGTTGGGCATCGAGTGTCTACTGCTTATCACCCATAAACAAATGGTCAAGCTGAAGTGTCAAATAGAGAGGTAAAACAGATTCTTGAGAAAACGGTTAAGCCAAATAGAAAATACTAGAGTCTTAGACTCGATGATTCATTATGGGATTACCGTACTTCATTCAAAACTACAGTTGGCATGTCACCATATCGGCTAGTTTTTGGGAAGAGTTGTCACCTCCCTGTTGAGGTAGAGCACCGGGCCTACTGGGCCATCAAACAATGAAATTCTAATCATTCTGGTGCAGGTGCTCAATGGAAGTTGCAGATTCAGGAGTTGGAGGAAATGTGAAGAGATTCATATGAGAACTCCCGAATTTATAAGGAGCGAACCAAGTCTGCCCACGACCGTCTCATCCTTCATCATCAGTTCCACATCGGGCAGAAGGTCCTCCTCTACAATGCAAGGCTGAAGTTGCACCCTGGTAAGCTTCGTTCCCGTTGGTTTGGACCTTACATTGTTACTAATTTCTCTCCATTTGGTGTTGTCCAGGTTCAAAATGAAGACACCAAGCAAACCTTCAGTGTCAATGGGCAGCGGTTGAAGCACTTCCATGAAGCCATTTCGGAGTCCCCAATGGAGGAACTCCAAGTTCAAGAAGCAAACTATGAATGACATCAACCAGGTTTTATCCTTCCTTCCCACATTCTCTCTTACTACAGTGAGGACACTGTATACTCTAGGTGTGGGGGGTGGACACATTGCTGGGTTAGTTAGGAATTTTCATCGTTTTCTCCATTTTTTTCTCTTTTTTTCCTTCTTTATAGTATTTTCATTTTTCCCCAACAATTTCGAAATTCCATGATGTGGCGACCATAGAGTGGGGAAAGTAAAAATACCATAACAAAGGCTAAAAAGAATATTTGTATGAATTTAACATCAGGGAGTGATTTTTAGTGAATTGGTTTTTTTTCAATGATATAAATGGTTGTATCTATGTGAAACCTTTGAGATGATTGATGCCAATTGTGTGAGTAGTTTTTGGGAAAACTGTGTCACTAATATCTCCAAAAAAATTTGCACCAAACCACAGTGTGATTATTTCTTACTTAATATAAGATAAATATATGTTGGGTTAATATTTTTCAGCTTTAAATGATATTTCCATACGTTCATTCCATATCTGATCTGTTTCATTACTGTACCAGATTGACCTATGCGTGTCTACCTAATGTCCGACTGTTGTACGTCCTCAAAAAAAAATTGTTGTGTCTTGGGCAGGTCAAAAACCACTCCTCCTCAACCTTTGATCTTGTTATAAATATTGCAATTAGTGTCGTGAGGAGATCAAACAAGGGTTGAGAGATGAGTGTGAGATTTGTTCCAATTGCAACTTCAAAAAAATAATAATAAATGAGGGGAGTGATCACTACTAGAAAAACAGGTATTTGTGACGGGATCACGTCGCAAATGGATTTTTGCGACGGGGGACCGTCGCAAATGGCCCGTTGTTGAAAACGGTGTCGCAACATGAATTATTTGCGACGGGCCCGTCGCTAATGACCTTTTTTGAGACGGGGATACTCCCCATCACAAATAGTATTCCATATATTTTTAAAAACTTTTAAAATAGTATTTGCGACGGGCCCGCCGCAAATAGTTTTTGCGACGGGACCCGTCGCAAACACTATTTAAAAAAAATAAAAAACTACTAATAAATTATTTTAACGCATATAATAATAAAACTATTTGCGACGGGCATAGTATCCCGTCGCAAATACTATAAAAAAAATAAAAAAAATAAATTATTAATAAATTATTTTAATTAATATAATAATAATCCAATTATAATTCAAAAATAAAAAATAATAAAATATTAATAAATGATTTTAATTAATATAATAATATAATTATAATTCACAAATAAAAATAATAAATTATTAATAAATTATTTTAATTAATATAATAATAATAGAATTATAATTCAAAAATAAAAAATAATAGAATATTAATAAATGATTTAATTAATATAGTAATATTAGAATTATAATTCATAAATAAAAAAAATATTAATAAGTTATTTTAATTAATATAAAAATAATAGAATTATTTTACATTCAAATATTAAAATAATTCAAGTATTACACCAAAAAATATAATTAAATTATAATATTATAAAATTTTAATATATATATATATAATTTAATATTATAAAATATAAATAATATTATTATTCATATTAATATTGTTATTTCAAAATATAATATTATTAATATTTTATAATGAGACAGAAACTACGAATCGAAAAAAAAATCAAATTTTGATTTCACAAATTTTATAACATAAAAAACACTAATCTGAAGGAGGGGGGGAGGGGGGAGGGGGGATCTGTAGATGGTGGTGGAGGAAACTCCATCCCTAAAGCATGAGTGAGTCGGCGCATGTACTCCATCTGCTCCTGATGCTGCTGCTGCCACCGACTAGTCTGCTCCTCGTATAGCTGCTGCTGGCGTCGACGCTCCTCCTCATGCTGCTGATGCATCTGCTCCTGCTCCTGTCGGAGACTCTCTATCAGTGCAGTCTGAGATCGCAAATGATCCCCATACTGTGTAGAAGAAGAAGATGCACGAGCTCCTCTCGAGCTGGACGCCGACATCACAACACTGCCATAATAATCTCCGGGAGTCAGTCGAGAGGTGATACCAACTACTCGGCCCTTCTCGAAGGCATACTGGGTGGTCTGTATCCATGCCGCCTCATCAAACTAACGGCCAGTGGTCTGATCTGATGACTCGGCCTGACTCTCAGGCCGGGCCTGTGACGCTGCGGCCTCATATGACTCCTATAGTTGCAATTTAAAATTAAAATTGTGAATATATTATATGCAGTTAATTTTTAAACTTGAAAAAAAATAATACTGACCACGATGTGATGCTGATGATCACCTCTAAGCTCCCCAATAGAAGGATCACTATACATCCTCCGATATACATCGTACTCCGTAATATCGGGGTTCTCGACAGCCTATAAGAATAAAAAATAAACTATTAATATTTATAGTTATATAAAATATTTACAAATAATGTTCGTACCAGATGCTGTCTATGAGTATTGAAAGAATGACTCCCAGCTCGATGAGTCACCTCCTGTCTCCCCCGATTCTGCCTCCCCACCGATGATCTCCTCTGAAAGGCATCACTCAACCAGTTCGCACATAATCCATCCCATACATGGGATGAAATGTACTCTGGTCGATGTGATCTACATGACTCGTCAAAATATGACACTCCTGCTTTCTTCATGGTAGCTTTTCTTAAATTGTGCAAAAACTGACGAAGACGATCACGCATGGCCACCTCCCATGCCTCGTGGATGACGTCACGAATGGTATCCTCGATCGGATACCATAAACCCTACAAATAAATCAAAATATCAAGTTAGAAATGAAATAATTTTCAAAATAAAAATTATTTATTTACGTACGTACCAACCAATAGCCGAACATGGCCTGCTGCACATCAATGGGAATCTGCTAACATGTGGTCCACGACTGAGAGAAATAGTAGCGCAAAATAGTGATGCCCTGTCCGACTGCTATATGCGGAAAACTGTAAAAATAATAAACATTTATTATGTGTATAGATTAATGAAATCTTTGTCAAATCCACTGGTTATCACACAGGTTATCACACCTCCGTGTGCGTGGATCAAACCCAAGACGTGGACGTCGCTCGGGGATGGGGTCAGGAATCATCAATCGTGCAAGACCGCGCCCCCTCCGCGTACTCCCTGGAGCGCCTGCAGGCTGAGGGTCATCTGCCAGCAACTCATCCGCATCGAAAGGCAGGTCAGCATCCGCCAACTCACGAAATGTGGCATCGTCCATCTGAAACAGAAAATGTTAATGTTGTTAGCAAGTAATTGATAATTACTATTATATATACATATATACATATTATGATTGTATATAAATACCATGGAATTCTATCAGTGTTCATCCTCATCATCATCTTCATATATGTCAATGTCATCTTCATATTCCTCATCAACATCATCGATATCCATTCGAGTTACAGTTGCTTCATCTCTTACCATTTCAAATTCATATGTGACATCATTAACATCATCGTCATCACCGACTCTTAAATGTGGGGTGTCGTCATCGATACTCATGTCTCTTTGTAAAAAAGATTGATTTTGAGTACTCTCTTGAAAAACTTCAATTATTTGCACATCAGTGAAAGCACATTCACTTTGACTAAACTGATTGTCTCGAATTTTGATTTTTATTACACTCCACCAATCAGTCAAGTCTCTTGATGTAGCACAGTACTTTGCGTAATAAACTTGATGTCCCTGTTGAGCCAATAAGAATGGTTCATTTACTGCGAGAACACTTTTACATTTAATATCGATGATTCCATGAGTCGGATGAACACGCACGCCTCTCTCTGTATCTAACCACCGACATTTGAATATGGTTATGTAATGTTGTCCAAGATAACAGAGTTCAATGATTTCATCAAGTATGCCATAAAAGTCAACTTCATTTTCTCGATGATGAGATCCTCTCAAGCTAACTCCATTGTTCATTGTTTTTTTCGATTCCCCATATGCATGTGTGTGAAATCGAAATCCATTCACCACATATGCATTATAAGTTTTAACAAGTTTGGAGGGTGGGCTACTCAATACACACAGTCGTTTGTCAATTTTATCAGCATGTCGAGACAACTGAAAATTTGTGAAATAATTATCAATATAGTAAACTATACATTGAATGAGTTGCTAAAAGATAAAGAATTTATGTTACCAGTTTTTGAAACCACTGAGAGAAATTTTTCATTCGACGTTCTTCGAGAGCAGCTGCTGTAATTTGTGGAATTTGTTTCTTGATATGATTATCATACAACCTATAAAAACCAAAGTTATTTACTGTAACATAAATGATAGAATAAGTGATATAAACACTTACAGTACAACTGATGTCATCTCTTCACAGTTGAGCAGAACATACGTATGAGCTCTATGATGTTCATCATCTGAAAGCCAGCGTTCATAAACTCCACCAAAACCAAGATCTGGCTGGTTGAAAACAGATAATTGATTGTCGATTTCATCAATATTCCTCTCGTTCTGTCCCATTCGGTTGTGTTTTGAAGGATACTCATATTCAAAATAATGGGAGCAGAAAAAAGATATTTCCTCTTGCAAATAAGCTTCTGCAATAGATCCTTCAACAGATGCTTTGTTACGTACTTTTCTTTTCAATTTTTGCATGCATCTTTCAAATTGGTACATCCATCGAAACTGTACTAGACCTCCACATTTGCCTTCATATGGAAAATGTAACATCAAATGTTCCATTGAGTCGAAGAAAGATGGCAGAAATATTTTTTCCAGTTTGCATATAATTACAACAACATCTATTTCAAGTTTTCCTAGAGCATCATAATCTGTTGTAGCAGTACAAATTTCCCAAAAAAAATGAGACATGTCTGTTATGGAATCCCAAATCACAGAATTCAACAGACCTCTTAATCCAATGGGTAGAAGTCTTTCCATTATAACATGAAAATCATGACTTTTTAATCCAGTAATATGACCATTCTTTACACATCTACCCAAATTGGAAGCACGGCCATCTAGAAGTCTCAAATCTGTAATCCACTGACAAAATAATAAACGGTTTTCTTTAGACAGTGTATAATCTGATTTTGGTTTCAGTAACCTTTCTGTTCTGACATTCTCAAACAGTTCCAATTCTGGACGCCTGAAAATTTGGGCATGATCTAAACATGCATTTACATTGTCTTTTCTCTTTCCTGGCGTATCCAAAACTGTATGAAACAAATTATCAAAATAGTTCTTCTTAATATGCATGACATCTAACATGTGTCGGACCAACAAATCAGACCAATGTGGCAAATCCCAAAATATGCTACGTTTAATCCAATTGTGTTCTTTCCCAAAACCAGAAATTTTCTGTTGGTTTATTGTGGGACCAAAAGTGATGGGAGGTAATGAAAATACAACTGATTTTAACTCCGAACCTGATATCATTTTTGGAGGTCCATCCCTTTCAACTGTTCCTTTTCTGAAATGAGATCTGTTTCTGCGAAAAGGATGATCAGCTGGAAGAAATCTGCAATGACAGTCAAAATAACAAGGTTTCTTTCCATGAATGAGCATAAATGCTTTGTTCTCTCCCATACAGTAAGGACATGATTTTTGACCATGTGTACTTCAGCCAGATAACATCCCATAAGCCGGGAAGTCACTTATTGTCCACATCAATGCTGCTCTCAGTATGAAATTCTGTTTCGTTGCAACATCATATGTACTGACACTAGTACTCCACAATAAATTTAATTCATCAACCAATGGTTTCAAATAAACATCAATATTTTTCTTCAGATGTCCTGGAATTAGTAAAGTCAAAAAGATATATGGCTCCTTCATCAACATCCATGGAGGTAAATTGTACGGAGTTAAAAAAATAGGCCAACATGAATATTGACTACCATAAGATCCAAACGGATAGAAACCATCAGTGGAAAGGCCCAGTCGAACATTTCTAGCTTCTAAAGCAAAGGATGGATGCACTCTATCAAAATGTTTCCATGAATCACCATCAGCTGGATGATTCAAGCTTTTATCGGTTGAAATATTCTCTTTATGTCATGACATCATTGTCATTGTATTCTTAGACATTAATAAACACTGAAGTCTGGATGTAAGCGGAAAATATCTCAACTGTTTTACAGGAATCAAACCAGACTTCCCATGTTGTCCTTCTTTATATCTCAGTTTCCCACATGTGGGACAACTATCCAACGACTCATTTTCCCCAGAATATAAAATGCAGTCATTTGAACATGCTTGAATCTTCTGACAAGTAAGTCCCAAATTTTGAACCAGCCTCTTACTCTCATAGTAATTTGCAGGTAAAACATTTCCTTCGGGTAATAGTGTTTTAAGCAAAGAAAATATCTGGTCAAAACAGGTGTTTGACATTCCGTTATCTGATTTGATAGCCATAAATTTTACAACTGCTTCTAATTTGCTTATCTTGCAGCCATGATATAATGCATCCTCAGCAGACTTCAACAACTCATAAAATTCAGACGGTGCCAACTCAGGATTTGAAGCTATATCAGCCGGAGTTTCTGTATGTTGAATAGATTAACCTGCAACATCATGTACTAAATCTTGAAACCAGGATGGATCCAGAATCAAGTTGGTATCACCTGCTCTGGAACTGCGTTCACCGTGTTGATACCAAAAAACATAATCTGGTTGAAAACCAAAACGCAAGAGATGTTCTCCCACTTTGTCAAACGTGTCAAACGTTCTCAATGCACATTTTCTACAAGGGCATTTTATTTTGCCTTCTGAAACAAATTCTGGATTTGATGCCACAAATGATAAAAAAGTCTCCACACCTTCTACATATACTAGATTTAAACCAGAACCGTTTGGATTTCTACGTTGATTTATCCATATGCGGTCACCTAATAATGATTGTTGACGACCCCATTGTTCCATATTTCTCTATAAAATATAAAAGCATTACTGGTTTTGAATAATTTGTTAGAAAAAACACTCAAGCTAGGATAATTATAGAGTTTAGATCATACACGACTGACTTAAACTTTTTAATGAGATAGACCTAAAAATTGACCCTTTAAGAATTAAATATATATGTTGAGAATAAAGAAAAACATGTTCCAAATATTGATAATTTTAATATTATATAAATTTTTTATTATTTTCATAGCACTAATATTATTGGTAATTATTCCTAATTATTGTTAATTATTACTAATTAGTACTAATTATTACTAATTATTACGAATTATTACTAACTCTTACTAATTATTAATAATTATTACTAATTATTACTAATTATTGGTAATTATTATTAATTATTGGTAATTATTACTAATTATTACTAATTATTACTAATTATTGATAATTATTACTAATTATTACCAATTATTGGTAATTATTACTAATTAATACTAATTATTGGTAATTATTACTAATTATTGGTAATTATTACTAATTATTGGTAATTATTAGTAATTATTGGTAATTATCAGTAATTATTACTAATTATTACTAATTATTGGTAATTATTGGTAATTATTACTAATTATTGGTAATTATTACTAATTATTGGTAATTATTACTAATTATTGGCAATTATTACTAATTATTACAAATTATTACTAATTATTGGTAATTATTGGTAATTATTACTAATTATTACAAATTATTGGTAATTATTGGTAATTATTACTAATTATTACTAATTAATACTAATTATTGGTAATTATTGGTACTTATTACTAATTATTGGTAACTATCGGTAATTATTACTAATTATTGGTAATTATTGGTAATTATTAATAATTATTACTAATTAATACTAATTATTGGTAATTATTGGTAATAATTACTAATTATTGGTAATTATTACGAATTATTGGTAATTATTATTAATTATTACTAATTATTACTAATTATTGGTAATTATTACTAATTATTGGTAATTATTACTAATTATTACTAATTATTACCAATTATTACTAATTATTACTAATTATTACTAATTATTGGTAATTATTACTAATTATTACTAATTATTACTAATTATTGGTAATTATTGGTAATTATTACTAATTATTGGTAATTATTGGTAATTATTACTAATTATTAGTAATTATTACTAATTATTTGTAATTATTATTATTTATTACTAATTAATACTAATTATTGGTAATTATTAGTAATTATTACTAATTATTGGTAATTATTGGTAATTATTAATAATTATTATTAATTATTACTAATTATTGGTAATTATTACTAAATAATACTAATTATTGGTAATTATTTTTAATTATTGGTAATTATTACTAATTATTACGAATTATTGCAAATTATTGGTAATTATTGGTAATTGTTACTAATTATTGGTAATTAATACTAATTATTGGTAATTATTGGTAATTATTACTAATTATTGGTAATTATTACTAATTATTGGTAATTATTATTAATTATTACTAATTATTACTAATTATTGGTAATTATTACTAATTATTGGTAATTATTTCAAATTATTACTAATTATTTCTAATTATTACTAATTATTACTATTTACCGGTAATTATTGGTAATTATTGGTAATTATTGTTAATTATTACTAATTATTGATAATTATTATTAATTATTACTAATTATTACTAATTATTTGTAATTATTACTAATTATTGGTAATTATTATTAATTATTACTAATTATTACTAATTATTACTAATTATTACTAATTATTGGTAATTATTACTAATTATTGGTAATTATTACTAATTATTGGTAATTATTACTAATTATTACTAATTATTACTAATTATTGGTAATTATTGGTAATTATTACTAATTATTACGAATTATTGGTAATTATTGGTAATTATTACTAATTATTCCAAATTATTACTAATTATTGGTAATTATTGGTAATTATTACTAATTATTACGAATTATTGGTAATTATTGGTAATTATTACTAATTATTACTAATTAATACTAATTATTGGTAATTATTGGTAATTATTACTAATTATTGGTAATTATTACTAATTATTACTAATTATTGGTAATTATTGTTAATTATTACTAATTATTACTAATTAATACTAATTATTGTTAATTATTGGTAATAATTACTAATTATTGGTAATTATTACGAATTATTGGTAATTATTATTAATTATTACTAATTATTACTAATTATTGGTAATTGTTACTAATTATTGGTAATTATTACTAATTATTACTAATTATTACTAATTATTACTAATTATTACTAATTATTGGTAATTAATACTAATTATTACTAATTATTACTAATTATTGGTAATTATTGGTAATTATTACTAATTATTGGTAATTATTGGTAATTATTACTAATTATTAGTAATTATTACTAATTATTTGTAATTATTATGAATTATTACTAATTATTACTAATTATTGGTAATTATTAGTAATTATTACTAATTATTGGTAATTATTGGTAATTATTAATAATTATTACTAATTATTACTAATTATTGGTAATTATTACTAATTATTACTAATTATTGGTAATTATTTCTAATTATTGGTAATTATTACTAATTATTACGAATTAATACTAATTATTGGTAATTATTGGTAATTATTAATAATTATTGGTAATTAATACTAATTATTGGTAATTATTGGAAATTATTACCAATTATTGGTAATTATTACTAATTATTGGTAATTATTATTAATTATTACTAATTATTACTAATTATTGGTAATTATTACTAATTATTGGTAATTATTTCTAATTATTACTAATTATTTCTAATTATTACTAATTATTACTATTTACCGGTAATTATTAGTAATTATTGGTAATTATTGATAATTATTGTTAATTATTACTAATTATTATTAATTATTATTAATTATTACTAATTATTACTAATTATTGGTAATTATTACTAATTATTGGTAATTATTATTAATTATTACTAATTATTACTAATTATTACTAATTATTACTAATTATTGGTAATTATTACGAATTATTGGTAATTATTACTAATTATTGGTAATTATTACTAATTATTACTAATCATTAGTAATTATTGGTAATTATTGATAATTATTACTAATTATTGGTAATTAATACTAATTATTGGTAATTATTGGTAATTATTACTAATTATTGGTAATTATCACTAATTAGTGGTAATTATTATTAATTATTACTAATTATTATTAATTATTGGTAATTATTACTAATTATTGGTAATTATTTCTAATTATTACTAATTATTACTATTTACCGGTAATTATTTCTATTTACCGGTAATTATTGATAATTATTGTTAATTATTACTAATTATTGCTAATTTTTGCTAATTTTTGCTAATTATTACTAATTATTGCTAATTAATACTAATTATTCCTAATTATTACTAATTATTACTAATTATTACTAATTATTACTAATTATTCCTAATTATTGGTAATTATTGGTAAATGTTGGTAATTATTCCCTATTATTACTAATTAGTGGTAATTATGAGTAATTATTACTAATTCTTACTAATTATTGATAATTATTAATAATTATTACTAATTATTGGTAAGTATTACTAATTATTGGTAAGTATTACTAATTATTGGTAATTATTACTAATTATTGGTAATTATTAATAATTATTGGTAATTATTACTTATTATTGGTAATTATTACTAATTATTGGTAATTATTACTAATTATTAATAATTATTCCTAATTATTGAAAATTATTGTTAATTGTTCCTAATTATTAGTAATTAAATGAATAATTACCAATAATTAGGAATAATTACCAATAATTAGGAATAATAACATTATCAGTATATTTTATTATTAATATTAAAATAATATAATTTTCTAATTTATATACAATTCTCCTTTCATCTGTGTGTTTTCGATCTCCACATACAAATAATACATGTGGAGACAGCAAACACACAGATGAAAAGATAATTGTATATATATAAAAAATTATATTATTTTAATATTAATAATAAAATATACTAATAATATAATAATGTTATTATTCTTAATTATTTATATTTATTACTAATTATTAATATTTATTCTTAATTATTAAAAAAATTTACTAATTATTCCTAATTACCATTAACTATGAACAATACTAATAATTTAATTTTATTAAGTAATAAAACAATGTAAACATAATTAAATTACAACTAATTAAGAATAATTGAAACTAATAAAAAATTAAAAATAAATATTAAATTAAAATGAATATAAATACCTTGAAAATTGATATGAAGTTGATCTCTGATCGTTCTTCAAAACTTTAATATCAACTCCGGAGAAAAAAATTAAACTTGAGAAAAACTGAACTTTAGAAATAAAATTTTGAGAGAAGAAGAAGATGGAGTTTGAGAATGATTTGAAAAAAACGGATGGGGGTATTTATAGGTTAGATTATTTGCGACGGGTCCATTTGCGACGGGTACCGTCGCAAATACCTTAGCCATCATTTATTACGGTCAACGGTTAAATAGTTATTTGCGACGGGTCCCGTCGCAAATAACGACCTGCCGACATACTATTTGCGACGGGGGAATATTCCCGTCGCAAATACCTTTTACCGCCGCCGGTTATTTGCGACGAGAATATTCCCCCGTCGCAAATAAGTTTCCCGCGATTTGGCGTGCAAAACGCATCAGTCCTTTTGCGACGGGGAAAGCTATCCCGTCGCAAAAGGATACTTATTTGCGACGGGCAAATACCCCTGTCGCAAATAAGTTTTTAACAGGGCTATTTGCGACGGGAATAAATCCCTTCGCAAATAACCCGTCGCAAATACCCATTTTTCCCGTAGAGGATGAAATGTGCAACATATGGAGATATCTAGGTCGGGAGCTTATGATTTGACTTCTGGGAATGCTTAAATGAGTGGGTCTTGAAATATGATTGCAAAGGATGTAGGACAGGTTCGGTGACAAAATCATTTAAGCTGAAAAATGTTAAAATAACATATATTTATTGGATAGCAAGTGGAAAGAATAGCATGGAATGGTTTTCACACACACACATGGAGAGTTAGTGTCATGGTTTACTTATCAATTCCTTTCTCAATTGGGTATCATGAATCTTTTTGAATTTCGCTATGATATGATTTATGAGACAGCTTTTTCTATTTTCATTAGGAAGAACTCCTTGGTGTGATTCGTGAATCGATAAATAAAATTTCCTCAAATGATAAATCTTCAGGATGTTGGAAATGTATATATATATTTGCATCAATGTATTTGGATATATGACTTTGCCCAGGAGTGCAAATGTTTAGGTGTGGGGGTGTGATCTTACCACGATTCACTGTTTCATTTTCACCCTTACACCGTTGTGCTAAACATATTTTGTATTAAAAATTATAAAAATATTATCAAATTGTGATTCATGTTTGATTCTATAATTTTGTGTTTATCACTGTTAAATAGGGCAATGATACTTGTTTTGAAAATTACAATGTAGGTGGAGGTGATTTGGAGGGCCCATGATGAAGTCCTTGAAAAATGGGCCAAACTGCGCAGGATCCAAGAAGTTCAGTGGACTAACATTCCTACTGATACTAAACCGTGCATTCCAATGGGCTGAAATTTTGTGGGCTTATCCAAAACGCATTGGGCTACAACTGTTATTTAATAACCCAAGAGCAATTCGGCCATTAAGGGGCCCAACCGAACTGATCTGTCCAAGACACCGAATTTGGACCAAGTCAAATGCGGTGTTCTATATTTTATTAATAACTTGAGCTGTAGTTGTCCAAACGGTTCCCAACATTCGGTGGAGATAGTAAAGAGGTAGGGATACAACTTTTCTATTTTCTCCAAAGTGAGATAAGACTGTCTGAAGGCCGAAACACGTCGTGCAAGTGGATTGATGAAATCTTTGTGCACAAAACCACCTTCCACATTTCCTATAAAAGGGCACCTTGGGCTCCTCATTTGTAAGTTCGGACAAGGAGTGAAGTGCTTCCAATTTGGAGTCCTAGAGGAGTCTCCAAATCACCTTGGAGGTTCTGGAGGCCCCTATCCTCATAGGGGGATCAAGGATGAAGAAGGAGTTCCACCCGAGCTTCCTCCTCCTCCCGATGTCGAGCTAAAAGTTGGGCGTTCATTGTGAGGGATCTACACACATGTCAAGGGAGTTCCGATGCATACATTAGATACTGGTTTGGAGTAATTTGGTTGTTTAAACATTTCATTCCATGTATCTTATTTTATTTCAGATTTGAATGCTTGATTTGATGCATGTGAGTGTTATGCTCTTAATTTCTAACCGATCGGTGTGAGGTTTTGAGAGCGTGACTTGTGTTGTTCTGATTGGACATCACAAGAATCCTTTTCATACCCACCTTATTGAGATTTAAATATGCTTTGGAAGATCTTATTCCATGCATAAGTACTAGACCTTGACAATACGATTGTTACGTCAAGGTTTGGTTCTTAAAGCATTGAAATAAAATCTTAGGAATTAATCGGGATTCCAATTAACTCCAACCAAAGAATTACTCTAAACCTAAGATGAATCTACATGAACAATGAACTTGATATGTGTGTAGTGAAATCAAATCGACCCTTTTATCTCATATTTCTCAAAATCCACTTGGTCACTCATCCTTTAATCTATTTCAACTAAGTCATTGTTTTAAACTATTTTCAAAACCACCCCCTCTCTTAGTCATTTTTATTAAAAATACACACTCTAAACCTACCAACGCTCCTTGAGAGATGACCTAGGGTTTACCCTAGTCTATAAATCAACCTTAAAAAAATAATCAATTTGACAAGTCATGACAACGTGGTCACAGTGAATCATGTGTTTTATTTGAGTAGTGGATAATTTTTTCTATAGTAGTGGACAATGAATTTTAGAGGAGTGGATCATGTGTCATTGATATTGGACATGATTATATCATCAGACGCCCTGTGATCCCAACATCGGGACATGACGACTTCAAGATTCCCTTCAGGTGTGACCATTGATGATTTGCAGTTGATGTTTCATTTGTATCTTCTGCGTGAACATACCACATATAGGTATTGTCCATCCAAATGTTATATATATATATATAATGATGAATTATATTCTGTTATGTTATTCTTCTATGATTACTTATAGGTACAAACTTGTGGGTCATCTATATTACTAGCCTAACATCAGTTGAACATAGCAACTAAGTGAGGGTTAGGAAATCATGTGTGGAGTCCCATTTAAATGTCATTTACTATAGGTATGTCAATTGATGGATAGTGTAGAATTAAAATAATTTATTTATTATTTATATAGCTTCAATGTTGAATAGAATGGTGATATTGATTATCATGCTACACCAAGATTCAATCAATCTTCATATATTTTTTTAAATTCAATTTCATGTTTTTAGGTATTCTAAAGTGGTTGACAGCTCTCTTCTCATGATTCTTGGCATGGGCGAATGCCTCTAATCAGTGAAAACAACTCTAGAAACCCCTATTCTTACCCATTAATTGTCTCTATTCAAGTGAGATTTAAAACCAACCACATGACAATCTTGAGCTACTTTAAATTATTAGTTCAAGTTCCTATACATGCTGAATGTTCAACCAATTGTGGAACTAATTGTAAGATGTTTATAAGTTTCTACATTTCTATTTATTACATTTATTGATCTATTTTTAGAATGGAAAAAACCCCACTATAAACTGGTATGTATTCAATAAAAAATGCATCTATATTAACTAAATTAAGGGTATTTTAAAATCTGTAGGTACATTTTTTCCAGTACATATAACTGGTTTTCATTGAAAAAGATTTTTGATCATTGTTCTTTAGTCTCAATGCCTATGAATCATGTAAGGTTACCTAATACCTTCTGAATCTTGATAAAAATATGTTTTTCCTGTTCTGTAATTAGTTTTTAAGCATTATTTAATGATTCAACTCTTATGGAAGGAGAACACATTAAAGAAGAGTGAAAAATTAAGAGAATTGTTTAGTTGTAATTGCAATGTAATACTACAGTTTGACTATTTCATATTTTTTTCATATTTGATTTATAAATTATTTGTTTACATTCAAATTGTATTAGATTATTATATTTACATTTGGGTTAATGTAATATGGTTACCCTATTTTCTAAATTATCCTCTAGCATGGATACTGAAAAACATATGTTCCATGTTTATGGGTTTTCTCTGATCTATGTAATGTTTAAAACATCCATTTCAAGTGGTTATTTCACATATTAGTTGAACATGTTTCTGTTCAATATAATTTGAATAGGTTTCTGTTCCAATAGAATTTTATTTTCACATATCTATGACATATCCACAACACTATATCTATACATTCAGCATAAAAACATCATCACTTTGTAATTTCATTGGGATTAATAACTTTTTATAGGATGTTTATAGATATTAACTACTTGACAAACTACCCCCACATATGAATTGATTTCATAGATTAGTGAAAAAATGCACATATTGTTGTAACTTACATCACCAATTAACATAATCTTTCCAAAGCTCTTTTTGGGTCACACATTGTGGACTATACAAGGGATATTTTCACATTCATATTTTGGATTTTCATTTTTAATATGAATTAATATATATTCTTATTTATAACCATTTTTTCATATGTTGAAATTTTTGTTACATGTTTTGGCAGATGATTATTTGTACAATGTGACCTGATAATATGGTTAGAATCTACAACTTCAAGTCATTCTTGATGACTAATACAGTTATAAAAATAAAAATATGAATATTTATGCTGTATAATTTTACAATCAATTTTTCAATATGTTTTCCATCTTATCATTTTATATATTATTTTATGATCTTTAAAATCATTGTCATCTATTGGTGTTCTCATTTTTTATATTTCACAATAAAAAACCTTATCATTGCCAATGTGATTAAAAAATATAGATTTAGGGTATTAATTTTCAATAAATATTATGTATGTTGATTTAATTTTACTTATTAGTTTCTTTTACATCAATTTTAGTTGACATTCATTATATTAAATCTTATTTTGTCATTCTTTTGATGATTATCATTTCTCAATATTTTGTGTTAGATATATATATTTTATTATTAATATAAGAAATTAGGTTTGCACATATAATCAGTTGATTCCCTTATATTAATTTATCTATAAGGATGGGTATGTAGAATTGAATCGGAATGTAACACGTCACCTCCCATCTTTAACATCATTTCCTATTTCTAGGTAATGATAAGTTATGTATTGCATTTAGGCTTGATTTCTTGTAATGTATTCAAATGTAGAGTAAAAGGTTGATTTGATTTACTGATGAATATATATTTCTACATATAAGGGTTTCAACAATAAATTATCTCAAATACATGGATATATTGAAGTAATAAACCAAGATTAGGAAAGTGAATGGGTAAGCCCCTAATCACTTGGTTAAGGCTAGTCTCCAGGTTGTCACTGGATCAATCCTAGGTAGTATCACCTTTCCTCTTTCTCTTCCATCAGTTTCTCAGCTGGTTCATTGGTGTGTTCTTGGGAGGGAATGATATTGGTCCCACTATGACTAGGAAATTGTCTTGATTTATGGAATGTTTCCTCACCATCAAAGGATGGAAATTTTTATTTTACATCTTTCCTTGATTTTCATAATCACTAATTGCCTATTTTGGAACTCCTATTTTTTATTGGATGATTTTATCCCCCCCTATTCATTGAATCTTTATGAATCCACTTATATCAAATTGTTATACTATTTTATTCCATAAAACAGATTCTAGCCGATTCCATAAAACATACCTGCTTACAGATTACTGTTTCTCCTTAGATTAATGTATTATAGAATTTATTCCTTTACTTCTGAAGTTTCATTCTATTATTTGTGGCCAATGATTTTCCTTCTTGCATTTTCTATTATATTGTTCATTGATTTTATTAGAACATAATATGGAAATATTCTTAGTTACTATCCTTATATTATTTTATCTAGAATGATATGTCTAAAGCATGGATTCATAAGGTAATACCTCTCTTATCTTCATCATTATTTCTTATATCTAGGTAATTCCAATTTACCATTTGTATGAAGGTTGAAGATCTTATTATGCGTGAAAATGTTTAGTAAATTGTTGATTTGATTAGCTGATTAATATATATTACTGCATGTAATAGTGTCAAATAAATATATTCTCAAATACATGATAGATTGAAGTAAGAAAACACATTGAGCAAGGATAATTGGTAATCCCTTCTCTGCATTGAATTTTTTGCTTCACAAATATTATATGCACTTCATTCCCCTATAGAGTATCACTATGCACTTATAACTCATTGTTTATGACTTATAATGGCTTCATCTTTTATTCTTATCAACCTCCTTGACTCGGTTTTCTCATGATCAACAATGGATTTTGCTTCCAAGGGAAATGTGGACCTATGAGTAGAATGTAGAAGAAAAAAATTGAGAGAAACAATGGTGAGATTAAACGCATGTATACATAAATATCAACAATGCCCACTGTTTAAACACACATGCACATTTTATGGTTCCATACAATGTCTATACATGCATTACACTCATATATATGAATGCTCAAAATATTTAATATTCCATAAACATCAATAGTATATTGTACTATCTACATTACACTCCTATACAAAAATGTATACTTTAATTTATTACCGTATATTTTTTATTCATAAAATAGTTACATTGATTCTGTATTGAATGATTTTTTTAATTTAGTTGATTTAAATTTATCTCGTTTTTTATATCTCTTGTGAAGAAATTTGTATAACATCCTCTTCATATAGCATATCCCAGTAGTTGAACACCTTTTTCCATGTGAAATAGTTTCATTTTTCATCCTCCCTTGTATGTTGATAATGACATAATGTATACTATCTCTGATTTTTATGTCACAATTTGTTCATCAAATTATTATTATTTTTTTCGTTAATCCATTCTAGGGAATGGATGATGATCAAATCTTCTGGAGAGTTCTTCACAATGAGAAGCTTTCAAGGTTCAGGGAAAATATTGAGCAAAGCACCGAAAATCTCATGAACTTTTTTTGAATTACAATGCTACAGATTTGGCACTCGCGCGAAAACACATACAACCAGACACACATGCTAAAAGATATATTTACAAGGAAGGATAACATTGGAACATTGACTAGTGATTTTATAGCAAATATTCGTTGATGGAATTAGCTCTATCCTTGGTACTACAAGAATTGTCCAAAATAAGAGTTTCTATGTTTTTATTCCCCCTATTTTAGTTTTATTTTTGTGATATTGTTTTATTTTTTTGATTCAATTTCATGTTTTCATGTATTATGATGTGGTTTTCAACTCCGTCTTCATCAATTAAAATAAACCATTACTTTTTGATTAAATGTTTTTCAACATCACTGTTACTTCTCAATTTTTATAAATTTTAATATCTTATTAAATGAAAATCCAGTAATTTAATATGCCATTCAATAGCATGGGCGAGTACTAGTTTATATTGATTCAGAGCCTCCTAATGTTCCCATCCTGTGGGGATTCCCTTGAATTCCACTACATCTCTTAAAACAAAATGCACTCTTCTCAATTTCTATGTTATTTAGTCATCCCTTTAATATTGAATCTGCTACCCTAAACATTTCTTACTACCCAATGGGTCAAAGTTTCAATGAAATTGATATTTCACCAGCATTTTTTTGGTGCCAATATGTTGGAAGAAAAAGAAAGAGAAGAGGCCCCGCGAACTGCCTCGCGAAGCCACTTCGTGGAGTCCCCCGAGCACCGCGGCTGCAACGAAGTAAAGGAGGCGGACCCCTCTATGAACTCCCTTGACGCTCGTGAGCCACCGTGAAGCCAAGGAGGTGGACCCCTCCGCGAACTCCCTTGACATTCGTGACCCTCCATGAAGCGAAGGGGGCAGACAGCTCCGCGACCGCCCTTGACGTTCGCGACCCGCCGCGAAGCCAAGGTGGCAGACCACTCCGCGACCGCCCTTGCCGTTCGTGCCCGTCGAAAATCCAAGGAGGCGGACCGCTCCGCGACCACCATAGACGTTCGCGACCTGCCGAGATTCCAAGGAGGAGGACCACTCCGTGACCGCCCTTGACGTTCGCGACCCACCACGAAGCAACTCAACCCTTCTTCGCACCGCATAGTCTCTGATTCATGGCGGCTCTTACCTATAAATACCGGGCTCCCCCTGAGCCCGACAGACGGAAATTCCTATATTTCAGCTTCGTAGCTCCCAAATCGCGAAGCTCCCTTTACTCCATGAGTCATGAGCTATGTGAGGTACTTTTGCTTTGCGAAGTGCCTCCCCCTTGTCTCGTTTTGATCCCCTATTCAGAGAGTGATGCCCTTCGCGAAGCCCAAGGGTCTTCACAGAGGAAGGGGATCCCCAAGGGGACCCAGGTCATCACGAAGTGTTTATGCTTCATGAAGCACCCCTCATGTACATGTGGTCAACATGCCAAGGCAGGATCACTGTACTTCACGAAGCACATCGCTTTGTGACTCTATGCTTCATGATGCGCCCGTGCTCCGCGAGGTAGTGCTCCGCGAATTCCTTTACACTTCGGGAAGCACCTCCCATTTGCACCTCTACCCCATGCTAAGGATAAGGCACCCCACTTCGTGAAGCACACCCCTTCGCAAGTTCCCTCTTCCACACAAAGAAACAGAGATCCACAAGGTCCCAGCCTATGGACCCCTATGCTTGGAAATTGTTCTTTCTGTGCGACCCTCTAGGTCTGCATGATGTGATTTCAAAGTCCCCTGGACGACACCACCCTCAGCATTGTGGCGCCTAATGCTTCCTCGTATAGGCACGCTAATGGATATTTCTTCTTCGCATAGCTATGATAATGTGGACCCATCACCAGATTGATCCAAAACACCCCCCAGTCACGGCCTTGCCGATGCCTTCCCTTCCACAAGCGGTAGAGGGCACCAGTTATGTAAGTCTAAGGGATTTAAAGCGCACCCACCTTGTTCGAGCTGCAGGACGTTAAACTGCCAAGCACCTCGTCCACAACACATGATGTTAAACTATGACCTTGCCCTGTGCCTCGCACGCAGGGTCCCCTCACCTCAGACATTTTCCATGCCCGCTCGTCTCCACGGGGATGGGATCACCCCTCACATGGGATGATATCATCCTTCTTGGAGTGGAATTTGTCCACGGGGAAGGGAAACCACCTTGGTGTAAGCCCATATCCTTAATTCCAGGAGGTAACAACCCTACTCCTCCTTAATTCCTCAGGCCTCCATCCTAGAGTATGTCCTGACACCATGGGTCGCTCCATGCATAAGCCCCTCTTCGCTTCCCACAGACGCACCCTTTACGATGTGATTGTCAGGACTCTGCTTCCTCTTATTTCTCACACCGAGCATGACTCACGTGGGCTTAGAGTAAGCATCGACCATGACAATGCCCTCGTCCTGCATGACGTTAAGCTGTAGGCCGTCGTACATGACATTAAACTGTATGTCATCCGGCATGACGTTAAACTATTTGTCTTCCCGCATGACATTAAACTGTATGCACCCGTCCTGCATGACGTTAAAATGTATATCATCCAGCATGACGTTAAACTGTATACCTGAACTATGTGGGCTTTGATCCAAGTTAAGGCATGGTATGTAGGAATCTTCACGAGGTTCAATCCCACAACCTGGTCATTCCTTCACATCAGGTTCACCCCCGTCCAGCATGATGTTAAACTGTCTACCTGAACAATGGAAACTTTGATCCATTCTAAGGAATGGTACGTAAGAAGCCTCCATGAGGTTCAAGACCCACCACCGTGGGCCACCTCAGAGTGTAAGACCCATACCCACCTTGGGCCTCCTCATAGTTTAAGCCCCATACCCACCTTGTGCCTCCTCAGAGGGTAATCCCCATACCCACCCTGGGCCTCCTCAGAGTGCTAGCACCACACTCACCTTGGGCCTCCTTAGAGCGTAATCCCCATACCCACCATGGGCCGTCTCAGAGCGTATGCCCCATCCATCCCGAACTATGGTGATTTTGATCTGTGCTAAGGAAATGTATGTAGGAAGCCTCCATGAGGTTCAAGCCCCACCACCACGGGTCGTCTTAGAGTGTAAGCCACATCCATACCGAACTATGAGGACATTGATCCATGCTAAGGCATGGTACGTAGGAATATTCCATGAGATTTAAGCCCCACCACCGATGGCCATCTTAGAGTGTAATCCCTAATCCATCTGGACCCCGGTCCATCTTCACATCAGTTCATCGACATCCATCCCGAACTACGGGGACTTTGATCCGTGCTAAGGTATGGTACGTAGGAAGCCTCCACGAGGTTCAATCCCCACCACATTGTTCTGTCTCAGAGCATAAGCCCCAAACATCTGGACCCAGGTCCCCCTTCACGTCGGTTCACTGAACCCACAATCATGGGTCGCCTCAGAGAGTAAGCCTCATTCATATCCCGCATGTCGTTAAACTGTATTCACCATCTGAACTATGAATCCTTTAACTCAACATGATGGGGACATGTAGGAAACCTTTACGAGGTTCAATCCCAACACCCATGTCTCATCCTGATCTCTCCCTCGAGCCCAGGAGTCTCAGGAAGCTCCTGCCCTAACCCGGAGGTTCCACAACTGGGTCCCATCCATGCATCCATTCTCACATGCCGCCTCTTCAGGTGTCCCACTGTATCATCGAACGACGCGGACTTTGATTCCCTACCATGGGGATACATAGGAAGTCTCCTCGAGACCCAAGCCCAAATCCACCATCCATACTGATCTTTACCCAGGCACCACATCCTGGTGTGATCATGCAATTTCATTCCCCTCCATGGTATCCAGGAAGCCGCCCACGTGTTGGCCCCAACATATTCGAGAAGACGCCCACCTGATGGACCCAACATATCCCAGAATTCTCCCACATGGTAGCCCCAACATATCTGGGAAGCTGCCCACATGATGGCCTTAATATTAGTGTTCCCTCTAGGGGTTCTTCAATCTGATCCACTCTAGCTAGTGTTCTGATCAGCCTGATCTGTCTCTACTGGACAATAAACTTGCGGAATACCCTATGTAAAACATGGGAAGCTGAGGAAAACCTCAGATGCATACCTATGGAATATGATCCCTTGCATTCTACGTGGGATGCCTCAGGCTTCTACGCCCTCAAGAAGCCCTATAATAAGGAGAAGAAAATCAGATGTTCCAGTACCCCAGTGCTCAGACACGTCAGTGATGCCTCAATGTGACTAATCCCCCAAATGAAGGTTGTTGCCCTGACCAGACCCCATAGAATGTCCTGAAAGAAGTATTGTAATTAACTGGTCTCCAAGAAGATATGTCGCTGAGAAGAGTTTCACGAACAACGTATTAAATCTATAAGGGTGACCTGGACTAGGTGATGAATTTCGAGGAGGAATCCACGGAAGGAAGAACCGACATCCCATCATCCTGTTTCAATCAAGGTGCAAACATCCCTGAACAAGGAGCGAATTTCATCTGCCTTTAGAAAGCGGGAATGCAGGGTAACAAAAGTTGCGCCTATCGCACTCAAGGAAATGGACGCACGCGCCCCAGCAAAAGTGTCGAAAACAGAAATGGTGAACCCCACGTGAAATTATTCTCCTCAATGTGGAGATTAGTAATGTTCGTGGAATCCATGGATTGACATGTCACCAGATCCATCTATTTGGCACTGGGTCCCACCAAGCAAATAGCAGGCCTAGCATGAAACTCACCAGAATTGGGGCATTCGAAATGTTGGGTATCTCGGTCTGCGATGTTGTCAACGCAGATTCCTCTTACTAGTCATGGAAGACGGAATGGTGCTGGGGCACTGGGCGTCGGTTTCTTTTTCTGTCAGTACTAATAAGCTGATCTCCCTGCTACCAGGAACCCAGTTGCTGCATCCGGAACCCGATCACCTCTTGCCCACCAACGTAGTGGCAGGGGCAATATCAACGCGGTGACCCTGCGTGGTTCTGCCCCTTCTACGGTGGCCTCGACTCCTATGATCTCTGGGCGCCAATGCCCCCTCTCCCCGTTGGTGATTATCCAAAGAAGGGTAATAAATGACCTTGTACGTAGGTATGAAGAGGAATTGGTCATCCCTATGATGCATATGGCCCGCCTGGATTTAGAGGTGTCTGCGTCTCGCCGTCAACGCCGCCCCCGAGGGCCCCACAGGGAGCCGCTGCTCCCCACCCCAACCTTCAACCATTTTAGGGAACCTCTCCCTAGAACTTCTCGATGACTCCATGTCATACACCAACAAGGTAGGGGATGTTCGGGCCAGCTCGACTAGAGTTGCGTCCCAGGGGTACCTAGTAAGGGCCCCCACCAGGTTGCGCCAGCGCCGCTACCCATTTCCATGAGCTGAAGAGAAGGTATACTATCTACCTTCACCACCGGTACCAGGCCAGATGACCCAACGCCAACGTCGGGAACATGCCAAGGATGGCACCCATCATGGGGTGTCAACGTCAGTGGCTACTGTGGCCCGAGCCATCGCCGACATGCATCATCAACTCCCTGCATACGCCGAGCAGGGACAGCTATATTCCCGACCTGGATCGTGGCCCCAACCACCCCACGAACAAGCTGGGTCGACTGTTCCAGTTGCAGGCATAGGAAGTGGCCACCGTGGACTAACCCGCAACAATTCCACCCAGTACGGGGGCCCTCCACGTGCAACTACCATAGAGGACACGACCCTTTCCCGCTTCCAAGTCTAGCTCACAGGTCCTCCCCATGCCACCATCGACCCAAATGAGGGCCTTCCCCGTGGTATTAACACCCCATATGGGAGCCTCTCCCGTGCTCATTACACTAGTTATGGAGCCATCCATCCTGCCACAGACCACCGAGGTGGGGACGTTGAAAATCTTGTCACTCTATGATGTGAGGACCTTCCTTGCATATTTGTAGCAGCCAACGAAATTCCTCCTCATCTTAGCAACCAGAGGGGTGGAGATCAACATCACTTCACCAGCACCCAGCACGGAGGCCCTACCTATATTCGGTCTGATTAGCACAGGGACCTGCCTCGCACTAACGTCACGAAGGGAACCCGACATGGAGGTCCTACCCACGCTACCGCCAGTTCCAGTGGGTATCCTACCCACACCAGTACCCAGAACAGAGGTCCTCCACATGTCCCCTTTGACATCTGCCCTGGTGCTCCTCGCACCCTTGCCCACTCAGGCAGAAGTACTCCCCACCCGACACCAGTACGGGAGAAGGACCTCCTCATGCCAGGAATTTTCCCTTCCCTGAAGGGACATTCCATGGTAGGAAGGCGGGTCGTCGCTGCTGCAAGAAGAACACAAGACTAAGATCAAACTGGTCTGTTTCTCTAATTATGGAGCGGAGTGGGACTCAGCGATGGAACCCTCCCCTCGGTCTTCTCTGTCAAGGATCAGGGTAGGACCAAGGCACATCAGCCTCATCCTTCTAGAGTGTGAAGTACACGAGATCCCCACCTCTCTTCGCAGGTACATCCAAGAGGAGGAAATTTTGGGAATCCCACTGGTTTCGACCATGTAGTCACCACCGTCGTCCCCAGAAGTTCCCTCCACCTCTACCAGAGATCATGGAGAGCTATTTGGGGGCTGATGGTGGTTGAGCGATGGTGTGAACCATCACAGGAAACTGCAGTCCTTGCACCAGATACTATGGCCGTCAGCCCGTCGTATGGTGAAATTGTGGCCAAGTAACCGCACTCCTCTAAGGATGGCCCAGAATTCGGTGGCCATTCAGCTCGTTCTTCGTATTCTATGTCGCCAATCCTACTATCTTAGCGGTCCTCCTTAGTAACGTTTTTGGTTCCTCAGCCGCCTCTGGTTGACGAGTGGGGAAACACGGGGCCAGACCCTGAATCTGAGCCCGGATGTTTATGGGACATTCATACAGCAGATCACATCCCAAGTGTTGGCTGGCGGCATCAGCAAACCACTGTACACTGGAATCCCTCACCCAATAGGATGTTGAGCACTTCCTTCAAACCATATGGACGCCGCACTTCCATCTTCGTTATCATTGGGTGGTGTACCCCCGGAGCCAAGTACACTTTGAGGAAATTGGTGAGCAATTACGTCTAGTCGATTTGGCCACACTCCCCATGGCCTGGCGCCCTGAGTCACAAAGTCTCCAGAGGACCCTCCAACAACGATACATTCAGAGTTTCAAGGTACTCTGAAAAATTATCAAGGAGGCTACCCCACACGTGCAAGTCCATGGCTAGGGGAAGTACACTGCCCTCCTCTTCAGCCCTATTCGACGATAGCCGGATTCTCTATGTGATATTGAGTACATGCCCCAGGTATGGGTCAGACTCCGCATGGTCGACATCATCGACAAGGAGGAGGCTCTAGAGTTTCTCGATGGAGACCTACCCCCTGACGGTATGCCCCCAATGTTGGACCCATCATGAAGGATTACTTGCCAGTAGAGGAACCTACTAGGTCTCCTTGCGCCCAATGAGTCAATGGTACTTAGTCGGAATTCCGGTAGGAGAAAAGTGCATGTCATAGTTATCAAGAACTCTGACCCATCCACCTCAGAGTAGAGGACGGTGGAAGACCCTAAAAAGGCGGTGTTTCGCCAGCAACTTGCAGAGAAGAAGAGGTTAGTTGATGAACTTTTGGCTAAGCATGTTGTAGAGAGACGACCCGACTATGGTGATCCTAGTCCGGGGTTGTAGGGGCAGGAACAACCTCCCCCTGACAAGATGCCTCTGAGAAACCCTGATCATACTGCTCCTGCAGACAGGGTGGAAGTCGGAACTCACGACAAGAGAGCGTGATACGTCTTACCAGACCCTCCCGAGTGGCACGGAAATTCATGGAATCCAGCATGGGTTCCCCCAGCTGGCATGTAGGTCGCTCCACGAGTCGCTCCATGATATGTTGAACACATATACCATGTCGAAGAGCCCGACAATGAGCTTGTGGTTAGGGATCCCCGCCAAGAAAGGGAACCCCGCCCGGATGATTTTCTGGCGGCAGTCATCGCCCGCCTTGAGGCATTGGAAACACGACAAGTGGAAATCCAACCAGATGGAAAGCCATATCCAGTGTGGTTGGATGATATGTCGGTGCCTCCAGGTTTCAAAAATCCCACTTTCTCCCCCTTTAATGGGACAAAGGACCCGCCGTAGCACCTGGCCCACTTTTCCACAAGGTGTGGCCCCATGCTTGGGACTCCAGCATAGCAGGAAGCTGCAAAACTCCAATGTTTTGTCCTGAAATTAGAAGGCCATGCGTTAGTCTAGTACAGCCAGCTCCCCATTGGATCGGTGACTGGCTAAGAGGATCTTCGCCGATAATTGCTATACAAGTTCAGCTCTCCCACGAGGAAGACTAGCATCATAGACCACTTCAAGTGCAAAAAAGGTCTGATGAGAGTGTTGAGGACTTTATCGCTCGGTGGAAGGGGCTCACATAATCCCTCGACATGCCACTAACTCAGGAGAAATTGCTGATGATGTGTGTAGGGAATGTCAAAATAAAACGGGTTCCTTCGTTTATCACTCAGAACTACCCCGGAGGATTCTGAGACTTCTTAGATAAGGCCCAGCCCCTCGAGGAAGCTCTGGAACAGGCTAGTCAGGCACGTCTACTGCCCCCTGTGATCCCAGCAAGGAGGGATGCAGGAGCCGAGCCCACCATGGTGGCCCAAATAGAAGCCCCTAGGCGGCTATAATTGCTAACAGTAGCACCAGCTCCGTAACCTCGCAGATACCCACCACTGTAGGCACAACCTCTTGCCCAAAAGCTACGGCCTCAGAATCGGTAGGTTCCCCCGCGCAATGTGCCACTGCTACTTATGCAGGATAATCAGGCTCTACCTCCTCGGAAGGCTCCTCCGGCCCCTCTTCACGGTCAGGATCACAGATCCCCCTTCCCGGACAGACGGAATCGGACCTACTAGTTCAACGAGGCTCAGGTCCCTGGTTATTTATGTAGTGCCTTGGAGAAAGGGATTGTGGGACTACCTGAGTGTTGGAAGCTAGAAGAGTCACGTCTCACTGATAACCCCACCTACATCCATTACCACAGAATCATAGGGCACACCCTAAAACAATGCTATGTGTTTAAAGACTGTATTCAAGACCAGGTCGATAACAACCTAGTCAAGGTGGGCCCGGCCCTGGCCCATGTGGTGGGAGTCTTTGTGGGGTCGGAAAGTGGTAGCGACAACAAAGGGGAGTGGAAGTAGGTTCCCAAACATGGATACCAAAAGTATTATTACTGGATGGCTCGTAAAGTAGTAGCCCGTGCCCATGGTATCATTCAGGCAGGCCTAAATCTGCTAGATCCTTTAGAATCTACAGCCGCTACCTCCGCATCATCATCCTAACCAGCCTCTTTCTAGAAGAGAAAGCATTTGCGGTGTAAAAAAAAAGAAACGTGCCCCGCCAATTGCATCGTCATCCCGCACTCTCGGTGACTTCATGCCCCATCAGATGGGGATCCCTCCTAGAATCCGCCCAATGGTGGATGATTCGTCAAGTGATAGTTAAGGGTACACTTTGGTTAACACTATGGAGTTGGTAAATCCTTATATGACTCCCGATGAGGGGGAACACCAGGATAACCTCCCCAACCTCCCCAGCCGATGCCAACATCGGCAGAGCCGTGGCCATGTGGGTCGTCAAGGCACGGAAGCCTGTATTTTCAGCCAGGTCGTGCACGCCACTAAGACCAGACAGCAGGCCTAGCGCAGAGCATAGCACGCAAAAACTCCTCATCTGGTGTCCTCAGAACTACCTCCCCCGCTGTTTTTGCTACTAGATCAGGCAGAGCTACCTCGCCTGTGTTGTGGCCAGTCATTCCATACTATAGTCCAACCTCAGTTGCCCGGTCTTCATCCTGAAGATCCTATTTAGATCTCGACTAGTGAGCAATGGGACGTACCTAGCACTAGCCAGCCGCCAGTCCAATCGGCAGGCCCAACAATGACCCCAATCGCAGAACAACCTCATGTAAGCAGAATTTCATGCTTGGAATGGATGTATGATGTCCTCAATCACCTTGTCGACATCCCGGCGAGGCACTCTATCCTTCAGGTGCTTCGCCTGTCGTCAGACATGCATGAGGCGCTCGCCGAGGCTCTATGAATCCCCCTCCAGTTTGAGATGGAAGTAGCGGCTACAAAATCCTTCCACATAGAGGCAATTGAGAATGCCAAATGCCAGGAAGTTATCTCACTCTATGGGGAAGATTAAGACCCTCCCATACAGGGGTACATTTTTCCATTGTAAATCACTGTCCAGTTCAATGGTGTTGAAGTCTGCTATTGTCTTGTCGACATGGTCTCTGGTATTAACCTAATCTCAACTCGAACATTGTGGAAGATGTGGTTGCCTGAGGATGATTTAACTCCCTGTGACCTAAGAATCTAGGGATATGACAGGACCGAGAGGACCCCGGTCGCCAAGATTTGTTTGAAGACCTAGTTTGGGGGACTATTTTCTAGTACCGAATTCATGGTTGTATCCCAGGACACCGCATACAACGCATTGATGGGAAGGACATGGCTCCACCTGCATGCAGCGGTCCCTTCATCTTATCACCAATGCCTTAAATACTCCCTCAATGGTCGAGTAGGAATGCTCCAAGGATATGTATCTCCATTTTCCTCTTGTCAATCCCACTATTTGGATGCAGACTATTATAAGAGCAAGGATAAGAAGATTTTGGAAAGTGATATTGAGCCCACCATCGTCACAACTGACACTTTGGTAGGATTGGATGACGCCTACATCTTCACGATCCATCGATTGGAGTCCATGAAACCCCGACATAGGGAAATGCTTTTTCGTTTTGGGTATGAGAGTAAAGCATGTTCCCAAGTCCAAGCGACGGTGGAGAATCACCTCGTAGTCCAACAAAAACTAGGCTCGGGTGATCCCAGAACCTCTTACCCCTATGTGGTATCGAGACGTCCACCACATGGTAACGACAGTACGTCATACGTGTCTATTTCACCAGGCTGGAATTAACCGACTCAAGACGACTTTCCACTATTGTTTTGATATCCTCAACAGTGGCCCCTTGGGTCGAAGTCCAGATGGGATCGGATCAACTGCCTTCATCGCCATGGTCTCAGCAACCTGAGAATCTCATAATATGCTGTCCACTGCGACCCAGGACGACACCAACATCCCGTCAGAATTTGCCGACCCAGGAGAATGTTCCCCCACAGGGGATCCCTCTCTAGTTGATGAAAAGGATTTGGAGGATGCTCCCCCTACCTTTGAAGAAGGAGTAGACGCCACAGTCTATGAGTTGTTACAGGTGAACCTCGGGAGAGAGGTGGACCTGAGGCCCACATAGATCCATGTTGCCATCTCCATTGAGGTGCAGCAGTGGTATGTGAAATTCCTCAGACAACACCATGATCTGTTTGCCTGGAGTTATGACAAGATTCCAGGACTAGATCCTCAAGTAGTCATCCACTTCCTCGGTTTCCCGGCAAACCATCATGGGTTTAAATAGCCTCCCAGAAAGATGCATCCTTCCCATGGTGCCATGGTAGAGGCCGAACTTGAAAATCTTATCAGAGAAAACATCATCAAGAAATTCCAGTACCCCAAGTGGCTAGCCATAATCATGCCAGTCGGGAAGAAGAAAAGACAGATCAGAGTATGTATCAACTTCCATGATCTTAATCGCCACTGTTCTAGGGATTATTTTCCCCTTCCAGTTACAGAATTGTTGATTGATGCTACAGCCGGGTTCCAAGACCTCTCCTTCATGGATGGGTATTCTGGATGTAATCAGTCCGGATGGCCCCCGAGGATGAAGAATCGACCACTTTCAGAGTGCCTCAAGGTATTTTCTATTACCAGGTTATGACCTTCGGCCTGAAGAATACAGGTGACACCTATCTACGGGCCATGCATCGTATATTCAAGCCAATATTGGGAACATTAGTAGAATGCTATATTGATGATATAGTGGTCAAGTCTCCCTTGAGCTAGGACCATCTCAAGGACCTTGAGAATGTGTTTGGTTTCCTTCATTCCCGCCACTTTAAGATGAAATCGTTGAAGTGTGCCTTTGAGGTCACCTCTGGGAAATTCCTTGGCTTTGTCGTCAGATACCGGGGCATCGATATCGACCGAGAGAAGATCAAGGCCATTAGCCAGATGTCCCCTCGAGCAATATTCGGGAGCTTCGAGGATTTCAAGGCAACATAGCATACATGCGCCGATTCATTGCGAATATGGCTGGCAAGTGTAAGACCTTTTCTTGGCTCATGAATAAGGGAACCACTTATGAGTGGGATGAGGAGTGCGAGACCGCCTTTGAAGAAGTCATGCGGTATTTGCTGTAGCCTCTGGTCTCGATGCAACCAGTCACCAGAAAGCCTCTGATTCTCTATTTCACTGCCCTGGAATGGTCCCTTGGTGCCCTTATGGCCTAGAAGAACAATTAGGGGACGAAGAACAGCCTCTAATACCTCAGCCGCATGATCCTTGATACAAAGACCAGAAATTCCACCACCGAGAAGAGCTGCCTTGCACTTGTGTTTTCTGTGAAGAAATTGAAACATTACCTACAACAGCACGAGGTATAATTGGTCTCTCGGGTAGACCCACTGAAGTAAATTTTAAGCCACCCATGTTGACTGGCGGACTAGTGTAGTGGGCGGTAATACTCCAGCAGTTTGACATCAGTTTCGTACCTCAGAAGGCTATCAAGGGGCAGGCATTGGCAGAATTCCTAGATGCCCATCCATCCTCCACGGATAAATCCCTGGACCTATATTTTCTTGATGAGGAAACCCTTTTAGTTGATCATGCTGTCTCATGTTGGCAAATGCACTTCGACGGTGCCTCCCATAGCCCCACTGGTAGGGGGATCAATGATCTGAGGCTCAATAGAGTGGGCCTGGGTATCATCTTCATCACCACGACACAAGCCATCCTGTCGTACTCATTCCTATTGTCAAAAGGCTTCACCAACAGTGAGACAGAGTATTAGGCTCTCATCACTGGCCTCGATCTGGCCCTTGAAATCAATTTTCCCCATTTTCACGTGAAAGGGGATTCCAAACAAGTATTCAAGCAGGTCAATAGCGACTACGTTTTCAAGAATCCAAAACTTGTGCCATTGTTGGAGTGAACCCTCTATCTAATAGAGTAGTTCCCTTCTCGACCAGAGGTTACCCATGTCCGTCGATCATAGAATGGTTGAGCGGACGCTTTGGCCAGGCCAGCAATGTCACTTGCACATCCCAGGCAGGATGATATGATTATACGTGTCACACACTGGAGAGTCATTGCTCCCATCACCCCAGAGGATGACGACGGCCTGCGAGTAATCCATCTTACCGCCAGATCCTCCACATCAGTACCCCTTGGTCCCTAAGATGTAGTGGTTGAAATGAATCCCGACTAGAGATCCCCTTTTGTTAGGTATTTCCAAAATGGTTGCCTCCCGGCTGATCGGGCCGAGCGCGAGCAAATCCCCCACCGTAGGCTGCAGTTTACCCTCTAGAGTAGTCCCTGTCCTGATCAGATCCTCTATAAGCGTGGTTTCTATGGTGTTCTCCTCCATTGCATTCAAGGAGTCAATATTTCTCAGGTCATGCAAGAGGTTCACGCTAGTTCCTATGGTGACCACCAGGTTGGGCCGAAGCTATCCCATCAGATCCAGAGACTGGGGTACTTTTGGCCCTCGATGATCTAGGATTGTATCGAGTTTACCAAGAGATTCCATGTGTTCCAAGTTCATGCTAACTTCCCACATCGGCCTCTAGAACCTATCCACTCCACCATGTACTCTTGGCCATTTGCGGTGTGGGGAAATGATGTCGTGGGACCATACCCACCGACGACATCTCGCCGGTGCTGGTTCATCTTAAAGACCACATATTTCTTTTCCAAATGGGCAGTGGCAGTTCCACTCAAGGAGGTCAAGGCCCGTTCCATCATTGACTTCGTGAGATCCAATATCATCCACCAGTTTGGTGTCCCTCACGCTGTCTTCACCAATAATGGCACCAACTTCCGAGTAGCTGAGATGAAGAAACTGTATGCCAAGTACAATATCCTTTCCAACCATACCTCCGGCTATCATGCGCAGGCGAATGGGCAGATCGAGGCATTCAAAAAACCCTCTCAAACATTTTTCAAAAAATAGTTGGTCAGAACAAGAAGAGTTGGCCAGACAATCTCCCCAACGCTCTCTGGGCTTATCAGACAACGACTCGCAATTCCACCCAAGTGACTCTATATTCCCTGGTGTATGGGGCTGAGGCCATCCTGCCCATCGAGATCTAGCTGTCTTCGTTACGCATTGCGGTCTATGACCAGCAGACGCCAGATGAGGTGGCCTAAATATGTCTAGCTGAATTGGAAGCACTTGATGAAAATAGTCTTTTAGCCTGCACAATCTGAAAAGGCATCTAAATAAGATAGCTAGAGCCTTCAACATGAAGGTTCGCCTCCGCTCATTTCTACAAGGCGACCTGGTATTGGCCCTCCGAGTTCCAATGATCCCTGGCAGGAAACCACCTAAGTTGGAGCCCAAGTGGGAAGGACCTTACATAGTCCATAGGTTTTACCCCAGTGGAGAATACTCCTTGGTGACCATGGATGGTGAGCACATAACTCCTCCCACCAATGCCAAGTTCCTCAAGAAATACTTTTCCTGAGCCTCACAGTCCTGCACGACCTTAAATAGGATGGTCCTGCATGAACTTAAACCGGATGGTCCTGCATAACCTTTAAACTGGATGGTCCTGCACGACCCTAAACAGCTCGGTCCTGCCCCACCTTAAACTGCTCGGTCCTGCACAACCTTAAACTGCTTGGACCTGCACAACCTTAAACTGCTTGGTCTTGTACGACCTTAAAATGCTTGGTCCTACACGACCATAAACTGCTCAGTCTGACATGACCTTAAACTGAGGGGTCTTGCACAACCTTAAAATGCTCGATCCTGCACGACCTTAAACTTCTCGGTCTTGCATGACCTTAAACTGCTTGGTCCTGCACAACCTTAAACTGTATAATCCCACATGACCCTAAACTGCACGATGGTCTCGCCTGACCTTAAACTGTCCAGTCTTGCACGACATTAAATTTCACCTTCAGAACTATGTGTTGCTTGATCCCCATCCTCCTGAGATACGTAAGAACGCACAGATACATCGTCTTGATCCCATCCCCTAGCTCTCCTCTTGACTATTCCCCCCAGGTATAGCTTCCTCAGAGGATCCATGCATGATATGGTGTAGGCTTCCATATCCCCACTCAAACTAGGATTGTAATGGGCATGCCATGTGACCATTACCTATTCTTCTTTCCCCCCACATCCTTACCGCATGACGTTAAACTGCATTGCCTTCAAGAACTATGTATGTCTTGATTCCCATCCTTATGGGATATGTAGGAATGCTCAGAAATTTCATCTGTTGGCCCAGCCCAAACACTAGAATCTTCCCCACAGGTTAAGATATATGGAAAGGGAGCAAAATTTTTCCCCAATTCATGTCGATCTTGCCTCGTTCCGGCCATACATCCCGCTCCCTGGAGACGTTCTCCTCTTTCATAGATGGGTACAACTATGCTTATCCCACTCCTTGACTGGGATTCTATCACCTGTCACACCTGGGGGGACCCCAAAAAATGGCCTGAATACAACGCCCAAGGCCTCTCCTACCGGTACGGGCCAATGCCCCTGAGGGTTTCGAACAAAAAATTGATACAAATCCCATGTTGTGAACATGGTCAGTGGTAAATGCTCATTTTTTGCCCCCATTTCAAGTCACTATAGGGACGATGTGTTTCGAACATGGTCAGCAGCTGTCCTGGATCATTGAGGCCACCCCAAGATATCCCAAACATAGAGTGTAGTGGTTCATTCTACCCCGTTGTATCTCCATGTGACGAACTCCCCCTGGGAAGTGCCAACTGTCAGGCCCCTTGGCCTTTTCGGCCCCCGACCTAGGTTCTCCCTAATGGGATTGTGCGTTGTGGTATGGGATTATGTCCTCATTCACGTCGGGTTGTTCACTAAGCCATACACATCCTCGGATGAGATACCTTATCCTCTCTTTGTCCTCACCACAAGACGTTATATTGCAAGTTGGTTAGGCCTTCCTAATCAAGGCCCATCCTCAAGCCCATTGTCCTTTGTGGGCCCTCGGCCCAAGTTCCTATTTAGGGTTGTGATGTGTGGTGTGGGATTATGTCCTCTCGCCATGTTGTACACCTCTATTATGTGGGGTAACTTACTCCTCTCTTCGTCCTCACTGGAAGTTGATCTGGCCTTCCAGACTGAGGCCCATCCTCAGGCCCCTTTGCCTTCTCCAGCCCCAGGCCTAGGTTCTCTCTTATGGGAATGTACGGTGTGGGGTGGTATTATGTCCTCATTCATGTTGGGTTATTCTTCATGCCGTACACCCCCCTCGTTGGGGTATCCTACCCCCCCCCCCCGAGTGACTTCAACAACTATGTGTGGCTTGATTCCCATCCTTATGGGATACGTAGGACCACCTGAATGTCTAGCCTTCAGGTCTATCCCCATCTACCAGAAATCTCCATTCCACATTGGCCCCTTGGCCTACTACTCCCTCCAGATCCACTTCGTCGACCCTTTTCAGTGGTTCACCAATGGCCCTAAGGGTACTCTGGTATAGTACCTAGAATTTTGAACTCTACTCAAAAATTCTCTCACCCTATTTTTAGGCTTTGTGTACCCCTTCATCATGGCTTTCGTCACCTTTCACATCCTAAGGGACCCCCAAAAAACGGCCTAGATACAATGCCCAAGGGCTCTCCTACTGTTAAGGGATAACACCCCTGAGAGTTTCAAACAAAAAAATAATACAAATCCTGCATTGCGAACATGGTCAGCGGTTGATGCTAATTTTTTTGTCCCCATTTCAGGCTAACACGACATGATTCTAGGTTGCAAACTTGGTCAGCAGTAATCCTCCATCGCCATGCCAACCCCATTAAGCCCAAAATGTCAGTTAAATGATTCAAATACTTCTCCATCTTCATCATATCCATGTAGAACTTCGAAACTCTTGGTGATATTCCTCAGTGAGTATCCGCACGTTAGGAGGCCAACGCCGCGATAGGGGCGTCTTTGGGGCTCCACACCGATTTTCCCTTTGGTGTGCATTCTGGGTGTTGTAAAAGACATCTTCATCCCTTGTTTCCCACATCGAGTTTAACTCATGTGGGCTTATGGATTGGGTTGAGGTCTGTGCTTACTTGGAGGGTTTCCACCCATCTATGGTCCAAGATCTAAGACCATAAACTAAGATCTCCTTAGAACTACGTTTTTCATGATTCCCATCCTCATGGGATACATAGGAACACCTAGACCTATTGTCTTTGAGTCCATATTGAGTTTTGCTAATTTTCCTTTTCTGTCTCGCCTTTGGGACTTTGATTACGAGACCATGTGGCGTGTTATGGGATTACCTCCTCATTCACATCGGGTTTTCAATAGCCGCATCACGCGCACCCAGTTCTAAGAATTAACCCTCCTGTTTCTTCTCCCGCATGACATTAAATTTTATGTTGTCTCGCATGAAATTAGGCACCCTTAAGAACTATATTTGGCTTGATTCCCATCCTTATGGGATACGTAGGACCACCTAAGTATCTTGTCTTTGGGTCCAGATCAGCTAAGATCTAGTCTCTCTGGCCCCTTTCACTCTCACCTGTATTTGGGCCCCTTGGCCCGAGGTTCCCCACTCAGAATTGAGTACGGTGTGATGTGGGATCATGTCCCCATTCATGTCAGGTGTTTGTTCTTGCACCGTAGACACTCCCCACCTAGCATAATCTCTGCTACGTCTACATTGCATGATGTTAAAATGCATTCTTGGTCCTATCTCATGACCCTAAAGTGTGGCATTATCGTCCTCTCTGCATGATGATAAACGACAATGCATTGTGATGACCTCATCGTAGAGGAAATCATGTTGGGTATCAGTCATTTACCATACCATTTTTCCACGCCTAATATAGCTTGATTCTTGTGGCGACACCAGGGCCCTCTACCCTAGGCTTATCACTTCACAAAAAAAAAACACTCACCATAAAGGACAAAAAAGATTTATCAAATACCACTTCTCTTGGAATGAGGGCCATGCCTGTACTTACCTTTCATCCTTTGCACTGGTACCTTACCGTGCCATTCCACCCTCCAAGAACTATGTTTGGCTTGATTCCCATCCTTATGGGATACGTAGGACCGCCCATGCACTTCCCTATGTGCCGAACCTAACTTCTGGGTTTAGTCCCTTGACTCGAGCACTTCCCCAGAGAACACATGGTAAGTAGGGCTTATTTCCTCATTCACATCGGGTCGTATAACCACCATACCGTGTGTCCCCTGCTCTCCTTACCCATCTATGGTCCGAGTTCTAAGACCTTAAACTAACACCCTTTCAAGAACTACGTGAACCTTGATCCATATCCTCATGGGGTACATAGGAATGCCTTTTCACTTTGTCTCAGGCTCAGCTCAACTCTCGTTTTCGGTCCCTTGAACTAAAACCTCTCCCAAGGAACACATGGTGGTCGGGACCCCCGGTTCCCATTCACGTCAGGTTTTTGTAATTACTTTCCATGAGTCTCCCGCATTTCCTCCTATACATGGTCCGAATTCTACGACCCTAAACTAAGATCTATCTATGGGAAGGGACTTAAATACATCTATTTAATACGCCTTGTTGTCATATTCAGATGTGTTTTGACAAAGGGCCCGATGTGTGGAATTTTCATGGAGACATTCCCCTCGTTCCCTGCCCAAGATTTGTGAGCTCTCTAATCAGATCCTCATCCTCTTCCACATTCGAAGGGACCCCCTAAAGGCCTGGTCTAATACCGCATCGTCTCACCTACCATCCTTGGCCAACGCCCCTAGGGATCTCAGATGACATTTGTGATAGGTTCCGTGTTTCAAACATGGTCAACGGTAGAACTTCATTTGTCTATCCCCATTCCAGGCTAATGTGATATGGATGATGTGTTTCTGCCATGATCAATTTTTATCCTCCATCATCACGCTTCCATCATTGTGGTCTAGATTTCAAGCATCATGATTAACACATTTCCACATCATCATGTTCAAGTGGAATTATGACATACTTGGCTTTGTCTCTTCGCACGTCTAGGTGTGCTACATTGATGAGTTATCATCATTGGGACGGTATTTATCGAGTGCCCCTTTTCCCTACCATGTCCCTTCCTATGTCGGGAATGTTCCCCATTACTTCTTGTTTCCCACATTGAGCATGACTCATGTGGGCTTAGTAGTTTTGGTGGGATGTGTACCGGCACAACCCAGCTCCTCATCATCCTACATGACGTTAAATTGTGCACCAAGAACTACGTATGGCTTGATTACCATCCTCATGGGATACGTAGAGACACCCCAGTGTTTTTCTCAGGATCCAGCCACAGGAATCATAAGTCCTGTTTCTCCCCATTTCTGGCCACCTGGCCCGATCCCTCATGAGGAACCGCATAACTGCGAACTTACCCCAAACAAGTTCGGGATGCCCCAATATGACATCGGGAAGCAACAAATCCCTCGCCAGAGAGTCCCTGTCTGAAATGAGGAATGATACATGATCAAACCGATGCACCCACCTAGTGTACTCTCACCATGATGGCATAATTTCCGGAGTGTTGGATTCTGTTCGAACAAACCATCACTCCACATCCCACACTTTGTGTTCCCCTTTATTCGGATCCTCGTCCACTATCACGTCTAGAGGGACCCCCTAATAGTATGGATTCCTGACCTATGGTCTGCCTGCTGTCTTGGACCAATGTCCCAGAAGACTGATCATGTCTAGAAGAACCCCCTAACAGTTTGGATGCTCAGCCTATAGAGCGCCTACTATCCTGAGCCAACATTCCAGAAGTCTAATGGACGAAATTTGCTACAGGTCCTGTGTTTCGAACATGGTCAGCATTCGACCCTCTTTTTTCTGTCCCAATTTCAGGTTTAGGTGATATGAATGTTACGTTTCGGCCATGATAAACAGTCATCCTCCACCGCCACACCACCCCCACAATGTTCCTGATTTTGGTTATAGTGATTCACACCTTCCACTTCCCTATGTTCAGACTAATCTCAGTTCCCCTAGTGTTACACATTTTGTGGACAAGGGAACTCTGAAAAAACAGTAATTCGGTTGTTCTGAGAACTTCATTCTCCAGTCATGTCTCTCTCATTTCCCAAAAATCTGGACCGGTTGTCTAAACGCCAGATGTCCGAAGCTTCGCTTACACTCCTACATTTGGATGGGGTGATGAGGTGGCTATCCCTTGTTTCTCACATTAGGCCCAACCCACATGATCTTAGGGAATGGTCGCTAGACGTTCCACGAACATCATAAGGATGTGATAAACCAATGTAAACAACAAAACTAGTGCATGCTACGACATTCAAACAATCAAAGCACAAATGTAAGTTTAAGGGTTTGTAATCATTACTTTACCTAGGGTTCTATCTCTATAATGGACGGGTTGAACCCATCAAAAACAAGTTGTAGTTATACCACCCTATGACTTGGGGAATTCAAGGATTTCTTCCACTGACTCAAATCCTGCTCGTCCTCAATAGCGATTAGGAGAAATTCATTAGCCTCATTTTGGGCCAGCTCTATTTCAGCCTGAATGACAGCCATTTCTTCAGAATCTTTCCTAAGATGCTCTTTTGCCTCTGCCAGCTAGGCCTTCAATTGCAAGATCTGCTCTAATTGTGAATTAAGAGAGGCTGAGTGCTCATCTTCTTGGATCTATAGACGTCAGATCTCATTTTCAGCCCCCCTTGAGCTTCTTTACATTCATAGCCTTCCTCAGATGCCAGCTCACACTGAGGCTGCAATCATACTCTTGGATCTTCTCTGCCATAAGATCTCGGATGAGCAGATGGGGGCATTGGGAATCCACTCTCCCTACACAAATATCGTGCAACCACTGGCGATTTCTATCCATCTCGTCCATCCATAATGCCTGGGGGGTCTTTGTTGTACCTCTCGTACCCCTCGTGGTTTAATTTTCATGATCACAATCACTCTCTTATTTATCTAATCTTGTTTTAAGTGTTTTTGGATGATAGGCATGATTTTAGGTTGCCAAGGAATTGGGACAAGAAGGAAAAATGCCAAAAGTGGACTGATTTCAGACCACCGGCCAACCGGTGTTCCATCACCGGCCAGTCGGTGGCACACAGACAGAAGAGACAGCTACTGCCTCCTCACCGGCCAACCGGTGGGCTCCTCACCGGCCAGCCGGTGGTGCCTGGGCAGAAGGCCCCTCCCTTTTCCAAGCACCGGCCAACCGGTGGCCAAGCACCGGTCAGCCGGTGGAGCCAGTCAAACTAGTCGTTGGGCTTTGACCAGCCTACTCCCAACGGCTCCGAAGACCTTTCCAACGGCTCCGAAGACCCCGAACGGCCATATGAGGGTTCCCCCTCTATAAATAAAGGACTAGGAAGCCCCGGAACTTAAGTGGAACTATAGTGAAGCCAACAGACACATTTTTGATCATTTGGCGAACCTCCGGCGGATTCCTTCAAGGAACCCCAATTTCTCCAACCCACTTCCACATCCAAGGAGCACCATCAAAGAAGCTTGGGAGCGCTCTTCATCAACTTCATCAATCCATTGGCGCCCAAGGCTTCTCCTCTTACGGTTCTTCTTGTTTTATCTTTTTTGAGCATCAATTTGGGTTTGTACCTACAAACCCCTCTTTCTCTCATCTCCCTTTCTTTGGGTTTTCACACCACCTTCAAGGTGTGAAGAGGTTAGTCAAACCTTCCTTGTAAAAGGCTTGAATCAAAGGTGAGCTAGCCTTCACCTGTAAGAAGGCTAGTGGGTTCTTTCTCAACCAATAAAAGCAAGTGGGTTCTTGCTCAACCATTAAAAGCAAGCTGTAATAGGTTCTAGACTACCTGGAAAGTCTAGTGGGTTTCTTGCTAAAACCATTAAAAAGCAAGCGGTAGTAAATCTCTCAACGGTTGAGTTGGGAGCAGAGACGTAGGCTTTGGTTTAAGCCGAACTCCGTTATCAAGTTTTGTGTCTTGCCTCATTTATTTCCGCTGCACCTTTAACTTTGATTTTAAATTGTTAAACTTTTTTAAAAGGCGATTCACCCCCCCCCCCTCTTGCCATCACTTCTCCACCCAACATTTGGTATCAGAGCCAAAATTTGAGTAATACCCTAACTGGTTTCAAATTCAAGATCCATTGTGATGGCTTCATCCTCTCTCGCCCCTGAAGGCTATTCCTTGGGTCGTGCTCCATTCTTCGATGGAGCCGACTACACTTTTTGGAAAACTCGCATGATTACATTTCTTAGAAGCATTGGTTATCCTATTTTTAAAATTGTCATGCATGGTTACTCTCTCTCTTCTCCCGATGAATTCAAATGGACCCCCAAAGACATTGCCAATTTTGAGCTTGATGGCAAAGCCATGAATGCTCTTCATTGTGGGTTATACCGTAATGAATTCAACCGTGTTTCTACTTTCTCATCTTCTTATGAAATTTGGAATCTTTTAGAAGTAACCCATGAAGGCACTAATGGTCATTACAAGCCCGATTGTCCACTCAACAAGAAAAAGGCCAAGAAAAAGGAAAAGAAGAAGGCATTCAAGGCCACATGGAGTGATAGCTCCACATCCTCCTCCTCCTCCTCCTCAAGTGACAATGGTAAAAAATGTCTAATGGAATTTCATGAGGTAACTTCTTCCGACTCCTCTTCCTCTTCCTCTTCAAATTCATTCAATCATTTATCCTACGAGGATCTCCAACATGCGAGAGATCAATTGGAGGAAGGTTTTCACGAACTTTCTTCCAATTTTTTTTCTTTAAAAAAGAATTTCAAAAAACTTTCTTCCGAAAAGGAACAACTTCTCAAAGAGAAGGAGGAGTTGTCCCTCAAGATCCAAAACCTTCCCGATGTTGAATCTATGGAATCAACAATCAAGGATTTAAGGGAATCTCTTGCCAAGTTCACCCAAGGTGAACAAAATTTGACCAAATTGCTTGGTTCCCAATGCATTTCTAGAACCACCCAAGGGATTGGATATTCTAAGCAAGCTTCCTCTTCCCATGCTCCAACTATTTTTGTAAGGGGGAGCTCTCAAAATAAATTTTGTAACTATTGCAAAAAACCCGGGCACTTAATTTATGAGTGCAATTGCAAAAATGCCCGGTATGGTAGGCCCAAAACTATTTTCTTTAACGATGAATTTTATAGGAGAAGACCCGTCACTAGACAAGTGTGGATTAAAAAATCCCTTTTAGCGAGTCTCTCCGGGCCAAAGTTTGTCTCGGTTTCAAAATCCTCTCCCTGGTGATTTGTTGTTTTTTATTTAGGGGGAGTTAGGATCGTTTAAGCCTTTTTTTCAAAACTTTCTATTCAAAATTTTTCTTTCAATTTCAAAACATTCAATTCCAAACCTTTCAATTTCAAAAGTTTCATTTCAAAAGTTTTATTTCAAAACTTTCAATTCAAATTTCAAAAATTTCAATTGCTTTAAAATCTCTTTCTTGTTTTTCAACTTTTCCCTCAATCAAGTTTTATGCCCTGCGCTATTTTGATAATCACAAAGGGGGAGAAATTATTGGTTTATTGGGGGAGAAATCTTTCTCTCATGATTTGCTTTACTTTTCAATTTATCCTTTAAAGCATGCCTTTCATTTCAGTCTTTTTCATTGCTTGTTTTGGTGATTGTGATCATCAAAATAGGGGGAGATTGTTGTACCTCTCGTACCCCTCGTGGTTTAATTTTCATGATCACAATCACTCTCTTATTTATCTAATATTGTTTTAAGTGTTTTTGGATGATAGGCATGATTTTAGGTTGCCAAGGAATTGGGCCAAGAAGGAAAAAGGCCAAAAGTGGACTGATTTCAGACCACCGGCCAACCGGTGTTCCATCACCGGCCAGCCGGTGGCACCCAGACAGAAGAGACAGCTACTGCCTCCTCACCGGCCAACCAGTGTCCTCCTCACCGGCCAGCCGGTGGTGCCTGGGCAGAAGGCCCCTCCCTTTTCCAAGCACCGGCCAACCGGTGGCCAGGCACCGGTCAGCCGGTGGAGCCAGTCAAACTAGCCGTTGGGCTTTGACCAGCCTGCTCCCAACGGCTCTGAAGACCTTTACAACGGCTCCGAAGACCCCGAACGGCCATATGAGGGCCCCCCCTCTATAAATAAAGGACTAGGAAGCCCCGGAACTTAAGTGGAACTATAGTTCAGCCAACAGACACATTTTTGATCATTTGGCGAACCTCCGGCGGATTCCTTCAAGGAACCCCAATTGCTCCAACCCACTTCCACATCCAAGGAGCACCATAAAAGAAGCTTGGGAGCGCTCTTCATCAACTTCATCAATCCATTGGCGCCCAAGGCTTCTCCTCTTACGGTTCTTCTTGTTTTATCTTTTTTGAGCATCAATTTGGGTTTGTACCTACAAACCCCTCTTTATCTCATCTCCCTTTCTTTGAGTTTTCACACCACCTTCAAGGTGTGAAGAGGTTAGTCAAGCCTTCCCTGTAAAAGGCTTGAATCAAAGGTGAGCTAGCCTTCGACTATAATAAGGCTAGTGGGTTCTTGCTCAACCAATAAAAGCAAGTGGGTTCTTGCTCAACCATTAAAAGCAAGATGTAATAGGTTCTAGACTACCTGGAAAGTCTAGTGGGTTTCTTTCTAAAACCATTAAAAAGAAAGCGGTAGTAAATCTCTCAACGGTTGAGTTGGGAGCGGAGACGTAGGCTTTGGTTTAAGCCGAACTCCGTTATCAAGTTTTGTGTCTTGCCTCATTTATTTCCGCTGCACCTTTAACTTTGATTTTAAATTGTTAAACTTTTTTAAAAGGTAATTCACCCCCCACTCTTGCCATCAATTCTCCGCCCAACCGTCTTTTCGATAAAGCGCACGATCATCTTCCATGATCGGCGACGGACTATCTCGCTGTACTCTTCGTCATATTCCGTCTTGTCCCAGTTAGCGTGGTTGGCAGGCTCATATGTAGGGTACGCCCTCAGGAAATATTTAGCAGGATCTGTGTCTAGAATTGGATATGGAACGACATCTGGCGTTGGATCAAGCGGGGCGAGACTTGGGTTGACTGGTCGATCCTCTTCGTCAGATCCCACCTCAATGACCTCAGGCATGACCCTGCTGGCGGTAGCACCAATGATAGGGAGCGCTGCAGCTTGGGTGGGCTCGGTAACTATCTCCACGATTACTGTAATGCCCATAGGAGGGGCGCCACTAGAAATCCTGACTAGCCTCGCCATAGTGTCTCATGCTAGTCGAAGAACTGTACGTTACAGGGAAGGGAACGGACGTAAATTGGTACTATCAACATGTGGTAGTAATGAACTCAGTAGAGAGGACTTATAGAGATCAAACTCCTGGGTACACTCCTGATTTGATGCTGACGAGACCCCGAAGCGTATCCCTCCATATATTTTCAGATTTTCTAGGGATTCTGGAGGAGCCGGCTCAGGTGTCCTAGCCCTACTAGACACAGAACTGGACGCGACCACAGGTGTGGGTTCTTAGGGTCCTGCATCAGCACCTGCCAAGGGGCGAGAACGAGGTCTGTGTACATGGTCATCCTGCATAGTTCGAATATTGGTAATAATTCCGTACTGACCTGAGATCAGACCCTAAGTAAAGAAACATGGAATGTTACCTCGAGAGCCTCTATGAAATCATAGAGACCCGAGTCCTGATCGACAACTTCTCCCTCCTCCAATGGGCTCCCTCCACCGGCCTCATCCCCCCAAGAGGATTCATCTGTTCTTCCAATAGGGGGAAGTGCTCTCTCAGCTCAGCGGCCGACAACTATAGGGGAATCTTCTGATTCAGTAGTACCCTCAACAGGTCAGTCATTGGACGTGGGACAACCTTGGAATGCACGAAGTCCTCTAGCTCAGCCAGATATTGCTCCGCCTCTACCGGGGAGACTGCGAAACTTTCCCAGACATGGCCTATACCCAGTAAATCCATCCCGAGATGGTTCAGGTGTTGCCACATCACGGACGGGCCGACGAATTGCCGGTTGAAATCCCAAATGTCCCAGGCCTCCAGGAAAATAGCATTCTCTCGCATATCGATATGGCGCAGCCGTTTCCTCAGAGCCTGAGTAGATATCGTTTGGAATCCCCTCAATGGATACCCCTCCATGTGGATATGCTCTCCTAGGACCACCGGATCCGCTTCCACTGTTGGATCTGCCACCGCTGCGTCACCCTCAGTTAGTGCAGGTCTCGCCGCCACGACAGCCCCACCACTGCGAGAGGCCCCATCCGCCCTCCAACCCCGACCTCGGGATGTGGGAGGCCCGCCATCAACAACTTGAATAGTTGGGTGTTTTAGCATTTCCCCCAGATAAGCTGGCTCCCATCTTATGGCGTACTTTTTCACCAGTCTGAAGGCGGCAGTAAGCGGAGGCAATGTATTCCACAATTTCCCATATTCTCGTGTGAACATGAGCCACAATTTCCTCATCACACATGGGGGCCTCCTCATGCAGCACCTCCCAGTAAACATGCAGGGTCAGCCGCTACCAGACTCGAACTTGCCTTGCAAATCGGTGTTCGGTGTATGGATCGTAGAGGGACTAGCGGTCCACCCTTTCCACCAAGACTCAACCTCGAAAGGCCAAGAGATAGGCCCAGTTATCTTCTATACCCCGACCATCATCAGTGAATTCCCCCGTCGGCAATGGAAACAGGTGAAAAAAATTGAACTCTTCCACATTCCATACTCGATTTAGCACCAAGGGTATGGTCAATTTGGCTGGAAAGCTCCCAGAAACATTTAGGATGGATGGATGGAAGTTTGACCTCGAAGACGAGATGGGGTTCGAGTATTCATAAACCCCCCTGATGTGCGCTGTGATCCACCCATACAGAAGATTAAAGGGCCTTCAAATCCTCGGAGGCCTTTTGCCCTCGCTAACATGCCATAGCATCTTGTAAAATCTGGCAATTATCAGAATCCCTAGATTCACCCACCTTCCTGTGTCCAGCATGGATGCGAGGATAAATGTGCTAGGCCGCACCCCAATGTTGGTATCCCTCACTGGTAGGATCCAACCACAGATAAGGGCCGCGATAAATGTCTCCAATATGACAATTGGCTATTGTTCGGTATTGACACTGAAGCCCTAGGTCTTTCACTGGTTGTCCTCCAAGAGCCGCCAATACGAATGCTCATTGCCTCGTTGAGCCCCCTTCAAGCATGTCTGAGGCCTCACAGGAAACTATCGATCCACCAGGAAGTTCAGGAACTGCATGAACCACTTCTTGAAGTGGACATCCCTCACCGCTTCTCTGTCTTCCCCGGGGGCCATCCCCATCAGGGCCAGTGCCAGCCATGGCATCTGCTCTGGGTCCTCCCACGTGCCCATGGCTGGGAGGAACTCATTGTACATATCCCCCATGATCGGGACCCCAGAAATCTTATGGACATCCCACAGACTGATGCCGACCTCCCCATGGTGTAGGTGAAACGTGTTAGTCCTAGATGACCATCTTATCAACAACTCTGGCATCAGATGTTTTGGTTGATATATGTGGAATTGGGATGCCCAGGCCACCTCATACAAACCCACACTCCTCAGCTCGGCTCCAAACTCCTCACATGAGGCGCCTACCCAGTAGGCCCATGCCCAATCGTCTGTAAAGTTTCCTCCCTGGTGTAGGTCCCACTCCTCGGACCACCCCTTCTTCGGATTCCTCAAAGCAGCCTTCAGTACTGTATGGTACAGAGGAGGAGACGTCTCCTGCTACAATGCCTACCCATCGATGTTGTTCAGGTGGTTGTACAGGCATTCAGTGGTGACAGGTGTGAAGTCGTCCTGCGCATGACCATCAGCCGCCCTCAACCATTGGCGTTGGCACGATGTGCTCCTGAACCAGTAAGCTGGTTCATCCCTACTCGCCTCAGGAATGAAGAAGTCATCTATCAGCCTGAATCCATACAAGGGTATCCTTCTGCACAATGGATAGGTCTTTTGGCTCTCTGATAACACTCCATCAGGGAATCATGGTCTGAGTGGCTACGGACCAACTCTCCTAGACCCAGACGATTTTCCATCTCATCCCTATAGGCTGCGTTTTCAAGCACCCCCCAGGAAGCTTCTTGATGGGCCATTTGGTTTTAGGACTCAGACAATTTATTAGGTTGGGTCGTGAATCCTGTTCGCGGAGCTCATTTTCAAAGCCAATTCGTGGAGCCTGGCCTTGACCTGAAAGCGCACAGTCGCGTAGCGCTATCGCGGAGTGAAAGACTCGTGGTTTGCCGGGATGCTCGATTCATGGTGAGCAGTCATGAAGTACGTACAGCTTTGCGAATCGGGAGTGCAAAATGAAAAATTTGCGGAAAAGGGAAAGTAAAAAAGAGATTTCAGCCCCCCTATTTATAGGTGGCGGCCTTCGGAGCTTCGCGGAGAGTCCGGGTCGTGTCTAGCATTGCGGCGCGCGCGGCTGCGTGTCGGCTGTCGACCTCGCGATCCTACTCTGTGATCCATCTCTGCAAATGGCCGAAGATTTTTTTGATTGACCCTCATACATTGACCATTTATTTCTCCGTGGATCCATGTTTGAGGGGGGAATTTTTTGGCACCAAAATTTTGGAAGAAAAAGAAAGAGAAGAGGCCCCGCGGAATGCCTCACAAAGCCACTTCGCGGAGTCCCCCAAGCACTGTGGCCGCCGTGAAGAAAAGGAGGAGGACCCCTCCATGAACGCCCTTGACACTCGTGAGCCACTGTGAAGCCAAGTAGGTGGACCCCTCCGCGAACTCCCTTGATGTTTGCGACCCACCGTGAAGCCATGGAGGCAGACTGCTCTGTGAATGCCCTTGACATTCGCGACCCGCCATGAAGACAAGGAGGAAAACTACTTCGAGACCACCCTTGATGTTCGTGACCCGCTACGAAGACAAGGAGGAGGACCACTCCGTGACCACCCTTGACGTTCGCGACCCGCCGCGAAGCCAAGGAGGCGGACCCCGCCGCGACTGTCAATGACGTTTGCGACCCGCTGCGAAGCAACTCAGCCCTTCTTCACGCTGCATATGCTCCGCTTCACGGTACCTCTTTCCTATAAATACCAGTCACCCCCCGAGCCAGAAGGATGGACATTCCGACCATTCATCTTCCAAGATCCCAAATTGTGAAGCTCTCTTTGCTCCGCGAGTCATGAGCTACGCAAGGTAATTTTTCTCTGTGAAGTGCCTCCCCTTGTCCTATTTTGATCCCCTCTTTCGAGAGGGATTCCCTTCGCAAACCCCAAGGGCCTTTACTGAGGAAGGGGATCCCCAAGGGTAACCGAGTTGTCGCGAAAACTCTATGATTCGCGAAGCACCCCTCATGTACATGTGGTCTACATGCCATGGTAGGATCATTGTACTTAATGAAGCACATCGCTTTACGACCCTATGCTTTGCGAGGCCCCTGTGCTCCCTGAGGCAGTGCTCCGCGAATGCCTTTCCACTTCACGAAGCACCTCCCATTTGTACCTCTACCATGTGCTAAGGCTATGGTGCCCCACTTCGCGAAGCACACCCCTTCGCATGTTCCCTCCACCACAAGGAGTAAAAGAGCACCACAAGGCCCCTACCCATGGACCCCTCTACTTAGTGATTCCTCCTTCTGTGCGACCCTCCAGGTCTACACGATGTGATTTCAATGTCCCCTGGACGACACCACCCGTAGAGTTAATGAACCTAATGATTTCCCGCACAGGAACGCTAATGTCTATTGCTTCTTCGCATAGTCATGCTAACGTGGACCCCTCACCCGATCTCTCCATAACACCCCCCAGCCACAGCCATGCCGATGCCTTCCCTTTCACAAGGGGTAGAGGGCACTGGTTATGTAAGTCCTAGGGGTGTTAAGAGAACCCACCTCGTCCGAGTTGCAGGACGTTAAACTGCCAATAACCTCATCCTAAACACATGACGTTAAACTGTGACCTCGCCCCATGCCTTGCACGCAGTGTCCCCCCACCTCGAACATTCTCCACGCCCAATCATCTCCTCGGGGATGGGATCACCCCTCACATTGGATGATATCCTCCTTCTCGGAGTGGTGTTTTTCCGTGGCGAAGGGTATACACCTTAGTGTAAGCCCGTATCCTTCCATCTAAGAGGCAGCACCCCTGCTCCTCCTAACTTCCTCGGGCCTCCATCCTAGATTATGTCCCGGCACCATGGGATGCTCAACGAGTAAGCCCATATTCGCTTCCCATGAACGCACCCTTCGCTACGTGATCGTCAGGTCTCTGTTGCTGCTTGTTTCTCACACCAAGCACGAATCACATGGGATTAGAGTAAGCATCGACCATGAAAATGCCCCCATCCCACATGACGTTAAACTGTATGTCATCTCACATTATGTTAAACTGTATGTCTTCCCGCATGAGGTTAAACTGTATATCATCTCGCATGATGTTAAACTGTATTCCCTCGACTCGCATGGAGTTAAACTGTATGTCCTACAACATGAAGTTAAACTGTATACCTGAACTATGTGGGCTTTGATCCATGTTAAGGCATGGTACGTTGGAAGCCTCACGATGTTCAATCCCACCACCTGGTCATTCCTTCACGTCAGGTTTACCCCCGTACAACATGATGTTAAACTATCTACCCGAACTATGAGGAATTTGATCTATGCTAGGGTATGGTACATAGGAAGCCTCCACGAGGTTCAATCCCCACCACCATGGGCCTTCTCAGAGTGTAATACTAATACCCACCTTGGGCCTCCTCAAAGTAGAAGCCTTATACGCACCTTGGGCCTCCTCATATTGTAATCCCCATACCCACCATGGGCCATCTCAGAGCGTAAGACCCATATATCCTGAACTATGGGGACTTTGATCGGTGCTAAGGCACGGTACATAGGAAGCGTCCTTGAGGTTCAAGCCCCACCACTATGGGCCGTCTCAGAGAATAAGCCCCATCCCTCTCAAAATATGGGGACTTTGATCCATGCTAAGGCATGGTATGTAGGAATCCTCCACGAGGTTCAAGCCCCACCACTGTGGGCCGTCTCAGAGCATAAGCCCCAATCCATCTGGACCCCTGGTCCATCTTCATGTCAGTTCACTAGCATCCATCCCGAACAATGAGGACTTTGATCTGTGCTAAGGCATGGTACATAGGAAGCCTCCACGAGGTTCAAGCCCCACCACTTTGGGTAGTGTCGGAGCGTAATCCCCATCCATCTACAACTAGGTCCCCCTTCACATCGTTTCACTAACCCCACAATCGTGGGCCCCCTCAAAGTGTATGCCCCATTCCCATCCTACATGATGTTAAATTGTATTCGCCATCTGAACTACAAAGCCTTTGACTCCCCGCCACGAGGATACATAGGAAACCTTCACGAGGTTCAATCCCAACACACATGTCTCATCCTGATCTCTCAGTCGAGCCCATGATTCATGGGAAGCTCATGCCCTAACCCAGAGGTTCCACTGCTGGGTCCCATCCATGCGTCCATTCTCATGGGCCACCTCTTCAGGTGTCCCACCATATCATATAACTACGCAGACTTTGATTCCCTGCCACCGGGATACATAGGAAGTCTCCTCGAGACCCAAGCCCAAATCCACCATCCATCATGATCTTTACCCACGCCGCCATATCCTGGTGGGATCATGCTATTTCATTCCACTCCACTGTATCTGGGAAGTTTCCCACATGCTGGCCCCAACATATCCGGGATGCCGCCCACGTGCTGGCCCCACACATCTCTAGGAAGTCACCCACGTGCTGGCCCCAGCATATCTGGGAATCCACCCACGTGCTGGCCCCAACATATCCGGGATGCCGCCCACGTGCTGGCCCCACACATCTCTAGGAAGTCACCCACGTGCTGGCCCCAGCATATCTGGGAATCCACCCACGTGCTGGCCCCAATATCAGTGTTCCCTCCAGGGGGTTCTTCAATATGATCCACTCTAGCTAGTGTTATGATCAGTTGGATCCGTCTCCACTGGATGTTAATCTTGCGGCATACCCTGTGTTAAACATGGGAAGCTGTGGAAAACCTCAGATGTATGTCTATGGCATATGATTCCTCGAATTCGACGTGGGATTCCTTGGGCTTCTGCAACCTTGAGAAGCCCTATAATAAGGGGATGAAAATTAGATGTTCTAGTACCCCAGTGCTCAGACACGTCAGTGATGCCTCAACGTGACTACTCCCCCAACTAAAGGTTTCTTCCCTGACCAGAACCATTGGAATTTCCTTTGAGAAGCAGTGTAATTAACTGGTGTCCATGAAGATATGGCACCAAGAAGAGTATCATGAACAACGTATTAAATCTATAAGGGAGACCCAGACTATGTGACAAATTTCGTGGAGGAATCCATGGAAGGAAGAACCGATATCTCACCATCCTGTTTTGATCAAGCAGAAAACGTCCCTGAAAAAGGAGCGAATGCCACCCGCCTTTGGAAAGCGGGAATGTGGGGTAACAAAATCCGCGCCTGTCACACTCAAGCAGACGGACGCACGCGCCCCAGAGAAATCATTAGAAACACATTTATATCATGATTTTTTATTCAAAATGTAGATAATTTCTTTACTCATGATGTATTTTTTATAATGTACCATCATATTGAAAACATAGCTCTAGATTTGGACATTTTATAGGAGAATATGAGAATTACATGCCTTCTACACACCCCCAATCCTATTTAACATCAATTTTTGTTGAAATGGAATTATCAAAAGGGCTGGATATTTACTAGATAAGAGACCATATTGTTAGCTCAACCATCATAAACTATATAGGTTATCATGATTTTCATGTCCCTTTAAATAGACTATCCAGCCTAGTAGAGGAATTTCACAATGACCATACATTTAGAAAAGATATGACAATTCCTCATAAATCTGAAAGCCCCAATATAGATATCAATAAAATAGATCATAGAGGGAAATAGAATGTTTGTTTTTACTCTGAATAATATATTGAATATGATCTAGACAATTCTTTACAAATTGATGAATATTTTTTTATATCAAGTGCTAGAAAATGAAAATGGACAATGATTAGATAAGATGGTTTGATCACTTAGGGTTCTTGGAAAACTAAAAAAATGTAGGGAACATCCTAAAATTGATAGAACCATTGTGACGTGATCCTTAGATGCTAATATGAATGAAAAAAATTATATCCCCACAGCCCGAGCCTACTGAAATTTTGTATGCATCCTCTGATTCAACTGATTCAACTAACGTATAAGCCTCTACTAGTGAAGATGAAGATGAAAATGATCCTACTTTTTGGGATACTTACCAAATAGAAAAGAAAGTTGACTTCTCAAAGGATCTTGATTCTTGGTTGGAATAGAATGATATAACTACCACTAGTTAGTATAAAATGGTGATATGACGCATGATACATACCATTATATATTAAAAATATGTTTATCAATGTGATAGAGGAGTTTAAGAATGACCCAAATTTCAACTTCAAAACTATTCCATGGAAATGAATCATTTTTTGTGATATCATTGGATTCTATGTGAATTGATCCCTTCCAACCATGTTAAGGATATTTGGAATTTGGAATAGATTTTTTTATTATCTAATGGATTTTTCTCTTTCATTTGTTTCCTCTGGGAAAAATTTCAACAAGGTTCCTCCCATTGTCCTGTCTTCATTTCCTCAGGATGTTTTCTAGATGTTTCAGTATTGGTGACAATGACATATTGGCTTAGTTTCATAGCTCCTATGTAGAAATCCTGGATTGATATCTTCTATGGAATTCCATCATTAATTTAATATTTAGTTGTTTCACTACATTCTATAAACAATTGGATACTTTTTTATTTTTCAGTTTTGATGATTATAAAGGAATTAACTAGTTAGAAAGCTTCTATATATGCATCCAACAATAAAATTTCCATTGGAAGGACCTCCATTGTTCTTAGATATTCATATTCACTACTTCAAATGGTAGTTCATGAGAATATGTTGGGTAATCTTCTTCTAAGTATTTTTCCTATGAATTTTTTTCCTATTGGGTTGGTAATGGTTTTGAGACTACTGATTTTTAATGGGATTGTACCTTTGGAAAGGACATGTTGTCTGCAATCCTTGTCTGCGGTTCGTTTTTTGTTAGAGAATTTAATTGTACCCCCTTTCAATTACATGTTGGTGTAAATTCTTTACAACATGTGATAATAAGATAGTCCTTGTTTTTAAAAAATTCCTATTGGTCATGAATTGGGTCACCATTTCATGTCACCACATTTCTAAAAAAGAATATTTTCATCCTTGTAATGGTGTAATAAACACTTATCATTCTTAGAAATCATAAGGTTACCAGAATCATATTATTGAATAATGTATATAAGTTTGTTTCAAAGACATTTATCCTAAATTTTTTTAAATTAATGATTTATCAAGAAGAAAAATATTACATATACCGATAATCAATCTGTTAGTATTATCTATGAAGGTAGAATTTCAACATTTCACATTGATAATATTTTTGTTGAAATATATTTGTACATTCATAAATCGGGAGCTCCCACTATCCATGTACCATATATTATTTTTTCATGTACAATCATTTTCGTCCTAAAAAACTAGATTTATGGTATCCAAATCCTCCTGGTTATGGTAATGTTAAAAAACAATACTTTAGGAATCAACGTTATTTTAGATAAATTGGAATTTTGGAAACCAAGGAATTTTACTAAATTAAGTGATTTTTTTCCTTATCTTAACTCTTTGAAAACACATAAAATATGAGAACATTTTGGAACAAATAAATTTTTAGTTAAAATAGTTTTTTTATGAGTAAAACAGATTCCATCACTAGTACCATGGGGATGAATTTTTTGATCATTTTTTCACTATTTTCATTACTAATTTTAATGTGTGATAAATGTTTCAATAAAAATGAAATTTAATATTTTGTTTTTACAACTAAAACATTATTTGTATTAGTATTATTTCCTTCAGTATGGATCATTTATAAATCCTTGTTTCTAGAAATTAGTTTTTATCATTTTTATAATGATTATCATTATCAAAAATAACTTTTTTTTTAATTTATTTATAAATAGTTTGTCTTTAAAAAGTTTTCTTATCAAGTTATTTATATGTATTTGATACTTTTTCAATTAATTGAATAATTCTTTAATTTTCCTTATTATGTTCTTTAAGACCATCGCAATTATCATTTTTAATAAGACTGATGAAAATTGATAGTAACTCATAAAATGGAAAACTATTATATTTACTATACGAGGAAGATTATTTATCTAAAGATTTATATTTTTTATCATTATCATATTAAAGATAATTTGATGCTAAATATATTTTTTATGGTCTTCATTAGTGCTTACCTTATACATTGTACAAATATTTTCTTTTAGTATTCTCGAAAGAAGATCAATCATCTTCATGTTCAGAACTATTGTTATCAAAAGTGTTTCTGGAGGAATATACTCCTCTTTCACTCATTTAATAATTTTATTTAATGACATTATTTACATTTTACATATAATATTCATTCTTCTTTCTATCAGGATTTTATTATTTTCTACCATTCTGCTTCACCATGGGATAAATTGGTCTAATATATCCTGATTTTTTACAATCATAACATATAGCTTTAGAATCAATATTTTCATTTAATTCCTTTTAATAAAATTATATCAATTCTAAAAATATTTATTTCCAACTATTTAATTCAATATTGTATCATAGATTTATAAAAAAATCTTGAATGTTCTTGGGAACAAAAGTGAAATTGAATTATAACATTCTTCATTCTATAAGACATAACAATTTTTTATGGAGTCTCAGATTTAGTAAGATTTTATGTGGTAGTAAAATCAACTCAGACATTATTTTCCTTATCTTTCTCATCATCTATTTAATCCTATAATAAAACATCAAAAAGGTTCCAAATAAATCATCAAGAGTGAGATATATTAACTTCCTTTAATGATCAAAATCAGTATTTTGTGATTACCATTTTTTGATGAATGATACCTATTATCATATCATTAATTATTTCATGATATAATCCATTTAATCCCAGGGAATTATCACTATTTATAGTTTTCATAAAACAATGATGCATTATATCTACATATTCACCAAGTAGAAATTAAAATGATTTATAATAAGCTATAATAATTTCTCTTCTAGTTTTACCAATCATAGATGTTTTGAAATGTGTAATATTGATTTTTTTACAACTATTTTTGGCTACTTAAGAATATGAAATCTATATATAGATATTTATACTCATTGAACATAGTATTGTATTTATATCTTTTGTAGTAATGTTGATATTCTTTTTTCTCATGATTTACAAAGGCAGGGAATTATTTATCAGGAAATATATATTTTTTAATAACCATTACAAAGATATTTACTTCATATTATGAATAAAGGTTTTTATTCTCCCTCTGAATTATTCATAATCATCCCCATAAAAATGTGGTTCTCTATTATTATTAGGATTCTAAATGGAAGAAACATTCAAATTTTTCATCTTAAAATAATACAAAATTTCTTTTCCAAAATACATGTTGTTGTACAAAATAATTATAAAAAATAGATAATAATTAAATTAGACAAACACGAAATAGTAAACATACAAAAAATTCAATATGTATTTATGTAGTTGAACAATTCTCCAATATCAATTATTTGAGTGTAATATCTCTTATTGATTTCTTTTAAAAAGAGGGGTGATTATTTGTATAAAAATTACACTCTAAAACATAAAATTTACTAAAATAAATTGATTTAATATAAAAAAATTCACCAATCCTTGTAATTATTTAATAATAATTTTCCTTGAGTCTGTTTATCAAAATAATATATTGTAAAGACCTATAACTTCCATATATTGTTTTTATTTTAGATTATAACGAGTCTACGAAAATTTTTAGCACTTGATTCTGAGGCATGATGTGCCCAGAATGGAATTTTGAAAATTATTTATGTGTGTTCAGTAAATGTACGGGCATCATTTTCTATCTTTTGAACTGGTACTTGGAATTTAAATCTAAGGACACCATTGAATCTGTAGTGCCGTGATTCTCTTGAGGGAGGCTTCACTTAGACCATAGTAGGTCGGAGGAAAAAGTAAGTTTTGAGGACTTTTTGAAAAAATAATAAAAAACATGTTATGTAATTTTTTTATTCCTAATATAACATGAGTAACGGTGGTGGAACCCACAAAAATGGTCGAGAATTTAATGAGGGACATTAAATTCCCAATTACACACTGATCTGTAAACCCATCTCGTATAATTAAGGTGATTCATTAATGCACCATTTAATGATCCCTATATTGAAAAGGGGTTTAATCTCTAAACTCATCCTTTTAAATTATATAGTGAGTATGGGTTTTGGAATCCCAAGGTATAACACTGAAGAAACGCTGATGAAGAACCCTCCCAATGAATAACGGATGAATCAAACTGGGATGGAAGAACGATAGCGGCATTTATGGACAAGGATTCTTCATCCACCACCGCGACGCCCCCAATGAATATGGAGGTAGGTGGTCTATTATTTTATATTTATATTTGAGGAATTATATTCCTACCACTCGATATGATGCTAACATGGAGGGCGTGAGCCAAATGAACAATGCACGGACCCTCCGCTGCTTCGTACATGTCGTATTCATCAGGGGGAAAATTTTCGAAGTCGACAAAACCTTGAATCCGGGAGCCGCACACCGATGGTGGCATCCCGTAAGGCCAGTAGGAAATAGTGGAAGGGAAAACGAACCACTGGAGCTCACTTAGTGGCCCGTGAATGAGGTTCCAGTGCGGAACTAGCGCGGTGGCACATGCGACTGACGGCTGGTGCTCGCCGGCCACAGAATGGGGTAGTGATGCTCAGTGCCGAGGCATAATGGAAGGGACATACGCCACTCATCCAGCCGAATTGGAAAGGAAGTGTGCCGTCTCACGATGCAGTGAGGTGGCTGTGACTTCGAACCCACGATAGAGGGAAAGGGGGACCGTGCCTCATGGGTCCAGCTAATAGGGTGCGACGCCACGTGGCATCGCTGTTTCGGATGACTGAACGGTCCAGTGGTACATTCGGGAGGTAGAATGTGTGACCCTTGGTGTAGGTTGGGCCAACCTGTGGGCTGAGCTGGTCCACTACCCAGTGGTCCGAGCCTGCAACTGCCTAGACCAGTTGGGGTGGACCGATTCCAACATGGCCCATCGTAGTTGGGCGGGCTGGGTCGGTCGGTAGCCCAATAGGCCGAGCTCGCCGCGACACATCACAACCAGGCCGACCCCACTCAATCGGGCTGGCTCAAGCTGCTTTGGGCCTTGCCGGGTCGACCCGAACTTGGTTTGGTCAGCCCAGGCCGGGCGGGGCCCAGTCGGATCAGACCCAGACCCCTTTCGTGCCACGATACGCTTAAAAGGCCGTATCTTACAAAACATGAATCTGTTTTCTGAACCATATGCAGTGTTGGAATCCTTGAAAAAATGCGGTCTTTTTGAAATACTCTAACCATGGTTTGGAGATAGTTGGTGTAAGACTAGCTTGGATCGAACCCGAATCCAACCAATCCCTCTGTACTAAAACACTTATAACTACCAGACCGGGCATTCGATTTACGTGCCTTCTGTTGCGTTGGAACACTTACGACATGATAATCCTTTGGGATACTCCTTTGTGGAAATTCAATGGTCGTTGAGGAAAGAATTATTTTTTAAGGAGAAGATACTACAGAAGTCATGCGTAGTAGGTGTGGGGAATCATGTGGTTGGCTGTCATCTCATAGGGACTCTGCGTGGATCAGTATCTAGTGACCCTGTGTGGATCATCATCATAGAGACCCTGTGCGGATCTTCCTCATAGAGACCCTCTATTGATCAGCATCATAATGACACTATGTGGACCATCATCTAGAAACCCTGTGTGGATGATCACCATTAGGACCTTATTTAGATCAGCATTTTAGCGACCCTGTGTGGATCAACAGTGCACAACCCCATGAGGACCATCATTAGAGTGGTCCATCGTAGATCAGTGATATAAGACCCGATGTGATTTGACAATAGAACAACTCTCACACAGTTCAGTTGTGGAAACTTCCAAATTGAATTAAATGACATAGCTAGAGACTAATTATTCTTATTCTTGATCTCTGAGTTGTATACCTGGTTTGAGTTGAGTCTTTTTCCTTGTGCATTGTTATTGAGATCATGCTTTGTGGTTTTCCATTGGGTAATTCTAAGAGACCTTTGTGGTTCTTGGGGTCCTTACTAGTTATTGTTGTACTCACCCCTACATGGGCTCCACCCCTACCTTATTGTGTCTCATGTAGACAACGAGAATCATTGAATGAGACTTATAAATCTAGGAACTAACGATGGATAGTGGTGATGTATGACGTGGAAAGATGAGGAGTAACTTCCATATACTAGAGGTAAGGTTATCCCCCACTACTTCTTTAGGGAAATTTTTTTGAACTCAACATGACCTTGAATCTGGGTGCCACGCAGCAACGACGACATCCCCGGAGGCCTATAGACCCAAGCTGAAGGGAAAAGGGACCACTGGAGCTGAACCGGTGGCCCGCTAAAGATCCGTTGTTGCCACCCCGGGGTGGCGGCACTAGCGATCGGTGGCCGCCCCTCGCCGGCCGCGGAAGGGGGTAGTGCCGCATGGCCCCAAGTGGACCCAAAGGGGTAGCCAAAAATCAGAAGACCACATTGGAGAGGTGTTCCGCCATTGCACACAACATTAAAGTGGTCACATCTTCGAAGCTGTAGTAGAGGTGAACGGGACCCGCGACTCATGGGTCTGACAGATAGGGTGTGGCGCCACGTGGAACCATTATTTCAAATGACCGAATGGACCAACGGTCAGTTCAGGATGTAGATTGTGTTACCATTCACGTGGGTCGTGCCATCAGGTGGGCTGAGCCGATCCACTACCCAGCAGGCTGATCCCACCGTGGTGCAGCCTACCCAGGGTGGGCCAAGGCCACCGAGGCCTGGCCAAATGGGCGCGGGCAGAGTCCTCCATGGCCTGGAACCTCTGGGGAGGGCCGAGCTAATCCAAGTTCCATTGGGCTGATCCCATCACAGCCTAACCGAACTGATCCGGCCTAGGCTGGTTCGGGTCGGGTCAGTCAGACCGGGTCAGACTCGACCCAGACCAATTTCGGGCCCATATACACTTAAAAGGTCATATATTACCAACCAGACATCTGTTTGAAGAACCGTTTATGGCACTGGAATCCATGGAACAATAAAGTCCTTTTGAGATACTCTACCTATGTTTTGGGTAATGTTGGATTATGACTGGGTAGGATCAAACAAAAATCCAACCGGGCCCTCGGTTCTAAAACAATTATAACTCACAGACTAGGTGTCCGATTGATGCACCATCTATTGCGTTGGGACCCATATGACATGATGGTCCTTTGAGTTAATATTTTTTTTATATTCGTAGAAGTTTAGGAATAATAGATATTCAGATGAGATGATACTATTGAAATCAAACGCACCGTGTGCAGGGAATCATGTGGCTGGCAGTCCTCTCATAGTTACCTAAGTGAATCAGCATCTAGCGACCCTGTATGAATCAGCATCATAGAGACCGTGTGTGGATAAAAATCATAAAAACCATGTATAGATCATAATTATAGATACTATATGAGGATGAGAATCTAGTAACCCTGTGTCGATCTGTACCATAGCGACCCTATGTGGATCCGCATTTTAGTGACCCTATGTTGATCAGATGGGCGCGACCCGATGAAGACTAGCCTAATAGTTCCCCCTCATAGAAAAAAGATATATTATGTGGATCAATAATGGAATAATGCCCATGTGGTTTAGTTTTGGATACTTCCTAATTTAATAAAATGATATAGCTAGATACTAATCATCTTTTTCCTGAACTCTAATTTGTATACATGGTTTGTGCTAGGTCATTTTCCTTGTTCATTGTGATTGAGATCATTATTTATGGTTTTACATTGAGGAATTATGAAATTCCACCAGGGGTCTTGGGGTCTCAACTGGGTGTTGTTATACTCACACTTTCATGGGCTTCACCCGCACATTTTTATGTCTTCCGTAGATGACAGGAATCCTTGTGTGAGACTCGAAATACTAGGACCTGATGGTGGATATCGGTGATGGTTGATGGTGAATACTGTGGAGATGAGCTTTACCTACCCATCAGGTGGGATCCACAGTGGACGATCTAAGGATATGTTTTACTGTTTTATTTTGTAGTTCTATATTTTTAGTTAGGATTTTATTCCGACCCCTTTACATTAAGTACACACTTTTACTACTGCTATTTTACTTTGTGGTTGCATCTTGTTTAGTTCTTGTACTATATGTTTTACCAATTTAAAAGCACTGCCTTCCAGTTTTCAGGATATGCCTTTCAGGTGCTAGTTGCAAATCCTTGGCCTATAGAAGGCGGGCTTGGTGTAGTCATGGAACAGGCCCTAAAGGATGGTTCATGACATATAAATACAATTATTCTAATAATGTATATACACTATAATCATAATTTATTTTATTTATAGAATGTAAAATTATAATCATAATGTTTTTAAATAGAGTTGTAAAATTATATCTTAATAAAAAAATATATAATAATATAGTAATAGAAAATTGCATACATTGAAATAGATTATATTTAAATTGAAGCATAATTAGAAATACTGTAATAAAAAGGTAATACAATTGAATAAATGTCATTTAAAACAAACAAAAGGATATCTAGTAACATTGAATAGAATTTTCCCTTGTTTTATAGTTAAAATAAATTCAGTATTCTCTGATCATGGGAAGACCTTGATCTCATGATCTGATCTATCATACTGTCTTTGTGTTTTCTAGAAACCAATATTTGAATAGTTCTATCTATAAAGCCTCGATGGTCCTCGATCTTATGTATTAGATTCTACCATGATATTCATGCATTACATCGATCGACCTCTTCAGTATAACCATATTCTATGACATGGAATCCAAATATTGTATTAAAAATTTATATTTATTGATAAAAAATAAAAGAGATTAAAAAAATACAATGACTAATAATAATATGTTCCCACATAAAATCATTAGATCTCCTGTAAACGTGAAATTTAATAATAAAATCTATAAAAATAGACTCTACGAAGGACCCAATATTTATAGGATACAATCGAACTATAATATTGATCTCAAAATAGTTATATTTCTCAATATTGGTTCCAAATACTTATACACTAGGATTTTATGAACATGGAATAACAAAAGGTTTGACCTATTATTGGTTCACACTATTTCAATGTAATTGTTTTCCATTATTAGAATTAGTTTTTTTGAATTTCGAGTATAATGTAAATGTGAGTGTGATAGTCTTCCTTATAAGTGTCAATATAAATATCATAATAATCATAATTCCAATGTCATAGGTTTTTACGATTATCTATTGATAAATACATTTATTAATGTTATTCTTTGAAACAATTCTTACATATGATTTGACAAAATGATGAATATGTTTTTTCATATTTATATCTAATTCTCTTATCATATTTTAGAGTCATGAGTTTATAAATATTAATAATTCTGGGACTTATTTTATGTACGGTAAGGAGTAATTGGTTTCTATAAAAACATGATTAACAATTTTAGAAATAAATGTTATTAAAGATTTTTTTTGATTTCCAAAAAAAGTATTAAAAATTTGGAAGTATAACTTTTAACTCAATAGTGGGAAGGTAACATTTATTGGTAAACTACAACATAAATTTTTTAAATTTGGAGTAATTAGTCTTTTTTATGAAAATTTTCTTAAATTGAAAGAATATAATACGAGTAGAGTAAGAGATAAAAGTATCAAAAACAATTATATAATAATCCATTTAATAAAAAATTTATAAAATAGAGGATAAAATATTATTTCTGAATATAAGGTGAAAAGTTTTATCTAATTATATGGAATATGAATGTAGTAATTTGGATAAATAGGGTCATACTAAGTTTGGTTTCAACTAAACTCTTCATATTGTTTAAATTAATGATGAAGACTTTACTGTTGATAATGTTTATGGCTCTAGAAGTGAATATGAGGGCACTCAAATAGAGTTTAAAAAGGATTGAATTGATGGAATCTGTTTAAAATTTAAAAACATTTTATTGAAAATGAAATATTTAAGAAATATGATCATATTATTAATATTCTTGTAATATAAAATAATGGATAAAAAACTAATCTATAGAGTGAGATTTATTATTTCAAAAAAAAATTGATGTTAATAATACATTGAGAATAATGGTGAATTAAGAAATTAAAAGAATAAAAAAATATGATCTTATTAAACAAAACGTATTAAAAGTCTAAAATGAACTAAAAATGTTGAGAATTATATTTCAAAATACATTTTAAGTAATTAGAGACTGTATGAATAAGAAAGAATATAGAGAAATGTAAAAACCCATCTTTCCATGAAGATATATATTACAAAAAGTATGTTATGAGTTATCAAAAAAAGAATCAAGTCAATGGACTGAAATTGTTTCTTTAATCTATTTATCCCAAAAATATATAAATTCATGTATTGTCAACGTTGATTAAAAAAATACAACTTTTTATAACTCTATAATTGTTTAAAGCATTTCTATTGTGATGAAATAGATTCGAGGTGTTTACCAAAACATTGGTTTGAAAAAAGAATCAAAGAATATTGATCATTTGAAAGGATAAATTCAGATATAATGTTCTGAAGAACATTCTATTTTAAATTATAGATATGATTTTCATAGGTATAATTGGTACAGTGTAGGATAAATATGTACATCAATAATGTTTTTGTCTAATTTCCATCATTATGATTCTTATTGAGGATTTAAAAAATAAAATTTGATGGAAATTCAACCCACTCTAATATTCTATTTTCTTACCTAACCAAAAAAATTGTGTTTGATGATTTAAAATATGTTTCAATTGTTAGATAAAATGTGTGAAATATATGATCAACCATGTCATCTTGAAAAATAATGTCTCACAATTTTTCCATAAAAATGGGAAAATGAGTCTTAAAAGGTTGATGGAAAATGATCTTGTACTAGATGTATATCTTAATTACTCAACCTATAGATTTCCATGGATATTGGATAGTTTCTTCTCCTTTAATAAGAGAGGGAACATTCAATTATTGACTAATTTTTTACATGGAACAAATTCCTAGTGATCCTTAGAATAGATTTGTCAGTAAAGATTGAAGGGGATGGTTCTGTTGATATTGGAAAATAATATATTAAATCCAAGAACACTTTTTATGTTGATGGATTGAAACAAATCCTGTTAATTGTTTCAAACATACTTAATTAAAGGGATGGGAAAATTTTTATGGCTTATGGATTATATGTTAAATGTCTAGATTATTGATAGATTTTTACCAAAGGATTGTGGAAAAAGTTAAATTTATATCAAATTTGGGATGTTCAAAATTCATGATATTTGAGCATGAAAGATAAAAATTATCTCTAATATATAAGGATTGTTTGTAATGGATAAACTAATTTAGAAAAACTATTTCAAAGAAAATGTGATTGTAAATTTCTATAATTTTATTTGTACATTAACTAGATTTTTGCAACAAGTAAGAATTAGATGAACTATAATTCCTCACACAAAAAGGAACTATATTTTGACATCACATTCATCAGAACATATCCATTCATATATTTGTGGGACCAATTTAAATAATTCAAAAAATAGAGATAATTATTTCATTTAATTTATTAAGGACTTTAAATTCATTAAATGTATTATATTTATGAAACCAAAAATAAAGTTTCCAATGATGTTGCTGTGTTTCAATAGATGTGAAGAAAAGGAGTCTGGTTACTCAATAGAGATATTATATACTGAAAATAGTGATGAGTACACTAATAATAGGTTTGGAGATTATATTAAAGAATTTTTTTTATCATGATCACATTTCTCCATGGAATCTATAAAAATATTGAACCAGAATAGAAGAAGGAATTTTTCATAGAGATTGATAGAAAAATGCTGATAAAAAACATTATTTCTTGGTAATTTTTAAGATAATCCATTTGAGAAGTAGTATATGTTAAAAATAATTGATTCTTTTGAAAATTTCATATAAGACTCCATAAAAGTTGTATTACATGAATATTCTAAGATTGAAAAATATACTCTTGTTTAGGTGTCATTGTATCATGAATATTAATGGTGAAAATATAGTTAATATAGAACCAAGAGGCAATTCTAGAATATTTCTCTGTTATCTTCTAAATGGAAGTGGATTTCACTACTATACCAAGGATCCAATTATAATTTCTGATAAAATAGATTTAAATAGCCTCAAATTTTAATGATATTATGTTTTTAAGATGAATATTGTTATAGAGGTGATGTTGCTGCTAATGTTTTTATGAACACGAAGTAATATAAGATTAAAATAAAACAATAAAATATTTATTTATTTAATGAGATGATTATCCAACTAAATTGATGATAATAAAATAACATTTTACTCATCCTTGGTTACGAGTAGAGGTTCATGTTAAAATAATCAGTGGGAATCCAGAAAACCCATTGAAACATGAATAATTATACGGAAAATTCTAATCATTTTACATTTTTTTAGGTTTAACATAATTATGATGAGTAGTATGTAAATAATCAAGAGTGTTTTGGATCAATAAATAAATAATTGGATCAAATTAATAAGAATAATACTGGGGTACTAGTTTATAGACACAAATATATGAATATCATTTTGTAAAAGAATGTGGTTTAAAATAAAATGAATGAAAAATGTGATGTTTTGAGTAACAAAACATTTTTGTGTTTAAAGGTTCTTTACAGATTGAAGGATTATACATCAATGATACTCTAGTACCAGTTTATTGTCTTGAGACCATTATATAGTTTATTTCTGATGGCGGAAAAGGAATTTAATGATCTATAAATAGAAATAAAGTATGAATTTAATAATATTTATTTAAATTATGTTGTTTATGATAAATAAACCATGTGGGTTTCTATATTAAAAATATAAAAAATGTATATCCAGGTTAAATAAGGCATTATATGGGAAGAAACAATCCACAATGGAATAGTATTGTAAGCTTCAAAACTTTATGGAGATGTTATCTTTTTAAATGGGAAGAGAGGAAAATAATACCTATGTTGATATTGATAAATATATATATATAAATTATTATTCATGTTTATATAGATGAGGTTATATTTTATGGAATTATAAAAAAAAATTGGTTAAGTATTCTTTTTGTAGAAATCCATGATATATTGGATATGTCAATTCACAGAGAGATCAAGGGATTTATTGGTATCTAAATATACCGAATAGAAATCACACATTTTTTTTCTCAAGAGATGTATGAAAAGTAAAACTTGAAATGTTTTGATATGGAGGATCCAAAATCTATTTCCAAAAAAATGTTAGTATGAAAATGTTATCAAAATATAAACAGGGAAATGAATATAAATAATGTGCATTTAGAAATATAAATGGTTGTTTATTATACCTTATGGGATCGAGAGAATATATTCCATATATTTTCATTCATTGTACAATATATCATAAGGCTCAAAATATTTTTATTTTATTATATTAAGAAATATTCTCATTTTTAAAAAGGGAATAACATATTATAAATTCAAATATGATAGCAATGAAAATTTAGTCTTCTTTGTTTATGTTGATATAGATTGGGGACATTTTACTAAGGATCAAAAATTCAAATTTGACGTAGTGTTCATTATTAATAATATATTCCTATGTAATCCATCAAATAAGAAATGTTTTATATCTTTATGAACTTATGAGGACTAATATATGGGTACAACTGATGCTACTAATTAGTTAACATAGATGAAAATTTTATTTGGGTGATATAAAGGAAGATATGAAGACACCTATTCTTATTTTATGTTATAATTAGAGTGTGCCCAACTTGTCAACGAATCCAGTTGAATATTCTTGGAGGAAGAATTTTTTTAGTAAATATCACTTCATCAAGGAACTTTTGGAGATAAATTATTTGAATATTGAATTTATTCCAAAAAAAAGACTACTAATGTTTTACCCAAGACATTTCCTAATGATTCATTATAGATTATGAGTTTAGAGATGCGTGTTCATCCTCAATACCTAAAATAATATGGTATTCTTTTGTCCCTTCTTTATTGTTGTAATACGATATTTTTATCCAAGGGGGATTGAAATGAAAACATAATTTCTAAATTGTTATGTATTTTACCTCTTTGGGGATAACATATATTAATGGGGAGTTTATTTAAAAGGGGTATGATATGATTTAAAATGTGCGAACTATTTAAATTGTTTTTAAGTGTTAGAAAGATATTTTTTGATAAGGTATGTTCAATTTTTTTTTTGGTTATGATGTTTAGAGGATATAAAAATTATTATGAATGTTTATTAAATCATTTCATATGGCAACATGAAATTATTGTTCAATTGATCTCTTTTCCTACATTGATTTTTCCCAAATATGAATTGCATTTTTAAATATTTATCGATTACTTAAGATTCAAAGATTTAATGTTTTGTGATCCTTTGATGAAAAAAATACAAAACCAATATTGTTGAGATAATGAGGATATATATTATTGGTTCAAGTGATTAATATAGTATGTAATACATTATTTTTTTATTATTATCATGTCTTGTTTTGTCAACTATAGTGATTTATGTTCAATGGTGCTGCCACCAGGTTGTTCTATTGATGATATATAGTCAGGTGTGCTACTATTGTATAAAATATTGTTTAGGAAAAGGTTCTACTATAAAGGATGATGTGCTATAGTTAGTTATAAGGTTATACCTCCATTTTACCCTACTATGTTATTCCAATAAGGCGTCATAATTGATTTTATACCACCATAGTAATAAGGGTTATATATTTTTGGTGCTACCATTGATGTTCCTCCATTGGGATGTGGCCTCTATGAAAAGATGAGAAATAATGAGTTTCAAGGTATTTTGTGATAATATATATTTAATATGATGATTAAAATTCATACAATATTTTAAGCATTAAATATCAAAATGTAGATAATTATGATTCTAGAAAAGGATATATTGAATTGATGTAGTAGTAATATAAGTGAAATTCAATGAAACTATTCTAATAAACTGGCTAAAGGATGGAAAATAAGAATGATTTATTAATAACATTTGTTTCACCATAAAATTAAGTTTACCAATATATTTAAAAAGTTCACATTCATAGAGTGGATTTTAAATTTATTGAAAATAAATATTGTTTTTTAAATCACATAAATATTTCTATATATTTTAATTGAAGATTCACTATATTTTTTCATGGTTAAATGCATGATTATTACATAAAACTGATTCTACATTTATCATGAAAATATGGTGATGCCAATTTTATAGGAATAATCAAAAGGTTAATGAATATATTTTCATTTCTATTTTTTGTGGATTAATTGATATATACATGTTGTTTTAATGTTATCTAAATTTAGGTTTAAATAATATTTAAGTGGTTTGGTTATTTCTACATCACCTAATGTAGTTAAATATAGGTATGGAAGTTGTGGGATATATAATGTTTTTTAATGATCTTATATATGTTTCTATAAGTTTGAATTAAAATATATTTATGAGGTATCATAAATATTTTAATTAATATTATTTATAAAAATTTAACTATAAATTATTGATAAATGATCAGTTTATGTTTATGGATTTGAGTTTGAAATAAATTCATTTGAAAATTGAGTGAGGAGTTATTTAAGGATATGGTGTTACATATAGTTGTGATCATATATATTATTGTTAATCCTTTCTTGGGTAATAATATAAATGTTTATTAATATATAATTACAATAGAAAACTCATTTATTCTCTACTTGTAAAAATATATATATTTCCAGTTTATCATTTCTATATTTTATATGTTTGGGATATTGAAATAGTCCAGATAATTGTAATAGATTTCAAAAGATTTTCCTTACTCAATATGGTTCAAAATTATTTAGCGGATAATATGATCAATAGTGTTGTCAAATCATTCCAATAAGTAAAGACCAAAAATTAATTGTGATCATTATAAATTTTCTGTAAACACTAAACATTTTTTGGTATTTTTCTTAACATTGAAATCAAATCTAACATGTGGCAAATGTTTTTTTAATTTTATAATTTTAAGCATGTTGAATCACTTACAAAACACATGTCTTAGAGTTTAAAATTGTAATTAAGTCATTGAATTTATGGAGGAATTATCTATAAATATAATGGTGTGATATATTTGATAATCATAAAAGTTTAATGTATATATTCACCTTGAAATAGTATAATATACACCATAAATGGTTAATGTATTTGATTAATGATTAAAACTCCTCATCAAATTACTACCTTTGTATAGAGAAAATTTTGGTTGATTCATTGAGTAAAGATGATCATGATTTTTTATCAATGATTAAGGAAAAAAATCCCATATGTTTGGATTTTAAATATATGTACCTTGACATCAATAATTAATGTTAAATATATTATGATTCTCAAATGATATTACATAAATCTACATAGTTGAATATTTTTTTGGATCATAATGTAGATGTAGTGATTAGAACTGTAGTGAGAAATGTTATAAAGTTTTACCATTATTTTCATCGAAGGATAAGGTTTGGGAACTAAGTATGTATCCTTATTATACTACAAATATAACAACCAATAGTTATCGAATTATTTTTGATTCTTGAATAAATGTTTTTTACATATTATATAATATTATACATGTGAAAATTAAATAAAAATAAACAAAATTGTATATCATTAACAATGATAACTAGATTAGTTATCTCTGAAACCACTTACAATGCCAAACATTTCAAATTACAAAAAATATAAACTATAATAGATAAATTTAGAGGGTATGGATCACCCCAATATACTAGAATCATCACCCCCATGAAAAAATATATATAAATTAATCAATATATTTTTTAACCAATTAACATGAGACAAAATGAAAATATAACCTTAGGAATAAATTTAGAGTGAATTCATGTGAATGAATGAAGTTGTATTGAGATTCAACCATTATATGACCATTAGTAAATATGAATATTTTAAACTATACCCTTGGTTGAAAACTTTACAATTATAATTAGTGATTTTAAATAGTAAAGATAAAGTATAATTTATATAGACAGGAAAATTCATATCCTCAACCAGTAGATTCATGACATTTGAAGTAAAATTGTTAGAATATGGGAGGGTGGTATCATCACTCAGTTTTTCCCAAGATTGATCTCAATATGAGATTCAATAGGTCATTATTAATCAAAATATAATAAGATTTCATTTGAAATTAGTTGAGATTACAGCTCTTTTGATATTAGTTGATCCACCCCATGAACCTAACTCTATTGCACACCCTACACATAGGGCCTCTAGGGGTGTAATAAGGGGATATATGTCCAGACTATAGTTAAATAATGTGTGAATTATTATATATAAATATTTTTTTCCATCATTATAAATTAAGAAATTGTTTTTTTATTAAAATATATTCACAATTGAGATGCAATTTATAATTTTATTTTTGGACACAAATAAAACACAAATTTATATTTCTAGATAGTATATACACTTTTTAATAATTTAATGCACTTGTAATAATATTTATATTTAAAAATTATTATTTTGAAACACACTTATTTTAATATAAATTATAAAATAATTAAACATTGGACATGAAATTATTTATATGTATATGAATTTGAATGTCAATTAAAAATGGAATTTTTAAATAATGATTTGGATATTTAAGAGTTAAAATAATCATATTTATAATAATTTTATGATAAAATAAACATCATATTTTAAATCATCATCTTAAAATTAGGATATGGTGAATTTTATTAAATTTTCAAAAATACGTTCATTTTTACATGGATAGTAAAAATACAAGTTGGTGTTTTCGATATGTTTAATGACATAATATTAATTTCAAAGTGATTTAATATTTAATTACCAAAAATAAACGTTATAAATTATTTAATTTTAATAATATTAAGTATTCTAATATATTCTCATTAATTTTCAAAACCTATAAATGAATTTTGAATGATTATAATGGGAAAATTTACATTAAAAATATTAAGTTGTGGAAAAAATACTTTTCTATTCCAAAATAACTATGAAAAATAATTATAGGTTTTTTAAAATTTAAAATAACCAAAAATATTAGAATAATTGTCAAGGAAATGTGTAAAACACCTTATATTTGGAATTATTTTTGTCCACAACCTAGTTTTCTAAGAGCTATATTTTGAAATTATTAAACAATGCATTAACTTTTTTATATTTACCAAAAAAATTATCCATTTTCATTTACACCAAATCCTTGACTGATTATGTTTTTTATCTTTTAACTTGAAATGAGCCACCGTATGGTTTCTTTAATATCCCATGGCTCAATTTCTCAATATCTAAGAGTAACTCCTCAACTTAAAGGAATTAATATTTCTATTTACTCAATTAATGAAACATTCTTTTATATTTCTTATAAATGTTATGGTAAATCACTTTTACTATAATTTTCTTTATAATTTAATTTAAAAATACATAATCATGATGTAATAAAGACATTTTGTTAGCCAATAGTTTGATAATAAACATGTTATTTATTTAAACATGTCTTGTTAGTGATTTAATTTATTATGATCCAAGTGATAAGAATTAAATTAATAAATATTATTGGTTTATCATAATATCACTCTAATTCATTTTTTATTCAATTTATTCTCTATAGATGACATGTTTTACGATACCTTGGAGGATAAACATGGTAAATATTATTTATGACACCTTGGGGATAATATTTATTTTTATTCGTATGAATAACTCATTTAGATGTTGTATCCCCATTTCCATGAAACGATTCAGGTTATTATTATTATTATATACCTCTTTTTTAAAACATATTATTATGCCTAATGTTCTTTTTGATATGTCCAAGGATCTCAAGATATATGCCTCTCTTGCTTGTTCAATTACTAGGCTTCATGCTCTCCAAAATCCTTTTATGTATATTCGCATCATATGAGATGAATGAAAAGTAACATACTGAGAACGAATTATGGTGTATTAAATATAACAAAGAAAAATTTTAATTATTTGTAGGTATTATTTACATTATTACAAAGATAATAAACTTTAAAATAAATTTTATTTGTTCCATGCAATGAAAAGTTCTGTAATAAATATGTTGGATTCCATTTTTGGTATAAAATGATAGATTATTAATTTTTGTATATTATAACTTGAAAACATTAGTATTAAACCTAGGTAAATGTCAATCTATAAGAAACTATCATATAATATTTTGTGTATTATTTAAGTGTTTTTTTAACAATTGCATCCCTATATGGGTACTACATTTTGATGTGGCTCTCAAACATATGTACCAATCAGTAACAACAAAAAACCCTACTCTAAGTTAGACATGAATGTGAATGGGTAAATGACAATGCGTCGTTTTGAACACCGGGTTTGACACTCCTTATTTATATTATTTTTTAATAAAATTCTTTTTATGAACCATAAGGAAAAATATATAAAAAATGGTATTTTTAAAAGATGAGGTTAAAAATATATTTAATAATTGTTTTTGAGATATAAAATCCCACTATAATATTATGATTTAAAAAAAAATAAAAAGTTTCCCACTAAGGATTTCTTCTTTTAGAAAAATCGTGTGAAATTGGAGAACCCATGTAAATGATAAAAGAAACAAATGATAAACGATTGGAATTATTTAAATGTAAAATGTAAAACATCATGAGGATGATGAATCAAATAACTCAAGTTTCGAAAAATAACTTGAAGCTTGTTGAGATACAAAATTCACCTCAAATAGAAAAAAATCCTTGATTCATTCATGCATCAAAGTCCCCTATCATTTAGTGTATCTACAGACCTACTAATATTCGAACAATGGATAAGCTCTATAGAAAAAATTATTTCTAAAATATATTTTTGGGATCAATATATTTTAAACAAGGTAGTATAACACTTACTAACATAAGATGATTAATGGTGAACACTATTTCATTAAATGATTTAAAGAAGGTAGATTGACGTTGTGTTTTGGGAAGTGTTTAGGGAAATCATTTTCAATTAATATTTTCCATGATTTTAGAGAAATATGTATAATGAATTCTTATATATGAATCAATAGGTAATGAATCACCTGGAAGTTATGAGGTAGAATGTAACAGAATTCATTGGTGGCATTTATCTTTGTAATGGATCATAATGGAATGGTTCTTAGATTCATTAGTGATATGAGACCTCATCAACAAAAGAGTCTACAAATTACAGACTATGAATTCTATGGGGAGATATTGTGGAGTTCAAGGAATAATGAATTGGATTTTAGAGAAATTTATTAGTAATATAGATTGATTTAAATGAATATAAAAATAGATCCAAAATCATTGAAGAATTTTGGTCATGGAAGAGGAGGAAATAGAGTTCCACTTCACAAATGAAACCAATGTGGGAAAAATAATTCAATTTACTACTTTATTGGGAGTGTAGAATGATACATGTGGGAAATATATATCCATAATGCTCGAAATTGATATGGCGAGGTAACCCCTAAACATATCAACATTAACAAAAATATTTTAATATGTTGCAAGCCTAGTAGGAAGATAAATTTTTCATTTAAGGAATGATTGTTAACTTTTGAAATCAATTTACAACTCAAAACATAATTGAGTGAAACCACCATCATCCTCAGTTGAGGTCTAGAGATAAAAGTAGAATAATTTCTATAATGATAGATAAAGTAAAATCTCTGATTGATGTGTCGGAAGTTACAATTATTGTGCTCTAAATTCTGGCAATCACTTTTTTGATTCTAGTAAAAAACATTCATTTATTTTTTCCTTGTTTTCTAACAATATAGATTCAATATTTGATTTTTTATATGTATAGTTATTATTAAAGACTCCTATAAGGATTATCCTAGATCTATCAGTGTATAGAATCTCTAGTATTAATTGAGTAAGTTAAATATCATCACATATTGTGTAGACATTCCTATGGAGAAATTTGATATTATACTATTAATAGACTGGATGTCATAGTACAATTCTAAGATCAACTTTAGAAGAAAAAAGATATTATATCATGGATGAAAAAACTAGAGTAATTTTTAAAATATAGATATCTTGAAATAATATATTTTTGAAGAACCTCCCATATCCTTATTTATGGATATTATTAGTGAATATTTTTATGTAAATGAAACTATAATGATAGAGAATATATCGATATTTCAGGAATACATTGAAATATTTCCAAAATAGTTACTTGGACAACCTGTAGAAAGAGAGGTGGGGTTCTACATTGAAATTATACGTAGTCCAAGTTGATATCATAGTCCCTATATAGAATTGAAAATGTTGAGAGAAAGTAAATAAATAAAATCATTAAGAACTTAATGATATGGGATTTAACTAAACATGTATGTCACCATAGGGATCATTTATTCTATATTTGAAGAAAATTGAAAAATCAATGCCTCTATGCATTGATTATAGAAAACCTAACTGGATTACTATGAATGACAAGTACCATATCCCAGGGATTAAATAATTATTTATTCATCTTATTTGGGCTCAATGTTTCTTTATGATTGACCTCAAATCTCTGTATCATCAATTGAGGGTGACACAAATGACGATAATATAAATACATACTTACAAACAAGATATGAGCAATATGAATTTTTTATTATTCCATTTTAATTCACCATTTATAATTATATATTAATTTATTTCATGAATATAGTCTGTTATAGACATCATTGATAAATTGAAGGTCATTTTTACAGATGATATTATATTATATTCCAAAAGTCACAATGAGTACGCAGATCATATCAGGGTTATTTTGTGAAATTTGATGATGGATAAGTTCATTGGAATCTTTGGAAAATGAGAACTTTGTTAATTAAAGATTCATTATTGGGAACATTATAATCAATGATGGAATATCTATAGTTCTTGAAAAGAAAAAAAATTGTAGATGAGGGGTCTCGGCCTCAAATTGTAATTTATATTTATAGTTTTCTTATACCAGAAGGATAATATATGTCTTTTTTGAAAAAATATTTACGAAATTATAATCCACTAACCATGCATACTCATAAATTGGAAATTTTTATTTATTTAATGTAGTCTGTAGAATGTTTCCATGTACTAGAGAATATATTGGCAACATCACTAGTGTTAATTGTATCCTCTGTCAGAGATGAATTCATTATATATGGAAATGCATTTATGAATTGTATTGGGTGGTCCTTCATAAAAAAATGATATAGTTGTTTCTTAGGTGTCTAGATAGTTTAATCATAATGATAAGAATTATATTATGCATGACCGAGAACTAGTTTTGGGTAAATTTCTCTAAAATTATTGTGTAACTATAATTATGTATAGAAATTTAATATACACATAGACCAACAATTATTTCTATATATATTCACCCAAAATAAATCGATCATGAGACCTATTAGATGGTATGAACTTTTTAAAGACTGAAAATTCTAGTCATTATCACCCTATAAGAGAAAGTTTTTTCTATCTCATTATGTAGGATAGAGCCTTTTGCGCTCAAAATAATGATGATTAAAGGATTTCCTTTGACAAACGGTGTAGTAAAATTTGACATGGGAATTGTAATGGAAGAGAAATCATCAATCCTATCAAAAATTATTTATCAACCATAGTTACTGTAGCAGATAAAGAAAGAATAAATTGAATATCCATTGTTACAAAATAAGATAGGTGTTGTGAAGAATGGGATGTTTCCGTTGTACTATATTGATCAATAAGGTGTATTGAGATTTTATACAAGACTATGTGTGGTATATATTCTAGATATTGGGATGGAAATGTTGTATAAAGCTCATATATCTACATTAACTTTACATCATGGAAGCACTAAACCATATAGGTATCTTAGTGGTCATCATTGTTGGGGTAATATGAAAAGGGAAGATTCTGACTACACTATAATGTGCTACGTAAGTAAATAAGTGAATTTAAAGAAAAATAACCCAATGGTCTATTGCAACCACTACACATACCAACAAGGACATCCAGAAATATCACTTTGGTATTCATAACTATTATACCTAGAACATATCATATGAACAATATAATATTGATTATAGTGGATTGACCCACAAAGACTTCCCCTGTCATCATTATTTGAGAAGATCTCTCTCTTGACCAAAATTCCCTGATATACTATAGCAAACATGATTTTTCATACATTGTTGTCACATTATTTTAATGGTAAAAAACATAATAGCATTACACAACTAGGATCAAAAGGTTTAGTGTCTTGGGAAAACTAGTAGCATATATAACATTTACAACATACAACATAAACATTTATTTAATTCCTTATTCTTTAGCTTCTTATTGTACATTGAATACTCATTTGTTAATGTAGTAACCTAAGGATATTCATCAAGAAAGGTTAGATAAAATCCCAGAGGGAGGATTGAGAAGAACATGAAACATTATAAAAAGGGGTGATTGTAATCATAAACCCATCATCATAATAATGAGAGGAATCCTTAGATAAAGGCATGGAATGTGGCACTACATAAAAACAAAACATCATGTCTTAGTGGTAAACTACCACACATAGTTGTGAAAAAAGATAGCATCACATTCACACATAATTTTCCTTAACTTATGAGATTCACCACATTACCCAATTCATTGGTGTACTATATAATTCAGGGTGAACCCGTTAAATTATAAATTTATATTTCCCTATATAATTATATGTGCACCCGTCCTATAATAAAATTTTCATTTTTATGATTTCCACATAAAAAGTATATAAATAAGGTAAATAACTAACCTATGTAATGAAATGTGTATAATTTCAAAAATAATACATTAAAAAACTTTAGTTTACAAATCAATGAGGGAATAACATACTTGATATAAGAATCATCATTCTTGAGTGAAGGAAAACAATCACGAGAAGTAAATGGTGTATTTAATTTTAAAGAATATTTCTTTTGGAAATAATTTGTATTATCTTAAACTAAAGTATAAAAAATTTATATCCAATAAAATGTATTATATTTATGATGAAATTATATTGAAGGAATATAGGTACTGAAATTTGGGTGAAAGAGGGAAACCCAAAGAATGAGAGTTAGGTTTGAGAATCCCCCTCACCTTACATGTGAATGCTTCCATAACATTAATGTCCAGTTTAATCGCATTAGATTCATTAATTAACAATTAAATAACCTTTTATACATGAATATGTTTCATTATAGTTTTATTAATTTATTTTATGGGACTTTGGATGAGCTATATAAGTTAAGGTCATTGTTCAGAATATTTCATTTTCATAGTTTTAAAGATCGTTTCATTTGTATAAATGAATTGAAGTTATTTAAAATATTGTTTAACACCAATAATTGTTATTATATTTTTTGAATATTTTACTAACATTAAATTATCTTATATTTTTTTATATATGATGAGGTGGAATCATCATATAAAAGATGATGATGATAGTTTTTGGTTAATATTTGCAGGTTTCAATCATAAAAATCTAGTTTTGTTTTATCATTTTGTATTATATTAATATGATTGTTTCATAACATTAAATGAGATATAATACATACATTATAATCTATTTTAGCCATAGAAATAGTTCCATGATTGTATCAGAAGGTACTAAAAGAAGATGAAAATATGTTTTTCTTAACGGTGTTAAATTAACACCTTACGAACAATGTTTTCATTTCTAAAATAAACGGAAGTGAATAAGGGGGTTTGGTTATGTAATATCCAATTATCATAATAAAATTATAGTTCATATATGATTCTTCAGTTATCATTCAATTTGGTTGAGGGGAGGTGAGGAAGAAATAATAAATGAAATGAAATTGAAATGAATTTTAATGAAAAGAGAGAGAGAGAGGAATTTCCACTTAAATTATCCTATGTAGATCCTCTGCAAGGAACGTAAAATTGGTCTATTGATAACAACATGATATCCTAGGCATGTAGAAGGGTCTAGAAAATAGTTTTGGTCCTAATTTCGAAATATCTTGAATCTTGAGGGTTTTTAGGAGAAGAGGGTGGATGGGGTGGTATTTATAGTGGATGGTCGGATGGTCTTCCCATTATTTTATACATTTTTTTATTATTTATATCAAGACAAGAAAAAGGAATTATTAATGAGATTAAATATAGTTACTACATCCTATTAATAAAAAATAATAACACTTCAATCGACAGAACATTATCCATAATTCCATAATTCATATATTTAACATAATTTGTAAATTATTATATTTCAATATTCATAAGCAATTGAATTATTTTATAAAAATCACAAATATAAACCCTAACAGTTTTTTGAAATATATAATTATAAAATGAACTCAATTTTATGAAGATAAATTTCAATATATGATTAATTTTATTTTTAATTAAAATCATAAATTACATAGAAAATACAAATTTTAAAATTATAAGTTATTTTCTAAAATTTTTAAAAATTACATAAGGTCTCATAAGATTATCATAAAAACAAAAGACATAAAAATATAAATTTATTAAAATATTTAATGAAAACATACTTTCTTTTAAATTATTAAATCGATCATAAAATTGAAAATAAATATTTATGGATTAGAAAACATCCAACACTTAATTAATATTTTTTATAATATTAAAATTTTTATTGAATGCTATAATTACATAATATTACCATTTATAATATTCATAAATGTTATTGATGCATTCATGGGTGATTTTTGTATTCATTTGGTCATATTACTATTCATATGTGTCATAATACAACCCTAAAGATCAAGTAACTATTTCATTAGTTTGGGTTTCTTAACTTTTAGAAACAAAAATTTTATCGTTAATTCATTATTTTTAAAAATTTAATTATGGTCTATAATTGAGTTTATGTGGTTTATATTATACATACTTTCTATAAGAATGTTTAAATTTCATTGATAAAATTATGGGTCGTTACAGTCTTCCCCAATTTTGAAATTTAACCATTGAAATTTCATTTTACATAAACATGTGAGGGTATTTATCCTTCATCACCTCCTCTAGTTCCCATGTTTCTTCTTCATAGTTATGGTTCTTCCAAAACACTTTAAAAATATTGGGTATCTTATTGCATAGAACCTAATCTCTACAGCCCAGAATCATTAGTAGATTCTCCTCATAAGAGAGATCATTTTCTATTTGTACCACCTCTGAGTTCATTACATGTGAGAGATGTAGTGTTTACTTCATCAAGTGTGATATGTGAACCATGTCATGAAATTGAGTAATAGTCAGTATAAGTGTCAGATGACAAGGAAAATCTACTATGTGTTCAAGGAGCTTAAAGGGGCCAATGTACCTTAGGATCAGCAACCCTTTATTTCCAAACCGCATGACCCTCTTCTATGGTGATATTAAATTGAAGACATTATCGGAAATATTGAACTACATGTCCCTTCGATGGTTGTAAACATATCTATTTTTCCATATCTGAGAATATTTTATATGTTTCAAGATGAAATGATCATTTTCAATCATCTCTTGCACAAGACGATGTCCATGTAGCTTTCTTTCTCCAACTTCATCCTATCATGTTTGAGTTCTACATAACTTTTCATATAGATCATTATACAGAGCTATAAGAATACTTGAGTATAATATATTGTTTAATGAAAACTCAACCATTTGGAGATATTAATCCCATTCTCCTTGTAATTTTAATAGCAGGCTCTTTACATATCATCACAACTCTGAATTTTTCATTAAGATTGGCCATTAGTTTGTGGGTGGTAACCCATGATGAAATTTAAATTAGTTTGCAATGTATGCTAAAGAATCCACCAAAATTTATTTGTGATCATGGGATTGTGATAAAGGACTATCAGGAGTGGAACCCCACACAGTCTCACCACATCCTTCATGTATATCATTGCATGTTGTTCAGAAGAGAGATCTTCCCGAATAGATATAATATGACATGTATGGGTGAGTCGGTCCACCACAACCCATATTGCCTTGTTTCTTTTGAATGTATTTGGGAGACCCGAGACAAATTCTATAGTTACATTATCCCATTTCCACATCAGTATAGAAAATTTTTTCATCATCACTTTGGACATATATCTCTCTCTATTAGCATGCTAAAATTTTAAGAACATTGGTATATACTCCATAAACTCCTTCTTTATGTTGTACCAATAGAATAGTTCAGGAAAATCATGATACATCTTGGTAATCCTAGTATGGATAAAGAATGTGGATCTATGTGTATTATCCAATAGATCATTATTTTTATCAGGAGATGAAGGTGCAAGATGCCTCATTATAAACTGAATAAGATAGCAATATTCTGTATATAACTCTTTAATATTTCCATCCTTTTCTGTAGGCACCTTCATTTGTAACTCTTGATCATCACATTGTGCCTTTTAAATCCTCTCTTTGATAGTTGGTTGGGAATTTTTTGGAAAGGTATTATGTATTACCAACCATTATGATTTCAAAATCCACCCTTTTATTATCTAAGAAGATAGGGTCTTTCTCAATCTAGAACACATATATAGTAGAAGTTTCTTTTCTGGTAAGAGAATCTGCTACCTAGTTTTTCATTTTAGGATGATAGTGAATAATGTAATCATAGTATTTGATTATATCTAACCATCTCTATTGACTCTTGTTGATCTCATTTTGTATTAATATATACATTAGTCTGTTTTGATATGTATATATGTCATAGTTATCACTATTGAGGTAGCACCGCTATATTTTCAAGTAATAAATTACAGATGCTGACTCTAGATCTTTTGTTGGTTACTTCTGTTAATTTATCATCAACTACCATGAGGTGTAGGCTGTCACATTATCATTTTTCATGATTAAAATCCCAATATTTTATTTGAATCATCAATATATATCAAAAACCTTCCTCCACTCTTAGATAATGTGTGTATAGGTGCATTGATCATCCTTCCCATTAGATCCTTAAACCATTACTCAGATTCTTTTATCCAAACATATTTCACCCCCTTCCATGTAAACATAGTTAGTGGTCTTGAAAATCATGAGATATGTCTCAAAAAACATCATTAGTACCCATATAATCCAATAAAACTATATATTTTTGGGAATGTATATGGTTTTGTCCATCATCAATTTCCTTCGTTTTCGAAGGGTCCACAAAACATCTCTCACTTATAACTACATGTACCATGAATGTGAATTTCTACATCCAAAAGTCAAATATGATGAATAAGGAGTACAATGTATCCTACCTTAAATTCACAAACACAAGACTTATATGTTCTTCATGTTTCTCCTTGTTCATGGAGTAGATGAGAATATCATCGATAAAAACTACCAATTTTTTTTTGAGGTAAGGTCTATAGACTCTATTAATCAAATCCATGAATATTTCAATGGAATTTGAAAGTACTATAGGAATCAATAGAAAATCATAGTGCCAATACCTTGTTTGGAAGGAAATATTATGAATATATTCATTCTTCGCCTTATGTTGATGATATTAATAATGAATATCCACCTTTTATATGTATTGATCTCTTTGAAACTGATCGAACAAGTCAACAATCCATGGATGAGGATAAATTCCCTTTATGGTGGTCTTTTTGTGTTCCCAATAATCAATACCAAGAGGAATTGATCCATCCTTCTTCATTACAAAGATCACTGGTCCACACTAAGGTGATGCACTAGGGAATATTACTCTTTATCCAAATTCCCTTACTACTACTTCTATAACTCCTCCAGCTCGATCTGAGCAATCCTATAGGAACACTTTGAAATATGAGTAGCTACAGGTATGAGTTTTATTGAGAGCTCTACATCATGTTTTGGGGGAAGTCCTGGTAACTATTCTGGAAATACATCACTATATTCCCTCATGATATGAATTTCACCTTTATTAAAACCTTCCATTGATGCAACCATTGGAGTGGGGTATGATTCTTCACAAACAATCAACACCCACACTGATGAACGATTTTCCAACGAAGATTCAGGATTTTCCTTGAAATTTTAGAGGATCATGGGATGGTTTTGAATTAAAAACATATTTCCTTTTCTCAATTGTTGATATGTGCTCAATATAATGAGAGTCAATCCTATTATGGAATCAAATTATACCAAGGTAATTATAGAGATATTTTCTTGTTGAATCTCCCCTCATATGAAAATAGGAGAATAACATAACAATTAGGTTGAAATGATTTTACCCTAGGTTTTTTTACATGTATCTCTACTTCATGGTATCGAGGATTCGGTTATATAGTTCAACCAAACATCCATGATATAAAATAATGCGTAGAATGTGAATCAAATAATACATTTTCCATTGTTGAGTGAATAGGATGTTCACCTTGTATTTCATTCTCTACATCAATAGTAGTGATGGAATAATACATCCTTTTATCTTTATGTTTTCGTAACTGATGAAGCCAAATACCCTTGAGGAATCATGGTTTAGTGCATTGGTATGAACAGTCCCCTTGATCCCTACAGTTATGGAATTGGACCATGGGTGATGATCTTAATTTCTCCACCCCATTATCCTTCTTCCTCATGTATTTGCAACATTCATGATCTGGGTTCCCTTCTTAACAACACATTATGAATTTCCCCATCCCTTTGAGGAAGTTACCATGACACTACTTCCAACATTTTAGTCATTTGGGTGGTTGATTTTTCTATCCACTATTTTTATTAGATATTTTTTTAGAAAGATAAGTCATTACACTGGACGGAATAATTGCATTTTACATTTGTCCCTAGTAAGAAGAGGGACCATTTCATTAGGAATAGTTTTTATGTGGATGACCCTTTATTCCAATACACCTTTGTTTCCAAGTCAATATGCAGTATAATTCACCTCCTGGAAGGTGTGCATGATAAAGTAGTTCAGGGAAGAGATATTGTCAATGTATTTTATCCACATACATGCCAGTTTCCATGAATGACTTCTATGACCCATCCTAATTGCATGAACCATGGTGAATGAGTCACAGTAAAACCAAATGTTGTTCCATCGTTTTTGGCTAGGGATTTCTACTTCACTTATAAGTGCCATAATTTCAACTTCCAACGATGTTGCATGCCCGCAAGGACTATAATTTCACTCCACGGCCTTCCCATGATGATCCAAAAAAAACTACCATTATTCTTTAAGGTCCAAGATTTCCCTTGGAGGCTCTATCCGTGTTTCATTTTACCCATACACTTAAGGGGTAGTATATATCACCTCCATCATACCCGTTGGTCTTGGATAGTAGCCTACAACATTTAATCACCGAAGTATCATGAATTCCCAGACCAAGGTGTTGAAATGCTCATTAATCAAGGAATTGGCATTCTAGATGGCCACAAGAATTATGCTAATTGTAGTGGTTTCATTGAACCTTGCTTGGAGATGAACAGAGTTATAGTGAGACCTCCATATATCATATATCAATTCAGTTCATGACACCTATAGTAAGGAATAAAGCTATTTGGATTGCAGTACACTAAATAGGTAATGTATAACCTATATTACTGAGTGATTATTGGGAGGGGCCAGCTCAAATATGTTTATAACTGTGTTCCCCGAAGAAGAGGTCATGTAACAGGACAAGAACAAGTGATCGAAGTCTTCTTAATACTAACCACATAGTGGACATCTCGAACATAATGAAATATCATCCCTTTGAATTCTCACATAAACTAGTATTTTATTGTGATAAATCCTCTAGATAAGTAAAAATCTAGAGGGAATCCGCTATTTTTTGGTTCAATGATCCAATCCAACTTGACTCGCCCTTCATCAGGTAATTGTAGAAGCTTTTAGAGGACAACTGTCCATTTAGAGACCCTTCCCATAACAACATATCCCCCTGTTTGATAATGTCAAAGTAATCAATAATGGTGAAAATCTCATCTGGAATATCATCTATGCATTGGAGATGGTCTTTAATAGATATTCTTTTGTCAATGTTCAGCTCTTCAGTGTTTAACCAGTCAATAAGTGGTGTGCTAGTCCAGTTGGTAGACCAAAATTTCATGCTTGAATCTGCATTGACCACCCATCGTGAGTTCTTCATCATTATACTGAACACAAAATGCAGTACATCCCATATTGATGAGTCAATTTATCCATGATTCCCATCAATGATCCATGGTAGAATTCTCCTCATCATGAAATCAAGAGAGGGGTAGTTGATGTTAATGAGATTACAGATCAATTTGGTTTGTAATGACTGATTAAAACAGTTTAAATTCTTAATTCCAAGACCCCCATGATTGGTAGGCATGAATCATGTGCTCGATTTAGCAGTGATGAGCTTCCTTTCAAGCACATTTACACTCTATATGACTTTATTCATCATGAAGTTGATTTTTTTCACAACAGAGGCAGGCCACATGTAAAACGTGAATGAATATACAAGTTTTGATATAACCACATGTTTGAAAAGACATACTCGTCTTTGCATTGAGAGATAATTTCCCTTCCAAGATGAAATAGTTTTCCTTATCTAGGATAATGTCTATGTAATGTGGGAGGCCTGAGCCATTCCCCGAAAAATAGGAACATCAAGATACATAAAAGTAAGATATCCCTCTATAAGGCCAAGATAATGCATTAGATGAGTCATCCTTGGCACTGTGATGTTCTTGCCGAAGTAAATAAATGATTTTCCTAGTTGAATTCTTTCCCTGAAACATTCTCATAATGCAAGAGTTCTTCCCTCATATGAGTGATTTTCTTTCTATCACCATGCATAAAAATTCCAATATCATTAGCAAAAAATGAGAGAGAGAAGAGATACCTCTAGTAGATTTGATGGTTGTAAGTTTCCTATTTTCCTCAATGTCAATAAGTATTCTACTCAAGTTGTCCCCGGAAATTGAAAAAATAATTGCAGAGAGGGGTCCCCCTATCTCACACCCCTTGAACAAGTGAAATATCCCTCTAGTGACCCATTAATCAGAATAGAGCTGTGATCAGATTCCATAAACATTGTAAGCAATTGAAAAAAATACCCCATTGAATCCAAATCTAAGGATAATCTTTTTAATAGAAATCTGGTCCATTTTATCAAAATCATTTCTTATGTCGAGCATCAAAGACACATTTCCTCCTCATGTTGTCCTACAAATAAGATTAAAGAATTTTAAGGCTATGAGAAGATAGACCTGTATATTCTAGCCTTTAACAAAACCAAGATAGTTCCAGGAAATAATATGTTTAGACGCCTATGCCAGCGTTTTAGCCAACATTTTTGTAATTAATTTGTGCATGATGTTCAATAGAGATATTGACCTAAATGGAATAATTTCACTGGTATTCTCCAACTTATGTATCAGGGAAATTAATTGGGCATTGAAACCTGGATTAAAGGTACTGCCTCAGAATAAGGGTTTAACAAGTATGCATACCTCATTCTAAATGATTCCCCAATATCTTTGGAAGAATTTTTTTTGAATCCATCAGGACCAGGGAGTTATCTTTTTTTAAACCAAACACTACCTCCTTGATTTCAAAATCCATCAAAATCGATGTGAGGAGATAATTTTAATCCTTAGTGATTAAATTATGATTGATGTTATCTTTAATTTTCTTAGATATATCTATGCCATTTAATATATTCTTAAATAATGAATCAATATACACTGCAAGTTCCTATCTACCGTATATAATTTAGTCACCATCCCAAAAAAATCACTCAGGTGGTTGTAGCTCCATGTCAATTTCATTTAGGACTCACTCATATAGGCCTATGTCTCCATTGATAGTGCGTTGATCAATCTTAAGAGGAGTTCCTAGTCCCGATGAAATGTCATTCAGTATATTCATATGGCAATAAACCCAAGGAAACACATGGATCGTTGTCCAGACATGTGTCGTCGAGAGTCTTTGATTGAATGGATTGAAGTTTTCATCCCATTCTGATAGCCTCATGAAACTGGGTTTTAGGTTTAAATTCACAATCCTCTATACTATGTCTTGATCCTCTTTTTCCTCCAAGATAATATGGTAATACCCTTTTTCAATCGAAATAATCCTTCGTTGTGTGAAGCCCCAAAAGTGAGAGATTCTTAGTTTTATATTATGAATCAACCATGTCCACATATCATTTTTAAAGGATGTACTCCCTAACACTGGAAATCTTCACAGCTACATTCGATGTTGTAATGCAACCTGATCCACCTCCACCGTGACAGTTCCATCCCCTACTTTCATGAGAATAGGAGTGTTCGTAGGAAACAAATCATTCTCTCCTCCAACCATCACCTCGACAAAGGAGATAGACTTTCTGGATGAAGTGGCACTAGGAACTCCCATAGAAGTCTCCACGAAACACCTTTCTCATTCTGGATTGAAGGAATCCATTCCTGCACCATGACATAGAATAATAGTGATTCACTATCATCAATTTGTTTTCATTAGATCCTCTGGTATGAAACTCCATATTTTGTTCCATATCACACAAGTCATATGACCAATCTCCAAAATCCATATCCACATTGAGATCACATCGAAAAATGTTTTCATAACTCAAAATGTATCAAATTTATAGATCCTTTCAAAGGTGTCATTTTAATCCACTAAATAATGTATTAATTTTTAATAATTTTTCATAAAAAACATAAAGAAAACAATACAAGACTTTTGAAATTTTTTTTGTTGTGTATGAGACATTCATCATCATTTTTCATCAGATCTATTAATTATATCTCCATATTTTTATAAATATTTTTTGGTAAATACTTATTGAGAAGCATTATCTTAATGTCTTCCTAGTCTATCTCTTCAATTTCTTCTCTCGTCTTGGTGTTCTAAGTCAAATCCCACCATTGATCAACCTCTCCATTTAGAAAATAAATGGCCCATGTCACCCTCTCTATATATAAACAGTTAAAACGAAAAAAATAACTTCTCTTTTAAGTTGACCCATTGAACATCGGTGGTCTTTCCCCAATAAAATACCTGATTGCTAATCCATCACTTTTATGTTATAGAAGATGTTCCAAATTATTTACATTATTTTTCACAACCCGAGACATCTGGGTAATCATTCCCATGATTTTTTTAACTCCCCCCCAAATGCATTGGTGATATCATTTTGGAAATTTCTGTATTGTCCCTCACATGGGTTATTGGATGGGATTCTTCTATTATACACAATTTTCTAAAATAAAATAGATTAAAAAAAGAAGTCAATAACTTATGAACAAAAAATTTATTCCATCGTGCAATTAAAACTTATAATATATATATTTTTTAGAAAATAATATTGTATTCTTACATATATATTTTATCAAACTTAGATTATCTAATCCCAATTCCCAAATTCATTAAACCGTTTTCTGATACAAACAGTAGTGGTCGTGATTTTTCTAACATTACTATCACATCATTTTAATGAAAAACATAAAAATAGCATTACACAAACATGATCTAAAGGTTTAGTATCTTGGGAAAATAAGGACCATATATAACATTTATAAAATAAATCATAAATATTTATTTAATTCCATATTTTCAAGATTTATATTATCCCTTGAATACTCCTTAGTATAAGTAGTAACCTAGGGATATACATCAAAATGGGGTGAGATAAAAGTATAATTAGAGGATAGATAAAAACATGAAATAATATAACAAGTGGTTGATATTATCATAATAACTTCATCATAATCATGATAGTAATCATTAGATAAATTCATGGAATTTAGAAATGCATAAAAACAAATCATCATGTCTTAGTTGTTAATTACCACACATAGTTGTGAAAAAATCTAGCATCATTTTCATGCAAACATAAATTTAACTCATGAGATTCACAATATTACTAAATTAATTGAAGTTTTATATATTTCTTGGTTCACTTATCACATCATAAAATTTACATTGTGAAATATAATTTTGGGCACACCCATCACATCATAACATTTTCATTATTATGCATGCCACATAGAACGTATATCAATCTTGGAAATAATTAACACATGGAAAGGAATGAGTTTCATTTCATAAATCATAAATTCGTATATATGGGGTTCCAAATTATTATAGGGAATAACATACTTGATAAAATAATCATCAAACTTTAGTGAAATAGAAACAATCACAAGAAGTAAGTGGTGTGTTTTATTTTGAAAGAAAAGTTCTTTTGGAGAAAATTATGATTGTAATAAACTCAAGAAGAAAACTTATATATCCATGAAATGGTAAGATTATTATAAAGAAATTATATTAATTTAATATCCAATTTGAAAATGGGTTGAAAGATGGAAATCTATTGAATGAGAGTTGGTTCGAGAATTCACCTTACCTTATATCTGAATGATTCTTACACATTAATGTACTATATAGTCATAGTAGACTCATTAATTAAAAATAATAAAAAATTTAATACATTAATATTATTCATTATGGGTTAATAATGTACTTTTATATCCCTTTATATGCATTATAGAGTTTAAATTCATTGTCTAAAAGTGTTCATTTTCTATGTTTTAAATATCGGTTCATTGGTATACATGAATGGAAGTTCGTTTAAAGTGTGTAAAAAGATACATAGTTATTATTACATGTTATTAATTATGTTCTAGAACAATATATGATCTTATAAGTAATTTGTTTATAAACCATTAGGATAAGTCCTTTAATAGATGAAAATGATGATTGTTTTTGGTTAATATTAGCGATTTTAGATTATAATAAACTAGTATTGGTTTATCATAGATTATTATGAAAAAACGTTTGTTATAGAACATTAAAATAGATATAATACATATAATATATTGTTTTACAACCCTAAAATTGGTTTCAAGAATAGATATGAAGCAGGTAATGGAATATGAAAATATGTATTTCTTGAATGAAATAAATTAACACCTTAAGAATGATGTTTTCATATCTAAAATAAAAGGGAGTGGAGAAGGGGGATTCAAGATTTATTATACAATTAGAATAATAAAATTAAATTAAATTAAATATAATGGAGTTATCATACCCTTTATATGAAGGGATGTTTGTAAAAATTAATAAAAAAATAAAATTTAAAGTAATTTGAATGAAAAGGGAGTGAAGAATAACCTCTTGAATTCTTATCTTAATATCTTATAAATGAAACATAGGATGGGTCTTTTGGTGACAAAAAGATATCTGGGGCATGGTAGAGGGGATAAAAAGGAGTTTTGGGCATAATTTTGACAAGTCAAGAAGCTTTAGAGGTTTGAGGAGATGAGGGTGGAAGGGGTGGTATTTATAGTAGAGGGGAGGAGGGTTTTCCCCTTGTTTTAATCATTAGTTTATTATTTTGTACAATATATGTAATAGTTCATATTATTGAAAATAAATAAAGTAATTGGATAATCTGAATTTGAAATAATGTATTTTGAATCAGTAGAACATCATCCAGGACTACAAATTCTTGTATTTAGCTTAATTTGTAATTTATTGAATTTTACTATTCATAAAAATTCCGATATTTTAGAAAAATATTAAAAATTTACCCTATCAATTTTTTATGGTTATATTTAAAAAATAAACTCCATTTTAAGAAAATGATTTTCTAAATATGAGTAATTTTATTTATAATTAAAATCATAATTAACTATGAAAATACTAATTTTAAAATTATAAATGATTTTATAACACTTCTGAAAAATTACTTATTCTATTATAAGATTTTTATTAAACCATACTTCATAAAAATATTAATTTACTGATGAATTTTATGAAAATAAATATTATTTTCAAATATTAAATTAATCATAAAATGGTAAATAAATATTTTTGTCTTATATAAATTAAAGCACTTAATTAAGAATTTTTATAATATTTACTTACTTATTCTATGATATAATTACGTCATATTACCATTTAAAATATTCATAAATTATAATTTTTTTAATGGGTGTGGTTAAAATTCCTTTGGTTGGTTTATTATTCATTAAGGTCATATTACTATTCTTAATGTCATGTTACTATTTTATAAGTATATGTTCTTCAAATATAATAAACACTTCTTATCTCATAAATTAATCACTTGTAAAGCGTTTATTATGGTCTCTAAGAGATTTTATGTGGTTTATAGTATATGATATTATTATTAGAAGGGATAAATCCCAATGATAATATTTCGGGTCCTTACATTTACATAATAGAAGTGGTGAGGTTGAATGGGGTGACAATTTCTCTAATTTCTGATCATGATCCATGGTTCACATTTAATTTTTTTATAATTACTAATCAGGAATTGAATACTCATTTGGATTACATTACATCTTATAACCCAAAAACGGATGGCCAATATTAACTAACTATTCAATAACTAAATGGAAAGAAATGAACATGCTAAATGGAGTTCAAATGTGAATGATATCAATACCTCCCATTAGTTGAGTTCTCATACAATAACAAAATCCACTTGAGTATTCAAATGGTACCATATGAAGCTCAGTATGGGAAGATATATATAACTTCTACCTGTTGGAATGAATTTGGTGGGAGGAAATTTCGTGGGCCAAATCGTGTGGAAGTGATGAATGAAAATATTTATACCACCTCAAAACATATGAAGGATTTTAAATGTTATAAAAAGTGAAAAACTAATAATCAGTTATAGCAATTTGATATTTAAGTGGTGGACAATGATTTCATTTTGATATCACCCCGGAAGAGATTCATGTGATCTGGAATGAAATAGATGTTTATCCCAATGTACATTTTCTTCGTTGAAATCATTGATTGCATAGAAGAATCATCTTATGGGCTAGAACAACTACCAAATATAGCTATATTTCATAATGTATTACATGTATCTCTCTTGTGGAAGTATATACCTGATCCCCCACATGTTCTCAATTTGGAGGTGGTATAACTAGAAATTGACCTCTCTTTTAAGGAGAAGTCGGTGGGGATTTTATATAGTCGAGACAATGTAATACACAACAAGACTACCAATATCATTAAAGTATAGTGGTGGAACTATAGTTATGAAGATATTTTTTTGGAACTAGAGGAGATAATGAGACAAAATTACACTAACCTGTTCTCAACCTATAGAATGTGTTCAAATTTGAGGCAAGAAATTTCTTATTGTAGAAGAATGTAACTCCCTAAACATTTTGAATGATATTTTTTCATAATAAATATCTATTACATATTATATAATATTATACACATATAAAAAATAGAGAAACCAATAACATTTTTTCACATTAACAGTGATCTATACATTAGTCATCTATAAAACAATTTAAAATTGAAAAAATTATAACTGAAAAAAAAAATATTATAGCTAAAAGGGAAAAGTATAGATCCCAAAAATGTAATAAAATAATCTCCCTCATTGAAAATTCTATATAAATGAAAAAAATATTTCTAACCCAATCAACCTATTAATAAATGAAAACGTAATATTTTGGAGAAATCTATTGAGTATTTAGTTAATGAATGAAGTTGTATTTATATCATATAAAGGGAAAAGTGACCATTGGGATTCGACCATTATATAAACATTGGTTCGTACTACCATTGGTCAATATAACCATTGGAAACTATACAATTGGTCATTAATTCCACTATTGTAATTAGTTTTTATAAGTAGAAATGATAAAGGAAAATTGATACATGAAGGATAATTGGTCGGCTAAACTAGTAGAGTTGTGCTATTTGAATCCCAAATGCTATAAATGGGAGGTAGGTATCATCACTATGGCACTAACTTGTCCATGTCCAAGCTTCGATTCAAAAGATAATCTTGAACTAAATCACCTATTAATGAAGATAAAATCATTGGAGATTAACACTCAGTCGAACTTAACCTAGCCACCCCAAGAAACTTCCACCCTTACTCACCATACCCATTGGGCGTATTCAAGTATAATAATGGGTTACATTTCATATATTTATTTATATAATTTCTAAATTAAATTATATATATTAAATATTTGTTCCATTAATTCAACTAAGTAATTGTTTTTCTTAAAAAAATATATATTTAAATTGGATTAATTGAATAATTTTTTTGACATAAATAAATAATAAATTCATATTTTAATAATATATATATATTGAAATAAAATTATATATTATGAAAAATATTATTTATATAAAATAGTCTTTTATAACACACCCACCAAACACAAATTTTACCTTCAGAATAAAATCAAGTTATGATTAGGTGATAACTAAACAAAAGATTACCAAAAGATTAGGCTAAATGGCTAAGCGGTCCACCATTGCAAGTATGGGAAATCCTTTTTTAGGGAAAATAGAGAAATCACAAAAAAATGTAACAAAAATGGCCTGACCATAAAACAATATTTCTGTGTTTGGGAGGAAACAAATATACCAACGATCAATGCACCTCTGATGTGCCTACCATATCACACCCCCACTGTGTATGGAAGCTGAAAATAGCCTTTGGAACACACACCACTGTCATGCTGACACAACACCACCCTATGAAATTTGATCCACTAGAGAATTCAACTTCCATTAAATCATCAAAGTAAAAATGAGTGCTATTGATGAAACTAGCAACAAATATATCCCAGAACCACAAAACTAATATAGGGAATATAAATAATCAATAAAGGGTCCAAAATAGAAATATAATTGGTTTGTAAAGATTTATCAATGATGGATTGGGCTTCGAATACATAGCTCTGAATGTGGAACCAGGTTGTAAATCATTTTGGGCCATGCTGCAACCACATTTAGACGAAGTAAAGGTGATGAACATCACTGCAGAACCTAAAACCAAACCTAAACACCACGATAAAAATTGGAAGATATGGGGGAAGAACTATAAGAGGATACTTATTGCAATAGTTATTCTTGTGTGGGCCATCTGTGACTATGTTATGACCTGTGAAGAAGGAAATTTTCTTACCGAGTACTGAATCCAACAAAATAATCCCACCAAGGCCCCAAATATAACCACCGATCACAACCAAGACCAAATCAGTAGAACTCTCAACATGATTACATATTAGTTTCTCAAATTCTAGAAGGAGGAGCCTTATAGGAATAGGGAATCTGAGGTGAGCACTGAGGTCCATTACCACTAAGATTATAAGAAGGAAACACTAGGTAAATAATTACTAGAGTGGTAAAAGGTAAACCCCTAGACCTCCACTAGGGATACCTCACATGATTCCCCTTAGCAGATCATTCCTAAATTATACCTCTAATAACCATATACATTTATAAAACACTTATCAAAATATAAATGGTAATATATTTTTACAATAAACTAGAATATTTTTATACATTTTATAAAAAGGATTGTTCCATAAAAATATTATTTTTAAATAAATAATTATTTTTATTTTAATATTAAAAATTATATCATTCTTATAATTTATCAAATATGTTAAACATCATATTTGAATTCATTATGTCAAAATTATTTTTGATGATATTTATAATAATTTTCTAATATACCATAATTTTTGATGATTAATAAAAATACAGTTTTTAGGTTTAATTTTGTTTAATGGTAACAAATTTATGTTATAATGTTTTAATAATTAATTTTCTATAATAAATGGCCTAATATATATTATTTTATTAATATTATGTATTCTAATATATTTTAATAAATTTTAAAAACATTTAATTATTATTCCAAACTCTAAAATAGAAACATTTACATTATATACATTACATTATTGAACCATTAATATTCCACTTCAAAATAAGAAATAATAAATGGTGGGTTAAAATGACATAAAATATGACATATATTTCCAAATCCATAGAATAGTGGGTAAAATAATGTTTATTTATCTTCCACAACCATGTTTTCCAATATCTATGTTAGGAATTTTTTAAACAATTCAACAACGTTTTCTTTAAATATATAAATGTTTCTCCATATTTATTCAATTCCAAAATATCATCCATAATTTTCCATAGGTTTTACATTATAATTAGTCCCTGCAAGGTCTCTGTAGTCCCACAATGTTATATTATTCTTAATCTATGAGTGAAACTTCAAAATAAGGGAATTATCATTCCCATCTATTCAATTCAAAAACATATTTTTGTATATATCTTATAAATGTTATGGATAATAATTTTTATTACTATTTATATCGTACCATTAAAACCAAATTCTATTTTATCTATAATATTCTATTATCTACTCTCAATTTACCAATTTTGTTAACCAATTTTTATAACATTAATACCACTAAATTTACTTCTAAGAATTTAACTATCTAGTTTTTTTTTTATTTTTTTTGAATCCATAATCCTATTTCCATTCCAGGAATATTTACTTATATGTAAGAATCATTATTTTATTTTGTTATTTAAACATAACAAATCCACAATCTGTTTTGATTGGTTAAAAAATATGTAATTATCATGTCATTTGGATACTTTTTGTGCCAATATTTTAATAGGAAACTAATTCTTTATTTCCATATTGTTTACACATGAAATTTATTATTATGATCTATATGGATTAAATGAATTGAATACATATAATGGGTTCACCCTAATATTTCTACAGTTCTTTTGGTAAGTAATTTAATAAATAAAGATTACAAGTCTTACAAATAATGTTGTGAATAACTTCAGTAATCTATATTCATGAAACCCTGGTGATAAACTGTGGTGATATTATAATGAATGACTCATTTAAATGTGGTATCCCCAATTTCATGTGATTATTCGGGTTATTATTATTATTATTATTATATACATCTTGTTCACCAAATTTTTTATGCCTCGTGTTCTTTTTCATATTCCAAAAATCACATGTTATATGTATCTCTTTCTTTTTATCTTATTGATATTCATTCTAACCTATTTTCATTGATATATGTCCCTAGGATATAAGATATAGTAAAAGTTACATAGTCTGAAACCATGAAGGTGTCTTCATGTGGATTGATATGATTTATTAATATTTTCATGTATTATGTACATCATTTACATGAAACTATATTTTATGAGATCCTCTATTTGTAATGTATTGTAAAGAGATATGAAAAATGGTTGGATGTCATAGGAAAAGAAGAAGGATCTGTTGGATGAAGCTCATTTCTCATAATTATCTATTCATATTAGAATTACAATGATGTATATATATCGTAAGTAGATTTTCTGGTTTTATAGAATGATATTAAATATAGTAGAGTAATTATCTCTATTCTTGGTATACCAAAAAGTTTGGTCTAAGTCATATAAATCAATAGGGATGATATGACCATTAATAAAATGTCTATGGAGGTTGGAAAATAGCATAATAAATTTCTTAGTATGACTCTTAGATACATCTAAAGTGAATAATGATTTCTAGGTTGATGTTTGTAACCTTATGAAGTCAAAAAAATCGTAACATTTTTTGATTATTTATCTCTAAATTAGATTTACATGATAAACTTTAAAGAAGGGGTAAGGTTATATACAATACTTTATTCTATTATATTTGATTGAGATCTAAGGATTACTTAATAATTGTAGAGGGGACTCTAGAAATATGAACATAAAAATTTGTGTCTCAGTACTTCATATCCTCCTGAAACAGATAACCATTCTAAGAGAACCATTCAATCACGGGAGGATATACTAATATTAAATTATCTATATTTAGAGGTTGGTGAAATCAACACCTTCCTCTAACCAAAATTTCTTATTATAGATACATTTAATTAATAATTTATTTCGATCCCTCTCTATATATCATTATAAAATTGTGTAGAACTCCATAACTTAAGAAATTAGTTTCATATATAACAATAATGAGATATGAGATAGCTATGAAAATGAAAATGAAGGTTAGATACATTCATAAGAACATCATGGAAGCTCAAATATGATAAAATAATAATGATGAATACCAATAGTGATATTTAGAATTAAATTTTAATGTATCTCTATCCCAAAAAAATTATAAATGGACTATTATTATAAGATTTATAAATAACAGAAATTTTATCCCTAGTTCTGTTGGCACATTTTAGATTCATGATCGAGTAGGGATGGTATCTTATCACTTCACACATCCACCAAACGTCTCTCGCATTTGTGAGGTGTTTTATATAACTGTTTTAAGTATTTACATTCATTATCCATCACATGTATTTAACTCAATGGTGTAACACTAGATAATTTTTTTTCTTATGCATAACAACCATTAGAATTCTTGTATTATTGATATACAATTATACAGATAAATTATACTCAAGTGGTAAATGTTATTTGGATGATTTTAAAATTCTAGGAAGCTACTTGGGAACTCAAATATGTGATTATAAATATATAGACCCTAGTATCCCAGATCCATTGGTTATTATTCTAAATTGACAAAAAATTCATTGGATCGATTAACAAAAACCAAATAATTTTTTTGTCTTGGTGAACTAGAAATATGAAAATATCTTATTACATTTGAAATATAAAAACACATAGCATAATAAACATCCATTCATCCATAATATCTTCCATAATATCCTAATTAATATCCTTGGGATTGAGAAAAAAAATATAATAAATTGATTTTTTAGTGATGAATATAGTACCATTAAATGGTATTTAAAAACATTCTTGAGGAAAATACCATTTTCACTTCGAAGTTAAATTATTATGAACTAAAAATTTCTATAATGATATGAAAAAATATTACAAATTAACCATGTAAAATTTTTATGGAATCTTCAAATTATTTGGAGGTAATTATGGGAGAAAAAATAATTTAGGACGTATATTTTATTACAATAAATGTATTTAAATTTTATGTTAAAATCTATGGTACATCATTTTGAAAATGAAAAGAATATTTTTTTAATTATTTTTTTAAATGTAAAACAAGGGAAAAATTAATTTAATACATAACTACAGAGTTGTGAAAGAATTCATTAGTAATGTTTATGGAAAATATGAACATAGAATAAGATTTCCAACTCATTAGAATGAAAATGTCTATCTTCTTTAAAAACATAATTCTATAATCATGAGTACATACAAAGTGGATAATGAAAGGAAAAAAATGTAATATATAGAAATAATATATTCATAAAATTAATATTGGTTTTAATTTAAAAATATAAAATTATTACCCCAATAGATACTTAGACATAAACAATATCGAATAATGATGAGATTCTGTAATAAACCCTCACTACATTGGTAACTTAAGAATCATAATCCCCATGAAATAAACTACCTAAAATTAAATAATTATGTATCATACAAACATGGTAGTAGATAAACAACATGAAATAAATAATGTGTGAATATGGTGTATGTTTCATGAAAAACGTTTGAATAGAAATCCTTGATATTAGTTCCAACATATGTTATATGTCATCAAACATTATAAATTTTAAATATCATTAAATTAAAAATATGTTTAACAACAAAAATAATATATATAATAGTATATATGGTCTACTTACAGCCATTTATAACTAGTTTTATGAAAATTTGTTATTGTAATATGTTTTCAAAGTTACAAATGCGTTGTTTTTCATGTTTTTTGGGTCCAGTAGTTTTGATCTCTATACATTGAAAATTATTACATCTTCTAAATAATTTTATTCCGAATAAAAATATCACTTATATTATATATATATCTATATATATATTCTACTATAAAACTTAGATTTGGAAAAACAATTATGTCTTTAATGGAGACGATAGGTCGTACGCATGCATGAATGATGTTTTCACTTTGTCAAATTTTGAAGGATTGAATTGTAGAATATAATTCCAATATATTTAATTATTATATTATATACATTATATACATTCATTGAATATATCATTTTTACCATCCATGTATTGAGTAAATAAAAAATGAATCACATCGCTTCATCGAGGTGGTAGTCCCACATACGCACGAACCACATTATAAATTTCCAACAGATTGGATTGTAAAAAGGTGGATACAATATTATTATTTAAGAAGTATAATTATATAGAAATTATAATATATATATGTATATATATTAATTTAATCATTATATCTATCCACAATATATTTTTAATGGAAAATGAACTGTATCAATGCGTAGAAAAGATAAGTTATATATTTCCATGAGTGATTTTTTCACTTCACATTAGATGAGAAAGAAGGTGAATAAAAGTGGTTTATAAAAATAATAAAATTTATGCATATTTAGGACAAATAATTTATTGTTTAATGATTAATTAAATATATTCAAATGAGGTATAAAAATGAATCAAATTGAATATTGTCTGTAAGATGATTTACTCTTCTTCAAAAGGAGTCATTTGTATCTATTTAGAAAGTCCATTAAAATTTTATTTTGAGAAGAAAATTACCTATCAATATTGGATAAAGAATTTGGATGATATATGTATAGATATGGGTGATAAATAAGGATTAATTTTGTGTGACGATGAAAAAGGAGGGGTACCGTTCTATAAGTCAGGGATATGTCACTCTTGGAAATTCATAAAAGAAAGTAGTATAATAAAGTAATTATCAAGAAAAAAAGATCTAAAATTGATATATATTTGATGGAAATGGATGATTGTTTTGAAATTCCATCCAAATATAAAATTTTAATCTGTTTATGTGAATATTTAAACCTTATATTTTGATTTAACACATCACTAAAAATTTTTTTAACATTAATTGTGGTAACATCTTTTTCAAACATAAAGGGTTATAATTTTATTTATAAGTTGGAAAATTGATAATAAATGGATAAGGGATGTATTTTTATAAAATTTATCATCCTAAATTTCATATTTCAATATTTCTATAATTTATAAATAATTTAATAAAATATTAATTTTCATAAAATATAATGAATTCCATTTCTGACACAATTCACATAATTTGACTTTGAAAACACAATGGTAGTGATATAATTAAAATAAAAACTTTTAAAAAAGGTCTTATATGTTATATGTATCTTTGAAATTAATGGGATATTATAAATTATGAAAATAAGATTACTTTTTGAGATTTTAAAATAATATAATATATTTTTAGACATCTTCCACAAGCATTGTGTCGGAATTGAGTTAGAACCTATGGAAATTATTTCTTCACAAAATATTATAAATATATTACCATGGAAAAAATATAACTAAAATTATAAATTCAAATTTTATATTAATAGTATCCTCATTTTATCATTGTTTAAACATATTAGTTTTTAATACCAGGGTGGTGACATAATAAATTAAAACAAAAAAAAGATTTTTTATAAAAATGATGCTTCAATTAAAAAAACATTAAAACCATGTTCATACATAAAATTTATTCCAATTAACATAATTTGAATGTTTAATATAGAAATAACTAGTTTTACTTGGAAAACTATTTTTTTTAAAATCAACCTTTTTATATTATTGAATATGAAATATAGTTTTCCATAAAAATCATTATTTTTCACTATAAAGTGGAAAATCATTCTTCCTAAAAAATTTCATAGATTTAAATTAAAGATAATATTATTATGAATATTTAAGAAATTTAAAATAACTTTAAAAAATATTTTATTGTTGTTTTATAAATTATATATAATATTCACTCACTAGAGTCAATAAATACATATTTTTGAAGATAAATCATATTTGAAAAATAAAAAATATTTCATTAAAATATTTTGCTAATTTTTTAAGAATTAATATATCAATTTTCATTGAGAGAGTAATTTTCATACTTATCAGAATATGAAAAAATTTATTTAAAACCACCAATTCAATACCGACGTTATAATAGTCATATAATAATATTTAGTGGTTATTTTAAGAATGGTTTTTCATGTTTTATATATGATATTGAACATAATTGTATTTTAAAATGTTGGTATTTTAAATTCTTCACCAATTTAATAAACATTTCTCCAAAAAAATCAACTTTTTATAATTAACTACTTGTGTGAAATATCAAAATATATTTTTTGAAAACCCACATCACAAAAAGAGAAAAGAAACATCCTCTTGAAAAAAGATAAATGGAATTACAATGGTCCTCTAAAATAAAACATAAATTGGATTGTAAATAGTTGAATAGTAGTGGGATGTGAATATATAGATATAGAGGAACAAAATAATGTCAAAATAATGATTAATAGTGAAATAGAACATTGATCCATTGAAAGTGAATGATCCTGAAAATATTAACAACCAAAAAAAGATAAATCAATGATGAGTGTAAAAGAAAATAAATTAATCAGATATTATTGTAATGGGATAAATTTTATGTTTCAATATCCCTTTAGTAGATATAAGGAATTAATTTATATTTTGGACTACTATTATAAGGATATTTAATTACATTAGAATTAAAATTTTATTCAGTAATTAATTTCCCACAAACTGTCATCCTTTTGGCCAAAAATTTAGTATTTGAGATGAAATTTTCATTCATTATGTACTAAAATTATCTATAAAAAATAACATAATCCACAAAAATAAAGCATGATATTTCTCATTTATGAAACTTTTTTCCAAAACAAAAAATATAGTGAACTAACCCATGTATGAATGGAGAATATGTCTACTGCCATTACATTGGAATGAATATAAGGAATAATGTCTTGAAGGACAAAATAGTTTTGTAGTCCTGGAAAACCAGATAAATACAATAATATTGTATAATAACTAAGTAAATTAATTTCATTATATTTTTTATTTTGAGGATAACTTTACTCAGACATAACATATCGTTTAATATCATTATATGTATACATATTTGATTCCCTTTCAACAAAAAGAAATATGGGTCAGCTCAAATGCTTTGTAAGGGTAATGTATAGTGGATGACTTAATGATTCATCTATAATATTCATTATGTAATGTTAATGTAACGCCCCAAGATTTTATGAAAAATATTCTTTTTAATTTCATTAATGTCTTGTGTTGTACGCTACAACAAAAGAAGCTTTCACAATACGCATCCTTGACTTTCCTTCCGTTACACGCAATCGCGACCTTCCTCGATAGCGTGTGTAGTACGCAATACTGAGTTTCACGAAACAACGATATGCTATTAAAATATTATTAAAACTAGCCGTTATGAATAGTAATAACCACTTTTTGGAAATTTTGTAAATTTTATTTTTCAAAATGGAATTCATTTTTGGATTCGGAGTATCGAATTTAGCCTAAGGTGAAATTTTGGTACTTTTCGGATAACTTTCATATTCTAATGAATAGTGAAAATTACTAAATTATAATTAAAAACAACTTTTTTAATCGAAATAATTAATAGTGATAAATTATTAATTTGAGTGGTTTTAAAGTATATTTAGAATATATTTTTACAATTTAATACAATGTTGGTCATTGTTTGTAATTTCACATTTAAACCAGACATAATCAAGTGTCAATCTTTTGATAGATTTTGTTTCTTAAAAAAACACGCTATTTGTTTTAACAGCGGGATTTAATTATAAAATTAATTAATGCAACTTCTATGTTATGAATTTGGTAAAATAGACTTCATTTTTGAATTCGGAATATGAAATATAGCTTAGGATGAAATTTTGGCATTTTTCTGAAAACTTTCAATTTTTGATGAATAGTGAAACCACTAAGTGGTAGGTTAAAAACGGAATTTTGCATAAAACTTAATTTTACCGCTTCTGTGAATGGAATTTCGAAAATCCGAGAGACACGGTTAATATCAAGGACTAAAATGTGGTTCAATAAGATGAAAATAATTTTTTGGTGAATAGTAACTTTTTACTTTTTTTACCACGGTTAATAGTAAATAGGGTAACTAAGGGTAAATATGATATTAATATTACCCTAACACATGTCCTAATTCTATTGGACAAGTGTAATTCGACCAAAAACAAACTTAGGAATAAAATATGACCATTTAGGCCCACTTGGATTAGATTAGGACATTTATTATTAATTTATTTAAAGAAGGGTTAAAATAGTTAAAATCAAAGTTTAATAAGTAAATCATTTTTAATATGGGGTTATACATAAGATAAATTCGACTATAAATATTCATTAGAAAGCTAAAAAGATTTCCTACATGATGGTATTTTATTTGTAATTTTTAGACAGCATATAATATAATTTATTTATGACACAAAGATGATGCAGTAATTATCTTATTAATGAAATATTGACATAATTGATAATATAAATACCAAAATAAATGTAATTTAAGACTTTTTATGAATTCCACTAATTTTCAAGGTTACTATGATATATTAGTGTTGATTTAATCAACTTGGTTCGAATATATAATTCTTTTATGACTTTCAAAAAAATCATATATCAAATAGTGTCAAAATTGACACAAAATAGTTTTTAAATCAAATATTATATTATTAATTGTTATTTTATTCCTAAAAATCTAAGGTTCGGCCAAATGACTTAGATAAGGATATATGTATTAATAATATACAATTTGAGGTTCGTTTGGCATGTTATAGTAAGTGTATTAACCATATAGTGAAAGAAAACAAAAAGACACGGTAAAAGTTAAATTATTTAACTTAGAGTTAAATCTAATTGATAAGGTTTAAAATAAGATCCAAACATGTATAAATTTGATTGGTTGATGAGATTACAACCCTATCTCATCTAAGCTTCGAATATGAGTCATTTTTGGAGGTTTTTAAGTGGGGTTATATTTATTATAAATTAATATTTTTAAGAATTCCTAAGGTGCCCCTCTCCTCCCTTATAAAAGGACACCTCCTCCCCCTCCTCCTCACACAAATTTGAGCACTCAAGCTCGGCCAACCCCTGCCAAAATCCCTTCTCCACTTCCCTAGCAACATCCTAGAGGTTCTGGTCTTCCTCAAAGACCAATTCTAGTGCCCTAAGAGGAGGTCTCAAAGAGGCACTTCAAAGAAGAGGTAATTACCGTTACCAATTCTTTCATCTTTATTTCTTCTTCCACTTCTTCTTCTTAGGTTGTTTCATTATGAAGTAATAACATCAGTATCACTCATATACTGATATGTTATTATAAGTATGAAACAACCCTATTTCACCATCTATCCATCATACGGAAAAAGAAATCACCGCGCGTGCGTACGTACGGAATACCGTCTCCACGCCGTGGTGTAATCTATTTTCCACCACCACCTTACATGGATGGGTATAATGGTGTAAAGAATAACTATACATAGTTATTACAACATCATAATGATTCTGATATATTTTATAATCCACTCCAATTCAATTCAATATTTATAGAAATGATATCATCGCTCGTGCGTACGTACGGAATACCGTCTCCACGACGCGATGAGATTCATTCTCCATGTTAACCATTTAAGAATGATTATAATGTATATATAAGAAATAATAATGAAATACATGACATTATAAAGCTACTGGATTTATGTATATATATATACATATGTATGTCATCTACTTACTTCCATTTCAAGACAATAAGGAAAGAAAAACAGCGTTCATGCGTACGTACGGACTACCGTCTCCATGAACGGTGTTTTTCATTTTATTTATCTATCTATTATATATATATATATACTGAATATATATGATATATAAATCATATTTTATATTCTGGAAGTAAGTAAATCATGATATAAGTAATAATGATGTCAAGAACAACAAGTCAAAACACCTACGATAAATGAAACGATTTTACCCAAAACGCTTCTTTAACATGGAATTTACAAAAGAACGGGTAATATAATGTCATAAGTGAACCATATATGATATCATAACAATGAATATGATTCTGTAATAAGTCAATGACATTATTTAAATCATTATACAGGAGGTTCGGACACATACGAAGCAAATTGGACCTAAGGTAAGGGAAATATCACAATCTCATTTTTATCCGAGATTGTTTATTCGTAAGTATTTACTGGGGTGTATTTTATCATCCACATCCATGTTTCATCAAAATGTAATATTATTTCCATCCACCTACAATTGTTTAAATCCATTTTTACCCTTCGGTGAGTTTTTAGTAATATGTATGAAAGGAATCTTTTGTCGTACGAGGTACTTTTTGACTTTTCCGACAAAAGTACGAAGAATGTTTTTTTTAACTTATACGGCACGAACGGATTTCTACTGTTTTATAAAGCCTTATTTTCATGAAGCTTACTCTAAAAGATTTCATGACTATTTTCAATAAAATCTCTTTCTTTTAAAGTTGCATGATGTTTTGTGAAAAGAAATTGATTTTGAAGAAGAAAGGATATTTTCCTCAAGAATTCAATTCAAGTGTTTTATCAAAATTATTTTCCATCTAAGATAATAAAGAGTTCTGTTTCTATCCATATTTTTACATTGATTTGACTATGTTGTGATGGAATTATGTTTATGAATTCCTTTATCTTATATGAATGGTTTTATGATGTCATGTTGTTTAAGAATCCCATTTTTATTACATGGGTTATGAAATGATGTATGATTTATGATTTTGTGGCACACATAATAAAGGATTCATTAAGAGATGGGTGGGACCTATATCTCCCTCCAATGCAGTGGGTAAAGATTTTATATCTCATGAGATAGACATGGCTGGAATGGTAGGTTATACCGGTTCAGTGAAACAGGACTGAAACGAGGATTACTCGATTCAGAAAGGGACTTTGTCCACTAAGATAGTCTTGGCAATGAGTCTTGACTAACAAGAAATGATTCTCTATGATTATGTGTGTATGCCACAATGAGTAATGTTTTAAGTTATGATTTCATTTCACTACTATGATTTATCCCATGTTATGAAATTATGATCTCTTTTGCAGGTTAAGATTTCCAAAAATGTTATGTTCTTATGAAAATTATGTGATTGATATTTCCTTTGTTTACCCTTACTGAGCATTTGAGCTCACCCTTTTATGTTTTCTTTTCCCCAGGATATAAAGAAAGGTTTTAGGTAGAAAAAAAGGGATGACCTTTATGGGAGATATTGAAGAACTTTCACCACGATTAGAAGATTACGTTCCGAGTTTCCAAAGACACTAAACTATTACGATCCTTTAGTGTGTGTTTTTGTTATGTACTAAGTATTCCGCAAATGTAATGTAATGTCCATGTACGTCAAGATACGGGTCTCTACAGTTAATCTAAAACTTCATGTTCCATTTAAATATATAGATATGGAATAATAATTATAGAATGGTAAAATTATGAAAAACCATTCCATTATGTCAATGAAATTAGAATAAAATCCATCTATTGTATTTTTCATAGTGGAAATATCTGGGGTAATAAATACTTAATATGAATGAAGAAAATGCATAATTATTGGATGTCATGTATGATGCACATGAAAACATATGTCGTTAATACTGTTCACAATACGGTTTAAAACTACAAGTAGATACTATGATATTTTATAAAACTTATTTCCCATATAAGAACATGTCGATGCATTTATGGGATATATAAATTCTAGGACCCACTCATCCCTGCGTGCCCAAATCATTCCTGTTACCAATTAATTGGGTTAATAATTTCCCCTTCCAGTATCTTTATTGAATACAAGATATAGATTTATCTATATTTCCCAAAACATAACTATCAATGTGGACACCATATATAAAATGGTATATAGATTAGTAAATAACAATATCCATAAAAAATGATATAGATTATAAGGGAAATTAAATATCCAATTATCATAGGAAAGTGAATATTTTTAGGTGACTAAAATGAGAATTATTTTAGTAAATTTCAATATTATCCCTGGTAAAAGAAATAATAAACCATCATTAGGAATATAAAGGATGGTATCATGAAAAATTATCCAATGTGGAGTAAAAATGATGGAGTGTAATTATTGATGATTATAAATACTATGAATAAATATTTTTAAAACATTCCTGAGGAAAATATACTTTTATTTTGAAAAACCTTATGGAAACCATTTTCTCTAAAAATCACAATTAAAGAAATTTTATGTACAATGAACCCTTTAGACATGCAATTTAATCTTCAAAGAAACAATTTTGGGTAGTTATATACATGATGTACAAGGTAAAAATAACATTCATGTTTCATGGTAAAAAGTATTAAAAAGTACATCATTTAAATAACGACAAGGATACTCTATTGATAACATTTTTAAAAGTCAAAAAGTGTTAAAATATATTTAGTAAATTATTTTTAAAATGATAAAAAATATTTGAATTCCTTTCTATAAAAGATAATTTATAGAAGAAAACATGTTCTCTAACTAAAGATAGAAATGAATTTCAGTTTTATTAATAGAATCTTATAAAACATTTTATGTCAAAAATATTTTAAAACAGTTCTATTACATTATAAAGTTATTGAATAAATATTGTATAAGTAAATAAATTTATTTGGTATTAATTTCTTAGAAATTTTAATTGAGTAGAAATTAAATTGTAAACAATCACATATAAAATGTGAGTGTGATATAAACACTTTAAATGACCAAAGCTTTGATGTGATACTCAAAAAATCATTAAATTATTTTAATAAATATAAATATACATTTTATAAGTGTATATAAAACTTTATTTTTTCAAAATTATTAGAACAAAAAATCATTGAATGTTAAGAACAATAAGGAAGTCGTATAAGTCAGTGATTAGAAATGAATTTATGAAATTAGTTTCAACTTGGGTAACATTATGTGTAAAACTCCATTAATAAAATAATTATTATTAAATCAAAAAATATCATGAATAATAAATGATTCATAATATTTCTTGAATAAATTTTATTTTGTACATTATATAAAAAAATAGGTGAACATAATTAGGTATTCCTCAAATAGTGGAAATTTTGAGGAAATTCTATTACTACATGTTATTTTTGAATTGGAAACACGAATTTCATAATAATAAAACTATAAATTTTATTACCATTAATATTAAAGAATTCATGATATAGTATATATCAAAATTTGTGTTACTAAACCACAAAAAATGGTAAGTGGTGTTAATGGTGTATGACTCAGTAAAAGAAAAGAGGGACAAGAATCCCTTATATTGCGTTTACTATAGGGTGATCATCAATTATCTAATGGTATTAAAAGAAGTCGTATCATATTTTTTAGGTACGTATCTTAAATTCTGGCTGTTTTGTGTAAAAAAGAAAGAAATGAGGTTTTTAAGAGTACACAACATGTACTTCCATGTACATGTCGTGTACCCGGTTACTGTGTACTAGCCATGTAACGGCTGAGTATATGGTTGTGTGGTGACATGACATGTTTCTTATGTTGATGGTGGTTTAAGGATACTACAAAAAGTGTAGGTATAATGAACACGACTTGTAATTTTCATTTTATTTGATATATCATATTTCGGTCACCTCACATATTCAGAAATAAATTCTTTTGGATATGTTTTCAACTGGAGTGCCACAAAACGACAAATGAACTCTGAAGTCCTCATGATTCTCCATCTGAGCTCTGATTGAGACACCATATGGAGCATTGAAATCCCCCCTGTGAGTTCTCAAAACCCCTAGACCCTCTCTTCCTGATTCATCCTCTCCTCTGAGTCATTCATGGATTAGTGTCTTTCACCTTTTTGTAGATCTACGCTGGTTTAGGCCGATTCTTGGGCGGCCATTCAAGTATATCAATCGTATGACATCGAGGTAGGTGGTTTGTGCCTTTTGTGGTGTTTTCTTGGATTATATATGCATAAATTGTCATATACACACATTTGGGGTATTTATTGATTCGGAATTTAACCATGTTTACTACCTTCTATTTTTTACTTATTTGATAAAGGGTAGTTTCTTATGCACAAGGTGGGATACAATGTTTACCAGACACCCCATGGGTTTATTTCCCTAGGTTTTTATGGCCCTTTAGTCTAGGATGCCTGTTAGGATTGCCTTGTTTTACCTTCATTGTCCTGTTAGGATGGAGGTATTGTTTATATGAAATGCATGTGATGAGATTTGTGAATGTTTGGCCATATAGTATTTATACATTACATTATCTCCTTTGATATGGTATGCATGCAATTTTTCCAATGGACCATGAGAGCCTTGGACCAAGAAGACTGAGGGGAATTCCATATTATATATATAGGATCATGAGATCCTTGGTGTATATGATTAACCAAGGTGGTCATGTATAATTGATTATTCTAGGTTAACCAAGGGGTAATTACAGTGAGAGATACACATGTAGTCATTTATAATTTATTGATGCTATGTTGGCCAAGTTGTATTGAACATGAGACATGACGGGGTGTTTAGTTGTAATTTATAAATACTATGTGGAACCAAAGGGGTTATACTATGAGAGCATCTAATAGGGTTGTTAATGAATAATTGAATGATTATGGAGAGTCTTCCAAGACAAAGCACAATCTTGGACACAGTCTTAGTTGATTGATAAGATGGTCTTCTAAGACATAAGTTTTTTTACATACATAGCGGATACAAATTTTAGACTAGATCCAAAGGTATACATGATTCATTGGATTGAATAATAAATGTAAATGAATGTAACAAAAAACTTTAAGATTGCTTACATTTTAGTACTTCCTAGTTTATTACTTTATTCTTTCATATTAACTGCTATATATATTAACTAACAGTTAATAATAGATCTTTACGTGGTTGCCTATTGAGATTCTTCTCACACCCTATTTGGGTCATGTGTTGGACCCCAGAATATTAAATGTTTGTAGGTATAGATAAGGGCCATCACCCTTCATTATTATGTACTTGATTATCGTTGGATCTGGAGAGCATGAGACCAAGATGAGGCTTACGATGCTGTTGGTTTTTACTTTATTTTCTATAATTTGATTTTGGTATTGTATTTACAACATTGTTACTTTTTTGGATTCTTTTCTAGACATGTCAATGCATCATTTATAAATATGACGAAATTATTTTAATTATTATCAGTCATCAACTATTTACTTATGTTTCATGGTATTTCTACATCCCTTGTTGTTTTCTATTTTCTTTCTTTTGTGTATACTCTTCCAATGAGGGAATAGTTTCCCCAATATCTTACCTTATCCATCACTTCTAGTCTGCATCCTTGGGCATTTGGGGAAATGTTATTGTGGTTATGTGATCATCAGAGTTAGGGGCTCTTTTGGGAGGCTCCTGGATCTGAGATGATACCAAGTGGTATCAAAGGAACAATTTTATTTTCTAGTTTGCCTTGATATTTGGAGACATTATGATGGGATGATAAGATAATTGAGTTTGGTAAAAAGGTGTTCCTAGGTGTACCTACCCCGTGTACAGGGAAAAAAATTACCTCAAATTGAATTGTAATTTTGGATTTTTAGACTAATATAGTTGATTTTGATTTCACCAGTGGGTGATTCACTTGTTTTGTGCTATTATGATTGTTATCATTATTGTTTTATTTCTGTTTCAGCCTGATAAGAGGGTATTCCATCTCATGCATCATATTGGCACTTGTTAAAGAACTCATTTCATGCATTCTTTTCATGAAATTTAGGGTGCATTACAGATTTCATGCAGTTGTGATATATGTTGTGCTACATATGCAAGCTATTGTGATATATGTGGTGATAAAAATACCTTGAATTTATGATTGATTATTGGTGTTTGTAATGTTTTGTTTGGATTGACACCAAGAATTGGACCATGATGTGTTATGGGACCTCTTGGTTCGAAATTTGGTGGATCCTGTTTGAATGTTAATTGAAATTTTGTTAACATGTGATATGAATAAGGATTCCAAACATTGATTTGTAGAGAGTATGGTCTCTAAAATATCATAACATGTCATTCCTTGACTAAATTTTAAGATTTTATGGGGTTTGAAAATCAATAAAACATGGTGTGCGATGTTATGAACACACACCATGTGTTATTCTATTAAAAAAGAAATGTCTTTTCTTAAGTACATTATGTGTACCATATATACACACCATACAGTGTTTACCATGTGACATAATGTGTGAGTAGAGAGACGAGGTTTATAAAATTTTGGAAGAACATGTTGTGTACTAGGAGAACACGATGTGTTGTAGTCGACTGAGTATCCATCAGTGTGATTAACGACACAAGAGGATATTAAATTTTGTTGTACATGCTATGTCTTGAGTGTGCATGTCCCGTACTATTACACCAATAGAATCGTGAAGTTCTAGCCATGTAGAAGTACATAGGGAGGAGGGAATATTCATTTACACATTGTGTCTCAAGAGGAATATGTCATGTGTATGGGGTACTACAGGACCAAATTGGTTGAGTTGTACACCCATGTTTATGATCAATGGAACACGCCTTGTTTTGGTTATACATTCCATGTAACCCTATTTTGATAAAAATTAATTCTTTACTTCTCATATTTCGTTCTTGAATGTTTAAGTGGTAGTCCTTGATAATCATGTACTAAGATGCGTGCTTGACCTAGGAGAGTCAGGTCACCAAGATGTCCTCTGATTGTACGCCACGTACAGGGTGGTGATCAGACATTAGAAATTGTATTTCAAGGACTACCAGAAATTCCTTCTGTCATGCCTATCATGGAACCAACTGTTATATTGGCCGCAGGTGCTGATGCATAGTTCCATAAACGCATTATGAGGGTGATACATACCTTTTAGGGAGCACCACAACTTGCCCCGACTATGGAAGAGTTGACATGGGTGTTCTAGCAGCAAAATCCTTATAATTTGTTAGGGTATGGAGGACCACATGATATAGAGTCATGGTTGAAGGCCATTCATACTATCATCGATCATTTGGAGACACCTCCAGAGAGGAGGGTGAAGCTCGCGACTTACATGAAACATGATTCCCCCAATAGATGCTTGAAGGTTATCTCACATGTGGGATTTCATCAAGGTGTGGCATGGGAAGAGATTCATAGGAACATCTATGATTACATCTAGCCCTAAGGTGTTGATGGATGACAGAGCTCGAGAGTTCATGAATTTGGAGCAGGGTGTTGTTTTAGTGATGGGTTTTTCTTCTCTCTTTACAGAGCTTCAGTGCTTCACACCTGTTTTGGGATGTGATGAGTTATCACTTGCCAGGAAATTTGAGGATGGTCTCAAATATGTTTTCAGATCATAGTTGAATGTATTCAAGTAGAATTTGGAGAATTCTTTAATAAACAAAGTACTAATTACATAGCATAATCTGAATGAGTTTGGAGCACAAAAGTAGGGTAATTCAACATCCATGGCTGGCAATCCATCAACCTAATGCAGGAATCACTAAAGAGAGATTTCACGTGGTGATTCTTCTAGTAACAAGGATTTTTCTTTTGGTAGCAAAGTGTTGCGATACCAGTGCGAGAAGAGTGGTCATATGGTACAATATTGCTCGAAGGACCCAATCGAGAGATGATCTTATGGTAGTATGGGCCACATTCATCATTTTTGTAGGATGTTCTCACCAGCATCGAGTGAGAGGGGATCTGTTATGACTCCACATTCAGAAGTAGGGCCATTAATTTCTCATCAGTTAGGGAATTGGAGTTCGCCAGGCCTTTAACACTGACAAATTAGTCATGGACATGGTAGTCAGATTAAAGGTTTTCGGTGAAATTTTTTGGATTAACTTAGGGTATCCAAGAAGTGTCACAAGGCCATGGTATAGGTCATACATTTGGGATGGTGGAGACCAAGCCTGAGAAGGAACCTGAACCCTATACGGTTATAGGTGTGATTATTGTTGCCTTAGTTTTTAGTTATGCCCTTTTTGATACAAAGGTTTCCATGGGTTTTATATTTGTTTCCATTGTGGAGATCCTAGGGATGAATCATTACTTATGTTTTTGTTATGAGCTAGAAACTTCATCGATGATTAGGACGTCTAGTGTATGTTAGTTAAAGGAGATCTCTCTTGAGGTTGGTGGGTGCAATTTATTATGGGACCTCTATGAATTAGTGGTGACTAGAATCATTGTAATTCTTGGAATGGACTGGTTGGTCTAAGTTTAGGACATTTTTGACAGATATCACTACAGGGTGAGTTTCACATCACCAAAGGGAAGATCTTTTCAAAAAATGGAAAATGTGATGTCCCAGACAACAGAGTTGGGCCCTAGCATCATGGGTTAGTTGGACATAAAACCTAGGTTTCTATTTTATATTTGGATAAACAGGGTACCTCATAGATGGAATTTTCACTAGTGGTGGATCATTTTAGATATGTCTTTCTTGAAGTATTTTTAGGTATACATCCTGGGCGTGAGGTGGGTATCATTATTCAACTTGTTCTAGGAGTGGCACTGGTGTCCATTCCTCTATATAAGGTGTCTAAAAAATAGTTAAAGGATATCAAGAATCATTTAGAGGAGTTGCAGGCGAAGGGTTTCATCTAACCTTGTACTTCTCATTGGGGTTCATTTGTTCATTTTGGGAAGAAGGAGGACGTTACCCTCAAACTTATAGTATATTGTCGAAAGTTGAACCAGTTGAATGTTAAGAACTGGCATCCATTTCCAATGATTAATGATCTCTTTGATCATATTCAAGAATCCCAGGTGTTCTCAAAGAATGAATTTAGATTCCGTTATTATCAGTTCCGTTTTAGACTATCAGATAAACCTTTTAAATCCTTTCAGAGTAGGTATGGTCTATTCGAGTTTTTTGTTATGTTGTTTGGTCCCACAAATGCGCTGGCAGTTTTCATGGAAGTAATTAAATGAGTGTTCTATACATACATGGATTCTTTTGCGGTAGTCTTTGTGAATAATATCTTGGTGTACTCTCAATCTCAACATGACCATGCCATCCATCTTGAGATCCAACTGAGTACATAGAGAGAGCATCATACATATGTTATTCTCACAATGTGAATATTTTGGGTGGAAAATATTCATGTCATGGGTCATGATATCTCAGAGACATGAGTATTAGTAAACCCATTGAAGGCGAGATTTGTAGCATCATAAGAGCAGTGGTAGATTTTATTTGAGGTATGGATTTTTCTAGGGATAGTTATTTACTACAGATGCTTTATTCAAGAATTTTCACCCCTAGCAGTGCCACTATTAGGACAAACTAAAATGGCTGCAAAGTAATTGAAGACAGACTCCTATGATTCATTATTTCAGTAGTTGAAGGGACGATATACTTCAACAATGATACTAATTTTTAGAAATCCCAGAAATAGTTACACTATGTACTAAGATTCATCAGGTATCGGGCTAGGAGCAGTGCATATATCGGGGGCAGGAGTTGTTCCATACGGGTCTCAGCAGTTGAGGCCACCTGATAGGAACTATCCAACACATGATATTGAGCTAGCTACATTTTTTCATGCTTTATGATATTGGAGATATTACTTACTGGGCGAATGGTTGGTCGTATACACTTACCAAAAGAGCCGCATGTATATCATTACTCAGCGTGATATGAATTTGTAGAAGCAAAGGTGGGTTGAGTATATTCTGTCATTTGACTTTGATCTTTCCTACACACCTAGGAAAGGCATCACAGTTGCTAATGAGTTGATTTGGCGGACATAGATACACACAATTTAGGAGTCTAGTAGTGAGTGGTAGCTTATGGCTCTATTCTATGAGATGTATTTGGATGTGCATGATAAACAGTGTATGATGTTTCATTATTTTATAGTTATTACCTTGACTCTACTAGATCGAGTGCACATGAGGCATATATCATATTCTAAAGGAATATTATTATGGAATAGGGTGTTAAGCTAGGACTTTACTCCTAGGTGGACCATATGTGAGGATGAGGTTTTGCATTTTCACGGACACTTATGGGTGTAAGTAGACATACACGAGAAGATGTTGTGAGATTTTCATGGCTCAGTATGGTTAGTCCATCCTGATTTCAAAAAGACGTATCGATATTTACTTCTTCAATATTAGTGGTGAGTAATGAAGAGATATGTACCTGGTTTTTTTATGAGATGTTCCACATGTCAAGAGGTGATGACAGAAAATCAACTACATGCCAGGCTATTATAGAAGTTATCCATTCTTTATTAGAAGTGGAATGTTGTTGTGGTGGATTTTGTGATGGGTTTACCAAGGTCTCCTTTAGAAAATATTGTTGTATGGGTTTTGGATGACAGAATCATGAAGGTTACACATTTCCTTCCAATCAAAGAAACCTTCAGTTTTGATGATCATAGAATGTTGTACATCCAAGTGATAGTAAGTTTTCATGGGGTTCCACAATCTATCATTTTAGACAAGGACACTCTTTTTACTTAACATCTTCGGGAGAGACTACAGTGGGATTTGGGTACACAATTACTTCTGAATATATCTTACCATACCCAGAAAGATGGACAGTGTGAGGGAATGATTCCGGTTTTGGAGGAAATTCTTTTAGCATTCATCTCTGATTTCAAGGTTTCCTAATATATTCACATTCCCCTTGTTGAGTGTTCCTACCATTGTAGTTTTTAGGCCACGATTAAGATTGAACCTTGTGAGAATTTTTATGGTAGTCCATGCCGATCACCCTATGTTTTTTTTGTGGTAGTACTTGTAGCTATACTCAGACCTCATATATTGTATGAGACCTGTGAGAAGGAGGAGTCTATTTAGAAGTGGATGGCTACTACACAGTCTTGACAGAAATCTTATTCAAAATCGACGGTGGAGACCTCTCGAGTTTGAGGTCAGAGACCATGTTTTCCTACATGTCACACCAAGTTTAAGACAAAAACGATTTAGAGACAGGGAATTCTTTCACCAAGATATGTTGGGATGTTTGAGGTATTGGAGAGAGATAGTCCAGTTGCCTATCAGTTGTAGTAACCTCAGTGGTATTGGGATATGGAAGACATCATTCATGTTTCTCAGCAACAACAATACTTTTTAGACCCATCACATGTATTTAATTCCGAGGAGGTTGATTTGGAGTTTGATTCATCCTTCGAGGATAACCTTATTAAGATTTTAGATTGCATCATGAAGATTCTCCATGTCCAGCCAGTTCCTCTGGTATAGGTGCTATGAAAAAATGGGTGAATGCACAACGAGTCTTGGGAGAGGGAGGCCTATGTATGATCAGAGTGGCCAGAGTTGTTTGCAAATTCATCTTCACAACCCTTGGATGGGAAATTAAGGATTAAACATCTTTAAGTGGGGAAGTTTTTAAGAACCTTGATCTTAATTTTACGTATGGACCTTGATTTAAGGTTGTTTTTAGGGAAAATGAATAAATGTGGCTTTTCTGTGTAAACACCATGTAATTCCATGTACTTATTGTTTAACCGGATGCTGCATACATCCGCGTACTGGTCATGTAATGGCTGAGTACATGGTCGTGTGGTGACCTATAATTCCCCTTATGTCTTTGGCTAGTTAAGGCCACTACATGACATGTAGGTATAATTAAAATGCTGTGTAATTTGTTTATTTGATATATCAGAGAGGGTTCATGTATCACATTCAAAAATATATTTTTCTTGTATTGGTTCATATAGGAGCACAATAGAATGACCTACAAACACTGAACCCCTCCTAATTCTCCACCCATGCTCTAAATAAGACATTATCGGCTGCATTGGAATCACACCAGTGAGTTCTCAAAACCCCAAGAGCCTCTCTTATTGATTCTATCTCTATTATGATTTATTCAATGTTAGTTGATTTTCACCTTTTCATAGATCTATTCTAGTTTAGGATGATTCCAGGGCCTATGTTCCAGTATATCGATTTTACGACATCGAGGTAGGTGGTTTGTTCCTTCAATTGTGATGTATTAGATTAAATATGTTTAATGTGTCTTATAAACATGTTTTGGGTATTCCTTGATTTTGAATTTTATCATTTTTATCACCAGATATGGTTTATTTAATTGATAATGGGTGGTTTATTTTGTGTAAGGTGGGATACCTTGTTTATAGGAAACCCCAGGGGCGTGTTTCCCTAGTTTTTTTATTTGTTGATGTTTGGTCTAGGATTCCTATTTGGCATGCCTTGTTTTCCACAAACTGTCTTAATAAGATGGATTTTTTTGATTATATGAAATTAATTTGATATGCTTTCTGAATGTTTATAAATGAAATAGTTATACTTTACAAGAGATGATTTGATATGGTATGTGTATTATTTTTACAATGGACCATCAGATCCTTTAACTAGGGAGATTGAGGGGACTTGTAGATTTTTTACAAAGGACTGTGAGATCCTTGGTGTAGATGAATGACCCTTGTGGTAATTTATAATTAATTATGCTATTTTGACCTAGGGGTATTGACTGTGAGTGTTTCACAGGTGGTCGTTTATAATTTATTGATTCTATGTTGACCAAGGGGTATTAACCATGATAGTATCCTTTGTGGTCATTATTAGCTTATCTATACTATGTCGAACGAATGTTGTTAGAACTTGGGATCTTCCTATAGTGTTGATTATGTGTTACTGAATTATTGTGATGCTTATTCCAAGCCAAAGCACTTTCTAGGACCCAGTCTTACTCGATTGTTAAGAGGGTCTTCTGAGACATCAGTTTGGTTACATACACAGGGGATACAGAGCATGGGAAACTTCCAAAGGTTTACATGATTAAAGTACTCACTGAATATTAATTTTATTGATTAGAAAAAACTATTAATGGAAGTTTAGAAACCAATAAAATCAACTAAGATGACATTCCACAAAATTGATTGTAAAATTATTGACACATAACTTAAGCCTATTAGATGATTCCTCCCTAAATAGTTTCAAAGAGATAGATTACACCTGTTCAATTAGATTGTCTTAATTAATGTCTTCAAAGAGATTTGTCATCTTTTCCCAATATTGTGAGTACTCCTCTTTAATTGTCTCCCCTTTATTAAAAACCCATATCAATATAAGTCCTATTTTTCAATACAAGCAGCCTGTTCACTATTGAAAGCCACATGAAGTGGCCTACCCATCATCTTGATTGCCTATTCTTGAGAAAAATAGATAAAATGAACATCCTCCACTATATATTCTTTAGAATAAACAAGAACTCTTCGCTACAACTGAATGGCCCAAAGGCCTTCTTGTTTTATTTTTATTATGGATAATCCCCCTTTTAAGGGTTAAAGGGGAACCCGTACATGACCCGTAGGCCCAAGGCACAAGGCCGGACAAACCCGCAATACATGACCCGAAGGCCCAGAGTCATACCATGACCAATACATGACCCGAAGGCCCAGAGTCATACCATGCCCAATACATGACCCATAGGCCCATCCCACTTGAACTGCCCCTCCCCAGCTTTCTGAGTCATTGATCTCCTAACACCCCACAGGCATATCAAAAATTTTCAATTGCACTAATCCTTGGCCCCTGAATTGTTTCTGAATATTGATATCCATCAATACCAAGTAATGTGGATCCTCCCCAATATCATGGTGATTACTTTCCAAATGATGATCAACCACTTCTTTACTCAGATTCAAATGGGCCTTCAACTCTTGATGATTAACAACAATATCCTGGACCATACCAGCATTATCCCCAACACTTGTTGCCATTAAATTTTGGCTTTCCAATCCATCATTCACCTCAAATTGAAGAGAACCACCATTCTGTGTACCCTCTATAACCTCAGTAGCTCCTAGAGGTCCTGCCAAATCATGTATGAACCTATTGAAGATATCAGTGAAAATCGGTTCAGAAGGAAACACCCCTACCTAATTATGATTAACAAATACATCTACTGACCATCAGTTTCATCATACTCACCCCCTAATTCCATCTTTTTGATTTACATATAGTATCTTTCCACTCCCAATAGAAGGACCAAATGAGTCACGAGTCTTCTTCACATCCCTATGTCTCAACCCCCTGCGCATGAAGACTTCCTAGTTGATCCCTGGATTCTTGCACATTATCTGGAATATATATTCACTAAATGTTATTCACCAATCAGCTGGTGGTTTCATTATTGGATTCGTTTCACACCCTATTTTGGTCATGTGTTGGACTAAAGAATATTATATGATTGTAGGTTTAGATAGGGGTAATCACCATTTTTCATCAGGTACTTGATTGTTGTTGGTGCTTGAGATCGTGAGACCAAGATAAGGTTTACGTTGCTGTTGGAGTATACTTTATTTTCTATACATTGATATATATATTTTATTTCTAGAATTGTGACCTATTTGGATACTTTCCAAGACACATGTGGCTTGCATCATTTATATATATACTCTAGTTTTTTTAATTAGAATTAGTCTTCCATTGTTTACTTCTATAGTGTGGTATTTATGCTTCCCCTATTGTTTCCTTTGTTTGCAATACACTATGTATATTCTGCTGATGAGGGACTTTTTTCCCCAATTTCTTACTTTATCCCTCACTGCTATTCAGTAGCCTCTAGCATTTGGGGAAACTCACTTGAGGTTATGTGTCCATCCGGGTGTGGGGCACTTTTGGGTTGCATGTGAATTCGAGATGTTACAAGTATAATGGTTTTAAACATGAAAATAATATATAAAAGAATAATAGTATTATTTATAATTTCATATATTAACTACTTATAATATCTTATTATCTTTTTAAATAATCATTTATTATTTTCACTATTTTTTGTGCTAATTACCTAGATTGTTGAGTATGTTTTAACAAGTAATTTTAGGTCCTAATATATTGATCATGAATTAGGCATATATATAATTTTTACCATGATATATGTATTCTATATATTATATATATATATATATATTTCTATTAATCCATAATATTTATTGATAAGAAATGAAATGCCCCGGTCATGGAGATGGTAGGTTCTATGTATGTAGGAATGAAACATCCATTACATTTCCGTATTTAAAAAAAGTAAAAATAAATGATATGTATGTATAATATAATTATAGTATCATATTAATGTCTTATATTTCACATTTGTGTATTGTAACCATCATTTATAAATTCCATGTATTGCGTTAATGAATCGTATCGCTTTGAGAAGGCTGTAGTGCACACTTTCACAAACGATGCGATCGTATTAACAGAAAATGGAATGCATGATGTAATGTGTTATATAAAAATACAATAATCATAAATAAAACATATATATCATATATATCATATATATATATATAATAATAATAATATATTGTATATCATAATTCACAACCATGTGAAGTAGTAAAGGAAAAACGAACGACATAATTTCGTGAGGTGTCTGATAACCCTACCCAAGGATTGTATGTCTGTTACCCATTTCATCAATGTTTGTGCATGTTTAGGTCAAAAATGTAATGATAAAATGTCTTACTATATTGATTTTTCAGATTATATAATTTAATTATGGAAATAACAGTTAAGGGGGTGCAGACGAAAATAAAATAAAAGATCACGATGAAGGATATTGCCTCTTCTTTGGTAACCTCGTTCTCCAATTCACCAAAAAATTCCTTATATATATTTATGCCGAATGAGAGACATCTAGGATGAGTGGATAGATATTGGGTACCTATTTTATCAGATTTTGGGGATGAAAAATGTTATGACTGGTGTAAATAAATGGGAGGTGTGATTTCCTTTATATAGCGAAGGAGGACTGGAATTCATGTCATTTTTTAAGGAAATTACACCCACATTTATTATATGGAACATGGAACTAATAACATTCATTATTCAATAAAAGTGATTATAGGGTCAAAATATTCTTATATAATGCATTTTGGACAAGTATTGTGGCCATTTTTTCCCTTATGCTTAGGTATTTGTCACTTGTTAATCAACTTTTCTTTTAATGATTGTAACTAATTTTATTTACATCCATTAATAACTTTGGTCAAAAAATATGTTGAACATATTATAAATTATATGTTATTCTGATAAAAATTTTGGAATCAATTTTTCTAATTTGTTTCAAATTTGTGGTATAAATTATTTTAAATTATATCTCGCATACAAGATGAGAAAGTTGGGTTTTAATGTAAAAATGATAAAAAATTACTAGGATTTTATATATAATTTTAAAGTGAATTTGATTTAAAAACCGTAAATTTGATTAATATATTGAAAATTGATATAATTATACATTAAATCAACTAATTACTAAAACATTACCTTATTAATAAATTTTATACAAAATCAGCTTTGAATTAAAAATTAGTATTTTTCAATATTAATAAAAAAATTATTGCAAAAAAAATTCAAATAATGCACCCTACAATAATTTTGAGGTTTTCTTTTAAAAAATTCATACAATTATGTAATATTTAATTTATAAATGAGTCAAATTTCAAATTTAAAATATGTTCACCGTTAAAATGCATCCAAATTTCCTTTATAAAAAAATACCTTTTATGCATAATATTGGGTATGTTCTTATCTTATTTATATCAAATCTATTGGATGAATATAAAAAATAAGTTACTTGAATATATAAAATATTTAATTCAATAATATTATTCACTAATATTAATTATTTTAATTTATTACTGGAAAAATCATTTGTATGAATATAAAAAAAATCTTTTATATTCATTTCTAATTTATTGGTAACTTATGAATACATTTTATATTTTTTGAAAAAAGAATATTATATGAAGTTATTTTATACTATTCATAAACACTAAATTAATGTATAGGTAATTTATTATTATATTAAAAATAATATTTGAAAAATTTATTGTTTTTTGATATAACTCGGTCTTATATATAATGTAAACTATCAATGAAATCCTCTCTTGCATGAAATGCAAGATAAATTAGTATTTCATGCACTGGAATATATTAAATATATCTAAACTATTTTAAATATTAAACATATTTTTTATGTTTTTCGATATTATATTCCCATGTTAGTTTAGTGTTTTGTTTCTAATATTCTGTCGAATAGAATTTTTATAATTTATAATTTTGGGGAATTATATTCTTTCATTATTAAATAAATTGCATCATCCCAATTTAAAATCAATCATGTAACATATTCTTTGATAATTTCAATGTTGAAATCCCACATCATGAGAAGGTTTCATAAAAAATCCACTGGGAAGTAGAGAATTGGATGTATACAGGTCACATGGACTAACATATAACTATTTCTCCAAATTGGAGAACATTCGTGGAATGCAGAGATATATACATAGAGGACATGAATAAATATTTATAGGGAGTGACGGGGGTCATCGATCCCAACAATGTGAATTATAAATGGAATTCCAGTGTCATAATGTCATAAATATGTGATGATTTAGAATACCATCAGTTCAAAAGAAATAAGGTATTAACACAAAACATATTTTGATCATATTCTAAATGTAGAGTAATTATTTTACAATATAATAATATAAGGAAATATACATAATTGACATATTTTTTTTATGAACACAATTTTCATCCATTTTTTTGGGATTTGAACAATACCAAATGTCATCCCTTTCTCCATGAAATGAATATCCTAGAATGAATCCTTTTTTATAATTGGAATATTTTTTTTGACATATAATAATAACTGAAAATAATTTAATATGTTTTCCTATAGCAATTATCCAAGCCCAATGTGTTTAATAAATTAGTCTCTGAACCAAAAAACAAAATCCCACATGTTCATCATTAATATTTTTATATCAAATTTATTACCTAATGGTAACTATACATTAACCCTGACATCACATAGGCCAGTGGTCGGTATGAAATAATTATCTTTATTTGATCTGGGGTTCAATTCTAGTGGAATTTCTAGACATGATGGTTACTCACATGACATACATGTTTTCCTTTCTCAAAAACTAAATTAATATAATTTTCCAAATATATATGTTACACATGATTGAAATAACATTAATAAAAAAGAAGCCTTTAACTAAGCTTTTCAATATAACCCCTATACATAAATTCACCCTGAACATATTTCCACAAATTTCCTTCCATGTTCATGAGTTTTACATATATTATACAAAATTGAATGAAACAAAAAATTACAATTTGAGTATCAATTATCGTATTGGTAAAACAAAAAAAATTATTATTAGGATGTCTAAATCTTATAAGATTCTTTTCAATCTAAGACACCTCTGTTTAAACCATGGTCTTTCATTTTCATTATCTATTACAATACTCTATAATGGTTGGTAAAAAAATTAAATATCCTATGAATATCCCCTAGGAGTGTCAAACCATGTGTATAGTTAGACACATTGTTGTGTACTATGTTATGATCGAGTCAGGACTAATGCACTATATCAGAGTTCATACACATATGTACATCTTCTCAAGAACTACTTCCACTCATTGAATCCTTAGATGGATGAATTTCAATAAAAATGACATAATCTATATCCATCCAAATAATTGTGATGTTCCTCTATTCTTATCCTCAAATTATACCTCAAGGTTGCATTCTCTAATCTAGTTACCAATTTTTTTACTAAACATCCATTGATTCAAACTATAGTGACCCAAACCGAGGAATCCTGAGGTGGATGTATAATACAATTACATTTTCCTGATTACATGGAATTACATATTTATGTAAAAATACTTTAGTATTCATTTTAATCTAGAAACATATAAGAGTATTTTATGACAAAAAAATATAGTAATTAAAACATTATATTTTATCCATTAAAATTTAAAATTATACCCATATAGTATATCCATGCATTACATTATTAGCATACTTCTTGTATTAATGGGGAATGATGAAAAAATAATAGTGGGCTGAAATGCTAGGTGAGGGTAATGTATAGTTGAAGAAATAATGATTCAAGGGTAATATTCAATATGGAAAGGTTATAATTAAATAAAACTTTCATTTAAATAACATAATATAAAATAACCAATATATAATGAAAAAAATGAAAAACACATGCCATTTAATCAATAAATTGTGAATGAAATGAATCTATATAATTTTTAATAGTGGCAATCTTGTGGAAAATAAATACAATGTAATGACCCAGGTATTTATAGAATAATAAGTTTTATTTTATATTAATAATTAATTACAAGATAATAATTTTAAGATAAGGGGGATAGTTTTTCTTATAGCATGCTCAACATGCAACAATGTGCATATTTGAAATCATACATTACACGCAACTTTGAGTTATACCAAAAAATAATATAATATTATTATTTTAAATGGTAGTTAATGCATTGTTGTTGTATTGTAAGGATTGAACATATCTAACTAAATTATTATTAAACATGTATCTAAATGTTTTTAAGTTTATCCAATATCTTTTAAAGGCATAATATAAGAATGAATATGATTTTAAGCATGAAATACTCTAATATTTTTTAAAATGTCTTTTTGGTTTCTTTTGATGGAGAACCCTTATTAAATATTATTATTGTATCTTTTATTTAATAAATTTGAAAAAATTGACTTCTTATTTAGAATCAGAACATCAAATTTTAGTTTGGAAGACATTTGGGTATTTCCTGATAATGTTCATTTTTAATGAATAGAGACAAATACAACATTTTAATTAAAAACTACCTTTTCAAATAATTTATTTATATAGATAGATTTTCCTTTTAATTATTTTTAAAGTATAATTGGATTATTTTTTATCATTTAATTCATCATTGTTCATTGTAAGTAATTTCACATTGAAATTGTACATAAAAAAATTTCAATCTTTTGAAAGTTATTATTTCTTAAATACCCACTTTTTGGTCTTAACAACTAAAATTATTTTTAAAATAATTTTTGTCAATTCTGTGTTTTGAATTTGCAAAAAATGGATTCCTTAATTGGAATCAGAATGTCCAAATTTTGTAAGCATGTACCTTTTATTTTTAGACATTACTAATAACAACTTCAGTAATTATTTTATTATCCATTGTTAATGGGTATGTTTGGTAAAAAAGGGTAAAAAATAATATTATAATAATAAACTTTGCTAACATGTGTCCTAATCCAATTGGATGAGGTATTTCCGACCATGGGCTTCATAGGGTCGATTATTGGACCCCATGGATCCACATGGATGTGAAATGACATTTTCTAAGAGTACATTTAATGTAATGAAATATATAACATAAACATATATCTTTTATTAAAACAATTTTTATATGGATTTATTTAAGTGCTCTATTAATAAATAAAAATCATTAGAATGATATAAATATTTACTATATCATGGTATTTTATTTATAATTTTTAAATATCACATAAATAATTTTATTTATGACACAATGATGATGTAGTGATTACTGTATTAATGAATGAATTAATTAAATGAGATTCTAAATATTAAAATAAATTTATTTTAAATCTTTTTATGACATACATGAATGTTTGTGATGAGTATGACTTATTATCTTCGAATTAATGATGTTTTTTAGAGAATAAAGTTGTTATGGATTTTTAAATAGTCATGATATGAATAGTATAATAATTGACAAAAATGAGTTTTTTAAAACAAATTCTATTTTATGAAAGGATATAATAGTCCTAAACATATATTATTCAAGGAAATAATATAGATAATGTTGAAAATGTCATTAATCAACCACTTTAGGTTATATTGTAATTTCATAGTATCAATATTATCCATACAGTATGAATTTACAAGAAGACGTGGTAATAGTTAAATTATTTAACTAAAGGTTAATGCTAAAATATAAGGTTAAATTTGTGACCTAGAATTTTATAAAACTTATTGTTTTAGAGGTTGGTGGCCCAAAAATATTTTAGCATTTATATAAATGACTTCAGGACCATTTGAAATCAAAAATAGATTTATAATAAAACAACTTTTCAATAACATCCTAAAGTTCCCTTCCTCCATCTTATAAAAGGGAATCACCTCTACCCATTTAATCAAACCTATCAAGACCCTTGGCTCATAGAACCTTGGAAAAAATTATCTCAAAACATCACTCACTAACATTTAGAATAATTACCAGAGGGAAAAAGAAAATTAAATAAAGCCTTATGGCTCAAATCAAACGGAGTTACATGTTTTTAGATGTAGAATCTTATCTAAAGTTCCTTTTAATTATTTTACTTATTCACTCCATATTCTATTATTATTATTTGATTAATAAACAAAAAAAGAATCCTAAATATACCAGGATATTGTTATGAGTATTATTCTAACTACAGTTACACACACCTCAATTTAATGGATACGAACATACAATTTTTGTGTACAGAAAACAATTGCCTTAACCTCTAATGGCCCGAAGGCCTTAGATTTTTATTATTATAAGATAAACCCCCTTTTAAGGGAAGAAGGGGAAAAACCCCGAACCGACATCAAGACATAAAACATTACACGACCTGAAGATCATGAAAATAAAACCAGACTGACACCAAGGAACTACCTCTCCCCAACATTTAAAAACATGTAAAGCTCTCCACCATTGCAAGACTGTATGGCTAGAAAGTGTCATGTGTCAAAGAACATGCCTTATCAGATGGCTGACATCATACCATCTCAAACATCCAAATCCATGCAGTCGGCATAGGTGAACCACCTGCTCTGAATCCTCCTATGAGGCATGTTCCTTGAGATCGAGACCGGCTGAATCTTCAAAATCTGAGTCTCAAAAACTAAACCATCGAAATGTAGAAAAAAGTTCCAAACATACATGAATCCAAACAACACTGGCCTCCAATCCTAATTCCAAAACAAAAAGGGATCAAACCAACAACATCATCAACTCAGAGCCCAAAACCAACATCACTATTGGGAATGACAGGAACAACTAGAAAAAGAATTCTAAAAGTGGAACTGTTGCAGAAATTCCTCCCAGTAGCAGCAGATACGAACAACAAACACGTGCAGACCACATCCAAAGTAAGAAAAAAATACCCAAAAGACCAGCATCAGAATCAACACGCACAACTCCACAACCATGAAACAACATCAATTCACTGCCTTTGGCAAAGAACCACCTCAGCCACAGACATCACCAATGGCCTCTACTGGAGCACGCACAAAGCCAGACAATGACAAAGTCACAGAATCATCACACAGCCAGAAACAGAACTCAAACGGCACACAAATCAACAGAAGAATAGATCTCCAATGCTGGTTAAAAATATTAGCAACACTAGAAGAATCCAAAAAGAAAATCAATTTCACAAGAACAAAACAGAGAAACATCACCATTCCATTGGGGAGTAAATTAAATCTCGTCGCCGTCGTCTAAATCCCTCACGAAGAACATAACAAGATGCCCAACGCACACATGAGATGTGACCACAACCCAAAATCCACAGAGGCTGGATCTCATCCGTGGGATGGCAACGTGCAACCTTGAAAAGCCCTATCCAAATTTGGATGAATCGGGTGAGGAGAGGCCAACCACAGTGCAAATCGCCAAAATGACCGAGTCCACAAGGTCACCGACACCGCTGCAATAGAGGGTCCGCCGCCAATATCATGCGGAGCACCAAGAATCACAACAGTTCAGATGAGAAAGGAGTAAGAATTGATGAGGGGAAACCCTAACCCATGGAGCCCCTTACTGGCGCATCGTCCTAGTCAAAGAAAGTTGGAACCAGGGAAAACTATTGCCTTAAGAAATGATGATTGTTTGATTTCCCCCCACCACCTCTCATGACAAGCATTATTATGGAACTATATTTATATATGATATATATTATATATATATTGTCTCTATGATACTGTAATTTTTATTTACAAATATACCATTATTCTTTTCATGATGTGTAAATACGAAAACTTCATTTGAGGAAGTGCGGACTACCGCCCCCTCAATGTGATATGACTAATTCATGCCATACATGGAATTTGTAATGTATGCTGATAATTAAAATATTAAACATATATATATATATATATAATATTTTATTATATAGAAATTATAACCTACCTATGTATCATTTGGTTTTCATTTCTATCATATGGAAAATAAATGAATGTATCATTTATGCATTTGTACGGCTTACCGTCTCCATCAACAGTGCATTTCATTTCTTATCTACATATGTTATTGGATATTATAAATTAATATATAATAGATATATATGATATTTAAATACTTAATATAGTTCTAGATATTATGTACTTGTTTCCACCTTGGAAATTTTTAATTGTTAAAAGATCATTTTCGACCCAAGTACCCAATATCGACAAAACACCCGATATTAACATAAATAATTATGTAATTTTTATAATTTGGTAATAATTTATATAAAATGAATAATAAATTTAAAAAATGTTCTTAAACAATTTGAAATTTACTTATGTTTATTATTTTTTATGAACAAGGAACATACATGATGAACCAGAATCAAGGTAAGGGGTTTCTTATCTGGCTTTTAATTCTATGAGATCTCCATTATTTGCCACTTATTTCAGGAATGTGGTGTATTGTGTACTGCCATTTGATATATATTATCATGATTATCTATATATTCATGTTTTTTTTCTGATTCATTTGGTTTTCATTAATTTTTGTTCATACTACTCAATTGATTCCGACGTGAAAATGGAACCTTTCACCCTCCTTTTGTTGTCAAAGACTTATTTTATGTTATGTATTTCAATTTAAATTTTCTTATGTGGGGATATGCTCTTCTATATCCATATTATTGTAAATTTTATGTCCATGTGATGAGAGACACTTTTCTATCTCATCAACTCATTTTTTGAAATTTAAGTGATATTGTTAGGCTATCGAATTTTTATAAGGGAATTTCTAAACTCAATTTCCACTCTTTGGATTTTACGCAAACTCCATTCATTATAGTATTCCATGATTATGTATAGAATCACTGTTTATTTATTTATGTAGTAATTTCCACTTACCGTTGTGTGGATATACTTTTGCAACACATAATCACCCCATTGATAAATTTTTACTTCATTTATACAAACTTTGTAAGGGATATCTTATCTCAATCACTATTCATTGAGTTAAATATCCATGTAATTGGATTTTTATTTCAAAGAATACACGAGAACAACATCAAAGTGTTTTATACTTAATTTCCACTTGTATTGGGTGTATTATATTTGTCGCACATAATTATTTGATTGATTTATCCTTAATCTAAAGATACAATCTTATTAAGGGACTTCGTCTCAAAAACTTTTAATTGAAGCCTATTTGGATAATATACAACTTTTTATTTTATACGGTGTATAATAAAACAATATGAATTTTATTTTCATTCAAATGGAATATTTTTCTGAGAATCATTTTACTAAATGACAAAAGCATTTCTTTATTGTATGTGGTGACATCAACCATTCCATCACCACAAGAAATATTTGATATATGGCTTCCATAACATGATATAATGTTTTTAAAAGGAAAATAAATACCATATACCATTTTTTATATATTTTGATATTGAAAATGGATTTATGAAATTGATTGTGTATTCCAATATCTTGAAATGATTCCTTGTTATGGAAAATGAAATGTGTTTAGTGAAATGCTGATATTTGCAATATTTTATCTGTTATGATTATATAATTGAACTTGAACATTCGATTGGTGGTTACTTGATAAACTAATTGTCACACCCCGACCCGATGCTTTATTTTATTTTAATTATTTTTGGTCTCGTTTTTAAATTTTAGTTGAACCGGTTTAATATATATATGTATGTATATGAGTTCTTATACGGGTATGCATTCATGCGTGTGTGGCCATGTGTTTAATACCCAAAATTAATAAGAAAATGTTTTATTAATTTTTTTTATTTCACGGGCGCGCGACTATGTGCGCGAACATGTGTGGTGTCTAGAAGAATAATAAAAATGAATGCTATTATCTTTGAAATCTATTTTTCATTCTAGTTTTACTATTTTGTTTAGTTGGTTAGATTTTATTTAGGTTTTTATTTTATGTTATTTTTTTTCACTCACCCTCTCCCTCTTTTGCTTGTCACGCTACACCCCTCCCCTCCCCAAATCGTGTTTCCCTCTCCCCTTCTCCTAAACCCTAGCCTCACAATACCCTCACATCACTGGACGTCCATCTTCCCCAGGCGACCTCGCAGTGGCGTTCCGCACCCCCTCCGATGAACACACGCTGCCCTCCTGCTCTCGGCCAGCCGCGCGCCGACCCGCCGCCTCGCGCCCTCCCCTCTAGTCCGCCACACAGTTTTATCGCACCCCCTTCGGCCTTCCTCCATGGAGCCGACGCCGACCTCCCTCACCTCTCACGCCGCCGCCCCGTTCTGGCGACCGGACCTACTTCCCCTACTCTTGATCCATCCGGCGACAGTCCCGACCTCCCTTACCTCATGCTCAGTTCGGTGAACCACTCGCCGGCCTCCTGCTGTCCGGATTTATCTGACACGCCTCACTTTGGTTTAGCTAATTTTGTTGAATTGTGTTAGATGTGAGATGAAGTTCATGCCACCATTTTTTTTGGTGCAGTGTACCTCGAACACCTCTTCGTTGTGATGGATTAGTTTTTGGATCCACTGCCATAGGTGCGTTTCACTTATTATGATTGTTTCATGCATCCTGTCATTTTGCGATTAGGGTTTCATATGAGGTTTTGTCTGATCTTGTTACTTTTGTTTGATGTCTTGTTTTTGGGTTCGATTTTGATTTTATTTGGTCCTATTATTGTTTTAGGGTTTGATTGGATTTGGTTATGGTGTGTATTGAGGTGCGATTGAAGTTTTGCACCATGTTTTAATTCACGCAACAATGTTTTGGGGAAATCGACACAGAGGTAGGTGGTTTCGCATATAATCATTATTTGATGAATTAAATTGCAAGTTTAATTAATTTAACAAAATGTTCAGTTAATTTATGTGGTGCTAAGGTATTTTTCATTGAAGTTTGATATGTGTTTAATTGTTTGGTAGCATGTTTATATGTTATAAGTGTGTTCTTGCTAAAAAAACTAACATTAATCTGCTGTTAGTGATTTAATAAATGTTTCAGTTAGCTTATCAACATATGCAGAGGGTCCAGAGTGTATTTTTATATAGAGTCGTGTGCGCTGGATTTCAAACAAAATTATTTTGGTGTAGTTTTGTGGTAAAACAATTAATCACACCTTAAAAATGTTATAGTAAGTGTTTCTTTAATTTATTTAATTGTTTATGTGGTGCAAAAATAGTTTTAAGACAATTTATTATACATTTGATTTTAAAGTGGTATCTTAATATGAGATACGATGTGTTTTATTTGAAAACCCGTGTCAAGCTTCTTATCACTATTTTATAAAAAGTATTGTTGGTTTATCAAAGTGTGGAAAGACTACTGTTAGTGTTTTGGTATGGTTTCAATGTGCGCTTGGTTGTTGAAGTTGGATTTGGGTGAGTTCTTGATAAAAAAGTATCATATTTTTATTTGTAATTGTTTCATAAAATGTTTTAATGATTTTTTAAGTTGTAAAGGAGGTGTAGATTGTGTTTTGGAGTTCTTTTGGTGTGTGTATTGTCTCAAAATGGTATCCATGTGTGTAAAGGATGATTCTTGGGGTGCATCGTATCTTGTTTTATCTGGGTGCGTTAATGTGATGTGTTTTAATGAAATGTTTTATATATTTTTTATGTGTTTATTTGTTTTATTAAATTGTATGTGTAGTGCGTTGGGCCGGGCGTGTTGAGGAATCCTACATGTACAAGCATAGGGTAAGTCATGTTCATATATATGCCCTCTTTGCACATATTCCCCCATGGCATGAGGAATATGTGAAATGCAGCTCAGGGTGTATATATATATATATATAAATGCATGTGCGTGTATGTGCTGAGGATCAGTTTGAATGTTTGTCTTCAAGCAGCAACATGTTGAGGTAGGTCCCCTATGCCTAAGCTTTTAATTTTAAATTCATATTTGCTTGATTGTTTTAAAAATATGTTTTACACTATGCTATATACACATGCTATGGAATCTGATTGTGGTTTCTAGAAACTATTATGCCTTGTATTGGAAAATTGAAATGTATTTCAAAGCCGTTGGTCTTAAGTGACTTTTCATGAAAAATTGATTTCTTAAGTGGTTTTGAATTGGTAATGTGTATTTCCAAAGGTGTTCGGACTTTTTGGCCAATTGATTTTAAATAGTTTTCCCTTTATGTAATCAGGCATGTTTGGCATCTTAAGAATGTTTTATGAAATAGAAAAAAACCTCTATTGAGGCCCGTTTGGCACTTTAAGATTTGGTTTGCGAAAATAGAAAACCCCTCTTGATTCATTCCCCTAAATTTGAAAATATAATGTTATGCAAGTGTTAATGAGTGGTTTGTGTTATGTGCCTAGTGTAAAGGCTTGTGCATGATTGTGTGATGTAAAGAGGGGGAATGCACTTAAGTAGGGAGTGCGGTGGTGAAAGGTTGAATAAGTTTTAGATAAAGAAAGTGTAATGTACTTGTTTGATTTCTTGATAAAGAAAACTCACCACCATTTGAAATAGAGCACAATGGGAAACCCGAGTATCTAGGTGGGTGACCAGGACTAGTACGCTAGATGACACGACAGGGGTTTGTCCCGGTTTTTCTAGCAGGATTGACGCAACAACACTAACTAAACATATGAACTTTTGAGGGTCGTGGCCTTCTAAGCCACGTTTTCTGAGGGTCGTGGCCTTCTAAGCAATGTTTTCTGAGGGTCGTGGTCTTCTAATCCACGTTTCACTGAGGTACGAGGTCTCTAGGTTCCCACATGCTCTAGATACCTATAGGGATTACCCATAGTGCTCTTTTGTGACATTATGCTTGTGATGTAACTTTCTTTTCAGTTGTTTCATACCTGGTGTCTTGTTTGTAAAAAATCACATTTTATTCCAAACTGGTCTCTGTTCACTTTGAAATGTTAATGCATGCTTGGAACCTATTTTGAAAATGTTTTAAGAGTGAAATGCTTTATTTGAAAATGCAAACTCATTACTTGAATTTGAAAATAAGGGAAAACATTATTTTATTATATCTTATTTTAAAACTGGCATAGTTGGATTTCTTAATAAAGGAGAAGGCATAGGACGTGGTTGTATTTTGGGCTTTCCTACTGAGCATCTCGGTGCTCATGCCTATTTTACTTTTCAGTTTCAGGTTTCAGTCTTGGATCACTTTTGGGAGGGAGTGTGGTTGTCGTACCTTGGTGATCCACAGGGTCACCTGAGGTATGTCATGTTTCTTGGTTTATTCTTTTTTCCGCTGCCACGTTGTTCCGTTTACATTCTTTTATTTATATTCTTGTTCATTTTATGTTTACTTATCTTTGTCATGGGTCAAACCGTTCCCAACTGGTTTTTTTTTGATGCCCGACACTAGTTGCTAGCCCGTGGGGATCGGGAACGCCCTTCGGGCCATGTCGCGGACCGAGTCGGGCGTTGGGTCGGATAACGACCCAGCCTGGTTCGTGACACTAATGACAGGTGGTCACGTGATAAACCCAATGAATTGGGGTTATATGATATACCAAGGACGATTGGTTACATTATAACCTCCAATGCATTGGGTATGCAAGTCGGTTGTATGACTATTCCATTTAGTGATATTTGTGGAAGTCGACAATATGGTTATTCCATATAAATATGTTTATGTCCCAAGTTACCTTTATATGTTATATGTTTCTTTATATGAGATTTATGGTAAAATTTTGTTTACAAAAATGGTAAGTAATGTTCTTATATTCAGTGAAGTTTTTTTAGTACTTCTTAATAGTGAAAAGTATTACATTATGATAATGTTTTTACAGATTACATGTTTTTGAAAGACTAATAATTTTCTTTCATTATTTATCCCTTACTGATTTTTTTTTTATCCCATGTTTTGAAATGTTATTCATAGGAAATAATGAAAAATAGATCCATGGATGGGATCAAGGAAAATTTATGCTTTTAAAACATGAAATGATATCCTGTTTATTTTTTAATGAGTTTTGGTTTTATAAAAATGGATAGTGGGTAAATGTGTATACTTGTAATATTCAAGATGTTATGTATAAGGTTGTTGATGCTCCTTTCGTCACAGAATCTAAAGATTGGAAAAAGGGAAGATCTGAGATTAAAATGGTTCGACCTTTGAAGAAAACATCAAAAATCGACAAAGGAATGAACAAGTAGAAATTTGCCCATATTCCGCGCAAGTTTCCTCATGGTCGCGCAAGTGGAATTGAGCGACACACTTTGGCGTGCAAGTAACTTGCGCGACCTATGTGATAACCACCTGGTAACCGCCCGGGGTCTTCTCCTACCTATAAATAGACCCTGTGGGCCCCCCCACTCGAGAGGAATCTTTTTCCAGAAACTCGGATTGAAGCTCCCGATGCCCAAGTATCTTCTCAAAGCTTCCGGAACACTTCTAAGGTAATTTCTTACCTAGAACGAAAGATCTAAAGAGAGGGAGGAATGCCTAAGTGTTGAAACTCATCAACACTTGCACGCCTGAGTGGCCAGCCCTTAAGGGAAGTGGCCACACTTGCGCGTCGCCTTACTCCTTCGATAGAACTTGCACGTCCCTTTTCTGGAAGAACCTCAAGACGATTCTAAAGGCTTTAATAAAGAGTCGCTCAAGTATTTCAATGCTAGTTGAACATCACGCAAGTACCCACACATGTCGCACAGGTGTACCTACGTGACCAATACTTGCGCGTCCACGCAATACTTGCGCGTCTTCCAAGACTTGCATGCCCCTTCCTTTTTGGGTGCCCATCTTTCCCATTTTACCCATCTTAAGCCATTACTCCTTTCCTATTTAAGATTCAGTCTTCAAGACACTCTTCAAAGCCATTTATGGCATGATTTCTTGATTTTACTTCCTTATCTGAAAGGAATTATGCGGAATATCTCTCAAAACCTAGTGATTTAAATATCTTTATGTCACTAAATATATAGAGTTCATTCATTCAACCTCATACTTTAAGATGAGAGAATCCTTAACCTGGGTCTCCTTTTCAGGAATAATCCATAGTCATAAGTCCTCTAATTTGGGCATCCTTCTTAGGAGTAATCCCCAAACCATAATCATTAACCTAGGCCTCCTTTTCAGGAATAAGTCCTAGTCATAATCCCTTAACCTGAGTCTCCTTTTTAGGAATAAGTCCCTGTTATAATTTTGGGTTTCCATTTCAGGAGTAAACCCCAAGTCCCCTATCCTGGGCCTCCTTTTTAGGAATAAGTCCCAGTCATAAATTTTTGGGCTTCCTTTTCAGGAGTAAGCCCCAAGTCCCTTAATTTCTCTTTAACCAGTCCTAATTCACATTTGATCTGAGATTCCTTCTCAGGAGTAAAACCCAGTTATCAATCCTCTCCTAATTTGGGTTTCCTTTTCAGGAATAAGTCCCAAGTTAGAGTATTCAAATCTCCATGAAGCACATATACCTTTATGAACCCTGTTCCTTGATTTTCTCCCTAAAGTAAATCCTAAACTTTGTTTATCTAGGAAGTCATACATACATAAGCCCCAAAACATTTCTTATGATTACATCTTTCATGGCCCAATTGTCTATTTTATTACCAATACCTCTTGTTTCTTACATCGAGCATGACTCACATGAGCTTAGAGAGTAAAAGTAATTATGACATCCTGCTTTGAGCCATCAATCATAAACATTATACTCCCTTATTTGAACTTCGTGGGTTTTGATTACTTTTCCAAAACAAAGGATACGTAGGTGGCCCATCTACGAGTTTGATCCCAACTCTGAAATAATTCCTGTCCTTCTGAATGACAATAAACTTCAAGTGCCCCACTGAGTGGCTTTAAAAACAGCCTGGTCATCATAATGACCAAGATACTTTTATACAAATGTTTTGAAGGATACCATTGACCAAGAATCTCTAAATAGATATAGATGATTATCTATTGATGAATAACCTCAAATAAATATAAAAGATTCTCTAAATTTCTTACATGTTTAATAATTGATTTTCAAAACTGAAGGAAATATCATTTTATACTTGGTAATGTAATAAGGATTCACGAACATAACATAAATCTATAAAGAGAGTCCAAGAATAGACAATAAATCCCCTCAAAAAGGTGTGATGAGTCTGACCTCCCATCCTCTTGACCAATGAAAATTCCTAAGCCTCATCAGTTCACAAGCTAATGAGCGCCTACCTTTCGAAAGTAGGTCCAAATGGATGTGGAATCATTGGATGTTTCCGGTTCTACGAACAAACCCATTAGAAATCAATCGGAGCGTTTGAAACTCCCATCTAGGAGGTCATCCTTGAATTCTGGGGGAAATAAAAAATGGGGAACCCGACATGAATCCTTAACCAAGTTAAAATGATATTTTACCTATTTGTTAAGACCCTATTTAAAACTCAATAAGAGGGATAACAAAAACAATCATTGACATGTGTGCTCATCCAAAGGATGAATTAGCTGAATTTATCTTGATTACGTCTGTTATATCAAACAAGAACTCTTTCCCAAGATCTTCTATATTTCCGTAATGGCTGCTCTCAAAATCAAAACTGTGAATACTGCTGCTGCAAATACCACTGCCGCTATTCCTACTGGATCGTCATCCGTTCTGAGGATGACATCACCTACTCAGCGTCTTCAACGCTGGGTATCAAATGCGCTGGTTAAGGAGTACCGTCAACACGGTACCATCCAAACTCCGGAGGCTGCCCGACAGGCCCTCCAAATGAACAACTCACATAGGTCGTCCGGACAACGACGGCCAGTAATCAAGAGGCAGGCGGTGCTGACTACCATCTCCAACCGTTTCGGGTCGTTATCCCCAGAATGCAATTTCCATTCGCTCCCTTACTATAAGGAAGTGAATGAGCAGGTCCCTCATGGCCTTAATTCAAAATGACAGGAGTCCTTCCCGAGGGCTCCCATCAACAATTGCCGCCAGACTCAAGCGGCAGTGCGCCCTCAACATGATGAGTGTACCGACTCCAGGCATTCAGCTCAGGTTCCTCGAACCCGAGCAGGCAAGACGAACCGCCAGAGATGGAATCCGGTTAACAATGGGAAGGTTTTCATCCCTGACATCTCCGGAGAAGTCCACCAACCTAACTTGGTGGCGAAAAACGAGCAGGCACACACACCTGTCCATTTTAATTCCACTATCCAGCAGACTCGTTTGGCAGCATCACGCCAATCCCGCCAGGCAATTCCAGCGGAGTACTATAGGCAGTAACATACATCTGCTTATACATCATCAGTTAGTTAGCAGGCTCACCTGACTACATATGATGGATCTCATCAACCGCATTTGGCGAAGTGTAATCAGCAGAAACATACACCTGCTAGTACTAATCAAGCCTACCAACAGTCTCGCTTGGTAGAGCACGAAGAAGTCAGTCGGAAATCTCCGAAGACAAACATGAGGCAGACTCAAATCTCTTCCTCCACACTTGAGTACTGTCAGGATTCACTGACAGGAAAAGGAGGACATGAGTAGGCACATACACCTACTCCAAGATCAGAATGGACGTATATCCCCGTTCCGGCAGCTGAAGTCACCAAACATATTTTGTCAATGGTGAAAGAGCAGAAGAAAATTCCTGCTCATATTCGGGATGCTTGCCAGGATATCATAACAGCTTCAGCATCATCTTAGGGAAAGACACCTAAATCTATCCCTAGAAGTGTAGTGACACATCAACGATTCACTCCAGAAAAGACACACACATCTATTCCAGTCCAAGAGGGTTATGGGGCATACTCCCCCATATCATACGGACAACCAAGTCAGGAACATACACCGGATTTGAGTGAAGATCGTCAGCCTAACCTGACCATCTTTCCTGATCAGGCACATACACCTTCTTAGAGCAACCACTTTAGTCAACAAGTGGTTTCCAAAGCGAGTAAGAAGGCATATAAGAAAAAGATCTTCCCAGCACAGTCAGAAGATCAAAGGCCAATCCGTAATAAGGCCTTGCTCGATGCTGGAGTTTTTGAAGCCCTCATACATTTATCTGTTGGAATTCAAGATTCTACTCCCTCAGTTCCCAATAACGGGAACATTAATTATGAAGGTCTTCAACAGACACTTCCTCATGAAGGCTTGCTTCGTGAAAATTCAGTCAATCTTGAAGTTTCGTCTTCAGATGAGAGCCACAGGAACCCTCTCTGTGGTCAGAAGACTAAGGAGCAAGAGATCTCATCTTTTTCTATAACCCATTATGGTGGTCCTCCCCATGATGATGAATTTCGCTGCGAAATTCCTCTCCGCAGTAGTGAGTCACATTGCTTGGAAAATACTCCAGTGGACAATGTAGTGTCGAGAAAGCCCTCTTATCTTGAGGCACTAGCAAATGCGAAACTAGTCATGTCTGATGCTTTATCACTAGCAAGTGAAATACTTTCTCAATTAGAAGATAGCCCAGGGTGTAGGTCATTCTACGAACCAACCCTAAGTCATGCATCTTCTAATTTGATCAATGATCTCTCTACCAATCTTGTTGAATCCGATGAAGCAACAAGGAAACACCAACTCTGGTCAAAACAGGTAGAAGAATATTCATTTAATGATAAAGAGGAAATGCTGAACATGAGAAAAAAATTGGCGAAATGTGAGGTACCAGTCAGGTTTTGGCCTTTGGCTGACTCCCAGTATGACATTCCAAATATGTTGACGGATGATGGAATCCATGATATTCATCTCAACATACGGAAAAATCTTTGTCAATTGAAGAAGAAGGTATTATCTTATGATGAATATGAAAATCATCTTAAGATAATAGAAGGGCTACAATGTCAGATTGATTTGGCATCTCTATCAGTCTCTGGGTATCTGAAGGCTGAAAAGCAACAGATAACCCTTCAACGTTCATGCCTTAGCGCACTAAGAAAATTGCGTCAGTTAATTGCCAATGCTCCATCTGGTGTTCATATCAGAGGATGGGGTGTTCACGGAGCACTACATTTCACAGTGCTTTCTAGTCAGCAAAGCCCGCCTAAAATGGTCTCATGCAATGTTATTTCCCATGGCTGGCCACAGTCAATGGGATTTGTTTGTAATCAAATGCTTGCTCAAGAACAGGCTTCAACTAGTTCCTCTCAAAATCAAGCATATAGAGAACAAGTTTTTGAATTGCTCCTACATCAAGCAGGAGAGAATATTTCACAAGCCTCTAGTATAGAGCAAACACATCATCAAATGACAGAAGTTTCGGAAATCATCCAACGGTATGTTGAACCAGGTGATAAAAGTGGATACAGGTTAATGCATCCAGCTAATTTCCGAACTAAGATTCTCAAGATCAAGAGATCTTTTAAGAAGGTCTCAGACATAGCATGTCAAGAGCCACCCCAGCTTGTCAGACTGGGGACTTCTTTAACCCAACCCTCAGATTCAACAAATGGGATTCGAGGAGTTGAGCGGAAACAGCAGGAACATCCCCAATTCACAAGACTGGGGACTCTTTCAAATCATCAATCTCCTCCTCAGAGAATGTCGGTCTTTTCTCGATTGGGGAAGAAGACCCAAGAGGAACGAAGAGCAAAATTATTAGGAGATTCCCTCCAAGTTATATCTCATCAAGAAGTTCCTAAAGGATTAAATCAACAAAAGTCAATGTCTCATCAAAGACATGAAAGAAGACAATATCACAGAAATGTTGATAGAAGGGATGTGATGCATTATGCATCAATCAATGTCATCAATTCCGTTGTTGCTAATCCCCCATGAGAGACTCACTCAGGGGACTCAGATGAAGAGCGTCCTGCTCAAGAAAATGTACACACCGATACAAATGAAGAAGGTGTGCGTACACGAAGTAAAAGGATTACTCAAAACCTAGGTAATCTACTTCCTTTTCTCCAAAAAGTATCCAAAAAAGGGAGGGGAAAGAATCAGGTTACATATCCTTCCTCTGGAGAAGGTCAATTTCTCTCATTAGAGCAAAGGATTGCACAACAGGAGGAAGAACTGTAAGAATTAAGAAGGTTGAATGCAGAACTACTTCAGAGTAGTCTTCTTCTTAAGAATGATGAAGTCTGAGAGCCGAAGGAATTTGTTGCAGCTAATGATATGGATCAGGAATATCCTCGTTTATTAGTACACCCTCAAAGGTATAATCCTATGGGTCAAACGCAACAACGGTTGGCAGTGCTACCATCAGTTGCAGCACCAATCACCACATCTGTCCAAGCTCCATTCATTGCACCTACCCAAGACCAAATTCAACCTACTATTTCTCAAAAGTTAATAAATACTATTGAGTCATTAACAGCTCGGTTAGAAACTATGGAAGGGAAACAAGCGCAAGTTCAACTAGAAAAGAAAGTTTATCTTGAATGAGTAGATTCAATTTCTCCTCCATGCAGTTTTGGAAACCCTATTTTCCCTACTTTCAATGGATCAGGCGACCCTGAACAACATTTGACACATTACGTGTCTTGTTGTGATCCTATGATGGGAACCCCAGAGCAGCAAGAAGTAGTAAAACTCATATGCTTCATGTGAAACTTATAAGGACCAGCTTTTGTCTGGTATACAAGCTTTCAATCCCGGTCAATTATCAGATGGGAGGATCTTCGCCAAAAATTCCTTCTTCAGTTTAGCTCAACTTTGCAAAAAATGACAGTTCTCGATCTTACAAACTGCAAGCAAAGGGAGAATGAAAGAGTCTCTGATTTCATTGCTCTCTGGAAGGGATTAACATATTCCCTGAGTTTAGCACTCCCTCAGGAAGAGCTATTGCCAATCTATGTGGCAAATTTGCATGATGAATTACGCACGCCATTGATCCGTGTGAAATACACAGGAGGGTTTCGAGACCTTACTTCAATTGCTCAGCAGATTGAAGAGTCCCTTATACAGGCTAAGACTAAGTCTCGTGTAATTCCATTAGCTCCAGGAAGGGGAATGGGTAAAGCGGAAACTACTACAGTTATGCTTAAACAAGCGCCTTCACCTATTTCTACTTCAAAACCTTTATCTTCTAAAAGGGCTCCGCCTCCTGAACGCCAACAACAAAGGTCGTTTCGTCCAATTAATCAAAGAGATCAACGATGAAAACAATTTGAGGATTTGAAGAGTAAAACATACTCTTTCCAAAATGAGCAAGTTCCTGGTTACTTCATTTCAGCTCTGGAAAATAATTTGGTTCAATTACCAGTGCCCAAGAGGCCAAATAATGAAGGATATGAAGACTGTCCCAATTATTGTCCCTTTTATCAAATGTTGGGGCATCCCATCCAAGAGTGTTTTGTCTTCAAAGACCTCCTGCAAAAGATGGTCGACTTGGGACAAGTCAAGTTGAAAGGTTCATCGACTCAAGTAGCATGTGTTACTGCTATAGTTCCAGAGGAGGAAGGTGAATGGCAAGAAGTCAAAAGCAGAAATGTGCAGAAGTATGATGATTGGATGGTCAAAAAGACAATCAATCGGACTCATGCCATTTTGCAAACACAATTAAAGAAACCAATTGTTTCTTCTGCCATGAATATTGCTGTAAAACCCTCTTTATCAGAGGGAAAGTCCTCAAAGAAACGGTTTGATTCAAAGAAGGAAAAAGAATCAGAAGAAGATGAGTATGTGTCAAAGCCTAAATTATCTTTGACTCTGGAAAACTCTATGCCATCTACTTCAAAGCCACGGGCACCGCCCCATCAAATGGCACAGCCTAAACATGCTAGTCAGGCAGAGTCTTTATTAGACGAAGAGTTAATCTTCGGTTCTGTTAATATGATTCAATTAACAGATCTGTATTCCAGTCATAATTTCAATTTTTATGAGCCTGAATTCCCTGTATCAAATAAGGGAATCCAAGGAAGTTCTAGAGGTTCAGGTTATAGGGGAAGACGTGGATCTCTCCGAAGCCACTACTCCAATTCTACCCCTACTAACACTATGTATGCAGCAGAAACTCGTGGTAGAGCCCTTCAGCGAGCTCAAAAAGAACAAGCATGTTCTTCTGCCAATAGTCAACTCAGTCTTGGCACAGTTATTTCGGAAGACCGATTGAAGATTCCATCTTCTTTATCTCAGCAAGTAAATGGATCTAATCGGTCTAATCTTCCAAAACCAAGGATGTTGCCAACTTCTATCCCAATACAAGATGCATCAGCTTCCAAAGTATTTGCTTCCAAGGTACCTGCTAAATTGCATATTCCTGTTGGGAAACGTAGACCTCTTGATCAAAAGTATGATATATTGAAACACTTGGCCCAAGTACCAGCCAAGTTATAAATTTTGGATGCTTTTAATCTGTCAAAAGATCTTCGGGAAGCACTCATCGAAGCTTTGTCAAGTCCTCAGGAATTTGAAGCTGAAATAGCTGCAGCTGAAGTGTATCACATAGAGAATAATCCTGCAGAATGCCACGCAGTGATATCTTTTACTAATAAAGATGAAGATGATGTTGTGCATGGGCACATAAAACCTCTATAATTATCTGGAAAAGTTAATGGGGTAGATATCCGAAGATTTTTCATTGACAATGGTTCAGGAGTCAACCTCATGCTCATTCATTCACTTCGTCGATTGGGCCTCACGGAATCTGATTTATCTCCTTCTACCATGATGTTACAAGGATATGATAAAAATGAACAAGAACCACTGGGCGAAGTTACACTCAGAACTCAGTTTGGAGATCTTGTATCCAATTCGGATTTTATGATTGTTGATCAAGACTCAGCTTTCAACGTCTTTCTTGGAAGACCCTGGCTACATCAGCATGCGGCTATCCCTTCATGATATCATCAATGTCTCAAATACTATTTCAATGGTCAAGTTGGAACATTGTATGGTGATAAGGCCCCGTTCAAGACATGTGAGTCTCAATACATTGAGGCATAATTTTATCACATGAAGGGAAGAGAGAAATCTACAATAAAAGAAATTACCAAAGTTAATGCTCCATATGGATTGGAGAAGATTCCAATAAATACATTTACACATGTGAGTACAGATTATGTGTTACCTATCAGTCAAATTGACAAAATAGGCCCAAATCAAAATACTCTTATGGAAAGATCCATAATGTCAATTACGACAATTGAGCCAGACAACATGGGAGAAATTGGTAAACTACCAAACAGTGATGAAAACACAAGTAGTGACATTTTCATTTCATCTGCTGAAATCCAATAGGTATATACTTCTCCAATCAGGCAAGAAGAAGTTATAGCAACATCGGAGGTGAATAATGATGTCAATTCTCATTCCATCATCTCCTCTTTATTTCCCAAAGAAGGCCCTTTATCATCAATAGGATCAGAAATGAAATCTTCTTCTTTAAAATGTGCAAATTTTGACATCTCTTCTGATCATGAAAATTTAGTTTTGTTATCTAATATGCAAGTAGAAATGGAAGAAATAGCACATGATGAAGAGGAAGAGGAAGATCTTAGAGATGCTCCTCCAGCATTTGAAGAGGGTATCTCTACCACTGTGGATGAACTCAGAGAAATAAATTTGGGTACAGAAAAAGATCCACGCCCCACTTTAATTAGTGCGGACATGACCCTTGAAGAGCAAGAGATGTATAATTCTTTTCTAAAGAAAAATAAAGATATTTTTTCTTTGAACTATATGAAAATTCCTGGGCTTGATCCTGATGTTGCTACTCATCATTTGGGTTTACCAAATGAACATCGCGGATTTAAGCAAGCCGCGAGAAGAACACACCCAACATATGCTTCCAAAATTGAAGCAGAAGTGGATAAGCTGATCAAATCTAACTTCATCAGAGAAGTTCAGTATCCCAAGTGGTTGGATAATATTGTCCCTGTAAAGAATAAGAACAGATAAATTATGGTTTGCATCGATTTCAGAGATCTTAATCGGTATTGCCCTAAAGATGATTTCCCAGTTCCGATTACATAACTCTTAATTGATGCGACGGCTGGCTATGAAGTAATTTCCTTCATGGATGGATATTCCGGATATAATCAGATCTGAATGGGCCCAGAAGATGAGGAATCTACAGCTTTCAGAGCCCCTCAAGGTGTGTTTTGTTACCGGGTGATGCCCTTTGGTTTAAAGAATGAAGGTGCAACATATCAACACACCATGCATCATATATTCAAACCTTTCATAGGGAAGTTTGTTGAATGCTATTTAGACGATTTGGTGGTTAAATCAAAACAACGTTCTAATCACTTGGCTGATTTGGAAGTCATATTCCACAATCTTTGACAACATAATTTGAAGATGAACCCCTTAAAATGTTCTTTTGGGGTAACCTCAGGAAAATTCCTCGGCTTTGTTGTACGCCATCATGGTATTAAAGTCGATCCTGATAAGACCAAGTCAATCCTTGGTATGTCACCTCCTCGGAATTTGAAAGAATTAAGAGGACTTCAAGGAAACTTAGCCTATATTCGGCATTTCATCGCCAATTTGGCAGGCAAAAGTTTACCCTTTACCAAATTATTGAAAAAAGGAGTCACTTACCAGTGGACTGAAGAATGTCAAGAAGCGTTTGATGTTCTCAAGAAATACCTCTTGAGTCCACCAGTACTCATGCCACCTGTTGAATGAATACCACTTATCCTCTATGTGACAGCTCTAGAGCGATCATTGGGTGCCTTTCTTGCTCAAAAGAATGATGCTGGGAATGAAAATAGCCTCTACTATCTCAATAGAACTATGCTTGAAGCAGAAACCCGGTACTCAAGTATTGAGAAGTGCTGCCTGGCATTAATCTTTGCAGTTCAAAAATTGAGACACTACCTGCAACATCACGAGGTCCAATTGGTATCTCGCAATAATCCACTCAAATTCATCCTTAGTCGTCAAATTCTTACAGGACGTCTAGCAAGGTGGGCAGTTATTTTGCAGCAGTTCGACATTCAGTATGTATCTCAAAAGGCAATAAAGGGCCAAGCTCTGGTTGATTTCCTGGTTGAACATCCTTCAGTGGAAGACACATCTTCAGATATTGAACTCCCTGATGAGGATTTTTTCTCTATTCAAGAGAGTCCTCAAACATGAGAAATGTATTTTGATGGTGCTTCTAGAAGTCCAATAGGGAAGAAAATGGAAAATTCTAAATTCAACAAAGTTGGTTTAGGAATTGTACTTATTTCTCTAGATAAGGCATTGTTACCTTATTCCTTTTTATTGTGGGAAGGTGGTACCAATAATGAAGGAGAATACCAAGCTCTTATCACAGGCTTGGAGTTAGCGCTTCAAGCACAAGTGAATCACTTAAAGGAGAAAGGTGATTCAGACCTGGTAAACAAACAAGTCAATGGGGATTATGCCATCAGAAAAGAAGAATTAATCCCTTTGTATGATTATGTCAGAGAGTTAATGGAGGAATTCCCTTCAAAACCGACATTTTCTTATGTCTAAAGATCACAAAATGCTCAAGCTGAAGCGCTGGCTAATATAGGCACAACTCTAGAAGATCCAAATCGGGACAAGACAACCATCAGTATTGCCCACCGTCGTGCAATTTCACCTTATGTTCAAGCCAGAATAGAAGAAATTAATGAAATTAGTCCCATTCCTGAACCGTATGGTCATACTACAGAATGGATGTCACCTATCAGGGAATACCTTCAAAATAGAACACTTCCACCTGATAGAGCTGAGAAAGAACAAATCCGGCGACGTGTGGTCCATTTTACTCTTTATGATAGCCCAAACCACCTAGAGAAAATTCTCTACAAATGTGGTTTTTATGGAGTTCTCTTCCGATGCATTGATGGTGAAGAGACAATGGCTGTAATGAAAGAAGTGCATGCAAGAGTTTGTGGTGACCACCAGTTTAGACATAGATTGTCTGATCAAATTCGAAGGCTTGGATACTTTTGGCCTTCAATGATACAATATTGTGTTAATTTCACAAAGAAGTGTCATTCATGTCAAGTACATGCAAACTTCATTCATCAACCTCCAGAGTTGCTTCATACAGCTAAATACTCGTGGCCATTTGCCACATGGGGAATAGATGTGGTGGGACCTTACCCTTCAGCTACGACCAAGCAGTTTAAGTATATTCTTACTGCTACTGATTTATTTTCAAAATGGGCAGAGGTAGTACCTCTCAAAGAAGTCAGTTCTAAATGAATTGTTAGCTTCATCAAGTCTAACATCATTACTAGATTTGTCCTCCCTCATACCATATTGACGGACAACGACACCAACTTCTGTTCTTCTGAGGTGAAGAAATTGTATCAAGAATACAACATTAAATCCAACCATTCATCTCGGTATCATGCGGTAGCCAATGGCCAAATAGAAGCCTTTAACAAGACTCTTTCAAATATATTGCAAAAGATAGTGGATAAAGATAAGAGGTCATTGACTGATAAACTCTTTCATGCTTTATGGGCTTATAGGACTACCACCCGCAATGCAACACGGTCAACTCCATATTCGTTGGTATATGGAACAGAAGTAGTCTTGCCAATTGAAGTTCAATTGCCCTCACTCATAGTAGCCATTTGTGATCAGTTATCTACAGATGAGCAATCTCAAAATCGATTGAATGAATTGGAATGTTTAGATGAGAAAATATTGTGCACTTTGCACCACTTGGAAATCTATCAGAATTGAATAGCATGAGATTTTAACAAAAAAGTTCGTCTTCGTTCATTCATTCAGGGAGAATTGGTATTAGTTCTCAGAACTCCAATGATACCTGGAAAGAAACCTCCCATGCTTGAGCAAAAATGGGAAGGACCTTATTCAATACATAGTGTCTACTCCAATGGAGCTTATTCATTAATCTCGATGGATGGAGAACTCATTACTACTCCAACTAATGCCAGATTTTTGAAGAAATATTTTGTATGAACTACAAAATATTCGAGATGTCCCTGCAACATAACACTAAACTGTGCAGCACCATTTTGTCCTTGATATATGATGTTAAACTATATAGCAATGGTCCAGTATGACCTTAAACTCATCCTTGGTCCAATATGACCTTAAACTATTCACAAGTTGTCCCTGCAACATGACACTAAACTGTGCAGCACCATTTCATCCTTTCTATATGACGTTAAACTATACAGAAATGGTCCAGTATGACCTTAAACTCATCCTTGGTCCAATATGACCTTAAACTATTCACAAGTTGTCCCTGCAACATGAAACTAAACTGTGCAGCACCAGTTCGTCCTTGCTATATGATGTTAAACTATACAGCAATGGTCTAGTATGACCTTAAACTCCTCCCTGGTCCATGAATATGACCCTAAACTATTTACAAGTCCCTTACGTCCAGAAAGACGTTAAACTGTGATGTCCTAACTACATGACGCTAAACTGTATAAAAGTCCCTTTCATCCTACATGACACTAAACTGTAATGTCCCCGCAACATGACACTAAACTGTGCAGCACCGGTTCTTCCTTTCTCTATGACGTTAAACTATACAGCAATGGTCCAATATGACCTTAAACTCATCCTTGGTCCAATATGACCATAAACTATTCACAAGTTGTCCCTGCAACATGACACTAAACTATGCAGCACCGGTTCGTCCTTGCTATATGACGTTAAACTATACAGCAATGGTCCAGTATGACCTTAAACTCCTCCCTGGTCCATGAATATGACCCTAAACTATTTGCAAGTCCCTTACGTCCAGCAAGACGTTACACTATGACATCCTAACTACATGACGCTAAACTGTATAAAAGTCCCTTTCGTCCTACATGACGCTAAACTGTAATGTCCCCGCAACATGACACTAAACCGTGCAGCACCGATTCGTCCTTGCTATATGACGTTTAACTATACAACAATGGTCTAGTATGACCTTAAACTCCTCGTTGGTCCAGTATGACCTTAAACTATTCACTAAAATTTCCCCGCAACATGACACTAAACTGTAAAACACCGGTTCGTCCATGCTATACGACGTTAAATTATACAGCAATGGTCTAGTATGACCTTAAACATCAACTTCGTCCCACACGACGTTAAACTGTGAAAATGTTCCCTAAAAAGTCTTGTATGACTTTAAACTACACCATGGTCCTGTATGACATTAAACTACACCATCCATGGTCCATGCATATGACCCTAAACTATTTGAAAGTCCCTTACGTTCGGAAAGATGTTAAACTACATAATCATCAAAGGTCCTGTAAGACCTTAAACTGTACTTATGTCCAGCATGACATTAAACTACCCCATCCACAGTCCATATATATGACCTTAAACTATTCGCCCTTTTGTCCAACATGACACTAAACTGTAGAAAAAATCCCCAACGCGTCCAACATTACGTAAATGGTTTGTTATTTTGTCCTTACTGCATGACATTAAACTGCGCAGTCCCCCTTTTTGTCCAACATGACGTTAAACTGTATTGTCCCCATCGTCCTAACTACATGACGCTAAACTGTACAGAAATTTTGTGATATGTCCTACATGACATTAAACTGTACTTTGTCCCTGCTACATGACACTAAACTGTGCAACACCAATAGTCCTAACTGCAAGACTTTAAACTGCATATTCCCTTCATATTGTCCCTGCTACATGACATTAAACTATGCATCGTTAAGGTTGTTGCTACCTCTTGTTTCTCACAACGAGTATGACTCACGTGAGCTTAGAGAAAACCTCAACCATAACACTCTCTTTGGGCCGCTAACTATGTGTAAGTCCCAACAACATTTTTTAGGTCATTGTCCCCAAGAACAACTTGATCATTAAATCATTCTTTAATTGAACTACACAGACATTGATCCTTGCCTTCCAGGCTGGGTATGTAGGCAACCTCCCAAGGTTCAAGCCCAAAACCAATCTCTTCACATCGGTTCACCGCCATCTCATATGATGTTGATTCGTGAAACCGCCCCTAGAATCAATATATTTACATTAGTTCACATCCGTCCATGTTATACGACGTTAAACTATATAACACTTTTGTCTGGTACGACAATAAACTACAATACTCTTTGATTTCCTCATTTGAGAGGGAACCATTATTTACATTGATTTTTCAATCATGTTTCATTTCAATAGAATACGTGCATACATGGTAATGCCTAAACTTTTTATCTCGGGTTAAACCATAATTTCACTAAAGTCCCCTTTCACCCTTTACATGTATGAACCAAATTTGTACAAAGGGTAGTTCTAGAACTACGTAGGCTTGATTCCCATCCTTATGGGATACGTAGGAACGTTCGAGTATCCCTCGAATCCAGCCCCAAGTCTTTTGGGCCTAACCCCAAATATCACTTTCAGTCCCTTGGTTGAAAAGTCCTCATGAAAACACACACTGTGTATTCATTATTATGGTCCGAACTCTATGACTCTAAACTAAGATCTCTCATACTTTCGTCCTGCACGACGTTAAACTGCATTTCAAGAACTACGTATGGATTGATTCTCATTTTTATGAGATACGTAGTGAAGTCCAAAATTTCAATTCGGGACCCAACCACAACATGATTATGGTTATCATTGACCTATGTATCTCTATATATATTGGACAATACCCATCTTTATGTGTTATAATCCTAACCTTAAATATTTTCAGATCTTTATAACCCTTTTCATGACTTTTTGTCACAAAAATGTCAAACTTCTGAGAATTCTTTTGCCTGACTATGCAGTACGTGCCCATAGCTGGCCTTGCATAAATAGTCCACATAACAGACTTGTTAGCCAAAAGATACTATTTTATTTAACTATGTAGCCAATTCCCTTAGGTGGCCCTGCATAATTCAACCCCCTAACGGGTTTGTTAAATGATGGTAACTTCATTCTTGGGAAGAATGCCTCTTTTGTCCCTATTTGTTTTAAACGACATTATGTAGGGATCCATAAAAAAATAGCCATACTTAACATATTTGTCCCAAATCCTTTTTCATGATCTGAAAGTATTCAAGTCTATGGTTTATTCTTCTTCCCTACATTTGGGTCAGACCATCGTAAGAGTGATATTCATCCAGTTCTTTGATAATCTTGTCTGGAAATATCTTCTCCATATTCAAGTACCTCTTTCCATACAGCAAACTCTATACTTTAGAAAATTTGAATCTCCATAAACATTCACTGGCTTTTAGCACTAGGAAAGTAAATTTCTGAGAATTCTTTTTGCCTGACTATGCAGCACGTGCCCATAAGAGGCCTTACATAAATAGTCTACATAACAGACTTGTTATCCAAAAGATACTATTTTATTTAACTATGCAGCCAATGCCCTTAGGTGTCCCTACATAATTCAACCCCCTAACGGGTTTGTTAAATAATGGTAACTTAATTCTTGGAAACTACTTCTTCTAATTCCTTTTAGCTCTTTTTCATATAATTCCTAAGATTCAAATATTCTTAAGTTATAGCTTACATATTTTCCTTCATACGTGACTATGGTAGTATGTTTTCAGATGAATTTTCAAGGAATTGTGTCAATTATAATCCATTTCAGTCAAAGCTATTTCGACCATAAATATTAGCCCCATTATGTCCAGCATGCATGACTGTAAACTGCCCACAAAAGACAAAGGGGTTCTGAATAAATGTCAAGTTCCAGCTCACTAAACATACATTTTGTATGATTTAGGTAATATTGAGAAATTAAAAGGGTTTGATGTTTTAAGGGTTATTTACAATAATCCTAGTAAAAATCAAACTATGCTTACTAGGCCCATTGTCTTAGGTAAAATCTAAAGCATATCACAAAAGAGGATGCAGGTACAAATAAGTGAAGGTGAAAGTGTTTTTCATTGATGCACAAGAGTTAGAAGGACATCCATAGGCTGGAGTCTCTTCTCTTTTTCAAGAATTACAAAAGGCTTTCAATATAACTCTTCATTTGATTTACGGTACCCCGAGCTTCATCAGCAACCACCTGGAGTTCATTCATTCAACTGGATACAATAAGAGATGATGTGATACCAGCTCTTCTTAGAACAATTGAAAAAGAATGTTCTTGAGTGCGGTTTGAGAAAATTTTCTGCTGATCAAATAGTGAATCTGTTTCTGTTCAAGAGACTTGGAAGATGGATACATGGATTTGAGAATGGAGCATTGGAAGTAAAGATCCATTTGGAGAGAGTACTCTTTTCAGATATTGCTCTAATTCCATGTTTGTCTTCTCTCCACCAACTGACAGCGGAAAACATTTTAGCCCATGGGTTTTCCATTTTCATATCTGCAAGGAAATGGCATGGAAGGAGAACTTGAAAGTTCACACCATTGTTGTTGCTCTTAATGCACAACATAACCAAAATAGTGGAGTAGCAGTGTAGCTGCATTTCAAGTGTATAGTTCTTTGCATTTGGAACATTGACTCCTTGTAGATGACCATGACCAGACACAGGCAAATAGATGCTCTGTGGAAAATTAGGATGATATTTCTTCAAGTACTTAGCCAAATCTGGGAGAGTGCTGTCATAGATATCGTAGTAATCATGGCCAATAATGTTCATCATGTCATCAATACACTTGCTAGTCAGTTCATCAGCCATTCCAATTCCCTTGGGAATCACTGAATCTGCACAAAAGATGAATAAACTAACTCATAAATGGGTTTATATTTTCATAAAATTTGTGAAGAAATTTAAAAAAATGGATAAGGAATTAAGACGCGCAAGTATAAAAATTGGCATGTAAGTGTTCGTGTGTCGCGCTAGTGTTTGACGCGCAAGTATAAACTGCACAAATCCAGATTCCTTGACAGCAGAACGCCATCAAGGAAATATTGGTAAAAAAAGTGACTTGCGTGGCGAAGATGACCTGCGCGGCGAGTGCTCGAGAGGTTTGAAGTCCGGAAATCCAGATGCTTTGTACGGAGGTGAGGCCATGTATTTATAGTCCAGGAAGCCTATCTGCGCGCCGTACCCAGTGCGCTTAAGGCCTACATGACTTGCACTTGTGCACCACCCTTTACGCATTGGAACACTTGCGCGCCATTATTTGTTTGGATATATTCGATTTCCTCAGAGTCAAATCCTGATTTTCTCTCCGGATCCAACTCTGAGGGGGGACCTTTGTTGACACTCCTTTCATCACAGAATCTAAAGATTCGAAAAGGGGAAGATCTGAGATTAAAATGGTTCGACCTTTGAAGAAAAAATTAAAAATCGACAAAGGAATGAATAAGTAGAAATTTTCCCATATTCCGCGCAAGTTTCCTTATGGTCGTGCAAGTGGACTTGCGTGACACACTGTGGCGCGCAAGTAACTTGAACGACCTAAGTGATAACCGCCCGGTAACCGCCTGAGGTCTTCTCCTGCCTATAAATAGACCCTGTGGGCCCCCCACTCTAGAGGAATCTTTTTCCAGAAACTCGGATTGAATCTCCTGACGCCCAAGTCTCTTCTCAAAGCTTCCGGAACACTTATAAGGTAATTTCTTACCTAGAACGGAAGATCTAAAGATAGGGAGGAAGGCCTAAGTGTTGAAACTCATCAACACCTGCGCGCCTGAGTGGCCAGCCCTTAAGGAAAGTGGCCACACTTGTGCGCCGCCTTACTCCTTCGATAGAACTTGCGCGTCCCTTTTCTGGAAGAACCTCAAGAGGGTTCTAAAGGCTTTAATAAAGAGTCACTCAAGTATTTCAATGCTGGTTGAACATTGCGCAAGCACCCACACATGTCGCGTAGGTGTACCTGCACGACCAATACTTGCACGCCCACGCAATACTTGCGCGTCTTCCAAGACTTGTGCGCCCCTTCCATTTTGGGTGCCCATCTTGCCCATTTTACCCCTCTTAAGGCATTACTCCTTTCCTATTTAAGATTCAGTCTTCAAGACCGTATTCAAAGCCATTTATGGCTTGATTTCTTGATTTGACTTCCTTATCTGAAAGGAATTCTGTGGAATATCTCTCAAAACCTAGTGATTTAAATATCTTTATGTCACTAAATATGGAGAGTTCATTCATTCAACCTCATCCTTTATGATGAGAGAATCCGTAACCTGGGTCTCCTTTTTAGGAATAATCCCCATTCATAAGTCCTCTAATTTGGGCATCCTTCTTAGGAGTAATCCCCAAACCTTAATCCTTAACCTGGGCCTCCTTTTCAGGAATAAGTCCTAGTCATAATCCCTTAACCTGGGTCTCCTTTTCAAGAATAAGTCCCAGTTAAAATTTTGGGATTCCTTTCCAGGAGTAAACCCCAAGTCCCCTAACCTGGGCCTCCTTTTTAGGAATAAGTTCCAGTCATAAATTTTTGGGCTTCCTTTTCAGGAGTAATCCCCAAGTCCCTTAATTTCTCTTTAATCGGTCCTAATTTACGTTTGATCTGGGATTCCTTCTCAGGAGTAAAACCCAGTTATAAATCCTCTCCTAATTTGGGTTTCCTTTTCTGGAATAAGTCCCAAGTTAGAGTATTCAAATCTCCATGAAGCACATATACCTTTATGGACCCTGTTCCTGGATTTTCTCCCTAAAGTAAATCCTAACCTTCGTTTATCTGGGCAGTCATACATACATAAGCCCCAAACCATTTCTTATGATTACATCTTTCATGGCCTAATTGTCTATTTTATTACCAATACCTCTTGTTTCTCACACCGAGCATGACTCACATGAGCTTAGAGAGTAAAATTAATTATGACATCCTGATTTGAGCCATCAATCATAAACATCATACTCCCTTATTCGAACTACGTGGGTTCTGATTCCTTTTCCAAAACAAAGGATACGTAGGTAGCCCATCTACGGGTTCGATCCCAACTCTGAAGTAATTCATGTCCTTCTGAATGACAATAAACTTCAAGTGCCCCACTGAGTGGCTTTAAAACTAGCCTGGTCATCATAATGACCAAGAGACTTTTATACAAATGTTTTGAAGGATACCATTGACCAAGAATCTATAAATAGATATAGATGATTCTCTATTGATGAAGAACCTCAAATACATATAAAAGATTCTCTAAATTTCTTACATGTTTAATCATTGATTGTCAAAACTGAAGGAAAGATCATTTTATACTTTGTAATGTAATAAGGATTCACGAACATAACTTAAATCTATAAAGAGTGACCTGGAATAGACAATAATTCCCCTAAAAAAGGTGTGATGAGTCCGACCTCCCATCCTCTCGACCAATGCAAATTCTTAAGCCTCATCAGTTCACAAGCTAATGAGCGCCTACCTTTGGAAAGTAGGTCCAAATGGATGTGGAATCATTGGATGTTTCCGGTTCTACGAACTAACCCGTTAGAAACCGATCAGAACGTTTGAATCTCCCATCCAGGAGGTCATCCCCGAATTCTGAGGGAAACAAAGGTATGACCTAATTATCTAAATCCCTATACCTGAAAATATCCTCAATGTTAATTAATGATAAATTATTAAAATATCTCAAGATTAGGTAATTTTTACGGTTGGGACCATATAGTTGGTAACAGAGGTCGTGTTAGATAATGTTAGAGGTTATGGTGATATTTAATCATATGTGACTTGTATTATATAACACCATTGGTTAGAATATTAGAGAGATTCATTTTTATTTTATAAAAATTTAATGATTTTAATATAACTTGAATATGTATATCTTAGTGTTTACCCTCTTAATAATATAGTATATGATGATTTTTCTAATATACTCACACTGTCCTTTTTGGTTTTAGTAAATGGATTGATCTAGTAGGAACCAAAGTGAAAACCAATGTGAAGGAAACCATGGTGGTTTTCCGAATATACAACCTAATGATATGGGATTTTCAATGAGAACTCTTGTGGTTATACATAACCAACTATTTAGAGTCATGATTGAAAACTTTAACCTTGGTGGTTTCTCTAAGGCATCTTATATATGATAAGTGAATCCATATAGACGTTCAGGTAATAATCATATAGGTATGTATATTAAAAAACTTATGTTTCATGGAAGTGGAAAGAAAACCCTATGAAACTCTTTCAATGGGACGATTAGATTTTATAGAAGTAGTAATGACCGTTATAATGAAATAACCTTCTATGGAAAAAGAAAGTGTTCAGTTGGCTCCAGGATAGATATTAAAGTTATTTCAGATAGACCAGTTGAATTTCTTAAATGTGGTGTGCATTTTCATTACGTATATTGATATCCAATGAAGACGGTTTATGAATGGGATCAAAATGACCGTACAAATATATGTTTACTAATTCCTAATGCCATTCCAATTGAAGATGAGAAAACTGAAAATGACATATGAAAGGTATGGATTATTTCTTAGATCATGTTTTGAAATTGTTGAAATCTTAAGACATTATGCATGATTTTGTTTGTAAAAAGAATGTATAAAAGAATAATATGAAATATAATGTATAAAGGATCATGAATAATGTTTGATGATTAAGATGTATACAATTTAGGAATTAAAGTGTTATCTTGGATTTATGGATGATTATATGTTTAAATGTATTAATGAAGTGATTACTTTGGAAGGCTTCCAGTATTTGTACCCCTTATGTTTTTTACAAAAAAATGTTAATTGATGAAGAATTATTTTTTTCTTTTGTGGATATAGTGATAAAGAACCATTATTGTTTATAGGATCCTTGAATTTGAAGCAATTATGCGTTATTACTTTTTTGGATGAAGGATAAAAGGTATGAGATAACCTTTATGGTCAAAAAAGGTTAAGGTTATTTTTCCTAATTTTATCTCATCAGGGTAATGTTTTAAGAATTATATAGTTTTAGGAAAAGTACATCCCACAGGATGGGTGACAACCTGTCGTGTTTGGGAAGGTCGTGGGAATTGAACCCAGAATAGATGGGTGACAAGGGAACATCTCTAACCACTGGACTATGTGAATTCCCTTGTTAGTATGTCTTATTCTATTAAGTTAACTAATTTCATGGACTAATAATAAGTGAATTTTTGTAACTGATTAATTTTTAAATCGATATACTTATTACAGTAAAATTGTTTAGGGATTAAGTAATAAAGCTCATTTTTTAAGACGTTCACTCTTTTGGGAACACTATATGCCTAAGGAAAATAGAATACTAGGGGATTTCCTATAAGGAGTAATGGTTGAATTTTATTTTGGAAAAATTAATTTATGTATTGTGTACAAATGGTGATTTTGGTTATTTATGTAAATAAATAACCTATCACAGAGAATATGTAATTTGGTTAATTACTATTAAGTATGATACTTTAATACTAGTCAATGTTATTTGGAGTTAAATGTTAATATTTATCATGGAAGTCTTGGTGATAAAATACATTTGAATTTTTGCGTTCCAATATTAGTTTGGATAATATTGTTGAATTTCAAGGACAATTGTTGTTTTTTAAGGGTCTTTGTCAAACATTTGGTATTTTTTGTTGAATTTTGGAGATTGAAGGATTAGTTTTTTCAGGGGATAATATGGTCTTGTACTAACAATTTTGGTTTTAGTTATTGTTTAAATATTGAAGAAATATATAATTCATTGTTTGTGGATTATGTGATCCTTTAGAAGATGATTCATCTTGAATACTCGTCATTTGAAGAAAAAGATGACTTGTGGGGGAAATTGATTGGAGGAAAAAAAACTACTTTTCATGTAAGTATATTTCATTATGATCTGAGTCTAGGTATTAGTAAAATTCATTAGATATCTGAAAAAGATCTTGATGGAAAAATTTTATATGCTTGCTTTTGTCATTATACTTTCACCCAACCAAAGATTTATGGTATTTTGGTGGTTATATTTCTGTGATGAATTTCTCTATCCCACTTTATTAGTCCATGAGAGTTAGTTTGTCATCCATATCCATGTTTTCTTACATGGTACCCTATTATGTGTTGTCTTGGGTGACCTTTTTACTTCTATTTCTTTCTTTAAAAGTGATGGTTTTTTACTCTTTTTCCAATGTGAGATTTTCCATTATGTTTCCGAGCCCAATTTTAAAATTGATATGATGCAATTTCCAAAAGGGGGGAATGATGTAAACACCCAGGTATTTATAGAATAATACTTTTTGATTTATATTAATAATTATGAATAATATATTAATACTACATAAAGGGGGAATCTTTTTCTGATAGCGTACTCGACACACAACAATGTGTTTCTTTGAAATCTTACGTTGCACATAACTTTGAGTTATTCCAAAAAATAATATAATATTATTATTTTAAATGGTAGTTAATTTTATTAATTTTAATGTTGGGAATTAACATAAAAAACTAAATTATGATTAAATATATATTTTAAATATTTTTAAAATTATCCAATAAATTTTAGAGGATTCAAATTTGAATGATTCTGATTTTAATCATGAAATACTCTAATTTTTTTAAAAAGGTTGGTTTACCATCTTTTGATGGTGAACCATTTTTAAATCTAGTTTTTGTAACATTTAGATGTTATATTTGAAAATAAAAACTTCTTATTTAGAATAATAACATCAAAATTTACATTGGATGATTTTTTTTATATTTTAGATAAATTTCATTTTTTAATGAATAGTGAAAAATACTCCATTTCAATTCCAAACTACCTTTTCATCTAATTTATTTGTATAGTTATATTGTCTTTTTAATAGGTTTTCAAGTATCATTGGATTAATTTTTTATCATTTAATTCAATTTTTGTCATTGTATATAATTTCACATTGAAATTGGACATAAACACATGTCAATCTTTTGATAGTTATTACTACATAAAACACTGGTTTTTTGTTTTGACAAGAGGAATTAATATAAATTTAATTTATTCCATCTATTTTTTTTTATTTTGGAAAAACGTTATTCCACATATTTAATTATTAGGTCAAAATTGTGTAAATTTGTACATTTTTTATTTAGACAATATTAATATTAACTTTAGTAATTATTTTATTTACCATGGTTAAAGGGTAAATCTGGTAAATAAGGGTAAAACATATTATAGTAATAAACTATACAAATATGTGTCCTAATACAATTGGATGATATATTTTTTACCATGGGAATCATTAGATATGTTTTTTAACCCCATGAAGCCACTTAGATGTGAAAATTACATTTTCTAATAAATAATTCAAAGTAATGAAAAGTACAATAAAAACATATATATTTTCCTAAAACACTTTTCATATGGGGTTATATAAGAGGAATATTAAACTATAAATATTAAGTAGAAAGATAAAAATATTTCATTCCTCATTTTATTTATTTATAGTTTTTAGACCTCAAATTAACAAATTTATTTATGACACAATGATGATGTTGTGTTTACCAAATTAAAGAATTATTTAACAAAATGAAATTATAAATATTAAAATAAATTTGTTTTGAAACATTTTATGCCATAAACGAATTTTATAGATGATTATGACTTTTTATCATTTATTTAAGGATGTTTTTTTGAATGAATATAGTAGTTATGGATTTTTAAGATGTCATGATATGAATAGTATAATAATTGACAATAATGCATTTTTAAAATTATGTAATTTTATTAAATGATATAATAGTACTAAAAACATATGATTTGTCCAAATGAATTATATAATATTTAAAATTTCATTAATTAATCACTTTTGGTTCTATTTTCATTTTATAGTTACAATATTAACCATATAGTATGAATATACTAGAAGACATGGGAAGAGTTAAATTAGCTAACTAAGGGTTGATGATAAAAGATTTGGTTCTATATGTGGCCTATACATGTTTAAGACCTATTGGTTGAGGTTTTTGTGACCCAAAAACATCTTATTTATAAAATAAATGGCTTTGGGACAATTGGGAACCGAAAATAGTTTTATAATAAAATAATACTTCAATACCTTCATAAAGTTCCCCCTCCCTCTTATAAAATGGCATCACCTCTTCCCATTTAATCACACCTCTCAAGCCCCTTTAATTGTCCAAAATCTTCACAAATAAGCTCCCAAAGTCCCTAAATTCCTCTTATAGGCCTTAAAATATTATTAAATAAATTAAAGAAAGACTTTTGTCACAAATCAAATGGAGTTACATGTTTTAAAAGGTAGCGACTTATCTAATGTTCTTTTTCATTATTTTAACTATTCGCTCCCTATTCTATTCTTATTCATTGATTAAATAACCAAACCAGTATAAAAAATATATATTGATGTTATTATGATATTAATTCAAAATACACTTACACACATCACCATCTACTGGTTATGAACATACTGTTTGTGTATATGATGAATTGTTGCCTCATGAAACAATGATTATTTGATTTTACCCTACCACCACTCATGGTGGAAATTCTGATGGAAATGTATTTATATATGATATATATTATATTTATATTTTCTTCATTATATTGTAATTTTTATTTAAAAACATACCCTCATGATTTTCATTATTTGTAAATATGAAAATTCCATTTGTGGAAGTGCGGACTACCGCCCCCTCAATGTGATATAACTCATTCATGCCATAAATGGAAATTATAAAAGGAGTTAATGAAATTATCTAACATATATAACATATGATATTATACTGTCATTATAATATAATTTTGTATCAATTAGTTTTAATTTACATAATATAAAAAATAAATTAAAGTAGCATTCATGCATATGTACGGATTATCGTCTCCATGAACGGGGCATTTAATTTATTTTCTCCAAATGTTATGGAATATTATAAATTAATATATACTAGATTTATATGATATTTAAATCATGAATAATTTTTTTAGATAATTTACTTTTGACTGCATGGACAATTTGTAATGGTTAAAAGACCATTTTCGACCCAAGTACCCAATATAGATAAAATGACCGATATTAACATAATTAATTATGTAATTTATATAACGTGTTAATAAGTGATATAAAAGTAATAATAAACATGAAAATGTTCTTAATAAAATATAATTAAATATAATTTTATTATTTATTAAGAAAAAGACACATACATGATGAATTAGAATCAAGGTAAGGGGTTTCTTATCTCACTTTTAGATCTGTGAGATTTCCATTGTTTGACACTTATTTTTTGAATGTAGTGTATTTTGTACTACTATTTGATATATATTATCATGATTATCCTTATATTACTGGTATTATGTGATTAATTTGGTAGTTATTAGTTTTTTTCATTCTACTCATTTGATTACAATGTGGTAAGGGAACCTTTCACCCTCCTCTTGTAGTTAAAGACTTCTTTTATGTTATTTCATTTAATATCAATTTTATTATGTTGGGATATTTTCTTATATATAATTATTTCTATAAATTTTATGTCCATGTTATGAGAGTCCCTTTCCTTATCGTTAACTCATTTTCTTAATTTTTATGTGATGACATTAAGATGTCGAATTTTTGTTAGGGAATTTCGAAACTCCTTTTCCACTCTTTGGGTTGTACGCATACTTCGTGGATTATATAATACCCAGATTATGTCTGGAATCATAATTTTCTTTTTTATGCTGTAATATAATATTAACTTTGTATGGATATAATTTTTCAACACATAATCACAACATTGATAAATTCTTACTTTATTTATACAAACGTTGTAAGGGATATCTTTTCTCAACATCCATGCAATGAGTTAAATATCCATGTCATTATACTTTTTACATGAATATGTGTGAATAAACTCTGATTGTTTTACCATTAATATTCACATATATTGGATGTATTCATATTGATCACACATAATTATGTCTTTGATTTATCCTTAATAAAACGATGTGATCTTTGTAAGGGACTTCGTCTCAATCTCCTTTTATTGAGGCATAATTTGATAATATAAACACCCATATTTTATACAGTGTATAATAAACCCATTTGACTTTTATTTTCATTCAAAGAGAATCTTTTTTCTATGAAGCATCTTACTAAATGAAAAAAGGAATGTTTTAACGTATGCGGCGACAAGGACCTTTCCGGCGCTGTGATTATTATTTGATATATGGATTCCTTAACAAGAAATAATGTTTTTAAAAGGAAAATAAATACCATATACCCTTTTTAAATAATATTTTATTGAAAATGGCTTCCAGAATTGGATAGAATATTTAAATAACTTTAAATTATTTCTTATGATTGTAAATGAAATGTATTATGTGAAATGTTGATATTTGAAACATTTTATGTGTTATGAATATATAATGGTACTTGGAAATTTGATGGGTGGTTATGTTATAAACCAATGACGAGTGGTTACATGATCAACCAAATGATGGGTGCTTCAGTGATAAACCAAATACAGGTGGTTACATTATAACCTCTAATGCATTGGGTATGGAAGTCGGTCGTATGACAATTCCATTTAGTGATATGTGTGGAAGTCGACTGTATGATTATTGCATTTAAGTGTATTTATGTCCCAAGTTAACTTTATATGTTATATGATTATTTATATTGGATTTATGGTATTATTTTGGTTAAAAAATGGTTATACAATGTTTTTTATTTAGTGAAGTGTTTTTAGTACTTCTTAAATATAAAATGTATTACATATGATAATGTTTTCACGGTTTACATTTTTCTGTAAGACTAACAGTTTTATTTCATTTTGTATCTCTTAATGAGATTTTTATTACTCATACCCTATTTTGAAATGTTTTTCATGAGAAATAATGAAAAATAGAGTCAATGATGGGATCAAGGAAAAGTAATGATGTTAAAACATGAGACATTGTCATGTTTCATTTTATAAGGGTGTTCGTTTTATAAAGAAAGGATAGTGAGTATAAGTGTATACTTTTAATATTAAAGATGTTATATATATGTTATGAACGAATTACCTAAATATATAAACTTGGAAACATCCTCGTTGTGAATTAAAGTCAAATTATTGACTTATCTCATGATTAAGAATTGTTTAAGGTTGGGGCCATATATACTAAATCTAAATGAAGGCAATGAACAATTATTGGATTTGATGTATAAGGAACACGTAATCTTAAATCAGAAAGTCTGTTCAAGGGATAAATTAAAACTATAGTAATAAAAACATTTAATTTTCACAAACTATTTGTATTATTAGAACCTTTTAATGCATCTAGGGGATCTATAAACACTCATCCTCACTCATCACTGGCTCTTCAATGAATTTATCATATCGAGAAATAGATTTAAACAATATGACATATCAAATATCTATATTGAATAGAAGATACTTTTTATTAATATTTCACTAAATAATCAAATAACTATAAATTTATACATAATATTTAAATTTTTATACGGTTTTAGAAATTAGAAAAACCATGATAAATGATATGGATAATTAGGGGAATTACATGTACAATGATCATATGAAAGTGAATATTTCATAGAAACTAATAAAAGAATAAATTTAGTGAATTCCATTATTAACCTCTTTCAATGAAATAATAAATCATCCACCATAAGAATTAGGATGGTATCAATAATATATATCCAATTTGTAGTAAAATGAAAAATTATTTTCAATGATGAATATAAATAATATAAAAACATTTTTAAAAAAAATTCATTTAAGAAAATAGTTTTTTTTGAAGAACCATACCATTTAAAATAAATTTAGAAAAAACTATTTAAAATATAACATGTGAAGCATATAAAAGATGATTTAAGGAAAATATGTTGGATAATTCCATAAATTTTGTATAATTTAAAATAATATATTACATTTTCATCATGAAAATGATAGAAAAGTACCATGTTTGATAAAAAACAAGGATATTCATTTGAGATAATTTTTAAAAGTAAAAAATGGAAAAATATGTTTAATAAATCATCTCAAAAATGTTAATACATCTTTTAAAACGTTTTTATAAAACTAATGAGTTTTGAAGAAAACAGGTTCTCTAACTAAAGAGACAAATGATGCCAGGTTTTTGTAAAAACATTTTATATGTCCTTTTATGCATCAAATTCCATAAAAATTTTATTATTACATTATAATGTTCGTTAATAAATATTGTAGAATAAAATTAATGGGTTTGGTAAAAACTAAAATTTAATTTTTTTTAAAAAATTCGAGTGTTAATAATCTCGAATAGAATGAGACTGTTATGTAAACCCTTGGAAAAACCATAAAATTGATGTGAGACTCCACTAACCAATAGATTATGTCTATAAACAGTAATAGACATAGAATTTTTGCAAATAAAAAAAAAGGAAAAATTCATTAGACTCATAGTCATAAAAAATTAATAATAATGTGGAAGTAATATCACTCAATGAAATGAAATTGGGTTATGAAATTATTTTCCACTTGGGTAACATTTAGTTTAAATACGTTTATATAAAATATTTCCAATTAAAACTAAACAAATCATTAATAGTGAATTAATCATGATTTTACAATTCAATGTGGAAATGGGTACAATATATATATATGAAATTAGCTGCACATAATAAATTATACCTCAAAGGATGGAAATTTGGACAAAGTTTCTTACTACATGGTAAATTTATAATTGGAATAACCAATATTAATAATGATAAAAATAAAAAATTTACTTAAAATTAATATAAAATAATTAATTATATATTATATTAATATGGTATGTAGGCACAACACACAAAATAAGTATGTGGTGTTAATGGAATGTGCCTCACATAAAAAAATTGTTGGACAAGAATCTCATACCTTGCATTACATATTTGGTGAACATCCATTACCTTACTATAAAATGTGTTTAAGTATTTAAATAATGTACAAAATTACCATAGTAATTATTATAAAATTTTATATTAAATTATAATAATATCGTATTATCTGTTTGTTAATAATCCTTCATTGTTTTCACTATTTTTTTAATTCCTTAGCTTATTGAGTATGATCTAACTTGTTAATTTTTTGATAATTCATAAATCTTGATGTAATCAAATAAAAAATGTCCAAAATGAAGTGAATTATATATATATATATATATTCATTATATATGTATTTATATTAATCTATAATATTAGGATATAGGAAATAAAATGCATTGTTTATGGAGACGATAGACTTACATACCCAGCAATGCTACTTCCATATTTTTAAAAAATAAATGAATGAATATAAAATGATTTATATGTATATTTTAATTACAGTAAAATATTTATTTAATATATGTGATGTATTTTTATTAAAACCATACTTTATATGTTTGATGAGTTGTGTGAATGAATTTCATGACTTTAAGGGGGCGATAGTCCACAATTCCAACAACGATGTTATCATATTTACACAAAATTGAAAAAATTAACGTATGTGTTATATAAAAATAAAAAAATAATTAAAAAAATAATTAATAAATAATAAATATGATATATATCATATAAAAACCATTTTTACATCATTATAACCGACCATGAGTGGTGGTAAAGGAAAAATGAATGACATCATTTAAGGAGGTGGTGGTTCACCGTACCCGAGAACAATATTTTTTTTATCCATGTGATGGAAGTATGGATAAGTTTATTTAAAAAACATAATATATCTAAAAATAAGAATATTTAGGATACTTAGGATATTATTTAATAACATAATAGAATATTTGATCATGTGAATAATTAAAATAAAACGAAATATATGTAAGAAGGATGTTATGTCTTCTATGGATATCTCCATTTGGATTGCACCAAAGGAATTAATTGGATGACTATCATCACAAATATACACATCTAAGATTAGTGTAGGAAATTTTGGAGAATATATTATTTTATGTTTTGTGATCCAAGGTTCTAGATATTTGTGATTAAATTAGTGGGGACTATTTCTCTTTTGCGTGGACGAGGAGTGATATTCTTGTAAATTTACACAAATGAATTCCAGCAAATATTTTTCAATATAAATTGTCTACAAATTTTTTAAAAACTTTATATAAGTGAGTATAGTTTAGAAATATTTATATACAGTTTTTTTATCATGTTTCTTTGTAATTTTGGCTATTACCTTTATTGTTTATTCCTCTGTTAATCTAAATTTTCTCTTAACTAATGTAATGAGTTTTAATTACAATAATTAATCGTTTTAGGAAAAAACATGGTTAAAATTATGAAAAATTATAAATAATTCAAATCACAAATATGTAATCTATTTATCAAAATTCTAATCACATAAGTGGTAGAAATTAATTTAACTTTAATCCCGCTCATGGGATAAGAATACGAGATTTTAAAGAAAAAATGTTCAAATTATTTCTAGATTTTTATCTCCATTATCAAAGTGAAATTAATTAAAATGACATAAATTGTATTAATATATGTATAATTGATGTAATTATATTCTAAAACTAATAAAAAATATAAAATATCCTCATAAAAAATTACACAAAAAAATCTATTTTGGGTAAAAATTCAGTGTTTATAACTATTCATAAAAATGTAATGTTTCAAAATATTAAAAACAATTATCACTAAACTAATTTTGAAGTTATGATTTCAAAAAATACGTTTTGTTTTCCATATTTAATTTATAATAGTTTCAAAATTCAGATTAAAAATATGTTCTTCATTTAAAAGACGTAAAATTTCATATATAAAAATATAGATTTGTATGTGTAATATTATGTTTGTTCTTATCATATTCCTACAAAATATTTTGGAATAATGTAAAAAAATATTTTATTTAATATAATATATATATATATATATATTATAATAAATAAGTAATAATTAATATAATTTAATAGAATAAAAATTCAATTTATGAATAAATACATTTCGTTTATATTAAATAGGTTTTATATTCATTTATAGGTAAATGTTAACCTAGGAATTTATTTTATATTTTTATAAACAAAATATTTATATAATTTAGTAAATAATATTCAAAACCAGAAATTTAATATATATTTTATTTCTCATTTTTTTAATAAAATTATAATAATAAATTTTTGTTTGTAAATACATGGTCTTCCATGTAACGAAAGATAATGATGAAAGTCACCCTTACATGTATCGCAAGATAACATAATGTAGAAAGAATTTTATTAAAAATAACTTATAAAATATATTTATAATAAATAATATATTATAAAGTATTAGGTTATTTTATTCCCTTATATGCTTGGTGTTGTGTGTCATACACACTATCAAATACAATGATCTTACTTAATAATATCAGGGTGTTACAAAAATGGTTTCCATTAGTTATGATAACATCCAAAATAATTAAACCTTCAAATGAAAAATAATAAATTTTATTTATATATATCCACAATAACTCCAAATGTTCAACTTCGATTATTCTACATATAACTGAACATAAAAAATAACTACAATGACATCAACATTGATAAATTTTTTAACCTCAATGTTTATATCATACCACCTAACAGACCTGACCAAAAAATTTATTTCATTATATCAAAATAATCTTTCATGTTAAAAAACATGTTATTACTAAAAATTATATATATGTCAACCCAATGAAGAACCCCAAAGTTATCATTAATCACCCAGATAATTTACTATATTATCATATATTATAGTATATTTCTCACCATAACATATTGAATCTACTTTAGATACTAACCTGAAATTGAATCCTTAGAGTGATAATAAATAACACAATAAATATCACCTTATTATTGAATTAAAATTTAGCTGTTAAAATTTTCTATATCACAGTATACCAAAGATCATAATTTTCATAATGATGATTAATTTAATAACTCAAATGTTTGTTTAATAAATTTATAGTATTCTTACTAAAACCTAAAAAAATTTCAAATTTCCTCAAAATACCATCAAATAAAACCTCTAAAGTCATATTTATACATTTAAAAATATGATCAAACATAAACATATAAAAACATGATGATATCCATAACTCTTTAGTTAACCTCACATAGAGAATATTTCTCATAAAGAAAATTTCACAATCCTTATTCTTAAAATAAAATAAGAAACTATGGGATATATTCCATAAATTCAAAAATTAAATAAAATAATCCAGGAAGACCTAATAACAATTGATGTAAAATCACTAAATATTTTCATGGTCTACAATATTATTCATTTTAAATAATCCATCTCATTCATCTATTTTTTAAAACTGAACATTATTAAATATCAAACAAATAAATTTTATCGGTTATCAATATGTTTTCAAATACTTATATTAAAACTGTTATAAAACAATACATAGTTATTTCAAGATATTCATAACTATTATATCATTGATACAAAACCATTACAAGATAATTATCAATTTTGAATACATAAACACTTCAATCATTTTACATCAATGATTAGTATAATGTAGGTCCTTCATTGTTCTATGAATTAAGAATTGGATTAGGTTATTGTCTTTGACAGTTTTAACACTTCCCACAATAAAATATATTGAAATAAAAACCATAAGTTGGGATTATTTTAATATCCATTCATCAAAATATACAATGTTTTTAAAATATTAGTTAATATATTTATTTATTTCGAATACATAAAACCATTTATATTACTATTGAGATATTATATGGGGTTTTTCATTCAGAATTTCTTATGTGACTGAAAATTAGAATTCATTCCTCCATCATATCCACCACATGTTCTCTAAAATAATATTTTATAATATTTTTTCTTAAGTATGATAAATGGTTAATAATTTTGGTTTTAAACATATATAATGAAAATAAATAATGTTTAATTAAAATATTTTTCTCTAAATTTATCTTCTAATCAGGATACATATAATTATTGCTTTGTCAATCACATTCAGTTTCAACATGATTTTTCATGGTTCCATTCATTTTATAAAATCAAAAAGAATTTAATCATAATTAATAATCATATTTAGAAAATATATAACCCTGAAAATAAATTATATGATATCTAAATCCAGAAACATTCTATTAAATCCCAGACACAATAGGTTTATCGTATGTCAATCTTTGTCAAAATCTATTCAAATATTTTATAATGGTTTGTAAAGAAAATATTAATGAACCCTATAATATCCCCCATGAGTGTAATACAAGGTTCTTAGTAAGGTAACACTAACCATGCACTAGAATTAATGTCGATACATACTAAACCAATGTTTTTGAGTTATTACCTATGGATATATATATATTTATTTATATTTCCAACCCATGTCCAATTTTAGTATCGAATGATATATGTACTTGTTGGATAACCACAAAATTTATTCATTAACAACATCTTATAATTGTACCCTATATATAGACATATCCTTAAATTTAGTAATATCTAAAAAAATTCATATATTTTTTTTAAATCACGATCAAAAGGATTCTATAAAAAATTTCCTTATATAATAAAGATATAACCCAACCATATTAGACTAGAAAATGTGGATAAATTAATATGTTTGTACTATTTAAAAGTGATCGCTTCCCAAATGAAAAAATAGTTTATTAGTCTTGGTATTCTTGATAACATATAATACTTATATTACATTAGAAATATAAAAAAATTCAATAAGATACATTATTTTATCCTTGATATCATTTAAAATATCATTATTCATATCTTAGGGAAGTGAAAAAAAGTAATGGAGGTGCTCATATTCTTATTAAGGGTATGTATACAATGGAATATCATATGAGTAAATAATTCAAAATAAATATGGTAAGGTAAATAAAAAACATGTTAAGTTCAATCAATAAATATATCATAATGAATAATATGGAAGAAATAAATGTAAATCAAATAATACAATATAAAAATGAATGTGGTAATAAATTATCCATGAATACCATAACTATTCAAATAATCACGTGTAAATAAGTACGTGATAACCAAATGATTGGATGGAATTATCCCGACATATTGAACTTATAATCAGGGTATAATGCCTCTGAATCAAACATAAGTGGATATGTACACATTCAAATACCCAAAATACATTATCCTTGGAGACCCATCAGTGTGGTGATGTGATAAAACACGCCCCTAACTTCACATACTATTTTAACTGAATTCATCATATGAATAACTAATAGAAACTAATAATCTTGCCTTAATTATCAAGAACTGTTTGTAATGAAAGAACTAGTATGAGTTATTTTCATACATTCCCCAGTAAAAATATTAATAAAAATTAAATATAAATGATTAAAATAGTATCATTAAAACATATCTATAGTGGATATAATTAAAATCATGGTTTATTGTCACTGACGGTAAAAATTTCCAAAATAATAGCATCAAAAACTTCTTTGAGAAAATATCAAATTGTATTTAGAATTTACTTTTTTGAAAATAAAATACGTAATATTATGAAAATAAATTATTTTAAATGAATAATGAAAATTTTGAAAATGAATATTCTAATACTTGGGGTTTCATGAAGTTTTTTAATTTAGTTTATTTCTTATAAATAAAAATAATTATTTAGTTCATAATTTTGCTAAAATTTAAAAAACCACCTAATTAAAGTGACTAAAAGAATATTAATGTTTTTTAATGTTAAAAATTTTATGAAATTTATTTCATCAATATTTCTATAATATTAAAAATATTTTTGAAAACATTTATAGTAAAATATAGTCACGCGAGAAAATAATGTTGAGACAGAGTTGAAAAATATATATTGTCTTTTATAGAAAGCATATATCTGAGTCATGAGTTAATAAAGTGGAGAAACATTAATGAAATTTTTTTTTATATAAATAATTTTAGATGAAAAAAATTTATTGGGTTTAAGAAATAAATATTAAACACTTCCCCGAGCATTAACTTACATATAAAAAAATACCAAATAATGATGATATGGTTAAATAATTTCCCACCACTTTTGTAGCTATAGAATCATAAACGATATGAAATAAATTATATAAAATGAGTATTTTATTATCATTCATATAAATGAAACATGATATGTGAATAATGGGTCATATATAAAGCACCAGAATGAAATTAGTGGTGACTATTAAAAATGTCTCACATAAACAAAAGTTCGAAGAAAAAATCCATAGATCTTGTTTGAATTCCTTCATATGTGTTTAAAGACCATGTATAATAAATATATAGTAATTATAAATATATTAAAACATTATAATCACATATTTAATTCAATATTTTAATTTATTATAACCTTTTATCAACTATTTATAAGTAGTTCCTTATAGAAATCGTTGTTCGGGGCGATAACTACATAGTTCTTCCTATATAGTATTATCATTATTTTCAGTCATTTTATTTAATAAATAATTAATAATCTAAATAATATTAATTATGATATAAATAAAACATATATTCATCAATTATATATATATATATTCATTTATAAAAGGATGATATATAAAAAAATAATTACATCATTCATTTAATTAGTAGGATGTACGTACACATGAATAATGTTTTCAATTTTAAAATGATGGAATTAAATAATTTTATTTAATATTTCACCATCCCTTAATAATTATTATAATAAATAGATCATACAAGTTCAGTAGATATTTCCTTTTTTTCAACCATGTAAATCAAAAATGAAAAAAACACATCACTTTATAAAGGGGGAAGTCTATACAAACATATGAGGGATGCTATAATTTTTGAATAGATTGGAAGGAAATAATTAAAATATGATATTGTAATTAAAAATTTATAATTATTTCATAAATATATTTAATATACATTCATACCACCATAAAAGCAATCTATTAAAGATGTTGGTGGAAAATGATGTGTTTCACTATGTGCAGAACGTAAGACATATGTACGGATGAATGATACATTCAATTCTCATTTGGTAGAAAATTGGAATAATATAGGTTTTTCCTAATAATAATATAATTAATTAATATCTAGAATAATTTTGTAAGTATTTTAATTTTAATACCATAAATACTGATGAATTATAAAAATAAATAAATTGAAAGGGGTCTCATAATATGTTTAAATCTTCTTCGATATGTGTCTTTTGAATCCCATCATAAAGACCCATGGTAGGTTTTTTTAAAAATAGAAACATCTATAATTCATGTAAATAAAATATTGTAACAGATTTTTGATGCACACCTATCGTAGGGTGTCGATAAACAATTTTTAAATTTCCTGTGTGTAGTCTAGTTAATAACCCTAGGAAGTCTCCTGCATAGGAGTGCACAAAAAATCAGTTTGTCGCTTTTAAACGAGGGTAAATATGTTGTGTTTTTTGAAAGGAAATTTGAAATTAAAATGATTGAAAAACTATTATATAAATAGTCTGATTAGTTTGGGGTCAGTTTTCTAATTATAATGCTATCCTTGTTCAATTTAATTCAAATATCTTCTTCTCTGTTGATTAGAGTGAGTTTCCACAATCGATTCATCTCACTTCCTTGGTAAAATTATGATGGTGAGAGAAAACCTTACCAAGATCTAGATTTGGTCAACTCTACTTCCATGTGTAAAATATTTGTAATTAATATCCTTATTTGACATGGGAAATACCTAATCGGGTCTTGTTTATCCCAAAAAATCAAGAACATTCACTACCCCTTTTACACGTACTGACGATCATCGAGTACTTATCACTAATTCCTGGTCTATTCCATCATATATAAACCAGAAATTAATGGAGGGAGATAATGATTATTTTACCAAAGAAAAAATCAATAACTAAATGAAAATTCAATAATGATCGTACTTCACAATAAAATCCGCTATATGAAATTGGAAACAACATTGAAGAAGAATGAAATTTCATTCAATTACATCTAAGAATTCAAGTATTACAAAATAGAAAACCAACCCTTCCCTAATCACTCAAAATGTTTACCCCACCATGGTATGGGTAATCAAGATGACTGGGGAATAATTAGGCATTAAAAAACTAGGTAAAAGCAAATAAATAAAAGAGAAATATGAAAAGTTCCCCTTCTTGGTGTCCCTGGAAGAATGGGGTGGAATGAAAGATGCATTGAGAGGGAGGGCCTCTCCTCCTTTTATAGCCGGCATTCATCCCCTAAATGTTGATGCATTTTATTCCCATTAAATTACATCTTCACATGTTGTACCCTTCTTGAATTCTATTCTTAATTATCTTGGGCGTTTCCCTTCAACATCTCAGTCGATTTGAAAAAATATTCCGAGAGTTAAGCCCATTTTACTCTAACCATTTATTCTGTCCAGTCAGACCCTCCAAAACACCAAACCCTGATTAAGAAGCTTTAAGGGCCCCTTAAACGGCCAATTCACGCAGGGTTTCCTTCATGAAATATATTCCCCGACCTCTTTCTCATCCATACACCGAATTCCACAACAATGTGGCCCACCAATAATGACTTATGGACCCCACACCAAAAATCTGCAGAACTGTAAACAATTTTCTTAAGACACCTTGTGAGCTTCTTTTGAGCTTCTATATGGTCAATACTGATTTTAGTCGAGAAGTATCAAATGAATCCCTTGATGTGTGGAATCTACATAAAAAACATATTTCAATTTAGATTAGTGTAAAAAATGGTATGGCCAAACTACAGAAATAATTTAAAATAGTTAAAAATCCGAAATGGGCCATTTTTACTGTTCATCTCAAAATAATGCCAATAACGTAAAAATGAATCAATTCATCGTAAGTAACACTTTTGTGGGTTTAAAACAATTAAATTAAATGTAAATTTAATTGAAAATATTTTCTCTACCAATTACCCCACACTTAGCACTTGGACTCCTGGACAAGTAAAAATCAAACCAAGTCAAATCCAATACACATACCAATGAGATTTTTAAAATCCATACAAAAAAACAAAAACATATCATGCCTCATCAAAAACAATTATTTCAATTTCTCTATTTTATATTATATAATATATTTAAACTTCTTTTCCTATACCATGCACACAAAACACCCACCTCATATGAATTTTCACTCATCTCATAAATGTAAATGTTCAACAAGGATTTTCTCATCCAAACTGACACAAGAGTCACCATAGGCTTGATAAATTCTTACTTCTCCACCAGATTTGAGTCAAGGACATGTGCTTCTCATGAAGAATTTTTAGGGTTGTTCTGTGGCTTTCATTTCGTAGGATTTAGATGTTAAAAATTTTAAGGCCGAAAAAGGAGGGATGGGATCTTTTTGAAGAAAAATTGCAAGATTATAATTTTCACTCAAACATGGTCTCCTTTTCTTCCAATTTGTAGAAGATATGATCCATCATCATGAGAACTCAAGGATATTTCATGCCATTTACCATTCCACCAGCATGAATTTATTCTCAAACATTGTTTTTCTTGAAAGCTCTAGATAGGAACATCTTTCTTTTTACATTCAAAGCTCCAGAATGGCATAAATTATTTTATCATGAAAGCTCCAAAAAGTCACATCTTTTAAAAAATAAAATCTTCAGTATAAACATCATCTCTTGAACATTTAATATTCTGCCTAAAGTTTCACCAACTAAAGTAGTACACCATAAGACATCTTCCCCCACACTTAAGTTCAACTGGATCATGCAATTTCACTTCAAGAGCAGGTTGGATAGGGAAAATTGGCTTGTAATGTGGCTAAACTAATAGGTTGTTCATGGATTTTAGGCACTACAATGATTAATGTAAATGGTAGACCATAATGAAAAGAATTATTTAGAAAAGGGTGCTTAAAACAAAATAAATGCCTCAATCATTTAAAACACATGTACCCCAAACCCTCATGTTTTGAAAGGAATAAATCAAATTCTGGTTAAAGAAAGCATGGTCTAGTTCTCTCAAGAAATGAGGTGAATGAAATGATTATGACAAAAATGGTTTTGAAGCCTCATAAAAAAGAGATTTAAAAGATATAGATTGTGAAATATGGCATGGGATTCAAAAATTAGTGTTCCTTTCATTAAATTACATAAGATTTAATTGTGAAACAAAGTCATTTCAGTATTAATTTTAGCTCAGTTTAATGAAATATATTGGTTCACTTATTGAAATGGGTTTCCAAAATATAAATTATAATCATTTCAGTTCAAAAGTTTAAAAAACACACAAAATTGTAAAAATAAACAAACAAATATCTAATTTTTTTATGAAAACGGTAAACCAAAAATCAAATGAAAATACTAAACTATAATGGTTACCTCCCCCACACTTAATTGATGCATTTTACTCAGTGAATTAAAATGGATTTAACATATATGTAGATTTTTTATTTATTCACAACTAAAAAGTAAGTATAATGGAGAGGAACAACCTAACTTATTGGAAATGAGACGTTGAGTTGGGATCTTAAGTGTTTCTATTCGAAAACATGAAAAATGTAAAAAGATAACATAAGAAATTTATTAAATAAAATCAAAATAGAATTTAAATAAAAAAATAAGGATAAATATTGGTTTAATCCCCCATTTGGGCCCAGGGTTTTGATTACCTCCAAATGGGTAGTTCTAATCGATTATCCCCAATCTGATGGTGGGTGTGATTTATTTGAGATGAACCACCACATGTGAATTTTACCAATTTCCATGAATAGATATGTAATTTAGAGAACCCCAACTTAGATAAGAAACATCCCAACCCCCAAAAAAGAAAAAAATATAAAATTTGAGTCCAATAGTGAGAGGGAATAGAATAGAGGGGTGCTCCCAATTGATTTTCATTGTGTCCTCCTCTATATGGTATGTAAATTGTTGTTGAGTAGGTAGTTTCACCACCACATTCTTTTCCAAATCTTATTCTTTAATCACCACTACATGGGCAGTCACTTCTTTAATATCCAAGGTCTCCTCCATTTGTATTTTATCATAAATTTCCGAGAAAGAGAGATTAGAAAACAATTCAGCTTGAATAAGATTAAAACATGAAGAATTAATAAAGAAATATTCCCTTTCATGTAATTCATCTTGTTAATTGATCTCTTCATGAAAATCCAGCTTGATCTCCTCATGAGCTCCCTCCAAAAAATGATCAACATATTTGGGGAGCTCCAGTTGTTCCTCTTTAGGTTCATCTTCTTTTTCATAATCATCCTCCATGAAAAAACATAAGTTGTCTGAATCTGAAAACTTAAAACAATGGGAGGTAATAATCAATTGAATTTTAAAAACAAATCATTAGATAATGAGTTCATGAAAAGATTATATCCCTGGGTTTGTTCTTCTTCAATCTCTTCTTCATTGGAAGGCACCTCTTGGAGTTTATTTGTAGCAGATAGAGGTAGGGAGTTAGTCTCCACCATTTCTTATCTCTATAGAAAAATCCGGGATGATTAATGGGGGGTCTTCTTGGACCTTTAAAACTTCATAAAATTATGGAAAGTATTGGGAGAACTCAGTTAGATTTTGGGCCATTGCTTCAAAAACTTCTTTGTTCGTGTCATACCTTAGTACATCTATGAATTGTTTGAATGTTTGCCACTAATTATTTGTTTTCCAAAATAACCTCACCTATCTAACAATAGAAGAAACACCATCCTCCTCAGAAAATGTTGACTAAATAATTAGTTCATTTATAGGTGGTTAATTGTTCCCTTAATTAATGAAAAAGTTATTTCAAAACAACATGGTAAAAGATTTTTTTAATTCTTTTTAAATTTGAAAATGTAAAATATTTACAAATAAATTTCCGCACTACCTCCCTGACAACGGTTCCATGTTTGATGCACGCCTATCATAGGGTGTGACATTTTTTTTAAAATTTCCTATGTGTAGTGTATTGATTAACCCTAGGAAGTCTCCTAAAAAAGAGTGCACACAAAATCAGTTTGTCACCTTTAAACGAGGGTAAAAATGTTGTCTTTTAGAAAGGAAATTATAAATTAAAATGACTGAAAAACTATGATATAAAAAGGGTGATTAGGTCGGGTCCAGTTTCCTAATTGTAATGGTATCCTTGTTCAATTTAATTAAAACCTATTCTTCTTAGTTGATTAATGTGAGTTTCCATAATCGTTTCTTGTCACTTCCCTGATTAAATTATGATGGTGAGAGAAAACCTTACCAAGATCTCAGTTCGGTCAACTCTCCTTCCATGTGTAAAATAGTTGTATTGAATATCCTTAATTAACATGGGAAACACCTGATCAGGTCATGTTTATCTCAAAAAAATTAATACCACTCACTACCCCTTTTACACATACTGACGGTTGTTGAGTTCTTCACCACTAATCCCTGTCTATTCCATCGTATATAAACCAGAAATTAGTGGAGGGAGATAAAAATTTGTTTACCAAGGAAAAAATAAAAATCGGAATTAAAATTCAAGAATGATCATACCTGATAAAAAAATATGTTATATGAAATTCAAAACAACATTGAGATATTAAGAAATTTAATTCAATTACGTCCAAGAACTCAAGCATTACAAAATAGAAAACCAACCCTTCCCCAATCACATAAAATGTTTACCCCACCATTGTACGGGTAATCAAGATCACTAGAAAATAAGAAGGCATTAGAAAACTATGTAAAATAAATAAATAAACGATAAATCAGAAAATTTCCCCATCTTGGGGTCCCATGAGGAATGGTGTGGAATAAGAGATGCTTTGAGATGGAGGACCTCTCCTTATTTTATATCCAGAATTCGTCTGTAGAATAATGACACGTTTTATCCCCATTAAATGACATCTTCATGCATTGAATCCTTATTTAATACTGTTCATAAATATATTGGGCGTTTCCCCTCAAAAGCTCAGCAGATTTGGGAAAATATTACGAGAGTTATGCTCGTTTTACTCTGACCATATATTTTGTCCTGTCAGGTTATCCAAAACAAAAATCCCCGTATTAGGATGCTTTAATGGGCCCTTAAACATCCAGTTCATGTGGCCTTTCCTTAATGAAAGATATTACACAACTCCTTGCGCATCCATACACCCAATTACTCAACCATTTGGCACACCAATAATGTGTTATAGATGCCACACCCAAAATAGGTTTAACTGTAAAAGGTTTTCTTATGACACATTGTGAGATTCTTTTGAGATTCCATACGATCGATTCAGATTTTGGTTCTGAAGTATTGAATGAATATCTAGATGTGTGAAATATGTAAAAGAAATAATTTTTCAAATTGGATTAGTGTAAAAAATGTTATGTCCAAACTACAGAAATCATTGAAAACTGTTAAAAATACGAAATGGACCATTTTTACTGTTTAGTTCAAAAAAACACCAATATCAAAAAATTGATGCAATTCATCTTATAGTAACAGTTTTTTGGGTTTAAAACAATTAAATTCAACATAATTTAAATTGAAAATATTTTCTCTATTAATTTTTGTAGTTTGTTTTCTATCTAGAAGGATAACATTGTGGTCAATAATAGAAATGATGGATTTCCTTTATATGTGGAAGAGTGATAACACTTTTAATGTTGTAATAGAATAAAAATGAATAAATTAATTCTCATTCAAAATGTTATAAAATAGATATATGTTAAATTATAAGGTAGTATTTTATTGATATGACATGAAATACAATAACAATTTTATAGGTTGAATGTGTTTTTTAAAACATATCATTTGGTATAACCCCTTAATTAACCAATTTTAACATTAACCGTGGTACTAAATTTTTTACTTGTAATGGGTTATAATTTAAATTATAAGGAAATAATTTGATCAGTATTTGATAATTCAGGATATTTTATACCATTTATCATCTAGATTTCTCACTTTATAGATTTTACCTATTTTAAAATAATTTAATAGAATATTATTTCCATAAAATATCATTAATGACATTTTTGAAACTATACACATAATTTTTCATTTAAGACAAAATTATAACAATGTAATTCAAATAAAAAGCCTTAAATAATTTTTAATATGTCATATTTATTTATAAAAATCATTAGATAATATAATCACCCAAAATATATTGCATTTATAGTTTTTAAAATTGTACACATGATATTCGTATTGCTAACAAAAGAACGGTGTTTGCGTTGTGTAAGAATTTATAGTGATTATTTCATTAATAAAAACAAAATATAAATTAAAATGATAAAAAAAATTAAATCATAATTCAAATAAAAGTTATAAAAAATGTATCATTTATTTTACATAATTTAAATAGTATAAAGTGGTTAAAGTTAAGAGGGTGGTATTTTAATTTTTTTTATTTTAAAAATATAATTTTACCAAATATGGGATAATGAAAAAAACATATATGTGCATTTGGGATGAAAAATGTCTAATTTAAACTAACGTATGAAATAGAAATATGTTTTGGGTTGATATTGAGACTATAAACTTGGTTTTAACCCAGTTTATCCATTTTAGATTTATCATAGTGGACAACATTTACTACACTTTATATTGATAAAATATAAAAGGGAAATATTTCCTAAATTTTGAAACAATGAATCCTTATATAGAATCCAATTTTTATGAATCAATTTACATATGTAATAGAAATTATATTTTCATAAAAATGAAACAATTCAAGGAATTGTTTTTTTGAAAAATACCATTTAAGTATAAAATTTAATTTTCTACCAAATTAAACAGTAAAAATGATTCCAATGAAGATAATTTTATTATTATTAATTTAATATAAAAAGTTACACATTTAAAACTTTTTATAATAAAATGTAACTTTAAAAATCAAATAAACAAAAATACATTATTCAATTAAAATTTGTATTTTTTACAATTTAATATAAAATCAATATTCTCAAAACAAAACCCTAAACATTATTCTATTCTAATTTTGGAATGATAATTTAAAATAATATTCTATTTACCAAATATAATTTTTTAATTTTTTAAAAATTATTTATAATACTCAACGCCCAGACGAAATATAAACCATTTTTAAATAAATCAATATTTTAAAAATAAATTTCCTTTACAAAAATTTGAATACTTATTTTCAGATAATTAAAAAAAATTATTAATTAGGTATTTTTCATATATATAAATTTTTTGTTAATCTTATTAATATCCTATGATTCAATTTCATGGGTAAGTGATGTTATAAAAAGACTGTGTGGTTTTTTAATATCGATGTTGTGTGTTGTACATAGTATAAAACACAACATTGTCTTAAAATATCACAGTGTCATAATAATGAATCAAAACAATCTTTATGGTTTCCACATAATTGTATAATTTTTATGTAGAGAATCTATTTTATAGCAAAAATAATGAAACTAACTGAGATTTTTTATATATTCATTTGTATTATATTCGATGTATTCCATAGATTTATTTACACTCAACTCCGAGTCTAAACGATCCATTAATGTTTTAACCATTAAAATATAGATATCAAATTGTAAGGAATGAATATATTAGATGCATTTTTAAAAATATATAGAAATTTGTTTCTTAAATTCAAATGTATAGAATAATGTTCAAGAAATAGTCATTACTTTGTTTTGTAAAATCATATAATGATTGAAATACCTATTTTCATATGAAATTTATTTTTATAGGTGTTAGGATTTTTGATATAAAAAATTAATCATATTTGTCAAAAAGTAATTATAAATGAATTTAATTTTTTTAAATAGATAATAATTCATACAGTAGATATCTAATCGATATGATTGGAGATGAAGAAATTTGATGGAAAAAATAGTTAATTTTGGAAAAACCCACTTTTTATGTATGCATCTTGTTTTTATCCTAATATATTAATTAAATCAATACTATTTAAAGTATTCAAAAAAATATGAATATAAATTATTCATTCAAATATTTTAAATTTTAACTATTATTTGTTACATGTCAAGGACCAAAACTAAATTCAGTTTTACAAATAACAATTTAATTGTTCTAAAAGTTGTTTCCTTGCGTTTTGACGCTTATTATTACAGAAATTTTGGAAAAATATAGAAAATGAATTTCATAAAATGAATCCATATTTTGAATCAAATTATAAAAAAAATTATCATTAAAATTATTTTTTTACATAATAAATAATAAATACAATATATAATTGTCACTATGGTTAGGGTAAAAATAGGAAAATAAATGAGGATAATCTAAGAGATAAATGTAAAAATATTAATGATAAACTTGTATAAATTATTTAATATGAAAGAATTTAGAAATTATATTATATTCGTAGCTAATTAATATTAATCATTTACCACATTCAAATGAAAATGTATATTTTTATATAAGTATTTAACATAATTGCATGTAGGTCACTTCCCTCGATTATAAAAGTGAACCACTTCTTCACCCTTATACAAAAACATTATATGATTCATATCATTTATATAACATTCCAAAAACTCTGAAGACACATTTCTATTATCATTTACCATTTCTATTCTCTGAATACCATCCAAATCTGGATTAATTTGTAAACAAAACATGTCTCTAAAAGAAGAATATATCATCTCACCAGATATTTTTAGAGATTATTTCTTCAAATATATCCAAAAAATAACAATACTAAAATAATTAACATTTATCATAAATATACTTATTTTTTATTATGATTATGCCACATCCATGTATCAAATTCTTTTAATCAAATGGTAAATGAATGTATCGCAATTGTGAATGTGTAGACTACTAACACCATGTATAGATTTGATTCATTTTCCGTCTCCAAGTAATAATAACTGATTTAATAATTATATATGATATTTATGATATAATTATATTTATATAACGGTTAATTTTTGTTCATGCATTCTTTCTTTTCCTAAAAAATAAATATTGTGATTATATGTACGTATGAACTACCATCTCCTTGAATGTTACAATTCCATTGTTTATCTCTTACATTTTTGGATGGTTCTAAATAGTCTTATAATTTATATATAATATAAATATATAATTAATAACATTATAAATAGTATCTAAGGATGATCATGATTTAAGTACTACAATTTTTCAATTGAATCATATTTGAAAAAATAGTCAACACTATAAATGATGATGATAATGAAGGATTATTAAGGAATGGGTTATAAATTTGATATAAGTAAAACATTTATGATATCATATGTTTTATTAAGATTTATTTATTGAAGGATGATAAATTAAAATTTATTAAACAAATATTTAAAATAAATTTTGTTCTATATAAATCATAATGTAAGGGATAAATATTACTATCTCACTTTTTATCAGGATACTTTATGATTAAATTTCTTAAAATGAAATTATATGACCTATATCTCAAAAATTTTATGTATTTCATACCATGTGATTATTAATTTAAATTAATAAAATTTATATATTTTACCTCTTTTTATGTACCCAAAATTATAATCAAGTGATTGTATAGAAAAATAAATTTGTTTTTATATTAGGTTGGTAATAATTTACTTCCATGTCCATTTTTTCATTAATATTATTTTTGGATTTTTTAAAGTATTAAAATATTTTTTGAAATCATTTCAACCCAAATTTTAATATATATAAAAAATTTAGATGAAATATCCCTTGCCATTTCCTGATGAGAAGTTTTTTTCTAAAGAACATAATATAATCTTTGTTCTAAAATTTACATAAAAAATAAATTTTTTGATTATCATGAATATTATTTTTCATGATGGTTCCAAAGGATTCATTTTCAAAAAAAATCATAATATTAATGAACTTTTTGGACATTAAATAATTAATTTCATTATGAATATGTTATTTTTTGTAATAATTTTTCTACTGATATTTTAAAGGTATTTTCATATATTATGACATCCATCTATGTTACATATGATTTCTTGGGGATATGATCCAATGATAATATATTTTGTTATTATATGGATACTTTATGATTATGATGATTAAATATTGAAAAAATAGTTTCTGTTAAAATATTTTTTGATATGAAAAATAGATAAATGGATTCATAATCTTTTTTCATATATATTAATATTTTTTAATTATGTGATGGGTAATTCCATTATATACATCCAATAAATTGTGTACACATTATTACATTATGAATTCAATGGGTGCATTTGAGTTCAATCCATTCCCAAAAAAGTAGTTCAAGAGTAGTTATCCAATTCATTAATCATTTACTTGGATGGATAGATTAACCCTAACACGTGTTTAACAACTTCTTGAGTAGCCTTAATAGAAAATTTCTTTGATTCTAATTATGATACTATTTATTTTATATTCTAATTCTTATGATTTAATCTGATGAATCATGAAGGTTGATTTATCTAGGATTATTTTCTTATGATATTCCAAATCATTATTAAAGGATTTTGATCATTTAATTTCATGGAATGATTTTAAAATGTTAATATAAAATTATAACTATCACATTCACTTGTTTTCATTATATGTGACCACTGACTGATATATTCAATTTTTACCCTTATTTATCTTATAATTTCCCAAGTTCTTAAGTTTCTATTACCCTGGTTATAAATAATGTTTACCAATATTAATTGTACTATAGAGAAGTAACTTGGGGATATATTTCTAAAATTTCATGAAATAATATTATATATATATGTATACCTCAAGGAAAAAAAATCCTTTATCATTATATAATAACAGATTTTTTTATATAAAATTAATATTCATTAAAATTTATATAATATTTATGTATGTAATGTTTGGATCGCTTCATAAAATATCTTTCACTTATAGAAAGTGACTATTCAATGTAATTGTATTACTAAGAGTGTGGGTGGGTAAGTCTTTGATAATATTTATTTTTTGTTTCTTTTCAATTGAAATAACCTTCACCTCATGATTATAATTTCAATTACCAACTGAAAACAAATCAAACACACCTCCACAGGGACACAATAATTTACAAGGTTCAATATTTACTTAAAATAGCTACGCCCCTGTTATGGTTTGAAAATTACCCAATACCACACAATTCACCAGATAATAATCCATGGATTACAATGAGTAGGATATACCCTTTCACTCATGTAGAACTATGTAAAAAATTCCTATAGTTCTTATGTACCCTCTTAGCACAGGTAGGATTAAATAATATTTTTGTATCAATGCATGTTACATGTGTTTATTTTCAAATTCTAAAATGTATTTATTTTAAAAAAATTATTCACATTCATAGCCATAATATGGTAAGAACGTCCTAAACATTTTAACGAAAAACATTATCTAATATTCTTGGTATGTTTTTACAAGTCCAATTCATTTGAGTAAGATTATCCAGAGTACGATTCTTCTAGGTGAAATCGTATTAGTCTAATTATCTCTAGTTTAGAAATTACAATATGAAAAGACATACGCCTTTATTAATATGATCTAGAAAAATCATAAATCCTTCTTCCTCAATCCCAAAATCCCTAGTTCTGAAATCTAGATCTGATTAGCTATCCAAATATGATGATTAGCTGAATACTATTGTCATGTAGAGTATGGTAATTAGCTGAGTAAGATAATCACTGAATTAAATGATCAGTTAAAGATAATAAGGAAATCATGTTTCATCTCCAATCAGTTTTTAATCAAAAACTACATCAAAAAAATCTTAGTAAGAAAGAGATGTTGGATGATTCACATGGATCAACATTATCTATCCGTCCTAAAAGCATAAATATCTATCGAGATCTACAAGAACAAAATTGGTTGGACAATATTAAAAATTAGACCTCAGGATATACATCAATATTCTTCATATGTCCAAAAGTGAAGGGGTAAAATAAAAAATATGAGTGGATGATTCCAACATTACCCATACCCACATGGAAATAGGAAAACATCACCATGGACTCTGTCACTGGGATTCCTAATACATCCTAAGAAAACAATGATATTTTGGTTGCGATGGATCATATTATAAAGACTAAACACATCATTATGATTTGTGAGGATTTATTGTTGGATTAAATTTTATTTATATATAATAGAGTAGTTGATAGGTTTCATGGTGTGCCAATATCGATTGTATTTGATCGAGATCCATTATAAACCTCTATGTTCTAAAACAGTCTCCAACAGACTCTGAATATTGATTTGAACTTCAGCACAACCTATCACTCTCAAACTGATGTCCAATATGATTTTACTATCTAGAAACTTGACTACATGTTGGTATAATTCTCAATGGAATTTTAAGGATGAATTTATACACATCTTCTTCTGGTCGAGTTCTCTTACAACAACAGATTCCACTCAAGCATGAAAATGCATCTTTATAAATCCCTTTATGGGATGAGATGCAGAATGCCAACATTCAGGGATTATGTTAGGGAATGAAAACATATAGGTCCTGAAATAGTCGAGTAAATGGGGGAGATTGTTAAGACCATTTGACAACACATCAAGGCTTAATAGAGTTGACATATGTGGTTTGATTAAAATCATCGACAAGGCCAAGAGTTTAATGTTTGATATTCGGTATTCCTTCATATATCTCAATGGGAGAATGTGATGAGATTTGGTAAGAAGGGGACATATTTTTCAAAGATATATAGGCCCCTTGAAATCCTTGAATTCATCAGAGAGGTGGCCTATCGAATGTCACTCCGATCAAACCTCCATCAGGTACACGATGAATTCCTTGTATCCCTCCTGAGAAAGTACATACTAGAACCCTCACATGTACTCAATAAAGGGGTGGTACCATTGAATAATGACCTCTATTATAAGGAGAATCCACTGAAGATCACATATCATTGAAACAAAGTACTATAGGATAATTCTATTCACTTGGTCCAAGGGTATTGGGGAAACCTCATGTTTGGATAAAAAACATGGGAATTGGATGAGGCGATGAAGCTGAGTTACCCTCATCAGTCATAACATGGGAAATGAAAATTTCGAGGATGAAATTTCTTAAGGTGGGAATATTATAATGACCATAACTATTATAAATGAAATTCCTCTTTTCATTTAATTAAATGTATTGTGGTTATATAAAGAAAATTCATATAATTGGTTGTAAATTTTTTGATTTAAATAACATTATGAATCTTTACCATTATTAATATATCCATTGAGTAGTGATCACATTATTAGTATAAATATAGGGATTAACAAATCTAATTTAAGCATAGAAAGGAATTGATGACCTCTAGCAGTAGGATCGTGCCCCATAGATTCCATTTATCATAGATTCTAAGGGAGGTAAAATCATTGTGATTTTCTATTGTTCAATACCAATCTATTTTCCAAAACAATAATCATGAGATAAACTATGTATGGGATAAGTTCATGTTTATCAAGATCACAACCCAATCTATGATCATCGAACAACCCCATGAAAGTCTCATCATCAAACATCTTACTAATAGGGTGTATTAGAGTGTAATAAATTGATATGTATAAAGATGTTAATAATTGTATTATTTATATTATATATTAATTAATATATTTTTATTTTATTATCACATTATAAATTTTTTTAATTTATATTTAATTAAGAAAAATTGTCTTTTCCCCTAATATTTATATTCAATTAAGGAATATATTTTGGTGAATTAATGGTTTTTAAAAAAAATATTATTTTAATAAAATATTATTTTATGTGTGATTTATTAATTATAAATTTTAATATAATTTTTATGATGTGAAATGTACTTTTTGTATGGGTACAAAAAACATATTATTTTCCAAAAAGAAACCATCATTTTTTCAATAAAAGTCGAATCATATATTAAAAGTAAAAATTTACATATTTAAAAACATATGTAGAAAAGTGAATATTGTTATTTTAATTAGAATTTTATAATTATCCAATGGTTAATTTTTCATAATTTTCCGAGATAAACAATTTTTGGGTAAATATTAAATACACTATAAATATTATGTGTGTTTTATGAAAATATAATGATCCAAAATTAATTAATAAATACTACAATGTGTATCCTCGTCCGTATATATTTTTTCCTATTAAAATAATTTTATATTTTATTTATATGAATTTTATAGTGCCTTTATGAATCATTCATTATATATAATATATTTTTTGATTTTAAATTCATTTCTTTAGAAGGTGCCCCACCTCGACATGTGTGAGGCTAATATTTTAATTTTATTAGAAATTTTCTTAATAAAATAACAAAATTCATCCCCCTTTTTCAAAAACCATGGGAATGTTTGTGGGTTTGAATATTTTGATTAAATGGTCTTGAAAACCAATGTTTGTGAAATATTAAACAATTCACTCTAATTTCATATATAACCCCCCCCCCCGAAAATCCCATATCTCTTTACTCAAAATCCATAGAGAGAGTTACTAATCCACCCTATCATCTCAATAATCCCCCCATGGATCTCCATTCCCTTAATAATCCCCTCTTCAACCTTTTTCAGTCACACACTAAAGTAAGCGTTCTTTCCTTTAATCTCATTATGCAGTTTTCTGAATCTTTTTATTCCATTTTAATTTAAATTACTAATAATGGTATGTGTTTTTTCACCTTCCCCATAATATTCTTATTATTTATAAATAATTAGGGACTGTATTATATCTTATCAATCCCTCCCATGTTCACTGATTTTGATGCCAAAATTTTTTAAGTGATATTTTATTTGTCCTTTTTCTTCAAGTTTATTTATTATGTTGCACCTTCTATTACTAATTCCTTATATTTATAAATATACTTAAATGTCCCTATTACTAATAATTTCATGTATAAATGATGATATAACCCTTTATCAATCATATACACATTTAATGAGTTTTATGTGATGTCGTTACGCTACCAAAATTGCACCATGATTTTCCATTACAAAACAATTGTTTAGCGAGTACTGTACCAATTTCCAATCAATGGTGTTCACTTTTAGGCACATATAACATTTTATTAGGTAAATAAATGTTTTCCTACAATAGTCATTGATCTTGGAAAAAATATTATGATGAATTAATCCATGTTTTATGATCAATGTGTCACACTAACGCATGTGGATGAAATAAAAGTGATAGGTATGCTAAGAATTATATAGTGCTCATATGTTTTGGGTAATTCTTGGTATCATTATATTTCACGATGGGATCTTGGTGTACCTGATTAATTTATGGTATCTTTTACACATTTAAGTATGGGTATTTTATCCTTGACAAACGATACAGAGTTTTACATTTTTTCCACATTCCCATGTTTTGATTATCATGCTATATCATTCATTAGGATTCAAAATCCTATATTCCCATTTTTACGTATATTTTATGAAATTTAGTATACTATACATGTTATTTCCTGTTTATTTGCTTACTGAGATTTATATTTCACCCCTTAGGTATTTTCTCTAGAATATCTAATGTAATTTTATGCTCAAGCATGTTAAAGAAGTTATATATATTGATGTTGTAATGCATATTTAATGTTGTAATGAAATTATCCTAATTCCAAAATACACTATACATATTGTACATTTTTTGTTGTATTATGTGTATTTTATTTAATTAATTCATGTATTAACGTTATAAAAAATATGTTTATTATAACAATCCTATGATTTGTGTATTTTTTAGGTCATGGAAAATACATTGACAACTATAAAATTTTATTGTTTTGGATTTTCATTAAAATGGTCACACACACAGAGAAAATCATATAATTCTAGATACGAGTAATGTATATTAAACATAAAATCATTCCATTGTAAGTGGTTTGAACAACATATTTCATAATTTTGTCAATATCAAACATTTTCTATTACTCGTGTGATTATCACTATCTTTTATATTGACCTGGAAACAATGTTTTAAAATATATTTCATATATATTCCTAGATTTATAATAAGTCATTATACATAAGTAAAATAATTCATACCAAAAAAGAATTTATATTAACCCATTAAACTCATTTTAACTTCACTTTTTAAAAGTTATCAATATTAATTACACAAATAATTTTTAGAAGATCCAAAAAGAGTATCATTAATATATATTTGTACCAGTAATTAATATTTTGAAAATAATTTAAAACATAATAATAATCTATAACTATAGTAAAAAAATTGGAATTATTAAGGAGATATTCCTATCATACCAAAATTTATTATCTTGTTTTATACCATATAATGAATTTGTTAATTTAAAAACAAGTTTTTGAAAGTGATGATTTTTAATTAGAGTAGTTTGTAAAAACATCCTAAACAATATAAAAATTTATAAAGGAATCCAAGAAATAAATTTTATATATCTTGAAAATAAAACATTTATAATATATAAGAAACAGTTTAATGGATTCATGTCGAGCTACTAGAGGATATTTTTCCTTTATTTTAATACCATCATCTTGAATATATCCTTATGAAAAAAGAAATTATTTTTAAAAATTATTCCGGACTCGTCATAATTTTTATAAAAAACAGTTTAGTACTGATATTTATGTATTAATTGGGTATTGAAAATAATTTTTAGATTTATTTCTTTTAATATATTTTAACATATATTGTATTAACATTTCCCAGAATTAATCCTTAATTGAATCGTTAATGTTCATAGGTTAATAATAAGAAATGAATTCATAGTGTTCAATATAATTTCTTAAAAAATTATTAGTTTGAGTCCCTTTTAACTATGAAAAATAAAAATATCAGCAATATTTTATTTATGATTCCTTACCACTATATGAATACATTTTTTGACACCACATTGTCATATGGTGGTTCATGTTCATCTTATTCATGAGAAGTGGTTGAGTTCATTATAAGAGTTCGGGTATAATTTCTATCAATTTTTTCCATTTCTATGCAGAATGAAAAGGTCATCATCATGATTTTATAAAGATGTACTAAGCTCAAGGGGATTTGTATCATCAAGATTCACATTAACTGATTTATCTACAATATGTGTCTTATAATGAAATTTCAAATATTATTTTCTAGATGTAGAATATTTATGAAAATTATTTCATCACCTGTGGAATAAATTTTTTAAAATTTGTATTTTGAATATAATATAATTACTATACAAGAAAAAAATTATGTAATTGTCATTTTTTGATTCTACAGTTCCATAAATCGGATGTGGTCTTCATTAGAAGTGGTTTATTTAAAACAATATTAATTGTAATTAAATTTTTATTTATAGATTCACCCCAATATTTTTTAGGTAAATGATACTCATTGAGAATTATTTCAGTAATATGTTAAAGTGTAATATTTCTTCCCTCCACTAAACAATTCTAATATGGGGTCATAGGAGTTGAAAATCTTTAACTATTTAAATTTTGTGAGCATAAAGACACAAAATCCTGATATTCAAACATTGGACCATGAATATATCATAAGGCCCAAATTATAATTCAATAAATACATTCAATATATTTTGTATATTTGGAATAAATGTAATGAGAATCACATTTATGATAATGGAAAAAACACTTGAAAATATTGAATAATAATCTATTATGACCTAATCATAATATTTTTATTGAAAAACTGGAAACCATGGATCTTCCATGAAGTTATTTGAAACCACTTTTATAGGTTTAGATGTTTATAATTATTTATTTTATTCAAAATATATATTATGTTTAATTCCCTTTTTTATCAATTTCATTCTTTTTTTAGTGGGAATTTTTTAATGGGTAGATACTTCATTTTATGATTCCTAGTTATCTTTCTATTTTAGTGTATATTGCAATTTCCTCATCAATAATAAATAATGAATGATTATTTATGGGAGGATATTAAAAACCACACATTCCTAGAAAAAAAGAATTTAAATATAGAACACAATCATTTTCATTTCACATGGAGTTAAGAAGTATATAAAGTTTGGCATAAAAATAATAAAATATTTTTTTCCAAAATTAACATGGTAGACATCATCACAAAATTGTAAAATTTTATGAATATTATTTTCCAATATGTGAATAAATAAACATTTAAAAAATAAATTTATATTGGATAAAATGATTTGGATGAGTATAATTATTTTTCAATTGGAATTATCATTGACAGTGACATTTACACCATACATGTTAATATTTTTTCTAAGATTATTTAGTCACTAGTAATATATTTGGAAAAAACATCCAGGCACAATTATTGTTTAACATAACATATCAAGATTGATTTGGTAAAAATATATTTAAATAAAAATAGATTCTAATGGCCATATTGTTTTGTGCCAAATGATATTAGTAAATGGATATTTAGGAGTCCATAATTTTTTATTGGTTTCCTATAAGTAGTTATTTCAATATCATATATAAAGTATTTACTAGGTTAAGTTAAATAAAATCTAATTGTTGAATTAGAATAACTGGAACATAAGACAATTTGTTTTATAAAATCTTTTTTATCTAAAATGATATCGAATTATAGAGGTTTACCAAGGTGGAAATTGTATTCCATGGAATTAGGTAAATGTTTTTATTCTATTAGTGATCCTCTACTTATCTTTATTTAATTTTCCATTATATAATTTCACTACATTATTTTCCTTATAAATTTTACCATTTGTGTTCTTTTATAATATATGAATTTTATAATGTGAGAAAACAAAGCATTCTGCTTATTTAAATATTTATATTAATTATTTAAATCATTAAATTTTTCTTCAATCATGTTACAGTATTAAAATAATTCATTAATGGAAATTTTTTCCACATCATTATCATTCACAAAATCCTGTAATTAATATAAGAATATTCAAGGAAAATATTTATTTCCTTGCATTTTTTATTCATACAAACATGTTACTTAAATCAATTTTATTTTCTATTCTTGTGTTTTAATCCCCAAAACAAGGTTTTGGGGACCTTAAAGAGAGTTTCATATCCTTATTGTACTTTTTTATCTTATACTCATATTACTTGTTATACTAGATCTTAAAAAAATTAATTTTGATGTGTCCCTGAATTTTAAATTCAGTAGATAATATTTTATTACAAGAAACTTCATTATTCCTATCATTTATCCAGTAGAATTTTTCATACGTAACTATGTAAATGCATTTCTTAGTAAATTTATTCTTTTTAATTGAACTCTTGTAACATCTATACAGAATTTACATTTTTTCATCACTATAAATAGTTGATTCTTCATCATGTGTACTTTCAAGTTTGATCTTCTGTTTTTTATGTCATAAGTATTAAAGGATTCTATATTATTTTTTTCTTCATCTACTTCCCCAATGTCTAAATTTTTTATTCTCTAAAAATAATTATATTTTTAGTTAGATCTTTTACTAGTAGTGTTCTAAGCATGTATTATTCTCTTAAGGATAGAGATGTTCCTATCCATCTCTTAGGTAAACATATGAGAGGTCATAACACTTTCTCACTGTCTGGAATTATCATTCCACGTGTATGAATTGTGTTAGCAGTCTCATTGATCCTGGTGTATAGGTCATAGATAAAATCATCAAGAATAGTCTAAAAAGTATCATATCTAAAAATTATTGTGTCTAAAATAATATCATTATTATTATATGTTACATAAAGAGATATAGAAAGGGTATCCATGATTTCAAAAGAAGAAACATGTGAATATATTTGGTTAAATTCATCTTCCCATAAATTATTGTAGTTGGAAATCGTAGATTTATAATTAGAATCATATGATTCTTTAATGGAATTACTCTAAGAATCTCTTGATGTCTGAGGTAATTTAAATTTTACATAAACGTCTATCCATATATGAAATCCCACCATTTATATGTGAATTATTATTATTATTTTCCATTGAGAAGTATTATTTCTATTAATTTAATGAAGTTATTTATTTGTAGTTCATTTTTGTCTATTGTTATCAATAATTAATTATGTTTTTATGAAACCAAATAACAATATATTTATAATTAACAAGACCATATATAAATACATTTGTTGAATCCCTTTAATAACAATTTATTGATAGAGAGGACAACTCAAGGGAGGGTGAAATGAGTTTCAAACAAAACTCATGTTTAAAACAAATGTACAAATGAAATACTATAATATTATAAAAACACCCAGTTAATCAAAAATGTATAAAAATAAAACATTATTTTTCAAATAAATACTAAAAATTGGGATACATTATATGTTAAAATATAATTTAAGGTACTTAAATATTTGAAATGAATTTACTTTAATAAACACATTATGTACATAGCAAATTAAGATTACCCATTATAGTAGCATTTTGTTCAATATAAATGAATATCAAACCATGATTCATTAAAAATTAACAAAACAAAATAGATAAAGCATAATAGAATTGTTTATAATGGGTTCAGTATCAATAAAGACATAATGACCTACACATATAAATTTCTAACTTGCATGTAGATTATTATAAAATGAAGTTATTTACAGGTAGGAGTAGGATTCACAAACAATAGTATAGAGGATTTTCCAAGAATAGAGCATCATCCACGTTTATATATGGGAAACGATGAATTTTTATTTCACACACGAACTCTGCCATAAATAAATTTGGGAATATAAATTAAATATTTTAGTTACTTTGTGGTACACATGAATTGAATGTAGGATATTTTGTAATTATAGATAAATATAGAAATATTAAAACATCTAAAAATATAAGAAATAAAAAATATTAGTAGGTCATGAATGGTAAAGTGTGGTGAAACTATATCTAAATTAATTTAGTATTCTGGATTCCTTAATAAATGATAGGAGTAATCAATGAAACATTAAATTCACTGACATCAAGTTTACATGGTCATTTGACATGGACAGCTGATGTGGGATGCTGTATCAGTTGGTTTATCACTTCATGTGATCTGTTGTTTCTTTATGTAGATACTAATGTAATATATATGGTTATGGAATTGATTTATTAAAATTATAAATATGATGGAATTTTAACATGATTCATTCATGTGGTAACTATTCTCTTTTTTAATCACTAAACTTATTTATATAGATTTGAAGTCAATATGAACAACTATATCTCATGATAGGGTGATTGTATATGAGTTATGGAGATTCTCGGAATAATGATCAATAAATCTTCAATGTAGATTTAGTTCTTTACATAGAAAAACATCTCATATCAAAATCATGATTTGTTGTTTGTTAATGTACTAAGGTGACATATTCACATGACCATCACAAGGAATGGTAGCATGGTAAGCTCAAACATAGCCATGCATACATGTTTTTTTAAATAAATTAAAAATAATATATATATATATATATATATTTATTTATGGAAATATAATAAGGATTTGGGATCCTGAAAAAGTTTTGATGAAGGAATATTACAACTCTTTTTAGTTTGTTGGAATATGATATTTATTCTCAACAAGGATAAAAATATAAATTATGAAGATCTCGTCGATGATGACATTTTTTGATATTAATATAATAGGAATGGGTATATTTATTACTCAAAAAATATATAAAAATATATTAATTTCAAGATTTCACTATTATGGACATTTAAAAGAAATCTTAATTGACTGTGAAGATTTAACAGAAAACCAGTGATATAAATTGGGAGTAAAGTGATGATAAATTGCGAATATAAGGTAGTCTAAACAAGGATATCATGGAATGAAAATAACGAAATGGTAATGATGAAAATGAGGGATATTTTATATCTATATGGGGATTGAGAAATGTGTCACATATAAATGAAGGTAAAATCAATGGTGATCATTGTAATCTAATGAAAATTATAAGGAGTAAGTCTCTAAAAAAGAAATCATTACTATCTCATGTAGATGTGATGAATTTTTAGGAATCTAGTAAGGAATAATATTATATCAATGTGATGCTGGAATATCTAGAAAAGTTTGAGAATATTCAAACATAGCAAATTGTTCTTAGGTTGGAAGATGATGCTTTCATCAGAGCATTGGGAATTTTCTATGAGAATATCAATGAATATTTTAATATAATTTATAAAATTAATTATATATTGAAAGAAAAATTATAACAATTAAGGTACCTAAGTCAATAATAAATTTTATGAGTTATCATAATTAGAAACAATTCAATTAATCATGAAAATTATGGAGAAAACTGAGATTTAAAGTTGTCTAAATGGATATCAATTTAACATTACTTTAGGGATTTCTATTAGAAGTAGGGTATATATATCTAATAAGTTCTTTTCTTACTCTTCAATATTATATTAATTTATCCCAGTTGAATAATTAACTATAAGTGATGAATCACACATTGATGGAATTGTTTTCTAGGCTTGACCAACAACAGAGAATGAAAGTAATTTAGCGAGGGGGATAAAATCTCAATATATACATCATTATCAATTATGATCAATGGATATTTCTTCTAATTAAGGTAAATGAAATTTTATTGAGAGGACCAGATAAATAACCATCCAATGTATTTTGTAGAATTTAGTAGCCACAACTTTGATACATATTTGATTGCTAATTTGAATCGTGTTCCTTATTTTTTAGGTTATAAGTAATGAATTGAAATTTTATTTCATAATTTGAATATTATAAATTTGTATTTATAATTTTTGGAAAAACTTAATGTTGTTCAGAGTGGATACTCAAGAGGGGGGTGAATTGAGTTCCAATTAAAATTTCTATTTAAAAACTTTGAGTTAAAAATCCCCCAAAAAGAATATAGAATTAAACTGTAGTGAATTTATATCACAGTAAATGTTCTGTTAGGTTCTCAAGGGATTGATTAGTTCCCATTTAATCAAATCAGTAGACTTGATTAACTTTTGAAACTAACTTACTGGTTTAAAACTAATATAAACACTTGCGAGTTTAATTATCAAAGTAGCTTTAAAATAATTTTGGTTTTAAAGTATTATCAGTGGAATAAAAGAATCACTTTGAAAGATATAGCACAGAAAATATAACCAAGAGGTTCAGTCTCAAGCTGAGACTTATTCCTCTCAAAAGATTTTATAAAAAGATGATCCACACCCTGGATCGGGGATAACAATAGCAACCAGTTGTTCAGGTCCAAGACCTCTACCACAGTTATTCGTGGGAACAAACACAACAGTAACCAGCTGTTCATGTCACACGGCCTCTACCACTATCCCAGTGGGAACGAAAAAATTCAAGTGAGTTTAGTGAGGATTTACAAATCCTCCAGTTAGAGTACAGGAGACAGTGTGTGTGTAAAATACAGCATATAACACACACTGCTCGAAACTTAAAAAGATAAATCACAGAGCAAATATATTGAGTTTAGAAATGGCTCTTGTGATTAGCATGCAGTTCTGGACTCCTTTGATTGATCAGAATTCGCTCTGAGTCCTCTTCTGGTTTTTTTTCTGGAAAACAGAGTATCGTCTGTTTCCTTGACTTCCAGGTGTAGAGACAGTCAATGAAGCTCTTGTGTTATGTTCGAGTTCTTAGCTCTTCACTGGTATGCAGTAATGAGTTTGTCGTGTAGGTTCCGTCGTCTCTTTGCATTCACACTCTGTGTTCTTCCACCACACCATGTATTTTGTATGTCTCGTGTATTCATCTATGTGTCTCTCTCATAGCCTATGTTACATGTATTGTATTCTTCTATTCATACTCTTTTGTAGGAGCATCCTTCCTTTAGTTAAACCACGTGCTCTGGCAAAAGATGATTTACTTTTTGCTGGTATGAGGTACAGTTCCCTGACATCCAACAACACACATTAAATAAATGTCAGTATATTAAATATACTGGATATGACCATTGGTTTGATTAAATAATGATTAAGAAATTAAAGCAGTGTCAGGTTCTGTCTCTGGAACGGTAGCTCTTGATATCGGTAGATTTGTGTTACGGCAGGTCTGAGTATCGGTAGGCATTTGTAACGGTAGACTTGTCTCGGTAGTTGCAACTGTAGAATTGATCACATCAGTAGCTGTGGACTTGTAACGGTAGCTGTGGCTCTGCCTTGTATCGGTAGCGGTAGCTCTCTATCGGTAGCTGTGGATCTGCCTTGTATCGGTAGCGGTAGCTCTCTATCGGTAGACATTGCATAACAGTGGACTTCAGCATATCGGTAGCTGTCAACTTTGCTGTAGTGGTAACTGTCGACTTCATTGTATCGGTAGCTCTATGTTCTGACGGTAGCTCCCTTATAGCGGTAGCTCCAATATATCAGTAGAATTAACTGTATCAGTCACTGTGAGCTGTAACGGTGGCTTAGATTGTAACGGTAGCTGAGAACTGTTTGAGCATTCACTTGGAGGAATGAGTTAAGTCATAGTAAGCATATATCTGATAATTCCGAAGACTTAATTTAAGCATAATGAAAGCAACAAAATATATTAAAGTATATTTGGAATGTATTAAGCATAATCATGATATAAATAAAGAATGGTTGGGATTATCAAAACACAATAAAGCCACTTAATTCCCAGAGGGTTCATCAATCTCCCCCTTTTTGATAATCACAACTTATGTCAAAAAATATATCAAAGTATGATATCAACAGTATAGGATCAGAGAAAGAAAAAAAAATCTCAGCAATTGATATCAAACAATAAAATAGTATCAGAGGAGAAAGAAAAACACAAACAAGATTCTTTAGTTTGAGAAGATTCACATATTCCCCCCTATCAATTTAACTACAGGATTCTCCTCCAAAGTAGTGATTTTCTCCCCCTCTGTCCCCTTAGGTGAACAACATTCTCTCTCTCTCTCTGGGAATATCTCTCAATAATTTCTCCCCCTTTGTGATTAACAAAAAGGAGGGTATCAGAGAGAAAAGAGAAGGACGAGGAAATAAAATAGACAGAGTAAAATAGACAGTGAAGAGAGGAATGAAGTATGTGATTGATAAGCCAAAAGATATAGTGGGAAAATCCGAAAAGTACAAAAATACAATGAATCCCATAAAAAATGAAGCTAGAATCACTCAATCATCCTCTTGAACAGGTTTTTTTCCCTTGGGATCAGTAGAGGGTTTAGAGGTAGAGTCAGCGGGCTTGGGAATTCCGGAAAGAACTACTGGTGGATCAGCCACTGATACAGTACCAGATCTGTAATCTGAACCCCTCTGAGTGATCATCGGTGTCAGGCTCTGGATAGCTTGAACGGGAGTCAGTTGAGGAGTACTCCCAAAGGCAGATGGTGGAAGGGAAGGTGGTACAATAACTGGCCGAGCATCCACATGTAGGAAAGGCAGTAAGAGATTCCTGAAATCCATGATGATGCTTCCACCTCTCTCCATAGCAGAGACAAAATCATCTCTATTCTCAATAAATTTGTCTAAGGCCGGAGTAAGCTCCCTGAGCTTACTAACCTGTTCTCTGAAGGCTTGGGTAACTAGAGGTAATTTCATATTCTCCATCAAAAGCTTGAAATGGTTTTTCATTTGGTGCTTGGTATAAATCTTTTCAAAATAAGCATCCACCTTATTTTTTATTGCCTCTTGAGAAGCAGTAGCTGCTCGCAAGTGATCACGAACAAAACTACTAACTTCCATAGTGGTAGCAAGAATTTGAGTATCGAATGCACCACTAGGACTGGCCTTAGCCAATTCTTCTTGAATAATAGTCCAGATCTGGTCAAGGTTCACACTGGAGCTATTTGAGGGAAGAGGTTTCATTGAGAAGGCCACTGTCTCCTTGAAAGATTGAGTCAGACTACTAACTACCTTCTGAACAAGTTCATCCTGACTGTTTAGATGTTCTTTGACAGACTTCTTAAAGGCCTCAAACACTTTCACAAATTGTTTGACAACTTCTTTGATATATCTAATGTCAGTGTGCACTTGGGTTTGAGAACTGTTCAAAGCAGTCAATAAAGCAATGGATTGTCTAAGAGTAACTACAGCTCCTATCCAAGTCTCAATCTGAGTGTGGCACACCTTAAGTTCATCCACCATTTCTTTCACAGGACTGGACACACTACATCCAATGGATAACTCAAGGGATTCCTCCACACTTTTCATCTCTTCAAACATACTTTTCTTCATATCTACCACTGATTCTTTTATTGCTTCTATCAATTCGGCTTTTAAAGACTTAAGGTCATCCTTGGTTGCCACATGTTCATCTACAGTGGGTAAGGTAACTGATTCCTTTTGGGGTTGGTCTTCCTCGTCAGAATCTCCATAGGAAATTCCAAGAATAATATATCCGGGATCTGATGTCCAACCTTCAATGTCATATAACACTGATACTGAACCAAGATTCTCCTCCTCACTTGGAACATTCTCCTGAGGTATCTCTTCCAACTGTTCTTCCTGAGGTAAATCTTCAATTTCCTCTACAACCACAACAGATTCAATAGCCAATTGTTCTGAGTCATTAATGACTCTCTCATTAACAGGTGCTGCTGCTATGTCTTCCTGATCAGCCAAAGTCCTGACTGTACTGACTATTAGAGGACTCAAACTGAGCTCTTTTTCAATCTTTTCTTCATCATCTACATCACCATCAGCCTCTTTTTCTCCATTAACATTTTGATCCGATTCGGTTGTCTCATCCTCCTCAGAGGTTTCCTTGATAACATACTGGAAGGCTTCTTCTTCTTCTTCTGTAGTCTCTGTATCATTGTCCTTTAAGACAGTTTCTCTTTTTGGTAGTTATGTTGGAGGGCTGGCTTCTACATAAGAAATAACTTGATGCACAGGACTAGGGGGAAAGTCTGGATCTCCTCCTTCCTCTACTGATGTCTCTTCCTCCTCAGCTTCATCATCACTGTAGACCGGTTCTGGATTATCTGGTCCAAGACCAGGATCCCTCACATCCTTTGGTCTAGAAGGATGATCCATAGGAGTATACTTGTCATAAATTTTTCCTTCATCATTCACCCGTGATTTCTTCCAAGGATTCCAGCTGACCTTCATGTATTTATAGACAGTTCTTGTAATACAGAAGTTATCCTTTACCACTACCAGCTCATCCTGAGGTCCAACTATCTCCTTCACTTTCAGCATCACAGAAATTAGTTTTGAGAAAAACAAGGCATTTGATTTTGACTTTGGTCTAGTCATCTCTTCCACTTGAACCATAATCAATCTACATATATTGATTCTCATGCTGTGCTTCAGCAAATGTAACAGATATATATCGTGGAATCTCAAAGTGGCAAAGTCTCCTCTTCTCGAACTAACAACATGCTGAATAAACTTAAACAACAGTTTTTCTTCTCCTACCATCTCTACAGCAATCACCTTTCTAGGGGTCCCATTCCCTGTGAGTTCCAGCAGAGCATCTTCATATTGAAACACATCATTGGTTGATGGTATAGACTTTGAGAAGAACACATAATCTCCTTCATGTGGAACTCTTATGTTCCTATCCCATTCCTCTGAAGTAAAAGATACTTCTTGACCATTTACCACAGAAACCATTCTGCTTTCTTCTTCAGACTTTTCAAAACGAACGAATTCATAGAATTGTTTCACCAGTCCTGGATAATAAGGTCTATTGTTGTTCGCGAAGCATTATATCCAACCTTGTTCTTCTAGTACTCTAAGGACTAATGATTTGCTTTCCATCAGCCATTCTGCACACACTTCTTTTTCAACAACAATCTCTCTCCTTGAGAGATGCGAGTTTATTGGATTCCTTCGAGATACACTTCCCTTTCCACTTCCACTATCATTCGATACATTCTATCATTTCTCTTGCGGCTCATCACTTCCATCTGTGACTTGGGGTCTCTTGACGCGGGCCATTGCGGATTTGAGGCTAGGGTTCTGAAGTTTGAGAGGTTTAGGTTTAGGGGATTCGAGCAGACAGGTTCACAATGAGATTGAGTGAGTCTAGTTTGAGTTTTAATATCATTTAGGATTCATAAATCACATAAATCATAAATAAAATAAATAACGGTTCGATTACTCGGCTTTACAGAATTTTAAAACAGCGCAAGATGTACCGGTAAAGTCTCTTAACGGTGAGGTCTTCTATCGGTGAGGTTTTTCTAACGGTGAGGTTTCTCTAACGGTGAGGTTTCTCTAAAGGTGAGGTTTCTCTAACGGTGAGGTTTCTCTAACGGTGAGGTTTCTCTAACGGTGAGGTTTCTCTAACGGTGAGGTTTCTCTAACAGTGAGGTTTCTCTAACGGTGAGGTTTCTCTAATGGTGAGGTTTCTCTAACGGTAAGGTTTCTCTAACAGTTTAAGGATAAGTTATCATTCCTAATTCATGTCTAATGAAACTTAATCTTTCTGAACTTAACAATTTAGTGAAAATATCAGCTAATTGATGTTCAGTGCCTATAAACTCAAGTGTTATATCACCTCTTTGATAGTTATCTCTTAAAAAGTGATGTCTAACATCAATATGTTTAGTTCTAGAGTGAGACACAGGGTTATTAGAGATATTAATCGCACTAGTGTTTTCACAGTTGATTGAAACATGTTTAAAGTCAAATCCATAGTCCAGTAGTGTGTGTTTCATCCACAGAATCTGTGCACAACAACTACCAGCAGCGATGTATTCTGCTTCAGTAGTAGACAATGCAACTGAGTTCTGATTTTTACTACACCATGATACTAGGGATTTTCCAAGTAAGTGACATGTTCCAGATGTGCTCTTCCTATCTAACTTACAGCCAGCAAAATCAGCTTCTGAATAACTTGTTAAGTCAAATTATTGTCCTTTTGGATAAAATAAACCTAAATTTGCAGTATACTTAAGATATTTAAAAATCCTTTTAACAGCAAGAAAGTGTGATTCTTTAGGATTAGCTTGAAATCTAGAACACATACATACACTGATCATAATATCTGGTCGACTAGTAGTAAGATAAAGTAAACTCCGAATCATACCTCTGTAATTAGTTTGATCAACTGGTTTACCAGTTTCATCAATATCCAATTTACAGGTGGTACTCATAGGTATATCACTTTCCTTAATACTATCTAAACCAAAACTTTTTAACAAATCCTTAGTATATTTACTTTGATTTAAAATAATTCCATATTTAGTTTGAAAAATTTGAAATCCAAGAAAATACTTAAGCTCTCCCATTAAGCTCATTTCAAATTCATTTTGCATAACCTTTGAAAAATTAGTACATAAAGAATTTTTTGAAGATCCAAAAATGATAACATCAACATAGATTTGTACTATTAATACATCTTTTGAAATCCTTTTTATAAAAAGAGTGGGATCACCAATTCCTTTTGAAAATCCTTATGAGATATGAAAGTTTGAAAGTCTTTCATACCAAGCTCTTGGAGCTTGTTTTAAACCATATAAAGCTTTAGAATGTTTAAAAACATGATTTTGAAAATGAGGATTTGAAAAACCAGGTGGTCGTTCTACAAAAATATCTTCAACAATAAAACCATTTAGAAAAACACTTTTCACATCCATTTGATATAACTTGAAATTCAGATGTGATGCATAAACAAGTAAGATCCTAATAGCTTATAATCTAGCTACAGGTGAAAAAGTTTCCTTATAGTCAATTCCTTCTTCTTGATTGTAACCTTGTGCAACTAGCCTAGCTTTGTTTCTAATGATGTTTCCAGATTCATCAACTTTGTTTCTAAACACCCATTTTGTGCCTACGGTAATAGTGTCCTTAGGTCTTTCTACTAATTTCCAGACTTTATTTCTTTCAAATTGATTTAGTTCCTCTTGCATAGCCATTACCCAGAATTCATCATTGATAGCATCATTGATATTTTTAGGTTCTAGCTCTGACAAGAAGGCTTGATGTTCAACCTGATTTCTAAGAGAAGCTCTAGTATCTGTCCCTCTATCATGATTTCCTACAACAGCATCTAAAGGATGGTTTTTAGAGTCCTAGTTGGTATTGAAAAGGTAGGGCTAGAGATTTTAGGTTCATCTACAGGTTGAGGTTCAACAGAAGCAGGGTCTAGAAAATTTCCAGAACTAGATTTTTTAACTACAGGTCCACTGTTTTTATCATTAATGTTCAAACCAAAGAGACCATCTTCAAGATTTTCAAGAGAGGTATTAGGTTCATGTGGATCAGTTTCATCAAATTTGATGTGAACAGATTCTTACACACATTTGGTTCTCTTATTAAAAACTCTATAGGCTTTACTGGAAGTTGAGTAACCTAGAAAAATTCCTTCATCACTCTTGGATGAAAACTTATCAAGATTATATTTAGTGTTAAGAATAAATACTTTGCAGCCAAAAACTTTGAAGTAGTTAACCTTAGGTTTCCTATGGTTCCATAACTCATAAGGGGTCCTCTTAAGAACAGGTCTGATCAAGACTCTATTAATAACATAACAAGCTGTATTTACAGCTTCAGCCCAAAAGTAAATGGGTAGGTCATACTCATTAAGCATAGTTCTAGATATTTCTTACAGGGTTCTATTCCTCCTTTCTACTACACCATTCTGTTGAGGTGTCCTAGGGGCAGAGAAATTGTGACTATAGCCACTATGTGAGCAGTAAGATTCAAAATTATGATTTTAAAACTCACGACCATGATCACTTCTCAGGGTTTTAATCTTAAGTCCACTAAGGTTCTCTATAGACTTGGAGTATTTTACAAAGCAAGAACAAGCTTCACTTTTGTGAGATAGAAAATATACCCAAGTATATCTAGAATAGTCATCTACAAGAACATAGACATAATGCTTCCCATTTAAACTAGAAACTCTAGAAGGTCCAAACAAATCCATTTGAAGCAACTCGAGAGGTTGAGAAGTTGACACTTCTTTCTTTGATTTAAAAGAAACTTTATATTGCTTTCCCTTTTGACAGGGATTACAAACTTTGTCTGCTGGAAATTCAAGTTTGGGTAGGTCCCTAACTAAGTTCTTCCTAGCCAGTTTTCTAAGTGAATGCACATTGTAGTGTCCTAATCTTCTGTTTCATAGCCAAGAATCTTTATGAAAAGAATTTAAACAAGTAATATTTTTCTTAGCTAAAGAATTTAAATCAACAGCATAAACATTTTCATTTCTCAAAGCAGCAAACACTAAAACGATTTTAGAATTAAAAACATTGTAAGAATAATTTTCAAATTTAACGTAAAAACCATAATCACATAACTGATAAATACTTAACAAATTGTATTTAAGTCCATCAACAAATAAAACATTAGAAATTAATACTGAGTCAGTGTTACCAATCTGGCCTAAGCCGATGATTTTTACTTTTGAGTTATCACCAAAGGTGACAAAACCTCCATCAACTCTGGCTAAGATTTTAAAGCATGAGAATTATCCTGACATATGTCTTGAACATCCGCTGTCCAAGTACCAGGTCTTTTTACAAGAGCTCTTTAAGCTGGTTTCCTTCAAAACAAATTTTAACAGGAAATGATTTTGGTACCCAGATTTTCTTGGGTCCAGACAGGTTAGCCAATAACACTTTAGGTACCCATATTTATCTAATGGGTCTCATAAAATTTCTAGAATCAACAGATATTGAAATATAAACCTTATTAGATCCATAACTATGAATATAACTCATTGAAGCATATGAATTTCCAGAGCTAGCTACATTCTGTCCAGATTTAAGAATGAATCTAGTTTGGGTAATTTTCCTTTGTCCAGGTTGGTAACCTATACCAGTAGTGTATCTAGGTGCTATTTTATTACCTAGCATCTGAGTAAGAGTATCTTTGACATTGGTAAATTTCTCTAAGTCTTTCTTGAGTTGCTCATTAGATAATTTTAGTTCAGTGTTCTCTTTAAGCAACTGAGCATTCTTTTCCATTTCAATATCAAGATCAGATTTATGTTTAACAGTTAAAGCATACTGTTTCTTTAAACCTTTTTATTTGTCTTTCAGCTCATTACAAGTTTCTTCTAACATATCACAATATTCAAACAGTTCATATTTAGACATGTTATCACATTCAGAATCATCTCCAGAATAATATGAATTAGAAGTAGGAGTTTCTGAAGTTACCTCAGCAGTGTTTGTCATAAATCACATGTTTTCCTTGTTTCTGTGTTCAGTTTCAGAAACTTCAAATTCACTAGAACTGTCCTCAGAAGCACTCCAGGTAGCCTTCATGGCTTTCTTATACTTGTTATCCTTGTATTCAAACTTCTTCTTGTATTTCATCTTTAGACAGTCTGCTTTTATGTGTCCCTTCCTTTTGAACTCATAACAGACAACTTCATCTGATTTGTCAGATTTCTTCCAATCCTTTTTCCAATGTCCCTTGTTGTCATACTTACCTTTGTAGTTTGTCTTTCTGAAAAACTTCTTCTTCCTATAAAATTTCTTAAACCTTCTAGCAATGTGAGCCATCACAACATCACTGTCAGAGTCACTCTTAATGTCTTCACAGCTTAAACTTTCATTGATCGCTTGAAGCTTTTCCTTATCCTTATTCTTTGAGGTTGTAGTTTTGAAGGAAACAAACTTTCTTCTAGGTTCATCATCTTCTTCTTTGTTCACTTTGAGTTCTTCTTCATACATCATCAACTTCCCAATTAGTTCCTTGACTGGTAATTCACCAATGTCACATTATTCTCTAATGGAGACAGAGGTTCCTCTCCATCTTTCAGGTAGACATCTCAAAATTCTCATGATCTGTTCCTTTGATGGAACATCCTTTCCCAGAGAAGTCACTGTGTTGACAATTTCATTGAACCTGAGATACATATTAGAAATGGGTTCATCAGGCTTCATCTTAAAATTATCATACTTAATAGTATAGGTATTCAACCGCATCTCCTTAACATTAGTTGTTCCTTCATGAGAAATAGCTGAGGTATCCCAAATTTCATAAGCCGTTTTACAGGCAGATATTCTATTAAATTATTCATCTCCTAAAGCACAGTACAGAGCATTCATAGCTTTACAATTATTACTGTAGGTTGTCTTAGTAGCTTCATTCCAAGTAGTTCTTACAGTAGTTGGTATTTTGTATTCAGATTCTATAGCAGTCCAAATATCAAAACCCATTCTCTCTAAATGAATTTTCATCTTGATTTTCCACTGATCAAAGTTAGTGCCATTGAAAAATGGTGGTCTATTGGTAGCAACACCTTCATGTCTATTATCCATGATAGCTAACTATAATCAAATATTGTGAAGAGATAAAAATTTAGAAATAACAGAAATTTTAAGAACTTTAAAATACAACTAAAATCATAGTTGAAAAACAGAGTACACAATATTTTAAACAACCTCTGATACCAAATGTTAGTCGGAGTGGATACTCAAGAGGGGGGTGAATTGAGTTCCAATTAAAATTTCTGTTTAAAAACTTTGAGTTAAAAATCCCCCAAAAAGAATACAGAAATAAACTGTAGTGAATTTATATCATAGTAAATGTTCTGTTAGGTTCTCATGGGATTGATTAGTTCCCAGTTAATCAAATCAGTAGACTTGATTAACTTTTGAAACTAACTTACTGGTTTACAACAAATATAAACACTTGTGAGTTTAATTATCAAAGTAGCTTTAAAGCAATTTTGGTTTTAAAGTATTAGCAGCGGAATAAAATAATCACTTTGAAAGATATAGCACAACAAATCTAAGCAAGAGGTTCAGTCTCAAGCTGAGACTTAGTCCTCTTAAAAGCTTTTATAAAAAGATGATCCACACCCTGGATCGGGGATAACAACAACAACCAGCTGTCCACATCCAAGACCTCTACCACAGTTATTCGTGGGAACAAACACAACAACAACCAGATGTTTAGGTCACACGACCTCTACCACTATCCCAGTGGGAACAACAAAATGCAAGTGAGTTTAGTGAGGATTTACAAATCCTCTAGTTAGAGTACTAGAGACAGTGTGTGTGTAAAATACAGCATATAACACACACTGCTCGAAACATAAAAAGATAAATCACAGAGCAAATATATTGAGTTTAGAAATGTCTCTTGTGATTAGCATGCAGTTCTGGACTCCTTTGATTGATCAGGATTCGCTCTGAGTCCTCTTCTGGTTTTTGTCTAGAAAACAGAGTATCATCTGTTTCCTTGACTTCTAGGTGTAGAGACAGTCGATGAAGCTCTTTTGTTATGTTCTCGTTCTTAGCTCTTCACTGGTATGCAATAATGAGTTCATCGTGTAGGTTCCGTCGTCTCTTTGCATTCACACTCTGTGTTCTTCCAGCACACCTTGTATTTTGTATGTCTCATGTATTCGTCTATGTGTCTCTCGCACAGCCTGTGTTCCATGTATTGTATTCACCTATTCATACTCTTTTGTAGGAGAATCCATTCCTTTAGTTAAACCACGTGCTCCGGAAAAAGATGATTTACTTTTTGAAGGTACGAGGTACAGTTCCCTGACATCCAACAACACACATTAAATAAATGTCAGTATATTAAATATATCGGATATGACCGTTGGTTAGATTAAACAATGATTAAGAAAATAAAGCAGTGTCAGGTTCTGTCTCTAGAATGGTAGCTCTTGATATCGGTAGATTTGTGTTACTGCAGGTCTGAGTATCGGTAGGCATTTGTAATGGTAGACTTGTCTCGGTAGCTGCAACTGTAGACTTGATCACATCAGTAGCTGTGGACTTGTAATGGTAGCTGTGGCTCTGCCTTGTATCAGTAGCGGTAGCTCTCTATCGGTAGCTATGGATATGCCTTGTATCGGTAGCGGTAGCTCTCTATCGGTAGACTTTGCATAACGGTGGACTTCAGCATATCGGTAGCTGTCAACTTTGCTGTAGCGGTAACTGTCGACTTCATTGTATTAGTAGCTCTATGTTCTAACGGTAGCTCTCTTATAGCGGTAGCTCTAATATATCAGTAGACTTAACTGTATCGGTCACTGTGAGCTATAACGGTTGCTTAGATTGTAACGGTAGCTGAGAGCTGTTTGAGCATTCACTTGGCAGAATGAGTTAAGTCATAGTAAACATATATCTGATAATTCCAAATAATTAATTTAAGCATAATGAAAGAAACAACATATATTAAAGTATATTTGTAATGTATTAAGCATAATCAAGATATAAATAAATAATGGTTGGGATTATCAAAACACAATAAATCCACTTAATTCCCAGAGGGTTCAACAATTAATCCAATGTATTGAAAACTATAGTTCTAACTTGGATGAATGTTTTTTGGAAGAATATAGAAAAAAGGTCAACGTAATGGAATAAATTAAAATCACCCATAGATTATTATACTTTACAAAAACATGACATAACATTGTGTTTTCAACATACCAAATTGAATAATACCAATTCACAACATGGAATTAAAATATATAGTAGTACATAGGATTTTTAATCATATTTAAAGAATTGTATATTCGAAATAATTTTTTCTGAAACATCACAAAGTGAATATTTGGAATTTTCATATACTTATTGTGATGTTTCAGAAGATTATTTAATGTCAACACCCAGAGGTTTATACTATTTTTAATGTTAGCATATTTTTTGGTTAAATAATAAATAATTATACATATCACTATCAGATATATAAGTTGATTATAATATGACTGCTCATGTGTGTACTCAATTTTAATGGATGAAATATTAACTTTGGGACCTTGGAGTTGAAGAAAACTATTATATTTTAAAATATTGTGGTAACTCATGTACTATAAATAACAGACCAAATCATGTACCTTATTCAAGAAAAAATAATATTGTATGATATTTTTAATAGAAGTTTGAAAAAATTCAAGTGATATTTTAGTACATTTCAACAAAAATAAAAGTTACATATATTATAAGAAAGAATCCTCAAAATGATGATTTTGAGAGAAACCTGTTTTCTTTTATAGTTCAGAAATTGCTACTATCATGACATAACCCCAAAAAGTGTACCCCTCCGAGGAAAAAAATTGGAGAAGTAAGATAAAGACCCCTATGTCCCACCTCTAGTAGGCCTCAGGTTTGTAACATGCACAGAGGTTATAATAAACACCCAAAGTGGTTGAATTTCCCTCTAAGTGGGCACACATGAAAGAGAGAGGTAAGACAAACAGAAATCAACACCTTCTCAGACTACAATATAAAAGAATACCCAATTACAAAAATTTAATTACATACAAGAATGACTAAAATTGAAAATGTAAAATTAGAAGTACTTATAGAATGTAAATATGGAAGCAACCATGAATCCCAAAAACCACCTAAAACCTCAAGCCAGTAGTAACCAGACTAGACTCCCTCCTCTAATTGACTTCAAAATAGTTTATATAACATTGGGTGAGTATAATAGTATACTCAGTTGGATCCCCCCTTCAGAATCATGTGAAAAATGTAAAAACAATCATGATAAATCACAATAGACAACATGTGAAACTAACTCGTAACCTAAACAAGTATACTAAGATCCCAGTCTCACCATGCCTACTCTAACCAAGAATCCCATACATGTGTATATAGTGAAATTAATTAAAGGGTACTCTACTACCAATTTCACAATGATATGTGGGTTTCCCCTAATAATGAGTTTAAATGAATTGCGAGATGCCCTTATTATAAAATATCCATTTTACCCAAGCTGTTAGGATAGCAGGAATAATTATAGCTAACTTAATAAAATGCATTGTGAATTCCCTGGATATCAATTATATATAAATTATAAATCAATTAGATCTTTATATTTTTTTTAGTGAATTACTTTTGTAAGGAAAATTAATGATATATATGTTTGTTTTATATATAATAAAATATTTTTTATATTCAACCAATTGATTTAAAAATAGGTTATAAATAACACCATATTTAATGTATAAAACCTTATTTTTTTAAAAGATTGATTTCACACCTTTGAATTGATAACACTTTTTAAATTATGATTTTCACATATTAAAAAATTTATTTGAAAACATAAACATGTTATTTCAATGCGGGATATAGAACTTTACTTCGGGTAAATTTCTCATATTTTAATGATAACTTCCAAGCTTTGATGAATACTAAAAAGACGCAAAATTTTAATTAAAAAAACATTTTTTCCAAGATAATTTATATGGTTAGATTATAATATTTAATTATTTTAATGTATAAATAGAATATAGTTTTACCATTCAATATAATTTATGTCATTAGCATTAATTATTCATTGAATTAATCGGTAAAAAAATTCAATCTTTTTCAATGTTTTAACTTTTATTACCCATTTTCTTACTTCAACAAGTGGATTAATATTGAATTAATTATTGCAAATTTTCTTATTTATTTTTTAAAATGGATTCCATATATTAAATCAGTGGGTCTAAATAATGTTAATGGGATACTTTTATTTTTGGGATTTATGAATACTAACTTCGGTGATAATTTTTATAATAACAGTTAAAGGTAAATATAGTATTTAAGAGTAAAAATAATATTATAAATTTACCTTAACACTTATAAAAATATTATTGGATGACTAAATTCGACCCTTATCATCTATTGTTCTAATGGTAATCACAATGTGGCCACTAACCTATGAATATTAAATGAATGTAATAAAAACTAATGAATGTGAGAAAATGTCACAATCCCATTTTATATAAGTATATAAATTTTAATATATAGATAAATGAGAGATAATATTGACTATAGATAGTATATGAAATGATTAAAGAATTACCTACATTATTTAAATTCATTTATATTTTTTAGATAATAAATAATTACAATTAAATATGACACAATTGTGATGTTGAAATTATTTTGTTAATAAATATATCAAAACAAAATGGTTTTAAAAATATTAAACAAAATATCATATGAACTATTTATTTTTCTACATGAATTTCTGAGGTGAATATGACAAGTTATGAGTGTATTAAATAATATTTTTCCAATTTATCTTCGGTTTGTATTTTTTAAAAGTCAAATAAATGAACGGTGTCAAAATTGACACAATTGATATTTTATAAAAATAAAATTTTGTTAAATTATTTTAAAATAATAAAAAAAATTAAATATTAAAAAGTGAAAACAATAAGATCAAAAACAACATAAAATATCCATTTACGATAAATTAACACCATATAATTAATTGTTTATAACCATTAAATATTTTGAATTTTATTACATCAATTAAAATTAAATAGAATAATTAAGTTCCAATTGAAAATATAGGGTTTAAATATAAAATATTACATGTCCAAAAAATATTGGATGATGTTTTTAAAACCCTATCTCAACTTATATTTGAAATTTCGACATTGTGGAGATTTTTGGGTAGGTTTTTATATTATTATAAATTATTATTTATGGAGTTTCCAAAAGTACCCCTCACATCTATTATAAAAGGCACATCCTCCCTCACTACTTACCAACATTTTGTGGCCTCAAGCTCTCCCAAACCCTACCCTTTTTCCTTATCAACTTCCCTATTTTCATTCTAAAGGTTCTGGTCATCTTCAAATACCAACTCTAGTTCACTAAGAGGATATTTGGAGGAGGCACATCAAAAAAGAGGTAATATCATTTGCCGATTCTTTCAAAATTATTTCTAACTATACCCCCTATTAATTTGTTGTTTTATTATAAAGTAATATAAATAGTATCACTCATATACTTATATGTTATTATAAACATGAAACAACTATATTACACCTTCTACCCATCCTATTAAAAAAGAAATCACTACTCGTGCATACGTACGTATTACCGTCTCCGTGTTGTGGTATAATCTGTTTTCCACCACCACAGTACAGGGATGGGTATAAGTATAGTAATAATAACAATATATTATTATTATAACATTATAAAAATTCTGGAATATCGTAAACCATCCATTTCAATACCATTCGACAGTAATGGGACTAATATCATCGATCGTGCGTACGTACAGCTTACCGTATACATGGTGCTATGTGATTCATTATACATAATATTCATTAATGTAGGATTATATATAAGAATTGAATGAATAATGATGATATGTATTATACTTATTTAATTCTGTAAATTATTTTACTATAACCTAATAAGTAGAAAATAATCTTATTCGAAAAATCTTGTACAAGAACCCAAAGTAGTTAATATCCAAATAACGAGTGAAAATGAAATGTTACTAACAAACGAATGGTATTATAATCATATAAGATGTCATAAAAATGACTAGGATTCTAGAATAAGTAAATAACGTTATTTAAATACTTATATAAGAGGTTCAGATACATATGAAGGATATCAGACCTCAGGTGAGGGATAATTTTTCAACCTCATTTTTATCTTATATTCATTATACAGAAATGTTTACTGGGGTATATTAATAATCCACACCCATGATTCTTGATTATGTGAAATTACATCTATTCATCAATAATTTTTTAAAATTAATTTTTCAATTTTGTTAAGTTTTATTATTCCATATGAAGGAATCTTTCATTGTTATTCGATTTAAGGTACTTTTTGACTTTTCCAGCAAAAGTTTGAGGAGATTGTTTTTTAACTTATACACAATGAATGTAATTTTTATGGATTCATGGAAGCTTATTTCCATGAATCTTACTTTACACTATTTTAATATTATTTTCAACTAAATTATTTTCTTTTAAAATGGCGTGGCATTTTGATAAAAAAACCTTTTAAAAAAGGATATTTTCCTCATGAATTAAGGTCAAGTGTTTTATGAAAATTATTTTACATCTAAGATGACACAGGGTTATTATTATATCCATATTATTACATTGATATGATTATGTTTATGATGTAAGTATTTTTATGAAATCTATTTATTTCATATTGATAATGATGGACTGTTGTTTAAGAAACCCTTTTTATTTAAGGGGTTATGCTATGGTGAATATTCATATATTTTTTTGGCACACATAATAATGGATTCATTATGAGATTTTTGTGACCTATATATCCCTCCAATTCATTGGATAATGATTTATATCTCATGATATAGACATGAATACAATGGAAATTAAATCAAGATTAGTAATATAGGGTTTGACTAAGGAGAAAACTCAGTTCAATAATAGACTTTGTCTTCAATGATGGTATCAACAATGAGACATGAATAATATGAAATGATTTTTTATGATTATGGGTTTATGCCACCAAATTTCAAGTCTTATTTTATAACTATTGCGATTACATTCCACCATTATGATTTATCACATAACATGATATTATGATAATTTATATACATGATAATATTTTCATATGTTATGTTCATATGATTATGATATGACTGATATTTTCCTTGTTTACTCTCACTAATTATATGAGCTCAACCTTTCATATGTTTCTTTTCTCCAGGTCATGAATAAGCGTATTAAGTAAGAGATGTCCAAAAGGAGTCTAGTTATTAAGAAATAAGTGGGATAAAATGTGGATATTTTATGAACCAGTTGTTTCTTTTTCCCAGTTTATAAAGTCTCTAAAACTTTATGGTCCTTGAATGGTTATGTTATGTTATTTAATAAATATTCTTCAATTTTTATGTAATATCTACATGTAATTTTTGGACTGTTATAGATGGTATCAAATAAAAGGTATAGATAATCATTGGAAACTAGGATAAGAGAACCTTATTAATAACCCTAAGGATGTGTGTAATTATAGGTTACAATACTATCCTAGTGTTTTAGATATGTTTAGGAATAACATAGGATAAAACCTAGTGTGTACTAAATTGAAATTTTATTCTTGATTATGTGCATTTCTTATTATAATTAGTGTTTCCCGCAATTTTCTTCTTGGTTTTAGAAAATAGTTGGAACCTGAAAGAACCACATTAATGATGAATGTGAATGAAAATGTAGCGATAGTCTCTCCAATAAACCAAATGTTATGGGAGATCGAATAAAAATTCATATATCCATTCTCATAAAACATTCTAAACCTACGAATTATGCAGAACATCCAAATGAGAAATGAAATGAGAAACATTATTTTCAGTCCTTCATGAGATAGCATCCGCGTTCATTCAATGATTCTTTTGATCCATTAGTGGATTAACAATGAATCAGTACCACTGAAAAAATATTTTCAGTTCTACAATGATCAGAACATGATAAATTCATCTTAGCAGCCTATTATTTGAAAGGAAAAGCTGATCAATGGTGGAATACTATCAAGAATAAGAGGTAAGGGGGTTAATTTGACTACATGGAATGATATTATTTCAAGAACACGTTTTTCAATAAGTAATTTCCTCATATTCTTCGAACAAAGATGGATAAGGAGTTCCTAGAACTCAAAAAAATGATGATGAATCCATTATTAACTATAATGATAATTTTATATGACTTGAAATGTATGCTTCTGTAATTTTTATCCATCATGAGATTAAAATTGATCAATTACTTAGTTGCTTAAAACCAAGTATCCTAATGGAATTATCCATAAGGGACATAAGTAGCTACGAGTAAATTGTTTTATGTTCTCTGAAGTTTGAGATGGAGATTGGAGTAACCCATTTTTCATATGGGTTTGATAAGAAGAGAAAAATGGAATTCAAATGAATATCTAAAGACCCCACTAGAATGAAAATGAGTTTTCCCTTATGTTCAAAGTGTGGAAACAAACATGGAGGGAATTATCTTAAAGGGACAAGAAAATGTTTTATGTGTGTAAAAAAGGTCATTAGGCAGTTGAATGCTAATGTGATCGAAAAAAGATGTCTAAAGATGTGAATAATGAAATGGCCACACATAATTCAACCCCTACACATCAATATTACAAGTGCAATGAAATGGGTAATTATTCCAATAAATTCCCAAATCCAAGGGTTATTGATGATAATCTATGTCAAAATACTCTTAAGGCCAAAGAAAATGGAAAGTCACATTCAATCACTATTGGTGACATGCAGTACAATAATAAATTGGTAAAATATACAATTTCCATCCACTCTAATGTAGATAATGTTTTATTTGAGTCTGGATCCACCCACTCTTCTATTTCTGAATAATTTTTTAAGGGTATCACAATATTACCTCAACCATTAGATGTTGAGTTAGCTATGATAACTCTTAATGGAACATCAGACACATCAAAAGTTTACAATTATTCTCTTGTTGAAGTTTGTGGAAAAGAGATTCCTTCAAATATTGTTATCCTTCATAAAGTGTAATATGAAGTGATTCTTAGCATGGATTACCTTTATTTATATGAAACTCGTATCAATTTTCATGAAAGGGAAGTTAAATTTCATATTCTAGATCAATCTATGACCCTCTATCGATGAAATGATGAATACAACCTTCAAGTAGAAATTTCATCTATATTATGGGTCTTGATTCTAATAAATGATGGTTATTTATCTCAAATAGTGGGGTATAAACTCAAAAAATTAAGTATTCTCCCATTTTATAGGAGTTTGTTGATGCCTTTCAAGAGGAATATCCATGTCTTCCACCAAATCATGATTTTTATTTTTCAATATATCTCATACTGAGTGCTATAACAATTTCAAAGACACCCTATATAATGTCCCCAATTGAGTTGTAGGAATTGAAGAAGAAACTCCAAGAGAATATTGATAAGGTATTTGCATTCCCTAGTGCATCACCTTGGAGAGAAACTTTTTTTTTATTTAGAAGAAAGATATATCAATGAGACTCTCCATTGATTATTGAGAACATAAAAATATCACTATCAAGAAAAAAATCATCTTCCCCATATTGATGACTTATTTGACCAACTACATGGATCTAAATACATTTCTATGATTGATATCCAATTAATATATCTTCAATTAAGGGTAAAAATGAGGATATATGAAAGAAAACATTCTGTACAAGGTATGGACACACTTAATTTATAATTTTGCCTTTTTGTCTTACCAATTTCTCAGCTATCTTCATAGATCTAATGAATAGAGTCTTTAGAGACTATCATGATCAGTTTGGGGTAGTCTTTATAGAAAATATTATTTATTGTTCACAGAGCATGGAAATAAGTAATATTGCTTTAGAATTGTACTAAAGATCCGATGGAAGGAGAATCATTATTTCATATTTAATGACTATGAATTTTGGCTTCAGAATGTTTTATTTTTGTGTCATATAATCTCAAACGAAGGGATATTTTTGGATCCAACAAAAACTGAGGTTATTGAAAGATAGTCGATACCAAAAATGGTAATTAAGATCCAAATTTTTCATCATTCTTCTAGATATTATCAACCTTTTGTGAATTATTTTTCATGATTATATAATCCTCTAACTAAGTTTATTCAGAAAGGAGTAAAGTTTGTTTGGATGGAGAAATGTGAAGAGAATCTCGAAGAACTAAAAAGGCGGTTAGCTAGTTCACATGTGCTCACACTGACATGTAGTGAATAATGGTTTGTGATATATAGTGATGCATCCACAATGGGGATAGGATGTGTTCTCATGAAAAATGATAAGGTGAAAGCGTATGCCACACGGTACTTCAAAATTCTTGAGAAAAATCACACAACTAGTGATTTGGAGTTGGCTACGGTAATTATTTCATTAATGATATGGAGGAATTATCTTTATGGTGAAAGGTGTGATATTTATATTGATAATAAAATATTAAATTATATTTTCACATAAAATGAGCTAAATACGCGCCAAAGGAGATGGTTAGAGTTGATAAATGATTATGAATTCCCAATACACTACCACCCTGGGGAAGCAAACATGGTGGAAAATGCATTGAGTCTAAAATACCATGCTAGATTATTCATGTTGAGGATCATGAAAGATCAAATATTTATGGATTTGAAAAGGATGGATCAGGAAATTTTATGGATGGGGATAAATCTTATCTTTCTCAAATGAATATTCATCCATATATAAAAGTGATGATTATAGAGGCACGTATGGAAGATGTAGAGTTAGAAAAGAAGGTGATAAATGTTCTTGAATTCATCATTGATTACAACGAAATAATAAGGATCAGGAACCACGTTTGTATACCTCCCATACCAGAATTAAATAAGGATCTATTTGATGAGGCTCATAGTTCTTCATTCTCTATTAACTCTAGAAGCACAAAGATGTACTGGGACTTGAAAGAGTACTTTTGGTTGGATGGAATAAAAAGATATGTTGCTGAATATGTCTCTTGATTCTTGGTTTTTTAACAAATTAAGGATAAGAGACTAATGTCTAATGGGATGTTACAACCATTCCCCATAAGAGAATTGAAAATGGAAAACATCACTATGACATTATCATTGGACTTCCCAAAACATCCAAAGGAAATAATGTTATCTAGGTTATAGTTGATCACCTTATAAAGTCATAACACATCATTTATATTAGAGAAGATTTTTCTCTTCATCAGTAATCCAACATATATTTAAAGTAAGTGGAAATATTGTATGGATTACCACATTCCATTATATTTAATCGGGATATATGGTTTACCTCAATGTTCTGGAAATGTATTCAGCATGCTTTGGATACAGAGTTATGTTTCAACACTACTTATCATCCGTAAACAGATGGTCACGCTGAGAGGACAATTTAAATTCTCGGTGAAATGTTGAGAGATTTGACTATGGATCTCAATGGTTTTGGGGACCAACACTTACCATTGGTTTAATTTTATTAAAATAATAACTTTCACTCCAGTATTCAAATGGCTCCTTATAAAGCCCTCTATGGATAGAATTGCAGAACTACAACATTCAAGGATGAAGTTGAGGAAAGAAAGATATTAGGACTTGATCTTGATGATGAATGGTAGAGAATGTCATGTCATGTACCCTGGGGCCCGTTCCGTGACTACACCAAGCCCACCTTCCATAGGTCAAGGGCTGGTGACTAGCACCAAAAGGCATACTCCATAAAAAGGGATGGCATTTCCTTTAATCCAAAACAAACACATGATCCAAGAACACAACAAGAAGCAACTGTAATGTAAAATGATGTAGTAAAAGAGTGTTGAATGTAAAAGGGGTTAGAATACTAGACCAAATGTAATGGTACAAGTGAAAATGAATATAAAATACAAATTATAGAAAAAGGAAAACAGATACTGGTTAGTTTTTCAAGTTTCCTACATGATGGGTAGGTACAGATCACCTCCTCATCACTTAGCGTCCGTCCGTCTCCTCTGTGTAATGTCACGTCGAATCTTCCACCTTCGTGCACCGTCTAGTCCTGGCTCACTCAGCTTCAATCAATGTTGTATGACATCTGCACAAGACTGAACAAGGTACAGGAAAAGCCCATGCAGGGGTGAGTATAACGATACTTAGTAGGGACCACAAGACCCCATAGGTCTCCTTCAGTTCTACAAAGTAAATCCACAGAGCAAGACATCAACCCTACTTAGGTATTTGCTCATAAATACACCTATGTTATCAAGATATACACATCTCATACATGAGAGAAGAATGCTACAAAGGTAACACCATGAAGGTTACACCACAAAGGTAAAAGTACCACATAGTTATCCTCATGAAGATAATACCATGAAGGTAAAAGTACCACATAGGAAAAACAATGAAGATAGTACCACGAAGGTAAAATTACCACACATATATCACCACAAATATAATAACATAAAGGAAAATGTACAACATGGGGATCACCATGAAGATAGTACCATGAAGGTAAAAGTACCAGAGAGGTATCACCATGAATTTAGTACCACATAGGTAAAATTACCCCACAAGTATCACAGTGAAGTTAGTACCAGGAATATAAAAGTACCACACCGGTATCCCGAGGATGATAGTACTATGAAGGTAAAAGTAACACATAGGTATCACCATGAAGATTGTACCATGAAGTTAAAAGTCTTAGTTCAAATAGAGTCTCAACTAAAACAAGTTTTTAAGTGAAGTATAGAAGTACAGATGATTAGTCATAAATCAAGATCATCTTATTCTATCAAGAGATAGTACTGATGATTATACTGAGTCTGACCCATAGAGGATTGATAGGTACTAAACCCCGAAAAGACCCACACAGGATCTGACCCACACAGGATCGGTATGCGTGGGCCCACACTGGATCTCTGAGCACTGACCCACACATGATCTGACCCAGACATGTAGTGACCCACACATGATCTGAACCACACAGGATCGGTATGTGCTAACCCACACAGGATCACTGAGCGCTGACCCACACAGGGTTGATAGGTATTAACCCCCACAATGACCCACACAAGATCTGACCCACTCAGAGTCGATAGGTAACTAACGTCCATATTATCCGTCTCCAACCTCCACCACACTTCCAGCCACAAGATTCCTCGCACCTGGTGTGATTCAGTTCCGTAAAATCTACCCCTTGAGATATTGGTCATACCTCGACCTCCACTATGCTCCACAAAGGAGTAACCCAAAGGTCTATCATGTCATAAGGGACCCAATGCAATAGATGGTGCATCAATCGGACACCCGGTCTGTCAGTTATTAGTGTTTCCGCTCTGAGGGCTCAGTTGGATTTGCGGTTCCATCCAACCCGACCATACTCCAACATTATCCAAAACTCATGTAGAGTTAAAAAATGACCGTATTGATCCAAGGATTCTGGTTCCAAAGACGTTTCATCAAATGGAAGCACAGATCTCGAGTTATGTGAAAAAAGGTGAAAATGGGTCCAGATGGTCCCGGGTCCGGTCTGACCCGATCGGCCTGACGCGGCCTGGGTTAACCCGACCCAATTCGGGTCTTGCCCGATTGTCTGAGGTCGTGGCGGGCTCAGCCCGTGAGGGGTGCATCTTGCTGGTGCGGCCCGCTGGGTGCGGTCCAGTGGCGCGGCCCGGTGGCGCGGCCCAGTAGCGTGGCCCACTGGGCACTGCTTGGTTTTGCGGCCCTCGGGGCATGGGTCTCTAGGCGCATCCTGGCAGTGCGGGCCAGTGGCGCGGCCCGGTGGCACGTCCCACAGGGGGAAACCCGATGGCGTGGGCTGCTGGGCGCGTCCCTATGGAGGGGCCCGCAGGGGTGGCCCGTGGTCTACAGGACCACCATGGAAGGGTCTTACCTAGCCAGTTCCCGGGAGGGAGTCACCTCCCAGGTCACTTGAATGGTCAACGAGTGGTTTGGTTTTTGGAATCGAGACCAACCGAAGCGAGTCCTGCTCGGTGCACCACGACCGACCGGTTCGTCGGCTGGTCCTCCTCCTCCCAGTGATGTGATGATGTCACTGTCTTCCGCAGCTAGCTGAGTGTCGGCCTCCCTTCGGCCTCCTCCATGGCCCAGCGGTCGTGACCTCCTGCTCCACCGACGGCACAGATGCACGTTGCTGCTTTTCCATGTAGTTTTTCGGATGCCGACTGCCACCCTACTCCGCTACGGCCGTCGGGTCATAACCACTTTCTCAACTGGGGGTGATGTCTCATGCCTCCCACTTCCTTGTGGCTGACCGGGTACTGGACACCACCTTTTTCCATAAACCGTCACGGTTTTGTTCCAAGCCCGAAAAATATGATGACTGCATATTTGCGATCCTCGGTTCGAGGGATCCGCATCCATATATCGCACTCAACAATACATTGTGTTTCCAGCATCATTAAATATTTGACGTTTGTGAACGCATGAAAAATGTGCAAAAAACAAAAGTTAAATGGGGATGGTATATGTGCGGGATGATGACCATGTTAGTTTGGCCATCGTCATTGTGAATCCAGAATGTAAAGATTTATCAACTAAATTCAATCATAATTAAAAATAAATACCCCACCTTAATGTCTATTGGTGATGTTGTGAGAAGGAAGATGAGGTCATTGAAGGGGACGTCCGCATTCATCGCTATCGTAATACATTTCGGATATTGGCTCGTGAGTCTTCATTGTTAATCGTTAGGGGGTGGTTCTTCATTGGTGGATTCTCCATCCCAGGCCACCTCTCCCTTTCGCCAACAGAAATACATCCCACAAGAAGAGTTAATAAAATAACTCATCATTAACATGTTAGGTTATTAATTCAAGATTCATGTATCCATTTAATTATACAGAAAATTGGTTACACATTTTGTGTAACAGGGAATTTAATGCCCAACATTAAATGCCTGACCACCCTCGTGTGGTCCACACCATTATGATTCAAATGGGAGGTTTTGAAAAATAAAGTAAAAGTTATTTATTTTTTTATTATTATTCCAAACCTCCCATGAATTACTGAAAAAATAACTCCTACCCTTGGCCTACTGCGGTTGAGGGAAAGGTCTCCATAAGTAAATATCAGCACTGCGAGTTCAACAGTGTCCTCATTTTTCACATCTGAGAACCGGTTCAAAAGTTACAAAATGTCGGCCAATTTTAGTATCTACAAAAAGAAAGCATACCCTGATGAGTTCAGTGGTGGTACTGGATTTTTAATCCAAGTTACCATTTATGAGTTATAATAATTTGAAAAATAAAATAACTTTATTTAATTATTTTATTTACGGTTATGCCATTTTTCGGGTTTTCTCATAGGAGACCTGTGCCAACTAAAGCTAAGTCTCACCTAGGGTAAACCTGCCCACTTGAGCGCAACGGCACCCTCAGATTTCTAATCTAGGTAACCTTTTAAGAGTTATTCCACTATTTCTGAAACACTACTGATGCGCTCTAATTAAAGCTTAACTAAACTTCGACGGATCATTCTGGGCACTCCGGGCCTTGAAATCACACGTCATTAGATTTTTCGATCTCTAAATAATTCCCAATATTTAAAAAAATATACAGAATTTATGAGACATTACACTCTCCCCACCTAAGGGATTTTCATCCCCGAAAGCCACAATATAGACTAAGGAAACAAATGGGGGTACTGAGCATGGATCCAAGCCTCCTGCTCCCATGTACTCTCCTAGAGGTTCCTGTGATGCCTACGAATTCGCACTAGTGGTATCGTCCACCCACAAAGTACCCGCTCTTGTCAATCCTCAATCTTTACTAGATCTTCTATAAACTTCACCCCATCAACTATGTCCAACATTCCATGATCGATTACTTGAGGAGGGTCATTCACGTATCTCCTTATCTTGGATACGTGGAAGACGTCATGCAACCACTCCAACAGTGGTGGTAGTGCAATGTGCTATGACACCTCGCCAATTCTCTGAAGTATCATAAATGGTCCGATAAACATCAGTGATAACTTGATTCCTTGTCCAAAACTCTATAGTCCCCGTCAAGGGGAGACTAGCATGAAAACATGGTCCACCCCTCCTGTAACTCCAAAGGTCTTCGTCTCTTGTTGGCATAAGACATCAACCAGCTCTATGTAGTCTTTACTTGCTGACAATTGAGTCATTATGATACAAAACCTGCCACTGCTTTCTTCATCCCTGACCATTATTGTTGACGCTAGAGATTTAGATACATCTTCTCCACTCTTGGATGTGCTTCTAGAGGGGATGTATGGAACTTCCTGAACACTTCCTCCTATAGTTCCACTGGTTCTATAGTACATCCTCAGAAGAGTATGTTGTGCTCCCCACATTCAAAAAATCCATCAGGTGCCTGTCTTGTGGATATTTGAGCACGCTAAGACTCGCAGTTAGTGTCCCCAAGCTGCACCTCCCTGACTCGCTGAAGGAGTGGGGGAATGACTATCAGAGACTGAAGATAAAATACTCCATCTCAATCCTTGTAGTATATCCACAAATCGGCTGCTGCTTTGTCACCTCACCCAGAAACTGTAAACCATATCTCCAGATGAGTGAACCTTCCACTACATTCTCTTTACGAAGATTATATATTATCTCAAAGTCATCGTCCTGGAGGAACTCAAGACAACATTGTTGTCTCAAGTTCAAGTCCTTCTAAGGGATGATATACATTAGACTCTTCCGATCATATTAGACTGTAAAACGTTCACCCAACAAGTAATTTCACCACATCTTCATGGTGAGGACCACTACTGCTAACACCAGGTCATGGGTTGTGTAGTTCTACTCATTCTATCTCAGTTGTCGAGAACCATACATGATCACTACTTTCTGTTGCATCAGGAATGTTCCAAGCTCAGTCCCTGATGTGCAGAAGTAGACTATGTACCCAATGCCCTCCTCTGGTAGCCTCAATATGGGGGCACTCGTTAGTCTCTGCCTGAGATCCTAGAAACTCTGCTTCTATCTCTCCAAACACACAAAGAGTTTACCCTTCTTTATCATCACTGATAAGGGTGCTGCAACTCTAGAAAAGTTAGGCACAAATATCAGGTTGTAACCAGCCAAACCCATGAATCTCAGCACCTCCATCACGCTCTTGGGTGGCTCCCAGGCAGGAACAACCTCAATCTTCGGTGGATCCACCACAACTCCAGCCTCCGAGATAATGCGTCCTAGAATGTGGACCTCTTGTATCTAGAAATAGCACTTCAAGAGCTTACTATAAATCTGCTGCTCACGGAGTGTGTCTAGAACTATCTACAGATGACTGAAATGATCATCCTCTATCGCGGAGTATATCAAAATTTCATCGATAAAGACTACCTCAAAGTGTTCAAGGTATGGCTGGAAGATCCTGTTCATGAGTCCAATGAACACTGTTGGGGCGTTGGTCATGCCTAAAGGCATAACTAAGAACACATAATGGCAATACCAACATCTAAAGGTTATATTCTGTATATCCTCATCTCGTACTCTGAGTTGATGATATCCTGATCTGAGGTCTATCTTCGAAAACCACTGTGTTGCCTTCAGCTGATCAAATAGATTTTCAATCCTCAGGAGTGGGTACTTGTTCTTCACGGTCACCTGGTTCAGGAACCGATAGTCCACATAGAGTTTCAAAATCCCATACACCTTCTTGGTGAAAAAAATAGGGCTGCCCAAGGAGAAACACAAGGCCTAATGAACCCCTTCCTATGCAAGTCCTCCAGCTATGCTCACAACTCTCGAAGCTCCGTAGGATCCATCTGATATGCTGGTATATATATTGGGGTAGTCCCAGGGTACGTTTCAATGTAAAATTCCTCTTCTCTATGAGGAGGTAGACCCGAAACATCATCAAGGAAAACATCAGGGTACTGGCCCACCACTACAGGATAGCTCAGAATCTTAACAACAACCGCTCTGAGGGTAATACTATCCATCTAATGTGTGATCGGCTCCACCCTCCTTTAGGTAAGTCCATCCTACGCTACAAAGGTTCCCTTCTTTCCGGTGAAGGAAAACCATGACCCATCTGTGCGTACACACCGTAATTTGTGACTAATACAGTAAATTTGAGCATGGACTGTGGATAACTAGTCCATACCCAAGATGATGTCCAAAGGCCTTTACGCATCTACTAGAAGATCCCAGCCGAAGCTCTCTCCTCCTAGAGTAAGCTCACACTACCGACACGAGTATGTAATCATTGAATTACTCTCGTAGGAGTCTGTAGTCGTAAGGATCGAGCCAACGGCTCCACCGAAATCTCTGAGCTCTGAAAGAGGGTTATGGAAATAAAAAAATGATTGGAACATGTGTCTCTAATTTCTACCGGTAAGGTGGAGTAGACATATATCATACCTTAAATCATCTCCAGAGCGTCGTGATCATTGGCCTCAACACCCTGAAGTAGAGCTCATCCCTTTCCACCTACTCCATGTGGTTGGGGTGGACCACCTGTAGGTGGTGGCTTTAGAACATAAAATCTATTCCCACAGCCTATTGCATGGGCTGCTACTCTGCCATGTTCGCCTCTTGCCTGCAGACCTCCTCGATTGAATCGTCACCTCCGCCCAGTCAGTCCTACGACCGTCTTCTAGTCATTTGTACGACGGGTAATGACACATAAGAGAATATCAGAGTCAAAAAACGTTATGCTAACAACCAAAGAAAACACTTTGAGTTTGAAGTTGGTGATAAGGTGATCTTATGAATATCTCCCTGGAAGAGAGTGATGAGAATTTGTAAGAAGGGGAAGTTGATCCCTAGATATATCGGCCCTCTTGAAATGCTGGAAACTTTTGGGAAGGTAGCTTACTAATTCGTTCTTCCACCGAATCTATCTCAAGTTCATGATGTGTTCCATGAAATTCTCCGAATAAAGTACACATCTGATCCTTAGAATGTACTAATATTAGAATTCATACCACCGGAGCAAGATCATTCTAATAAAGAATAACTGATAGAGATTCTGGATCATAGGAAAACATTTCTATGAAACAAGACCACTAACATGCTTACAGTTTTATAGAGGAACTACTAATTTGAAGAATCATCATGGGAACTTGAGGATATATTGAAGAAGATGTATCATCATATTTTTTTCTATGTGATGAATTTCAAGGGTGAATGTTAGTTTTAGGGGGGTAGGATGTTACACATAGAGGTTCTTTATGAAATATGTTTTCCAAATAATTTTTATTCTTCAGTAGCTTTCATTGCACTAAATAGTGAGTTTAAATTAACCATGAGATTCCCTTAAGTCTAAAATTACCATTTTAGCCTAGCCTTTAGGATATCAAGAATAATTATAATAACTTATGAAAATGCATTGTGAATTCATTGGATATCAATTATTTATGAAAAATATAAATCAATAGATGTTTTTATTTTTGACTGAATTACTTTTTGTAATGAAATTAATGAGATATATATGTGTTATATACTTAATAAAATATTTTTGATATTCATCCAATGGATATTTCTGTCATAGGGTATGAATGAAACCCAATTTTATGTATAGTAAACTATTTTTTTTAAGTTTAATTTTACAAATTTTAATGGTAAATCACTTTTAAATTATGATTTTTACACATTAATAATTTTTATAAGACATCATAAATATTTTATTTTGAAGTAGGATATGAAATTTTACACTGGATAATTTTTTTGATATTTTTCAGATAACTTTCAACTTTTGATGAATAGTAAAAATTTGCTAAATTTTTATTAAAAATAAATTTTTTTGTCGAGATAATTTATATGGATAAATTATAATATTGAATGGTTTTAAAGTATAAATAGAATAAATTTTAATAATTCAATATAATGTATGTCATTAGCATTAATTTTACAATAAATTCAAAGGTAAAAACATTTCAATCATTTGCAATATTTTTACTTCAAAAACTCAGTTTTTCCCATTTCAAAAATGGGATTAATTTTTAATTAATTTTTGCAACTTCAGTTTCATGAATTATTAAAAATGGAATTTATATTTGGAATTAGCAGGTCCAAATTTTTTTAATAGGCTTCATTTGTTTTTTTTCATTATAAATAGTAACTAGTAATTATATTTATTAACATATTTAATAGAAAATCTTGTAATTAAGTGTAAAATAAATATTATAAAATTACCTTAATAAATGTAAAAATACTATTGTATGAATAACTTATACCCTTATCATCTATTTTTTAAAATTTAATCAAATAATGGCCACTTTCCTATGAATATTACATGAATTTAATAAAAACTAATCAACTTGACAAAATTCCACAATCTCATTTTATATAAGTATATTAATTTAATATATAGATAACAATTACATAATATTGACTATAGACAGTCTACGAAAAGATAAAATAATTAGCTACATCATAGAAATTGTCTTATTATATTTAGATATTATTTAATTACCATTAAAGAAGACACAATAGTGATGTGCAGATTATTTTATTAATAGAAATATCTAAAAATGGTTTTCAAAAGTTAAAATGAAATATCAAATGAACTAATTATAGTGATACATTAATTTTATTAGTGAATATGGCATTTTAGGAGGATATGAAATATTTTGGTTTGAATTTTTCTTCTTTTTGGTTTTTTTATAGCCAAATAAATGAATAGTTCCAAAATTGACTCTATTGATATTTTATAAAAATAACATTTTACTAAATTATTAAAAAACAATAAAAATATTAAACAATCACAAAATGATAATTATAAGATCTAAAATGTAATAAAATATCTATTTATATTTAATTAACACTATATAAGTAAATATTTACAACCATTAAATATTTAGAATGTTATTACCACAATTAAAATTAAATAGAATAACTAAGTTCCAATTAAAACGATATGGTTTAAATTTAAAAAAATATTTTATCAAAAAAAATTTCTTTGATGATATTACAACCCTATCTCATTTCATATAAGAATTTGAAACATTTTTTAGGTTTTTGGGTATGACATTATTTTATTATAAATTTTTATTTAAGAAGATTCCAAAAGTCCACCTCGCCTAAATTTTAAAAGGAAACCTCCTATCTTGCATATTTACTTCATTTTGAGCCTTAAAGCTCAGTAAAACCCATAATTTTTCTTTATAATATCCACTATTTTATTTTAGAGGTTTTTGTCATCATGAAAGACCAACTCTAGTAATCTAAGAAGAGATTTAGAAAAGGCACATTGGAGAAAATGTAATATCATTTACTGATTCATTTTAACATATTTCTTCTTCTACATCCCCTTATTTAGTTTTTTAATTATAAATTAATAATATTAGTATCATTCATATAATGATATGTTATTATAAACATGAAAAAACCATATTAAACCTTCTACCCATCCTATGAAAAATGAAATCTCCGCGTGTGAATATGTACGGCTTACCATCTCCATGTCGTGGTAAAATATTTTTTTCACCACCACCTTACTTGGAAGGGTATAATTATTGAAATAATATATAAATATGATTATTATGAAATGATTCTAATTTTTAAATTTCATACACAGTTCATTTCCATACCATTCAACAATTATGGAAACTTTGTCGTCGCTCGTGTGTACGTACGGCTTACCGTTTCCATGATATGATGTGATTCGTTCTAAACAATCATCATTAAATGATGATTATATTCATGAATTTAATGAATAAATACGATATATATTATACTAATATCATTATATAAAGGATTTAACTATATCCTAATAAGTGGAACATGAACTTATCTGACAAATCATGCATAAGAACATAATACAGTTAAGATAGGAATAACAAGTGACAATGAAATGTTACCAACAAACAGATAATATTATAATCATATATGATATCATAAAAATGATTTTGATTCTTGAATAAGACAATAAAATTATTTAAATCAATATACTGGAGGATTAGATACATACGAAGGATATCAGGCATAAGGTAAGGGATAATTTTGTAGTCTCCTTTTTATTTGAGATTGTTTATACGTAAGTATTTACTATGGTATATTCATCATCCACATCAATGTTTCCAAATTATGTAAAATTATTTATATTCATCAAAAAATATTAAAGTCAATTTTAACTTTTGGGTAATATTTATTAAACATTATGGAAGGAATCTTTTGATGTTATTCAATTTATGGTACATTTTGACTTTTACAGCAAAAGTACAGGGAGTGTGTTTTTTAACTTATATGGTATGAATATAATTTCTATGGTTTCATGACAACTTATTTCTAGGAAATGTCCTCAAATAAATTTCCAGATTATTTTAAAATAAATAATTTTATTTTAAAATTGTTTGGCATTTTGAGAGAAGAAAACCTTTTTTAAAAAGAAATGATATTTTCCTAAAGAATTATGTTCATGTGTTTTATCAGAATTTTTTTCCATGTAAGATGACGTAGGGTTATTATTCTATCCTTATTATTAATAGGATTTGGTTTATTATGATGGAAATGTTTTTATGAAATCTATTTATTTTATTTGTATTATAATGGAATGATATTTTAGAATCCCATTTTATTTCATGGGTTATGCTATAGTGACAGTTTTTATGTTTTTTGGAACATGTATGAATGTGTTCATTATAAGATTGGTGGGACCTATATCTCCCTCAAAATAATTGGGTAAAGATTTATATCTCATGAGATAGACATGAATAGAATGGAAACTAAATCCAGTTTAGTAATAAAGGGTTGTAATAGGGAGTGAACTTGAATCAGTAATGGAATTTTGTCTCATATGATGGTCTCAGCAATGATCCTTGACTAATTTAAAATGATTTTAAATTCTTATGTGTGTATGTAAAAAAACTTCATGTCTTATTTTATGACTATAGAAATTACATTTCACTATTATGAATTATCCCATGACATGATATAATAATCTTTTATATGCTGGATAATATTTGCAAATTTTATGTTCTTATGATTATGACATGAATGATATTTCACTATTTTCCCTTACTGAGCATTTTATCACACTATTTCATTATTTTCTATTCCCCAGGTAACGAAGATGTGTATTAATTAAGAGAATTCAAAATGATGTCCAGTTGTGAAGAAATAAGAGGGAGAAGATATTGATGTTTTATGAACCACTTATGTTTCCAATTTTTTAAAGACACTAAACCTATAATGTCCTAGCGTGGTTTTGTTATGTTAAGTAATAAATATTCACAATGTTCATGTAATATGTTCATTTAAATTATGGTTCGTTATAATAGCAGTCCAAGAATCATTAAAAATATAATACATAATTTTGGAGGGTAAAATATAAAATTTTAATGAAAGGATACTCCCTTTATAGAATTTTTTGTGGAATCCGAATAACACTTAAAACTATAATTTATGTGGTATAAATACTTCTTATAAAATTTAATCATATGTACGGTTGACTTCTAGTGAGTCTTTCAAAAACAATATCTCCAAAATGGCACATGAACTTTGTTAATTGAATAAAAAAACTTTAATATGTCTTCATACATATATTATGAGCATATACTATATTTTACATCATTGTATTTATAATGATTATTCTGATAAAATATCATTCAAGAATTCTTAAATGTACCTATATTCATTTGGGTAGAGTATTGTTAGTAAAAATTGATTTATGTAAACAAAATTGTTTACAAGTAATATAAAATCAATCCATTAGTTGTGATGAATATTTTTACATATATTAAAACATATCACCAATAATAGAATAATTTGAATGTTATAATCGTTAGAAATATGTCAAATAATACCCAATAATTACTTAATACTATATATGGTTATACATTTACAAGATGGAGAAAAATTATTTATATAATGTATAGGATTTCCACAATTACATATATGTCCCAAATTTCATCTATTTCCATTAATAATTACATGTAATTTATTTAGATTATCCTATCCTTCTATTAAAAAACTAGAATAAAATTTATAATGATAAAATTAAAATAACCAATTATTGATTAAAGCATAAAATATGGCACAAAATAGATTCGACGTCATCAAATTTTGATATTATATCATAATGATTCTTTGAAAAATAATTTATTTAAGTATAAATATAATTATAAGATTTCATGAAATATGTATTCCTTTTATTTAAAGGGTAAAATTCAACATCAGTAATAAATAAATAGTCATTAAGATCATTTAAAGATTAATTTTTTGAATCATAATTAACATAGAAGAATGATTATACCTCTACTATTTGTGATATAATAAATTAATATAAATTTTTTTAATTCTGACCATCAATTTTAGAAAAAAATATAACTACAAGATTTCATTTAAGAACTGTTTGTATCATTCGTAGTTTTTATTACATTACAAATATAATTAGGATTTTTTTTATTTTATTTCAACTTAGACTTATGGTAAAAAATATCTTAAATTCCCTATTTCTGTTCACATAGTGTATCTTACCTCATTAAAATCATCCTTCACGAATTTTTATTTTATCATTTTATTACAATTAACATATATTTTTGAATTCAATGAAATTTTATCACTAGAATACTAAATATGAAAATCACTATAAACTTAATTATAATATATATTATTATCCACTGAATTAAAAAACATTGTAGACACATTTTCATTCTCAGCTAATTCATGATTATCTACTTCGACATTTATCTCAACTTCATACATCATGAGTGTTCAAATTAAATCCTTTATCTTCATAAATTTATATACATTTGATCTGCAAATAAAAAAACTGCTACTCCATTTATCATGTAGAACACTATGAATTTTTTTTAATCAGGTTCAAGAAAACAAGTTCCCAAAGTAGAAACATTATTAACTATCTTAGTGTTTCTTCCATACATTTACATAAATACCATTCCATAAAACATTCAATAATATTAAATACTTAATTGTTTAGTGTTAAAAATTTATTACATGACATTTTAGTTACTTCATAAGAAAGAGTAATAGTATTCTACATATCATAACCCTTAGTACATTGAGAAATGATTTTTAACTCATCATGTTATAATCTAGTAATGATAACATTCATCGCCTATGAATTCAAATTTCAATCAGCTTATTGAGTTTAAATCCATGTTTTATGTCAAGCTATAGGAATCTTATGTTTTTTCTCCACCTTCAAGTAAATATTATATCAAATATAGTTTAAGTATATAATCATCCAATAATTCCAAAAACCATAATTTTCACAATTAATACTATGATCACAAATAATTGACATGCCTCTTATGAAATCATACATGTCCATCTATCTTTTATTTAATAGATAATTTTTTATAATATTATGGATGAAATGTTTAATTATTATGTATTATGCTCTTGTACAAAAAAAATCCCAAGTTTTATTCATGGACAAAGAAACAAGGGGTGAATTTAACTCTCTAAAAATATTAGGAGATTTAAAATTACTTTGTAATGCAAGTCAATATTTACTTCTCACTTTAATCATGTAATACAATGAAAATAATTAATGTAAAGGTAATGATATAAATATAATTTTATATTGGTTTAGGGAAAAAATGAACATCCCTTATTCGACACCACCAACAATCAGTATAGTCTTTTTCATTAAACAACCCGGGTTACCCCATAACCTGGATCCTATAATAGTTCATGGAAAGTCCTAAGGTTTTTTCTGGATCACCTTGATATTGTTATTTTAATCAAGGTATAACTAAAGAAAAAACTAGAATTATTTCACCCGTGATTAATATAATTAATGGGAATTACCAACTAGAGATAACACAAAATTAAACATAAAAATGATGATAAAATAAAATCATACATCACATATAAATGGTAATAAAAAATAATATCAACAAAAATAACCATGATACATATACATCCCATAAAAAACTAAAACCCAAGAATAAATTATCCATCTCCACATGAACATTCGATTACTCATTATATCCTGACCTAGAAATCCTTTTACAGACATAACAGTAATTAGAAGCTAGATAAATATCAATGGTGGAGCACCTAAAAGACTAACAATACATATGTATAATCCCAATGTTTCATACAGGGTCTGAGTGAAACCTAACTTAATAATATCACAGAAAAGAGTTTTCTAATTACATTAAAATTACATTTCCTTTATGGTAGTTTAGAATACATTTTGAAAATAATTTTATAATGGGTAGATAGAGTAAGCCAAAAATTTAATTTCTTTACATCTAGAATGCAATATATTTAAATTATAATGATTATAAGAAACCTTGAATTTTTTTAATAAAACCATAATTACCTCTAAAAATACAATTAAAAATCCAAAAATTATAAAAATAATTTTATGGTATTCTTAAAATATAAAAAAAAATAAAAAATTCACAAACCCAAGTTTCCCCCTTACATATAAAGAAGGAAAACTTCACAATAACAAAGGTACCATGTGATTAAATAAAACTGGTGTACACAAGGGATAATTTTTTATGTAATCTGTAATATGATTTCAAATTGTATCAAGGGAAACAAATATTTCATTCTATGATATAATTATATACTTTACTGAACCATTAGACTAAATTTCTACCTATGTTGTTTGGTAAAGTACAAAATCCACTTGATTAGTCTTCACCTACCTCATTAGGAAGATGAACCCATTTTCCCATGTATATTGCACAAATAGGGGGATACTATATGTGTGAATACTATCTTGGGTAACATAAATATAGTCCCCCATATTTTTCTACTGTTAACATAAGAACAAAAGACAAAATGTATGAAAGAAATCTAATCACATAAACAAAAAATATACAAAATAAATCCCACCTCACCTCTAAAAACCTCATATAAAACAACTTGTTTTTACATAATCTAGGTCAAAATAATAACAAATATCCATATAGGGTGTCACAATACATGTAAAGAATAAACAATATGGGGATTAATAGGGTTTAACAATGTCAATTGGCATGAAAACCATTTAGAAGTTATAACCATGCCACCTTGAGAATCAACATGGGACAGTGAGTTAATTACGTCAAATTAAATCTATTTCTAATTTTTTTAAGATAATAATTTAAAATAATATAAAAAATAAACTCCAAATTTCATTATACCTCATAAAATCCAAAATATCACACATTCATTCATCCCATGACCCAAACAGGGTTAAACACTTTTTTTACTAAAAACATTTCAGGGTAGACCTCTACAACATTTTTCATTAAGAGTATATATTTTTCAATACCACCAGAAAAAATAGAAAAATATTCAATTCTCTTGTGACAATTAGGTATTTTTGGAAAGATCTTGATATTCATTGGAAATATTACATATATATTTAGTCTATGAAACAAAACATAAAAAATAAAAATGAACTTGATGAATTCCAACATAAAGGAAGAAATAAAAAAATTACCCCAATATCAAGAAAAATCAAATAATAATAAGTAGATACATATTTCCTTTTATGGTGAGATCTAATTAAAAAAAATATGACACTAATATATTGATTCAAAATCTGATGTGAAATATTATTATATAATTCATAAACATAAATATACCTTAACACAATATAAGTTCATAAATATATAGTGTCCTTGGAGGACAAGGTTCATAATATATAAAATGAATTTCAAACATTGAATATTTATTTTATTTTCCATAGAGAGCTCCATAAATACATTTGTGCCCCTAAAACAACATGGGATAACCTTGGAAATACATAATGAAAGGGGTAAGCACACAATTCTAGTATGGAAGTAATCATGATAAAGAACCATAACATGTTAGGTAGTGGTATATCATGATATCATAAAATTAAAGGTACACAAGTAATCTAGTGGAATGATAACATAAATATAAAGGAATAAAATTATCATGTAAATTAAGAAAATGTTTCCAAAAAATATAAAATTACACAAAAATGAGTCAATCATATCTTCACAGACAATATTTCATGGTTTCAAAGGTTACGTAATGGATTAGGTTGCTCCATAATCTGGTAAATGACACCACATGAGATAAAATCTATACCCAATACAGTGCACTAATTTCTCGGAACGCCCGTAATAACATGACAAAGATATATGTGTACTACATAATGGAAATAAATCATAGGTAATGACATAAGAATTACGCATGTAAAGAAAATGGGTTGCATAATATTTCATAATATCAATATCAAATGAAATTTTATAATTAATGTATTTGATAAATAGTCATAAGGAATGTATTACCCATAAAACGATGTGTGAATAAACTTGTTATATATGTGAGATTCATATATCTGTAGTTTAAACATACTCAATAGCATTTAATATATATATATATATATAATGAATTAGAGATAGAATGTTCATAACAAAAAGAAAGGTTTTCTTATAGAGGGATCCCTTACAGTAAGTCTGATTTGTCATATCTATTCATTACCTCCTTGAATAATAAAATATAGTTAACTATTTACATTATTAATAAATATTTTCAATACCATTATTCCTCTTTTATTTAATTCTATTTCAAATTATATTACTTAACAAATTAATTCATATCATTTGTTTTAACATTAAACGGATCAAGTGCCCAAAATCACTTTAGTAAGTTGAATATGGTGAAGTAGATTATTAATTAATAATCTCAAGAATGATTACTATGAAATAATTATAATTTTTTCACATAATTTAAACATATTAAATAAAAAACATGAATTATTTTTTAAAAAATGAATTATGTTACGATCATGGAGATGATAGGTCACACATACACATGAGTACTATTTCCATATTTTGATGATTATAGTGGAAGGAAGTTAAGGGTTATTTTTTATTTCAGTGATGTTAATTAAATCATTAATATAATATAATTTCCTTAAATAACCAATCACATACCATTCATGTAATGTTTTAATAAAAATGAATAACATTTTTTTTGAATATGTAGTCCACCGTACCCACGAACGAAATTATCATTTCTTTAATAAATTATATGTTATCAAAGTATATAACATAGTAATTTTAAAAATTATTTTATATGTAGTTTTTAGCATATATAAATGTATAGTTATTCATTGTTAACATACACATATTGTTTAAGTGAAAAATAAATCACATCACTTAAGGAGGCGGTTGACCACCGTACATAAGAGTGACGTTATCATATTCTCTAAATAATATAAAATATGAAGTTATATATGATAATATAATTCCAAAAGTATAAATATATCACAAATATAATATATAAAAACAATATATACTATTATATCTATCCCTAATAAGTGGTTATGTAAAAATAATTACATAAGTTCATGAAGTTGTGGTCCTTCATACACACGAGCTACAGTTTCGTTTCCCATTTGAGATAGGAAGAGATGGTTGTAGGTCATGCCATTAGAATAAAATGATATAAATATATTTAAGAGATTGAGGTAATTATATAAGAATTTATTAACAATATTTTATATATGTTGAAGAAGATATATAATAAAAGGCTCAGTTAAGGATATTGCCACTTATTCTGACAACGCCATTTTGTTTAAACCAAAAGCCTTGTTATGTTAGATTTATAAACAAATAATGGTTTTTAGGATGAGTTTTGGGATTATAGAAGTTATTTTGGTAAATATTTTCCAATAAAATGTGTTTTTAATGTTTTTAATGTAGAGTATAGGGGTTTTCTTTCATAAGTGGGGTGGGAGATAGATGTGGGATTTTGTAACTTAAGGAAGTCCACCCAAGTTTTTCACATGCCAAAAGGATATAAAATTAAAAAAAAATAAAATTTGTAAATCATAAGGTATTAATAGGATAATAAAATTTTAAATAGACATGTTATGGGATGTTTTATCCTTTTATTGTTAGTTCAACCTCGGTAAACAACTTTTCACCTTAACCAAGGTAATTAATTTCTACTATTTTTACACTTTATTATATTGAAAATTATTTGTAACTTATTATATAATATAAATTATGATGAATAAAAATATTTAATTCATTCTTAAAAATTTTACTGACATATTTGGAAAATTTTAATTTAAAATTAATTCCTCAGACATACCAAGAAATAGATTTCCAAAAGAAAAACATTCAAAAGTAGAAAAAGTTTGTATATCAAAAAATAGTTTGAAATTTATTCAAATAAACTAATTTCGATTAATTTATAAATAATTGAACTAATTTTACTTTTAAAATGAAATAAAAAAATTCATTTTAGTACCAATAAATGAAATTGAAATTTTTGATAATAATATGTTTTTTAACTAATCATCCAACAATAAAAACATTCAAAAAATCAAAACAAAATCACCAAAGATGTTTCTGAAATGATGGTATAATAAATATAGATAATTATTTAACAAAATAATTATAAAATGGGTATAAATTAATTTTAAATTATGTATGATAAGTGATTTTATCCACCTTTCATAAAAAATGTTTCTCAGAAAAACCTTCATTTTATTTCAATTGGTTGTTGTTTTATTTATAATTGATAAATTACTACTTAAATTATTTAATATATGTATAAAACATTCATTTCACAATTTAGTTATTCCAATTAATTCATTCCCATTTAATGGATGGGTTATAATGGTCATGTTTGAATAAGAATATTTTAATTGAGTATTGTGATTCTTTTAAACCTGGTGTTATATGCATCACAAGCTATCGAAGAGACTGTATTCATTAAAAAAGAAAAATATTCTAAAGTCTTTAGTTGTTACATTATTCTACCATAAAATAATTTTACCATTGAAATTACATATTACATATTAAGATAAAAGTAGGTGAGGGTACTTCTTCTTCATCGCCTCTTTTGTCTCTGATGTGGCATACTCAAACATGTAGTTTTCCCACATCACATTTACCAGGTTAGTTTTCTGGTTTCATAGAACCTTATTTCTAAAATCTAATAACTTCACCAGATAATCCTTGTAATAATTATCATTCTCTAATTTTAATAAATATAGATTCTATACATTTTAGGGCTCTTCTATGTACTTTTTCATGATGGATACATAGAACATGTCATGTTCTTTAGAAAGCTTAGGTTGGAGGGTTATTTGATTAGGCACAACTATGATGAGATCAAGGATCAAAAAAAGGACATTGAATATTGGACTAATATTTCCATTATTTCCATGACTCATGAATTTATTCCATGGTGAAATACAGAAGAACACCTTTTCTCCATCCTGAAACTATAGGTATCATCTATTATTTTATTCAATGATTTTTTATCAACTTATCAGGGATTTCATGTGATGATTAATGCGTTGGACCACCTATTTCATCAAATGGATGAGATCTGGTACCATAAAAATCTACTCTCTATCATTATCACATCATTCCATATTCTAACACCACATCCCATATAAAGCCTCTTATGGTTACATTTAAATTATAGAATAGACACTACTGTTTTAGAATATTTCTACCAATGGAAGATATTGATAACAAAATACTTGTAAACCCTATGATAAATACTTAAAAATATCCACTTGTGTAAGGATGGTTATTTTATACTTATCACCTTTTATTAGGGTGATATATATTACTAAAACTGAGTTCAGTATCTGATGCTTGGGAATGTCTTCTATTAAACATATAAGTAAACCATAGATATCAATTAGATGTATTAGATATTGGAAAAACCATTAAATAATACAAATTACCATTTATATATAATTGTGATTTTTGCAATAGGAAATTCCCCTTGGTAGAAATAAAATGTTTCAATTTTTTAAGGTTATCAACCGCCACCCAGATATAGTTATTTCCAATAGGGGTCTTGGAGAGTTCGACGATGAAATACAAGGTTCTGTTATCCCATTTTCAATTATTATGGGAAATGTTTTAACCATAACCATAGACTTATGTGGTTTATTCTTTACTTCTTGGAATACCAAGAATCAAGACATAAATTATTGAATCCCTATCTTCTTTCTATACTTTAGGATATTTTTCATCACTTTTCTATACATCAATGTGATTCCCAGATGAATAAATATTGTCATTCTATGTACATCATCCGAAATATCCCTCTTCATCTCAGGTTTTGATGGGACACATATTCATGTTCCAAAACATATAACTGCATCTTCAGCAAAGTTGATCTCCAAAGTATATTCTATCTTTTTGTATATCAACTTATTTTCTTTCTAGGACTTATATAGAGAAAATATTTTAAATTAAATTTACATTGAATTTAGTTGTTTTAAACCCAAAAAAGTGTTACTCTAAGATTAATTACTTCATTTTTATGATATTGGTGTTATTTTTAGCTGAATAGTAAAAATGGGCCATTTTGGATTTTTAATAGTTTAAAATTATGTATGTAGTTTGGTGAAAACATTATCTACAATATCCAAATTGAAAAACTCTTTCTTTTACATATTCTATACATCCAGGGATTCATTAACAATTTTTGGACTAAAAACTTAATCGGCCATATGGAAGATCAAAAGAAGCTCACAAGTGGGAGCAAGAAAACTGTTTTCAGTTCTGTTTAGTTTTGGTGTGGGCTTCATAACTCATTCATGGTGCGCCCACATTTTGTGATATTTGGTCGGTGGACGTGAAAGGAGTTTTGGAGAATCTTTAATGAAGAAAGGTCCACATGAATTGGTCGTTTAAGGGATCATTAAATCACCCTAATCCATATGTTTTCGATTTAGAGAGTCTGACTGGACAGAATAACTGATCAAATTACAACGGTCATAACTCTCGGAATACATGCCCAAATCTGCGGATATTTTTAGGGTTCACGACTAAGATAATTATGAACAACATTCAAGAAGGTATCAATGTGTGAAGATTTTATTTAATGGGTACAAAACGCATCGACATCCAGGGGACAAATTCTGGCTATAAAAGAAGGAGAGCTCCACCCTCTCAAGGCATCCCATTATCCACCCCATTCCTTCCGGGACACCAAGAAGAGGAACTTTTCAGCTTTATCATTTATTTTTGTCATTTTCATAGTTTTTTAATGCCTTCTTCATCCCCATTCATATCGATTACCCTTACCATGGTGGGGTAAACATTTGGAGTGATTGGGGAAGGGTTGGTTTTCTACATTGCAATGCTTGAGTTCTTGGACGCAATTGAATAAATTTCTTTCTTCTTCAAAGTTGTTTTCAATTTCTTATAGCGGATTTTATTATCAAGTGTGATCAATATTGAATATTAATTCTATTATTGATTTTTTCCTTGGTAAAATAATCATAATCTCCCTCCACTGATTTCTGGTTTATATACGTTGGAATATACAAGGGATTAGTGTTGAAGTACTCGACGATCGTCAGTTCGTGTAAAAGGTGTAGTGAATGTTAATGATTGATTGTGATACACAAAACCCGATTGGTTATTTCCCCTTTCAATTATGGATATTCAATACAACTATTTTTCACATGGAAGGAGAGTTGAACAAACTGAGATCTTGGTAAGGTTTTCTCTCACCATCGTAATTTCTCCAAGGAAGTGAGAGGAAACAATTGTGGAAAGTCACTTTAATCAACAAAGAAGAAGAGGTTTGAATTAAATTGAATAAGGATATCATTACAATTAGTAAACCGACCCCAACATAATCACCTTTTTAATATCATAGTTATTCAATCATTTGAATTTCAAATTTCCTTTCAAAAGCACAACATTTTGACCCCAGTTTTAAAGTGACAACCCATTTTGTGTGCACTCATATTTGGGAGACATCCTATGTCAAACACATTACTACATTTTAACTTATTAAATAATTGTTTTTCCACGCCCTACGACAGGAATGCGTCAAACTTGGAACCGTTTCCGGGGAGGTAGTTCCTCATAACTTTTTTTATAAAAAAAATTTATTTTGAATGACCCATAGTTAAAATAGAAATTTATTGGAATTCGATCCAGAAATTGAGTGCATAACAACCTAATTGAGAAAACAAAACCGTCCAAATGATTTTGATGAAATCAATATCACCGATTCATGTGATACCTTGAGTGAAGACTTTGAACCTGTAATAATGGATGTAAATCCCAACCGAACCCTGCACGGCATCTTTGCCCCTCAATTTGTCAATCAAAATTATCAGACTGAAATTCCTGCCTTAGAAAATGATTTTGAATTGAAAATTACCATGATCCAAGTGCTTCCTAAATTTCATGGTCTTGCAGGTGAAGATCTGAATCGACATATTCTATAATTCACCGATGTCTGCTCCAACTTCAAACCTCGAGCAGTCGCGGAATAGCCTGTGAAGTGGAGGGCATTCCCCTTTTCACTAGAGGGAGAAGCGATGGAATGGTTGTACAATCTGCAACCGGGGGAGATCAGTGACTGGGAAGATCTAAAAAAATGCTTCTTACAAAGATTCATCCCAACATCCAGAAGCATTGCAACAAAATAGAGGATTTATGTCATCCATCAATCAACTGGAGAAACACTCTTCAAATACTGGGAACGTTTCAAGAAACTTTGTTCAAGTTTCCCACAACAAGAAATTGAAGAGGACCAATTACTTGTGTGCTTCTACCAAATATTGCTTGACAATGATAGGAATATACTAGATGCATCATCGGAGGGAACCCTCATTGACAAATCACCAACAGATATCCGAGTTCTGACTGAAAAAATTACACAAAATTCACATAAGTTTGGTACCATAGGTACGATTACTAGAGGAATCAATGAGGTAATAACATCTGATTGTGTAGATTCAATTAGAAATGAAATGGGTGAACTCACTAGATTAGTACAACAAATAGCTGTGAACCATGCGAGGGAACAACAAGGACCGAATCAGCTATGTTGTTTATGCTCTACTAATTCTCAATACACTGATCAATGTCCAGAAGTGTAGGGGACAGAAAGTTGGGTTGCAACCAATCAAAAAAGGCAATACCAACTGCAAACCCAACCAGGCTAAGGGTTTCAACAGAACCAAGCCAGATCACCTTTTCAGTAGAAATATTAGAACCCGATAGCATTCCAACAACAACAAACTTTCCAACCACCACCTTTCCAGCAGAAGAGTTATGAGAAACAATCCAAAAGTGCACTGAAAACTGAAGATCAACAGTTGAAGACAAGAGTTGCGGGATTAGAAGATAAAATGGACAAGATAGCTGATCAATTTATAAGCATTATGGATGCTCTCGCCAAGAACCAAGGTAAAATTACGTCACAAACAATTCACAATCCAAAGGAGAATTTTAATACAATCACCACCCAAAGAGAGAAGGGGCTCACAACACTAGAAAAAAATGAGGAGGATGATTACCGTGAATCTTTTGAAGCTCATCCTGTCCAACCAAAATATAAATAAAGAACAAGGTTTCAGAAGTAAAGAACAGAAACACCTTTTCAAAAACAAAAAAGGGAGAAAAAGGATATCCTAGCACCATTCCAATCAGTATTGGTTGAGTCAAAGAAGGGTGAAGAAGAATGAATTCAATGGGAAATTCAAGAAACATTTTGAAATGTTGAGATTAACATAATACTACTGGATGCAATTAGACAAATCCCTAAATATGAAAAATTTATAAAGGAGTTGTGTACTAAAAGAAGGATGCTGGATGGAAATGAAAGAATTAACTTAGGAAGAAGTGTCTCAGCATAGATCACACCACTGATATCGCAAAAATGTCAAGATCCAGGGACTTTCTCTATTCCCTACACTATCTTTTCTTTAAATTTTACAGATTCACTATGTGATCTCCGATCTTCAATAAATGTTATGCATCACTCAGTATTTTCATCATTGCAGATTGGAAGATTGAAGCCTACTAGAGTGGTGGTCCATCTCGCAAACAGATCCACAATTTTTCATGCAGGTGTTCTAGAAGATGTTCTTGTAAAGGAAAAATATCTATTGTTCCCAGCTGACTTTTATGTGAAGAAAATTGAAGAAGATATGATTTCATAGCACTCACCCATTATCTTGGGGAGACTATTCTTAAAGACTACAAAGACCATCATCAATGTGCATGAGGGTACACTCTCAATGGAGCTCAAAGATTGTCAAGTGCATTTCATAATACTCGGATCCATGAAGAATGTGTTAGATGTTCATTCTTTGAAAGAAATATACCACAAATTAGGAAATTTACCAAATGAAAATTTAGAAGAGACAACCTTAGAATTCTTGGATAGTTTGTTAGAAGAGGCTGGAGAATCAAAATTAGTAGAAGACTTTGAGACCAAGAAGTATAAACTCAAGGAGGTTGAACATGAAAATATTATCATAGATCTCCGCAAGGAACTTGATACAAAGGAATAAGAACTATAGAAGAAGAATTCCATATGCCTTGCAATGGAACATGAGCTGAAGAAGGTCAAGGAAACTCCCATTAAAGCTATAGAGTGTAAAGGTTATTCTCAAACCAATGGGAAGGGTGGATCAAAATAAATATAGGAAAAACCCAAAACCAGGTTCATATGGGTAAAGAAAAATGAGGGTCAATCTTCTACATCAAGAGAAGAGAGGAATTTTCAAAGGACACCACAAACCCTTAAAATGAGTTATGTTCAAATTGCAATAAGGAAGAAACAAATATCCAGAAAGATTGAAAACCATTCTAGAAGAACAAGATTTCAGGGGTTTTGCTGGTGTTGTGGTATCTATGGACACAAATCAGACTCTTGTTGGTACAACATGTCTTTACCAGGAAATAGAAAAAACCCAGTGGAGGAGGTCACACTTCATCACACTGAATACAAATAAGATCCATCAGGTTGTAACTCTCCTTCACACTTTCTTGATGTTGTGATTCATTTTAAAATTGGATTACATGTTAAATCCACTTGAATGAATTGAGGACACTGCAACATTTAAGTGTGGGGGAGGGAACCTTGGTAGTTTAGGATTTTCATTTGGTTTTTGTTTTTTATAAAAAATGCGTGTTTTCAAATTTTTTGGTGTTTATTTTTGAATTTTTGGCGTGTTTTGGAAAATTTTGAGCTGAAATGATTATCAATACCATTTTTGAAACCTATGTCAATGAGTGAACCAATCTATTTCATGAAACCCAACTTAAATGAATGCAGAGATGACTTCATTTCGAGTTCAAATATTTTGGAATATCATGAAAAGTACACTATTTTTTGAATCCCATTCCATATTTCATTTTCCAAATCATTGAAATCACATTCCAGTGAGGCTTCTAAACCATTTGTTTCATATTCTTTTCATTCTCCTCATTTCTAGAGAGAACCATATCATACTTTCCTAAACCAAAATTTGATTTATTCTGTTCAAAACTTGAGGGTTTGGGGTATATGTGTTTTAAATGATTGAGGCATTTATTTGGTTTTAAGCCTCCTTTTGAAAATAATCCTTTTCATTATAGCTCACCTTTATATTTATCCTTCATTGTAGCCCCTAGTACCAATGAACTGCCTATTTGGTTAGCCACATTACAAGCCAATTTTCCCTATCTTACATACTCTTGAACTGAAATTGCATGATCTAGTCGAACTTTAGTGTGGGGGATGATGTCTTGTGGGGTACTACCTCATTTGGTGATACTTTTGGTGGAATATAAAATTTTGAAGAGCTAATGTTCCTACTGAATATTTCATGATAAGAGAAGTTTTGTCTTTCTGGAGCTTCCAATGAAAAAAAAGAAAGTTGTGCCTATCTGGAGCTTTCAAGAAAAATCATGTTTGAAAAGATTGAATTTTTTGCTTCTGAAATCTTAAGCTGATTGAATTTTGATGGAACCTATTTTCTAAAAAGGGGAAGAGAAAGAGACCATATTTGAGTGAAAATTACAATCTTTCAATTTTTCTTCAAAAAGAGCCAAGCCCACCTTTTCAGCCTCAAAAATTTTAACATCTAAATCCTACCTATTGGAAGCCACAGAAAAACCCTGAAAAGTCTTCATGAGAAACACATATCCTTGACTCACATCGGGTGGAGAAGTAGGAATTTATCAAGCCTATGGTGACTTTTGTGTGAGTTTGGATGAGAAAAGCCTTGTTGAGCATTTACATTTGTGAGATGAGAGAAGATTAATGTGAGTTAGGTGTTTTTTGTGCATGAGATAATAAATGAAGTGGAAATATATTGAAATATAAAATTGAAAACATAAAATAATTGTTTTTGATGAGGCATGATATCTTTTTATTTCTTGGAATTGATTTGGTAGATCTCATTGATATGTGCTTTGAATTTGATTTGATTTGATTTTTTACTCGTCTAGGAGTCCAAGTGCTAAGTGTGGGGGAATTGATAGAGAAAATATTTTAAATTAATACTACATTGAATTTAATCATTTTAAACCCAAAAAAGTGTTAATCTAAGATGAATTGCTTCATTTTTATGATATTGGTGTTATTTTGAGCTGAATATTAAAAAATGGGCCATTTTGGTTTTTAACGGTTTTAAATTATTTCTGTAGTTTGGCGATAACATTATATATACTAATCCAAATTGAAAAATTCTTTTTTTATAGATTCTACAAATCCACGGATTCATGTACTATTTTTGGACTAAAAAATGAATCGGCCATATGGGAGATCAAAAGAAGATCATAAGTGGGAGCAAGAAAACTGATTGCAGTTCTGTGTAGTTTTGGTGTCGGCTCCATAACTCATTCATGGTGGGCCCAAATGATGTGATATTCGGTGGTTGGACATGTAATGCGTTTTGGAAAATCTTTAATGAAGGAAGGGATGCATTAATTGGTCATTTAAAGGGCCATTAAATCACCCTAATTCGGATTTTTCTGATTTGGAGAGTCTGACTATATAGAATAAATGCTTAGAGTAAAATGGCCATAACTCTTGGAATACATGTCTGAATCTGATGAAATGTTTAGGTGACATGACCAAGATAATATAGAACAAAATTCACGAAGGGATAAATGTGTGAAAATTTCATTTAATGTGGCTAAAATGCGTCGACATCATGGGGATAAATTTTGGCTATAAAAGAAAGAGAGATCCACCCTCTCAAGGCATCCCATTCTCCACCCCATTCCTTCCAGGACACCAAGAAGGAGAAATTTTCGGATTTATCTTTTATTTCTTTTCTTTTTCATAGTTTTTTAATTCCTTCTTCTTCCCCCATTAATCTTGATTACCCTTACCATGGTGGGGTAAACATTTGGAGTGATTGGGGAAGGGTTGGTTTTCTACATTGTAATGCTTGAGTTCTTAGACGCAATTGAATAAATTTCTTTCTTCTTCAAAGTTGTTTTAAATTTCTTATAGTGGATTTTATTATCAAGTGCAATCAGTCATGAATATTAATTCCATTATTGATTTTTTCCTTGTTAAAAAATCATGATCTCCCTCCATTGATTTCTTGTTTATATACGATAGAATAGACCAGAGATTAGTGGTGAAGTACTCGAAGATCGTCAGTACGTGTAAAAGTTGTAGTGAATGTTCTTTATTGTTTGGGATAAACAAAACCCAATCGGGTATTGCCCATTTCAATTAAGGATATTCAATACAACTCTTTTACACCTGGAGGGAGAGTTGACCAAACCGATATCTTGGTAAGGTTTTCTCTCACCATCATAATTTCACCAAGGAAGTGAGAGGAAATGATTGTGGAAACTCACTTCAATCAACAAAGAAGAAGAGGTTTGAATTAAATTGAACAAGGATAGAATTACAATTAAAAAATTGAACCTGACCCTTTTTAATATCACAGTTTTTCAATCATTTTAATTTCAAATTTCCTTTAAAAAGAACATCATTTTACCCCTGTTTTAATGTGACAACCCATTTTGTGTGAACTCCTCTTCGAGATACATCCTAGTTCAACAACATTACTATATTTTAACTTACGAAATAATTGTTTTTTCACGCCCTACGACAGGCATGCATCAGCATCCATAACCCCCTTATGAAAGGATGGTTGAGCTATTATTTGAGTTTTGTAGAATGAATATCATTTTACTTTTCCCATATCCATCCATTGAAAATATATGAAGTTTGGATCCTTCCCAATTCACATAATTTATAAAATTTTCATATCATATTTACTTAAAGAATCTTAAACCATATTTACCTTCCTAGTATGGTAATGGATTGAGAATTTATTATTCTTAATTATCTATAATCATCTTAATTGGTAAATGTTAACATACTTGAGTGTGAATATATATTTGAGACTCTTCTGATCTAAATATATTTCATATTTCTTCATATAGAGATAATTGCCTCAGATAATCAATGTAAAGATCACTTTATCCTACTCCTATATGTTCATGGGATTGCTTTACCCAGGAAAATTTAACTATCTTGAGGCATATACTATCACTTTACCATCCATCATTAGTATACAGACTGAACCCTTATTTGATGTTTCTCCTATAACCAAAAAAAGTTCTTCACTTAACGATTGCATAAGGACTGGTGAAGTTATAATCCAATTTTTCAACTCCTTAATGTTATCTTCACATTTTATAGTCTATGAAATGATTAATTCTTTCCATGTTATATTGGTTATTAATTTTAAAAATACCAAATTATTTTCACAAATTGTTAATAATATCCACTAGATTAAGGGAATCTATGGATCCCTATTACATATACTGGTATTGGATAGTCCTCAGTTGAATTTTCCTGTGATGATTCTACAGATTTCCATTTATAATGATAAAATTCCATAATAATAATAATTATTTAATCCAAAAATCATATTTACTATAAATTTCATTTAGATTCTATGTTATCAAATCCTTTAACATAGTATTCAGATACTTCTCATGCTCCACTATATCATAGAGTTTATCAGAATTTAAAATATAAAGTATAACAAAAATATATTCTGGTAATCCCTAGTGAAAACACTCATTATGTCAGTAAAGATATCAGGATCATTAGTGATTCTAAATGGAATCACTATAAACTTATATTGTTTATACCTTATTTGAAGGAATATTTTCGGAATATCAACTTTAATCACACTTAATTGATAATTTAGTAATTGAAATTTCCGCTCAGATAAATAATGAGCTAAATGTAGTTTATTAAACAAATTCATGTATATATTGTTGGACAACTTTTTATTATTGTTATTTTTTTGAGATCAGGGTAATTAATAAATAGGTGAAATAACCCATCCTTCTTATTGATGAGGAGGACCATTTCATTCCACAGTGAAGCACTTGGGCATTTAAAAAACTTTTATCGGTTATTTAATAACTAATTTTTCAATTGTTCTAGCTCAATAGTGAGCATTCTATAATAAGTATTTTATATGGGTTTAGATCTACGTATAAATTTTATTTAGAACTCAACTATGAAGACCAAATACTCTCTAGGGAATACATTAGATTAATCCCTCACAATGGGCATTTCTTCAAGCATGATTATCTAATTTGTCTCAATAATTTGGGATACATATGATGGATTATGAGTAAATAATATCTATTTATGAATAGAATATTACATTGGAGATTCATCCTACGATTTACACTTATTTATAATAACATTATGACTTTGGATGCAAATATTGGGATCTCTCTTTTAATATTTTCTGTTGGATTTTTGTAAGGATAGCATATATATGACCAAAATTGAATAAAAATACACAAAAATAAGTTTTATAAGATCTTATAGGATATTATGTCTATAAATATTTACTAGTTATGGTTTGTATATATGGGATTCGACCATCACTTTATTTTCTATTTTAAAAAATTTCTAAATCCAAATGATTTGAGGTGGTATTTAAATAGTTGTACTTAACATTAATGATATGAAATAATTCATAAAACCATGATAAAAAATTATGTTCAGTACTCATGAATGAATAACTAGAATACCTACCACTACATCATTATCTGCTTCCACCTCAGATTTTGGGATATCATACACCCTTCCTTACTACCATAATGGTTGTTTTTGATGATTTTCTATGAATAATCTTGGTCTATGGTATTGGATTATATAATTACACTATTTATTACAAATAAAAAATTTTACGGTAGAGATAGTGTTGATATGATCATTATTTTCTTCTTCCACATTATTACTTTTAATCATTTCCCTGTTATAGTGATTATCTTAATGCCCATATTTTCAACTCATAAAGAATCTTTTGATTCACCTTAAGAAATTTCTAGGGTGATTCTTCCCACACTATTGATTAGTTTGATGTTGGTTATTCATTCCCCCATGGTATTTACTAATTTATGGTTCAAAAGTAATATCCATTTTATGTTTTGTATATCTAGTACCATGAGAGCATTGAGGGTCACTGATCTCCATCTCAACATTGAGTGCACTATAGGAAATATATTCCTAAAAATAAAATTATATAGTCTCCAAATCATTCTATAGACTAGTCTTTATACCAATAAATAAATGAGTCACCTTACTTTTATGGATGATAAAAAAAATAAGTGTTATTCCATTCAATCATTGTGATGATTTCCTCATATTCCCTAAAAGGATCTTATTCCTTTTTTAGATCAAATAAATACCTCTCCATTATAAAATATAGATATCAGAGAAAATATTTATTGAAAAATATTTTCATAATGTATTACCAATTCCTGGAATCAATATACACTTTGGACTTTATGTTCTTGATCAGTGTCCACAACTGATTATCTTCTCTGTCTATATGATAGATGGTCATCACATCATTATCGTGCTCTATGCATTGGATGAGATTTAATATATTCTAATTGGATATAAATTTTTTTTAATCATTATGGGATCATAATATCCCCCAATGTTAGCAGGTTGTTGTCATATAAGAAACACAACTTCAACTTATTCTTCTTACAAGGGTTTAGTCATTTAGTACAATTGATGTTATTATTCATAACGTGATCTATTTTTTCTTATACATCATGAATTCTTTAGTGCATGCCTCTATAAGGTCAGTCATATCATTGGAGAAATCAGCACATTTGTTATCATGTTGCTAGTAGAAACTATTTCTCCTATTTTCCACAACTAACTAAAATATGTAAAAACACCAATATGATCAATGGTTTACATATTAAATGAAATAAATATAAACATAAAATAAATAAATCTTGTATTTTATGTTTGACGTGACTTATTTCACTCAATGATTCAACCATCATTATCAATGGAAATTTGCCTATGAGTGTTTCTAATGTAATAATTCATTAATGTCCATCATAATTGGTTGTAATTATTTTGAGAATTTCCAAAATTTATCCCCTAGGTGTGTCAGAGAAGCTGTGAAGAAAGTCCCATTCATATTCACAAGGTGATTATTGATTCTATCTTAATACACCCCTTTTATAGTTATTAACCATAGGTAAATTTGTTTCATATCCACATCGACTCATAATATCCAAACATGGATTTATTTTGATGGAAACCACTAGCTCTATAGTTTACCAAAATTAGTTGATATTTTTATATACATATAATTATCGTTAGATTTGTCATTATACTTTTCCCTAGGGTTCTCACTAATGTTTAGTCATCCTAGTTCCAGGGGTTAACTAAAAAATTTCTCTTATACCAACTATGGTAACTCAAGACTTTTACATATATTATTTATTGATTTGTATACATTAATACCAATTAATGAAACACATGTATTTAAAAGGACTAGTATATTTAGAGGATTAGGATCACAATACATAAACATGGAATAATATTTTACTCTCTGTAGTGGCTTCCAAAAATCCATTTGAGATCCTAAAAATTCATTGGATAAACTTGGGAATACATAAATAAAAGGGTGAGATAAAAAATACCATTATGGAAGTAAACAAGATAATTAAGTATAACATGTTACTTTATGGCATAAAATTAAAACATATAACTGAAGGTATATGTGTAAAATTAATCCTACATATATTTTGAAAAAAATGTTTCCTAAAAGAAAATCTTTCAATTGTTGAAAATGGTTTTATATTTATATTAAAATAAAATTTATTCCAATGAACTAAAATGGATTTATTAATTTATTATTTAACATATATTTTATTTATAATTACATAAAAAATATAATTTTCTTCTTACCTGAATTATATAAAAATGATTTTTTTAATAAAAAACATTGTTTTTACATTTCATTACAAAATGAAACTTTTTAAAAATATGCCAAAAAATAACCCTAGGATAATATTAATATGGTAATTTCAAAAAAAAATATTTTTTTAAAAATTTATTTTATAAAATCAGTCAAACATTAGTTTTTAATTTTATGTACAATGAAATACTAATATGACTTAAAAATAGTGTTTCAGAAAACATTTCATTCACATTCCAATTGTTTGTATTTTATTTGAAATAAATAGATAAAAATTTAATTTATTTTATTCATGTATGAAACAGAAGTTTAATTATCTATTTATTCAAATTTATATCCACCAATTTAACGGATACTTTATCATGTTCATGTGTAAATAATGATATTTTAACAGAGTGTCATGTTCCATTTAAATTAGGTGTTTCATGCATCTCAAGATGTCAAATAGATTCAATTTATTTAAACATAAATTTATTTTACAGTCTAGGGTTGCATCATTATTGGCCCAAAACACCAAAAATATAGATTTATAATCAAATTAATCCTTAAGTTTTTCCTAGTTTGCCACTATGGTTCTTAGAAGGGAGAGTAACCTAGTGAAATATGTTATGGATAGATATGGGAGAAATAAGAGAAAGTGTGAATTTAATTTTGATTTTCACATGAAAATTGAAGTATAAGAGGATAAAAATATTGTTCTATGGGAGGAATAACTCCCATCATGTAATTTTGTTTTTAGTTGATGGCGGTAAAAGACCTTAAATATGAGATGGTTAGCATCAAAAATTCTTGTATTTACGAAACTAGGAATGTATCATGGTTAGGAAACATGGTTTGGTAATAAATTAAACAAAAATGTGGATACATAATATAAAATATATAGATAAATTTTCAAAATAATTGTATTTGTCCTAATGGAATCCTTGAGATATGTTGTTTCATTAGTGTTGTCATTTCAAGAGGTAAAACCTTACAGAAATTGTTTTTCACAGTCTTTAATTTGTGTCTCTCGGTGTATCACACCAATTTTTCATTTAAATGATGGTGGTAACTTCTATTTTGAGGTGGACCCATGGAAGTGATGAGGATTCTTCAGGTGTGTCTCACTGTTGAGTTCTTCATCCATTGTAACTCAACCTTTTTTCTAAGGCCCATATCCCTCATCCAAGTCGGTCTGGTGTGATGTATTAGGAGGATATTTTGGGAGGTTTTGTTTGATTGGTTCATGAATTTATTAGGGTTATCTTTCTTGGGTTCTTTCCCTTTTAGATCAGGCTTATTTTTCAAAAAAAATGGATTGGGTTACTTTGTGTGATTTTTTTAATTTTGAATTTAGATTATGAATGTTTATTTTTGGTTATATATTTTGATTGTGTGGATTCCATTAAAACTAAAATTAAATATTATAAAATAAAAAAAATGTATTTCATGGAGGGTCCCTAACAAATCTCTACTAAAGTCCAATTGTTTTTCAAACTATACAATACCTGTGAAACATAACAATTAACATACAAAAACTAATTTAATATCCTTCTATGTATGGGTTATCACTGGGTATGCACTAAAATATAGACACTAAAATGTTTTTCATAATAAATTTATTATAGGGTAATATACAAGATTTTCTGATGTATATTTTAATCATGAAATAACAATGAACAGAGGAATGATCTCATAAACACGTCAAATATCAATCCAAACCTCTCAATATTTTATAAAAACCAATGGGAAATAAAATAATATATGTAATTTCTCATAAACAATTACATTTTATAATGATAATTCTCCCACTAGAGAAATTTCTACAAAAAAATTATTTTGGTTTCATAAGTAATGATAAATCACCAACAACTCTTCACCTTGAGATACCGAAAAGTAGGTAATGAACCAGGGAATTCCTAAGAAAAGGGAATCACCAAATGATAAGGAACTTCCCACGATCCATGATACAATTCAATAAAATCATGAATCATCACTACAAATAACACAAAAAATATAAGACAAGTCCCTTTGGTGTTTTTCATTGATTTGTTTTTTAGAAATTGTATATGAGTTTTGAAGATGAAGAATGCTATTGTGAATAGGCGGTTCTTATATGATTTCTACAGGTTAAATAAATCCATCATGTTTTTTTATATAAGATATGATATCTATATATAAGATATATTCTACAGTGTAATTATCTATATTTCATCATAGAATGAGGTTGGTTGTCATAGAATATCCAGTTCCCATGCCACAACATTCCGTACTGTGCTTTGAGATTCAAAATAATCAGTTCAATAATATAGGGTATTGGGTCACTCTATAATTGATGTATGGTTAAGGTTAATCCTTATAGTGACCCAATCTATTTACTCATATTGAAAAATAATTTTAACTAAAATATCCAAGAAACCCAAAAAACAAATCGAGAGGCATATTTCCTTTATAAGAAAATAATTATAATACACCAACATGAATATTAAAATACTTAATATTTATATGAATTTAAATAATTAGATCATAAATGAATTTGATATTTAAAAAATACATATGATAAAATAGGGAATATATGAAACAATGGTTTGATAAAGGGTTTTTAAGGGAATAGACATGATTATGAGGCTTAACATACAAATCAGCTTATATATCCTGATATTGTAACAATAAATAAACATGGATGATCACATAGATGAATGAAATAAGTATATATGAAAAATAATGTGAAGGTATCATTGTATAGTAAAATCAACATTTAATGAGACATAAGAATAAGTCACGACTAACAACCCAGACAATATAACATGGAGGATGTAGTCATATGATGGATTAGTTTTAGACCGTGACACGATAGATATTATCTCATGATACATAAACATTTCCTAATGAATTGGTGTCTTATTAGGGAATATAATTCACAACACATTAATGTATATCTGTTCCATGTTAATAAATTATACATATTTCATAATCGTGGAAAACCCCTTGGAAAGGAAATACGCTCTAAAAGCATGTCTATAACAAAAGAAAGTGGAATATCATAATTAATTCCAAAAAAACTATTAAATATTTATATGAAAAATAATGAATCATAGGACAAGAAAATTATTTCCATGTCAATTTATGATTTAAAAAGGAGTAGGGAAATAATTTAGAAAATATCCCTTTTAAGTAGGGTATATTGAAAGTGGTTAAAGAATCAATAATAAGGGTAGAAGCATAATAATTTCATTTGTTCCAAAAATGAACAAAAATCGGATTCTATAGTAAAATGAATATTTTTAGACACCATTGTAGTTTAGAAATATTTCACTGAGTGGTACATGAAATGTGGAAACAAACCAGTTTGTTTCCCTTTTATTGGATCTATATTATTATTTAAATTGTTAATGAATCATTGAAAACATATATATCCCCATTTAAAAAGTTTTATTAAAATATTTATTCATGATTAGGACAAAATATAGGATTTAGAAGATTTCAAATAGAGAAATATAGATATAATGTGATCTAATGTGAGAGAAAGAATAACCTACTCCAAATAAGATTGTTTGGAAATATCCTCTTACCCTGGTAGCTAATTCATTTTACACTTTCACTTAACCTCATGAATAATCAAATTATATTTATCAAATACATGATTAAAAACCAATGTAAAATATATTTTATATACTAAAATTATTTTATGTTAGTTTAGATTCATTTAATTGAGATATAGTTTCTATAATTATTATCATGACATCGTTCATTTCAATCTACCAAGGACACATTTGTTTTTAGATTATTATTAAATTAATGGAAAAATAATACTATAATACAACTACTAAAATGAAATTATAGTCATTTCCTTACATAAATTTATATGGACCTAAATATCCATATGGGTTCCAACATAGGAATGATTCATTTAGAAAAAATGATAATGTTATACAGTTAGTTCATTTAGGTATTTTTACTGACTGAACTAAAATTGATTTATTGAACTTAATTAAGGGATCATTAGAATGTTCATAAATATGAAATAATTTGTAAAATAATTTTCACCATCATCATATGTAGTCAGAATATTTTGATATTACTGTCTATGAAGGTAGGATAAAAAAAATGAAGTGTGTTGTTTATAGAGGTGGGGAACATACCATATTATAACAAAAATTTTTGTTTTTAGAGTGATAGGTTCTTGAATAATGGATATTCTATTAGAAAAATAATATTCTGGTATATTTATAATAATAGAGTTACTATTTCCTTTTCATTTTCATAGGTGAGTATGTGGTATTAGAAGTGAAAAAATTAAAAGACATAGATTGAAAATATTATATCTTGAATTTCATCTATTGAAAATACCCATTATAGAACATTTGTTTTTAATTTTTGGGATAAAAATACTATGTGGATATGGGGGGTTTGGAAGAAAATTGGGAAGAAATACTTCAGTCTAAATGCAGCATAATGATCTTGATTCCACTTAAAGGGTGCATCGAGCTGCTGGGCCATATGGCCACAAGCACACCTCCCAATATGACATAGGATGAAAATTAGTAGTGGGGGCCTATGGTGTGTCCATGGAAATAATTATCCATATTCTTATAATAGAACAATGGGGATGTAATATATATTTTACATAATCATATAAATACTGAAAATATAGCATAATTTGGAATAAACATCCAAGCACTGTATAATCTTCAAAATCAATAAACCATATCATATACAAAATAAGGATGTAATGTCATGTATCTACAAAAGGGAAAGCATGTAGATAAGGAAATAGGATGTCAATACAATAAATGAAGTAAAAAATATGAAAAAATGGCCAAAATCTATGCAAGCACCCTGAGATACATCCTATTCATCTACTATAAATCTCCCATCCTAAATCATGCAATAAGTTAGACATCCATAAGTGGGTTTTAACCTTATATAAACATGAAAGTGTATAGTATGTAATGGTAACATCGATGGATTAAATAGGGTATGATATAAACATTTTCTACCACCACATATAGGGTTTATAAATATCAAGCTAGTGCATATATTATGATAGTCTATAGGAAACAATGGAAGTAGGAATAATAAAGGTTAATGGGTCAGCTTTTGTTCCCTAAGGAAAATCATACTTACACTACCTATATTAGAAGGTAACGGAATATCTATAAACATGTTACCATGTGTATAAAAATATATGGACTATATATATAGGGATGTATAAAAACATATTTGTGGCTACAACCACTACCCTAGACTCGTGGTGTAGCTTAGAAATATATAAGTTGTAGCATGAATATCAAAAGTATCAAGGGACAACATGCCCATCATCATTGGTATAGGAGATTCTATGATCAATATCACAGTAGTGCGGGTATCCATGCCTAGTATTATAATCATAAGGGTGGTCATGCCACTGTATCATATTATATGGTTTCTATGCCCTTATCACATTCCAAAAGGATCTACATGCCCATATTACATTTATAAAGTGTCATTATGCTTATATCACATTTTATATGGTTTCTATGCTCATATCACATTTATAAAAAGTATCTATTAACCAATCAAATTTATAAAAGTATTCCATGCATTTATCTTATTTATAATGGGTATCTGTTATTATATCACATTTATAAAGGGTCTGTATTCCTATATCACTTTTATTAAGGGTCTCTATTCCTATTTTACATTTATAAAGGGTCTCCATTACTGTATCACATTTATAAAGGGTCACCAAGCTTGTATTACATTTATAAAGGGTCACCATGCATATCTGACATTTATAAAGGGTATCCATGACCATATCACATATATATAATTGTTATTCATGCCCAAAAATCATAGGATATTACATGTAGTCTAGGATTTAATATGATGAAAATGACGATTCATAATTCAATATCTATCAGTAATAACAATGGAATAACCATTGTTTCTTTTAATTGGGTAACATGATCTCACCAATCACCTATATTCAATTTTTCATATTATGATATATATTATATTCATGATATTTCACCACTGATTATACATTTTAGATTTTATTTCATAACTAACATTTCATTCCAAACAATATAGATGTTGGTTTCATCATTTATACAATCAAGTCAACATAAGAAATTCATGGAAACCTCAAGGGGAAGAAACATAAAAAAGGGGACCTGATCCAATGAATATAAAGGTATTATAGGATATATATATCATGGATATTTAGTTAAATATTCAAAATGTGTATTTTGAGGGAAACACATTGAGAATCTCAGGTACTTCACTGTTACACATATTATAAAACACCTCAAATTTGAGGGATAAAAACTAGACCCCCTAACCCAATCTAGAAAAAGATGTGTTATCTAGTATCAGCCCTTCGTTTCGATCATATCATGATAAAATGGAAAAATGGGTGAAAAACATGGAAATATGGTGTATGAGAATGCTCTTATATAATTCTGTTAAAAGGAATAAAAATAATGAAATGTGAATATTGAATGAAGGTCTTAGCATCGTGCTTCCAATGTGGTATATGGAGTTGGAATCATAGGTTAGATTGAAATAAGATCATAGACTAGTCGTAGTAATAAGAAGAGCTCAAAATGAAGTAAATACTATTCAGGGGAGAGAAATAATGAAATGAGGGGTGAAGGAAAAGAATAGTGTTCTGCCCCTTTAAATAATTTCCCACCATTTACATGGTCTATAAATGTTTTACACATCATATTATGTTAGGGATTTTTATTTTGGGGAAAAGTCATTACATGCAGAGAATTGGATTTCCCTATTAGTTCAAGATCATTATTACTACATACCATGTATTTTAAATACATGGTTCATGTTTATAATTTATCCAACTTATAACCCTCAAATTAATTCATATGAAAAAATACACATTAAGGAACAATTTTCAGGTTTAATTCAAAAGGGAATATCAATAATTGTTTTATCCAAAATGTAAAAGTATCCGTACATAAATGGAAAAAACATATTCTAATATTCAATTGATCTTAAAGGAACTCATCCATGAGCTTCCATTCCAAGGACGGTAGAACACTATCTATGAAAAAATCCATCCACTCAACACATACATCAGCCTCTCTCTCCAATGTTTCATCATCTACATGGATGTGATACCATAACACCCACATTAATGGGACATAACTGCCTTAGAGAGACTTTAGGAACCGATAAACAATTCATATAGGATAGTCTTTAAAATTCTTAACCATCATTAATTTCAACTAACTTCGGATCAAAAGTATGAGATCAGTCAACGTGATAAAAGTGAAGTTATTATATATAGAAGATTTATTACAAGGAACAATATCTCGAAGATAATTAGAATAGATATTAAATCAACCCAACTATCACAAAATTTTCAATTTATATGAAATAATTAGGTTAAAACCTCCCTTTCCTCTGTAGCACTCTATGCCCATGGCTGGGTGATACCCACATGAAAAAATGATCCTTGACCTTGAACTCTATAGGTAATCAATAACCATCGGCATATGATTTATGTCTAGACTTAGAACTAGATATATTATTTATAATAATATAAACCAACTCCAAATTATCCATAATTTGATAAAGAGGAAATATCACTTCCTATACAACCTCTAAGTAGCATTAGGGTTAACAACATGACCAATTATATTAGGCATCATAGAGTTCCAACCATGTTGTTTCCTGATAACACTTATTGTATGAGATCTTAATGTGGACGATATTCTTCCCCCCATAATGAAAATATCAAGGACATATGTTCATAGTATATATCTTATAACACAAGAATTGTCTGTTCTGACTGGCCATCAGTTTGAGTTTGAAATGTTGTGCTTATAAGCACCTATGTACCCATGGATTTCTATAACCCCTTCTCTACCCTTGATGTAAAATGAGTCTACCTTTCTAAATTGATAGTATGAGGGACCCTGTATAACTGTATAAACCCACAAACATAAAAGTATCACATACCATCTACTAAGGAAGATTATCATATAGGAAACAATTGGTATACCTTTAACAATATATCCATTACTACCAAAACTACATTTTATTGTCAAGGTGACCTAGGTAATCTGACTATAAAATCCATCGCAATGTCTTCCAATTTCCATTATAGGATATATTAGGGAAATAGAAAGACACTAATACACTAGTGTTTCACATTCACAAGTTTTTAGGTGGAACACCAAGTGGTAAAACTTGATATATAATGTCCCAAACCTCTCCATAGATATTGTTGGTTCATATCATGATACACCATGGATATACCTCGATGAATTACCAATTGAGATTATTGTGACTCTCTCATCAACATACCTCTCATATCATTTTGAACCTAAATATGACCATGTATTTATAGGATGTATTAAACATAAATAAACAAATCTATATTTGGTTCATCACCTGTGGTACTCTCTCATAGGACCAAACCTTTAGGCATAGAAAACTTCTTTATCATTACACTATTAACAATTTAATAGGACACTGATAGAGATGGAAGTATATACAATCCATAAAGGTCCCAAACAAATATTTTCCTATTAAAATACATGTCCATATGAAACCAATCGCAACTGGCCTCTTGAACTATTTGTTTCTAAGTCCTCCTCCATAGAGAATCTGTGACACCATTACCATTTTTGAGCATGTAGTAAATATTGAAGTCAAAATATTGTATTTATTCAAAACATATTCAATGCTTGTGGTTCAAGTCAAACTGTTAAAAAATGTACATGTGAATTATTTGGTACATAAACACAATAACATTATCACCAAGTAAATAATGCCTCCAATAGCATAAGGAATGTACAACAATGGCCAACTTAAGATCATGTGTTGGGTTATTACAATAATGAGGCATCAACTAAAACACCTCATACATAATGAATTGATCCTCATACATCATAAATAATAATATCTGTATATTGGATGGGTGAAAATATATTTTAAATAATCTTCTCAGATCATGATGTGTTAGGATAGGCACTAAAGTTAGTATTCCTATCTGCTCTGGAAATGCCATCTCACAGGCTTCAGACTATATAAAAATCACACTATTCATATCCATTCTCGTAAGAGTTTATTCTAAATGAGAGAAGTCATTTATGAAGCCCATGTATTAACCATATAGCCTAAATAAACTATGTATGTCAATGAAGTTCTTGGTAACCACCCAGGTAACTACATCCCTCAGTTTCTTTGGGTAAACTAAAACTCCTACCTCTAAGATAATATAACCCAGTAATTTCCCAATGTCGATCTATAAATGAAATTTAATGATCTTAACATATATTTGGTTCTCTCTTAGTGTATTCCAAATGATCCCAATATGGGTGGAATAGACACTTAATGTTTGAGAATGAAATAAAACATCATATATGATGACCAACACAATAGAATCCACATAGGGATTGAAAAAACTATTCATAAAATCCATGAATAAAGAAGTCGTTTTTATAATATTAAATGGAATAATAAGATACTCATATAAAATGTACTAACTATAGAAATACACTCATGGAATATCTAAGCACATGACCTTCACGTGATGATAGAATGATCTGATGATGACCGTAGAAAAAATCTGAACTCCTTAGAGCTGGTCAAAGGGATCATCTATATGACGAAACAGATATCCGTTCTTAACGATCACCAAGTTCAATCACTGCTAATCTATGCGCAATATATGGTTATTTCCACCTAATTATAAAAAATGGGTTATTCAATGAAATGAATTTTTACTCGGTCATATGAACCACATTGCCAATTAATCCTGTATCCCCCTCTTGAGATTCTGTAACTCATTAGTATCCATTTTTTAAGGAGGAAGGGATACTGGTGTCACACTAGAAACTATATTGATATAAAACTCAACATATATGTCAATAGGTAGTCTAGAATAATCATTGTGGAAGATGTCCCTAAATTAATCGACTATATGAGGGAATTTATTCTGATGTAATTCCTAATCATACAGGTAAACACTTACAATCTAGGTTTTAATTCCACCAATACAAAGATTCTATGGTAACAATCTACCTTCCTAGACATCCCACCCTAATTTATGATATATATGCTTCAATATAGTGATGTAAATGTAACCCTATAGATATAAAAATACACATGTTCTTGATAGGGGACCAACTAGTACATCCCGAGATTGACATCAAGGACAATCATCATGATGATGATGAGTTCTCGTAAGAATGATAGGGGACCAACTACTAGAATGATACCTTGAATAATAGATGGGCCGACACCTTGATGATCTGATATATGTAAAAATGAATAATTTTGGCATGCTCCATGGACTTGGGATGCATCCTGACTACCTAGAGCATATAGTCTCTAGTTTCATTTTATTTATAAATCCTTGATACTTCATCCACAACCTCCTCCTCTACATTTATGTACATTAGTAATCCAGCTACCAACCATGTTCTAAAGATCCTTCTCTTGAATGTGGTGCGGAAATGGTTCCCCACCCACTCAAAACATATGGGGAGGTCTTGTAGAAATGAATTATTTTCCCCAATATTCAACAAACATGGAAATTAATGGGGTTTCTGGGACACCGAGGCCTCTTTTTTCCAAGCATCCCATGCTACTAAAACACCACATTACAATTATAGGGGACCATATGGTTTTCACAACTCACATGTGTAGTCTCAGAGAGTCGCTTTTGACCACTCCTCAAACTAGTAACTAGTCTCGATTATGAACATTATGGGACCAAAACATCTAATTCCTTTATTTTAATCTTATTGATATGTTTTTTGTTCAATATATAATACATTACATTAAAATAGGAAATGTTCACATGAGAAAGGATATGATTTCACATCCCATACTCAAATTATATAACTTTTTTCTAGATCATAATTTGTATAAATCTCTATAAATCACTGAATCAATGAAAAAGGATATGAATGGTCCTTAACTGTCATTAAACCCTACTATAGTTCTCTGAAATCCTTTTCATGATCATCCCTCTTGGTATAAGGGAATAAGTAGTCATGGAATCTTGACTGGAAATCCATCCAAATCACTTCCCAATACTGACCTTTTGGATTCTGAATATCCCTATAATTTTTTTCTAAACCCCAAGGAATATATATAGTGAGTTTCCCTCACCTCTAAAGAGGAGTATTCAGATGGTTGAATATTGACATAACCAACTCATTCACTACAATGAATCTTCTAGTCTTCCATCCCTGCAAAAATGGTTGGATGGTGTTGTTGATACTCCAATGTCGAATATCCCATGGAAGTGGTAGATCATAGAGCTCACTGTATAGTCTGCATAAGAAACAAAAATTCTCATTGAAACCTAGAATCACCTCCCATATCGATTATTGGAAGAGGTTCCACAGATGGAACTACTGAAGGTATCACTAGCAGATCAGGTGACACCACCTCTAGAGAAACATCGTCACCATCTTCTTGACATAAAACTGGAGGATTTCATGGTGGAATTTCTCAAAAAATTTCAAACATGTTCCTAAAATAATATTTGATAATTTAATAAGCCAACAAATTTTATTAGAATATGTACAAGGCCATTTTTTGATAAAAAAACCTATGCCTTCTTAAGGGGAAAAGTATGGATGATAAAAAAAATTAATGAAAAACATGAGACTCAACATACTTCCCAATACAAAGTATATGTTGAGGTTAAGATATGGGTGTTGAAAATTCTATTTCATTCTAAATTTTTATTTTATTAAAATTTTCTTTGAATGGTTGAACCAAATGGGTCACTACATCCCATCCATAAGGGCATATACACCTCATTAATTGATGTGGGGTGTCTAATTAATCCATACCATAACATATTCTAGCCCATGTGACTAATGGTTGATGACTCAACATTCCATAGTTGACTTCTTAGGGTATCTATTATAACCTATGTTGGAAAACAATTTCGATTATTGTAGGAAGTTTAAGTACCAAATATAATTCTCAATCCCATATAAAAACATTTTTCAGATTATATGTATATCACTAAAAGAACACATCATAAATTTCATGTATTCATACAATGAAATTGACTCAGAATTGTATAATGCATGGAATGTCAAATCTAACAGTTGTCTACAATGATAAATTTGATGTTATTCCATCATATCATTAACAAATGATAACATCATCTTAATAATATCAATATTACCATTACAATTCATGTTAATAACACAATGGTTGAAGCAAATCAACTATAATTGGAATAATATTGAACAAAATGTCCCATCCCAGGTAATTAGGCATTTCCCTATATGTGGGTTTGCTACTTATATGAATAGATCACTAGAAAATCATGATATTTTCTTAATATCATGTCTAATATTCCAAGAAACAAGGACAAAATAAAGGAAATATCCTTTGATACCACTTTGTTATGTCACGACCTAGATTCCAAGTAATCGGTGCACTGATCCAGTGGGTACATGGTCTAATGTGTGCCTCCCTGTATACTAGAGGCTATTGAATATCCTCAAGGGACAATGATATTTCAATTAGAATACTATACCCTTTATTCAGAGTATCACTACAAAGAAGTAATATATATATTTAGGAAATATATTAATAATTGAAATACATTGCACGAAAGAATAATATCCATGCATTGAATGATAACCAAATCAAGTAAAGTGTTTCATATACAAAGTGAGGATGTAATGACATCTCTAGAGAAACAATAAAATAGGTATACACTATAACATGTTATCAATACCAAAGATTTTTGGGAATAAAAGGGGGAAAGGAAAAAAATATCCATGCCTCCCGACCTCTATCCTAGTCAACCACTACTTTTCTCCCATGCCATGTCTTGAAAGAAATCATGCATTCACAATTGAATATTTCCTCGTATCTACACATGATATCATACAGAATGTATAGGTACCATCCGTGGGATAGATATGGTGTGTGATAAACTCAGTATTCCATAACAAATGATGACTATAAAAAACCATTTTGGGTAAATAATATGATATTGTATAGGTGTGAAGGGAATATTTAATAATGAATGTTAATGTGTCAAATCAGGTTGCTGAAGAAAACCAGAATAACACTACCACCATCGACCCATGATGGAATGTCTTTGAAAAAGTTATCATGTGTATAAAAATATATAGATTAAATACATACTAATTTTTAGAACCATATATGTGGCTAGTACCCCTATGTTGGACCTATGTTGTAAGTCATACAGCCGTGAGTTTTAGCTTCAGTGTCACAAGTATCATGCGATGATATGACCAATATAATATGTATATGAGACACCATTCCAATTATCATAATAGTAAGGGTCTCTATTCGTAGTACCATAGTCATAATTTGTATCATTCCCATGTATTATATTATTGGGTTTCCATGATCACATCATATTTATAAAGAGTTTCCATGCCCGTATCAGATTTAATAAGGGTTGCCATGAATGTATCACATTTATAAAGTATATCCATGACCATATCTCATTAAATATGGTTCTACATGCCTGTATCACATTTACAATGGCTCTCTATGACCATATAACATTTATAAAGGTTCTCCTTTCCAATATCACATTTATACAGGGTCACCATGCTAGTATCACAATTATGAATGGTCACCATGCCGTTATCACATTCATATAGATTATCCATAATAGTATCACATATATATAAGTGGAATCCATTTCTATAAAATATAATATATAACAAGTAGTCAAGGAATTAATATTAATCATCAAATGATTGATAATTCGATAGCATTAATCAATAACAAGGGAATTTCCGTTTTTTTATTTAAATGGACAACATGGTATTACCACTCACCTCCATTAAATTTGGAATATTTTTATAAGTGTACTATACTTGATACAAAATTGATAATATGAATTTTAATTATTATTTCACATTTTTGAAGTGATTCCAAACCATATGGTTGTTGGTTTGGGAATTTTGAAAATATTTTAAACAAATTAAATTCAGGGAACACCTCAAGGGGATGAAAATTTAAATGGGAGAACTAATAAAACAAATATTATGGGATTATAGGATATATATATCATGAATGTATACTTAAATTTTATAAAACTATTTTTAATGCAACACATAGAGAATCCTGCATGCGGCACTACAACGTATATTATAAAAAATATCCACTTTGCGGGATAATAACTAGAACACATACCAGAAAGATTTAATAGAATCCTCATCATGTATTAGCACATTGTTTTTCTTAGATTTAGGGAAAATGGAAGAATTAACCAATGCCCTAGAAATAGGGAATATTATTTAAAACCAAAAAAACAATATCAAGAGGAATAAAAATTGTAAAAGGTGAAATATGAATAGATATATTATCGGCACACATCCAACATGACATACAGATCTAGAATCAGAGGTTAGATAATGAAACGTTATCAAATCATAGGATTATCCCTATAGAGATCTCAAAGTGTAGGACCAATAGTGATGGGATTGAGATAATGAAATAAAGATGAGGAAAAATAAAATGGGTTGAACCCTTTAAATAATTTCCCAAAAACTACACGGAATATAAATGTTTTACACATCATGTAATGTTTGGGATTTCACTTCGGGGGATAATTCATTAAACGATGTGAATTTTTATACCCTGCAAGTATACTTCATATACTAACTATATATATTTTATTCCAATTACTTGATTTTTATTTCTTCTCCATACAACATACATCCCACTTCATCATTCTTCCTAAAAAAACAACCACTATAAGGAAAACTTTTCTAGTACCTAAATAAACATTGGGTTCATAGAAGGTGTGCGCATGGGTGGCGATGGAAGGAATTTATATGGGGAGGAGAGGACTATTTTTTGAATAAAACATGTATTATTATTTTTATCAGGGCTACCAATAGTATATTATATTGTTAATATATAAAATATTTAGTGCATGGGAGTTAAAATTAATGTTTTCTTACATCATTACTTATGAAACTAATCATTTTCTTAATTTATATTGTTAAATACTATATTTTTTATATTTCACTATCCAAAAAAAATCAACTATTTTAGAAAGTTATATAAAATTAACCTTAACAATTTTTTGACATAAAAATGAAATCCAATTTATAATTTTTTTTACTAAATATGAGATATTTAATTTTAAAAACATTCCTTAATAATTAGAAAAATAAATATTTTTATACTATGATCATTTATTGATCTTTTTGGAATTTATTATAGTCTCATAAACTTTTATTTTCATTATAATTAAATATATATTTATTTTATAAAATCATTTTTATGAAAAAAAAATTATTATATATATATAAATATATTTATAAAGATAGTAATAAAACATATGTGTTTTAAAAAAATAAGAATATTATTTTACAATTTATAAAAAATTTATTTACATGTATCATGATATAAATATGCCATGTTTTTATTTAACAAGATTCCAAAATATTAATTTACCCTTCCATAGGTTGAAGTACAATATAAATGGTTAGGCTAGAATTGATAATTGTCATATTACTATTTCAACGGTCCTATTTATATTCTATTGGTGAGATTACCATTACCAAAATATGATTAATAATAGTTTTATGGGTTTTCAAAATTCTATAAATGCCTTATATTTTATTCATTCATCGTTCATGTCAATCTTCCATCAAGGTTATATATATTTTTATTTTAAAAATTCATAGTTTATTATTGATATTATATTAAATTATAAAACTTTTTTTACAAATTCAATTATTCTTAGGGATTGAGAATATCCAAATTTTACCATTAAAATTATCTTATTATTTATTTTTCTAGAAATATAATACATTTAATTATTATAGAAACATTTATTATCAAAATTTAATGTTTAAAATAACATAATAAAATATTTTATATTCTATCATATGGGGTATATGCTTCATACAATACTAAAATACTAAATACGACGCAATTATATAATTATAATGGAACTTCCATGGATAAAATTTAGGTATATTACATTTTTCTCAATTAAAAAAATCCACCCTTAATATTTCATTTAACCAACTAAAATGAAAATATATTAAGAATTTTTTTTAATTGCTCCCCCTAGTTCCCAAGTTTCCTCCTCATACTTATGGTTCCACCATATAAATTTAACTAGGTAAGTTTTCTTGTTGCATAATAAATTATCTCAATGATTTGTGAACATTATTTTATTCCCCTCATAATATAGATCATTTTCTTGCTATACCACCATTTAATATATTACATGTGAGGAATCTATAATGTACTTACTCAAAATATATACATAGAAAACATCATTTACTTGAAACAAGGTTGGTGATATTATTATTTAATATGCCACAACCCTTATGATATTAATAATATCACAGGGGAATATGATACTAGGGAATATCATTCCCTTCTTTCTGAATGTCAAGAGTCTCTTCCAAAGAGATATGTATAGGAACACATTATATTCAACATCAATCTGAAGGCCACTCTAACAGTTTTCAAAATATTTAGTTTTTTTAGCTCTGTGATGCATCATGTGTTGCTGAATGATCATGACCTTTTCTACCATTTATTTAACTATTTCAGGTTCCAATATATTATATTCACAAACTTGAATCCCATGTGCAGGTTTCCTATATCTATTACCATAAAGGGATTAATATATAACGGAATGGATGCTTGAATGGAAACTATTATTATTCGAACACATGACCAGCAGAAGATGTTGATCTCATTATCCTTTGAAGCCCATTTAGAAAGATATCAATATTTCCTCTTGTTTAATTATAGTTTATCCTGATTGGACATCATATTGGTGGTTATAATCTATAAAAAATTTCCAATCAATGTTTATATCATGTTGTAAATTTTTCTAGAACATAGTTTGAAATCAATGATATTGGTCTAATATAATCTTTAGTGTTGTTAAATTTCACTTCAATACTTCCATGATATAAATAATCAGAATTTGATCATGTTTTAAGTCCTCCCAAAATGAAATAAAGTAAGATGACATAGTTAGATAATATTTAATTACATATCTGACAATATTTCCCTATATGTCATTATAATACTTGTGAAAAAGTATATGGTGATTTTTTTAATTTTCAAATCGGTATGGAAATTGTTACATCATTACCTTAGAAATTTTTATTTATTTTTTTACAAGTCAACATATGAGGAACATTGATTATTATTTAAATATATTTATCTTCATATTGTACTACTGATAGTGCTCCCATAGATCATGATACATTATTCTGCACTATGGGTGGATGTAGAAGTTAAAGCTATGTGAATCATTCAACAACTCCTTTATCACTAGATTTTATAGAACACATTGTAATGACCCAAATCTTACAACTCATTTCACATAAATTTTGAACTCTAAATATTTACCTTTCCTTATATCTTATACATAATTCTATATTTTGATATCATCTATTGGAGAATCTGTTTTTCTCCCGGATAGATGGTAATAAAATAATTTTATCTAGTAAGTATGGTATGACTTCTGTATTCATTCCATGTTCATCCATTGTAAGTCTAAAAATATTGGATCATTCTCAATTATCATCATTGATATGGTTGAATGATCCTTTCTACTTAGTGAATCATAAAAAATATTTTCCTTATTTGGATAGTAGTGGATTCAGAAATCATAATCCTTTTTCACCTCAAGCCATATACATTGTATCATATTAAGATCCAATTATGTCAATGCATATTTTATAATCCTTTTATCAATACATATTTCATACCTCTCCCCATAGAGACAATTCCACCAAATATTCAATGTGAATATCACTACATCCAACTCCAGATCATGTATTGGATAAATATATTCATGAAAATTCCATTTCAATGAGCTTAAAGCTATAAACTGATCATTTTTCATCAGTAAACAACTCAATACCTTTAATTAAGTTTCACTATATACCATGGAATGTTCCCCACCTGAGGTTAATGTATGTAGTAATGTTTTCATAAGCTAAAGGCAACCTATTTTTTCTACATAAAAAGTAGACAATTTTGAATAATAGAAACATTGAAGTGCTTCACAACTATGATCCAATTGTTTAGTGTATTTCTAAAATTTTGACCACATATTAAATTTAACAAATATAACAAAAATATTTATTTAATTGCTTATTCTCAAGCTACCTTCTGTCTCTTGAGTTCCCCTTATTACATGTAGTCACCTGAGGATATATATCTAATAATGGGGTATTATTAAATCCCAGTAAGAGTATATAGAAAAAAATTAAATAATATGTAATGGGGTGAACATATTAATCAACTTCATAATATAAGTATGGGATCATAATCATAATCATAATCATGAGAGGAATCATTAGACAAAGGAATGAATTGTGGAAGTGCATAAAAATGAAACATCATGTATTAGTGGTATACTAGCACACATACATCACTTTCAATCATGAGATACAACACATTACCCCATTAATTCGAGTTATATATATTTCTAGGTACACTTGTCACATTATAACATTCACATGCAGTATATAATTCAATGCACACACGTTACATCATAACATTTACACTAAAATTCATGACACATAGAATATATATCGAACTTGGACAAAACATATCCCACAGAAAGTATTGGGTTTCATTTAATATAGAATAAATTCATGAATAAACAGTTTTATTCCTAAAATTAATATGTAATTGCATAATTGGTATAAGAATCATCATTACTGAGTGAAGAAGAATCAATCTCAAGGGATGTAAAGGATGCGTTTTTAGAAAGAAGTGTTACTTGGGAAAAAAATTAAATTTTTCCAAAACTCATGTTGAAGAACTATATATCCCATAAAAGGAATGGTAATAATAAATTAAATAAATTTAATGATTAAATATATACCTAAATTTTTGTGAAAGAGGAAAACCCCATGGAAATAGATTTGGGTTGGATAGTCTACTTAACTTTTACTTGAATGCTCTATTCACATTAACATTCTATATAATCAAACTATATTCATAAATTAATAATTATAGATCCTATTTTAAATTTACATTATTAATTAAAATTTTATTAAGTTGGATTATGTTCTATTTGAAGAGTTATTGAGTTCAATTTCATCATTCGGGAGTGTTCGTTTTCTTGGTTTTCTTGAATGGTTCACTTGTTTACATGTATTAAAGATCTTGTAAAAAGAAGATAATACCCCACTATTGAGATTTTATGTTTTTAATGAACATATGTAATATTAAATTGTCTTATATACCAATTTTTAAATTTTATAAAGATGAATCATTAGATAACACATTAATGATAACTGTTTAGATTTTTTATCATTTTTTTATCATCACAAACTCATTTTGTATTATATTTTAGTATTTAGAATATATGTTATTTACTGAACGTAATATTGGTTATAAAATAAATTTTAACACCATTTTCAACAATTACTATGGTTTTATGACCTTCCTTGAATTAAGTGAGAGAAAATGAAAACATTTAATCCTTCAATGCGATAAAATAACACAACACGGACATCGTTTCAATTTTTCGAATAAATGGGTGATAAAAAGGGTTTAATAATGGATTATTACATTAAAATAATAAAATTAAATTTTTTTGGTAATGGAGTTATCATTACATTTATATGTGGTGATTTGAGGAGATAATAAGAAATGAAAAGAACAAGGAATGAAATTAAATGAAAAGAAAGAAGATTTTTCCTCTTGGGTGCATCTGCTTGAGAACCAAATTAGGGTGATTGGTTTTGACTTATATTCATACCAAAAGATCATAGACATGAAGAAGATTATTAATAATATAATTTGGAATAATTTGGACATGTATCAAAGTTCAATCGTTTTGAGGATAAGAAGCAATATTTCGAGGGGTGGAGAGGGGTGTTTTCTCATTTGTTATTCGTCAGATTATTATCATTCTTCAAGAAATTGAATTGTTTGACAACTGTCATTAAAAATATTAAAAAAATTAAATATAGTTCAACATTATGGTGATTACATCAACTATTACTCATTTAAATGTGTATTTAACACATAATGTATGTATACCGTAAATTACTATAATTCACTATTTACCAAAAATTCAACTATTTTGGAAGTATCTAAAAATTTCACCTGATTTTTTTATGTGTAGAATTAAAAAATAAAATATATTTTATGATATTTGTTTTCTAAACATAGTAACTTTAATTTTAATTAAAATCCTCATTTATTCAAAAAAATACAAAATTTGAAATTATAACTTTTTTATGAAACTTTTCAAAAATTATTTTTGGTCTCCGAAAATTATCATACAAAAATAATACTGTTTCGGTGCGGATGTGCGTCGGGTTACGTTGTTCCGCCAGGACGCGTTCGCGCGTGCACCCGTCAACCCGAGGGGATGGGCGCGCGGCTTGTGGTCCCGCAGTCCCGCTTTCCAAGGGCGGGCGGCATCCGTCCCTTATTCAGGGGCGTCTGCTCCTTGATCGAAACCGGGATGATGGGATGTCGGCTTCTCCTTCCTTGGACGTCTCCTCGGAACTTGTCGCCTAATCCGGGTCTCCCTCATAGACTTAAGAATGTTCGTGAATCTCGTTCCCGGCGCCATATCTTCATGGACACCGGTTAATTACGCTGCTTCCGCCCGGACGTTCCAAGGAGTCTGGGCGGGGCAGCAACCTGCGGTGAGAAGGCCGGGTGGCTCTGGGTGCTGGGGGCGTGTTGTAACACTGCGGCTCTGCACGCCTGTCTTCCGTCCCTAATAGGGCTTCTCGAAGGCACGATGGCCTGAGGCATCCCGTACTAGGTGCGGGGAACTGTGTCACCTGAGGTTTTCCTCAGCTTCCCGTGTTTAACACGGGGTATGCCGCGAGTTTAACGTCCAGCGGGGACGGCATCGGACCGATCAACACGAAAAGTGGATCAGATGACGGAACCCCTTGCGGGGAACCTCCGACGCTGGGGCCAGCACATGGGCGGCTTCCCAAGTAACGTGGAGTGGAGTGAAGTGGCATGACCCCACCGGGATGTGGCGGCCCGGGTAAGGATCAGGATGGATGATGGAGTAAAGAGCTTGGACCCCAGAGGGGCTTCCTACGTACCGCGCGTTAACACGGATCAAAGTCAACGTAGTTCGGGCATACAGTTTAACGTCATGCTGGACGTCGGCAAGCCGACTCACGAAGAGGTCGAGGCCGCCGGGCGGAGGATTGAACCGAACCACCTCGCACGGAGGGGGATGGAACGGCCGGGTGGATCACAGTTTCACGTCATGCTGGACGATAAAAGGGGAAATGGAAAAGGGGGGCTGTGGGGAGGCACCGTGGAGATACACACGGGCGGTCTCCCACAGGGGCGGATTCATAGGTGAATCAACGCAAGCGTGAACCCTGGAGGGGTCCACTGATGGACGAACCGACGTAAATACGACCGGGACGACCAGGTGGTGGGCTTGGACCTCAGGGAGGCTTCCTACGTACCCTGTATAGAAGACAGGGATCAAAGTCCACGTAGTTCATTCTGTCAGGACTTACGCACTTGGGGCGGCCCGGATACTGCAAAACTCAGTTGGAAGGGACTTGGACCGAAAGCAAAAGACACCTCGATCCCAGTCAGACCCTCTACTGGCTTCGGCAGTGGGGAGGTGCAATGGAGATACACATGTGCAGCCTCCCACGAGAAACTAGGGGTTTGTAATACCCTGCCCCCGTAGGGAAAAGCCACTCCCATTAAATCGTCCCAAAAGGGGGACAATCCCGACATCCCTGCAGAGACGAGCGGGTGGGGGCCACGTCCAAACCGGGGGAGACCCTGCGTGCGGAGCACGGGATCAGGTTGCGGACGGTTTAGCGTCTTGCCAGACGAAGTACAGTTTAACGTCATGTGTTGAGGACGAGGCACTTGGCAGTTTAACGTCTTGCAGCACGGACGATGGGGGCTAGGCAGTTTAACGTCGTGCAGCTTGGACGGGTGTGCAGTTTAACGTCATGCTGGGCATAGGTTGCCGGACGAAGCACTTGGCAGTTTAACGTCTTGCAGCGCGGACGATGTACAGTTTAACGTCGTGCAGGACGTATATGCAGTTTAACGTCATGCTGGACGAGTATGCAGTTTAACGTCATGCTGGACATATATGCAGTTTAACGTCATGCTGGACATAGGTGCGTGTCACTTCGCGCAAGCCTGGAGGGCCGCACGGGAAGACAACGCACGGTGCGGGCACCCGGGATGAGAATCATCGGGTGCCACACAGGCGGGTAACCTTAGGAGGTCAACGGGGACGACCCTGGCAGATTGCGCGCAAAAAGGAAGCTTTGCGCGCAATACTGCGGGCCGGCGCGCAATCGGGGCGGCTGGCGCGCAATTGGGCCAGCGCCTTGCGCGCGGATGCTTCAGATTGCTCACACCGGGCTTCGGATAGCGCGCGGGGGCAACGGCTCATTCTTTAACGAATGGCCACTTGAAAGAAGGGGGGGTGCGCGCAATCAGGCCGGATTGCGCGCACCCCGGGGGCAATTGCGCGCAAGCGGGTTCTTTTGCGCGCAAAGGCCTTAGGGTGAGTTTTTATTCAAATGAAAGGAGCCAGCGGGGATTGCGCGCGCAGGCGGACCCCGAGGCTTTCTTGCGCGAAAGAAAGGAGGTTACCTGAAGTTCGTCATTGCGCGCGGAAGGGGTTGAATTGCGCGCACGAGAGACGTTTCGACTTCCAGCAACCTTTGAAACGTTGGGGGTCGCCTTGTATTTATAGGCAACCCCGGGCGCGGAATCCAGGGTGCGAGCGCGAAATTCTTCTCGCGGGCGCGGAATCGGGCGCGGCGCGTAAGGGAGTCGCGCGGACCCGCGGCGCGCAGAATTGCGCGCCGAGCCGGCGCATTGCGCGCATCCCGGGGGTTTTCCGCGCGGGACATCACCTTTGCGCGCGTGCCTCTGAAATTCCGCGCAAGGCCTCCGGGCCCTCCGAAACATCCTTCCGACTCCAACTATGACCTCGCTTTCCGCATCCGGAGCTTCGTTTGGGAGCAACGGACTTTTCCGGCGTCTACAAAAGCCCCCCCTCGGAATCTGATCGGCGAGAGGTCGCAACGATCGGGTTCCGAGGGAGACGCCGGAATGCCGAAGCCCGGGGCGGCGCGGGACTTAGGCGCGCAAAAAGGGGCACCGGTCGCGAAATTCGCCGCTGCGGTCGCGCAAAGCGCTTTCCGCGCAGCGCGGGCCCGGCCTCGCCTATAAATAGGGGCGCTGGGTCCCGCGTTCCGTACTCTGGCCTTCCGCGCGATAAGCTCCCAAGCTCTCGTGCGCGAAATTGCCTCTTCCGGTCGCGAAATTCGCCCGATCGGCGCGCAAAACCGTCCGGATTTCGCCTGCTTTTGCGCGAAAACCCGGAACTTTGCGCGACAGTCTTCCCAATTGCGCGCCGTCCACTTGGATTGCGCGCCAACCTTCAAACTTTTCCACCAGCCTCGTCCGATCCCGCACTCTTCATCCCTTAACCCGCACGACTCCCGAAACTTCTGGGATGGCCGCGCACAGAGGAAATGAGGGGGATGCCGCCACTCGCAGAGCTGAGATGGCGACGAACGAGGAGGTTTACGGAGCCAAGGAGATTGTTTCCAACAATCAATCCTTGTTCGACTTACTAACGCCGGCCCAGAAGACATATCCACTGTCGGACAACCTGCCGCTCTGGAACTTCGGCATCCTCGATGAGGTTCCGGTGCCAGGGTTCGAGATTGATGCGCCGCGGACCTGGGTGACCCGGGAGGACGAGCTTCACCGCTATAACATCACCAACAATGGGCATCCTGCCAGGGAAACCAGGCACTTGGATGTCTACGTCCTGAACCCGAGGACGCGAACCATTGATGGGGGTGAGCCTACAGCGGAGAATTCTCCAGCCCTCTACTCGAGCACATACCGTCAGAGTGTCACTGACGACACCAAGGGCTGGCTGAAGGACTGGGACTTGCGATCCGGGGGCAACTTTACCAGTGAATGGGCCTGGGCGTTCTGGGTACGCCACACTTGCGATCACTTCGCAGAGGAGCTGCGGTACATCGGCCTGTTCGAGGCGGTGTGGACGTCGCAGTTCCACTTCTACCAGCAGTCTGAGCTCGGGCCGGAGCTGTTCACTCGCTGGTCCCCGGATACCAACACCTTCCATCTTCACCATGGGGAGGTCGGCATCGGTCTCTGGGACATCCACTGCATCGGAGGTATCCCGCTGGAGGGCTACCAGTACGATGAGTTCCTGCCACCGAAGAACATCTGGGAGGACAGGTCACGGACTCCCATTCTGACCTGGCATCTTCTTGACCTGGCTACGCAGCGGCTCGGGATCCAAGACTTCCAGAAGGACATAGCCTACAAGGATTGGTTCGGCCAGTTCCTGGAGCATGACCCGGCGGTCAAGATGCCAGGCAGGGGGAAGCGGTGCCCGACCGCAGCTCAGAGGAGCCGGAACGGGTCGTACTGGCGGGTCCTGGAGACGGGCGATTACCGCTCATGGGGGTACCGCGTCATCGAGGCCCGGGACCCGAACGTCCGGTACGCGGCGTTCCTGGCCGCCTTTCTGAGCGGGTGGCTCCTGCCAGTGCGGGATGCGAGGATGGGCGTCCGTCCGGCGACGCTGGCGATGGCGGGCGCCATGGCTGCCAATAAGAGGTACAACCTCGGGGTCCCAGTACTGGCGAGGCTGTATGCCATTCTGGGACGCATCTCACGAGGGGGGTCGCCACGAAGGATCTGTGGGCCCTTTCAGTTCTTCCACGGCTGGGTGGCTGCTCACCTTGGTGGGTATACGTTCCCAAATGCCATCAGTCCTCCGGGCAACGGCCTGCGACCCTCCCTGCTGAACATTGCGGGGGTCGCTCCGATGACCCTCAGTGAGGAGGGCGTGAGGGTTCGGATTGGCAATCATGCCAATTTCAACTTCAGCCCGTTCCCCACTCCCGTCGGCCAGATGATCGACAACGGACAGGGCCCGCTGGAGCAGCATGAATACTTCCTGAACATGCGGGGCGGGGTGCTCGTGGCTCGGATCGACGGGAAGGTGATCTGCGAGCCTTACGTGCCGACCCGGTTCGCCAGGCAGTTCGGGTGCCTTCAGCGGATGCCGAAGAGGGTATTCACTGCTGTCCGGGAGGAGACGAACCCCGGCGTCCTTCGCCAGATGTGGCTGATGTTCGTCGCCTTCGGCTCTGGCGACGTCATCACCCTCCCTCCTACCGGAGTTAACGCAGGCTTGGCAACCGAGTACGCCGAACACTGGGCCATCGCGTACCCTGAGGGGCTCTTGCGGAAGCTAGTTCGGCGGCTCGAGGCTACCCGTGCGGAGACCGGGCGTCAAGGAAGGAGGCGAGGCGCCGCCACACGGGGGAGAACGGAGGCGCGCCAAGCAGCGGAGCCGGCGCGGGCAGGGACTTCGGCGGCGGGCGCATCGCAGGCTGCCGCCACGACCTCGGCGCCCAGAGAGGGGGCACATGCGGCGGTCGAGGAGCGGCCCGGGAAGCAGGTGAGACGTCTGCTCGAACCCTCCCACGATGCAGTCTTCCCGGCGCTGTGGTCGGCCTGGATGACCCTGCGGCAGTCACTGGGGACCGACGTCATCTGGCGAAAGATACTCAGAGAAGGAATCTATCTGCCAGAGGTCGGGCGCCTCCAGATCACCGACAGGGTGGACTTCAACCGGCAATATGCATATCTGACGGCCATGGACGAGTACGGGCGCCAACGTGGTCAGCGTGCGGAGCCATCCCTTCTGGTGAAGGTGATGCTCGGTCTCGAGCCCGCTCCGGAACAGATGCCGCCGGAAGAAGATGACAGTAACGACTCCGAGGAGGAGGAGGAGACGGGGGAGGATGAAGGCTCCGAGGGAAGGTCCCATCGGGGGAGCCCACGGGAGAGCGGCGAGGTGGCCGGCTCTGACAACGTTGATGTCACTGAGCTCCTCGAGGTCCGCTTCTATCCCTACTCAACTTGCTTCATCCATTCTCTTATGCAGCTTCTAACCCGTTTCTCCATCCTTCTCAGGAGCACACGGACGTCGGTCAGGCGTCCTCAACAGGAGTAGGAGAGGCGCCAGCAGGACAAGGCGGGGGCCAGGCACCCATTATCGAATTGACAAGCGCTAAGGGGTCCCCTGCTGCAACTGTTCCTGCGGCGACCGGGGTAGCGGAAGATGATGCTCCGAACTCCCGTAAGTCTCCCTACTTTACTGCTGGTGCTTGCCATTGACGATCCGTGACTAACCATGGCATGCCCTGCGCAGTGATCTCAACATCGGAGGCTCGTCGGGTTGCCGAACCCGGGCCATCTACGAGTGGACCAGTGGTGGACATGCCGCTTGCTCCGGAACAGGCTTCCCAAACCGAGCCGGCCCCACCAACTGCTGATCAAGGGGCTGCGGACGTCGGCGGTGCTGCCACCGGAGAGAGGCTGGGGGCTGACGAGGGTGTCAGCGCCGCTGGGGAGAGAGAAGAAGGTTGCCCGGATGTTGGGGAACCTTTCCCTCGTGAGGACCTCCCAGGGGCGGACCCTGCAGCAGACCTGCTGGCTGCCTTCCCTGCCTACCGGCCTGCCGACCCAGAGGAGATGGATGACTCGGACGCGGAGGCGGTCGAGGATAGCCGGGTAACGCGACGCAGGGGGTGGAAGTGCATCCAGCGCTTCCTCAAGCGAGACCCATCGGAATGGCTGGGGCGCATGGGATCACTTCAGACCTGGCTGCGCTTCCTGTGTGCCGGGGGAGCTGATGCTCAACGCCTCCATCTGACGGTCCGTGATTTCATGGCCGAGAAGATGCGCGAGAGCCGCCGGCGTGCCGACGTCGCACAAAGTCGGGACATGTCGGAGAGCACGCAGGCGCTCATCGCGGCAGAGCAGGAAGTCCGGCGCCTCGAAGGGCAGGCGGCAGAGAAGGAGGCCTTCGTCGCAGCATGTACCGAGCTTGTGGAGCAACTATCGGCACAACTGATCGACGCTCAGGTACAGCTGACGGAGGCGGGCCAACAGATGGTCACACTCCAAGTCGAGCGGGAGCGTGCACAGGCCAGGATTGACGAACTGCGTGCTGCGACCGCCGACGAGGAGAGGGCACGCAGAGAACGAGAAGCAGCCCTGGAGGCCGCCAGCCAAAGGGTAGCGGCATTAGAAAGACTCATTCAGCACGCTAATCCCTAAGGGCTGTTTTTTTGCCATTCCCAGAACATTTGCTTCCGCTACTTAATATTTGATCCACTTGTACGAATCGCCATATTTATCTGCGTCTTTTGGTTTAACATGCTCAACCACAAATTGTCTCGTGGGAGCGTTAACCAAGCATCAGGCATCCATAATTGGGCCTGGGTTTCTGGAGAAAAGAGGGAGGTCATTCCTGGGAAAGGAGACCTCAGACCTAACCAATGTATCGTCCCCCAACTTGTTCCAACACACGAGCGGGACAACGCTAGGGGCGTTGAGATTTTATCCGAACATAGGGAAATGAGAAAGGGTGAATCGCGTGTCCCGAATCCAGACATCCACAACGATCGGCCTTCCAGGAAATGCCCAAGACGGTAGGCGGACAGTGGATCGACCATAACAACTGCAATAGACGGACCGAAAAAGGCCATCATTCATATTGCAGGAGGCGGACCACATGTCATCATGAATACCGCTTTGGGGTTCCTTCAGGCACAAGGGTGGAAAATCCAGATCAACAGGGCATGCGAAGCGTGGGGCGAAGTGACGATTTGTTCGGACAGAATCCAACGCTCTCAAAATTGCGCCACCGTGGGGAAAGCGTATTGGGCGGATGCACTAATCTGGCCGTGAGTCACCTCAATTCTCAGACAGCACCTCTCTGACGAGGAAACTGTCGCTTCCCATCATTGCGATGGGGCATCCCGAGCTGAATCGGGGAGAATATCACAACTGCACCACTCTACCCGAAGTCAGGCCAGACGGCCGGCGACGAGGAGGGGCGGGACTTATCGATCCCTGAGGCTGGACCCGAGTCGAAATGTCCGGGCGTTCCTACGTACTCCATCAGGCTGGAGATCAAGCCACACGTAGTTCTGTGAGTGCAGTTTAACGTCATGCAGGACGTAGGACCCCATTTGGGGTAGATCTTAGTTTAGGGTCTTAGAGCTCGGACCATAAGGGCTGGATCTTAGTTTAAGGTCTTAGAGCTCGGACCATAAAGGTGGAGGATCTTAGTTTAAGGTCTTAGAACTCGGACCATAAGGGCTAGAGGATCTTAGTTTAAGGTCTTAGAGCTCGGACCATAAGGGCTAGATCTTAGTTTAAGGTCTTAGAGCTCGGACCAGAAGGGGAGATCTTAGTTTAAGGTCTTAGAGCTCGGACCATAAAGGGGGGATCTTAGTTTAAGGTCTTAGAGCTCGGACCATAAGGGGAGATCTTAGTTTAAGGTCTTAGAGCTCGGACCATAAAGGGGGGATCTTAGTTTAAGGTCTTAGAGCTCGGACCATAAGGGGAGATCTTAGTTTAAGGTCTTAGAGCTCGGACCATAAAGGGGGGATCTTAGTTTAAGGTCTTAGAGCTCGGACCATAAGGGCTCAAAGCACGCCACATCGTGGTCATATCCCCTGGATATGCGAAGATGCACTGAGGGATAGTGTCAAGAGTGTCGAGGTTTCGCCTGGTCAGAATGGGAGGTGGAAAATGTGAATCATGCGGCCATTCACTCGAGGACCGGGAGCACCGGCGTGACGATATGAGAATACTTCCGACCGTGGCGGAAAAGCAGCATCAACATCGCACCAACCGTTGGTGGAATGAGGCAGCAAACGAGCATCGACCGCTCAATCGCAGGATTTATATCGATTTGCTGCCCGAGGCCATTGGGGGTACCGGCCCGAGTCGGTGGGAGAGCACTGAGGCATTGTGTCCGAACCGTTCACGGGGGCTCCACCCAGGGCGTAGACGATGGGTCCGAATGAAAGGGAGCACGAAGCCTGAAAAGTGGAGGAAACCTGACCAAGCGGATCCTGACCCTCCTGGCAATAAACCAGAGTACTCTTGACACCGGTGGACCACGGCAAGGGGTCGGGGAACACGCCTTGAGGGTGACCTGAAGGCGGCGGATTCCCCAGAGAAGGGGGAATCTCTAAGAGGTGGGGGGCTGGACCCGAAGTTTCAAACATCCGGGCGTTCCTACGTATCCCATAAGGATGGGAATCAAGCCGCACGTAGTTCTTGAAGCGCGGTGCAACACAATCGGGCACCAGCGCGGGGAAGAGTGCGGGTCTGACCCTCGCACACAAAAGGAGCGGCATTTGATATTTCTTGTTTGTCCTTAAAGATGAATGGTTTTTCTTTGTGCGGCGACATGCCCGTGATTGAGAAATCTCTGGCGTCGCCACAATAATCAAGCCATGGAAGGCATTGATGAATGGCGTGGTCATTAACCAGCGCCCAACATGAGTGTCCCCTGAGGAGGACATCACGATGCAGTGCCGTTTCTCGTCGGGCGGCCAAGACGATCACAGTTTACGGTCGTGTGGTAGGACCAGACAACACAGTTTAAGGTCGTGTGGTTCGGACCATGGAGGAATCCGCTTACCGCGGTACGGCGGACACGGCGGAGGTGGGAGCATACCCAGCCCTGCGGTCACGCACGATTCCAGGAGAAGAGTCTTGGGATGGGGGTCTGCGTATGTCCATCACCCGAGGGGCAGAGATGCTAGCCTCCAGATATACTGGGCCCAGAACGCAATTGTTCGGGCGACTCCCTCCTCCTTATGGGGACGAGGGTCCAGCTACGCATGGCCCTTAGGGAGGATATCTGCATATATCCTTGGTGCTCAGATCATGGGAGCCTCGAACGACATCATTACCCTGGTTGGTCTGCCTAACGTGTAGAGGCGTACCGGAGGTCGGTATGAAGAGAGTGTCAAGATCCCACTACAACGCACAAAGGCGGAGTGTGATGAGGACTGCGCAACCAATGTTCAGAGCCCGAGAGAGCTGACATGGCGATCAAGGACGTTGCTGACGCATTCGCAACACAACATCCGATCGCGTCAGCCTAAGACGGGGCAAGCAAACGAGCATCAACCGCTCAATCGCAGGATTCATATCGATTTGCGGCCCAAGACCCGCCGGTAAATCGACCCGGAGCGGTGGGAGAGCACTGAGGCATCGTACCCAAACCGCTAACGAGGATCCCTTTGAGTGAAGGCTCGAACAAGAGGAAGCGCGAGGCCTGACAAGCAACACAGGACTTGTCGGGATTGAATCTGACACTACGAGTCATAGACCGAAGCACCCCAAAACATGTTAACAGATCTCCGGAAAGGGTCGGAGGACTCACCCTGAGAGCAACCGAAGGGGGGCAGGTCCCCGTGATCAACCAAGAGACGGGGCTGGACCTGAGACACAAGCGTCCAGGCGGTCCTACGTATCCCATAAGGATGGGAATCAAGCCATACGTAGTTCTGGAAAGGCAGTTTAACGTCATGCAGGACGATGAGGGGTGTGAGGTAGTCCCACACACGGGGGAGGCGTACGGCGCGGCCAGTAGACCGACGCGAATGAGGACATAATCCCCCGCTCACGCGATACGCCTCGCACAAAAAGGAGGGGAACTGGGGCCAGAGGCCCAACGCGGGATAGGGATTCCCGGGAAATGGGGCTGGGCCTGAAACATGATGTCCAGGCGGTCCTACGTATCCCATAAGGATGGGAATCAAGCCATACGTAGTTCTTGAAGTGCAGTTTAACGTCATGCAGGACGATGAGGAAAAAAGAAGGGGGGAGCAGAAGGCATCCCCAAACGTGGAGGGGGGCGTACAGCGTGACGAACAAACCGTCGTGAATGAGGGCATAGCCCCGCACTCACACCATACGCCGCACACCCCGGGGCAACTGGGCCAAGGGCCCGAGATGGGATGGAAATTCCCGAAGGATGGGGCTGGGCCTGAAACACGAGGGTTCAGGCGGTCCTACGTATCCCATAAGGATGGGAATCAAGCCATACGTAGTTCTGGAGAGGCAGTTTAACGTCATGCAGGACGAATGCTGAACAGTTTAACGTCTTGTAGCTCGGACGTAGTGCAGTTTAGCGTCATGCGGGACGAAGCACTTGGCAGTTTAACGTCTTGCAGCGCGGACGAATGCTAAACAGTTTAACGTCTTGTAGCCTGGACGAATGCAGTTTAACGTCGTGCAGGACGTGGTGACACTCAGGCAAAGTATTGCTTGAGGAACCTAGCGTTGGTGGGAGGAGTGACACGCTCACCATCCATAGTCGCTAGGGAGTACGCGCCATTGGGATAGACCTTGTGGACAACAAAAGGTCCCTCCCACTTGGGCTCCAACTTGGGCGGCTTCCTGCCGGGGATCATCGGTGCTCTTAGGGCTAGCACTAGATCACCCTGTAGGAAGGAGCGGAGGCGAACCTTCTTATTGAAAGCTCGAGCCATCCTGCTTTGATGCCTCTCCAAGTTGTGCAAAGCGCGAAGTCTATTCTCATCCAGTGCTTCCAACTCGACTAGACGGGCTTCAGCAACTCTGTCCGGCGCTTGCTGGTCGTAGACCGCAGTGCGCAAGGACGGTAACTGGATCTCGATGGGCAGAACGGCCTCAGCTCCATACACCAGGGAATAAGGGGTCATCTGGGTGGAATTGCGAGTCGTCGTCCGATAAGCCCAGAGGGCGTTGGGGAGCTTGTCCGGCCAACTCTTCTTGTTCTGACCAACCATCTTTTGCAGAATGTTAGAGAGGGTTTTGTTAAACGCCTCGATCTGTCCATTCGCCTGCGCATGATAGCGAGATGTATGGTTCGAGCGGATGTTATACTTGGCGTACAACTTCTTCAACTCGGCTGCTCGGAAATTGGTTCCGTTATCCGTGAGGATAGCGTGAGGCACTCCAAATCGATAGATGATGTTGGAGGTCACGAAGTCAGCGATCGAACAGGATTTGACCTCTCTGAGCGGAATCGCTTCTGCCCACTTGGAGAAGAAGTCCGTGGCGGTCAGAATGAACCGGCACTGGCGAGCTGTCGCCGGCGGGTAAGGTCCCACAACGTCCAGTCCCCAGACTGCAAAGGGCCAGGAATACCTTGTGGTATGGAGAGGCTCCGGCGGCCGATGCACAAAGTTCGCGTGAACCTGGCACGCATGGCACCTCCTGGCGTACTCGATGCAGTCATGGATCATAGAGGGCCAGAAGTATCCCAACCTCCGAATCTGGTGGGACAGCTTCGGCCCAGTTTGGTGGGCGCCGCATGAACCAGCATGAACCTCTTGCATGACTCGTGGGATCTCAACTCCCTGAAGGCAACGGAGGAGAACACCATCAAATCCGCGTTTGTAGAGGATCTGCTCCAGGCCGGGACTGCTCTGGAGGACGAACTGCGATGCGCGGCGTCGAACTCGCTCGCGCTCGGCCCGATCTGACGGAAGAATGCCATGTTGGAGGTACTCAACCAAAGGCGCCCTCCAATCAGGGGCTGATTCGACTGCTATATCTGGGGTACTCGGGGCTCCGGGCATAGGGGCAACCGTGGTGAGATTACTTACCAACGGGCCGCGATCTTCTTCCGGGATAACGGGAGCGATGAGCCTGCGGCGCGTCACGCGGACGATCAGGTTGTCCTGTTCAGGTTCCGCAAGTGACGCAGCCAGGCTGGCCAAAGCATCTGCTCGACCGTTCTGCGACCGGGGAATATGGACAATTTCTGGCCGAGAAGGGAACCGGGCCATCAGAAGGAGGGTGCACTCCAACAACGGCACAAGTTCCGGCTTCCTGACAACATAGTCGCCATTGATCTGCTTAATGACCAGCTCGGAGTCCCCTTTCACACACAGATGGGGCACGTCGATCTCGAGAGCTAACTCGAGGCCGGTGATGAGGGCATGGTATTCCGCCTCATTGTTGGTACAGCCCTCTGACAACAGGAAAGAGTATGGCAGCACGGCTCGCTCCGGGGTAATGAAGACGATGCCCAAGCCCACTCTATTGAGCTTAGGATTATCGAGTCTTCTACCGGTGGGGCTCCGGGAGGCACCGTCAAAGTGCATCTGCCAGCATGGATCGGCTCGATCAACCGAGAGAATGGTCTCATCAGGAAAGCCTAGATCCAGCGGCTGATCCGCGGAGGTCGGGTGAGCGGCCAGAAAGTCTGCCAATGCTTGCCCTTTGATGGCCTTCTGAGACACATACCTGATGTCGAACTGCTGGAGAATCACAGCCCACCGCGCTAGACGGCCAGTCAACATCGGTCGGCTCAGGATATATTTCAACGGGTCTACCCGAGAAACCAACTGTACCTCATGGTGCTGCAAGTAGTGCCGTAATTTCTGTACGGCAAATACGAGCGCCAGGCAGCTCTTCTCGATGGGGGAATACCTAACCTCCGCATCGAGGAGCATGCGACTGAGGTAATAGAGGCTATTCTCTGTTCCCTCGTTGTTCTTCTGGGCGAGAAGGGCACCCAGGGACCGTTCCAGGGCGGTCACATAAAGGACCAGCGGCTTTCCGGATACGGGCGGCATCAGGACCGGAGGTCGAAGCAGGTACTGCTTGATTTCCTCGAAAGCGGTCTGACACTCTTTATCCCATACATAGGTGACACCCTTCTTCATAAGCCGAGAAAAGGGCTTACACTTGCCGGCCAGATTCGCGATGAATCGGCGTATATAGGCTAAGTGGCCTTGGAACCCTTGCAGTTCCCGGACGGTACCCGGGGGAGGCATCTGGCTAATCGCCCTGATTTTCTCTGGGTCGATCTCAATACCCCGGTATCTTACCACAAATCCAAGGAACTTTCCGGAGGTGACCCCAAAGGCACACTTCAACGGGTTCATCTTCAGGCAGCGAGACCGGAGGAAGCTGAACACTTTCTCAAGATCTTTGAGATGGTCCTGACGCTGGCGCGATTTGACAACCAAGTCGTCGACGTAGCATTCCACCAGTGTGCCGAGGATTGGCTTGAATATGCGGTGCATCGCCCGTTGGTAGGTGGCACCTGCATTCTTCAGGCCGAAGGGCATGACCCGGTAGCAAAAGGTACCTTGGGGGGCCCTGAAGGCAGTGAACTCCTCATCCTCAGGGGCCATCCGAATTTGGTTGTATCCGGAGTATCCATCCATGAAGGAGAGGGCTTGGAACCCTGCTGTGGCATCAATCAACAGCTCTGTCACTGGAAGGGGAAAATCATCCTTCGGACAGTGGCGGTTGAGATCGCGGAAGTCGATGCAGACTCTAATCTGCCCGTTCTTCTTCCTGACCGGCACAATGTTGGCCAGCCATTTGGGGTACTGAACTTCCCTCACGAAGTTGGCTTTGATAAGCTTGTCAACTTCGGCCTCAACCATGGCACCATGGGATGGGTGCATTTTCCTGGGAGGCTGCTTGAACCCGCGATGGTTCGCCGGGAGACCTAGGCGGTGGACGGCTACCTGAGGATCTAGCCCCGGCATCTCGTCATAGCCCCAAGCGAACACATCACGGTGCTGCCTGAGAAAGTCCACGTACTGCTGCCGCTCCTCAGAGGGCATGGCGGCACTAACCAACGTGGGTCTTGGATCGGCCTCGGTTCCAAGGTTCACCTGTATTAACTCATCGACCGTGGCGGGGACGCCCTCCTCAAAGGCTGGGGGTGCATCTTCCACGTCCTCTCCACTCGGGGAGGGATCATCCACGGGGGAGACTGCGTTGGAAACTGCATTGGGGCTACCAGATCCTGCTGGGCCACTGGTGCTGGCGCGGGCGGTCGCGGCCGTCTCATCAGGAGACTCGCGGACCGTCAAGACCATGGCGACGTCCAACCGGTGAATCGGGAGGACGTAAGCGTCATCCAGACTTGCCCAGGGATCGCTTGCAACAGCGACAGGCTCAACCTCACCTGCCAGGATCTGCTTATCCTTTCTCTTGTAATAGTCCGCGTCCAGATAGCGGGCTTCACATGAGGCAAAAGGAGAGGCATCTCCTTGAAGCACGCCTACTCGACCATTAAGGGAGTATTTGAGGCATTGGTGGTATGACGAGGGAACCGCCGCATGAAGGTGAAGCCATGGCCTGCCCATCAATGCGTTATACGCAGTGTCCTGAGAGACTACCATGAATTCGGTGTTGGCAACCAAGTCACCGAACTGGGTCTTCAAACGTATCTTGCCGACCGGGGTTTGCTCGGTGCGGTCGTACCCCTGGATCCTGAGGTCGGAGGGAATCAAGTCATCCTCAGACAACCCCAATCTCCGGAGCGTCCGAGTTGGAATCAGATTAATCCCGGACCCCGTGTCGACAAGACAACGCCGGACTTCAAGGCCATTGAACTGGCCAGTGACATACAGCGGACGGATGTGTCCCTGTATAGGAGGGTCCTCATCCTTACCAGAGAACGAGATAACTGCCTGACATTCGGCGTCCTCGATCGTTTCGGCGTGGAAGGCCTCTGCAGCCGCAACCTCTGTCTCGAACTGGAGGGGGCTCTTCAGGGCTTCAGCGAGTGCCTCGCGCATCTCAGATGACATGCGCAGAGCCTCAAGGATGGAGAGCCTTGCTGGGATGTCGGCCAAGTGCTTCAGGACATCATACTTTTTGGCCAAGCGCGAGCTCCTGGTTGCAGGAGATTGCTCTGCGGTTGGTGGCATGACGGGCCTTACCGGTTGGATCGGCGGCCGACTGGTACTTGGCGCATCTCGCTGTTCACTGGTCGCAGTCCGGGAAATGGTCACCGTACTGGAGTCAGGAGGCCGGGATGGACTTGTGGCAGGGCGGAGCTGGTCGCGACGCGGCTGAGGCGGTTCTGCCCGGTCCCATACCACAAACAGTGGCGGAGGCGAATCCGTCATCCCCGGATGGGGAGCCTGCGTACGTTGAGCTCGATCTTGAGCCTGCCGCCTAGTCTCAGTGGCGTGCACGGCCTGGCCGGAGGTACCGACGGCTGTGCCCCGGCGACTCCTGCTGCTGCGGTTCTTCCGACGGTGGCGACGACCGGGGACGCTAGGGAGGTCCACCTGGTGTTCTTCAACGTCGGGAACCGAAAAGGGATTTACCAGCTCGACGGTGTTAACCGAAGCGTACCCAATACCGTCATCGGACGAATCATCCATCACCGGGCGGATCCGAGGAGGGACCCCCATCTCCGGGGGCATGAAATCGCCGAGAGTACGGGATAGTGGCGGAACTGGCGGGGCGCGCTCTTCCTTCTTGCGCTGCCGCCGTTTGCTCCTCTTGGAGGAGGCAGACTGGGACGACGATGCCGAAGCAGCACCCGCAGGTTCTGGGGGCTCAGGCTGATTCAAGCGCGCACGGATGATTCCCTGGGCGCGAATGGTCGTCTTGCGGGCCATCCAGTTATTATACTTCTGGGACCCGCGGTCGGAGACCAGCTGCCATTCGTCCTCGTTGCCACTATCGTCATCTGATCCCACGAACACGCCCGCTACCTGTGCTGGAGCTGGGCCCAACCTGATTACATTGTTGTTAATCTGGTCTTGGAGCCAGTCCTTGAACACATAGCACCACTGGATGGTGTGCCCCAGGGCCCGATGGTAGGGGCAGTAGCGGGGGTTATCCGTGAGATGTGCCTCCTCTGGCCTCCAGCACTCAGGCAATCGCACAATCCTCTGCTCCAGGGCGCTCCGGAAATAACCGGGGACCTGATCCTCATGGAATGAGTACGTCAGGTGTCGCGGGCCCCTGGGAGCGCGGTCTTGACGAGGGGCCGGAGGGGCCTGCCGAGGAGGTGGACCCTGATTATCTCGCCGGGGTTGCGGCGGTACATTACGCGGAGGGGCCGGCCGGTTCTGAGGCTGCCGTTGCTGGGCCGGGAACTGAGCCCGTGGAGGCGGATTCCTGTGAGGATGCGGAGCTGGCCTCACCGGCAGCAGCTCCAACGGCCTGGGAGCCTCTATCTGGGCCACAGCAGCGGGCTCAGCCCTGCTGGCTCTCCTTGCAGGAATCATAGGAGGCAGCGGGTGTGCCTGGCTGGCCTGTTGCAGGGCTTCCTCAAGACGTTGAGCTTTGTCTGAGAAGTCCCTGAACCCTCCGGGGTAATTCTGAGTAATCAGGGAAGGGACCAGCTCGGTCTTGACGTTCCCGACGCACATTGTCAGCAACTGCTCCTGAGTCAATGGCATGTCAAGGGAATACGTGAGACCCTTCCATCGGGCGACGAAGTCCGCGACTCGCTCATCAGGCCTCTGCTTGCACTTGAAGAGGTCTGCGATACTCGTCTTCCGGGTCGTGGAACTGAACTGGTAGAGGAACTGTCTACGGAGGTCCTCCCAGCTGGTTACCGACCCGACGGGGAGCTGGCTGTACCAGACAAATGCTGGCCCTTCCAGTGTCTGGACAAAGCAGCGAAGCTTAGCGGCCTCTTGCTGCGTCGGAGTCCCCAACATAGGCCCGCACCTCGAGTTGAAATGGGCCAAATGTTGTGGCGGATCTCCGGTCCCGTTGAAGGGGGCGAAAGTGGGATTCCCGAATCCCGGAGGCGCCGGCATGTCATCCACCCATGCTGGGTATGGCTTGCCGTCCGGTGGGATCGCCACCTGCCGAGTCTCCAAGGCTTCCAAGCGGGCAATGAGTGCCGCCATCGGATCGTCCGGACATGGGTTCCAGTCCTGGCGAGGATCTCTAACCACGAGCGCATTGCATGGCCCTTCAATCGGGTCGTCGACCGGATCGTCGAACTCGGCAGCTCGTGGGATGGCTGGCGGAGCGGCCCTTGGGGCAGCGGGAGGAATCCGAGCGGGATCTCTCGGGTAGTCGCGCTGCTCGGGAGGGTGTGGCGAAACATACCGCGCCCTCTTGCCGTAGGCAATGGCCTCTCTCCTGTCGGCGAACACGGCGTAATCACGGTTGCCCGGGAGAGTCTCATCGAGGGGTGGTTGTTCCGGTCCCTGCTGCCCTGGCCTGGGATCACCGTAGTCAGGCCGCCGTTCTGCAGCGCGCTCGGCGAGGAGCTGGTCAACCAGCCTCTTCTGTTCGGCGAGCTGCTGACGTAGCGTAGCCTTCTCGGGATCCTCCTCTGCCTTCCGCATGGAGGCAGATGGGTCGGCGGGCCTTATAGCCTCGCTGTGCTCTTTTCCTTTGCTGACGTTTCGGCTCAACGTCAGTGCTTCAGTGGGTGCGGGGAGCCCCAGGAGGTTCCTCTGATGACGAGTAACTCTCACTGATGGGTCTGACGACGGCTTGTCTTCGGGGGGGAAGCCCCCGTCGAGAAGTTCCAAGTCGTTCCCCTCTCCCGACAGGTCAGCCATATTGACTGTTCCTGTCCCTGGGGATATACCCTCAGGGCCACCCAACGAATCGGGCTGTCGGCGAATCACACTGAAGCGTAGGGCAGCGTACTGCCCCCATCCACGGATATACACGTGGGGAGTGGCTTCCTCGATAACTTTGCGGAGTACTTGAAAGCACTCAACGCATCGTTGTTGGAGGGCCTCGTGGTGCCCAAATGACCCGGGGTGCCGAACCGCGGGGAGCATGGCCAGGTCAATTTGACGGCACTGCTCACCAATATCCTCCAGGTGTAGTTGACTCCCGGGGTATGGCATTTGTAGGCAGTGAAGACGGGAGTGAGTCTCCCGGAGAGTTCGGCGGAAGCACTCGAACTCATCCGGGGTGAGCGATTCGGGTGCATCAAAGCCCGGTCCTGCGACTGGCCAAAACTTCTCAGGGAAGTGGCCCTCTGCAAGGACGGTCCAGAAGCTCCACGACTCAAACTCGGGACCCAGATCTCCTCGGTCCTCTTCCATGGCTGGGAACGGACGGGGAACTGGTAGTGGTGCCGAGGCGGGCCGTCGGGCCGACGGGCTGGCCGGCGGTGAATACGGCGAGCAGGCCGATTGGCCTCCATATCCCGGGCCTCCCCCTGAGGGTGGCGGTGCCCCAGCTACCACATCACGATAGGACGGGCCGGCGAGCGAACATCCTGCCGTAGCATCGGTGCTCGCCGAGGGCGCACCAGATCGTGGTTCGACCGTCGGTCCCCAGAAAAAGTCTCCGGCTTCTCTGATCGAGACGGAAGGCACTTCCGGAGGGGCCGGTACCAACCGCAAGTTTGATCCTTGGGGGTCTACCAGGCCCTCGTTACTCCGGATATACCTTCGGAGAGACGCGGGGATCACATCGATCTCGCTCTCGGGGAGCACGAGGCTGACGTGCCGCATTCCTACCCCTGCCCTTGACTGGCGGGATTGGGGAAGGGGCTCTGTCGCCGAATCGTACTCTGCCTCTGAGTCAGAGAAGCAAACCGGTCGGATCTCTGTCCGGAACTCCGCAACATTCTTCCCTCGGCGTCGACGCCTTGCCTTCCTGCCCCTGGGTGGTTCTTCGGGGCAGGGCTGATCTCTGTCCTGGCGTCCTCCGGCCGCACTGGTGCTGGGGCCGAGAGGACTGGGAACCAAGGTGCGAGGGGCACCGGGACAGATATCAAAGGGGACGCGGGGAGAGATGATCCCGGGCAGGACTCCGGGCCGGGATCGGGAGGTGGGATGACCCATGCCTCCTGGATCGGCCACACAGAGTAGATCCTGCCGGTGAATAGCGCTACCGCGAGGTGGTCCGCGGTGGCTACTGCCAGTGCCAGCAACCGGGAGAGTCAACCCAACCTGCCTTTGGGGCGGTCGGGGCCTCGATCCGGGTCGGGCATAGGAGTTCCCCCGCTCAGGATGCGCAGAGGCCTGGCGACTGGAGCCAGCAGTGGCTTGGGCCAATGCGGCCGCTGTTGCTAGAGCCCCAAGGTGGGCATCCTCTTCCGCTCGTGCCCGACGTTGGCGTCGAGACAGACGAGCCGGGATGAGCGGCGCGGGCAGGTGGAGAGCCTGTTCCTCGACTTGAGGGGCCTGGCGGCGATGTCGCCGTGGCCTGGCGGGAGCCCTTATCGTGGATCCCTGGAGCGGACCTCGGATAGGGTGATCCTGGGCATCTTCCACTTCATCCGCATAGGGAAGGGAACTGTCAGAGCGCTCCGGGGATAAGCTCCCGAAGCGGTTGGACGTTGAGGTGGGCGGCGGTGCCTCCCTGCGCGGCCCTCGGGGGCGGCGGTGGTGGCGAGGCGCAGCCTCCTCAAGGTCTAGGCGAGCCATTTCCCTAGTGGGGATGACTCCCTCTTCCTCGTATCTCCGCACCAGGGTGTTGATCACCCTTCTCTGGATGACCTCCGAGGGGGAGAGAGGGCGTGGTCGTCCCGCAATTGCGGCTGCTGGGACGGCTGTGGAACGGGCGGGACCGCGCGGAGTAGCCGCGTCGGTGTTTCCCCTGTCCCTGCGCCAGTGGGCGGGTGGCGTTCGGGCACTAGATCGGGCGACCTGATTTCTGAAAGCAGGGAGAATGACCCATTAATACTGACAGGAAAAAGGAATCGACAACCAACCATTAGCGCCACGACGCCTTCCGTGGGGGGAACCCAGGCCCTCGACGTTGCGAGACGGAGTGCCCGATGTCCCTTCCCCAGCCCCTGGCGGGTAAGACTGAATGCTTGGCCGGGCAACACGCCGGTCTTCCAACACCTCTGAAAGCCATCGGTCTTCGTATCGAGGAGAAGAGATTCACGTCGGGTTCACCATTTTTCTGTTTCGGTGCGGATGTGCGTCGGGTTACGCTGTTCCGCCAGGACGCGTTCGCGCGTGCACCCGTCAACCCGAGGGGATGGGCGCGCGGCTTGTGGTCCCGCAGTCCCGCTTTCCAAGGGCGGGCGGCATCCGTCCCTTATTCAGGGGCGTCTGCTCCTTGATCGAAACCGGGATGATGGGATGTCGGCTTCTCCTTCCTTGGACGTCTCCTCGGAACTTGTCGCCTAATCCGGGTCTCCCTCATAGACTTAAGAATGTTCGTGAATCTCGTTCCCGGCGCCATATCTTCATGGACACCGGTTAATTACGCTGCTTCCGCCCGGACGTTCCAAGGAGTCTGGGCGGGGCAGCAACCTGCGGTGAGAAGGCCGGGTGGCTCTGGGTGCTGGGGGCGTGTTGTAACACTGCGGCTCTGCACGCCTGTCTTCCGTCCCTAATAGGGCTTCTCGAAGGCACGATGGCCTGAGGCATCCCGTACTAGGTGCGGGGAACTGTGTCACCTGAGGTTTTCCTCAGCTTCCCGTGTTTAACACGGGGTATGCCGCGAGTTTAACGTCCAGCGGGGACGGCATCGGACCGATCAACACGAAAAGTGGATCAGATGACGGAACCCCTTGCGGGGAACCTCCGACGCTGGGGCCAGCACATGGGCGGCTTCCCAAGTAACGTGGAGTGGAGTGAAGTGGCATGACCCCACCGGGATGTGGCGGCCCGGGTAAGGATCAGGATGGATGATGGAGTAAAGAGCTTGGACCCCAGAGGGGCTTCCTACGTACCGCGCGTTAACACGGATCAAAGTCAACGTAGTTCGGGCATACAGTTTAACGTCATGCTGGACGTCGGCAAGCCGACTCACGAAGAGGTCGAGGCCGCCGGGCGGAGGATTGAACCGAACCACCTCGCACGGAGGGGGATGGAACGGCCGGGTGGATCACAGTTTCACGTCATGCTGGACGATAAAAGGGGAAATGGAAAAGGGGGGCTGTGGGGAGGCACCGTGGAGATACACACGGGCGGTCTCCCACAGGGGCGGATTCATAGGTGAATCAACGCAAGCGTGAACCCTGGAGGGGTCCACTGATGGACGAACCGACGTAAATACGACCGGGACGACCAGGTGGTGGGCTTGGACCTCAGGGAGGCTTCCTACGTACCCTGTATAGAAGACAGGGATCAAAGTCCACGTAGTTCATTCTGTCAGGACTTACGCACTTGGGGCGGCCCGGATACTGCAAAACTCAGTTGGAAGGGACTTGGACCGAAAGCAAAAGACACCTCGATCCCAGTCAGACCCTCTACTGGCTTCGGCAGTGGGGAGGTGCAATGGAGATACACATGTGCAGCCTCCCACGAGAAACTAGGGGTTTGTAATACCCTGCCCCCGTAGGGAAAAGCCACTCCCATTAAATCGTCCCAAAAGGGGGACAATCCCGACATCCCTGCAGAGACGAGCGGGTGGGGGCCACGTCCAAACCGGGGGAGACCCTGCGTGTGGAGCACGGGATCAGGTTGCGGACGGTTTAGCGTCTTGCCAGACGAAGTACAGTTTAACGTCATGTGTTGAGGACGAGGCACTTGGCAGTTTAACGTCTTGCAGCACGGACGATGGGGGCTAGGCAGTTTAACGTCGTGCAGCTTGGACGGGTGTGCAGTTTAACGTCATGCTGGGCATAGGTTGCCGGACGAAGCACTTGGCAGTTTAACGTCTTGCAGCGCGGACGATGTACAGTTTAACGTCGTGCAGGACGTATATGCAGTTTAACGTCATGCTGGACGAGTATGCAGTTTAACGTCATGCTGGACATATATGCAGTTTAACGTCATGCTGGACATAGGTGCGTGTCACTTCGCGCAAGCCTGGAGGGCCGCACGGGAAGACAACGCACGGTGCGGGCACCCGGGATGAGAATCATCGGGTGCCACACAGGCGGGTAACCTTAGGAGGTCAACGGGGACGACCCTGGCAGATTGCGCGCAAAAAGGAAGCTTTGCGCGCAATACTGCGGGCCGGCGCGCAATCGGGGCGGCTGGCGCGCAATTGGGCCAGCGCCTTGCGCGCGGATGCTTCAGATTGCTCACACCGGGCTTCGGATAGCGCGCGGGGGCAACGGCTCATTCTTTAACGAATGGCCACTTGAAAGAAGGGGGGGTGCGCGCAATCAGGCCGGATTGCGCGCACCCCGGGGGCAATTGCGCGCAAGCGGGTTCTTTTGCGCGCAAAGGCCTTAGGGTGAGTTTTTATTCAAATGAAAGGAGCCAGCGGGGATTGCGCGCGCAGGCGGACCCCGAGGCTTTCTTGCGCGAAAGAAAGGAGGTTACCTGAAGTTCGTCATTGCGCGCGGAAGGGGTTGAATTGCGCGCACGAGAGACGTTTCGACTTCCAGCAACCTTTGAAACGTTGGGGGTCGCCTTGTATTTATAGGCAACCCCGGGCGCGGAATCCAGGGTGCGAGCGCGAAATTCTTCTCGCGGGCGCGGAATCGGGCGTGGCGCGTAAGGGAGTCGCGCGGACCCGCGGCGCGCAGAATTGCGCGCCGAGCCGGCGCATTGCGCGCATCCCGGGGGTTTTCCGCGCGGGACATCACCTTTGCGCGCGTGCCTCTGAAATTCCGCGCAAGGCCTCCGGGCCCTCCGAAACATCCTTCCGACTCCAACTATGACCTCGCTTTCCGCATCCGGAGCTTCGTTTGGGAGCAACGGACTTTTCCGGCGTCTACAAATACAACAAAATATTAATTTAGGATACTATTTATAAATATATTTTTTAAAATAATTATATTAATTATATATTTTTAATTAAATATTCATAATTTACAAAAATACTAACACTTAATTTATCATTTCAAAAATGATTATTTACTTATAACATGAAATAAATATATCATATTTTAATTTATAAGATAACTAATTTTTTTATACATTCAATAGGGGTTCAATATTCTATTGGCTTGTTTACTATTCATATGGGGCACATTACTATTCAAAATTTTATATTACTATTTCATTAGTATATGTTTATTAACATCTATAAATACCACTTATTTCAATAACTATTCTTATAAAAAGTTTTTATTCTTTTCCCAATGTGATTTTATGTGACTTATACTACCTGATATTATTATAAGATGGTAATTTTCATTGAAAATTTTTTGGGTTGTTATATTCTTCCCACTTATGAAAAAATTTTTCTCTGGATTTCCTTTTAAAATCTATATGGAAAACATGTGATGTAAATTCTTCTTCATTACTTCATACAGTTCACATGTTTTCAATTTATATGTATTGTTCCACCATTATACTAATATGTATATCTGATTAAGAGGGTATTTTCTCCACATGATTCCATCATTAGACAATCCCTCCTAGTCAATTACCTTTAGAATATTGGGTGGGGTTCCTGAGTCCAAGAGATAGATCGAAATAAGGAATTGTTTCAATGGCTCCTTGGTTGTGATGTTAAAATATGCAATCAAAGATGTTTTCTTTCATTTTTTACTACTATTACAAGATAAATGGAACGTTTTGGTGCTTGGTAAATAGTTATATCTGAGAGTGATCAACCCAAGCATGATGAAATGTGAATGTGGCCAGGTTTGTTATTGTTTCTTGTGTTGTTTATTATTATAGTTGATTATGATTTTAACTTGATTGATTGGTGTAATAGTTAATACTTAATATTTTATGAGATTCATGGGGTTATACCATCGTCTTTGAATAGAATGTAAGTATCATTACAAGCATCATTATAGGTTCTTAGATATTCAAATTCCCTTCTTGTTTCATGCCATCTAGGTTTCAATATACATATTATATTTTCCTTGAGTGTTTTTTATACTTCTTGGATTTATTTATTGTGTCAATATCTATACCATGTTTGAGTGTTTTCCCTTCTTATGAAGTGTCTTTCCATGTTAATGATATGTTTTATATGATTATTTCCTTGTTATATGTATTTATTTCATTATGATAGCCAGATAAGTTATAATTTTATTATGTAATTGGATACTAAATTGGTCGATTCAACCTAAATGGGTTTTCCCTCATAGAATTATTACGACACATTACCCAATCAATCATGAAATTTTTTAGAAATAAACCATTGGTTACAGGGGATGAATCCTTTTTGTTTTGATTAAATAGTATCTAATTTTCAATCTATAATCTGTATTGGTGATTTATAATTGGATATAGGTGACCCCTATAATTGAAATATAGTATAATACCTTGATGTTATTTGAAACCTTTGTATAAATGTAAAATATATTAAACTTTTACTTTAAATGAAATGTTTACGTATAAAAATATTATAACACTATAGCTTAGGCATGTCGAACAGTATGACTAAATTCTTCAATGCATAACTGGTCCCAAGTAGGTCGGCAATGGAATGTTTCATATGATGTTATCCACTGAGGTTTTTTGAAATGTTAATCATTAAATGAACTATTATTTTTGATGGACCCATGTTGGATATAATGGGACCCTTATATATAACTTTTTTTTCATACAGATCATTATTTAACCCCATGGTGTTATTCTTATGCAATATTGGTATGGTTATTTGATGTTCCCGTAGATTCTTATTTGGGTTCACATATTGACATATGATGTCATCATACACAGCCAATCCCCTATTTAATTTATAACAGTCCCATTATTTTCTTCTGAGTTATATTCATATATGGTAAGAATTATTTAAAATTCTAATTGAATCTTAATGACTGTTTCCCCTTATAAATTTAAATTGAAATTATCTATAATGAATCAAAATTTTATATATTATGAAAAAATTAATTATGATAAAAATTAATTTTATAGGATGATTACCTAATTATGGTAGGATGTTGGTGAAATAAATAAATTCATTAAAGTAAATTAATGAAACATTCCTTTTTGCCTTGTCGATTTAGATAATTAATGGTCAAAATAATTTTTCCTTATTACTAGTATTAGATGTTATTTAATTCTAGACCATTATATTTTTAAATAACGAAAACTGATTTTTTATATCAATAGAAAATTGATAAGTAAAGTGTGATAATATCTTAAACCTCATGCGGGGGGGTTAAATTTCTCCATGTGTAGTTTCCTTGAAATGATAATGTGAGTGATACCCAGATACCCTTTATTTTATAGCTCAAAATTAAATGATAGGACCTTCATATTATCATGCTTTCATGAATGGCCCCCTTATAGAGTTTTTGCTTTATGATTTGGAAAAGGGATATCAAAAGTTGAAAGCTTCCTCGGTAATTTAAAGTCATGGTGATTCTTGTTGTGATATTTCTAACATTATGTGTTTTTTATCCATAGTATGAATCTTATTTCTAATATAACACTTGGTTAAGATGGGTTCTCGTGTTGTTGTTTGAACCTTTTTTAAGGCGTGATCATTGAGTAATGATCGGTTTAATGGGTTAGGTATTCCTAGGCAATAGTCATTCATTTATTAGGTCATGAGACCTATCTTCATTTTTTGATAGTTGAATTTAGGGTTATTCAACCTATTAGATATTCATATGGAATTAGAAGACTCTTTTATAGTTATTTATTATGTTCCATAAAATAAATTTTTCATAAGACCAACAATCCTGATGATATAAATAAATAATGATCATTTATGGAAGTGAATCTCATGGTACTATACATTGGAACATGTTACATCCATTATGTTTCTAAAATGGTTTTGGGAACTATATGATTTCAGTAATAATCAATATACCATTGATACGTGACACATGAATCATATGCCATGTTTTAGTTAAAGTGACATTGGAATTAACATAAATATGACTTGTTCTAATACACATGATGATGTTTCAAAAAGATCAGGTGTTTTGACACATTGGGCTTTGGTTTTTCCTTTTTTTAATAATCTCATGTAACCCATGGGATAACATGGGTGTAGTGTTACAATTATGTTTATTTTCAATCTAATTTATCATTACTTCTAGTATTTATTTTCCTTACCTAAATTTTTCACTCTATCTAAATAATGTTGGACACATCCAAAACCATTGTTCAATGTTTAATATACTATATGTCAAGGTTTGAGTTCCCTTTTTCATAAAATCGGATTATAAGGACACTCCTATGGTTGGGAGGGCATGTCAATATGAGCAATAAGCTTCCTTCCATGTATAAGGAACACAATGTAGAAGAACCATTTAATGATGATTAGTACTACCATTGTATTCCATTGGGGATGGTAATCATTCCAACGCATCAGTTATTACAAGGTAGAATAGTGATGAAATTGTTTTCTCTATAAACAATCAATGAAGACACCATTACACTGAGATACACCACATTGGTCACTATCGAGTGATAATGAGATGTATTAGGTAGTAAATACATCATGTTTGGGATTTTGATGAGTCATTAGGTGAATCCAAGATCTTCCAAAAATAAGTCAGTTTAATATGATTGGCTGGCCTTTCCATGTGCAATTTAGTATGGATTTATTGATACCATATCAAAAAAATTATATTTGATATGATGGAAGTGTGTGGACGCTCCTTTCCGTCACAATGTTTAAATGAATGAAAAAAGGGAATACCTTCGTCCAAAGTTATTTATCCTTTGAAGAAACATCAAAAGTCGACAAAGGCATGAAAAAGGATTCCTTCCCACTTGGGTTGCACAGGTTTCATCATGGTCGCACAACTATACTTGTGCGCCACATAGTGGTCGTGCAGGTGACTTGCGCACCCACTTTAATTCTCGCCCAGGGTTTTCAGCAGCCAATAAATACCCCTGGTGGGCCCCACATTTCGGGGACGAAAAAATTCCAAAAGTACGATTTAATATCTAGTCTCCCTAGTCTCTACGTGAAGTCTTCCGGTCACTTCTAACGTAATTTCTTACCTAGAATGGAAGATCTAAATAGGGGAAACAAGGCCTAAGTGTTAAAACTCATCAACACTTGTGCGCTTAAGTGGCCATCCCTTAAGGGAAATGGCCACACTTCTGCGCTGCCTTATCCTTTCAACAAAACTTGCACGCCACTCTTTTGGAAGCCATTAGGGATAATACTAAGGGCTTGACCCAAGTCTCACCCAAGTATTACCTTAAGGGTTGACCGCCGCGCAAGTACCCATGTGCCGCGCAAGTGTACTTGCGTGACCAGGACATGCGCACCTACATAGGACTTGCGCGCCTCTGTCTTTTTGGGTGCCCCTCCTCCCTATTCACTTGCTTTCTTCAAATACACCTCTCCTCTTCAAGATTTAGCCTTTAGAACCATCTTCAAATAAATTTATGGCATGGTTCCTTTGTTGGCTTCCTTATCTGAAAGGAATTCTGTGGAACATCTCCCAAAACTTAGTGATTTAAATATCTTTATGTCACTAAGGTTAGAGATTTCATTCATTTAACCACATCCTTAAAAGATGACAGGATATTTAACCTGGGCCTTCCTTTCAGAAGTAAGCCCCAGTCATAATTTTACTTAACTTGGGCCTCCTTCTCAGAAGTAAGTCCCAATCTCAAATCCCCAAATATGGGCATCGTCCTTTGGAGTAAGCCCCAAATCCCCTAACCTGGGCCTCCTTTTCCTTAGTAAGCCCCAGTATTCAAGTTCCCTTAATTTTGGGTAGCCTCCTCATGAGTAAGCCCCATGTTCCCAAATTCCCTTAACTTGGGCTTCCTTTTCAGGAGTAAGCCCCAGACATAATTCCCTTTAACTTGGGAATCCTCTTTAGGAGTAAGCCCCAGTTTTAAAATCCCTTTAACCTGGGTCACCTTCTCAGTAATAAGCCCCAGTCATAATTTCTCTTAACCAGTCTTAATTTACTTTTGATTTGGTCTTCCTTCTCAGGAATAAAACCCAATCATAATCCCCCTCTAATTTGGGCATCCTTTTCATGATTAAGTCCTAAGTTAGGTATCCAAATCTCCATAAAGCACATATACCTTTATTGACCTTGTTCCCAGATTTCTTCCCTGAAGTAAATCTGAATCATCATCTATCTAGGCATTCATATATACAAAAGCCCCATATCATTTCTTATGATTTCATCTTTCCTGGAACAATTGTCAGGTTTTACCAATACCTCTTGTTTCTCACACCGAGCATGACCCACGTGAGCTTAGAGAATAAAAGTAATTATTTGATCCATCAATCATACATAACCCTCATACTTCTTTACTCGAACTACGTGGGTTCTGATTCCTTTTCTAAATAAATGATACGTAGGTAGCCCATCTGCGGGTATGATCCCAACTCTGAAATAATCTATGTCCTTCTGAATGACAATAAACATCATGTGCCCCACTGAGTGGCTTTAAATCTAGTATGGTTATTATAATGACCAAGATATTTCTATATAATGTGTTGAAGGATACCATTGACTAATAATCTCTAACAAATTTAGATGATTATCTATCGATGAAGAACCTCAAATACATATAAAAGATTCTCTAAATCTTATACATATTAATCATTGATTTTCAGATCTAAAGGAAAGCTCATTTTCATATTTGGTAATGTAATAAGGATTCACGAACATAAATTAAATCTATAAAGAGAGTCCCAGAGTAGACAATAATTTCTCCCAAAAGGTGTGATTAGTCTGACCTCCCATCCTCTCGACCAATGGAAATTATTAAGCCTCATCAGTCCACAACTAGTGAGCACCTATCATTGGAAAGTAGGTCCAAATGGATATAGAATCATTGGATGTTTCCGATTCTACGAAAAAAACCCCGTTAGAAAACTATTGGAATGTTTGAACCATAAAAAAACAAGGTCATCTCCATTTCCAGAGGAAACAAAAAATGGTGAACCTGACAAGAATCCTTAACCAAGTTGAAATGATGTTTTACTTATTTGTTAGGCCCCTATTTAAACACAATGAGAGGGCCAACAAAACAATCAATAACAAATGAGCTCATCCAAAAGATGTAGTGGCCGAACTTATCTGGATTCTGTCTGTTATATCAAACAGGAACTCTTTTTCAAGATATTCTATGTTATAGAAATGGATTCTCGTAAGTTCACACCTGTGAATACATCTACTGTGAATGTCGCTGCTACTACACCTGCGGGATCATCGTCTACTCTAAGGATGACATCACCTACTCAGAATCTTCAACGTTGGGAATCAAATGCACTGGTAATAGAATACCTGTCCAAATAGTACCATTCATACTCTGGAGGCCACTCGATAAGTCCTCCAAGTCAATAATTCACCATGGTTGTCTAGACAGCAATGACAAGCGATCAAGAAGCAGGTGGTGCCAACCACCATTTCTAACCATTTCGGCTCGTTATCCCTGGAATGCAATCACAAGTCCCTCCCATATTCTGGGGATGTGAATGAGCAGGTCCCTCAGGGCCTTAATTCAATGTGACAGGAGTCCTTCCCGAGGGATCCCATCAAAAATTGCCGCCAAACTCATGCAGCAGTGTGCCCTAAACATGATGAGGGTGTCGTCTCCAAGCGTTCGGCTCAGGTTCCTTGAACTCGAGCAGGAAAGATGAACCACCAGAGGCGACAACCAGTCAACAGTGAGCAGGTTCTCATCTCTGCCATTTTCGAAGAAGTCCACCAACCTAACATGGTTGGAAACAACGAGAAGGCACACACACGCATCCATTTTAATTCTGTTGTCCAACAGACTCGTCTGGCAGCAACATGCCAATCCCACCAGGAAATTCTGGCAGAGTACTATAGACAAGAACATAAACTTGTTTATAAATCATCAGATAGTCAGAAGGCTCGTCTGACTACATATGATGAAGCCCGCCAACCCAATGTGTTGACAACTGGTAAACAAGCACATACACCTGCTTACACTCATAAATCCTGCCAGCAGCCTCGTCTGTTAGTATTGAAGGAAGTTCATCAACCACATTCGGCTGAGTGCAATAAGAAGGAACATACACCTGCAAGTATTGATCAATCCTACCAACAATCTCATTTGGTAGCACCCAGAGAAGTCAGTTAGAAAGCTCTGGTGACAAATAAGAGGTAGAGTCAACTCTCTGCCCCCACACTTGAGTACATTCAGAATTCTATGACAGGAAAAGGAGGATAGGAGCAGGAAAAAACACCTACTCCAAGCACGGAATGGACGTATAATCCCGTTCTAAAAGCTGAATTCACCAAGCATATTCTGTCAATGGTGAAAAAGCATAATCAAATCCCTGCTCATATTCTGGATGCCTTCCAGAATATTATAACAGCTTCAGTAGTATCACAGGGAATGAAAATAAAATCTATTCCTACCAGTGGAGTGATACATCAACATATGACTCCGGAACAGATACACACCTCTGTTCCAGTCCAAGAGGGTTGTGGGGCATACCCCCCATATCCTACAAACAACCAAGTCAGGCACATACACCTGATTTGAGTGGAGATAATCAGCCTAACCTGATCATATCTCCTGAGTAGGCACATACACCTGCTCATAATAACCACTTTCTTCAACAAGTAGTTCCCAAAGTGAGTAAGAAGGCATATAATAAAAAGACCCACCCAACATAGTCAAGAAATCAAGGGCCAATCTGTGATAAGGCCTTACTCGATGCTAGAGTTCTTGAAGCCCTTAGACAATTATCTTTTGGAATTCAAGATTCTGATCTCTCATTTCCCAATAGTGGTAACATTAATTCTGAAGGTATTCATTAGACACTTCCTCATGAAGACTTGCTTCATGATAATTTGGTCGATCTTGAAGTTTCATCTTCAAATGAGAGCCACAGGAACCCTCTGTGTGGTCTGAAGACCAAGGGGAAAAATGTTTCATCTTTTGATGTAACCCACCATGGTGGTCCTCCCCATGATGATGAATTTAGCTGTGAAAGTCCTCTCCACATTAGTAATGCACATTTCCTTGAAAATGCTCCAATGGACAATGTAGTGATGATAAATCCCTATTATGTTGAGGCACTGGAAAATGTGAAGCCAATCATGTCTAATGCTTTACTGCTACCAGGTGAAATAATTTCTCAATCAGAAGATAGCCTAGGGTGTATGTCATTCTCTGAACCACACCTGGGTCGTTCATCTTCTAGTTTGATCAGTGAATTTTCTACCAATATTTTTGAATCCGATAAAGCAACAAGGAAGAACCAGCTCTGGTCTAATCAGGTAGAAGAATATTCATCAAATGATAAAGAGGAAGTGCTAAATATGAGAAAACAACTGGCTTAAGCTGATGTACCAGTCATGTTTTGGCCTCTGGCTGACTCTCAGTATGATATTCCAGAGATGTTGATAGAAGATGGAATTCATGATATTTGTCTCAACATATGGAAAACTCGTTGTCAGTTGAATAAGAAAATATTATCTTATGATGAATATGAAAATCTTGTAAAGGTAATATAAGGGTTACAACTCCAAATTGACTTGGCATCACTCTCAGTCTCCCGATATCAGAAGGATGAAAAGAAGTAGAGAGCCCTTCAGCATTCATGCTTTGGCGCATTAAGATGATTGCGTTAGTTAATTGCCAATACCCTATCTGGTGTACATATCAGGGGATGGGGTGTTCATGGAGCACAAATTTTCACTGTACTCTCCATCCAACAAAGCCCACCGAAAATGGTCTCATGAAATGTTATTGCACATGGCCGGCCACAGCCAATTAGCTATATTTGTAATCAAAGGGTCACTCAAGAACAAGCATCAACTAGTTTTTCTCAAAATCAAGCATACAATGAACAAGTTTTTGAACTAATCCTCCATCAAGCAAACGAGAATATTGAACATGCCTCTCGTTTAAAGAAATCACATCATCAAGTGACAGATGTGTCAGAAATCATCCAACAGTCTTTTGAGCTGGGTGATAAAAGTGGATGCAGGATGATGCATCCAGCCAATTTCCGGACTAAAGTCCACAAGATCAAGAGAACTTTCAAGAAGGTCTCAGATATATCTTGTTAATAAACACCCTATCTTTCCAGACTGGGGACTCTTTTAACCCAACCCTCAGAATCAACAAATAGGATTTGAGGAGTTGAGCAAGAAAAACAAGAACAACCCCATTCCACCGGACTGAGGACTTTTTCAAATCCTCAATCTCTTCCTTAGAAAAAGTCAGTCTTCTCTCGATTATGGAAGAATCCCCAAGAGGAACGAAGATCCAAATTATCAGGAGATTCCCTCCAAATTACAGTTCGTCGAGAAGTTCCTGATGAATAAAATCGACAAAAGGCAATGTCTCATCATGGACATGGAAGAGGACAATATCGTAGATATGCTGATAGAAGCAATGCAATGAATTATGCATCAATTAATGTCATCAATGTCATTGTTGCTGATCCACCAGATGAGGCTTACTCAGATGGATTAGATGAAGAGGTTCCTGCTCAATAATTTGTACACATAGGCACATATGAAGAAGGTGTTCATATACGAAATCAAAGGCTTACCCAGAATCTGGGTGTTCCTTCAAATAATATAAGGCCCCAGCCTTAAACCTTACTTAATCTTGAGTTATTACAAGATTACACATTGAGGATCTTTTAGGGTTTAGAGTTTTAGAAAATTAGATCATAAAACTTGCATTACATTCCATATTTAAAAAAAGTGGTTACATAAAAGATAGTATTCTTTTTTCCCATCAATGGAAACATATTTATAATAAAACATGGATTCTTTCTTGACACTTCCTTGACACTATCATCATATCATGTACCTTTCCCTTGACTTGTGAAAAACATTTCAAAAAACTTGGGATGAGCATAAAAATCTCAGTAAGGGATATAAAAATATGGAAAGGAAACATGGGTACATATATACATAAGAATGAAATAATACTTTACCCATAAAACATTTGCACTTTAACTTACCACATCAAATTATGAATAAATCATAGAAATCATAAGACATAAAGGTAACTTGAGGCATTCATAACATTCTTACGTAGGGAGTAACCCTCTTGGTTACGTTTGGAATACCCATCACAGTATATTCCCTAAATCTTTTCGGAGAAACCTTAACGTTTCACTCCTTCGCGTTACCCAATGAATTGGAGAGCTATATCGGGCTCACCCGCCCTTAGTTTATCACGGAACCACCCGTCCTCATAATAATGCCCAAGAACCTCAACATAATCGTATCACATAAAACATGCATAAAGGAAACATAACATTTCCACCTTTCAATCACAAGATATCAATACAAAACATTGATATAAAAACATTATGAAAACCATTTTCAATACCAAAATAAAAGAAAAGTAAAACATGGTATTTATTTTTCTTTTAAAAAAAGGTATGGCTTGTAGAGGAAGCCGAAACTCAAATAATGGTCACGGCGGCGGAGAAGTCGTTGTCACCGCATACGTACGACAAAAACATTCCCTTTTTTCGTTTATTAAATGCTTCATATAAAAAATATTCCTTTTGAATAAATGTAAAAGTCAAAGGGTTTTTTACACCGTATAAAATAAGGTTGTGTATAAAACAAAATATGACTCAATGAAAGGAGATTGAGACGAAGTCCCATACCTCGGGTCCGACTTGACTCGATCGTTATTTAATCTCGTTAATAATAAACTTGAGTTAATTTCTAATTTTTTAATAAACTTTTTCAAGTTCATTCTTCCTTTTATATCACTTACTGCCATGTCATGAACACTATGTAATTATTTAAGTTAATAACGGTTGTTTTAATGATCATTGGTACTTGAGTCAAAAATAATCCCTTTATAATTACATGTTTTTCATGTATCCATTATATCCAGAATGGTATTCATGATGTAGATATCATATATGTCATATATATCCAGTACATTCATGCATTTATAATATTACATAATCATTTAGAGGTAAGAAATGAAATGCACCGTTTATAGAGACGGTAAGCCGTACGTACGCATGAACACCACTTTCATTTCTATTTCGTATTTTATAGAATGGAATCATAATGATATAAAGGTATATAATAATTCCAGTATAATATCATATATAATATCATAGTTCCATCCTTTATATGTCCCACATATGGTATTTAACGAATCAAATCACTTTGAGGGGGCGGTAGTCCGCACTTCCTTAAATGAAGATATCGTGTTTACCCATAATGGGAACCATAAAGGTATGCCCAAAATGAAAAATACAGAAGCTTAAGGAAAACACAAAAATATTATATATCATATATAAATATATTGTCATCTTAATGGCCACCTTTTAATGTGTTAAAAGAATGTTGAACAATCATCGTTTAGGGAGGCATAAATTTACCATCCACGGAAACATTAAGTTCTTTAACCATTAGATGTAGGTGTGTGTAAGTGTAGCTCGAATACTTATTATAACAACATCCTAGTATATTGAGGATACTTGAGTTGTTACAAAAGAAACGAATAAAAATAGTTTTGGGGTTGGAGAAGCAAAATAAAACAAAAGGACTCAAAACAAGAAATTACCTTAAAATCGGGTAACTCCCTTTGGATTGAGATCAAAGGCTTCCTTGGGAAGACTTCTACCCAAATTGAGGCTTCAAGGAGTAATATAGGTAAGTGGAGAGACAAAATGGGCAGGGTTTGGCCGAGCCGAAGGCTTTGGGAGTGTGGGTAAGGAGGTAGAGGCGGGGGCCTTTTATAAGAGGAGAGGAGGGGCACTCTTGGAAAGTAATGAAAATTCACTATATTTTAAAATGGTATTCGGATTTAAGAGGCCCCACATTAATATAATTATAGGGTAAGGTGATAAGGGTTCGAAATCCACTCATCTAATAGGTTTTGGACATGTGTAGGTCTTAGATATTACATTATCTTTCCATTTTATTTAAATCGTTAAATAATGAGGTCATCGCTGCATCATCATGATGCCATAAATAATTTAATATATTTAATGTCTAAAAATTATAAAAAAAGCCTATGATGTAGGAAATCTTTTTATCTTTCCAATTACTATTTATAATAAAAAATATGACTTGTATAACCCCATGTAAAAATTGTTTTAGTAAAACATTTCATGTTTGTCTCATTTTTACTTTAACTTTAAATAAAAAGATATTAATGTCCTTTTCCAACCAAAGTGGATTCATGGGGTCCCCAAGTTGACCCATGGGTTTTCTTGGTCTGCCATGACACATCCAATAAGGGTAGGACATGTGTCTAGGTCATTTCATTTTATTAAAACATTATTCTTACCTTAAACTACACTAATTACCTCTAATCACGATTAAAAACTTAATAAGTTACTATTCACCAAAAAAATTATTATAATCTCATTGAACCACATTTTACTTCTTAATGACAACCATGTATGTCGGATTTTTGAAATTAAAAACAAAATAGTGGTAAAATTTCATTTAAAAAAAAAATCAGTTTTTATAAGTACCACTTAGTGGTTTCACTATTCATCAAAAATTGAAGTTTTTCAGAAAAATACAAAAAATTCACCCTAAGCTATATTTGATATTCCAAATTCAAAAATGAAGTCTATTATACAAAATTCAAAACATATAAGTCACATTAATTAATTTAATAATTAATTCCTGCTGTCATGACAAATAGCGTGTTTTTATGAAACAATAAGTATCAAAAGATTGACACCAGTTTAAGTCAAATTTCAAAGTGAAATTGATTCGAATGACCACCATTGGATTAAATGGTAAAAATATATTCTAATTTCACTTCAAAAACAATTAAAAAGGTAATCTAAACATGTAAATAAATTAGATTAAGGAGCAGTTTTGATGTAAAATGCAGTATTTTTCACTATTCATTAAAAAATGAACATTGTCTGAAAAATACCAAAAGTTCACAAAAAGTAAATTTTGATGTCCCAATCATAAAGAATAAGTTTATTTTGACAAAAATTTCTTATAAAATTGTCAAAAGATAGATTTAAAAAGGGTTTTCCATCAAAAGGCAGTAACACAATCTTTTAAAAAATATTAGTGTATTTCAAGCTTAAGATTGGATTTATTTTCATTTTAAGCCTCTAAAACACTATCTAATTCATTAATAGGCATAGATAAAAATATATATTATTCATTACTTACTTGGGATGTTACAAATAACCCACTTACCCCTCTCTGAAAGGGATCCAATAAGGGGAAGGGAAAGAATCAGGTTACATACCCTTCCTCTGGAGAAGGCCAATCACTCTCACTAGAGTAAAGATTTGCACAACAGGAGGAAGAAATGAAGGAATTGAGGAGGTTGAATGCAGAACTACTTCAGGGTAGTCTTCCTCCTAAGAATGCTGGAGTTATTCAGCCAAATGAATTTGTTGCGGCTAGTGAGATGGATCAAGAATATCCTCCCCTAACAGTACACCCTCACAGGTATAATCCTATGGGTCAAGTGAAACAACAATCGGCAGTGCTACCATTAGTTATAGTACTATCCACCACATCTGTCCAAGCTCCATTCATTGCACCATTTCATGTCCAAGCTCAACCAGATGTTTCTCAAAAGTTAATAACTACTATTGAGTCATTAACAGCTCGGTTGGAAGCTATTGAGGGAAAGAATGCTGAAATTCAACTAGAAAAGAGAGCTTACCCTGAATGGGTTAATTCAATTCCTCCCCAATGAAATTTTTCAAGTACCACATTCCCAATATTTAATGGTTCGGGAGATCCAGAAAATTTCATAACACATTTTGTTTCTCGTTGTGATCCTATTATGGAAACCCCTTAGCAACAACAAGAAGTTAAGCTAAGGTGTTTTGTACGGTCATTACAAGGTCCTTCTTTGGTCTAGTATACAAGCTTGCAATCTCGGCCAATTGTCGGATGGGAGGATCTCTGTCAATGATTCCTTCTTCAATTCAGCTCAACTTTTCCAAAGACAACAATTTTTTATCTTACAAACTGTAAGAAAAGGGAGAATGAAAGGGTTTCAGATTTCATTGCTTGATGAAAGGGATTAACATATTCCTTAAGCTTAGCACTCCCTCAAGAGGAATTGTTGCCAATCTATGTGGAAAATCTGCCTGATGAGTTATGCCCGCCATTGATCCTTGTGAAATAAATAGGAGGGTTCCGAGACCTTACTTCAATCGCTCAACAGATTGAAGATTCTCTTACAAAGACTAAGGATAAAACTTGTGTAATTCTATCAGCTCGAGGAAAGGGAATGGGTAAAGTAGAGACTGCTACAGTTACTCTTAAACAAGCACTTGTACCTGATTCTACTTCAAAACCTTAATCTTCTCGAAGGGCTCCGCCTCCTGAGGATCAACAAGATAGGTCATTTTGTTAAGATGGTCAAAGAGATCATAGACAGAAACAATTTTAGGATCTGAAGAGAAAGTTTTACTCTTTATGAAATTAACAATTTCCTGGTTACTTTATTTTAGCTCTAGAAAATAATTTAGTTCAGTTGCCAAGGCCCAAAAGGCCAAACGAGGAAGAATATGAATATTGTCCCAACTATTTTCCATTCCATCAGATGTTGGGGAATCCCATTCAAGAGTGTTTTGTCTTGAAAGACCTCCTAAAAAATGGTGGACTCGGTACAAGTCAAACTGAAAGGTGCTTCAGCTCAGGTAGCATGTGTTACTGCTACCGATCCATAGGAGGAAGGCGAGTGGCAGGAAGTCAAAAAAATAAATGTGAAAAAATACGATGATTTCATGGTCCGAAGAATGATCAACTGAACTCATTCAATTTTGCGAATGCAATTGAAGAAACCAATTGTGCCTTCTGCTATGAATGCCGCAACAAAAGCCTCTTCATTTGAGGGAAAATCATCAAAGAAATGGCATAATTCAATGAAAGAAGAGAAATCAGAAGAGGATTAAATCATGTCAAATCCTAGTTTTTTTCACTCTGGTAGATTTTATGCCATCTACTTCGAAGCCACGGGCACCGTCCCACCAAACGGCACTACCCAAATTGGCTAATCAAGCAGATTCCTCATCAGATGAATGATTGATCTTTGGTTATATTGATATGATTTACTTAACAGATCCTTATTCCAGTTCATAGTTTCAAGTTTGATGATCCTTAGTTCCCTGTATCAAATAGAGGAATCAGAGGGAGTTACAGATTCTCAAGGTACAGGGGAAGACATGGATCTTTCAGAGGCCACTATTCCAATTCTACCCCTGATAGAACTGTGTATGCAGAAGAAACTCATGGAAGAGCCCATAAAAGGGCTCACCAAGAACAAGAAGATTCTTCCACCAATAACAGACTCAGTCCTGACAGAATTATTCTGGAAGATCCGTTGGAGGATCAACCTTCTTCCTCTCAGCAAGTAAATAGACCTATTCGGTCTAATCTTCCAAATCCAGATGTATTACCAACTCTTACACCGATACAAGATGCATCCACTTCCAAAACACCAACTTCTAAGGAACCTATGAAACCACATGTATCTATTATGAAACACACACATTTGGATCAAAAATATGATGTCTTAAAACATTTCACCCAAGTACCGTCCAAGTTATTAATTCTGGATGCCTTAAATCTATCAAAGGATCTTCTGAAGGAACTCATCGAGGCTTCGTCAAGTCCTCGGGAATTCAAAACTGAAATTGTTGCGGATGAAGTCTACAATGTTGAGAATAATCCTGCAGAATGCCATGCAGTGATATCTTTCACAGATGAATATGAATATGATGTTGTGCATGGAAATATTATACCTTTGTACTTATCTCTCAAGGTCAATGGTGTAGACATCCGAAGATATTTCATTGATAATGGATCAAGAGTCAACCTCATCCCCATTCGTACACTTCATTGACTGGGCCTCACAGAATCTGATTTATCTCCTTCTAATTTGATGTTACAAGGATATGATAAAAATGAACAAGAACGAATGGGTGAGATTACACTCAGAACTCAGTTTGGATATCTTGTATCCAATTTAGATTTCATGGTTGTTGATCAAGACTCAGCCTTCAACATCTTGCTTGGAAGACCCTGGCTACATTAACATGCAGATATACCTTCATCATACCATCAATGTCTCGAATACTGTTTCGATTGTCAAATTGGGACATTGTTTGGTGAAAATTCCACGTTCAAGACATGTGAATCTCAATACATTGAGGTATAATTCTATTACATGAAGGTAAAGGAGAAATCCACAATAAGGGAGATTACCAAAGTTAATGATCCATATGGTTTGGAAAAGATTCCAGTAAACCCATTCACACATGTGAGTACAGATTATGTATTGCCTATCAGTCAAATTGATAGGATAGACCCAAATCCAAGTACTCTTATGGAAACTTCCATAATGTCAACTACGGTAATCAATCCAGATAACATGGGAGAAACTGGTGATTCACCGAGAAATGATGAAATCTCCAATGGAGATGTCTTCATTTAATCCTCTGAAACCCAGAAAGTCTATAATTCACCAATCAGGCCAGAAGAAGTTATTACAATGTCAGAGGTGAATGATGTTGTCGATTCTCAAACCATCATCTCCACTATATTACCAAAGGAAGACCCTTTATCATCAATAGGGTTAGAAATGGAGGCCTCTTCTTCAAGTTGTTCAAATTTTAACATCTCTTATGATCATGGGGATTTTACTTCATCATATACTATGCAAGTAGAAATAGAAGAAATAACACATGTTGAAGAAGAAGAGGAAGATCTCAGGGATGCTCCTCCAGCACTTGAAGAGGGTATCTCTACCACCATGGATGAACTCAGAAAAATAAATCTGGGTACAAAAGAAGATCCACGCCCGACTTTAATTAGTGTGGACATGACTCTTGAAGAGCCTGAGATGTATATTTTTAAAAAAAAGTAAAATCAAGATATATTTTCTTTGAACTATACAGAGATTCCAGGGCTTGATCCTGATGTTTCCACTCATCATTTCGGTTTTCCATAATAACATTGAGGATTCAAACAAGCCGCTAGAAGAACACACCCACCCTATGCTTCCAAAATTGAAGCTGAAGTGGATAAGCTTATTAAAGCTAACTTCATCAGAGAAGTTCAATATCCCAAGTGGTTGCCAAAAATTTTCCCAGTGAAAAAGAAGAATAGACAAATTAGAGTTTGTATTGATTTCAGAGATTTTAATCGGCATTGTCCTAAGGATTATTTTCCAGTTCCGATTAAAGAACTATAATTTGATGCAATAGCTGGCTATGAAGCACTTTCCTTCATGGATAGATATTCTAGAAATAATCAAATCTGAATGGCTCCAGAAGATGAAGAATCTATAGCTTTCAGATCCCCTTAGGGTGTGTTTTTCTATCAGTTAATGCCCTTTGGCCTGAAGAATGAAGGCGCAACATATCAGCGTGCCATGCATCGTATCTTCAAACCCTTTTTAGGGATGTTTGTTGAATGTTATGTGGATGATTTGGTGGTTAAATCCAAACAATGTTCTAATCACTTGGATGATTTGGAAGTCATATTCCACAAACTTTAGCAACATAATTTGAAGATGAACCCCTTAAAATGTTCTTTTGGGGTAACCTCAGGAAACTTTCTCGGCTTTATTGTACGTCATCGTGGTATCAAGGTCGATCCTGAGTAGAAGAAGTCAATCCTTGGTATGTCACCTCCTCAAAATTTAAAGGAATTGAGAGGACTTCAATGAAACTTGGCCTATATTCAGTGTTTCATCGCCAATTTGGCAGGAAAAAGTTTACCCTTCACCAAATTGATGAAGAAGGGAGCCATTTACCAGTGGACTGAATAATGTCAAGAAGAATTCGATATTCTCAAGACGTATCTCTTGAGTCCACCGGTATTATTGCCACATGTTGAAGGAAGACCACTTATCCTCTATGTGACAGATTTAGAGCGATCATTGGGCATCTTTTGTGCTCAGAAGAATGATGTTGGGAATGAAAACAACCTCTGCTATCTCAGTCAGACTATGCTTGAAGCAGAAACCTGATATTCAAGTATTGAGAAGTGTTGCCTAGCATTAATCTTTGAAGTTCAAAAGTTGAGATACTACATGCAAAATCATGAGGTCCAATTGGTATCTAGTAATAACGTTCTCAAATTAATCCTTAGTCATCCAATTCTTACAGGACGTCTAGCAAGGTGGGTAGTTATTTTACAGCAATTTGATATCCATTATGTGTCTCAAAAGGCAATAAGGGGCCATGATCTAGCTGATTTCCTTGCTGAAAACCCTTCAGTAGAAGATACATTTTCAGATATTGAACTTCCTGACAAGGAAGACTTCATTATTAAATATAGTCTACAAACATGGGAAATGTACTTTGATGGTGCTTCTAGAAGTCCAACAGGGAGGAAAATAGAAAATAGGAAATTCAACAAAGTTGGGTTAGGAATTGTGCTCATTTTTTCAGAAAAGGCAGTGTTACCTTATTCCTTCTCATTATAGGGAGGCGGTACAAATAATGAAGTTGAATACCAGGCTCTCATCAAAGGCTTGGAGTTGGCACTTTAACCACAAGTGAATCACTTAAAGTTGAAAGGTGATTCAAACCTGGTAATCAAACAAGTCAATGGATATTATACCATAAAAAAGATGAGTTAATCCCTTTGTATGATTACATCATAGAGTTAATGACAGAATTTCCTTCAGAACTGACATTTTCTTATGTCATGTGATCACAAAATTCCCAAGATGATGCACTGGCTAATATAGCTACAGATCTGCTAGATCCAAATCGGGACGAGACAATCAAAAGTATTGCCCACCGTCGTACAATTTCACCTTATGTTCAAACCAGAACAGAGGAAATCAATGATATTAGTACTATTCCTGAACCATATGGTCATACTACAGGATGAATGACACCTATCAGGGAATACATTCAAAATGGAACACTTCCTCTTAATAGAGCTGGGAAAGAACAAATTCAGCGACGTGTGGTCAATTTAACTCTTTATGATATCCCAGATCACTTAGAGAAAATTCTCTACAAAAGAGGTTTTGATGGAATTCTCTTTAGTTGCATTGATGGTGAAGAAACAATGGCTGTCATGAAAGAAGTCCATGCAGGAGTCTGTGGTGCCCATCAGTTCAGACATAGACTATCTGATCAAATTCGAAGGCATAGATACATTTGGCCTTCAATGATAAAATATTGTGTTGATTTCACAATGAATTTCCATCCTTCCAAATACACGCCAACTTCATTCATCAACCCCTAGAGTTGCTTCATATAGCTAAATACCCATGGCCATTTTCCACATGGGGAATGGATGTAGTAGGACCATATCCTTTGGCTACTTCCAAGTAGTTTAAGTACATTCTTACTGCTACAAACTTCTTTTCCAAATGGTCAGAGGTAATACCTCTTAAAAAAGTTAGTTCTAAAAGCATTGTTAGCTTCATCAAGTCTAACATCATTACTATATTTGGTGTCCCTCATACCATATTGATGGACAATGGAACTAACTTCTATTCATCCAAGGTGAAGAAGTTGTATCAAGAATACAACATTAAATCCAACCATTCATCTTGGTATCATGAAGCGGCCAATGGCCAGATAGAAGCCTTTAACAAGACTCTTTCAAACATACTGCAAAATATGGTGGATAAAGATAATAAATAATGGCCTGAAATACTCTTTCATGCTTTATGGGCGTATCGGACCACCACCAGCACTGCAACGCGGTCAACTCCATATTCATTGGTATATGGAACAGAAGTAGTCTTGACCATTGAGGTTCAATTACCTTTTCTCAGAGTATCCTTTTGTGATTAGTCATCTATAGATGAACAATCTCAAAAGCGACTGTATGAATTGAAATGATTAGACGAGAAAAGATTTTGCACCTTGCACCACTTGGAAGTCTAGCAGAATCGAATAGTACGAGCTTTCAACAAAAATGTTCATCTTTGTTCATTCGTTCAGGGATAATTGGTATTGGTTCTTAGAACTCCAATGATACTAGGAAAGAAACCTCCCAAACTCGAGCCAAAATGGGAAGGACCTTATTCAATACATAAGGTTTACTCCAATGGCGCTTATTCTTTAATCTCAATGGACGGTGAACTAATCCCTACTCCAACCAATGCTAGATTTATGAAGATTTATTTTGTGTGACACAAATGAAAATTTCGTCCAACATGACATTAAACTGTGTTGCCCTTGCTTCAAGACTTTAAACTGCATAGTCCCTTATGTCCAGCAAAACGTTAAACTGCACCATCCTTAGTCTATGCATATGACCTTAATCTAATCGCAGCATCGTCCAACATGATGATATACTATGATGTCCTAGCTACATGACACTAAACTGTATGAAAGTCCCTATTACATCCAACTTGACGTTAACTTGTGTCCTCTTTGTCCTTACTACATGACACTAAACTACACAGTCCCCATTTCGTCCAACATGACGATAAACTGTATTGTCCCCATCGTCTTATCTACATGACGCTAAATTGTACAGCACCCTTATTGTCCAACATGACGTACAACTGTGTTCACATCCAACATGACGTTAAAATATGTCCCTATATTTTTCCTACATGGCGTTAAACTGTATTTTGTCCCTGTGACTTGACATTAAACTGTGTAGTACCAATAATACACACTGCAAGACTTTAAACTGCATAGTCCCTTCATGCGTCCAACATAACGTTAAACTGTATATCGTTAGGGTTGTTGCTACCTCTTGTTTCTCACACCGAGTATGAATCATGTGAGCTTAGAGTAAACTTTAACCATAACACCCTCTCTGGGTCGCTGACCATGAGTAATTCCCAACACCATTTTTTAGTTCACTGTCCCCAAGAAAAACTTGATCGCTAATTCATTCTTCAATCGAACTACGCAGACTTTGATCATTTCCTTCTGGGCTGGGTATGTTGGAAACCTCCTGGGGATGGATCCCAAAACCAAATCTTCACATCGGTTCACCTCCATCTCATGTTATTTTGATTTGTGAAGACATCCCTAGAATCAATATCTTTACATTGGTTCACCTTTGTCCTTGCTATATGACGTTAAACTGTACAACACTTTTTTCCTGTATGAAAATAAAATACCACATTATTTGATACCTTCACCCAAGAGGGAATCATTGTTTACATTGATCTCTAATCATGTTATATTCCAAAGATGACGTGCATACATGGAAATGCCTAAACCTTTTATCTTGGTTCAACCATCATTGCACTAAAGTCCCCTTTTCACCCTTCACTTGTACGAACCAAATATTTACAGAGGGTATTTGAAGAACTATGTGCTTCTTGATTCCAATCCTTATGGGATACATAGGAATGTCAGAGCGTCCCTCGAATCCAGCCCCAAGTCTTTGGGACTAACCCCAAATTCCACTTTCAGTTCCCTGGATGAAAAGACCCCCTATGAAAACACACACTGTGTACTCCTTATAATGGTCCGAGTTCTGTGACCCTACACTATGATTTCCCATACTCTTGTCCCACATGACATTAAACTGTATTTCAAGAAGTACATTTTGCTTGATTCTCATTCTAATGAGATATGTAGTGAAGTCCAACATTTCAATTCAGGACCCAGCCAAAACACAATTATGGTTAGCATTGATCTATGTATATCTTTCATGCATTGAAAAATACCCATTTTCATGTGTCATACTCCTATCCTTAAATACTTGCAAATATCCATAACCCTTTTCTTGACTTCCGGTCACAAAATGACCAATTTTTTAGAGTTCTTTTTCCTGACTATGCAGCACGTGCCCTTAGGCGGCCTTGCATAAACAGTCTACATAACAGACTTGTTAGCCAAGAGATACTATTATTTGACTATGCATCCAATGCACTTAGGTGGCCCTGCATAATTCAACCCCCTAACGGGTTTGTTAAATAATGGTAACTTCATTCATGGGAAGAAAACCTCTTTTGTCCTTAGTTTTCATAACAACAATATGTAAGGATCCGTAAAAATAGTCATCCTTAACATATTTTTCCCATACTCGTTTTTCATGATCTGGAAGTATTCAAGTCTGTGGTTTATATTTCCCTTCCCTACATTTGGGTCAGACCTTCATTGGATTGACATTTATCCAGTTCATAGACAATCTTGTTTTGAAATATCTTCTCCAAATTCAAGTACCTCACTCCATACAATAGACTCTATTATTTGGAAAATTTGAATCTCCATAAACTTCCAATGGATTTTAAGTAATAGAAAAGTAAATTTCTGAGTGTTCATTTTCCTAACTATGCAGCATGTGCCCTTTAGCGGCCTTGCATAAGTAGTCCACATAATGGACCTTTTAGGCAAAAGATGCTACTATTTGACTATGCAGCCAATGCCCTTAAGTGGCCCTGCATAATTCAACCCCCTAACGAGTTTTTTAAATAGTGGTAACTTCATTCTTGGGAACTACTTCTTCTAATGCCTTTTATCCCTTTTTCATATCATTCCTCAGATTCAAAATTTCTTAAGTCATCGTTTACATTTTTCCCCCATACATGAACATGGTAATATGTTTTCAGATAAATTATCAAGTAATTGAGTCAATTTTAATCCATTCGGTCAAAGATATTTTGACCTTAAACATTAGCATTTTTTATGTCTGATGTGCATGAATTTAAACTGCCCACAAAAGACAAGGGAACTCTGAATTAATTTCAAGTCCCAGATCACCAAACAAATATTTTGTATGATTTTAGGTAATATTGAGCAATAAAAATATTCAAATTTTGTAGGGTTATTTATAATAATCAAAGAAGAAATCAAACTATGCTTACTAGGCCCATTGGCTTATGAAAAAATCTAAAGAAGCTAGAAAAAGAATACATGCACAAATGATCGAATATGAAATTGTTTTTCATTTGATGCACAAGAGTTAGAAGGACATCCACAAACTAGAGTCTCTTCTCTTTTCCAATAATTATAAAAGTCTGTCAACATAAATCATCATTTGATTTAAAGCATCAAGAGCTTCGTCACCAGCCACTTGATACTCATTCACTTGAACAACATCACTCTTTTCAGATTAATGGAGTGATTTCTTGGTATCTGCAATGGCTTTCATACCATTCATTCGAGCTCCTTCTAGTGAATTATTAAGTTGGTCAAGTTCTCCAGTAACAACATCTAACTATTGCTGAAGATGCATCTATTGGAGGAGTTTCTCTTTCATCTTATGATTCAAATCCTTTAGCTTGGTAGCATAATTAGCCTTAGCTCAGGATATTGCAACCTCAAATTAGTTAATGTTGACTGACATCCTCACCCTGGTCAAATCTTGATGGAACTTTTTCTCCTGATCCCTCCTTAAGATGACCTGTTTCACGGAAGCATGGATCTTTTGATATCCAAAACCGCCAAGCCCAAACATGACGAACATGGATTACAGTCGGGGAATCTTCAATGACATACCTTCTAAAGGCACTTCAGATATGATCTTCCATATATTCTGCCATTCCTTGCGTCGTGAAAATTGGAGCGCCTTTTGTATCTCTGAGTCTAATTCAACATCACTGTCACAGAGGGGAAAATAATCTGGGATTAATGTACTTAGGGAAGTGCCCTGTTCTTCTCCTTCCCACCTGACCTGTGTTTTTTCACGTTTTATTCCCGTTGGGGAGGAGGCTGAGACTTCACCTCCAGATCTAGCCACTGATATTGATGGCCCTTCATAATCAATTGAAATCTTTGGTTAGTTTCAAAGGATAACAAAATTTGATTGGTTGTCTTGAAAATGAAGTATAGTCGCAAAAAAATTGTTATCTCTTACCCAATAGTAGATCAGCAGCAGGGGAAGGCTCCTCCCCATCTTTCCTAGATTCAATAGGATTTTCAGGATGAGTTTGAGGAAGCTCTATTGGGTTCAGCTCCACCTTCACTAATGTCTCAACAATAGTAGTGATTTCTGTACCCCCTTCATCCATTGGCAGTTCAGTATCTTGCGAAGATGGAACTGCATATTTGAACTGATCATGATCAGAGATGTAATAAGAAGTTTTTTTTAACTCGACGAAGGATAGCACTCACGTCCGTAATCTTCTAAAATACTTAGTAATTTAACATGATCTAAAAAATCATCAAAAGATGCGCCAAGTTCCATCATTTCATACAATTTTATCTCAGAATCCTGGTTAATCTCACTAGTAGAAGCATTCGATATGTCTTCATGATGGCCTTCATTCTGCGGCATCTGACCTTGAACAGATTATTTATATAAAATTGCGGCATCAGTGGAAAAGGCCGCCAAAAGATCTAGTGCAGGGGTTGAAACTAATGTAACACAAAATGGAAGTCAGTTGATGTTTCATTCAACATTTTATAAAGCATTGTTAACTTACCAGAAGAAGGTTATTCTCTTCTTGCAGTAGCAGTAGGAGTGATACTGGGAACAGACGCTGGTTCTTCTTCAGAAGTAGCCAAGCCAGTATGAATTTGCGACTGTTCACTAGCATCCCTTGTTGTCCTCATTGGAGGGTCAGTCCTCTACCTCAAACGGGAAATCTAAGAAGCCCCCGAAATCCCAAGAAAAATGAGAAATCTTTTCTTGTTTTAAGACTCATGATTATCTGAAGGACTTACCACTACTGATGAAGCGTCTAACTGTGGACTTCCTCCTTCGATGATTTTGCTTCTTTGGATTTTTGGGAGTGATGAAATCATCATCTATAGGTACATGAATTAGAGAATGAAAATCCATGTCTAACTCCTCATACATGGCTTGCTGGCCTCAAGATATCTCACCCGGCTCGTGAGGAGATTCATTAGCCCCACTGGCAGTACCAACAGGGCTATACTGTGGTAAAGGAACCTCAGAAGTTCCTTTATTTACAAGCTACAAGATGAAGAAAACTATTTCCTTGAGTAACAAATCTTTGACTGAAATCAGGTTTCAAATCAAATAAGGAAATAGAATTACATCTGCAGGAGCCACGTAATCGTGCCGCTCCTCATCTCCGGAACCACCATTCCCCTCAATGGAACCACGATCTATCATTTCCTTCACCCTCTTGGTGAGAGGAATGGTATTATCGGTGGAATATATTAGCATATCTCGCTCTCTTATGTAATCCTGCAGTTCATCGGGGTTATACTCGAAATAGATATTGGTGGAGGCCAGAATATTCCCTATTCCAGGGAGGTATGGCCCCTCACACAAATCCAGCCAGGCAATTTCAGCATCACAGTATAAACTCTGCCATGCCTGGACAGCCTCTGGTCAAAGATATTTAGTATGTGTACCAGAAGGCTGTGAGGATGGTCCTACAATCTTGGACTTCAGCTTCTTCCCAGCTCTTGCAACTACAGATAGAGAATAATAAAATAAGACTTGTTTCTCTATAAAGTAATGATGATTAAAGTGCCCTAATGAAGTAACTCACTAGGAGTTGATGTAGTGGGTCTTTTGATTCAAACAGGAGGATTATATCTGGCACGAGGCCGCTTTCCTGCATGTTGGGCCTCATCATCCCCATCTTGGGAATTTGACGAGTTATCCCTAGGTGAGGAATCCAGCGAATCAGCTCCAGGTGGGGAAGCGTCACCTTCCCGAGGAAGGGTTTCTTTCTCTACAGTTCTCTTCATTTTCCCCACTTGATAAACCGTTTGATTAAGTATGCCTTCAGGGTATGATGCTATCTAGTTCTCGGCATACCATGTAGTCAAGTTACTCGCCGCTTTATCAACTAGTAGATCAAACACTGCCCAGTCATCTCCCTAGATGTTAGCAACCATAGCTGTCAGGCATCCATTGAATGTTGCTCTCTCCTGAAATGCACAGGAGGGGATACAATATTCTGCTGGAAACACTTGAATTGGCGTGCAAATCTGTATGGAGCATAGGCCTCGCATATAATCTCTTCGTCAATCCTGGTGGCAAGTACACCATCTCTGCAGGCCAGCATGTATGACCTCAATTCCAGGCTGGATGTTCCATCATCAAAAAATTTCCCGGTTGGAGGGTTTCCATAAAGAAAGAAATTGAATTCCTTATACATGCTCAGCCTCACCTTCATGTCATAAGAATTGAGGGCTAGCAGAGCAATTCCAGAGAATGCCTGCACTGATGTCCAAAATGAACTTTCAGGGATCTGTACTTCATTCTATACATTATATGTCCTGAAGTGAGTGGAAATCCATCCCCAAAAAACATGGAATGGTCCCACTATTATCAAAGGAGACTTACCAATAAATACATGGAGTAATCTCCTGTAAATCTTTGATAAATGGGGGTAGCCAACCCAACCATTTTTCCCTCAGCCAACTTAGCTGCGACAACAAAGGTCCCTGGCCTGACACCTTCCTTCGAATCCCTGACTGGAAAAATATATACAATTAGCCACAAGGCCAAAACGCCCACTAGAGGAGTCATTTTTGGGATTCTATGATTCAATTAATATCCCCACTTCTCAAATTCTCCTAATTCTAGAGTCGGCTGGAATGTTCCAGGTGCACCCCTCTTCTCTGTTTTGGGGAAGGTGGTAGGACGAGTACTGGTGGTCCCCTTCTCCTTGGGCCCCTTCCCATTTGATCCCGTCTCCTTTGGATTCTTCTCCTGCTTCTTGGTAAGAAACATATCCATCCACTCCTCTGGATGAATATCTTTTATAGAATGAGTTTTGGAGGTATGGGAACTCTTGATCTTGTGGAAATTTTCAATAATTCCCAAGCCAAAGTCGAAGTCTTCTCGGAATCATTCCATGTTTCCTTGGGTGGAAATAATTCATCATACATATCACCCTAAATTGGATCCCCTGATATCTTGTAAACATCCCACAGACTGATGCCTACTTCTCCATGGGTCAGATGGAAAGAATTGGTTTCTCGGCTCCAGTGGCTGATTATCTCCAGCACAAAGTCATCATTCCTATAGATATATGTTTTCCCAGCATGGACGACTTTATATATTTCAGCTCCTTTTAAATCCTTGACAAAATCTGCACAGGTTTGTCGCACCTAGTATGCCCACATCCAAGTTGGCTTCAAACCTCCTCTAGGATGAAAGTCTCAGCTCTTATTCCAGCCTTTAGATTGATCTATCTAAGAGTTTCGGAAAATTGAGCGATAATAATGTCATTGCAGCTCAGGATTGTGAGGTTTTAGATCTGAGGTACATGGGCTATGTTTCATTATGTAGGCCTTCTCCGCTGTTCCATTATTTATAAATGCTCCTCCACTTGAGATATTTGCTGAAGCAAAATTGGTGTAATTATGAAACCAAGAAATTGAGAGATAGTTATTTGCCTCTGGAATGGTGACTTCTCGCAGATGACCATAACCGTACAGATGTAGATAAATGCACTGTGTGAAGTCAAGATGATACTTCTTCAGCTACTTTTCCAACTCAGGAAGAGTGCTGTCATAGATAGTATAATAATCATGGCCAATGATGCTCATCATATCATCAATTCACTTGTTATCCAGTTCATCAGCCATTTCGATTCTCCTAGGATCCACTTAATCTGCACAAAGGTTGAATAATTAACTCTTAAGTAAGTTGATTTTTCATAAAATGTGTGAAGAAAAGTGAAAAAATGGCTAAGGAATAAAGGAGTGCATTTCCCAAATTGGCGTGCAAGTATAAGTGTGTCGCATAAGTTTTGGCGCGCAGGTATCACCTCACAAGTCCAAATACCTCTAAAGAAGCGTGACACAAAGAAACAGCTTAAAACAAGTAACTTGTGCGATGAAGGAAACTTGCGCAGCGAGAGCTATAAACTGTTTAAATTCATGTGCTTTGCGTGAGAATGACGCGCATATTTATAGGCAAGGCCGCAACCCTGTGTGCTGAAGACAGCGCACCGAAGCCAGCATGTCGAAGTCTGTGGGACACCATCTGCATGCTCAACACCTGCATGATGTCATCTTCGTGCTCAACACTTGCGCACCACATGTTCCTTGGTTTTCTTCTTTACCTCAGAGTCACATCCTCATTTCTTTCGGATCCAACTCTGAGGGGGGAATTTTTTTGATGATCCTTTCTTCCACAATGTCTAAATGACTGAAAAAAGGGAATACATTAGTCCAATGTGATTCATCCTTTGAAGAAACATCAAAAATCGACAATGGCATGGAAAATGATTCCTTCCCAATTGGGTCGCGCAAGTTTCATTATGGTCGCACAAGTATACTTGCGCGCCACATAGTGGTCACACAGGTGACTTGTGAGCCCTGCTTAATTCTCACCCAGAGTCTTTAGCAGCCTATAAATACCCCCGGTGGGCCCCCCTTTTCGGGGACGGAAAAATTCCAAAAGTCAAATTTAAGCTCTGGTCGCCCTGGTATTTGCTTGAAGTCTTCCGGTCACTTCTAAGGTAATTTCTTGCCTAGAATGGAAGATCTAAACTAGGGAAACAAGGCCTAAGTGTCGAAACTCATTAACACTTGTGCGTTTACGTGGCCAGCCCTTAAGGGAAATGGCCACACTTGCATGCCACCTTATCATTTCAACAAAACTTGTGTGCCACTATTTTATAAGAATTTAGGGATAATACTAAGTGCTTGAGCCAAGTCTCACCCAAGTATTACCATAAGGGTTAACTATCACGCAAGTACCAATGTGTCGCACAAGTACACTTGCGTGACCAGGACTTGCATGCCCATGCAGGACTTGCGCGCCTCTCTCTTTTTGGGTGCCCCTCCTACCTATTCACTTCCTTTCTTCAAATCCACCTCTCCTCTTCAATATTTAGCCTTTATTACCATCTTCAAAGCCATTTATGGCATGTTTCCTTTGTTGGATTCCTTATCTGAAAGTAATTCTGAGGATAATCTCCCAAAACTTAGTGATTTAAATATCTTTATGTCACTAAGGTTAGATATTTCATTCATTCAACCTCATCCTTTAAAGATGAGAGGATCTTTAACATGGTCCTTCTTTTTAGAAGTAATCCCCAGTCACAATTTTCCTTAACTTGGGACACCTTCTCCGGAGTAAGTCCCAATCTCAAATCCCCAAATATGGGCATCCTCCTTAAGAGTAAGCCCCAAATCCCCTAACCTAGGTCTCCTTTTAACGAGTAAGCCCCAGTATTCAAGTTCCCTTAATTTTGGGAATCCTCCTCAGGAGTAAGCCCCATGTTCCCCAATTCTCTTAACCTGGGGTTCCTTTTCAGGGGTAAGCCCCAATCATAATTTCCCTTAACCGGGTCATCCTCCTCAGGAGTAAGCCGCAGTTTTCAAATCCCTTTAACCTGGGTCTCCTTTTTTGGAATAATCTCCAGTCATAATTTCTCTTCACCAGTAATAATTTACTTTTGATTTGGACTTCCTTCTCAGGAATAAAACCCAATCATAAGTCCCCTATAATCTGGTCATCCTTCTCAGGATTAAGTCCTAAGTTATGTTTCCAAATCTCAATTATGAACATATACCTTTATGGACCTTGTCCCGTAATTTCTTCCCTAAAGTAAATCCTAATCTTCATCTATCTGGGAATTCATATATACATAAGCCATTTATCATTTCTTAGGATTTCATCTTTCATGGAACAATTGTAAGGTTTTACCAATACCTCTTGTTTCTCACACCGAGCATGACTCACGTTAGCTTAGAGCATAAAAGTATTTATGACATATTTCTTTGATCCATCAATCATACATAATCCTCATACTTCCCTACTCGAACTACATGGGTTCTGATACCTTTTATAAACAAATAATACATAGGTATCCCATCTTCGGGTACGATCCCAACTCTGAAATAATCTATGTCCTTCTGAATGACAATAAAATTCAAGTACCCCACTAAGTGTATTTAAAACCAGTATCGTTATCATAATGACCAATAGATTTCTATATAATGTGTTGAAGAATACCATTGACTAAGAATATCTAACAAATATAGATGATTCTCTATCAATGAAGAACCTCAAATAAATATAAAAGATTCTCTAAATCTTATACATATTAATCATTGATTGTCAGATCTAAAGGAAAGCTCATTTTCATACTTGGTAATTAAATAAGGATTCATGAACATAACTTTAATCTATAAAGATTGTCCTGGAGTTGAAAATAATTCCCCCAAAAATGTGTGATGAGTCCGACCTCCCATCCTATCAACCAATGAAAATTCTTAACCGTCATCAGTCTACAACTAGTGAGAACCTACCTTTGGAAAGTAGGTACAAATTGATATAGAATCATTGGATGTTTCTGGTTCTATGAACAAACCCGTTAGAAACCGATTAGAATGTTTGAACCTTAAACAAACAAGGTCATCCCCATTTCAAGAGAAAACAAAGTGTTTCATGTATTCTTGGTAAATATTAATATCCGAAAAATGTAAAAATAATATTATTGATCATTTCCCCTATTTTGATATCTTCCAAGATTCATTGATAGAGAATCAGTTATATACCGAGAAAAAACAAAATTTTCATTCTATTTTGATAAAAAAGATGATATAGTATTTGGAATTTGGAATGCCTAGTTGGTTATAGTGGCTTTATTAGTCCTAATTTATAACTAGGTTCATAATTAGTAACTACTTGTATGGACTCCCTAACACTTGCAGAATATTTTACATGACTACTAGGCAGGTGACAGATAGGACACATTCAGTGTTCTTGGTACATGGATGTTTCATTTTTTAATAAGATCTCAATTGTATGTTCTAAATAATTAACAAGCTTTTATGCTCTCCCTAAACTCCAGTTGATGATTTCAATGTTACCATATTATTCCAGTTGGACTCATATGGGATGTTTTAAAGGTGACAATCCGAGTGTGATGGTTAGTTATATGCCTTATTTCCTGTTGCGATGTGGAAATAGAAGATGATAATATTGGATAAAGAATACATTTAATGTTAGATACATGATTCAGTGGAAGTTCTCACTGAATTCTTGTGGTGACTTTTGATAAGGAATCATGATTTGTTTCATGACACACAGATTGTCTATGCCGACCAATTTGTGAATAGTAATTCAAAAGTGGATCAACTTTTTTTACTCTTTTTTATTAAATTAAGTCAATAAAAAATACATATGGAATGTCATCGAGATGATTATAATGAATTATATTTATCAATTTATTTTAATGAAAAGATGTAATGACCTTTCATTAAGGATATAACTCATATAAAGAGAATCATTATAGTGCTAGGGGCATGTTGAAATACACAATTCCAAGGATTTGGATACCATGACATAGAATTTTCCTTATAATATTAGAGATTTATATGGTTAGTTCTATAGAATGTATGTTTTAAGACATGAAAACTTGATCAAGTCTTCAGTTAGATGAGCTTGTGTAAGCATCAGGTGCCTTTTTCATCATTGGTACTAGTGTTGGCTCTAATTCCTATGACCAATGTCTCATACATTTAAATGGATTCTAAGTGGTTTGGCGGTCATTGGAAACACATTTCACCTATTTTCATGAAGATTTATAACATACGTAAAAATAGTGTTGTTTTTTGTTATATTTGTATACTTGTGGATGATAAGTTCAAAGGTGAGGAGCTTATAATGATCCGTGTTTTCTGACTGGATATACTTTTTTAAAGGAACATGAGTTTTCAGTTTGGTGGATAGATTGAATTGTAATCAATGGTTCATAATGAAATTCAATGATTTTTTAATTATAAAAGATTTTTTCATAGACTTTGTTGTGGTCTTGAGAGGTGTCTCCAGAGTTCATACTCTTTTTAGAGGCATTAGGCTCTGAAAACACAAAACCATGGGAAGCTGGTAGAGGCGCATAGTTTTTCTGAAACCATGGAGCCAGTCCAAAGGGATTGTGGGTGACGAGCATTTTTTACCATATTGAATAGGACACATGTACATAATAATGGTTGAATATCCTTATAATATTAGGAGGTCATGGTTTTCAAACAACTTCTCAAAGCATCCAGATGAACCTTACGAGCCACCCTATATGGAAATTTCCTATAAAGGGTTCACACATAGCTTCTCCCAATGATTATACACACCATGAACCTCTGAAAAAGTTCAAATTTATGATTTTATCTTTCCTATTTAATGAATTTACCCCCTTAATGTTTTCCCATAAGTTCATAAAAGTCCCTCAATGGGTTACCTCCTCCTCTCCACCATCCACAGAGAGATACTCATTATCTTAACTCTATATTGTGAACCTTACATCATAATGGAATCTCTATAGTTACTCTTTGAATAAAGATTACTACATTCTAATATTACTTTTCAATCATTACTGATATATTCTTGCAAGACAATTCACTATATTTTCTGTGTGTTTCTCCATTTTTCTAATTTCTCTCGGAACCAACTTGAATAAAGCCCCATAATCAGATGAGGGTACCATACTAATAATAAGGTAGGTGTTCTATAACAATTTCCCTAATTTCATATCAATTTATAATTTACACCATTATGGTGAACACCGTATTCTCTATTTGTTTCCCTTTATTAATGAAATTGATTATGTAGATCATAATTCTATAATTAATATAGTGGGATTTCTTCAATTTAATCTATTTTATCTTATTCACCTCAATATTAACCATCCTTTTTGGGTTTAGTGGTTTATATTCCATGGAAATTATTATTTCATACCAAATTGAACCAACCTCCTAAATTTTTGTTTCAAATTCATATATTTAAAGTCCCTTTTCCATTAAATAATCACATTTCGTTGTGGGTTGTGTTTTTATAATATAATTTATGATGACTAAAAATTAACAAATTGAAGTGATAATCACACTATAATTTAAAAATAAAACCACTTGTGAGGTTCATGTTATTATTTGATAAAATGGAAGGGTTGAATATAGAAATTAGATTGATACACGGGTATGATCCTCATAATGTACTCATGACTCGTGATTCAGATTGATTACATACATTTTCATACTATTTTGAACCTAGTTTATTATAAGTCATTGTTTTTTTCAAAGAATTATACTTATTTTTTTATTGAAATTTATTAATGGATCGGATGATAATGTGATCTGATAATAATTGTTAAATTATTTATATGAAAAATGATCCCCTACCCCTTGTGGGATGCTAGTTGCCTCTTTATGGATTGTTGAGATAATGGATCCTAGGGGATGTGAATTACATTATATTTTTTTTATTACTAAATGAACCTAAATTAGTTTCATTATTTGGATGTGTCACACTAAATTGTTTTAGGATGTTGGCATGACATAAATATCACATGGGTTTTTGGGAATGACATTCCTTGAAACATTGATTATGAGGTTGGTTTAGACCTTCCACGATTTTATTATATATTCATGGAATGTAGTCCAGTATTAGTTATGATACTCAAAAATTAATCCTAGATTTTTTTAATCCCTTGATATAAATACCTATATATATAATTATGAGACACCATTATTATTATTATTAGTATTACACATGGACTTCTGAGTCCTGCCTTATGTCCTAGATAATAATATGATGTTTTATATATGGATATAAATTTTCCTATAGTTATATGATGAATTTATAAATACATATTGCCATATATATATATATATATATATATATATATATATATATATATGTTCATAGATATTCCTTCTTAGGACGATGTACATATGGTTGACCAGGTGTCCTTGAGGAACTTGCTCCCATATTTTCCCTCTTATTTAGTTATTTTCTATAGTATTTATTATTCTTTCACACAGATATATTTTATATTTTTAAACTATATAGCATTAGAGTCCATTAGTGTTGGACTAATATGTAAATCTCACGCCCTTTTTGGGACTCTATTACACTAGGGTACCTAAACCGACCTATTGTTTGTAGGATCAAGTTTATTTGATTGTGCATCTGTTGTTTTAATGTACATTTAAGATTAGGGGGATTATTCAAATCCAGAGATCAAGATTATCTTGGGAATACCCCTTTGGTATTTTTCATTCTCATTATTTACTCTTTATTTAATCCTATTGTATGTCTTCTACTTGTATGATGTAGACACAGGTACATGCATTGTTTTATATTTGAGGTTGTGTGTTTCTTTTTTTTAGGTTATTATTCTCATTATTCACTTTATTTAATTTATATTCCTTCTAATACTTGATTAATTTATTTTTATATCTATTTTTACTCTAATTATGAGGGTGTACTCTCCCAATTATAACATCATTAAGCCCTCATTACTATTTTTCATCCTCTTGTACATGGGTTGGCATAGTTAAGGCCATGTGACTGATCGTCTAGGGGCACCATTTTAGTGGCTCTTCGGGTAGGATGTGAACATGAAAAAAATAATAATAAGATAACTATAAAAACATTTTTTTTATTTTTTTTATAAATTATTGATATGGAATAAAAATATTCCCCCGTGAATACATAAAAACAAAAAATGACATTAATTGATGACATTGTCAATTAAAGCCATTACCTTGAGTTATAATTTCTTATAAAGAAATATATCATTAATTATAATGAATCTAAATTTAATTTAAATCTATATTAGAGTAATTTAGATAATTATAATACCATATATGACCCCTTTATAACATTTAAATACCCTCTATATCAATAAATAAATATAAAAATCATCATTTATGGGTGTTAACTGTTTTTCATCATGTGTATTTCTGCTCAATATTTCAAGTAATTTTAAATTTATATTGATCAAAAAACCTAATTAATATAAATATTTATTTAAATATAATATATATTCATTATATGAACATTTATAACAATACGTAGAAATTTGATATGGAAAATTAAATTACAATGTTCATGGAGAGGGTAAGATGTGTGTAAACATGACCACTTCTTTTTTCAACATATTGAAAGAACCCAATATAAATAATAATTGAAATTTGTTGGAGCATTATTATATAATATGAATCATATATATTCATCAAATCCTCCATCATTAATATCCTTTTAAAATAATGATAATTAACGAATAATATCACTTCACGGAGGTGGTAGTCCATACGGCCACATGAACGATTTTATTGTATCCCTACCAATATAATGGTAAGTACATAGATGATATATTATAATTAAAAAATTATAAAAATTACATAAATATAATAAATACAAATTATATCAATCTTAAAACCCAACCTTAATATTTGGTGATGAAAAATTAATTATATCATTATGTGCAGACGATAAGCCATAAGTAAGCATGAGTGACAAATTAATTTATAAATTGATGGGAAATATGGTGTGTAATGTTATTTTATCAATAATAAAAAAATTTAGAAAAATTTATATTCTTTATTTATTATTTTATGATAAAATCCATAGATTTAGTGGAGGTTAATAATATTAGAAAATAATGTGACCATGTAAAGACATTACCTATTATTTGAAATGAATCCTTTAAATATCCTGTAAAGGGTTATATGGTCAATATTTTGGGAATACCATAAGATCTAAAAATTTTATAAGAAATTTGAAAAGGGAAATTAGTTGATTATTTATGGGATATAATGATCAATGTGGCCTTTTATAATTTTTATGAGGGGAACTTTTAGAATTTCTCAAAAGATTAATTTATAGTAAATTCACTCACAAAAAAATGATTTAAAATGGATAGGTATTTAAAGATAAGGTTGTTCAGGGTGGTAATAACTGAAACCACTAGAATTAAAAAAAGTTTATTTTGTCATTTTATGCATTATAATTATTATTAAATTTTTATTATCCAATTTTAATTTAAATTATGTGAACAAATTTTCCAATATTAATGGGTTGTAATCTATATATAATGTGAAAATTGTCCCATTAATGGAAAAGTAATGAAATTTTACAACATATAATCTATAAACTATATTATTTTTATAATTTTATGATTTTAAAGAACATAATAAAATATTATTTTGATAAAATATCATTATTATAAATTTTGAAACAATTGATTTAATATGACTAATGATTTAAGTAAACGTATATAATTAAAATATGATAATTTAACACCACACAAATATTTAACATTGACATTTTAAAATAATATAAATCTATAAATTACTAAAATTATATACCTTTTAATATTAATGAAAACAATTAATATATATTTTTATTATATTTACAAATATTTCATTGATGATTCATAAGAAACTACAATAATTATATAAACATGGTGTAATTACAAAATTATAGCCTATAGATACATAGAATTCTAATATATGTATATTACATCGTTTTAGATGAATATACATTTTATTACAGAATCAAAAGAATGAGGTTGGTAACAATTTACTACCTTTTGAACATAGATCCCAAATTTATAGTTTTGTGAAACATAAAAAAAATTCCCCCAAACATATTCCCATTAATTAATCATCCAAGACATACCCTATATAAGTTATTTCTTTATAAACTAGGGAAATTAAATGAAATAAAATAAGAGATCATATGCTCAGTGATGTTATTCTTTGAGAATACATAAACAGATCATGATAAAAAATGTATGAGAACATGAAAATTACATATGAAAACCATACACTTCATTGAAATGATCGAAAATTAGAGTAGAGACATAAATATTGGAATTTTATAATTCATGAATAAAAATAAATTAAAATAATATTAGTAATTGGATAAGAATATTAGTATAAGACAAATAATTATTGAATATTTGAAAACATAGAAAAACTTTTCCTTAGTAGTCGAGGATCATTGCAAAAAATTTCCATAGAGATCCTTGGGAAGATACACCTCATGGGAAGGAAACAAGACTATTCCCAGTTTATTGCCTTTCTATATAGTATAATGGTTTCACTACCCAAAAATAGAGTGATCATGGTTCGCTCCTAATATGATCATAGGAGAAAAAGCCCCTAAATAAACAAGGTTCAATCCCCATTCCAGTCCGGTTTATCTCAAGAGGGATAAATATTTTTCTAATGCATTATAATGAGATAAAGGACCCACCCAAATTTGGTTATAAAGTAAAAACCTTCCTTACTTTTAATTTGACCACTTTTTCTAATTCTTTCGTCAGGGTGTGCATCCATCTATGAGGACACGATGGCTATTTCCTTGAATTCCTACTTTCCAAAGGTGGGAAGCATATGTCTCTTATTCATGGATGTATTCTCCTTGATCAAAACAGCATGATGGGATGTATTTCTCTCCGTCCATGGATTCCTCCTCAGAATTCGCCACATAGTCAGGGTCTCCCCCATAGATTCAAGACATTGTTTATGAAGCTCTTCCTATTGTCATATCGTTGTAGATACCGGTTAAATGCACTGTGCCTATTAGAACATTTCAGGGGGTTCGATCAGTGTATAATCCTTTGGTCAAGAGAGTAGTATTGTGGGGAATATCTGGAATCTGGGCACTAGAACACTGGTACATCTATATTTATTCTACTTATGATATGTTTTCTTGAGGGTGCAGAACCCCGAGGAATCCCACATCGAGTGTTGGGAACTATATCCCATATTCATGTCTCTATGGTTTTCCTCATCTTCCCATGTCTAATAATAGGTATGCTACGAGTTTAATGTCTATCAAAGAAGGAATGATATTGAGTAGATCACTGATAGGAATGGATCTAATGAGTATACCCCTAGGAGGGATCACCTAGATGGTTTACCAAATGGGTGGATCATAACTCCCAACAAGAACACATCTGATGTAGTGTTTCCCGTAAAGGGAGGATGTTGCACCATGAAGGCTGATTTTGACAAGACTTTGGTTAGATCAGAGAATGATCCCCCCATAATAGGGGACACAAAGGTATATTATTGGATGGGATTGAACCTTAGGGATTTTTCCTATGTACCCTATGTAGATGACAGGGATCAAAACCCACGTTGTTCGAATGGGTGATTCAAAGGATCTGTGTGTACATAGATAGAAGCAACCCAAAGACATATTGGGGGCTTACATGTGGTTAGAATCCAATTGAAAGAGGATCACTCTTGGTTGGATGGTTATGGATCATGTGGGGATTAAACATGGTAAGCTTCTAGAGGAAATGGCGTGATCCCCTTAGGATGTGGAAACCCTGGTAAGAATCAGGATGGATGAGAGATGGTTGAATGAAGTGGATGAGAGGAATGTGATAGAAATGATGGGAATATGATGGTGATGATGGGGTTGAACCATAGGGAGGCTTCCTATGCATCCTTGTGGTAGGGAATCAAAGTCAATGTAGTTTTATGGGGCGATGGGACACCTGAGGAGACAGCCTATGAGAATGGATGAATGGATGGGACCCCAAGGAAGTTGAACCTCCAGATCCGGGCATGACCTTCCCGAAACATAAATGATTGAGTGAGAGACCGGGATGGCACATTAGTGCTGGTATTGAACCTCAAGGAGGCTTCTTAAGTATTCTAGTGGTTGGGAATCATAGTACACATAGTTTAGGAAGATCATAGAATCGAGGTGTATGCAAAGGATAGTGACTGGATGACATGATGGGGGTTACACGTGGTTAGAGACCCATGAGTTGGTATGACACCACTGAGGGACATACCAAGGATGTGGGTCCAAGAAATGTGGGCACCAAAATTTACCAGTTTTTGGGGTTGAACCTCAAGGAGGCTTTCTATATACCCAATCTAGGAGACAAGAATCAAAACCCAAGTAGTTCAAATAGGTTTACCAATGTTTGACCTCAGGGAGGCTTCCGACATACCTTGTCTAGGAGACAAGGATCAAAACCCATATAGTTCAACGTCATGCGGGACGATGGTGAACCAACGTGAAGTAGTCAGGACCGATGGGTGATGGGCTTGAACCTTAGGGAGGATTCATACATACATAGCATGGAATAGGAAGAGATTGAATTCCAAGTAGTTTTGGATGGTAAGGGTTATGGATTATGCACTAAGGTGGCCCATATATGATTCCATTTTTTATTCATAATCTAAGCCCATGTGGTTCATGCTTGGTGTGAAAAACAAGCGACAATAGTGACTTGATGATCGCGTCATGAATGTTGTATCTACGAGGAATGGAGTAGGGAAAACATATGGTCTGTGTAAAAGGGATATGGATATTTAGACATACTCAAGGATGGAGGCCCGATGGAAATAAAGTCCAAAGGGAGAGGTATGGAACATCGAAAGCCCTTGTTACCATATCTCCTATAATATTTGTGCACAAAAGAAGATAGGAGGAGAGAGGTCACTACCTCCATAATGAAAGGCTAGGGGAATACGCCAAGATGGTTTCCCTTCCCCATGGAAAGATTTCACTCCATTCAAGGAGGATATCATTCCATGTGTAGTAGATCTCACTCCCATTGAGACTAGAAGATGTGAAAAATGTCTACGATGGTGCGCCTCATGTATATTTCATAGGGAGAAGCTATAAATTAAAATCATGTGCAGAAGATGATGGTCCATGGCAGTTTCACATCCTTCAACTCAAATAATGAGGATCTATACAACACCCCTAGGACTATCCATGACAATTTCATTGAGAGGTGGGTTTGTGGAGTGATCCATTGAGGCTCTCATGTTAGAGTGGCTATGTAAAGAATAAATAGTTGTTAGCATGTCTCTACGAAGAAGCATAACGCTAAAAAATGCAATAAGAAGCACCTCCCAAGGGACCATGAAATCACTTTGTGCAAACCTAGAGTTTCATATTGGAGAAGGTTTTGTGAGGAAAAGGGGTTCACAGAAAGGGAACTTGCAAAGCTCTGGTTCTCCAGAAAGTGGAGGGACTCTGTGAAGGGGTATGCTTCGCGAAGTGGAGTCATATAGCCTAGGAATGGAGAATACATTAGTATAAGGTGTTATTTGTGAATTTAAAGGGAATTAAAGATGTTGGAATTCACATAGTAATGGTACCTTTCAAAGTGTGTAAATGTGAAAAGATGTACTTCGAGAAGCACAAGGATCCTTCCTTATCTTGAGTTTCACATGTGCATGGAAGGTACATCGCGAAGCATGAGTGCTTTGTGGATACCTGTATTCCTATAAAGATATCCTTCCTTGGAAATGGATGGCCAGCTTCATGAAGGGCATCTCTACTTGAAGAGTGGTTCAATATGAACAAAGGGAAAGGTATTTCTCAATGCTCAAATACCATGAAGAGGTCATTTTCTTATTGTTTAACATAGAATAAGTTGCTTCGCAATTTTATGGATAAGAAGGAAAATGGTCAGGGTCTCCATTCTTTAGGTTTTAGAGAAGCCTGGTATTTATAGGCTAGAGCCGTTGAAAAGCATAGAGGTCAGGTTTCAAATGAATTGGACCTTGAAATTTGAGGCAAATCCCTCATGTTCCCCAAAATCCCAGAGCTCTCCATCAGCCACATTGTGGTGTTTGCAGAGGGTTCTCTTCAGTGTGTCCTAGTCATGGAGGCCTCCGTCACCTACTACATAGTGGCTGCATATCTCTTTCTAAAGTGATATGTAGTTATTTAATCCTACGCCATATACTCTGTGTTGTCCTTAGAGGAGGATTTTCCTGCTGCTTTGTGTAAATCCCAATGCTAGAGAGGCTTCATGAGGCTCCTTTGATAGACTAAAAAATGATGTAGGCTTCCTTGGAATTTTTTGGAGTTTGGTTTCCCTAGGGAAAAGTTTGGCTCTAACAAATTCCCACATTATAATGGGAGATAAGGAGAAATTAGGGTTTGGATCTGAGTGTACATCACCAAAATCATGGTAGGTCATGAAGAAAAAATGAGAATCATGGGTGTATAGAATATGTCGTGCGCATTGAGGAGCGTGTGACACACCGCAAAGCTGAATAGTCATCACCTATAAATAGAGGGTGAAAACTGCTAGTTTTTAAAAATTTTACATTGACGTTCTAGTCGTTTTATCTCAATTCACAAAGCTTCATGAACACCATGCTCATGGTTTGCGAATCCAGACTCTGTGAATTAGAGATATGCAACACCAATCATTGAACAGACGCACCGTGATCCCGGCTGCATTGCACTGCGCATTGGATTTGTGACTCTGTAAAAGCATGCTTCATGAGCTGAGCTCTGTGATAGGGATATTCAACTAATATTTTCGAATGAGCTTCGCAAACAGCAATGAAACATTTCCAAAGTCTTGATAAAAATAAATGGCCAACCGAAAGGTATTTTGGGTGGTCCTTGAAGCCGATGACCGAAGGGAGCAAATGGAGGATAACATGGGGATTGGTGAATACGTGTGCAACCTCTCGTATCATGAATCCTTGATGGAACATCTGACGGAGGGTCGGAAGAACTATCGCCTATCAAAGAGACTGTCATTGTATGGCTTCTATTTGAGGGATGAGGAATTCATTCTAGAAGCTGTTAGGGATGTACCAACCTACTAGTTTAGGAACACCCCTTTCTGGTATCAGTGGTTCAGGTCCATTGATGTCTAAACATGGACCAAATTTACACCCATCACCACCCCCTTCTTTTACACCCCCACCCGAAATGTTGACAGGATGGAGATGCAAGCTGAGCTGTCACCTCTGCAATATCCCATTATCTTGAAGGTAGCTCGGCAAAATTTGGAAATGGGATGGATCGATGAGCGAGACCTGTGTCAAATTGAAAACTTCATAGATGACTGGGCTTGGGCATACTAGGTATGAAATACTAGTGAATAGTTTGTGTTCGATCTAAGGTGAGTGGTCATGTACGATGTGGCATGGGATTTTCAATTTAATATCTACCAACTGAATAATGTGATGCCATAGATTTTGAGTAGGTGCTCACCCAGGACCAACACTATCCATCTTCATCATGGTGATGTCAGCATCATCCTCTGGGACATCCACAAGATCTCTTGGACTCCCATTCTAGGGGATATGTATGATGAATTCCTCATAGTAGATATTGTTTGGGGATATGCATAGCACTTTCCAAGGCTGGAAAAGGCACTGATAGACCAGGAGCTGGGTGAGGAAAAGTGGTCAGTAAGGGATGTGCACTTCATGCTATTGTTCAGGGGGTTTCTGAATTTCCCTTTAGATGGGAAGTTTTCTATGAGGCATACCACTTTCCCAAAGGGGGCTTAGCAGTGAAAAGAGTACTCATACTGGAGACTTGTGGATAATTTCCAGTGGAAGATATAGGGTTTCAGTGTTTGCACTAAGTTGCAACTGGTGGGTAGGTTGGATGATTTTATCTCTATGGTCATCTGTGGTTGGATTATTCCATTGAGAGATACAAATATGGGTGTATGGACAAGTACATTCATCATGGAATCCATGTTATCAATTGGGTAGTAGGTCAACCATGTCATCCAAGTACTTGGGAAGTTGTAAAAGATGTTTTGGAACAACAGTTAGTGGGAGAATCTGTTACCGGTTTGCGGGTCATTCCATTTCATTTATGGCTAGATGGTGGCACAGATGAGGTTTTATGATATCCGAACCCAATTTCTCCCCCAAGGTTAGACTTCCATCCCTCCATTCAGAATGTATTGGGAATCTTTCTAGCCAACCCAAGCCCGTATAGCGTGCTGAACATTTTCGGGAATGTGGATGAGTTTTTATTCCACTCATTTCCACTACCCACGAAGGAGTATACCGACGAAATCTATGACACCAAAGAGAATTGGTCCTCACTTCTAGCCTCCATTGGATTTATTTTATTAGTGCGGGTGAAATATGAGCCCATCCATGAATTTTATACCCCACAATGATTTGTGAGGCAGTTTTGGTACATGCCGAGGTTGACCCAGAAGGTTTTTTGGGGGGTGATTTATAAGGATCACCCATTCATAGTGATGAAGATATTGCTAATTTCTACGCAGGAGGATTAGATGTGGCCAAATGACCTACCCTCAACTGATGATGCATTCTAGGTGGCGAAGGAATATGCCAGGAGTTTGGAGTCAGCCTACCCAGGGGAGATGATGAAGCAGAGAACTATTTGGGTTGATAGCCGAGTGTAACCTCAACACAGAGGTTATAGTCTGATAACAACTGGAGCACACATTGGTGGACGTTCAGCAGCATAGTTGAGGTAAGTAGTATCAAAACCTACACCATGTGGTGAGGTAGTGGTAGTGGCTAGCCTGGTGGTCAAAGTTGAACAGGTTAAAAAAGGAATGAGGGTTCTTAGAGGGTGTAAAAATACTTCCACTCAAGCTCTAGAGAAACGGCTATTCCACAAAGACATGCCTCTGGATGCTATCTTTCTGGAGGCTTGGGATAGCTGGGAGGTCAACTGATAATTCCTCAATCCCATCAAGATATGGGATCATATAAACTGAAAGGAAATGGACCCTTCAAAGTTTGTTAATGTCGAGGTCGGATTTCTATTATCCCAGGAATAAGGTGAACAATATGTCATAGATATGGATGAATATGTGAATTCTCGAGGGGCTACACATCCAATAAAAAGCCAGGTGAATGTACTTATGGGTCAAACAGTCCCACCTCAAGCATTGGCTACTAAGCTGGGGGATCGCTTCCCCTTACATGAGGTTTCAGATAACCTTTCAAGAGACAAGGCTGACGGGGGATGTCCTGTAGAATAAGGTGAATTTAGGACTTCAAAATTGGAAGATTTCACCTGAGATGTTGAGGTATCTTCTAGAACCATCTTTTTCACTATGATTCTATCTTTTTTACCCTAGAATATAAACTATCATTTGTTTTCTATAAGAGAGCCTTATGGATGAGATCCCTACCTACATACCTACAGATTTGGGCATAGGATCTACAACTGGGTTGATGGAAATTATAGAGCTGATCGGGACAGTGGTGACTAAGATGACACTTCTGGAGTCCTTAGTGTTCCAAACCATATATGGGGGCACATCCTGGGATCCCTTTTATGGAAACCAAAGAACCAAAGGAATCCTTCGACCTTCATAATCCTTCATTCTCACATAGTCCCTAGATGTTATCTGTTGAACCAAACACAAATACTTTCATCTCTATTCTAAAGAGTTCTTCAAATGGAATGGTCTATACTAGAAAGGCTAGATGGGGGTTCTAAGGCTCATCTCTTTAGGGTGTACCGATTAAGTGGAATTATATGTCTAGACCAGCCAGACTATAGAGGCTAATGCTAAGGGTGGAGCCTTTGAGGGACAGAACCAGCGTTTATTGAAACCGAGTCTGATGGTGAAGATCATCCCCATGATGTAGAGCCTATTTCTCCTGATGGTGGAGAACCTTAAATTTCTGATAGGACACAAGAGGAAGACCCCACCACTAAGCTTTTAGAATTATTCATGGAGTATGAACCTACCGACCCAGAGGATTGAGATGAGACTCGTTCTGGTGAAGAGGAAATCAAGTTTGTCTGTTATCAGTCATGGAAGTTGTTCAAATGCTTTATTTGGGAGACCCCATAAGCTAAGAGGATAGACCAGATAGGGGGGATTCATTCTCAACTATTCGAACTATGCATTGGAGGAGTTGATTCAAAGCATCCTCATATGCTCATTCGAGACTATATGGTAGAGAAAATATTATAACATGATCGTGGACTCAGTGTGGGGTGGTAATAGAGGAAGTCTGTGAACATAAAGAGACACTAAGAGCCTGATCATGATATCCATTTCTTGAGGGCACGGGCGAATGAGCACTCAGCTTTCCACAATGCACAGTCGGGAATGATATCACGAATTAAGGCCCGACTAGTGGAGGCTAAAGACCAGATGAGGGAAGCTTCTCAAGGGATGTCTATTATTTGAGATGACATGGATCAGGCCTGGATATTTGCTGATGAACTAATTCCCATTTCCATTGGGGAGGTGTGGGAACTTAATAGATGACAACAGATCCAAGACACTATAATCGAAAGAGTGGTAGTGTTGGGACACTCCTTTGAAGAGGTCGGTGCGTCTATGGGAGGGGCCAATCCCTAGGTGTTGTAATTTGTGTGAACTAAAAAATGTACTTTAATTATTTTCTTATTATTTTTGGTTGCATACATGAGTTATATTATCTGTTTTCATTTTTCATTCCCATCATAAACATTAAATATCCAGCGATCACTCCCTACACTCACATGGGTTGTTCACAAAGTAAAAAACAAGGGATGATGGCATCATTATTCTATTTGAAAATGAGAGTACCAACCCATCTCCTAAAATTTGGGGTTTGAGTGACCATTTCAGCATCCTAAGAAGAAAGATGTAGGCCATACTGGAGAATTATGTTCTCAGAATAGTCCAATTTTCTTTTTTCCAATGTGCTCTACTGCACAAGCGGGGAAACTCCAGGAGTGTTAGACTCAATCCGATCAGAGGGGAGTGGAATGCATCAATAGTGAAACACAAAATTCAGAACACTATAGTGATGGAAAGACAATGAAGGATAACTATTGACCGTGATTGAAACACAATATCCCTATTGTGTTAGCCTAAAATGTGTACAACAAATGAGGGACGACCAATGACCATGTTCGAAACATGGTGCCTAACTAGATATGTTATCCATAGTCTTCCAGAACATTTCCCCAGGATTATAGGTGATCTATAGGCCAATCATCCATACTATTAGGGAGTTTCTTTAGACATGAAATTGGAAGATGATCCAAAAAATGGAATGAAAAGCCTAGAGGGTGGAGTGAATGGTGTCCAACACTCTCAAAATTACACCATAGTGATGAAAACACATTAGGAGAGCCCATCAGTCTGATCGGGAACTGTACTCATTTCATGAAAGGATCTCTTTAGGGAGAACCCTGAGTGGCTGGCAGTTTATTTCATTTCCATGAGAACCATAGACATGAATTTTAACATCTTACATTGAGGTTGAGGTTATTCAGAAAGGAAAAACATTGTGTGGTACATATCTTAACGTGACTTAGGACCATAAGAGTCCACACTACACCACATTTTCCCATTTTGTTTCCTTGGACCATAGACCAGATCTATCCTATTCTTCTGGATGGACCGGTGGGAAAGTTCTCATGAGTTCCATCATATTCCATGAGGATAGGAATAAATCCATACATTGTTCTAGAGGACCCATGTAGTTTTAAAGTCATATGGTAGGAATCAGAGTGAAAAGGGGATATCTCAAATTGGGGAGTAAGTTTTGCGACTGTTATAGACCTCACATGAATGAGGACCAAAATTGTACATACAACACCACTTAATCCTAGGGGGAATCGTAGGTCGAGGGATCGAAGATGGTGAAATTTGGGATGGTCCTAAGACAAAATATTTGGGAATTTATATGTACCCCATTTTGATATGAATCGAGCCATATGTAGTTCTAAAAGTGATGTTTAACATCACGTGGGATGAATGACATGTGTCGTTCAGCTGAACCAGTACACATCCTACCAAAAACACTAATCCCATGTGAGTCGTGATCGTTGTGGGATACAATTAGTAGTGATGGGATTTTCTAGGTATAGGGAGGCACATATTAAGGAAAATGGAATTCAAGGTTAATTATTTCATAATAATTCTTACCTGCCTACTTAACGCACATAGATGTGAGGAGGGGTAAAACCGAGTTTGTTGGAATTACACATGAACATAATGTTTTAAAATGATGTGAACCATGTAGCCCATGATTTGGATTGTAATGATTGTGGAATGATGATGGAGGATAACTATTGACCATGTTCAAACCATATCATCTATTTCGTGTTAGCCTAGCATGGGGATAAACAAATGGTGGTCGGTTGCTTACCATGTTCAAAACATGGGACATATTGCAATATGTCCTCTGAGGTCCTCTGAGGAGTTGGCCCAAGATGGTAGGTGAGATAATGTTGCATGAGACCGAGCCATAATGTGGGTCCCTTCATACATGGAAGAGGATGGAGATCTATATAAATGGATCATGAAGCATGGACATGAAATGAAGGATTGTCTTTGTGGAGTTTAACACTTCTTTCTCTATTCCTTGGCACATTTGAGTATGCCAATGAGAGGTTTCAAATAGAGGGAGTGAAATCCCTTTCTAAAAACTAGTGTCTTGGGGGTGAAAAATAGTAGTTTAAAGTCATAGATTGGACTATAGAGAGGGGACATAGAGTAATGAAATGTGTGCAGGGTGGTGATGTAGCGAAACCAGACATGGATGATGACCAAAGAGGAATTCCGCCTTATGACACATTCCCTATGAATGCATGCACACAGCTTAATTTCATGATGCTTGGAATAGGGTATCTAGTTCAACATCATGTGTGTGGATGAATGAAGGGTTTTTGGTACCTAGGGCTGGACTTGTAGACTAAATGATAGGGAATTTTTATGTATCCCATGAGGATGTGAATCAATCCCTACGTAGTTCTCTTGGAATGATATTAGTGTATGCTCATAGTACTCAAACCATACTATAAAAAGGCAAGTGAGACACATGGTGTGGTCCTTGAAAAACCTTATGTAAATGAGGAAAATAGAAGTACATGATATACCATGTGCTTCCAAGAGAACCCTTAGGTTGGAGGACCAAATGTAGAATTTTAGGATCAGGACAAGATGAATTGTCAAGGTGTTCCTACGTATTCTAGGTGGATGGGACTCAAGGCACACGCAGTTTTCAAATATTTCATATTGTTTAATGTCATGTGATAAGGACGTGGTGTCAGGGGAGGAACATCCCCAAAGGAAATTACATGGCATGTCAATCAGAAACCCGATGTGAATGAGGACCCAAGAGGTCATCATCACACCACATGATTCCAATAGTGTTTATTCCAAGGGAGTCTAGAATGAGGGTAGGATGAAATGTATGGGTATTCCTACGTATTCCATTAGTATGGGAATAACCCTCAAATAGTTCTCAGAATTTTTGATGTTTAAATTCACGTGATAAGGACAAAGGGAGTCTTAGTTTTTGGTCATAGAGCTCATACCAAAAAGAGTTAGATTCTTACAAATGGGTACAAACCATGAACAAGTCCCTAGGACCATGTGAGCTAAGCTCGAAATGGGAAATAATGGTGGAGAAGATCTTCACAACACATCAAATGTAGAGAAAATAGAAATAGCACAGAGCCTCAAATGACACCTCGATATGGATTCATCCTCTTAACACACAAATGGTCACTTAGGGATAACACAAGGAGTGTCGAAATTCCAGTTGGACATGATATAGTGGTAATAGATGTGAATCTCGCAACTAGTATTAAAGGCTTAACAGGGGTGGATTAACCATCGAGGATAAATGTTTACACTATTCGAAACATATCATCTATATCATGTGACCTGAAAAAGGAATGAACAGATGAAAGTTGGCCACTAACCATATTCTTAACATGAGACTTGTGTCAAATTATCATTTAATATCCTCATGTACATTGTCTCAAGATGGTAGGAGAGCACTGATGCCCTGAATCCATGTTGTTCTGGGATCCTTTTGGATGTGAACTATTATAAAAGACCAAATAAGGGAAATGTGAAGCATGGAAATAGATGAAAACATATCCACGTAGAACCCAGCACTGTATGTCCCAAACCAAAGTCTTCTGGACACGTTGGGGAAATTCCAAAGAGGGTCAAGGGGCCCAATATGAGAGAAGAGGACTCGAGAAGATGAATAGAGGATAGGGGGAGGGATAGCTATCAAGATAGGGGTACACAATATGCCTATTTGTATCCCATCATGGGTGACGAAAAAGAGAGTATGCACCCCCCCCCCCCCCCACATACCCCTAGGAGTACATAGGCTAAGTTGATAGAAGGAAGATAATGTGTTTTATTAAATAGGGTTGTACGCAAAAACAAAATTTCCTAGTATACCTACTTGTCCCATTATGATGGGAATCAAGCCACACGTAGTTCTGATGTGTTGTGCTATTTAACGTCATTTGAAAATGAAATAGGGAAGGGGTTTCCTGAAGTGGAATGTGCATGGTGGGGTGAATAACCAGACATCAATGAGGTCATAATACCACATATTCCACACCATTCATATTTCAAGGAGAGAAGTGGGGGAGATAAAGAATGGATGAACATGGTCTGGGATCAAAAATGGAATGTTCGAGTATTCCTAAATATCCCATGAAGATGGGAATCAATACACACTAGTTCTCGATATTGTAGTGAAGTTTAATGTTGTGTGATAGGGATGAAGCTATTAGCTTATGGTCATAGATCTTGGACCACAGATGCCCAGTTTATTGACTTGTGCATGGGACAGCAGGGAAAAAAATGTTAATCACTATTCCCATCATCAGGGAGACCATGGGACAAAGATAACGATTACAGGAAACTACTAACCATGTTCACAACACAACATCCATCTCATGTGGCCTAGAATGAGAATCTACAATCATGCAACGACCACTGGCCATAATATCAATGTGGGACACGAGTAAAATTATTCTTCAAAATCCTAAAGGACATTGGCCTAAGATGGAAGGAGAAAACTAAGTCCTATAATCCATGTCGTTCAGGGGTAATTTTGTATGTGAAAGATAATGGGAACACTAATGATGGGATTCATGAATCATGGTGATACCCATACAGTTTAACATCTTGCAGCTAGGATGATGGATAAGGAGAGGTGTCTCAAGGGGTTGTGTGTGGCATTGAAAAAATAGACAAACGTGAATGAGGACTGAAAGTCCATACCCCACAATACAATCCTAAGTGGGAACTTGGGAAAGGAGGCTAGAAAGGTTGAGGGACTTGAGGATAGGCCTATGATGAATTGTTTGGGCATTCCTACATATCCCATGAGGATGGGAATATACACATATGTAGTTTTAAACTATCATGTAGTTTAACATTATTGGTCAATGTTGTTAGAGATCATAGATTAATGTTGTAGGGTTCATAACATTTTCCAGTTTATCATCAGGCTAGATGAAGGTGATGGTTTAACGTCCTTCAGGACCAGTGTAGGCATATTTATTTCTTACAGGATGGTGATACAGTTTAACATCACATGGGACAAGTGTAGGTTAGATTCACATCCCTCATCCGAGATGGACCACAAAGTTTAATGTTGTGTGGTAAAGATGGAATAGTTTAATGTCTTATGGGACTATTAAGATAAATACTACATGAGGAATTTAGTATTGGTAGGAGGATTAATACACTCACCATCCAGGGTGACTATAGAGTATTCATCATTTTGGTAAACCTTGTGAATTATATAAGGTCCCTCCAATTTGGTCTCTAGTATTGGCAGCATCCTACTGGGTATCATCAGCGTTATGAGGCCCACACCATGTCGCCTTGTAAGAAAGAGCGAAGGTGAAATATATTGTTGAAAGATATGGATATATTTTTCTGATGCCTTTCCAAACTATGTAGGGATTAAAGGCTGTTCTCATCAAGTGCATCTAGTTCATCCAGATTAATTTAGTCTACTTTTTCTACTGCCTACTGATCGTAGATGCATATATGTAATAAAGTCAACTAAATTTAAATGGGTAGGACTACCTCCATTCCATACATAAGGGAATTTGGGGTCACTTGAGTGGAATTACGATTCGTTGTCCAATAAACCAAGAGAGCATTGGGGAGTTTGTTTGGACAACTCTTCTTGTTCTAACCAACAATACCTTGTAGAATGTTAGTGTGATTTTTTAAACACCTAGATCTTCCCAAATTTTTTTCATATGATAGTGATAGGTATGATTAGAATTTATTTTTTTACATGGTGTAAAATTTCTACATTTCGGATTCCGAGAAGTTGATGCCATTATCGGTGAGAATGGTGTGAGGGACTCCGAATCGGTATATGTTGTTAGAGATAAAAAATTCAATGATAGAATGGTCCTTGAGTTCCTTGAATGGAACTTCCTCAACCCTCTTGGTAAAAAATCCATAGTAGTCCAAATGAACCTACATAAGGGAGCCATCGCTAGTGGATATGGTCCCACCACATTGAGTCCCCATACTGAAAAGGGCCAACAGTACATGGTAGTGTGAACATGCTCTAGTGGAAGATGACCAAAATTATAATGGATTTGGCATGCATGGAACCTATTGGAAAACTCGATACAGTCGAGAATCATGGTCGGACAAAAGTATCTCAATCTTTAGATTTGATGAGAATGTTTTTTGCTCGCTTGATGATCCCCATAGGAACTAGTAAAAACTTCTTTCATGAGCTAAGAAATCTCACCTACTCAGATGAAACAAAATAGAATCCTATCAGACTCCCGCCTATAGAGGATCTACTCAGGACTGGGACCACTCAGGAGGTTGGAATAGAGTTTAGGTTATCGACTAATGTCACTCACGACTCAATATTCCTAGATATTACCATACTTCAGATACTCAATAAAGGGGGTCAACCAGTCTGGGGTTGCTTCCAACAGCACGGCAGGGGGATTCGTAGTTCTTGAAGTGGAGGGACTGGTGGTTACAAGGCTTACTTGTGGGATATCATCATTAAACAGAGTAATGGGAGTGATGACCCTCTTATGCGCCTCATGGATAATCAAATCATCCCAATCAGGTTATACAAGAGATGCGTCCAAGCAATACAAGGAGTTGGATCGACCATTCTATGAACGAGGTACATGAGAAACTTCTGCTAGAGAAGGGAACTGGGCTATCAACTGGTGGTTACACTCTAGCAGTGGCACGTGATCTAGATTCTTGATTACATAGACACCTTTGATCTTCTTGATGACTTGTTCGGTGTCCCCTATCACTTGAAAGTGGGGAACGACAATCATGAGGGCAAGCTCGAGGCTAGTGATGAGAGCCTAGTACACTATGTTGTTGTTGGTATAGCCTTCTGACACTAGGAATGGTTATGGTAGGAAATCTTGTGTAGGATTGATGAAGACAATACCCAGGCCCACGCTATTGAGTATGGGATCATTGAGTCTTATACCGATAGGTCTTAGGTATGTGCCATCAATGTGCAATTTCCCAAACTTAATGGATTGATCTACTAAGAGGATTGCTTCATCTTCTAAATCCAGATCTAAAGATTAATCTGTGGGAGATGGATGTGTGTCAAGAATTTCTGACAATGCATGTCCCTTAGTATCCATTTGGGAGGAAAACATGATGTAGAACTATTGGAGGATCACATCCCATCGATTGAGACAACCCATTGACAAGGGGTGGTTCAGAATGTACATTAGTGAATCCACTCAACACACTAGATGTATCACATGGTGCTCAATGTAATGTCATAATTTCTACATTGTGAATACAAGTGAAAGATAGCTCTTTTCTATAGAGGAATATCTGGTATCTGTATCAAGGAGCATGTGGCTGATATAGTATAAACAATTTTTTATTTGTTCATTCTTTTTTTGGGTTAGAAGGGCACCGAGTGATGGTTCTAGAATGATCACATAAAGGAAAAGTGAATTTTTTGAAATGGGTGGCATCATAACCAAGGGTTGTAGCAGGTAATACTTGATTTCCTAAAAACAAGTCTGTAACTTCTCATCCCACTGATAATTGCCACTATTCTTCATGATCCAAGAAAGGTTCTTACACATTCCATCCAGATTTTTGATGAATCAGTGTATGTAGGCTAAGTGGACTTGGAATCCTCGGACCTCTCGAATGTTTCTTGGAGGAGATATCTGACTGATGGCCTTTATATTCTATGGATTAATATTAATGCCTCTTTATCTGACAATGAATCTTAGAAATTTTCCGAAGGTGACCCATAAGGCACACTTGAAGGGGTTCATCTTTAGATGATGGGAACATAGGAAGGCGAACACTTTCTCAAGATCTATGAGGAGGTCCTGGCACAGGGAGATTTTACCACTAGATCGTCTACATAGCTTTACACCAATATCCTTAGGATCTGATTGAATATGCGATGCAAGGAATGCTGATAGGTGGCCCCTACAAACATTAGAATGACGGTCATTATCATGTTTCATAAAGTACATTGGTGTTCCCTAATGGTGGTAGACACTTCAACCTCTAGTGCCATATGGATTTGATTATACCTAGAATAACGATCCATTATGAATAGAGCTCAGAACCCATCGGTGTCATCAATCAATAGTTTTGTGGCAGGAAGGGGAAATCATCCTTTGGATAGTGAAGGTTGAGATCCTAGAAGTCAGTGAAAACTTTGATATGTCGATTATTCTTTCTGAATAGAACAACTTCAGATAATCATCTATGGTACTGTATCTCCTTGATGAAGTTGGCTATGATAGGATTATCAATCTCAGCCTCAACCATGAAACCGTGAGAAGGGTGCATCTTTCTGGGAGTTTATTTTAACCTATGAGGATTTTCTATAAAACGAAGGTGGTGGATGGTGACATGAGGATTTTTCCTGGGAATAGCTTCATAAATTCAATAGAATACATCAAAATGATACTTTATGAAATCAACATATCATTTCTTATCTTCAACAATCATAGAGGCCCTAGTCAAGGTTGGTTTTACATCCGTCTCATTACCGTGGTTCACCTATACCAATTCTTCAACCATGGTGAAGACACCCTCATAGAAAGTGGGAGGAGAATCCTCCAAATCCGCTTATTCATTCACTGATGAGGGATCATCGGTAGGAGATGATTCTTCAAATTAAATAAATCCTAACGGGACACTGGCACCGGCCTGAGTGGCGGTAGACACTACATCAGGGGACTCTCACACTGCTAAAACTATAGCGATGAAATCTATCGACCAGATAACATCTTGACTTTTACCCAAGGGGCCACATTTGATGATATCAAAGAAATATTGGTGCATCAGCCTGAGCTGGTTTATCTCATCTCATCAAAACAATAATGTATGAAGTATTGTCATTTCCATGGGGAAGACATTCTGATACCATACGAGAGTAGGGGCTCTGAGATCACATGAACTAGATTTGTATAGGAATATGAGGTGATCTTCTGATATCCATTAGACTTGGAAATGCACTTGAATATTTTCCTACGACAGCAAAACAATTCGTCCAATCTGGGGTTTTGGCTTCCAATCAGGGGATCAGGAAAATGTAGGTGTCATCCATGACTATCCACAGGTCGGTCACAACCATAACATGTTCCACCTTGTTATTCAGAATCCAATTTTCCCTCCTCTTGTAGTTTTCAGCATCCAGGTATAGGGCTTCACATTAGGCATTGGGATATGCATCACCTTGGGTTATTCCTACTCAACTATTAAGGGAGTACATAAGGCATTGGTGATATGATGAAGGGACCTCTGCATGCTGGTGGAGCAATAGCCTACCCTTTAACGCGTTGTAAGTGGTGTCTTGCGAGACAAACATCAACTAGGTGCTGGAAATGAGGCCACTGAAATGGTACTTCATGTGGATCTTTCCTACTGGTGTATGTTCTATCTTTTCATAACCTTTAATTTTCAGGTCATAGGGACCCATATCAGCCTCATACATCCCTTTCTAATAGAGTGTTCGGGTTGGGAAAAGGTTCATCTGAGAGCCTATGATGACAAGAAAATGAAGAACCTCCACATCGTTGAAATGTCATGTTATGTAAAATGGTAGGCTGTTCTCCTATATAGGGGAGCCTTCATCTTCTCTATTGAAAGAGATAATTCTTAACATTCTATATTCTCAACAACATCAGCATGGTTGGCTTCAGTGTCTGCTACCTCTGCCTCAAACTAAAGGAGCTTCAAAATGCCTTGGCAAGGGCTTTGTGTGAATCCACGAATAGACAAAGAGCCTTGAGGATAGATATCGTTACATGGATTCAGACAAGATTCTTGATAACATCACTCTTCCGAGCCAAACCTGATCTTCTACTAACAGGAGGTCGCTCTATGAAAAGAGGTATGATGGGACCCTCTAGTTGAACCGACGACTGAATGGTTCTTGGAATGTCCCACTAATCACTAGTTGAACCTTATGGTGATACTACTATATGAGATCCAGTCTATTGAGGTCAATCCAAAAAATGTTAGCAATCATAACACGACCATGGTGGTTCCAGCTGAACGAGCAGTACAAACAGCAGTGGACGCTGATCTAATTGAATAAGAGGAGAAGACATCTCGGGCTAAGCTCGGCGTTGTGACTACTATTTGGTCTTGATGGTATGAACAACTTGGTTGGAATTACTGAACAATTCATTCTAGAAACTCACATAATCATGACTCCATCGAAGCATGTGTTATCTGGGGATGTTTATAGGATTGGTTTTGTTCTCTTCATCACTGGGAACCATATAGGGGTTTACTAGCTCCACATTGTTAACCGAAACATACCTTGTATTATCACTTGAAGAATCCTATATCACCAGAGGAATTATGGGGGAAATATCCATCTCCATGAGCATGAAAATGCCGAGAGTTTGGGATGATGATGGAATCAGTGGGGGGACCCTGCTTTCCCTTGCGTCACCGATGTTTTCCCTTCTGGGAAGAGGAAGAATGAAATGTTGGGGCAGAAGTAGCGGCTCTAGGTGATGTGGTGACCAATGAAGGGTCAAAGTGGCACAAACATGCACGAATAACACCATAGGAATGGTAAAATGCCTTGTAGGACATACAATCATCAAATATTTGGGAACTACTATTAGGAACATGTATCCACTCGCCTTCAATGTCACTGTTGCTGTTAGACATTATGATACACATGCCATCAATGATGGGGTTGGACCTAACCTAACAATATTTTTATCAACCTAGTTTAAGAGCTAGTCTATAAACATATAACATTTCATGAGGGTGTTCCCCAGGATCTGATGATGGGGGTAGTAATTTGGTATATCCGTGAGATCTGCCAGTTCAGGCCTCCTGCAGTCCATCAAACGTAGAATTCCCTGGTCCAAGGAACTTAAAAAATAGTCAGAGACCCGAGTTTCATTAATCTAAGTGATTTGGTGAACAATGAAGGATCAAGGTGGCACAAACATGCATGAATAACACCATAAGAATGGTAAGATGCCTTGTAGGACATAAAGTCATCAAATATTTGGGAACTACTATTAGGAATATACAGCCACTCGCCTTCAATGTCACTGTTACTTTTAGACATTATGATACACATGCCACCAATGTTGGGGTTGGACCTAACCTAACAATATTTTTATCAACCTAGTTTAAGAGCTAGTCCATAAACATATAACATTTCGTGAGGGTGTTCCCCAGGATCTAGTGATAGGGGTAGTAATTGGGGCGATCAGTGAGATCTTCCTGTTTCAGCCCCCTGCATTCCATCAAATGTAGAATTCCCTGGTCCAAGGAACTTCATAAATAATTAGGGACCTGAGTTTCATTAAATGAGAAGTTCTGGTTCCTTCTATTTGGGAAAGGGGATCTAGGAACATTTCAATGATGACGGTCCATAGGGGCATGTTGAAGAGGAGGAACCTGATTTTCTCACCTTGGTGGTGTTGGCATGTTACGTGGGGGCACCTGCCGATTTTACAGAGGGTGCTACTAGGTTGGAGGCTGCACCTGAGGTGGTGGGACTTAACTGAGCTATGGAGGTGGTTCCATTGGGAATAGCATCAGCTAGCAGGGCCCCTCTATTTTTGCAACCTCATGGGGCTCGGTCTTAGCAGTTCTTCTTGTAGGGACTACAGGATGCAAGGGACATGCTAGTTTGGACTACTACAAGGATTCCTCTAGCCATTGGGCTTTTTCCAAGAAATATTCACATCCCCTAGGTAGTTCTGATAGATTAGATTAGGGACCAATTTAGTTTTAAAATTCCACACTCACATCATCAACAACTTCTCTTAAGTCAGCAGCATATCGAGGAAATATGTGAGTCCTTCCCACCTAGAGAAAAAGTTTGTGATGTGCTCGTCAAGCCTCTGCAAACACTTGAAGAGGTCATCAAAACTCATCTTCTGAGTGGTGTAAATCATCTAAAAATGAAATTAATAATAATTATCCTCCCAATAGGCTATTGACCAAATTTATAGCTAGTTGTATTAAACAAATACATGCCCTTCCAATTTCTATACCAAAAACTAGATCTTGGAGGCCTCCTACTACACTAGAGTTCCCATCAAGTGACCGCACCTTGGAAAAAATGTGGGCCAGATACTGCAGCAGATCACACGTCCCATTAAAGGAGGAGAAGGTAGGATTTCTGAAACTAGTGGGAGTTGATATACATTTCTCCCATGGCGGATATGGATTTCATCTAGCAGGATCACCACCTATTTAGTTTCTTGGTCCTCGAGAAGGGTAATGAGTGTTTCCATTCGATCATCTAGACAATTTATCAATCTTGAAGAGGAGATCTGACCACCAATGTATTTTTAGGTTCTTCAACATGATGAGAAGGCCCAATGGCTCATGGATCGGCTTGTGGGATGAATTACAGAGCTACAAGGTAAACGACTTGTGGAGAAGCTAGGGGAACCTGAGCTGAGTCTTGGGGAACGTTATAACTTAACTTGGGTGGATTAGGGGATGCATATTACCCCCTCTCCCCAAAAACAGTGGGTACTATCCAATATCTATAGGAAGGATGTTCAGGGTCACCCGGAGGCAATTCGCCGGGGGGGGGGGGGGGTTGTACTTTCCCGTGGTGACCCGGTCAAGGATTACCATAGTTTGGTCACCATTTCGTAGCATGTTTTTTGAGAAGGGCATCAACCATATTATTATGTTTCGCAGGCGACTAATGCAACACATCATTTTCAGGGTCATCTTATGTCTTTTTTTGCTAAGCCAAATGGGTTAGAGAGTTTGACGTCCCTTGCATGCTCTTTACCCATATTGGGATTCCGACCGAGAGATAATGACTCGTAAGGTATGGGAAGGCCTGGTAAATTTCATTACTGGGGAGTATCCATGGACAAAGTATCCAATAGGTGCGGCTCAACCCCGTGGGCATGTTATCTTCATGGAGCTCTATCTTGGTCTCTTCCTCTGATATGTGGGCCAAGTTAACAACAACTAAACCAAGAAAAAAATCTTCAATATCACTTAGAAAGTCGGACTGCTGTCAGATAGAACTAAAATTAAGGGTAGCATACTACCACCAAACATAGATCTGAATGTGGGGGGAAGCCTCATTGATAATCTTGCGGATCACTTTGAATTTCTAGATGCATCGTTGTTGGTGGCACTGATAGTGATCAAGAGACTCAGGGTGCTAATACATGTAGATTGAATCCATGTCAACCAGGTGACATTGCTGGTAAATGTCTACAAAGTGTTCATGGATCTTTGGGTAATCTAGTCATTGATGAAGGAGACAAAAGTGTGTTTCTGAAAACGTTTTGAAAAATCACATGACCTCCTCCCAAGTAAGAGACTCTGGAGCACTAAAATTGGTGAATACAGCTTTCCAAAACATCTCTGGGAATTGGTCTAGTGCAAGGATGTACCACAATCTCCTCAGCTCAAATTTGGTTTCAGACCCTGTGCTACCCCATTAATAAACTAGGGGAAGTTGATTTATCAGTAACGGCACCGAAGTTGACTGTTTCAACAGTAGACTAGCTGGTAGAGAATATGGAACGTGAGAAAACAAGCTTCCACATATTTGGATGCCTGCCAATGAATGCCCCGATTGCACCAAAATATCCCTATTAGATGGACTATTGACCACAATGTAATGTGAAGGGTCTACAGTTACTGACTATGAATCATTCTATTGATAATCCTCCATTGGACCCCTAAACAACTCCCTCTGATAGCTGGTTGAGGTGGAGAATGATCATGTTGACCATGAGGAGGATTGCATGGCCAGACCATGGAAAGGGGCCAAATCTTCTTCCACCCAGATGTATCTTCAACAGGATGTAGGAATCCAGTGGAACTCTCTTTTAGAAAGTATGAGGCTTACACGACATGATCCTACCCTAGCCCCCAACAGGGGAGATCCTGGTGAGGGTTCCATCACTAAATTGAAATCTGCCTTAGAGTCCGAAAAGTATATGGGTTTAATTGCTGTCTGAAACATCTCAATATTTTTCCTTCGACAGCGATGACCCACCCTCATGCCCTGGGATATTCCTTCATGATATGGTTGTTTTTTTGACATGAGTAGGGCCTTTTGTCGAACTGAACGTGGGGAGGAGAGTACTTTTTCCTTGGTGGGTCGGGGTGTGAGGAGCACCTCAAGAAATGTAAAATGTAACATGGTAAGGGACTCTTCCGGAAGTGTTATAAGGAGTAGGACCTCTACTGGAGTTGGTGCGATCATGGGAAGTGCTTCCATGTTTGTTTCTCCTAGTGGTGTTGGTATTTGGAGGTCATTTTTACTGGTAAAACCAAACAAGGGGAAGACCTTCTCATTGGACGTTCGTAAAGCATGGTAGACCCCCACTTCTCCGATTATTGGGACATGGATGATCTTCATCGTTTGCGGTAATAACATGTGGAAAACCTTCATTCTAGGAATTTTTGTGGTTGGGAGGGACATAGATCGGACTGATAGTGGCATGGGGAGAGCCTCCATTTAAATCTCGGGAGGGCCTTCACACTCAATGATAGTGGCACGGGGAGGATGTTCATGCTGGATGTAATTGCAACTGGACGACCTACAACAAGTACTACCTATGTCAGCGACAAAGAGAGTCTTCCAAACCTACATGTGGGGTGGTTGAGGCCTTGATATGGGTCTTCCATACAAGTGTCCCTATTCAGTATAAACGAGGCATTGATAGTATGAGTTAGTGGTGGCACGGGTCACTGTATCTGTTGATATTGAATCCTCATGGTAGGCGCCATCCTTAGCTTGCACCCAACATTGGCGTTGGGTTAACAAGACTGGGGCTGGTGGTATATGTGTGTAAACTACAAGCTTGTTAGCCTATGGGACCAAGTGGTAGTGATGACATATCCTGGTGGGAAACCTCCTTGGTGGCCCCTGAGATAGGATCACAGTCGTGCTAGACCAAAATTCCCTCACCTCATGGGCATAGGGGAGCGAGTTGTCAAATGATTTTGGGCAGATACTCCTAAAAAAGTTGTAGGATAGAGTGGGGAGTCGTGGATCCCTGTGTGGCCATTGGGGAGGTGGCGATGGTGAGGCACAAAATCCTTTAGGTCATGACGAGCCATATCCCAATTTGGGATAATCCCTTCTTCCATGTATTGTCAGATGATGTTGTTGATCACCCTCCTCTGAATGAGTTCAGATGGTGTGACGGGGTGTTGGTTCCTATCATCTGTGGATGTGGAGGCCATCACAGAAGATATGGGGTCGTGCGGAATTGAGGTGTTGGAGTTTCCCCTACCCCTGAGGTGGTGGGTGGGTGGTGATTGGTTTCCTGACAAGGTACTTATATCCTACAAAGCAGGAAGATTCTCTAATTAGTGTGGATAATAGGAAAGTGATGCACAGTTCCCTAACAGTGTTTTTTCTTCCATAAAAGTATAGAAAGATCCACACTAACAATGTCATAGACCAGAATTACCAATGATCAACTACCCCAAAATTTGTGAGTTTCATGCCAGGCTCACTATTTTCTTGGTGGGACCTAGCACCGGATATATGGATCTAGTGACACACTTGTCTTATGATGTCTCGAACACTACTAATCACCACATTGAAGAGAATAAATTCACTTCAGGTTCACCATTTCTATATCCAAAAATTTATCCATGGCATGTATCTATTTATGAGGACGTGCTTCCAGTTTCCCCACATTCCTACTATCCAAAGGTGGGCATTGTTGGACTCCTCATGTGTTAATCGTGTTTTAATGATCTCAAATCCTATACATTCGGTAAATATTGATAATCCTATTTAATCTATCTAAAATCATGTGTAAAGATGATTAGTTTCTTTATGACTTAAATAATTATTGTAAAATATTTTTTTTATAATGAATAATTATGTTTAATTGATTCTACTAATATCATTGTTTATGTCTGTGTACAGATATTTTTCTATGACTGAGAAACTATGAGTCTGCTGCCATTTGTGTTTTTCTGGAAAAGGAACCAGACACCATAACCATCTAGTCACCAGGATTGTCTAGACACTGCAACCATTAATACATCGTAACCCTTCAAACACTATGACCATCCAAACCCCGTGACCATTCAGACACTCTGACCATCCAGATATCATCACTATTCAAACACTGTGACCAAAAAGACATAGCCACCAGACACTGTTATCCTAACACCGCATCTGTGGTACCAGATCCTGATCTTTATACAACTATGCCATCATCACTGTCTCACTGATCAAAGACAAATAAGGAGACATCGTTTCAAGGAGACACTGTTTCAAGGAGCCACTGTCTCAAGTAGATATTGTTTCATAGAGACACCATTTACAGAAAACTATGACACTGTTTCTTAATCTGTTTTTTCATTTTGAAATTCAATTTATAATTGGTAATATTTTAAGTTTTTAAATTCACTGATATAATTAATGTTTCTTTGTAGACAAGTCACCTAATAGTACGAGGTACGAGGTGTAGAATACATGAATCATTTCGACTCCAATACCTGCATTCTATGAATAAAAATAACAACGTGGCCAGAAGAAAAATGGGTGATCATGGTGACCATGTCGATATTTGTACTAATAGAAAAACAAGTGTGTGTATGATAATGAAGTAGTCCAAGCATTCATGAAACCCAACACTACTGTAGAACATAGTAATTGTACTCAAATCCTAGATTCGAGAACATTTCTACACTATTTGCTCCACCAAGAACACGAGCTATATCTACCTGACTTATGAAAATATATTTTCCACAAGAGAAATTGATTTCTGCATCTGCTTCATCCTAGAAGTCTAGAGCTGTATAGATTAACAATCTGATCACTTCTAACATTATCTCATCATTTCTTCGCTATTGTGTGCTATTTTTTATCTTTATAGAAGTGTGACTAACTCTAAAAAAACATGCACTATCTACCACATCAAAATTAAGGATAAAAGATATCTTTTCTCTAGGATCTTTTTACACTATTTTAGTCCCATGTATAAGTGTGGATGAGGTCCCTGTGTGACCTGATAGTTAATAACCACGAAGAACTGGGGAAGAGGACGTGTGGCCTGGACAGTCTTGGGTACTTTTGTTAACCCCGATCCAGGGTGTGGATCAAGTTTATTTATATAAGCTTCTTGGTGGCATGTGATCACCATGTGGATTGGATTAGGTCTCAACTTGAAACTGAACCACTTGTTTTATATCAACTATGTTGTTTATATTAGTTTTCTCTATTTTACTGTTTAATTCATAAACCACTAAAATTTAATTTGATAGTTTTTCTTGGAAATAATTTATATTTTTTTTCCTTATTAGAATATCTTCAAAAGTATTGTCAATAACTGATATTAATATTACTAAGAATTAATCAATCTTATGAGATGTTATTTAAACATTCAAATATTCCAAACCATATAACATTGATAAACTGGACTGTATTAAAATTTATTGGGGAACCCTTTTAAGAGATCCTTTTAAACAAATATTTTTTATAGATACTCTATTCACCCCCTGTTGAGTACTCTACTCCGACCAACATTTGGTATCAAAGGATTGTTTAGTAAGACTCTATTTTTGACCATATTCAAATGTTATATTAGCTATACTTTAAAGATCTATAAATTTCTGATAATTCTAAATTTATATCTCTTTTAAAGTATTTATTTATTATGGATAATAAATTGGAAGGTGCTACAAAAAAAGACCAACATTCTTTAATGGAACCAATTATGCTCAGTGGAAAATCAAATAGAAAATGAATTTAGAAATAATGATCATTGAAATCTAATATTCATTTATAGATGAATTTAAGATTCTTGCTACAAATAGAATCAATAGGGATAAACCTACCAAAATTACCTAAAATAAGAATTACCAATCTATTAATTTTTTATAGTGCTCTTTATGATATGATGAATTTAATAGGATCTCTGCATGTAAAATCACCCATTAAATTTGGGATACCTTATCTGTTACACATGAAGGAACTTCTAGTGAGAAGGAAATGAGACTTAATTCTTATACTATTAAATATGATAACATAAAAATGTGACCTGATCATCCTATTTCTGACATGTATCTCAGGTTCAATGATATTAAATACACAATGATATCTCTTGGAAGAGAATTCACTGTGTAGGAAAAAATCCGGAGGATTCTCAAATTCCTACATGATAGATGGAGAGGCACCTCTGTCTCTATTTGACAGTCATGCGGCATCAGAAATATATGTGTAAAACAACTCATTTGAAAACTGATGATGTATGAAGAGGAGTTCAAAGTCAACAAGTTAGAGGAGGAGTAACCCACAGGAAAATCTATTATGTTCAATACCACCACCTTTAAACATATTGAGAAATGGAAAGTGGATGTTTCTGTAGAAAGTTCCAGTAGTAAACAATAATCACCTACCAATGATGGAGAGATGGCTCAATTAACCATATGGTTTAAGAGAATTTACAATAAGAATAAATTTTTAAAAAATCATAACTTAAAGGGAAGATATGATCAAAAAGGAAGTTGGAAGGTAGATTGAAAAAGAAGCGACAAGTCTGATGAGATTTCCCTCTACGAATGAAGAGAAAATGACATATCACAACTGAGTTTCCCAAGCTCATGTATAAAAAGAAATATAAGGGGAAATATAGAAAGTATAAATAGGAAATTAAAGCAACATGGACTGATTCTATGGATATCTCAAGTATAACGGAAGGTATGCTAGCTACATCCCACGCTCAACTAGGCTTTGAAGACGCCACTATCAGAAGCCTCCTTTTCGACCAAGGGACGAGGTGGTGTTTGGATAAGATTTATGAATGGTTTAACGAAAGAGACCAAAGAATTATCCTATGCATCCCCTGGATCCCTGACGCAGGCCCCAACCATCTCTTCTGGAGCAATGACCTTTCATGCATATACATGGTGAGACCCAGATACAGACTTTCTCTTAGAAACCACCCAGCCGACCGGAACGAGGGACCATGGAAATCGCTTTGGAAACTCAACGTCGCCCAAAAAATAACCTACTTTTGGTGGCAGGTCTGCATGAGAACCCTCCCTGTGATGAGCCTTCTCGTTTACCGACATATGTCCAATGCCGCTTTCTTCCCGTTTTTCCCGAACATCACAGAGACCCATTTCATGCCATCATTCACTACCTATGAGCTAAGGGAATCAGGAATAAATGGGACCCGACCTAAGATGCATCACTGGATACATTTTCTGACCTCCCCGCTCTCCTGGTGCGATGGTGCTCCTCTCTCTCATCGGATAATGCAGGTTCATTCTGCACCCTATCCTGGATCATCTGGGTATGGTGTAATGATGCTGTTTTACATCACATACATAAAACTCTTGAATTCTGGACAGAATGGGCCATATCATGGATTGAGGGATGGAATCACCATAATGGACATCAAATGCCTGATGCTCCCCTCCTTCCCCCCTCGTTGGAACACCCCAATGGAAGGTACTCTTAAGATCAACGTGGACACATCTCTCCCCAAGGATGGACTTGTCTCCCTCGGTCTCCTAGCCCTAAATCATTTGGGGAAAATCATCGCTACAAAGTACGAATCACATCATGCCTTTTGGGAACCTTCTGTTGCTGAGGATAATGCCATCTTTCCAGCTTTGATGCTGGCTTTGGAATGTGGGTGGGTTGATATCAGCATTGAATCTGACTGCCTCACCATGATCGATACCATTAACCACAACGACGGCGGACTCCAGCCATTTGGCCTCATCATCAGTAGAATTCTATCACTTTGCCAATGCTTTTCATTCTGCACCTTCTCCATTAGCAAAAGGGAAGGCAACAATACGGCCCACCAGATGGAGACATTAGGCCCCATTGAGGCCAATCAGTTCTGGATGGAAAATTTTCCTTCATGGCTTTGCATATGTACATCTTCTGATATTCGTCATTAATGATATCTATTTTTTCTCAAAAAATAAAATCCAATATGTGTTTTATAACAAAAACAACTAAGAGAAGACTAGAATCTCCTGTACACAATTCCTATTATTTTAGAGATGAGAGTGACTATAAAAATATGTCTAATGAAAAAATGTTTGTGTAGAGACCCGAAGCCTGACGTACATGGACATTACATTACTTTTGCGGAATACTTAGTACATAAAAAAAACACACACATAAGGACCGTGATAGTTTAGTGTCTTTGGAAACTCGGAATATAATATTCTAATCGTGGTGAAAGATCTTCAACATCTCCAATAAAGATCTTCTTTTTTTTAAACCTAAATCCTTTATTTATGTCCTGGGGAAAAGAAAACATAAAAGGTTGAGCTCAAATGCTCAGTAAGGGTAAACAGAAGAAATATCAATCACGTCATGTTCATAAGAACATATCTTTTGGAAATCTTAACCTGCAAAAGAGATCATAATTTTATAACATAGGATAAATCATAGTAGTGAAATGTAATCACAATAATCATAACATAAAACATGAAACTTTGTTGCATACACACATAATCATAGAGAATCATTTCTTATTAGTCAAGACTCATTTCCAAGACTATCTTAGTGGAAAAAGTCCCTTTCTAAACCAAGTTCACTCCTCGTTTCAGTCCTGTTTCACTGAACCGGTATAACCTACCATTCCAGCCATGTCTATCTCATGTGATATAAAATCTTTACCCAATGAATTGGAGGGAGATATAGATCCCACCCATCTCATAATGATACCATTCTTATGTGTTCCACAAAATCATAAATCATACATCATTGCATAACCCATGTAGTAAAAATGGGATTCTTAAACAACATGACATCATAAAACAATTCATATAAGATAAAGGAATTCATAAAAATATTTACATCACAACATAATCAAATCCATGTAATAATAGGTATAGAACCAGAACCCTATACTATCTTAGATGGAAAATAATTTTGATAAAACACTTGAACTCCATTCTTGAGGAAAATATCCTTTCTACTTCAAAAACACTTTTCCTTTCTTAACATGTCATACAATTATAAACTAAAAGAAGTTGATTAAAAATAAACTTGAAAACTTGTAAAGGAAGATTCTTGGAAATATTGTTTTAAAAATCCATTCATGATGTATAAAAAAACATTCTTCTCATACTTTTGTCGGAAAAGTCAAAAAGTACCTCGTACGAAAAACGAAAAAAGATTTCTTTCATATCTTTTACTAAAAACTCACCGAAGGGTAAAATTGGATATAAACTATTTTATAAGGATATAAATATTACATATTGAGGAAACATGGATGTGGATGTTAAAATACACCCCAGTAAATGCAAAAGTATAAACAATCTCGGATAAAAAAATGAGATTGTGATATTTCCCTTACCTTAGGTCCGATTTGCTTCATAAGTGTCCAAAACTCCTGTATAATTAATTAAATAATGTTATTGACTTATTCCAGAATCATACTCATTGTTATGATATCATATATAGTTCACTTATGACTTTATATTACCCGTTCTTTGGTAAATTCCATGTTAAAGTGCGTTTTGGGTAAAATTGTTTCATTTGTCGTCCGTGTTTTGACTTGTAATTATTCATATGATTACTTAGATCATGATTACTTAATTACAGAATATAAAACATGATTTATATATAATATATATTCAGAATATATATATATAATAGATTAGTATATGGAAATAAATATACCATTCATGGAGACGGTAGACCGTACGTACGCATGAACGCTGTTTTCTTTTCCTTATTGAGTTGAATAGAATTAAGTAGATGAAATACATATATATACACATAAATACAGAATAATTATTATGTCATATATTTAATTATCAATTATTATATATACATTTTAATCATTCATTAATGTTTAACGTGGAGAATGAATCTCATCGCGTCGTGGAGACGGTAGTCCGTACGTACGCACGAGCGATGATATCGTTCTCATGATCGTGGAATTGTATTGTAGTGTATGTATACTATTTCAGAATCAATATAACTTTACAATAACCATATATAGTTATTATGTACACCATTATACCCATCCAAGTAAGGTGGTGGTGGAAAATAGATTACACCACGGCGTGGAGACGGTATTCCGTACGTACGCACGCGCGGTGATTTCATTTTCCGGAGGATGGATAGATGGTGAAATATGGTTGTTTCATAATTATAATAACATATCATTATATAAGTGATACTGATGTTATTACTTCATAATGAAACAACCTATGAAGAATAAGTGGAAGAAGAAATAAAGATGAAAGAATCGGTAACGGACATTACCTCTTCTTTGAAGTACCTCTTTGAGATCTCGTTTTAGGTCATTAAAATTGGTCTTTGAGTAAGACCAGAACCTCTAGGATGTTTCTAGGGAAGTGGAGAAGGGAATTTCACAGGGGTTGGCCGAGCTTGAAGGCTCAAATTGGTGTGAGGAAGAGAGGGAGGAGGTGCCCTTTTATAAGGGAGGAGAGGGGCACCTTTGGAATAACTAAAACTATTATTTTATTATAAAGTCAAATTCGGTTTTAAATAGCTCCAAATGGATTCCTTTCTAAGATAAGGTGGGGATGGGTCTAAATACTCTCATATAATAGAATTTAGACAAGTTTAGGTTCCTATTCTAACCATATCATTTAGATTTAACATTAAGTAAAATAATTTTACTTTTACCATGTCTTCTTGTGTTCTTATACTATAAGGTTAATAAACTTACTATAAGAAGCCAAAAAAACCCCAAGTTGTTTATTATTAATATATATAACCTTATCTAAGTCATTTTTCCGATCCTTAGATTTTTAGGAATAAAATAACAATTAATAATATAATATTTTTTTTAAAAACTATTTTATGTCAATTTTGACACTATTTTGAAATTGATTTTTGTGAAAATCATAAAAGAATGATTAGTTCGAAAAAAGTAAATTAAATCAATAATAATATGTCATATTAACATAGAAAATTAGTTTATTTCATAAAAAGTCTGAAATTACATTTATTTGGGTATTTATAACATCAATTATGTCAATATTTCATTAATAAGATAATTACTGTATCATCTTTGTGTCATAAATAAATAAACTTATTTAATGTATAAAAATTACAAATAAACTACCATTTTGTAGGAAATATTTTTATCTTTCTAATGACTATTTATATTCAAATTTATCTTATGTATAACCCTATATTAAAAATTATTTACTTATTAAACTTTGATTTTAACTATTTTAACACTTCTTTAAATAAATTAATAATAAATGTCCTAATCTAATCCAAGTGGGCCTAAATGATCATATTTTATTCCTAAGGTTTTTTTTCGGTCGAATTACAATTGTCCAATAGAATTAGGACAAGTGTTAGGGTAATAGTAATATCATTTTTACCCTTAATTATCCTATTTACTTTTAACCGTGGTAAAAAAAGTAAAAAGTTACTATTCACCAAAAATTATTTTCATCTCATTGAACCAAATTTTACTTATTGACATCAACCGTGTCTCTCGGATTTTTGAAATTCCACTCACATAAGCGGTAAAATTATGTTTTATGAAAAATTCATTTTTCATAACTACCACTTAGTTGTTTCACTATTCATCAAAAAATGAAAGTTTCCAGAAAAATACCAAAAAATAGGCCTAAGCTATATTTGATATTATGAACTTGAAAATGATGTCTATTTTACCAAATTCAAAACATATCAGTTGCATTAATAAATTTCAAAATTAATTTCCATCGTCAAAACAAATAGCGTGTTCTTAAGAGATAATAACTATCAAAAGATTGACACTTGTTTATGTCTGGTTTAAATGTGAAATTACATCCAATGAACAACATTGTATTAAATTGTAAAAATATATTCTAAATATATTTCAAAACCACTCAAATTAATAATTTATCACTATTAATTATTTCGATTGAAAAAGATGTTTTTAATTACAATTTAGTAATTTTCACTATTCATCAAAATATGAAAGTTATCCGAAAAGTACCAAAATTTTACCCTAAGCTAATTTCGATATTACGAATCCAAAAATGAATTCCATTTTGAAAAATAAATTTTACAAAATTTCAAAAAGTGGTTATTACTATTCATAACGGCTAGTTTTAATAATATTTTAATAGCATATTGTTGTTTAGTGAAACTCGTTATTGCGTACTACACACGCTATCAAGGAAGGTCACGATTGCGTGTAATGCAAGGCAAGTCAAGTATGCGTGTTGTGCAAGCTCCTTTTGGTGTAGCGTACAACACAAGACATTAATGAAATTAAAAAGAATATTTTTCATAAAATCTCGGCTGTTACATTCTACCCCCCTTAAAATGAATTTCTCCCTCGAAATTCATCGAGGTTATAAATGATTTACTATTCAAAAGTTTCTTTAATATAAACCCAAATCATAAAAAGGAATACCAAAACCAATCTTTAAAAACAAAATTATGAAACATAACAGTTACCCAAATAAACTAATCACTGGGTTTCCACATAGGTGAAAATATGGATATGGAAGAGAAATCTAACCATCATGTTCTCATGGAGAGTGGTAGAGAACATGGCTATGGAAAAGCCAGCAATCAAAAAGCCATAAATTTGTGACGATCTAAGGTACCATCTGATTCATTAGATATAAGAGCACTCGGACAACATTTTTGGTTTTCAAGATCATTTCCCTAAAGTTGATGAAATTGGAATTAGAAGAAATACTTTCGTGATTTTGGTATAGTCTCACCGTTTGTCATTCTTTGGACAATTTCCACTTCATCTCTTAAGGAAATGAAGTTTAATTTGTCATTCGTGATGTGTAACAGATCATGTGATAGAATGATGGGTCATTCCATCTATCTCGAACAAAAGGTTAGAAAAGTTATCAAAAAATATATAATCCCATATATAGTGAGATTAATCATATATGGTTCCTAAAATGGACTTATACTTCATATATCATACTGCTTAATATAATGAAACTAGTTTCTACTAAACAGGGACTTCCTGTAGGCCAGTGGTAGGCGATAAAGGCCAATCGCACTTCGGTTGTTGGTTCGATTCCCACAGCCTTGTCCGACGCGATGGGTTGTCGCCCGTCCTGAAGGTTGTCCTTTTTCTAAAGCTATATTACTATAACATCCCATCAACAATATCAAAAAGAATTACCCTTAAACAATACTAACTTATGTCCAACATAATCCATTCCAATCTTTAGGCTTATCGAAAATACTTCGGTCCAAGCTCATAGTATAAAGAAAATGATAACGTGAATGCCATCATTTATCCCCCATATATCATAAGATATATATTATTGGTCAAATTACAAATATGTGAATACCTTAATCATGTATTCTCTTGAAGAATTAATATCCATTGAACCTTAGTGAAAACATGAATGCAGTTAAAAGTTAACACTTTCCACATACCAAAATCCTCAAAATTCTATATCCTCAAACCATGATATCACTTAGTTCTTATATCAATCATGAGCTCATGAATACTATCAAACATATTAGATTCTATTTATCCCTTCATTATGTGCATATCATCTGCTTTCCAAAAATATTTCAATCACTTTTCATGGTTACCGATGCCATAAAATTATTGAAAACCACCATAGACCAAAACATAAATATTCCAATATTCCACGATACTATATACAACATTATTCTGGAATCCCATTACATAAACACTTAATCATTCCACCACATCATTTTCATATTCAACATCGCTAATAGTGATCTCATGTGACTTCCCTTTTTCCTTTTCCTTAAGTGGTTGCTCATGTCGATCATCACTAACCCTTGAATTAGGGCATTTATTAGCATAATGGCCCATTTCCTTGCACTTGAAGCATTGAAGTGTTGTTGGTGCGTTCTCTGTAGTATTTTCTTTATTCACATCATTAGAAACCCTTTTTCCATTACTTCGACACTCAGCTACTCGATGACCTTCTTTTCCACACTTAAAACACTTTCTAGTCCCTTAAAGACAATCTCCACCATGCTTCTTTCCACACTTTGAGCATAAGGAAAAATTCATCTTCTTTTCACCATTATTCTGAGATTTCTCCTTGAACTCCATCTTTTGTTTCTTGTCAAAACTATGAGATGGATAAGTAACACCAACTTCCATTTCTACCTTGATAGCACAACGCACAATTTCTTCATAGCTACTGAAGTCTCTTATAGCTAATTCCCTTCGAAGATTTGGTTTTAAGCCACTGAAGAATCGATCAACTTTACTTTCAGGTTGGATGATAAATCCAGATGCATACCTTGCAAGCCTTGTAAAATTCGATTCTTATATACCAACAGAATCATCATCCTTTTTCATTAGTTCAAGAAACTCCTTCTCCATCTTTTTTCGAAGAATAAGAGGGAAGTACTTATTGAAAAATAAGTTCTTGAACTCGTCCCATTCCATGGACTCAATTTCATCTCTTTGCCTCATATTCTTGATAAGATTCCACCATTGATTAGCTTCACCTTCCAAACGATATACTGCTAAGATGACTTTATCATGTTTGGAACATTGAATAACTGAAAATATCTTTTCAGTAGTACTGATCCATTGTTCAGCAACAAGTGGATCAGAAGACCCACTGAAAGAAGGTGGACGTTGCCTCATGAAGGACTCAATAGAATATTGTTCCCTTCTCTGCTCATTTGGAAGTCTAGAATGATTCATATCTTATGTAAGTATAACAATAATATTTTGCACTCCATCTCCCATAACATTTGTTTGTTCAGGAGGACAATCATTGCATTGTCCATTGCATTGATCAACATGGTTCCTTTGGGTTCCATCCATCGTCTAAAACCCAAAAGGAATAGCGTGAGAGGAAAAAATCATGCTAGGGAAAACAACATAATAAAGGGGGAGTATCCTCAATATCTAACATCTTTGGTTAAATTCTATGATCGTTACCGTAGTTCTAGGACTGTATCCTATACGTATACTTATCCTTAGGGACATCCCTACACATACCTTAGAAATATCTCTATGAATCTCACTAACGTTTTCGCATCCTAGTTTCCAAAGTTTGACTAAACCTTTCCTCTGATACCAACTATAGAGACCCGAAGCCTGACGTACATGGACATTACATTACTTTTGTGGAATACATAGTACATAACAAAAACACACACACAAGGACCGTAATAGTTTAGTGTCTTTGGAAACACAGAATATAATCTTCTAATCGTGGTGAAAGATCTTCAACATCTCCCATAAAGATCTTCTTTCTTTTAAACCTAAATCCTTTATTTATGTCCTGGGGAAAAGAAAACATAAAAGGGTGAGCTCAAATTCTCAGTAAGGGTAAATAAAAGAAATATCAATCACGTCATATTCATAAGAACATATCTTTTGGAAATCTTAACCTGCAAAAGAGATCATAATTTCATAACATGGGATAAATCATAGTAGTGAAATGTAATCCCAATAATCATAACTTAAAACATGAAACATTGTGGTATACACACATAATCATATATAATCATTTCTTATTAGTCAAGACTCATTGCCAAGACTATCTTAGTGGACAAAGTCTCTTTCTGAACCAATTTCACTCCTCGTTTCAGTCCTGTTTCACTGAACCGGTATAACCTACCATTCCAGCCATGTCTATCTCATGAGATATAAAATCTTTACCCGATACATTTGAGGGAGATATAGGTCCCACCCATCTCATAATGATACCATTCTTATTTGTGCCACAAAATCATAAATCATACATCATTGCATAACCCATGTAGTAAAAATGGGATTCTTAAACAACATGACATCATAAAACAATTCATATAAGATAAAGGAATTCATAAAAATATTTCCATCACAACATAATCAAATCCATGTAATAATAGGGATTGAAACAGAACCCTATATTATCTTAGATGGAAAATAATTTTGATAAAACACTTGAACTCCATTCTTGAGGAAAATATCCTTTCTACTTCAAAACCACTTTTCCTTTCATAACATGTCATACAATTCTAAACTAAAAGAAGTTGATTAAAAATAAACTTGAAAACTTGTAAAGGAAGATTCTTGGAAATATTTTTTAAAAATCCATTCATGCCGTATAAAAAAACATTCTTCTCGTACTTTTGTCGGAAAAGTCTAAAAGTACATCGTACGAAAAACTGAAAAAGATTCCTTTGATATCTTTTACTAAAAACTCAAAGAAGGGTAAAATTGGATATAAACTATTGTAGAAGGATATATATATTACATATTGAGGAAACATGGATATGGATGATAAAATACACCCTAGTAAATGTCAAAGTATAAATAATCTCTGATAAAAAAATGAGATTGTGATATTTCCCTTACCTTAGGTCTGATTTGCTTCGTAAGTGTCCAAAACTCCTGTATAATGATTTAAATAATGTAGTTGACTTACTCCAGAATCATACTCATTGTTATGATATCATATATGGTTCACTTAGGACTTTATATTACCTGTTCTTTTGTAAATTCCATGTTAAAGAGCGTTTTGGGTAAAATTGTTTCATTTGTCGTCCGTGTTTTGACTTGTAATTATTCATATGATTACTTAGATCATGATTATTTAATTCCAGAATATAAAACATGATTTATATATAATATATATTCAGAATATATATATAATAGATCAGTAAATGGAAAGAAATACACCGTTCATGGAGACGGTAGACCGTACGTACGCATGAACGCTATTTTCTTTTCCTTATTGAGTTGAATGGAATTAAGTAGATGACATACATATATATACACATAAATCCAGAATCATTATTATGTCATATATTTCATTATTAATTATTATATATAATTTATAATCATTCTTGAATGGTTAATGTGTAGAATGAATCTCATCACGTCGTGGAGACGGTAGTCCGTACGTACGCATGAGCGATGATATCGTTCTCATGATCGTGGAAATGTATTGGAGTGTATGTATACTATTTCAGAATCAATATCACTTTAAAATAATAATATATAGTTATTATGTACACCATTATACCCATCCAAGTAAGGTGGTGGTGGAAAATGGATTCCACCACGGCGTGGAGACGGTATTCCGTACGTACGCACACGCGGTGATTTCATTTTCCGTAGGATGGATAGATGGTGAAATAAGGTTTTTTCATAATTATAATAACATATCAGTATATAAGTGATACTGATGTTATTACTTCATAATAAAACAACCTATGAAGAAGAAGTGGAAGAAGAAATAAAGATGAAAGAATCGGTAACAGACATTACCTCTTCTTTGAAGCGCCCCTTTGAGATCTCCTTTTAGGGCATTAAAATTGGTCTTTGAAGAAGACCAGAACCTCTAGGATGTTTCTAGGGAAGTGGAGAAGGGAATTTGGCAGGGGTTGGCCGATCTTTAAGGCTCAAAGTGGTGTGAGGAAGAGAGGGAGGAGGTGCCCCTTTATAAGGGAGGAGAGAGGCACCTTTGGAATAACTAAAACTATTATTTTATTATAAAGTCAAATTCGGTTTTAAATAGCTCCAAATTGATTAATTTATAATATAAGGTGTGTATGGGTCTAAATCCTTTCATTCAATAGAATTTAGACAAGTTTAGGTTCCTATTTTAACCATATCTTTTAGATTTAACATTAAGTAAAATAATTTTACTTTTACCGTGTCTTCTTGTGTTCTTATACTATAAGGTTAATAAACATACTATAAGAAGCCAAACTAACCCCAAGTTGTTTGATATTAATATATATAACCTTATATAAGTCATTTGGCCTAACCTTAGATTTTAAGAAATAAAATAACAATTAATAATATAATATTTGTTTTAAAAACTATTTTATGTCAATTTTGACACTATTTTGTAATTGATTTTTGTGAAAATCATAACAGAATGATTAGTTCTAATGCAGTAAATTATATCAATAATAATATTTCATATTAACCTATAAAATTAGTTTATTTCATAAAAAGTCTGAAATTACATTTATTTGGGTATTTATAACATCAATTATGTCAATATTTCATTAATAAGATAATTACTACATCATCTTTGTGTCATAAATAAATTAAATTATTTAATGTCTAAAAATAAAAAATAAAATACCATTATGTAGTAAATCATTTTATCTTTCTAAGGACTCTTTATAGTCGAATTTATCTTATGTATAACCCTATATTAAAAATGATTTACTTATTAAACATTGATTTTATCTATTTTAACCCTTCTTTAAATAAATTAATAATAAATTTCCTAATCTAATCCAAGTGGGTCTAAATGATCTTATTTAATTCCTAAGGTTGTTTTTGGTCGAATTACACTTGTCCAATAGAATTAGGACATGTGTTAGGGTAATAGTAATATCATTTTTACCCATAATTACCATATTTACTTTTAACCGTGGTAAAAAAAAGTAAAAAGTTACTATTCACCAAAAATTATTTTCATCTCATTGAACCACATTTTACTTACTGATATCAACCTTGTCTATCGGATTTTTGAAATTCCACTCACAGAAGCCGTAAAATTATTTTTTTTGAAAAATTCATTTTTCATAACTACCACTTAGTGGTTTCACTATTCATCAAAAAATGAAAGTTTCCAAAAAAATACCAAAAATTAGGCCTAATCTATATTTGATATTATGAACTCAAAAATGATTTCTATTTTACCAAATTCAAAACATATCAGTTGCATTAATTAATTTAAAAATTTATTCCCGTCGTCAAAGCAAATAGTGTGTTCTTAAGAGATAATAACTATCAAAAGTTTGACACTTGTTTATGTCTGGTTTAAATGTGAAATTACATCCAATGAACAAAATTTTATTAAATTGTAAAAATATATTCTAAAAATATTTCCAAACCACTCAAATTAATAATTTATCACTATTAATTATTTTGATTGAAAAAGTTGTTTTTAATTACAATTTAGTAATTTTCACTATTCATCAAATTATGAAAGTTATCCGAAAAGTACAAAAATTTAACCCTAAGCTAATTTCGATATTACGAATCCAAAAATGAATTCCATTTTGAAAAATAAAATTTAAAAAATTTCAAAAAGTGGTTATTACTATTCATAACGGCTAGTTTTAATAATATTTTAATAGCATATTGTTGTTTAGTGAAACTCGTTATTGCGTACTACACACGCTATCGAGGAAGGTCGCGATTGCGTGTAATTCAAGGCAAGTCAAGGATGCATGTTGTGCAAGCTCCTTTTGGTGTAGCGTACAACACAAGACATTAATGAAATTAAAAAGACTATTTTTCGTAAAATCTCGGGTTGTTACAGTTTGAGTACTGTAATATGCTTGAAGAGACAAGCAATGAACAAAAAGAAAAATACAAGTCTTTAATGAAAAAACCATGCTCTTACGTCAATTGTTAAAACTGAACTTAGTGAATAATGGGAGAAAATTCTCAATTACTTAATGTGAATAGTGAACTAAAACAATCTAATAAGCAATTGAAAATGGATAATGAATGGTTTTCCAATGGTAAATACACCTTGGAACAAATTCTAGGTAAAAATAATGCTCTTAAATATACTACTAACAATGGCTATCAAATTGGTAAACGAAATTTTGGATGAACTACTTTTTTTTCTAAGTCTTGGACATACAGCTTTACTACCAGTTCTAGAAAACATTCAGCTAATTCTTGTTATGATACACATTCTATTTTTTCATTATTTTCTAGACCAAATAGAGTTTATTTTTCAAATACTTTACATAATGCTTATTGGAAAACTATGAGGCAAATATGGGTTCTAAAGTCACTTTTCACAAATATTACTGGACCCAAATAGGTGTGGGTACCAAAATCTATATTTATTTAACTATTTTGTAGGAATGTTTCTTAAAGAGTTCCTGTAAAATGATATGGTACATGGGCAGTTGGTGTTCATGACACATGATAGGAGACTATTCATGCTTCAGTAAATTAATAAAAATTGATTGAGCACATGTCACCTTTGGTGACATGCCAAAGGAAATATAATTGGTCATGTCCAAATTCGGTATGTCTAACTCAATTTTTATTTCCAAAGTACTTTTTGTTGATGGATTGAAATATAATCTGCTAAATATTTCACAACTAAGTGATGATGGATTTCATGTCAAATTTTAAAATGATTCTTGCAATGTTTTTTCTTCTAAAAATGAATTAGTGTTTTCTGCATTAAAAAATTAAAATGATTACTCTGTAAATATAGAATCTTTAGTTTCTCAAAATGCTTATTGTTTAAGTGCATTTCAAAAATAATCTTGGATTTCACATAAGAGACTAGGACATTATAACACTGTCTCCCTTGTAATGTTAAATAGAAAAAGCATAGTCAAAAACCTACCAAAACTTGAGTTTCCAAATAATGAAGTGTGTAATCCTTGTCAAAAAGGAAAGCAACAAAAAATTTCCTTCAAAAAAAAGAAATAAGTGTCAACTTCCCAACCTCTCAAACTAGTTCACATGGATTTGTTTGGACCATCTAGAGTTTCTAGAATAAATGGGAATCTCTCTATTTAAGTTCTTATAGATGAAATTTTTAGATATACATGGACTTTATTTTTGTCTCACAAAAGTGAAGCCTTCACTAATTTTACCAAATATACCAAAATTGTAGAAAATCATACTCAAATTAGAATTAAATCCTTAAGATGCTATCATGGCCATGAGTTTAGAAATCAAAATTTTGAATATTTTTTCTCTCAAAATGGTTATAGTCATAATTTCTCTGCCCATAGAACACCTCAACAGAATGGAGTTGTAGAATGGAGAAATAGAACCCAGCAATAGATTTCTAGAACCATGCTTAGTTAATATGACTTAACTATTTATGTCTGGGATGAAGCTATAAATACCACATGTTATATTATCAATAGAGTGTGCATTAGACATATTCTTAAAATAAATCCATATGAACTTTGGAACAATAGAATAACCAGAGTTAGCTACTTCAATGTTATTGGTTGCAATGTATATATCCTTAATACTATGGGAAATCTTGAAAAAATTTCATCCAAGAGTGACGAAGGAATCATTTTAGGATATTTAATCTCTTGTAAAGCCTATAGAGTGATTATAAATGTACTAAATTTTTGGAAGAATCTATCCATGTCAAATTTGATGAAACATATCCACATGGGCCTAAGACCACTCTAGGGAACCTAGAGGATAATATATCAAATCTGAACATTAATTCAAAATCTTCTAACCATCATGTAAAAGAATCTATGAAAACTTCCAATTATTGATGTTCTTTATATTTAGGTCACAATGAACCTAACCCTGTTGAAGAACCGAAAATCATCAAAACTTCTTTTTCTAGAGCTATTAAAACTCTTAAGAACCGTCCTTTAGATGTTTTGGTATGAGACATCAAAAAATAAACATGAACTGGATATTGTCTTAGAAATCAGGTTGAACATCAAGTTTTCTTGTCATAACATGAACCTAAAAACATTAATGATGGTATTAATGATGAATTATGGGAGATGGATACACAAGAAGAACTTAATCAGTTTGAATGGAACAATGTTTGGAAACTTTTTGAAAGACCCAAAGACACATTCACCATGGTAACTAAATGGGTATTTAGAAATAAGGTAGATGAATCTGGTAATATATTTTGAAACAAGGCTAGATTTGTTGCACAAGGCTATTTCCAAGAAAAATGAATTGACTATAAAGAGACCTTTTCACTAGTAGCTAGACTTAAAGCCATTATAATTCTGCTATCTTATACTGAACATCTGAATTTCGAACTATATCAAATAGACGTCAAAAGTGCATTTCTAAAAGGGTATATAGCTGAGGATGTGTTTTCTGAGAAACTCCCTGTGTTTACAAACCCTCATTTTCCAAACCATATTTTTGAATTATCAAAATAATTACATGGTTTAAAACAAGATCCAAGGGATTTGTATGATAGATTAAGTACTTTTCTTATTTCCAATGGTTTGGAAAAATAAATATATGATCCAAATCTTTTTAAAAAACTATTTAAAATAATGTTTTAGTAGTTCAAATCTATGTAGATGAAATTATCATTGGATCATCAAATAATTATTTATGTATTGAATTTTATAAAATAATGAAAAATTAATTTGAAATGAGATTAATGGGTGAACTCAAATTCTTTTGTGGATTTTAAATCTTTCTCAATAATGATGGTATTATTTTAAATCAAATTAAATATACAAGATATCTTCTAAAACAATTTGGATTGGATAACACTAAATGTAGTGACACTCTGATGAGTACTATGTGTATGTTGGACCATAGAGAAGATAAAAAATATGTTGATCAAACCACTTATAGAGGAAATATTGGAATCATAATCTATATAAATCCTAGCCTACCTGAAATTTTGTTTAATGTGTGTATGTGTTATTGTTTTCAAAAAAATCCTAATGAATCTCATTTAAATGTTGTTAAGATAATTTTCAAATACCTCAAGCATACAACCAATCTTGGTCTGTTCTATCCCATAGAATAATCATTTGAGAGAGTGAGTTATTCTGATCCCAACATTGGTGGTTGTAAGTTTGATAGAAAAAGAACCTCTAGAGCATGTCACTTTTTAGGCAAGTCACTAGTATCATGGTGTAGTAAGAAAAAAACTCGGTTGCATTATCTAATTCAGAAGATGAATACATCGTTTCTGGCAGTTTTTGTGCACACATTTTGTGGATGAGACACACATTACTAGATTATGGATGTCAATTCAAACATGTAACTATAAATTGCGACAATACATGTGATATTAACATCTTAAAAAATCATGTTTCACAATCTAGGACAAGAAATATTGATGTAATACATCCCATTTTGTGAGATCATTATCAAATAGGTGACATCAATTTGGAATTCATTGGAACTAAATATCATCATGCTGATATATTCACCAAACAATTAAATTCTAAAATAATAGATTACAACATACATGAATTGAGAATGATAAATCTTAAGTAGTATGTATATTATTTCATAGTTTATGATTTCACAAGTCATTTTCTTAAGATTACTATTTAAATCTAACAGTTCTATAGTTTTACTATCTTAAGAGTTAGTGTTTCAGGTTTAAGATCTCAAAATTACTATTTTATGGTTACTGTCTGGCACTTACTATCTCAAACAATATGGTCGCACAATTTAAAAATCATATTATTAGGGTCTCCCTATGAACGCATGTTATAGTGTCACCATGATCGCTTGTTACGATCTCACAGTGAAGGCTTCTTATTGTCACATCATGAAAATTGATTATGATCTCACTATAAAGATGCTTTATTGATTTATTTATACATTATAACTGTATCGTGGTAATTCATTGTTTTACTCTCTTTACATTCCCCTGCTTTTGATCCCTCGACACTGGATATCCCTAAATGATAAAATAAAATAAGTATCACTCGTTCTTCACTCGAGATCTCTTATTTGAAACCAAAACCCCTGATCTAACCTTTCTCTATCTCGAACCTCTGGTGAATGACAATGATGAAATTCGCATCGTCGTGCACTCCTGAGAAGTGTAGTTCAATGAAGTTGTCGAAAATCACACTGAAGTTAGCACCTGAAGGCCCTCTGAATCTAAATCTGGTGAACAGAATAGTGGTACCTAAAAAGGATATATTCCCCTAAGTGGATTCTATTGAGTATTTATTTGGTATTTAAAGTTATTATAGAGAAAGGAAGGCTGGATTGGTTCACCGATGAGGATAGGCCTATTTATACAAAGATAGTTCCATAGTTTTATCACTATGTTCAATTCTCTTTTGATTCAGAAGATGGATAAGTTGTGTGGAGTTAGATCAGTGGCCAGATTTGACCCTTTTCTTCAACGTTATAGGTTTTATGTATTAGGATACCTCATGGGGGTATTTTTGTGGACTACCATAGATGTCTTCAACCTCTAAATGAGTTCATTGTTTTGGGAGAAGCATTGAGAGGTTTAACTAGAAATGAAACTAAGAAGAGAGCCATAGCTTCCGATCTAGGCAGTGAAACCAAGATTCTGTTTAAGTTCATTCAGAATTTGACTATCCCCAGAAAATTTTATTGTTCTATACTCATGAATCATGATTTATTTTTGATACATCTCATGGAAAGTGGAAATGAGATAAAACTATGCCAGTATGTTATACACGATATGTGTGAGTTGATCAAAACAACCTCCAAGTCACCCTCCATGTTTTATTCTAGTATTATCTCTATCATGACTCATGAAAAAAGATTTTTTGGAATATATAAACAATACATTATGGACTATGAGTTCTATCTTTTGAAATTTATAGTAAAGTGAATGAAAATTATAAGGAATCCATGGAGAAAAGCATTGGTGGAATATAATGGCAGTTTTTATGAAATGCTTAATATAGTGGAACACCCTTCAATACCTAAGGATATTTTTTTATCCTGGTTTGGAACTAGATCTGATTGTTGAGTATTGTGATGAGGAAGAAGAATAAGTGGTTGTTTTGCCTCTGAGAGAAACTATTTCAGTTGAGGAAGACAAGGAATCTTCTCCTCAAGTCTAATTTGAAATTGAAATGCATGTTCCTGAAGAATTTATTGATCTGGAAGAACCAATTGCTTAAAAAGAATAATTTGTTTCTAAGGTAAGTGAAAATGATGTTGTAGAATAGCATATATAGGAATATCTTTCTTTTGTGCAAGAAACAACTCTTTAGAAACACCGATATGAACAAGTTGTTCTTGAATTTATTCCATCTGCTAAAAAGAAAATGGGGCAAGCCTTTTAGTTGGCTAGAATGAAAATGGGTGTGGAAATTTGGGATGAAATTGTGGAAATAGATCAAGGATCTAAATCTATTAGTCCTTAGAATGATCCACCTATTGAGGGGGAGCATCCCCTAATGTAGAATCTGTTGAAGTCCCTAATCCGATTGATTCATTCTTACTGGATACATTGTATAAATTCCACAGTTATTTTGATGTGACTATTTTCTAAAAAGACTCTGTTAATGGAATTGATCTGTCTACTATGTTTCATTTGAAACCGTAATCTAATCCTGAAGATATCTCTTCTAAAGAACCTGATCCAGTCTCATCTTCTATTCCTGAACAATCACAAGAACCTCCAAACATGGTGAATAAGGATGATCTGAAAGCATTTGGAGGTACCCTATTGGCTGGAATAGAAAAATCACAAATACCCAACCAGATCATATAACCAATTTAAGTGAAATATATGCTTCATTTTTAAGGTGAAAGGTAATATGGAATATTTATCCCAAGATGATTCATGAGATACAAGAAGTCAGAGTCGAGAACAAACAAATCAGTGATAAAGTAAAAACTCTCAGAGGTATGGTTGAAGATATGTAGAGAGTGATAACCTCAATACCAGAACCTATTTCTTACCCTATTGAGGATATTTTTAGTCAGACTCCATTGGATGTAGCATCACTAATTGAACCTAATATAACTTCCGTAGTTGAAAATTTATCTGAAAGAAATAAGATGATTGTTCAAGAGATGTGTGAGCATGTTATTGGTCTTAACAAGTTAACAGATGAGTATAACAGATGTCCTCAAAATGTTCTAAATCAACTGAAATACCTTACCTAGGCTATCTATACATCTCATTCTTCTGTAAAATCATCTCAATTTTTTTTAAATAGTGATCTGCTCTGAACAGTTGTCAAAGAAAAACTTCAATCTATGCTCAGTGGCTTTCTCAAGGAATATCTATCTGAAGATGTCAAGAACAAAGAAAAAGTTCTCTATTTGGTGATAATTAATTCCAATATTTCTAATTATGCTCATAAAAAATTGCTAAAAAGGTGGAATTCTACTTCAATTGGATCTTATTTAATAATGACATGACCAACCACTTCAAGTACCTTGTGAAGAATCTGAGGATTCCTCCTATCACTCAATCTTTCAAAACTAAAGTCCAAAAGATCCAATATCTAACTCCTTTGTTGGATAAGTTTATAGAGAACAAGGAATAATTTTAGAAATCCATGAATTATGGTGGTGAGAACATTTCTGACTTCATAAAGCTTTTTAGGCCTTATCTTCATGTCCATTATACTAAAATTGTCGCTCATGCAGCTGCACCCTTGAGATCTGGTTTGCCTAACTTCTCATCCTTTTCCCTTGACTCTATATCTATATCTATCTCTCAGGCTTTGAGTCAAATAAGGCATGTTATCCTTGATCAGTAGTTGCCTCGATCTTCCACTGCACCTACCTTGGCCCCTTCTATGTTTGAAGGACTCCCTTTACATTCTCGGTCCACTAGTTTGCTCCCTTCCTCTACTTATACCTTTACTCATATGGATTCATCTTCTAATGGTGGTGCCTAGGGAAAAGAGAAGACAAGACAATTCTGAGTAACTATGACTACTATATTTATATAGTGGTGATTTTTTTTATTTCTTGTTACTTACTATTTTCAATGACACTTTTTATCCATCTCATGCATTGTTCACTTTTCTTATCAATTTTGGATTTAATCTTTTTGATAATCGCAAAAGGGGGAGAAATACGTATTATGAACTAAATGCACATTAAAGAAGAGACACATTCCCTATGAAACGATATCTCACTCACATGATTTGTGATCATTAAAAAGTGTGAGATTCTTAGAATCCTCATGTGTTAATCATGTTTTAATGTTCACAAATCCTATTCATTCTATAAAGCTTGATATTTCTGTTTAATATATCTAAAATAATTGTTATTGATGATTAATTTATTTATTCCATAAATAATCCTTCTTAACTATTTTGTTTATAATAAAATTATATTATAAATTATTAGGATTAATTCATTCTATGAATATCACTTCTTAATTCTGTGTCCAGATATTTTGCTAAAACAGAGAAACTATGAGTCTGCCACCAGTTGTGTTTTTCTGGAAAAGGACCCAGACACCATAACCATCTAGACACGGTAATCATCCAAACACCATGACCATCCAAAAACTGTAACCATTAAGACATCGTAACCATTTAAAAACAGTGACCATCCAGACACCGTGACCATCCAGAAACTGTGACCATCAAGACACTGTTACCACTCAGACACCGTAACTATCCAGACACTATGCCCTGACACAATGATCATAACACTACATATATTCTACTAGTTATGAATCTCTATAAAACTATTCCATCATAACTATCCTGCCTCTCAATGTCAAAGAAGGATACCAAATTTCATGGAGACACTATTTCAAGGAGACACTATTTCACAGAGACACCGTTTCTTGGATTCACCATTTATAAAATGTTTGTGACACCATTTCTTAATATGTTTTGTCATTTTTAAATTTAATTTCTAAAGGTCATATTTGAAGTTTTTAATTAAACTGACATAATTAATCTTTTTTGTAGACATGTCACCTGATAGTACGAGGTACAAGGTGCATAATACATGCATCCTATCATCTCCAAACACATGAATTCTATGAATAAAAAGAACAATGTGCCCTGAAGAAAAATGCGTGACCATGGTGAATGTGGTAACAATTGTACTAACATAAAAAAAAGTTTGTGCATGATAGTGAAGTAGTACGGGAATTCATGCAACCCAAAACTATAGAAGAACACATGAATCATAATCAAATCCTATAGTCGATAACATTTATACACAATCTGCTCCATGAAGAACACAAGCTATATCTAGCTAACTTATGATACTCAGTTTTCCAGAAGAGGACTCAATTTCTACATCTGATTCATCCCCAAAGTCCAAAGTTTCATAGACTAACACTCAGAGCACATCTAACCTTATCTCATCATTTCTGCTCAGATGTGCATTATTTTTTAGCTTTTGAGGAGTGTGTTTATCTATATAAGAACACACTCTGTCTCCCACATAAAATTTAGGGATACAAGATATTCTTTATCTTACATATTTTACACTTTTTTAATCCCATATATAATTGTCTAAGAGGTCCCTATGTGACCTGATAGTTCATACCCATGAAGAACTATGGAATACGTCATGTAACCTGGACAGTCATTTGTACTTCGGTTAACCCCGATCTAGGGTGTGAATCAAGTTTATTTATATAAACTGATTGGGGGTAGGTGATCACCTTGTAGAGTTGATTAGGTATTTTTCCGAGACTGAACCAATTGTTTTATATCCATTGTGCTGTTTATTTTATTTTTCTTTGTTTTATTATTTGATTCTGAAATTAGAAAAATTTACATTGATTGTTAATCATGGAAATAATTTATAATTTTTTTTCATTATTAGAATAGCATAAATTGAATTTTAATAACTGATATTAAGATTAAAGTTAATTAATCAATATTCTGAGAAGTTATTTAAACATTCAAACATTCATAACTATATAACTTCGATTAACTAAGATATTTTTAAATTTATTGGGGAACCCTTTTAAGAATAATTTTTAAATAAAATTTTTAATAGATACTCAATTCACCCCCATATTGATTACTCTAATCTGACCAATAGGCATCATCGATCGCATATATAGGGAAATTTTCTCTTTGATCAAAATGGGATGATGGGACATTGGTCTCTCCTTTTATGGATTACTCCTCATAATTCGTCACCCAGTTTGGTTCTCACTCGTAGATTTAAGATGATATTCATAAAGCTCTTCATCATAACATATCTTTTTGGATGCCAATTAATTACACTGCTCCTATTAGAACATTCCATGGGATTTGGTCAGGGCAACAACCTTCTGTCAGAAGTGTAGTCATGTTGGGAATTGCAGGCATGTCTGTGCGCTAGAACAAGGGAACATATTGATTTCATCCCATTATGATTGGTCTTTTTAAGGGTGAGGAAGCCTGAGGCATTCCATGTCTAGTGTGTGGAACTATATTCCATAGGTATGTCTCTAAGTTTTTTCTTATATTCCTGTGTTTAACATGTGGTATGCGGTGAGTTTAACATCAAGTGAAGATATAATGAGATTGAGAAGAACACTGATAGAAGTGGATATGATGGGTACATCCAAAGGATGGATCACCAGGAAGGTTTATCAAATGGGGGGATCAGAAATATCAATGACGATGGATCTGAGGTTGTGTATTCCATAAAGGGAGGTTGTATCACCGTAATGGCTGGTTTGGACACCACTAAGGGTATATCAGGGAATGTGAACCCTGAAAAGGGGGACACCAAGGTCTACCATTGTCTGGGATGGATCCCCAGGGAGGTTTCCTACACACACTATGTAGAAAATAGGGATCATAACCCATGTAGTTCGAATCGGTGAGGAATATTATCATGGTGTACACAAATGAAAAAAAAAACCTGAATAAATGTTGGGAATTATGTGTAGAGACCCAAAGCATGACATACATGGACATTACATTACTTTTATGGAATACTTAAAACATAACAAAAACATACACACAAGGACCATAATAGTTTAGTGTCTTTGGAAACTCGGAACACAATCTTCTAATCATGGTGAATGATATTCAACATCTCAGGTAAATATCACCCCCATTTGTTTTCTTACCTAAAACCTTTCTTTATATCCTGGGGAAAATAAAACATATAAAGCGTGAGCTCAAATTCTTAGTAAGGGTAAGCATGGAGAAAATAAAACAAACCATATACATTTGAATGTCAAAACAAGAACATAAATTTTACACATCAAAATCTTGAGTTGTGAAATAAATCATGGTAGTACATAAGGCATAAGTCATAAAGGAACATTAATCATGATAAAATAGAATGGGAATAAAACATTTAATTGTGGAAAACCATTAATCACATGATATTATTTCCATAGTAGCTAAGGAATTGCATCCAAGATCATCTTAGTGGACAAAGCCCCTTTCTGAATCGATTTCACTCCTCGTTTCAGTCCTGTAACACTGAACCAGATTAACTTACCATTCCATCCCTGTCTATCTCATGAGATATAAATCTTTACCCAATTAATTGGAGGGAGATATAGGTCTCATCCATCTCATAATGAAATCATTCTTACGTGTTTACAACATAAACATAAATAATTCATCATATCCCAAAGAATAAAATGGGTTTCATAAACATCATCCCATCATAACATAATCCATATAAAACAAATGGATATCATTTCATCATAAGAAAAGTGAAACCATTTAAATCATATAGACATTATACTTGAAACATACACATATGAAAATAATGTCATCTTAGATGGAAAATGGTTTTGATAAAACACTTGAAATGAATTCTTGAGGAAAATATCCTTTCCTCTTCAAAATCATTTTATTTTCAGAAAATGCCATGCAATTTTAAAATAAAAGGATTTTCTTGAAAATAGTCATGAAATCTTGTAGAGTAATCTTCATGAAACTAAGGTGTTATAAAACCATAAAAATCCTTTCATTCCGTATAAGTTAAATAAATATTCTTCTCGTACTTTTTCCAGAAAAGTCAAAAAGTACCTCATAATGTAAACAAAAGAACGATTCCTTACATACCATGTAGTAAAAGTAAAAAATGGGTAAAAATTAAATTAATCATACATGAAACCATTTTTAGAAAATATGTACATGGAAGATAAATATAACCCCAGTAAATACTTACGAATAAACAATCTCGGATAAAAATGAGACTTGAAAAGTTATCCCTTACCTTATGTCCAATTTCTTCCGTATGTGTCCGAGACTCTTTTATTGTGGGTTTAAACATATTATTAACTTGTAACAAAACCATTATAATTTTTATTATATCATATATTATTCACTTACTACTTTATATTATCCGTTCATTTGTCAATTCCTTGTTAAAGCAGCATTTTGGGTAAAATTGTTTCATTTATCGTCCGTGTTTTGACTTGTAATTATTAATATGATTACTTAGATCATGATTAAATAATTAAAGAATATAAAACATGATTTATATATAATATATATTCAGAATATATATATATATAATAGATCGATAAATGTAAAGAAATACATTGTTCATGGAGACGGTAGGCCGTACGTACGCATGAACATTGTTTTTCATTTCCTTATTGAATTGAATGGAATTAAGTAGATGACATACACATATATATACATAACTCCAGTAGAATAATTATGTAATATATTTCATGATTTCTTATTATATATACTTTATAATTATTCTTTAATTGTTAACATGGAAAATGAATCTCATCACGTCATGGAGACGGTAATCCGTACGTACGCACGAGCAATGATATCGTTCAAATTTTTATTCAATGGAATTGGAGTAGATTATATATTATCTTATAATCATTATGATGTTATAATAATCATATATAGTTATTATTTACACCATTATACCCATCCAAGTAAGGTGTTGGTGGAAAAACTGATTACACCACAGCGTGGAGACGGTATTCCGTACGTACGCACGCGCGGTGATTTCATTTTCTGTAGGATGAATAGAAGGTGAAATAGGGTTGTTTCAAATTTATAATAACATATCAGTATATAATTAAAAATTATTTTATTACTTTATAATGAAACAACAAAATAAGACGAATTAGAAGAAGAAATAAACTTGAAAGAGTCGGTAGAAGAGATTACCTCATCCTCAACGCACCTCCTTTAAAATTCTTCATAAGGGCACTAGAGTTCGTATTTTGAGAATCCCATAACCTCAATGATATAAATAGAGAGGATTAATAGAGTAATTGTCAGGGTTTGTCCGAGATTCAAGGCTCAAAAGGGTGTGAAGAGAGAGGGAAGGGGTGCCCTTTTTATAAGGGCGGAGAGGGGCACCTTTGAAAAAACATAAAATATTATTTTATAATAAAGTCATGTTTAGTTTATAATAGCTCCAAATTGATTTATTTTAAATATAAAGTTGGGATGGGTCGAAATCCTTTCAACCAATAGGTTTTAGACAAGTTTAGGTTACTATATTAACCTTATCATTTAGATTTAACTCTAAGTTAAATAATTTAACTTTTATCGTGTCTTCTTGTTTTCTTTCACTATATGGTTAATAAACTTACTATAACAAGCCAAACTAAACACAAGTGGTTCATTATTAATATATATAACCTTATCTAAGTCATTTGGCCGAACCATAGATTTTTAGGAAGAGAATAACAATTAATAATATAATATTTCTTTAAAAAACTATTTTATGTCAATTTTGAAACTATTTGGTAATTGATTTATGTGAAAATAATAACTGCCTTATTAGTTCGAAAAAAGATAATTAAATAAATAATAACATGTAATATTAATCTATAAAATTATTTTAATTCATAAAAAGGCTGAAATTATATTTATTTGGGTATTTATAACATCAATTATGTTAATATTTCATTAATAAGGTAATTACTGCATCATCATTGAGTCATAAATAAATTAAATTATTTAATGTCTAAAAATTAGAAATAAAATACCATTATGTAGGAAATTTTTGATTTTTCTAATGAATATTTATAGTCACATTTATATTATGTATAAGCCTATATTATAAATATTTAAGTTATTAAACATTGATTTTAACTCTTTTAACTCTTCTTTGAATTAAATAATAATTACTTTCCTAATATAATCTAAGGGAACCTAAATGATAATATTATATTCCTAATGTTGTTTTTGGTCGAATTATACTTATCCAATAGAATTAGGACATGTTTTAGGGTAATAATAATATCATTTTTACCCTTAATTACTATATTTACTTTTAACCGTGGTAAATAAAAGTACAAAGTTACTATTCACCAAAAATATTTTTAGCTTATTGAACGACATTTTACTCCTTCATATTAACCGTGTCTCTTGGATTTTCTAAATTCCACTCACAGAAGCAGTAAAATTAAGTTTTATGTAAATTTCAAATTCTCCTAGGAGGTGGGTAAAAGATGGTGAAAAGTTCAATAAAATTTTTATTTATCTAAAATTATTATAAAATGACTCCGACGAATTACATTGACCTTATATAGGTATTATGTATCAATTTTGACCTAAAATAATTTTAAATAAAATAAATACTTATTTAAATAAAAAGGTACTTTTAAAAAAAGTAAACCAGTGTTTTCACTATTCATAAAAAATTATCAGTTTTCAGAAAAATACCAAAATTTCATCCTAGGCTAATGTAGATATTCCGAATCCAAAAATGAAGTCCATTTTGAAAGATAAAATTTACAAAATTTCAAAAAGTGTGTATTATTATTCATAACGGCAAGTTCATAATAATATTATAATAATATCTCGTTTAGTGAAACTCGGTAATATGTACTACACATGCTATCGAGGAAGTCCTGGATTGCGTGTAATGCTATCCAAGTCAGGGCTGCATGTAGTGAATGCTCTATTTGGTGTTGTTTATAATATAATCAAAACATATTTCATTTATACATTAAACAAAATCTATACTTAATGTTGCATAGAATAACTACTATAGAAAAACATGAAATTGTGTGTAACACGATCCAATAATAGTTATGCGTATACTGCAAGCTAATACGGTGTTGCATATAGCACAAGATAATCTTGGTGTAGCATACAATAGAAGATATGAAAGAAATTAAAAAGAATATATCTCATAAAATCTCGGGGTGTTACAATCTACGCCCCTTCAAATGAATTTTGCCCTCAAAATTCGTCGGTGTTATAAATTGTGTACTACTTGAAAGTTTCATTCGTAGAAACCCACATCGTAAAAGGAATACAAAAGCTTAATTTTAAAAATTAAAGTAAGCAATGTAATGGTTACCCAAATTAACTCATCACTGGGTTCCCACATAGGATAACATAGGTGAAAATATAGATATGGAATAGAAATATAAGCATCACGTTCTGATGGAGAGTGGTAGAGAACATGGCAATGAAAAATTAAACAATCACAAAGACATAAATTTGTGATGATCTAAGGTACCATCTGATTCATCGGATATGAGGACACTAGGACAAAATTTTTTGTTTTCAAGATCATTTCCATAAAGTTAAATAATTTTTTAATTAAAATAAATACTTACTTGATTTTGGTACAATCACACTATTGTGTGTGCCTTGAACAATTTCCACATCATCTCTTAATGAAATGAAGTAGAATTTACCTTTCGTGAAGTGTTAGAAGATCATGCAATAGAATGATAAGTCATTCCATCTTTCTCAAACATAAGGTTAGCAAATTTTATATACATAAGTCCATCTATGTTGAGGTTAATTGTATATGATTCCAAAAATGGTCTTATAATTCTTCTATCATACCGCTTAATAAAATAAAACTAGTTTCTACTAACCAGGGACTTCTTGTAGGCCGGTGGTAGGCGATAAAGGTCTGTCGCACTTCAGTTGTGAGTTCGATTCTCACAACCTTGTCTGACATGATGGTTTGTCAACTGTCATATGGGTTGTACTTTTTCTAAAACTACACTGTTATAACATTACATAAATAGTATCAAAAAAAGTTCTAGCATTAAACAATTCTATCTGATTTCCAACTTAATCCATTCCAACCTTTAGGCTTATCAAAAATACTTCTGTCCAATCTTATTGTATAAATAAAACAATTAATAGAAATGTCATCAACCAAGCATGTGAATACCATCATTTATTCCCCATATATCATATTATATATCTTTTTGGTCACATTCCAAACATGTGAATACCTTAATCATGTATTCTCATGAAAAATGAATACCCATTGAACCTTAGTGATAACACGAATTTTGTCAAAAGTTAACACTTTCCACATACGAAAATCCCAAAATTTCTATATACACAAACCATGATATAACATTGTACTTATATCAGTCATGAGCTCATTTCATTTTTTCTTTATTACTTTATTATGTGCATATCATCTTCTTTCCAAAAATATTTCAATCACTTTTCATGGTTACTGGTACCATATAATTATTGAAAACCAATACATAGATATTCCAAAATTCCACGATTCCATAAATGAGATTCCATAATACTATTTTGAAATCCCATTACATAAACACTTAATCATTACACAACATAATTGTCATACTCAACATCACAAATAGTGATCACATGTGACTTCCCTTTATCCTTTTCCTTAATAGGTTGCTCACGTTGATCACCATTAACCTTGGATTAGGGAATTTATTAGCATAATGCCCTATTTCCTTGCACGTGAACCATTGAAGTGTTGGTAGTGCGTTCTCTGCAGTATTTTCTTTATTCACATCATTAGCAACCCTTTTTCAATTACATAGACACTCAGATGCTTAATGAACTTCTTTTCCAAACTTAAAACATTTTCTAGTCCCGTTAAGATAATCTCCACCATCCTTCTTTCCACACTTTGAGCATAAAAAACATTCATCTTCGTTTCACCATTATTCTGAGATTTCTCCTTGAACTCCATCTTTAGTTTCTTGTCAAAACCATGAGATGGATATGTAACACCGACTTCCATTTCTACCTTGATATAACAACTCACAATTTATTCATAGCTACTGAAGTCACTTATAGATAATGCCATTCGACAACTTGGTTTTAAGCCACTGAAAAATCGATCAAATTTACATTCATTTTGGATGATAAAGCCAGATGCATACCTTGCAAGCCTTGTAAAATTCACTTAGTATATACCAACAGATTCATCATCCTTTTTCTTAAGTTAATGGAAATCTGTTTCCATCTTTATTCGAATAATACGAGGGAAGTACTAATTGAAAAATAATTTCTTGAACTCATCCCATTCCATGGATTAAATTTCATCTCGGGGCCTTGTATTCTTAATTAGAGTCCACCATTGATCTACATCACCTTCTAAATGGTAAATATCTAGAATGAATTATTCAAGTTCCAAACAGCGAAGTATGGAAAATATCTTTTCAATGGTACTGATCCATTGTTCAGCAACAAGTGGATCAGAAGACCCACTAAAAGAAGGTGGACGTTGCCTAATGAAGGACTCAATAGAATATTGTTCCCTTCTCTACTCATTTGGAAGTCCAGAAAGATTCATAGCTTGTGTAAGAATAGCAATAATATTTTTCATTCCATCTTCCATAACATTGGTTTGTTCAGGAGGAAAATCATTGCATTGTCCATTACATTGATCAACACAGTTCCTTCTGGTTCCGGAAATCGTTTAAAACCCAAAAAGAATAGTGTGAGAGGAAAAAATCATACTAGGGAAAAAAACATAATAAAGGGGGATTACCTTCAATATATAAACTCTTAGGGTTAATTCTATGATTTTTACCGTAATTCTAGGACTATAACCTATACTTATACTTATCCTTAGGGACATCCCTAAACATACCTTAGAAATATCTCTAGGGATCTCATTGAAGTTTTCGCATCCTAGTTTCCAAAGGTAAACTAAACCTTTCCTCTAATACCAACTGTAGAGACCCAAAGCATTACATACATGGACATTAAATTACTTTTGTGGAATTCTTAATACATAACAAAAACATACACACAAGGACCGTAATATTTTAGTGTCTTTGGAAACTCATAACATAATCTTCTAATCATGGTGAAAGATCTTCAACATCTCCCATAAAGATCTTCCCCATTTGTTTTCTTACCTAAAACCATTCTTTATATCCTGGGGAAAAGAAAACATATAAAGTGTGAGCTCAAATTCTCGGTAAGGGTAAGCATTGATAAAATAAAACAAACCATATACATTTAAACTTAAAAAAATGAACATAATGTTTACACATCAAAATCTTGAGTTCTGAAATAAATATTGGCAGTACATAAGGAATAGGTCATAAAGGAACATTAATCATGATAAAATAGCATGGGAATAAAACATTTAATTGTGGAAACCCATTAAGCACATGATATGATTTCCATAGTAGCCAAGGCATTTCTTCCAAGACCATCTTAGTGGACAAAGTCCCTTTCTGAATCGAGTTCACTCCTAGTTTCAGTCCTGTAGCACTGAACCAGATTAACTTACCATTCCAACCATGTCTATATCATCAGATATAAATATTTACCAAATGAATTGGAGGGAGATATAGGTCCCACCCATCTCATAATGAAATCATTCTTACCTGTTCCACAACAGAAACATAAATCATTCATCATAACCCAAAGAATAAAATGGTTTTCATAAACATCATCCCATCATAAGATAATTCATATAAAACAAATGGATATCATTTAATTATAAGAAAAGTAAAACCATGTAAATCATAGATACATTATACTTGAAACATACACATATGAAAATGATTTCATTTTATATGGAAAATGGTTTTGATAAAACACTTGAAATAAAATCTTCAGAAAAACATCCTTTCTTCTTTAAAATCATTTTATTTTTAAAAAATTCCATGCAATTTTAAAATAAAATGCTTTTTTTGATAATAGTCATGAAATATTTTAGATTAAGCTTCATTAAAATAAGGTGTTATAAAACCATAAAAATCCATTCATGCCATATATGTTAAAAAACATTCTTCTCGTACTTTTTCCAGAAAAGTCAAAAAGTACCTCATATGGTAAAAAAAGAAAGATTCCTTACATACCATGTAGAAAAAGTCAAAAATGGGTAAAAAGTAAATTAATCATACATGAAACCATTTTTATAAAACATGTAAATGGATGATAAAAATAACCCCAGTAAATACTTACGAATAAAGAATCTCGGATAAAAATGAGATTGGAAAAGTTATCCATTACCTTATGTCCAATTTCTTCCGTATGTATCTGAGACTCTTGTATAGTGGTTTTAAAAATCTTATTAACTTTTAATAGAACCATAATAATATTTATGATATCATATATGATTCACTTATGACTTTATATTATCCGTTCATTTGTTAATTCAATGTTAAAGCAGCGTTTTGGGTAAAATCGTTCCATTTATCATCTGTGTTTTGACTTGTAATTATTAATATGATTACATAGATCATGATTACTTAGTTCCATAATATAAAACATGATTTATATATAATATAATTCAGAATATAAATATATATAATATATCAATAAATGGAAAGAAATGCACTGTTCATGGAGACGGTAGGCTGTACGTACGCATGAACATTGTTTTTCATTTCCTTATTGAATTAAATGGAATTAAGTAGATGACATACATATATAAATATATATATATATATATATATTTAAAACCAGTTGAATTATTATGCCATATATTTCATGTTTACTTATTATATATACTTTATAATCATTCTTGAATTGTTAACATGGAAAATGAATCTCATCGCGTCGTGGAGACGGTAATCCGTAAGTACGCACAAGCGATGATAGCATTCCCATATTTATTGAATAGAATTTGAGTAGATGATATAATATCTTAGAATCCGTATGATTTTATAATAATCATATATATTTATTATTTATACCATTATACCCATCCAAGTAAGGTGGTGGTGGAAAAACTGATTACACCACGACATGGAGACTGTATTATGTACGTACGCACGCACGGTGATTTCGTTTTCTGTAGGATGAATAGAAGGTGAAATAGGGTTGTTTCATATTTATAATAACAAATAAGTATATACGTAATACTTATGTTATTACTTTATAATAAAACAACTAAAGAAGAGTAAGTAGAAGAAGAATGAAACTTGAAAGGGTTGGTAGAAGATATTACCTTTTCCTCGACGCACCTCCTTTAAACTTTTTCTTAGGGCACTAGAGTTGGTCTTTTGAGAAAACCAAAACCTCTATGATATAACTATAGAGGTTGGGAAGATTAATTGGCAGGGGTTGGGTGAGCTTCAAGGCTCAAAAGGGTGTGAAGATAAGAGGGAAGGTGTGCCCTTTTATAGGGGAGGAGAGGGGCACCTTTGAAAAAACATAAAATATTATTTTATAATGAAGTCATATTCGGTTTATAATAGCTCCAAATTGATTTATTTAGAAGCTAAAGTGGGTATGGGTCTAAATCCTCTCAAAACATAGGTTTTAGACAAGTTTAGGTTACTATTTTAACCTTATAATTTAGATTTAACTCTAAGTCAAATAATTTAACTTTAACCATGTCTTCTTGTTTTCTTTCACTATTTGGTTAATAAACATACAATAACAAGCCAAACGAAGCACAAGTGGTTCTTTATTAATATATGTAACCTTATCTATGCCATTTGGCCGGAACATAGTTTTTAGGAAGAAAATAACAATTAATAATATAATATTTTTTTTAAAACTATTTTATGTCAATTTTGAAACTATTTGGTAATAGATTTTTGTGAAAATCATAACTTCCTGATTAGTTCAAAAACAGTTAATTAAATCAATACTAACATGTCATATTAACCTATAAAATTAGTGTAATTCATAAAAGGTCTCAAATTATATTTATTTGGGTTTTTATAACATCAATTATGTTAATATTTCATTAATAAGGTAATTACTGCATCATTATTATGTCATATATAAAATAAATTATTTAACATCTAAAAATTAGAAATAAAATACCATTATGTATGAAATCTTTTTTATATTTCTAATGTATATTTATAGTCGAATTTATATTATGTATAACCCTATATTAAAAATGTTTTAGTAATTAAACATTGATTTTAACTCTTTTAACTCATCTTTGAATTAAATAATAATAAATGTTCTAATCTAATCTAAGTGGACCTAAATGATAATATTGTATTCCTAAGGTTTTTTTGGTTGAAGTATACTTATCCAATAGAATTAGGACATGTTTTAGGGTAATAATAGTATCATTTTTACCCTTAATTGCCATATTTATTTTTAACCGTGGTAAATAAAAGTAAAAAGTTACTATTCACCAAAAATTATTTTTAGCTTATTGAACCACATTTTACTCCTTGATATTAATAGTGTCTCTCTTATTTTCGAAATTTCACTCAGAGAAGCTGTAAAATTAAGTTTTATATAAATTTTCAAATTCTCCTAGGAGGTGGGTAAAAGACGGTGAAAAGTTCAATAAAATTTTTATATATCTAAAATTATTATAAAATGACTCCAATTAATTACATTGAACTTATATAGGTATTATGTATCAATTCTGACCTGAAATAAATTTAAATAAAATAAATAATTATTTAAATAAAAAAGGCGGTTTTTAAATAGTAACCCAGTGTTTTCACTATTCATCAAAAATTGAATGTTTTCAGAAAAATACAAAATATTCACCCTAGGATAATTTTGATATTCTGAATTCAAAAATGAAGTCCATTTTGAAGGATAAAATTTATATAATTTCAAAAAAGTGTGTATTACTATTCATAACGGCTAGTTCATAATAATATTATAATAATATCTCGTTTAGTGAAACTTGGTATTGCATACTACACACGCTATTGAGGAAGGTCTTGATTACGTGTAATAAAAACCAAGTCAGGGCTGCGTGTAGTGAAAGCTCCATTTGGTGTTGCGTATAACATAATCAAAACTTATTTCATTTATACATTAAAAAAAATCTATACTTAATGTTGTGTAGAATAACTAATATTAAACATACTTGAAATTGTGTGTAACACGATCCAAGAATAGTGTTGTGTATACTGCAAGATAATACGGTGTTGCATATAGCGCAAGATAATCTTGGTGTATCATACAACAGAAGATATGAAAGAAATTAAAAGGAATATATCTCATAAAATCTTGGGGTGTTACATTCTACCCCCCTTAAAATGAATTTCGGCCTCGAAATTCATCGGGGTTATAAATGGTTTACTACTTGAATGTTTTTTTCATAGAAACCCACATCGTAAAAGGAATACTGACAATTAATTTTAAAAAGAAAATTAAGAACTATAATGGTTAACCAAATTAACTCATCACTGGGTTCCGACATTGGAGAACATAGGTGAAAATATAGATATGGAAGAGAAATCTAACCATCATGTTCTGATGGAGAGTGGTAGAGAACATGGCTTTGAAAAAGCCAACAATCACAAAGTAATAAATTTGTGATAATCTAAAGTACCATCTGATTCATCGGATATGAGGACAGTGGGACAACATTTTTGGTTTTCAAGATCATTTCCCTAAAGATGAAGAATTTTTGAATTAAAAGAAATTCATACTTGATTTTCGTCCAATCTCACTGTTGTTTGTGCCTTGAACAATTTCCCCATCATCTCTTAATGAAATTAAGTATAATTTGTCTTCCATTAAGTGTTAGCAGATCATGCAATATAATTATAGGTCATTCCATCTATCTCAAACATAAGTTTAGCAAATTTTATATATATAAGTCCATCTATGGTGAGGTTAATTATATATGATTCCAAAAATGGACTTATACTTCATCTATCATACCGCTTAATAAAATAAAACTAGTTTCTACTAACCAGGGACTTCCTGTGGGCCAGTGGTATGCGATAAGGGTCCGGCGCACTTCGGTTGTGGGTTCTATTCTCACAACCTTGTCCAACGCGATGGGTTGTCACCCATCCTACGTGTTGTCATTTTTCTAAAACTACACAATTATAACATTACAGAAACAGTATTGAAAAAAGTTCTAGACTTAAAAAATTCTATCTGATGTCCAAATTAATCCATTCCAACCATTAGGCTTATTTAAAATACTTCTACCCAATATTATAGTATAAAGAAAATGATTACTAGAAATGTCATCAACCAAGCATGTGAATACCATCATTTATTCACCATATATCATACGACATATCTTGTTGGTCACATTCCAAACATGTAAATACCTTTATCATGTATTCTCTTGAAAAATGAATACCCATTGAACCTTATTGAAAACATGAATGTTGTCCAAAGTTAAAACTTTCCACATACCAAACTCCAAAAATTTCTATATACTCAAACCATTATATAACTTTGTCCTTATATCAGTCATGAGCTCATTTCATTTTTTCATTATCGCTTCATTAAGCTCATATCATTTTCTTTCCAAAAATATTTCAATCACTTTTCATGGTTACCTGTACCATATAATTATTGAAAACCAATACATAGATATTCCAAAATTCCACGATTCCATAAATGAGATTCCATGATATTATTTTGAAATCCCATTACATAAACACTTAATCATTACACAACATCATTTTCATACTCAACATCACAAATAGTGATTGCATGTGACTTCCCTTTTTCAATTGACTTAAGAGGTTTCTCACATTGATCATCATTAACCCTTCAATTATGGCATTGATTAGAATAATTCCCCATTTCCTTGCACTTGAAGCATTGAAGTGTTGGTGGTGCGTTCTCTGCAATCTTTTCTTTATTCACATCATTAGCAACCATTTTTCCATTACATCGACACTCAGCTACTCGATGAACTTATTTTCCACACTTAAAACATTTTATAGTCCCTTTAATACAATCACCACCATGCTTCTTTCAACACTTTGAGCATAAAGAAACATTCATCTTCGTTTCACCATTATTCTCAAATTTCTCCTTGAACTCCATCCTTCGTTTCTTTTCAAAACCTTGAGATGGATATGTAACACCAACTTCCATTTCTACCTTGATAGAACAACTCAGAATTTTTTCATATCTACTGAAGTCACTTATAGTTAATTCCCTTCGAAGACTTGGTTTTAAGACAATGAAGAATCGATCAACTTTACTTTCTGGTTAGATGATAAAGCCTGATGCATACCTTGCAAGACATGTAAAATTCACTTTGTATATACCAACAGATTCATCATCCTTTTCATTAAGCTCAAGGAAATCCTTTTCCATCTTTGTTCGAAGAATACAAGGGAAGTACTTATTGAAAAATAACTTCTTGAACTCATCCCATTCCATGGATTCAATTTCATCTTGGGGCCTCGTATTCTTAATTAGAGTCCACCATTGATCTGCTTCACCTTATAAATGATAAATAGCCATAATTAATTTTTCATGTTCTGAATAGAGAAGTATAGAAAATATCTTTTCAAAGGTACTGATCCATTGTTCAGTAACAAGTGGATCAGAAGACCCACTGAAAGAAGGTGGACGTTGCCTCATGAAGGACTCAATAGAATATTGTTCCCTCCTCTACTCATTTGAAAGTCCAGAATGATTCATAGCTTGTGTGAGTATAGCAATAATATTTTTCATTCCATCTCCCATAAAATTGGTTTGTTCAGGAGGACAATCATTTCATTGTCTATTGCATGGATCAACACGGTTCCATCAGGTTCCATCCATCGTCTAAAACCCAAAAAGAATAGTGTGAGAGGAAAAAATCATGTTAGGGAAAACAACATAATAAAGGGGGATTACATTCAATATATAACATGTTAGGGTTAATTATATGATTTTTACCGTAATTCTAGGACTATAACCTTTACTTATACTTAACCATAGGGACATCCCTAGACATACCCTATAAATATCTATAGGGATCTCATTAAAGTTTCCGAATCCTAGTTTCCAAAGGTTAACTAAACCTTTCCTCTGATACCAACTGTAGAGACCCAAATCTTGATGTACATGGACATTACATTGCTTTTTCATAATACTTAATACATAACAAAAACAGACACACAAGGACCATAATAGTTTAGTGTCTTCAGAAACTCGGAACATAATCTTCAAATCCTGGTGAAAGATCTTCAAAATGTCCCTTAAAGATCATCCCCATTTGTTTTCTTACATAAAACCTTTCTTTATATCCTGGGGAAAAGAAAACATATAAAGGGTGAGCTCAAATTCTCAGTAAGGGTAAGCATCGATAAAATAAAACAAACCATATACATTTGAATTGAAAAACATGAACATAAAGTTTACACATCAAAATCTTGAGTTGTGAACTAAATATTGGCAGTACGTAAGGTATAGGTCATAAATAAACATTAATCATGATAAAATAGCATGGGAATGAAACATTTAATTGTGGAAAACCATTAATCACATCATATGATTTCCATAGTAGGCAAGGTAATGCTGCCAAGACCATCTTAGTGGACAATGTCCATTTCTGAATCGATTTTACTCCTCATTTCAGTCCTATAACACTAAACCAGATTAACTTACCGTTCCATCCTTGTATATCTCATGAGATATAAATCTTTATGTAATGCATTGGATAGAGAATAGGTCCCACCCATCCCATAATTAAATCATTCTTATGTGTTCCACGACATAAACATAAATCATTCATCATAACCCGAAGAATAAAATGGGTTTCATAAACAACATCCCATCATAACATAATCCATATAAAACAAATGGATATCATTTCATCATAAGAAAAGAGAAACCATGTAAATCATAGAGACATTATACTTGAAACATACAGATATGAAAATAATGTCATCTTAAATGGAAAATGGTTTTTATAAAACACTTGAAATGAATTCTTGATGAAAATATACTTTCTTCTTCAAAATCATTTTATTTTCCCAAATGCCATGAAATTTTAAAAGAAAAGGATTTTCTTGAAATTAGTCATGAATTCTTGTAGAGTAAGCTTCATGAAAATAAGGTTTTATAAAACCGTAAAATCCGTTTATGTCGTATAAGTTAAAAAAACATTATTCTCGTACTTTTGCCGAAAAAGTCAAAAAATACTTAGTATGGTAAACAAAATAAAGATTCCTTAAATACCAAGTAGTAAAAGTCAAAAATGGGTAAAAAGGAAATTAATCATACATGAAACCATTTTTATAAAATAGGGACATGGATGATAAATATAAGCCCAATAAACACTAAAAAATAAACAATCTCGGATAAAAACGAGATTGGAATAGTTATCCCATACCTTATGTCCAATTTCATCCGTATGTGTCTGAGACTCCTGTATAGAGGGTTTAAAAATATTATTAACTTGTAACAGAACCATAATAATATTTATGATATAATATATTATTCACTTACGACATTATATTATCTGTTCATTGGTCAATTCCATGTTAAAGCAGTGTTTTGGTTAAAATTGTTTCATTTATAGTCCGTGTTTTTTCTTTTAATTATTAATATGATTACTTAGATCTTGATTACTTAATTCTAGAATATAAAAAAAGATTTATATATAATATATATTCCTAATATACATATATATAATTGATCGATAAATGGAAATAAATACTCTGTTCATGGAGACGGTAAGTCGTACGTACGCATGAACGTTGTTTTTCGTTCCCTTATTGAATTGAATTGAATTAAGTAGATGACATACATACATATATATATATATAAATAAATCCAGTATAATTATTATGTCATATATTTCATGATTACTTATTATATATACTATATAATCATTCTTGAATTGTTAACATGGAAAATGAATCTCATCACGTCATGGAGACGGTAATCCGTACGTACGCACGAGCGTTGATATCGTTCCCATATTTATTGAATAGAATTGGAGTAGATGATATAATATCGTAGAATTAGTATGATGTTATAATAATTATATATAGTTATTTTTTACACCATTATACCCATCCAAGTAAGGTGGTGGTGGAAAAAATGATTACACCACGGTGTGGAGACGGTATTCCGTACGTATGCACGCACGATGATTTCGTTTTTTGTAGGATGAATAGAAGGTGAAATAGGGTTGTTTATAATTGATAATAACATATAAGTATATAAGTAATACTGATGTTATTACTTTATAATGAAACAACTAATGAAGAGGAAGTAGAAGAAGAAAGAAACTTGAAAGGGTCGGTAGAAGAGATTACCTCTTCCTCGACGCACCTATTTAAACTTCTTCTTAGGGAACTAGAGTTGGTATTTTGAGAAAACCACAGACTCTATGATATAACTAAATAGGTTGGGAAGATTAATTTTCAGGGTTTCTCTGAGCTTCAAGGCTCAAAAGGGTGTGAAGAGAAGAGGGAAAGGGTTCCCTTTTTATAAGGGAGGAGAGGGGAACCTTTGGAAAAACTTAAAATATTATTTTATAATAAAGTAATATTCAGTTTATAATAGCTCTAAATTGATTTATTTAGAAGATAAAGTGGGTATGGGTCGAAATCCACTCAACCAATAGGTTTTGGACAAGTTTCGGTTACTATTTTAACCTTGTCATTTAGATTTATCTCTATGTTAAATAATTTATCTTTTACCGTGTCTTCTTGTTTTCTTTCACTATATGGTTAATAAAAATACTATAACAAGACAAACGAACAAAAAGTGGTTCATTATTAATATATATAAACTTATCTAATTCATTTGGCCTAACCTTAGATTTTTAGGAAGATAATAACAATTAATAATATAATATTTGTTTTAAAACCTATTTTATGTCAATTTTGAAACTATATGGTAATTGATTTTGTTGAAAATCCTAATTCCCTAATTATTTCGAAAAAATATAATTAAATCAATAATAACTTGTCATATTAACCTATAAAATTAGTGTAATTCATTAAAAGTCTCAAATTATATTTATTTGGGTATTTATAACATGAGTTATGTTAATATTTCATTAATAAGGTAATTACTGCATCATCATTGTGTCATAAATAAATTAAATTATTTAATATCTAAAAAATTAAAATAGAATACCATTATATAGGAAATTTCTTGAGATTTTTAATGATTATTTATAGTTTAATTTATATTATATATAACCCTATATTAAATTTTTTTTAGTTATTAAACTTTGATTTTAACTCTTTTAACTCTTCATTGAATTAAATAATAATAAATGTCCTAATCTAATCTAAGTGGACCTAAATGATAATATTATATTCATAAGGTTGTTTTCGGTCGAATTATACTTATCCAATAGAATTAGGACATGTGTTAGGGTAATAATAGTATCATTTTGACCCTTAATTACCATATTTACTTTTAACTGTGGTAAATAAAAGTAAAAAAGTTACTATTCACCAAAAATTATTTTTAGCTTATTGATCCACATTTTACTCTTTGATATTAACCATGTCTCTCGGAGTTTCGAAATTCCATTCACCAAAGCGGTAAAATTAATTTTTATATAAATTTTCAAATTCTCATAGGAGGTGGGTAAAAGACGGTGAAAAGTTCAATAAAATTTTAATATATCTAATATTATTATAAAATGACTCCAATGAATTACATTGAACATATATAGGTATTATGTATCATTTTTTACTTAAAATAAATTTAAATAAATTAAATAATTATTTAAATAAAAAGGAGGTTTTTAAATAGTAACCCAGTGTTTTCACTATTCACCAAAAATTGAAAGTTTTCAGAAAATTACCAAAAATTCACCATAGGATAATTTCAAAATTATGAATCCAAAATGAAGTCCATTTTGAAAGATAAAATTTATTTAATTTCAAAAATTTTGTTTTACTATTCATAACAGATAGTTCATAATAATATTATTATAATATCTGGTTTGTGAAACTCGATATTGCGTACTACACACTCTATCAAAGAAGGTCTTGATTGCGTGTAATGCAAGCCAAGTCAGGGTTGTGTGTAGTGAAAGCTGCATTTGGTGTTGCGTATAACATAATCAAAACTTATTTCATTTATACATTAAACAAAATCTATACTTAATGTTGCGTAGAATAACTACTATCAAACAAACATGAAATTGTATGTAACATGATCTAAGAATAGTGTTGTGTATATGGAAAGCAAATACAGTGTTTCATATAGCGCAAGATAATCTTGGTGTAGCATACAACAGAAGATATGAATGAAATTAAAAAGAATATATCTCATTAAATCCCGGGGTGTTATATTATGTGTGGTTAGAAGCCCATCATAAGAGGGGAACTCTTTGTTGTATGGTTATGGATCATGTGGGTATTACACATGCAAAGATACCCAAGAAAATGGCATGATCCCATCTAGATGCGACGACATGATAAGAATCAAGATGGATGATATATTGTTGAGCGAAGTGGATGGGGGGGGATGGGATGAAACTGAAATAACGATAACGGTGATGTTGGGATTGAACCTCAGGTAGGATTTCTATGTATCCCTTTGGTATGGAATCAATGTCCACAAGTTTGATGGGGTGATAGGATAGGTGAGGATGTATCCAATGAGAATTAGTGGATTGATAGGACCTGGAGTAAGTAAAACCCTTAGGTCAAGGCATGACCTTCCCGAAACACAAAGACTCATGGTAGAGACCATAATGGAACATGAGTGATGGGCATGAACCTTAAGGAGGATTCCTACATATCCATGTGTAAGGGAATCAATGTCCTTGGAGTTCATGAAGAGGAATAGAATCAAGGTGAATGAAAAGGGCAATGACTTGGCGACATACCAAGGGTTACGTATGGTTAGTGGCCCAAGAGTTGGTCTGATTCTACTAAGGGATGTACCAATGATGTGTTTCCCAATAAAATGGACACCAAATTTTACCAGTGTTTGGGGTTGAACCTCATGGATGCTTCCTACATACCCTATCAAAGATATAATGATGAAAATCCAAATAGTTCGAATAAATTTACCAATGTTTAGGGTTCAACTTCATCAAGGCATCCTATGTACCTTTTATAGAAGACAAGGATCGAAAACCAAATAACTAGAATGCATAGTGTATAACGACATATGAGATGAGGGTGAAATAGCGTGAATTATTGGGGACCAATATGTGATGCGCTTGAACCCCAAAGCGGCTTCCTCTGTACCAATCTAGGAATAGGCCAAGGTCAAAGTCCACGTAGTACATGATAGTACGGGATGGAGATTACGTAATATAGAGGCCCGAAAAGGATTCCATGGTTGATTCTTTCCCTAATCCCACATGGGTCATGCTCGATGTGAGAAACAAGAGGCAACGAAGACCTGATGACTACATCATGAAAGGTGCGTCCGTGAGGAATGAAGTGAATATTATGTGTAGTTAGTAGCCCAGGGAGATGGAGATTGGTAAATACTCTAGGATGGAGGCCATATGGAGATAAATCCTAAAGTGAGAGGTATAGGTTATAAAATGTTCATTTACCCTTCTCTCCTTTGGTCTTTGTGCATCAAAGAAGAGAGGAGGAGTGAGGGAACTACCTTTTTCAAGAAAGTGTAAGGGATTACACCAAGATGGACGCCCTTCCCTGTGGAAATATTTCATTCCATGCAAGGAGGATCTATTTACATGTGAGGAAGATCTCACTCTGGCAGAGTCTAGTGGGTGAGGAAATTCTCTGATATGGGGAACCTTGTGTATACTGCATAGGGTGAGGCTACGGTTTAACATCATGTGTTGAGGAAGACGGTTCTTGGAAGTTTAACATCCTACATCACAAAAGTTGTGGATCTTCTCCCCACCCCTAGTACTTACATAACCAGTGAGATTTGACCCTTGTTGAAGGGAAAGCACAGGCATTGCGGTTGCGAGATTGGGTTGTGGAGTGCTCCATTGTGGGGCACACGTTAGTGTGGCCATGCAAACAAGTAAAAGTCGTTAGTGTTCCTATACAAAGAAGCATGAGTCTAAGCAATAAAATATGAAGAATCTTCCAAGGGACCTTGAAATCACTTTGTAAAAACCTATAGTTTCATACTATAGAAGGGTTTTTGAAGAAAAGGGGTTCACATAAAGGGACCTTGCGAAGTTCTGGTGCTCCACAAAGAGGAGGGACTCCGTGAAGGGGTATGCTTCGCAAAGTGGTGTAGTCTAGCCTATGATTAGAGTATAAATGCTTATAAGGAGTGATTTGTGAAGTGAATGGTATTTCAGGAAGTAAGACTTCACATGGTAAGGGTTCCTTTAAAATTGTAGCATTACAAAGCGATGTACTTCACAAAGCATAGTTATTCGGCCCTAGCATGAGGATCACTTGTGCATGGAAGGTAATTCATGAATCATGAGAGCTTTGTGAGGGTCTGAGTTCCCATAGTGATCTTCTTCATTTTCAATGGTCCATGGGATTTGCGAAGGGAATCTTTGCTTGAATATGGGTTCAATATGAGAAAAGGGAACAATATTTCAAAATTCTCAAATACCTTGAAGAGTTTATTTTCTCAATGTTTCACATCGCCAATGGTTCTTCACAATTTGGGAGCTGAGAAGGTGAATAGCCAAGGTCTCCATTATTTGGGTTTTGGGGAAGCCTAGTATTTATAGGCTAAAGGTGGTGTGATTCTTAGAGGTCGAGTTGTAAAGTAATTTGAACATAAAATCAAAGGAAAATACATCATGTTCCTCAGACTCGCAGAGCTCTCTAAAATCCACTACTCAACGCTTTCAAAGGTTCCTCTACACTATTTCGTAGTCACAGAGTGCTCCGTCAGTTGCTTGGCAGTGACCATGAAGCTCTTTTTCAAGTGAATCCTAGTTGTGGTGTTCTCTGTTAGATGCCTTACGGTGGCCATAGAGGAGGATTTTCCAACTACTTCACGCTAATCACAGATCCGTAGAGGCTTTGTGAAGATTCTATGTGAGGCTACACTATGAGATAGGGTTCCTTTAATTATTTTTGGAGTTTGATGACCCTAGGGACAAATTTGGTGCCAGTAACCTCCAACCATTGTTTATATTGTAACAACCATCCATGTTCATATTTTAACCATGTCACATATGAAAAATAATACATATTTCTTCTAAAAGATAATGAAACATTCACCATATCATAACTAATGAAATGAAATGGGTTTCATAAATCTTTCATCATATCATAACCTTGCAAAAAATAGATTGGATTCATAATATTTCATCGTTTAATTATAGAATAACCCAAGGAAAATAACACAATTTTAGATGAATTTAATCATGGTATAAACATTTATTGATGAATAAGTTTCATAAACATGTTTTCATCATAAACCATTCAGATAAATAATAAGAATGGTATCCTTGTTTCATTTACCCCGCATAATATACATAAAAAGATATAATCATTTATAAAGAATTATTTTTAAAGATAAATCACTTGAAATATTTAATTAGGAAGATAATTTTTTTTTGAAATTCAATTTTAAAAACTAATAATTTATAAATACTTTTGGAAATCATTTTATTTAAAAATATCATTGAAAAATAATAATGGAAGACTTAAAAACATTAAAACATTTATTTAGGAATATAATGTTTTGAAAATGAAAAATTTTTCTTAAAAAACAAATCATTTTGAAATCAAATTTCATTCAAAATATTGTTCAATACTTATAAAGGAATATTTAATTGAAATAACGATAATAAATGTATGTAAATTTTTTTCATACATTTCACATTAAAACAAATATTCTATTCAAAATTGTGGTTAAAACAAAATTTTATATGTTTCAAAAATGAAAAGAATATTCCTTTCCAAAAAAAATCAAAAAACAAGTCTAGCAAATTCATAAAAACCCATTTTAATACTTTGAAAAACATTTTTTAAATCATTTTTATAAAACTCATTCTTTGAAGAAAAAGGTTTTTCGACTTAGAAGAAAATTTTTACTAAAAACATTCTTGTTGAACTACTGAGTACAAACAAACATAAAAAATGAAGGGACAAAATTTGTTATAATGAAATAATCATAAGAGAATAAAATTCACTAGTTTCATTAGATATGGATCATATTATTTGATCATTAGAAACATAGTAATAAATTATCTCAACAAATGATGACATTGTAACATAATTTTTTTACCACTTTAGTAAAAATGAAAATAAAGATCATTTAATGTGAGAGAATCTAATAGAGTTTGAAATTCAAATAAGTTTAAGGTTAATAATCATAAAATACATTCATGGTATGCATATGCACCACATAAAAGAAATTAGTGTTAAATACATCATGTGTCTCATAGAAGTAAATAGTGTCATAATAACCCTGTAATACTTTTATAATTTTAATAAAAAATAAATCAAATGCTATGTCTACTAGGTTAGATACTCTAAGGGGGGGGGGGGTGAATTAGGCTATGGAATATTAAAAAACATCCCCTATTGATCTTGTTTCGTTGTCCCGCAAAATTATTTTCTCTCTCTTTATAGTAGCAAAGTATAAACAAAAATTAAATCAGCATAGTTTGTGAATCTTTTTACTTGGTTCACCCTCACTGGGCTACGTCCAAGGAGTGTACACGGGAAATGAGCCAATGTTCCAAATTCACTAAAAGTGTACTGATTTTTACTATGTTCAAAGCATACTCACTGTCCCTTCTGGTTTACAACCAATCATGATATGATATCTCACTGCTCTCTCAACTGAAGTGTGATCACAAATTCTTCAGATGATCCACTCAATGTTTATATAAATTTAGGTCTCTTAATTAACTCTAATGAAATATTCATCCTTAACTATTGATTGATTATTTTTTGACATCCCACTTTCACCGGCAGATGAATCTCTATTTGCACCGGGTGTACCAAGAAAACCCAATTTTTACACGTTGCCTCTATACTTCCTTGCATGTAATTTGTTTTCTTTTGGGTGAAATCTATAGTTTCTACAACGCCCAATTTATGTGAAACCAATTCTTTTATACGCAATAGCCTTTTGTTACACACAACCTTTTATTTTTGGAGAAGAATATCTTTTACATGCGGCCTAAGCTTTATGAGCAACCAACTCTTTACGCACAAACATGACGTTTACATGCAACTCCATTGTATATTCCAATTTCATGCACCAGACCTCAGATTCTCTCTATGTCTTGAGCTACTCCGAATGAGGTGGATCACCTCATATTTATAGGGAAAATCGACCCTGTGTGAAAAACCCTTCCCGAGCGCATAATCCTCTTTGAGTGCAAAACATATTTCGTGCAATGCTCCAATTTTTCGTGCACCTCATGCCTTATCCAATTTCTGATCTTTTGATCTCAAAAAACCAATTGCGCAAAAAACATCCCTTATATATTTTGTGCACCATTCCAATATTTCATTCAAAACTTTTTTTTTCTGTGCACCACTCTAATTTTGCATGCACCTCCCTTTTCCAATAACACAACTCTCCATTTTCTGATTTCTGGTCCCAACAATTTGGAAAACACTGGAAAACAGCACCACCATGTATCTACTCCTTTTGTACCTCCTTCTGATCATCCATTCCTTTTTCTAGGTTCTTCGGGCAAACATGTATAACCAACAACATCTCATGAACCCGAAAAATCATCATGTCAACCCCCTTGGTCATCAAATTTATACATCATGGTCTACTTTGTCAACAAACACAACATGGAGGCCTGCTTTTTCAACAATCACAATCTCCTCAAAAAAGATTCAAGGATACCTTGAGGTATTTTTTCCCAACAATCTCCCCCTTTGGGTTTTTTCACAACTCTTCTCAAAAAAAATTCGCTGCACTTTAATACCTCATTGGATCTTCTTCCACCCACTAACCTCGTTCTTCTCTTGCGATTCTAATAGCAATCAGTGATTAATTCGACACATACTCTAAGCCCACATGAGAAATCCTCTATATGAATAACAAGAGTAAATGGGAAGAACATAAATGAATCACTTAATTTCATACACTAACTTTTGACACCTAAACTAATATCAATTGCTAAACTGAATCCAATTGTTGATACCACACTGATACTAATTAGTGATATTCGTAAACCTTCTGTCACTATTCCAACACCACTCCTCTGATTTTATCAAGATCCTATGCTGTCATGATATCTACTCTTTGATCGATCACTTCTAGCATCATCAAATTTTATACACCCCCCCCCCCCCAATTTCATTGCTCTCCCCCTATCTCACTGCTCCACATGTCTAATTATCCCAATGTCTTTGACTAAGACATTTTCTCTCTTCCAAAGACATAGTTTCTCCCCTTTAAGAGTCACTATATCTCCTCCTTTGTCAATGAAATCCAAGTTCACTCCTCATTGGTCTAAGACATTGGAAGGAACAATGATTTTCTCAATAGAGAAAAACACACCATACCTCGGGTAGAGGGGGAAATCAACATTCACACTATTTCAAGTGCGGGGAGTCTACTGGAATCCTTGAGCAAGTCAATGTCTCTCAAAAGCTTCCTTGGGTATGGCTTTTTTCCGAATGTTAGCAACCAATAATTTTGTGGACACATACTCCAACTTTATGATTCCATACTCAACCTTCTACTTGATAAAATGATACATTATCTCAATTTTCTTTGTCCTTGAGTGATGGACTGTATTTTTTCTAAGATTCATAGCACATTATTTATCACACTGAATTCCTATCGGAGACATAAATTGAACTCCCATATCATCAAGTTGTTTATTTATTCACAATAACTATGTGCATGGTTGAGTGGTCGACATATACTCAGCCTCTGTAGTTCTCAATGAAATGAAATCTTGTTTCATTCTTTTCCACAAAATAAAAAATCCACTAAGATAGAATGAACCTTCTAATGTTGATTTCCTATCATCAACTGCACCATCCCAATATTCATCTGTATATCCCAATAGATCTTGTTGAGATTTGTCATTATAAATCTGACCTCAATCCATAATCCCTTCCATATAATGAAGTATTATTTTCACTGTAAGCATGTGGCTTTCCTTGGGTCAACTTTGATACCTCACTGCTTGGTCTATCAAGAATATAATGCAAGTCCTTGTCATGGACATGTATAGTAAACTTCCAATAACTTTCCTATATTCTTTGATATTAAACATCTTTGCTTTATCATCTTTTGATTATTTCATCCGGGTAACAACCAGAGTCTTTATCTCCTTGGAATTTTCCATTCCAAATATTCTCAAAACCTCCTTGGCATATTTGGATTGAGAAATTAATATTTCATTCCTTCCTTGTGTCATCTGTAAACCATGGAAAATGTTATCTCTCAAATCATTGACATTTCAAACTCACTTTTCATGAATTTGGAAAAAAATTTGCAATGAGCTTCATTTAATCCACCAAATATTATTTCATCGAGATAAACCAGAACCATCATCCTCTGGTTACTGTAATTATTGAAATATAGATTGTAATCTACCCCACCATGCTTAAGGCCATGCTTCTTCAAATACTGATCAAGCATTTAGTACTATGCTCTGGATGCTTACATTAGTCCATACAATGCTTTCTTAATCCAACAAACCTTGTTCTCATCATCATGAATGATAAATCCATCTCGCTGCAAAATATAAACTGCCACCTCCAGAACCCCATTCAAAAATTCATATTTTACATCCACCTAGATCACATTGAACTTGCGCCGCACTATAATGGATAGGAATAATCTGATTTAATCTAGCTTTGAAACCGGTGTAAATGTATCATCAACCTCTATTCCCTCTATCTGGGAGTTCTTTTGTAAAATAGTCATGCATTTTTTCGAATCAATGTGCCATCTTCATTCACCTTTTTGTGATATATGCATTTTGTCTTGGTAAAATTCATATATTCTAGTCTCAAAACAATCTCCCACATTTGATTCTTTTCAATATGATCATTCTCTTCATTCATAGACGGAACCCAGTTTGTTTTCTTCAGCTACAGCAGCAAAACATTTAGGCTCTACCTAAGATAGGAAATATTTCTTCTTTAGATATTTCATTCTTCTTTTCTAAACTGGAGCTGACTGATCATCAATGATATTCCAGTTATCAATTTCAGTTTGACTCATTGTATTTTGTGTAGATACAGATTTTACTTACTCATGCTCATCATCAGTATATTCTTCTGAATTGGCATTATCCACTTTTTCTCCCCCTAAGTAGCTTTCCTCCTCATCACCTTCATCTTGAAATTGTTCACTATGCTATTGAATGATCTCCTAATTCTCCAAACAGTGACATCATTTCTCCCTACTACTTTTCCTAGCCTTTTATTTAAGCATTTGTATGATTTCCTTTTTTCTAAGTAGCCAAGGAATATCCCCTCATAACTACGTGACTCATATTTCATTTGTTTTTCCTTATTGAGAATGAATCTCTTACTTCCAAAGATTTGAAAGTATTTTATTGTTGTCTTCTTTCCACACCACATCACATATGGCGTCTTCCCTTCCTTCAGACACAGCAGAGCTCTGTTAGAAATGTACACTGATGTCCACATAGCTTCCTTCCAGAACCTCACTAGTATATATTTTTCTATAAGAATCGTTCCAGACATATTGTTGATGATCTGATTTCTCCTTTCAACCTCTCCGTTCTGTTGGGTAGTTTCACTGAGAAATAATGATTCCTTATTATATGTCTTTTGGGATAGTCTTACACTTAACTGTTTGTGAATTTTGTACCATATTCAGTATGGAACATCATAATTTTCTATCCAATCATCGTTTCTCACACCCTCCAATTCTGTTTTAAGCATCTAAGCACATCGGGGTTATGGGAAATAACAAATACTCATGTCATTATGCTATAGTAATAAATATAAATAACTTAATACCTCTTTCCATCAATTTATCTTGGTGTGATAGGCCCACAAACTTCATCATGCACCAATTCGAGCACTCTTATTGACTTCTTTTCCATTTCCTTATACATATTTATGATGAGATTCCCTTGTTGGAATTCATCACATGTATGATTATAATCACATGATATCTTAGGGATGTTTCTAGCTATATTAAACTTTTAAAAACCATTTAGGGATGGTTGGCATAGATTACTGAGTCGTTTATGCCATACCTTGTTCTCTTCCTCTCTAGACAAAAAGATCATATTTTCTTCTCCACTTACCATGTAGAGATTTCCCTTTGTTCATTTTTCCTGTATAACCATTGTACCATATCATCCTTTGTTGATAAATGCCTTTTTAGTAATCCTTATAGAACGCCCTTAGTAACATGATTTACTGATGATTAGAAAATTGTGACTGAGTCCTTCTACAATCAGGACATCAGCATGTCTTATTTCTTTGTCCCCAAACCTGGCCTTTCTCGATCCAATTATCTTCAAGCCATCATCATTACCAAACTTGAAAACTCATTCTTTTCATATTTTAAGCCTATAACCAGATCCTTATTTCATTCCATGTGATATGTACAACCACTATCCAGGATCCACACACTAGAATGGTCTGTTTCTTTATGGGAAATTTCATCCACCACTACCTTCTATACTCTCTTTTTCATGGTCCATAATTTTTTATTCACACTCAGTATAGATTTAGACTTCTGATCATTCTCAAAGCATGATGGATCAACTTCATCTTGAAAGGCTGTAAATATAATTTTCATTTTTAACTCACCAGTTGGTTCATTTATATGCTACTTACAAACATTTTGATTCTATTGTGGAACACTCCTCTGTATTGTCGATGTAAAATATCAAGACATGTGCCCCAAGCCTCTGCACCAAAAATAGTGTCCTTAAAAAAACAATTCTATAGAACCATTCAATGTTTGGCTGCCACCTCTATTCTTGTGCCCCTCAGTATCTTCTAGATATAGAATGAACATTATGAGGGCGTCTCATCTTTCCACAATAATAACGCTTTATGAAGGGCACATTATTGCATGTCACTTCTACAATGCCATTAGTTCCTTCGGTTCTATGAATTTTCTTATTTTCCTTTATACCCATATCAATTTTCATTCTTGGAATGGGTGCTTGTGGTCTGAATTCAATCCCAAATTCTTTTTGTATCTGATTTAGCCCCAAATTAGCCTTAACATATGAAATCGATTTCTACTTCATTACTACTAAACTACCAGGTTCATCTTTCATCTTTCTAATCTTTTGAAGAATATGCTTTCCGGATAATGTGCTGGGAATCATAAGTTTTTCTTGGTCCTTAATTTTTTTTGAGTAACATCAAATTATCCTTTAAATTCATCGATACACTTGATCTTATCATACATTATGTTATTCAAGCCATCAATATCCCTTTTCTGTTCTCCAACCAGGATTTTATTCTCAAAAACTGATTCTGAGTCCACTCATGTTTATGACTTAATTTTTTTCAATTTCTTCCACTAAATTAGACTTCACTTCTTCTTGTTACTGTAAATATAGTTTGGCGTCATGAAAAATATTGTTGGATCTATTTTTTTTAGTACTACAAACAACTATCTCTTCAAGATCAACCTCTAACTGATCTTTCATATCAAATCTTCCATCAACTTCTTCTTCTTCATCAATGTTGGTTTCATCATTTTTTTTAGTACTCTCGACTACTTCCACCGTAGAATTTTCTCCATGATCTTTGAAATTCTCTATCTCTTCAACCTCCTAAACCCCAGACTCATTTGAACCATGACATTCTTTTGAAAGAATACTCATCTTCTTAAATATATTTACATGGAACTATTTCTTTCCATTCCCAAAGGCTAGAGGCTTCTTCCATGGAATTTTGGCTTCATCGCCATCATCATCTTCTTAGAACTTTTTGGGGTACCTTGCCACAAGATCTCCCACCTTTCCACATCGAAAACAATAAAGTGTAAGTTTCCCTTTAAACATTACTTTTCTTATTTAATGTTTTGAGGAGAGGAATGATATCACCTCATCTATATCTTCTTCATCCTGAGAGTCATCAATAGCGAGCTTCTTCATTTCTTTCAATTCCACCTATTTGGATTTACATTTTTCTATATCATCATTGTCATCATTTCACATTTCATATGCTACAAGGATATTTTTCAAGTTATCCAGTGTCAGATCATTCAGATCCTTGTATTCCAAAACTGGAACATTTATATTGAACCGAGGTGGAAGCTTCCTCAAGATGTGATTTACAATCTTTATGTCTTCAATAACATATCTAAGACCTCGCATGTCTTCCACTGCAACATTTACCCTCTCAAAGAATGCTTCAATAGACTCATTAGGGCTCATTATAAGATCTTCATACTTGTTATACAACACTTCCCACATCAGTTATCTGAACTTGGTATCTCCTTCATATATTTTAAATTTCTTTTCACACATAGCATGTTATGTTTTTCATGAAATAACCTTCATATATATAGCATTGGATAGGGCTCTACCAAAATCATTGATTCCTTTGGCATTAGTATCCAATTCCCTTATTTCAGCCTCTAATAGGGTACCATTTATGATGATGGATAAGATAACATGCATCACTTTAGTGAACCCATCCATTCCCAAAGATCAAAAGTAGTATTGAATCCAATTCTTCCCTATCTAAAAGTTGTTCTCATCGAAGATCAGAATCCCATTGTGATTGATGAAATCCATTTGAGATAGAAACACTGATATTAAACTTTTACTTTGATAACAATTGTCAGGTCCACTAGGTTATATACCCTGAGATGGGTGGTGAATCAGGGTATGATAGATTAAAAAAACTTCCCCTATTGATATTGTTTTGTTGTTAATAAAAACTCACTTCTCTCTCTTTCTTGAATCAATGTATAAAGTGAAATTTAATCTTGCATAAGATGCACAGATTTTTACTTGGTAAAACCTCACTGGGCTATGTCTAAGGAGTATATAGAAACTATGTGATGATGTACCAAATTCATTAAAATCCCACTGTGGTTTATAATGTTCAAATCAGACTCACAGTCCCTTCTGTATTACTACCAATCACAATATGAAAGCTCACTGCTCTCTCAACTGAAGTGTGCCCACTACTTATTCAGAAGATCCAATCACAGTTTATAGACATGTAGGTCTCTTCATTATCTCAAATGAAAACTTGGTTTTTCCCAAATTTACCATACTAGTAACGGCAGTTGATCAAGTACATGTAGGGGTCAAATCCACAGGTACCAAAGAAGTAACCTTGAGACACTATGATTTGTTGGAGGATGGTCTGTGAAGTGGCCAACATGGGCTTGAATTGATTTTATAACTAATTATTTAATTTAAATAAAAATTTTAAAAGACAAATTTACTTGATCTAAGACAATTAATTAATATGGGTTGATCCTAGGTTGTTTCTTGGGGTGTATTGGATACATTTTTTTATTAGAAGGTTTAGGATCACTAATTTAAGATGAATCCACAAAACGAGATAATTTCACAGCCTCATTCACAAATTTAGTTATTAAACAATTACAAGGCCAATCAAAATGAAATTATAGGACCAATTTCATGATCACTCCAAGGAATTGGATCATAGTAGCACTAGGAATGTGTCCTCGTTAAACTTGGAAAAGATGAAGAAGAATATAACTCATCGAATGGAAGTCTTAAAATAAAAAATAGATTTAAAAATTAAATTACATGAAATAACAGCCAATCAATCTCATACAAATCTCTAGGACCAAACCATAAATTTTTAGCCCTCCATCTATTCTATTGTCTCAATGGAAACGAGAAGTCTACTTAAATAAGTGGGATTAAATAAGAAAAACATTAATAAAAATGAGCACTCCACCGTTTTTTGAGAAATTCACAAGTGTTGGTGTGAATAAATTCACACATTGATTCAACGGTATCAATGTGTGAAGAAGAGTAAAATAAAAAGTGAATAATAACAACAACTTTTATTAAGACACTAAACGTGAATGAAAAACTTACATGGGAAAAATTAAAGATGCGATTACAAAATGAAAGTAGGAAATTACAATTGAAAGAAATAAAAACATTGATTGAAAGGAAAATATTAGAAGCTGACTCCCACCACCAACAGCTTCTTATATTGGAATATTATGATCCTTAGAGACATTCCACAAAAATAAATTCCATCCTAATTAATTTATAGATTCAAAAGGATGGTGAAAAAATCAAGGGAATTGGACGTTTTGAAATTGACCCAGAAAATTGTCTAGAACCATCTTCCATTTGGACATTTGAATTAGAAATTAAATATGGCCTAATCATCAGGGGTTGTAGAAGAAATATATCTTATTCCATGTGTCCTCTATTATATGTAAATATTTCAGGCCATTCTTCATATCTGTTTGGAATTTATGGGCGTAATGGTGGAACGACATTATGGGTGTTTGGGTCGGACCCACCAATTAAATGTAAAATTGAGATCCATATATCTCCATTAAAATGTTGGAATTAGATATGTAGTTTAATAAAATGATCCCCATATTGTTATATTTCTACTATAAAAATTTGAGCTTCGTTGGGATTGGTTTCTTGGCCCCACATCTATTTGATGGGCCTTAGGCCAATTATGCTTTGTCTGCAAAATTTATGCATTCATGCTGAAAAATCTCCATCATCTCTTGGGATTCATCCATAAATCCTAAAAGATAAAATATTCCAAACAAAGTGATAAATCATATACAAAAATATCATATTTAAAAAAACATATATAATTTTCTCCACAAAAAGATGATTGATTGGGCCAAAATTTTCATTTTAAACATGAATTTCATTTGAGATGAGAAATGATGTTCTATTTATATAATTCACTAAAAAAACGTTTATGGACATTGGAAAAATTAATATAAAGATATTAAAAATGAATATTAACCACTTCCAACAGCTAATCACACCCCAACTTGACGTTTTCTAGTCCTGAGCAAAAAGTATCTCAAAAATATGAAATTCAATTCTTTTTTCGAATGTATTTTAACATGAATTTCTCATAAAAACATAATTACACACAATCATGAAACCCTTCAAAATTATTTCACACAATATAAGTCCGTAAGCATATCTCAAGCCCAAGCCCATTCCTTTGTTAAAATTCATCAACACATTTTATCCAATTTTAATTAATCATGATGATGTGTTGTGCATCACAAAACATATGGGGCTCATTTTTTTGTTCGTTGGAGAAAAATGGAAGTGCTAGGTAGGAATCACATTAAATCTTAAAATGAGTATCCATTTTTTTTGATTTTTTTGTTTTTTTTGTTGCTTTTTTTTGCTGTTTGTTTAACCACAATAGATATGAATTGACTATCTCTGGTGAATAAAACTATGGAGTCACAATCCCTAAGTGCCGGACACCACACATATTGTCAATTATATGCTCTAAAATAGAGATATAAAGCCTAACTTATGGAAAGAAAACTATGGAGTCATGATCCCCAATTGCCGGATGCCACATATTTGGACAAAACATTGATCTATATGGTCATTATTATTTTTCAAAAATATTTTTACATTTTTTTGAATACTCAAATTAAACAAAAAGTGACCCTAACCAAATAATATGATGAAAGGGACGCAGGAACTCAAACTTACACCCAGGATCAAATGGTCGTGCATTGTGGCATTTTAATTAAGAGGATGAAAAAAATGTAAACATTGAAAAATCACATAGGAAAACCGCACTTTCCAAAAACAATGATCATGAACTTAAATATGCATTTAAATCATAATCAAGTCATTAAAAATCACTTGAAAATAATTTTTAATGTTTAACAATTTACATTAATGCATTCAAGGATAATGAATTGAAATTTTGTTGTCATAAAATTACAATTCTTTTTTCCAATCCCAGATTTTCAGTCCCCACAACATAGAATGTAACTGCCCTCAGTTTTGAAAGAGACGAGAAAAGAGATATTATAATTGGGAAGAAGGAGGGGATCTATGATTTGAAATAAATTCATGGAACGAAATCACCTAGATTAAATTTTATGACCATAAAAATGTAGTTGATCACATTATCTCCATGTCCAAGTGGACTCCTCGGGGTGATTGAAGGGTTGGTTTGAACTCTGGATGGTAGGTTTTTTATTTTAAATGATCAAAATATTTTAACTATTCAATATCACATAAAAAATATTAGATCACATTAGAAACCCCAAGGGGTTCCCTTGACAAAAAAACAAAAACACACAAAATAAATGAAAAAATGCAGAAGCTGGGTTACCTCCTAGAAAGAGCTTAATTTAAAGTCTTTAGCTCAACATGGAGCCCCCAAATTATCCAACACCAACTTTCAAAATTTTTAGGACCCCATTTTTGTCCATTTAAAATTCACTAAGATTGATTCTTTTTTTATAATTAGTTTCATGTGCAATCCTTTGTTCTACAATGAGTGGGAAAATCCATGTAATATCAGAAATGGTTGATTCAATTGAATTTCTAGTCTTTTCTAAGACATCAATGACCATTCCAACATTATTGGTTCCTTAAGAAGAATTAACTACAACTATTAGGTCTTTCTTATCTCCTAGGGTGGGATTATTGTGTTTGTAATAATGTAATATTATTTTGAACTCGGGTTCATTGAAATTTCCTAAAGGAGATTGTCAAATTAAAAAAAATCAGTTTTTTCTCCAAAGCATTTAGAGAGAATTGGTTCATTTTGAAAATAAGATTCATCCCCAAAATTGTCAAGTTGAATATCAAGAATGGTCATGGACTCATTGTTTGTGATCTCTCCTAATGGTTCAAGGATTTATGCTTCTGAAGATTTATCAATGGAGTTATATTCAGGAAACTCAATCCATGATGTCAAAATTTCCTCTTTTGAGACTGAAAAATCAATTTACTCCTCATTTAAAAACCCATCAACATTTCCTTCATCTTCGTTAGTTATCACATATCCAAAGGTTAGTTATTTTTTAAATTCTTTAGAGGTTTTTTCAATAAAATATTCATCTATAATTGATGAGGAAAGAATATCTTCAGTGGGAACAAGTTCCTCAAAAGTCTTAATGATTTGTACTTCTAATCTCAAATTTGAAACTTCAAAATTCATTATATCTATTTGTTCACACAATTTTTCAAGGTATTTTGGAGGATTATGTTGGAAAGGAGTTTGTGAATAATTAAATTCATTACGTTTGATCTCTTCAATCATCCTCGATAGGGCTAGAAATTGATCCAATAAACAATCATCATCCCATTGATTTTATAACTCATTAGGTGTGGTGTATTCAATCAGGGTTTGGTCAATCAAATTACCTATGTGAGGGGTTTCCCGATACTGATTTCTGACTTGATTACATCATTGGTTTATGAAGGGGTATTTTAGAAGATAATCCATTGGATTTGATTAAAAATTGGTTTTGGGATTCTTTGGACACACACAGAAATAGAACATGGAAAAGAGAAGAGAAATTAGGGTGAGAATAGAGAATTTGGGGTGAGAAAAGAAGAGAAAGGTCTAAGGTACATACTTGGGTCCCCGGAAATGGTGCCAAAATTTGGTTGCGCCAAATTTACCATACTGGTAAAAGTGGTCTATATAGTACATAAAGGGGTCAAATCCACAGGGACCAAAGAAGTAACCTTGAGACACTATGATTTGTTGGAGGATGGGCTGTGAAGTAGCCAACATGGGTTTGAATTGATTTGATAAAAAATTATTAAATTTAAAGAATAGTTAAAAAATAAAAATTTACTTTATCTGAAATAATTAATTAATATGGGTTGATCCTAGGTTGTTTCTTGGGGTGTATTGGATGAATTTATTTCTTAGAAGGTTTGACATCACTAATTTAAGATGAATCCACAAAACGAGACAATTCTAGAATATCATTCACCAATTTAGTTCTTACACAATTAAAAGGCTAATCACCAATGAACTTATAGGACCAATTTCATGATCAGTCCAAGGAATTGGAACGTACTAGCACTCGGAATGTGTTGTCGTTAAACATGGAAAAGAAGAAGAAGAATATAACTCATCAAATGGAAATCTAAAAATAAAAAAATAGTTTTAAAAATTAATGTACATGAAATAACATCCAATAAATCTCATTCAACTCTCTAGGACCAAACCATACATTTTTAACTCTCCATCGATTCTATTCTCTCAATGGAAGTGAGAATTAGACATAAAGAAGTGGGATTAAAGAAGAAAAACATTAATAAAAATGAACACTCCAACATTGTGTGAGAAATTCACAAGTGTTGGTGTGAATAAATTCACACCTTGATTCAACGGTATCAATGTGTGAAAAATGGAAAATAAAAAGTTAAGAAGAAGAATAACTTTTATTAAGATACTAATCGTGAAAGAAAAACTTACATGAGAAAAATTGATGATGAGATTACAAAATGAAAGCAGGAAATTAAAATTGAAAGAAATAATATGTAAAACATTCTAACCATTTGGTGTAGCCGTTTGGAATTTATGGGCGAAATAGTGGAACAACTTTATGGGTGTTTGAGTCAGACCCACCATTTATATGTAATCACCGGATCCATATATATCCATGAAAACATTGGAATTAGTGTTGCCCACATTTGAATAAAATCACCCAAAAATTGTTCTCTTTCTACTGTAAAAATTATAGATTCATTGGGCTTGGTTTTTGGGCCTCACTTCTATTTGATGTGCCTTAGGCCCATTATGATTTGTCTGCAATATTTATGCATTCATGCTGAAAATTGCAATCATCTCTTGGGATTCATCCTACAATAATAAAAGATAAAATATTTCAAAAAAAGTGATCAATCATATACAAAAATATCAAATTTAAAAAACAAATATAATGTTCTCCACAAAAAGATGATTTATTAGGTCCAAATTTTAATTTTAAACATGAATTTCATTTAATAGGTGAAATGAAGTTCTATTTATATAATGCACTAAAAATGATGTTTATGGAAATTGGAAAAATGAATATAAAGTTATTAATAATTAATGTTATCCACTTCCAACGGCTAATCAAATCTTCATCCTTAACTATTGATAGATTCTCTTTTGGTGTCCCACTTTCACCGGTAGATGAATCTATATTTTCACCAGGTGTACTGGTCAACCTCAGTTTTAGGTTCATCCTCTACACTCCCTTGCACGTAATTTTCTTCTTTTGCACAAAATCCACATTTCACGCAACATCCCTTTTACATGCCACCAATTCTTTTATGCTCAAAATCATTCTTTTATGTGCAACCTTTTCATTACATTCAATCAACTTTTTACATGCAACATAAGCTTTGCGCATAGCCAACTCATTACATGAAAACATGATGTTTACATGCAACTCCCTTGTGTATTCCTATTTCGCGCTCCAGAGCTTAGGTTCTCTATAAGTCTTGAGCTGCTCAAAATGAGGGGGGTCAACTCATAATTATTGGCAAAATCAAAAATGCGCGAAAAACCTATCTTGAGCCTGTAATCCTCTTTGTGTACAAAAACACATCGTCCATGCAACAACATATTTTTTTTCAATGCTCCAATTTTTTATGCACCTCATTCCTTTTCCAATTTTTATGTTTCTGGTCTCGAAAGACCTATTGCACAAAAAACATCCCTTCACAATTTTGAGCACCCTGCCAATATTTCATGCATGACTTTATTTTCCACACACCGCTCTAATTTTTCACACACCTCCATTTGACAAAAACACATCTCTCAATTTTCTGATTTCAAAGCCCAACAGTTTGGAAAACACTGGAAAATAGTGTCACCTTGTATCTGATATTTTTGTATCGCCTCTAGATTTTCCATTCCTTTTTCGAGGTTCTTCTATCAAACATGGATTACCAAAGACATCTCTTGAATCCAGGAAATCACCATGTAAACCCCCTTGTCAACATACACACATCGTGGTATGCTTTTTCAATAAATACAACATGGAGGCCTGATTTTTCAACAAACACAATCTGCGCAAAAATTCTTTTATGATACTTTGCAAGATTTTTCCCCACATAAAAACATATTATTAAACATTTAATAACATTAAAAATAATATATTCGTTATATAACATTCCAATTTTCTAATGTGTACACTAAAAAATATATAAATTTGTTGAATTGTCAAATGTTGCTAGGAAATAAAAGCACGACTTTAAATCCCTTACCTTAATTCTTGAATTCAATCATACAAGTTCTGACATCTTATTTAATAAATATAAAATTATAATAAATATATTAATGAACCATAATTGTATAAAATAGAATTTTTTTAATTTAATTCTTTCATTTTATTACCCTCTTATTAATAATTTAGTGTTAATGTAATGTTTTTTGTAACAACAATTTTTTATTATATATTTTTATTTTCTATTTTCTGTCCACATAATTTGATCATGGTTACATCATATATAGAATAATAATAATGAAATAATTATTATATTTATATATATTTTTATAGTTTTAATTATATTTATGAAATATGGTTTTGAGAAATGAGGTATTTTACAATCAAGGAGATGATAGGCTTCACATATTCTTGACTAAGGTTTCCATTTTTCAATGATAATTATGGAAACGAGGTTAGTACTATTTTATCATTATAAAGTAATAATAATTTCATAAATAACATAATAATACTTTCAATATACTTATATGTAACATCCATATGGTGTGTTGATGAAAAGATAAACTCACATCACTTCGAGAAGACAGTAGTCTGCACATACATGAATGATGATAGCTTCTTTCTGTGTCTGAAAATGTAAGAAAAATGACATATTATCATTTAGGAATTATAATTATTCTAGGAATATCATAATTATTTCATGTAAATAATAGATATTTATTAACATTACCCTTATTATATTCCATGAAAGGAGTAAGTGAAAATGAATAACATCGCTTTGTGGGGAAGTAGTTCACTGTATGCACATGTGATGTTATCATATCCCCTGTGTAGTGTAATGATGAAAATTATATATGAAAAAATGACTACATAGGTATAATTATTTTATTAATATCTTATATATAATTAATATAAAACATCATACCTAATTGTGGGTGGTGGTAATGGAAAAATGAATTCCATGTGGTCCTAAGGAGGTTAGTCCACTAAACACACGAATGATGATTTCATATCATATTGGACAAAAGAGGAGATGGTTGTGGGTAACGAAATTAAGATAAAAACATCTTATTAGATGGAAAATAATGACTTTATTATATCATCATGGTTTAATAATAATCAATGGAGGTGGAAGAGGAAATAAAAAACACTCATTGTAGAATGTTACCTCTTCGATGGCTATCCTCCTTAGTTTATCATTGAATGTAACAAAATGTTTTAGATATGTGATTAAGAGAGGAATGGGGTGGCCTTTTATAGGTGAGGTGAGTGACACACTTGTAATTGGTTTAAATGAAAAATATGTATCCATGTTTTAAACTTGAAAAAATTCACCAAATGATCCATTATGTATAATATAATAACTAAGGCGCATATATTTATAGAAAATGGGTTTTGTACTCTTTTTATGTCAATTTTAGCCCTTATGTTCTTCAGTTTAACCCCTTGTAAAATCTATTTTTACCTTAACCGTGGAATACAATATTTACTTTTTGTACTATTCACATTGATAAAAAAATTAAACTAATGAGATAATATAAATTATAGTTTTTAAAAATATGTAATCCATTTTTCAAATTCCATTCAAATATGTGAAAAAATGTATTTTGAAATTAATCCCACAGATGCGATGAAAAACCCAGTTTTCAAAGAGAAAATGATCAAAAGATTACAATGTCCTTATATAATAATTGAAATTTATAATGATTATTATATCATAAATTCTATAATTATATATATAATAGGTCTAGATTTACTATAAGACATATTTAAAATATAATTTATCATTATTAAAAATTTAAATTAAATGGAAGTTGTCAACTAAAATTTAGTAATTTTATCCATTCAACATAAATTTATTTTTAATAAAAAACCCCCAAAATTTCACTAATAATATTTACGTATTCCAATATCAAAAAGACTGTTTCCTTTTTCAAATAAATTCAATAAAATATATGAAAAAAATTATATTTATAATAAGTGTTCCAAATGAGAAAAAAATTTATTTAGAAGATATAACTTTATGTGTAAAATCGGATTTATTTTTATCTCTTATTTAGAAAACACTTTATATGATTATTAAAAACTTAATTTTATATTAAATATATAAATTTAATTATAATAACATGCCAAAAATTATTTTTTTAACTTATTTAGGTAAAACACAATTATGTTTATAAAAAAAAGTTTTTGAAAAAATAATTCCTTTATTTTTAAAGGGTTTTTTCATTTATAAATTATTTGTAAACAATGAATTAATTTTATGTACATGTTTAAACCATTTATCTTCAAAATTTAGTTAATAATATCCATACCTTCCATTAAAATTCTTAGCTGATTACTCCCATATTTAGAAAAATATTATGTTACATTTATTTAACTTTTTATTAAGTGTAATGCAAGAAAAACATAGTATTGTGTGTAATACAAGACAAATTTAGTGTTTCATGAAGCACAAGATAAACGAAATGTAATATTTTAGTAATGAATAACATATTATTATGTGTAATGAAAAATATCAAAACTATTTAATTCATCTGAATATATATATATATATATATATCACAATATCATGGGGTATCATATCATACCCCTTAAATTGAATTTCACCCTCGAAATTCTTCCCCGTCATCAAATGTTTTACATTTGACAATTACATCATAGATTCTCACATCTTAAAAGCTGTTAATAAAATATAATCATGAAAAATAGAACTATATGTGAAAAAAAACATCTATAACAACACATATTAGGTTTCCAATTAGGATCATATAAGTGGTAAGTGAAAACATGGACATGAAACTGAACATTAACATCCAAATAGAGATAGAGAGTGACAAAGAAAATTGTAATGAGATAGTTAACAACCTCAAATCCCTAAAACAATGTGGCATAAAAAAATTCATTGATTTCATAAAAAATGGAAATAACATGACAATATTTTAATTCAATGTATTTTTATTGATGTTGGTGAATATATTTTAAATATTGTTTGATAACATATCATAATATTATTACTTGATATATTTTTTAGGCACAATTTCACCCATTGGTTGTTCCTTGATAAATTTTCAATTAATAATTTACTCCAAGATATACATTTTTCAGGTCTAATGTACTAATTAATATCAATAAAAGAATGATAATTACTTCCTTCTATATAGAGTTTAAAAAATCTAACAATATTTATATACTATTGATAAATATTCTCATGGTTAAGTAATATGATATTCTATAAAAATTCATATTAAGTTCAACAAAAACCATTCCATAAATGGTTAAACTTCTAACCCATACAAAATTCAAAATTTTAAATGATGGTTAACAAATTTCACAAAACTAGCTTAACATTAATCCCCCATATATCGTAAAGTGACTCTTTATTGTCACATAACAAATATGTGAGTAACTTCAATATTTATAATACCGAAACATGGTAATAACCTACACTTTCATAAAAACTTATTAAAAACATACAAGAATCTAGAAAAAATAGGGATTATTGTATATATTACTTAAATCTGAAAATACTATACACACCGTCAATGAAAACATAAACCAGTTTTTCAACAAAATCCATTATTAGTTTTGAGGATGTCAAAACTATGTAATTTACTTTATCCATATCAATCATCTCATTATCCAAAATATATAACTGTTTTCATCCTCTAGAATACAAGAATAGTTATTTTTCATTAATCATTTGATATCCATAAAATATTACCCTTCCAATAAATGAATTTTTACGTTAATTAGTATTATTCAACATGTAATTTCATATCCTTAGAGAAATGTTTTTATATAACCTTCCTTATATGTTTCCTGATTAATATAACATAATAATTAAATTCTAAAACACTAATACATTGATCATTCAATATAAATATTAACCTGTTATCTATGATTCATCTACATTTCCAATAATACCTCTCTCATTTAATATTTCATTCATAGTCTCTTCATCATGAACATGAAAAAAATTACTCATACAACCTTGAGGTTTCTATTCATTAACTTTCCTCTTAGGAAATATATTTTCAAAATTGATATACATTCCACATTTAAATCATTCAATGGTTAATGATACCTTATGGATACCCTTATTTAAATGCAAAGTCTTAAATGAACATTACATTTTATCCTATTATTACTTGATTTGTTTCCTTATTTACCACACTCAAAACAACTCCCCAACCTTTTGAGACACTCCCTTGAGTTCTTATTCACACATTATCAGTAAATAGAAAAATTAATCTTCTTTTCTCCATGGTCTATATTATGTCAAAACATAGAGAACACTATCTTTCTCATATTTGGTTATTCAGGGAGTTGGATAAGGTTCTTGTAGTTAATTTTGTACCATTATAATTTATTATCCATTAACACAAAACCCTTTACTAAATTCATCATCCCATTTCTATGATAATAAAAATATTTTCTATCACATTCTATATTAACCTAGTTCCTTTTGGTTCCATTTGTTTTGCTGAAACCAAAATTCATAGTGGTAGAAAAACTATTCATAGTGGAAAATCTATTAATCTTGAACGGTAAATTATATGATTTCAAAATTGTTACACCTTATTATAAATCTGTGACACCAAAGTCCATACATAGGTTATACATGATAATTTAATTTTTAAATAATTTATTGTGGTTCATAAAGAGTTTGTGGTTTTCAAATGAATATATGCCAAGAGTGTCAAACTGTGTGGGAATCAAGGCATATTTTCTTGCACCAGGTGATGATCGAGACCAACTAAATGAGCCCTTTTTTGAGTTATTAACCCTTAGAACCTTTGTTCCAAGTCCAAAACCACTTTAATTATCTATAAAGGTATGTAATTTGATGGAAACCCATATTAAATAACCTTTACCAAAATCCATGACATTTTCCTATACATTTATCATAATTTGACTTATCTTTAAGGAAATAACTAGACATATACTTAGAAATATCCATAGGGATTTATCTATAGTTTTCCCTTTTTAGTTACTAAAGGTTAACTAAACCATTCTATTAATACTAATTATAGAAACCTAGTCTTTACATATATGAAAATTGAATCTTTTTTAGGTGAATATTCCATCCATTACCAAAACACATGACTAAAGACCATAATAGTGTAGTGCTTTTGGATACATGGATGATAACTTCTAATATAGTTAAATATCTTTACTTTTTTTCAAAATGAACATCCCATTTGGTAATATTAATCGAAATATTGTACAAGGAAACTTTCTCCATAACCCATGAAATGCAAAATAAGAAATGGTAATTCTTATTAAAGGTAAACAAGGTAAATAAATAATCTTAATGTGATCATAATGGTTTGATAATGCAAAAATAACATATGAAAACCATACCCTACATATAAAATATTAAAATATGGATACATGATATAAATATGTGTTGTTCATAAGATATAAATCATATTTAAATTAAAGATAAGGAGTCACAAGATCAAAACATGGGAATAAGACATAGAATTTTCAATAATTAGAAAAATATAAAATCATTTCCTTATTCATAAATGATCATTTCAAACAAATATCATGGAAATACACGGGAAGGTACACATCATTGTCAAGACACACCGCCATCTCAAATGGGTGAGTGATCCTCATATAATAATGGTGTAAATCCATATTCCATTATAATCATCAATATTCACTCCAAAATCATTGCGGACAATGTCTCATTCTTAACCTGGTTCACTCCCAATTCAATAATTTCTATCTCATGTGATATAAATATTTACAAAATTAATTGGAAAGAGATATAAGTCCCAACAATCTATGGTTATAACACAAACCGCATCCTTGGTTATAATGTAACAACCATCCTTTGTCATAATGTTACCATTATGCTTGGTTATAATGTAACAACCATCACACAATAAATTTCAAAAATATTCATTACACAATATGATAAAACATTTACCATATCATATCCCTTGTAATGAAATAGGATTCATAAATATTTAGTAATATCATAACATATGAAAAGAGGAATGTTTCATAATATTTCTACCATCTCATCATAGTATAACCATAAGAAAAGAAGTGTTTTCTATATGAATTATATCATGGTATATCTGAGAGAGTAGAAATGAGTTTCATAAACTTATTTTCATTATAAAACATTAAATTAAATATTAATAATTGTATTCTTAGTTCATATCCCTATAAAAAATGAACTTACACAAAATGATGTGATATTATGGAGATTTTTTTTGAAAGATAAATCATGTCGAACATTTTTTGAGAAAAGTTAAATTTCTGTGAATTTTTTTAATAAGTTAAAAAAATATTTTAGCAATAAATTTCTTTGAAATTTTCATTGAAAACTTATAAGGTGATGTTTAAAAATAATTTTAAACATTTCAACAGAAATTTAACATTTTAAATTCAAAAAAAAATTCAAACATATAACATTTTGAAAATATTTTTATATGAAAATAACATTGAAAACATATATTTTAATATTGATGAAAATAATGATCATGATGGTTTGAAATTTTTTTCATGTAGCACTTCTTATGAAAATGATTCCTTTCGCATTTTCTACAAAATCCAAACATGCATTATTTTTAAAATGACATGGAGTTTTATTTAATTTTTTTTGTAAAAATAAAACCATTGATAAAATTGAGATTAATAAATAATTTTATAAGTGTTAAAAAATTATGATTTAAAAAAAACATATTTATGTAAGAAAATGTGATTCGACCAAATATATGTTTTCCATAAAAAATCTATTTAAAATATCAGCTTCATGAAATGAGAAATTGAAGGGGGAAACATTATTCATATGAAATTACTATAGAATAATACAATTCATGAGTTTCCTGGTATATGATTAATAATATTTCATCATCAGTAATATATTCATAAATAATCCAAATAAATGAAGAGATCATAACAATATATATTTACCACTTTGGTAACATTGAAATGTATTCTCTACCAAATTGATGTCTTTAATGGATATGTAAATATATATAATTATATTTATAAGAATCATAAAATAAATTCTTGGTTAGTTTATAAAGCACATAAATGAGATATGTGTTGAATATGGCATGTGTCTCAAAAAAGTAAAATGTTAGACGAAAATCCTTTAACGCTTTAGTAAGCACTTGAATCGTAAACACAAAAAAAATATTCAAATTGAATGAAAGATTAAATATAAACAAAATTTATATATTAATGATATAAAATTTCAATAAATAAATATATAAATGAAAAAAAGAAGAATTTGTAGGTGAGTTTTCATATGTCTCGCAGAAGTTAAAGAGATACTAGAAATCCCTTTCATTAAGTGTTGTATTCTTTCATAAACATTCAAACCTCATTTTAAATAAATATAAGTATATTATAAAACTACATAAAAAATTACTTATCTTCATCATACCATATATTATTATATTTATGTACACTTATTACCTTCTTATTAATAATTCCTTGTTAAATTCACATTTTGGGTAATAATAGCTTTATTTTTGATATATGTTATTGTTTATTATTATCAGTCCTCATACATTGATAATGGTTCCATAAACTCTAGAATAATAATCATGAAATAATTAAAATATTAATAAATTTATTAAGCTATTAATTACAAACATGAAATATGGTTTTTAGAAATTAATTATGTTTCAATCATGGTGATGGTAGGTCATATGTATTCATGAGTAACGTTTCCATTTGTCAATGATAATTATGGAAAGAAGGTAAGTAATATTTTATATTTAAGTAATGTTCATAATATCATAAATAAAATATTATTACTTTATATATACTTATAAATATCATCCATTTTGTGTGGTTTTGAAAAGCTACAGTCACATCACTTTGTGATGATGGTAGTACACACATACAAGAATGATGTTATATTATTTTAGTGACTGAAAATTTATGAAAATAGTAACATATTATCATTTATAATGATATATATTTCATAAATTTCTTTATTATATCATAAATATCGTTAATATTTTTTATATATAATAATTAATTCTTATCATTATCCTTGTTGTCCTTTATTTAAATCATTATTGAAAATGAATCACTTCTCTTCACGATGAGGTGGTCTGCTGTACACACGAGCGAGATTATCATATCCCATATAGAATAGAAAGTAAAAAAATATATATTATATAATGAATTTATTTTTTATAATAACGATATATAAAGGACATATATATTTTAATCCATCATCATACCCAACCATGAATTTTGGTAATGGAGAAATGAATGACATTGCTTTGTGAGGCGGTAGAAGACCATATTCAAGAACGATGATTTTATAACACATTTTATGAAAGAAAATATGATTATAGGTAATTAACTAAAAATAAAAAATACTTGCATATGGAAGATTCTGTGGTTATTACATCATCATGGATGAATTTTAACTGAAATAGGTTGACAAAGAAATATAGAAAACACTCATTGAAGAATGGTTCCTCTTCTATGGGTATCCTTTTAGGTTTTCTAAAAAATCCTTGGATGGATTTAAGATAATAATAAAGATTTTTTGATTTTGGTAAGGAATATATGAAGTTATTTGGGTAGGTATTGAAAGAAACCTAATTTTTTTAGGGTGTGATAAAAAATAATATATTGGGTGGCCTTTTGTAAGTGTTCTGAGTGACACATTTGTAATTGTTTTGAAAGAAAACTGGTTACCAACTTTTTTTCACAAAAGAAGGCTATACAAAGTTCCATTATCCAACCTAATAGTGTTAGTTTTAATATATTTATATAAAATTGGTAATTTATATGTTTTATGTTTATTTATTTCCCTTACTATCTCAGTTTAACCCTGTGTAAATATGTTTTTACCTTAACCATGGTAAATAATTTTTACTATTTTTACTATTTATTTTTTTAAAAAAAATTAAGTGTAACATATTAGATAATATAAATTATTGTTATTCCCAATATTTAATAAATTGTTTCTAATTAAAATCACATTAGTTAAAAAAATAATTTAAAATTTATCTCGCAAAAATGATGAGAATTATGCAAGTTTTCAAAGAAAACTCTTCAGAAGTTTGCAAAATATTTATATAAAAATTTACATGATAATGATTGAAATTAACTATATAGTATTCTTATATATATAAATGATATAATTTTACATTAATAAAAATTTAAAAAACAATTTAACCCTTAAGAAAATTTAAATGAAAAGGCATTTTTCAAATAAAATTCAGTATTTTCACTATTCATAAAAAATGAATCCTTTCAAAATATCAAAAATATTTAAAATAAAATAAATATGGTATTCATATTTCAAAAAACATGTTAATTGTTTTATATATATTCCAAATAATATTAAAAATAAATTTCCAAATAAGTGTGACAATGGTGAAAAAACTACTTTGTTGAAAATACATTTTTAAGAGTAAAATTTCATTTATTCTTTTCACTTGTCTGTAAAATAATAAATTAACGGTAAAAATATGATTAAATACATAAATTAAAAATTATAATAAAATTATTTACTAAATTTCATTCATTCAATTTATTGATTCGAAATGCATTAATGTGAAAATATTTTTTTTCAGAAAATGATTACCATTGTATTAATCTTTTTATATTAATTTAAAATTAAATTTTCATCATTGAATTAATTATATATAATTATTAAAAGATATATTTTCATAATTTAGGTCATACTATTTATACCCACCAATAATATTAAAAACAACAGTATTTCATATTTCATTTAAATTCAATGTTGCATGTAATGAAAACATAACATGGTATTATATGAATAACATAAAAAATATAATGAAACATGTAATTCATGATAAACATTATGTTATATGTAATTCAAGAAAAACTCAATGATTCATTGCATGAAAATCTCTATACGATTTAATTCATTTGAAAAAAAATTCAAAAAATCATAAGGTGTTAAATAACCCCCTACTTCTAAATATATAATTAATTTTATCTAATTATATAACTGTAAACTGCTAATATTTATTTTAATTTAAGTAGACCCTAGTGAAAAAACCTTTTTTATAAAAAACATTTATAAGGATAAAAAATTATTTTATACTTTATATTTTCATTAAAAATAAATTTATGAATGTTTCAAAAATTTGATAAATTAAATAAAATATAAATTTATTTTAAATAATTCAATAACAATGATTAATTTAATTATTTAATTATAATACATTTCCCGCATAACATTATTTTTTTCAGGAAAACATCATGTTTATATTGATTTTTTTCATTTTATTATAAACATTTGATAGCTGATGAATTAATTTACTAAATATTTAGACTATATATTTTTCATAATTTATTTATTACTATTAATTACCACAAATCCAACAGTCTCAGGTACCCATGTAGTTTCTTCAAATTACTATTTTGGATATAAACATTGATCACATTAGCATTATTGTTTCATAACACTTTCTATATATGATAAAGAATATCCCCTAGTTGTTACACATAATAATTATATTCATCCAGTGGTATGACCTCTATGTTTATTAGGTTTTGTATGATTAGGTATTTACTTCCTAAGTAAAGATACATAAAAACATTCAAGAATTAGATATAGATTTGGTGAGAGTGCAAGTAATTTAGCTACCATCCTCATATGATAATAAATTTGAAAAGGAGTCATATTCTTAATATCTTATCATTCCCATGTTTCCAAATTTCATCACCCATATAAAGGGAGATATTCATGTAAATACCTTATCACCGACTTCAAAATCTTATTCTTTTTCAAGATTTTCGGAATTTCTTTTTTTCATCTCTAAGACTCTTTAATGTTCCATTGAACAGATGATAAAATCTTATCTATTTCTTCAGTTATATTAGGTATCAATGTCATTATTTATCAATGATCATTCTAGCATGATGTAGTTGTATAATTCCTTTTATAGATGTATTCATACAAATCCACCTAAATTCGTGAGTGAATGATATTATTGTAGGAAAAATACACCAATGTTAGGAGTTGATCCCAAACACATTTGAAATATATAAAGATTTTTCTCAACATGTATTCTAGATATTTAATGGTACTCTATAAATATTTCATTGATAGGATGATAATTTGTTCTAAAACGTATCTATGTACCTAGATCATACTGAGGAATTTTCAAAAACAGTTACCAAAACCGTGAATCTTTGTTTTATATAATTGATATTGGTTCACCATAAAATCACAACACTTAATTAATGTATATATGATTAAGTTTTTCAATATATAAATCATCACTAACAAAAATCAAGTTTGAAGACAATATAATGTGATAAACTATAACCCAAATAGAATTATTCCCTTTCAAAGTTATCAGGATTCCAAAAACAAAATACATATTGATGTTTTCCTATTTTCTTCCAAGTATTGGTGAGGTTTGTATAATCCCCTTAGACTTCTCCCTCTGATCCCTAAAACTTTGGTATACCATGCACCAAGAAATATACTCTGAAATACCTCTCTTCATGCCACCTCACCATAAATACACATTCAAATATCTATAAATATTCAATCCTCTATAATCAAAAGAGAGAGAAGAACAATGAGCTTCATCCAAAATATCCTTATGGAAATATAGAATCTAAATTAAGTTACACAGTTCATGAAAATTTTCATTCTATCAAAATCAAGGAATAACTCACGATTATTTAACACCATTTTGTAGATCCATTTATTTCTTCCACACCACATTAATCATTATTCAGATAAATGGTTGAACACTCATTTGAGAAATATATTATTTCTCTCATTCTTTTATGTTTTAAATATTCATACATTTTATGTATTGAAATATATGATCTTCTAAGATCCTCAAAATTGATATCCTAGAATGATCCTTATGACTCAGATCATCTTCCACGTTATTTTCTATCCTAGGGTTCTAATATATTGAGGATACATAATCAATAATCATAACTGAACATCTTCTCATGGTGTATGTCCATATCCTTTTGAGTGAAAATGAACATTAAGAATTTTTTATCTGTAAATATTTCACTACATTTTATATATAGAAAAAGAGTCTAAATATTTAATGAAAAAATTATTGTTGCTAATTTCAAATATTTTTTTGGGTCATTCATCAAATGAACCTTCAAATTTCAAGAGGTATAATCTATAACCATATCATTCTACATGAGGATGCATCAGATTCCCTTATTTTATGCATCAATATAGATTAAAAACAATTCTCCAAAAAAGGGTATGGTAAGAACAATATCACTTAACATACATATGTTTATTTTCTAAAATCATTCAACAAAATCATCAATCTTATGAAACTTTGTCTCCTTCTCGATTAATTTGGTGATGGGATATTATATCATTGGACAAATTTCCATAAAACTTATACTTCTCTAGTATCCTCATCATAATACTCATTGTTTTTTAGGATCATTATTTCTCTTTAAATATATAAGAATAATATCTTTAAATACTTTCAAAAACTGCTCAAGGTATTCATAAAAGACCGTATTTATTACATATTGGATATAGAAGTGGGATTAATATGACTAAATAAAATAACTACAAATTCATATTTTCTATACCATGAATAGAATAATATATTTGGTATATCGTATATCAAGAACCAAAATTCATGATATACAGAATGATGATCTATCTTGTAAAATTATTGATATCAATGTAGTTGATTAAAAAATTATCAATACAGGTAGATGATATATTTTCTTTATAGTGATCTTGTAAACATCTCTATATTAAATTTAGAGTTAGATTGATCCATATTTATTGTTAATGAACATAATAGGTGAACCCATAGGTGATTCTCTTGGATGAATGAACCCCTTTTAAAGATTCTCAGGGATTTAATTCTTCAATTATTAGTACTCAAATTTGGCCATTCAATATGATGTCTTGAAAATAGTTTTAGCACCTTCTATGAGTTCAATTGACAACTAAACATCATGATTCGGTTGAATACATGGAATATTTTTATGAATTTTATAAATAAACTCCCACACAATAATCATATCTTCAACGTTCATTTTATCCCCAACCAGCTATGATAAATTACCACTTTGAATAGGAATCATCCCATATATAATGGTTGTAATTTCTATTGGAAGTTCATTTTTTTTCAACACAATTTTCGGTGATCATAGGTTGTATTGTTATATAAATTATAACATCCATTTCTCATCAATTAATGAGGGCTTTTTTTAATAAAATAAAATCCATTTTAAAAATAATATTTTCTTTAAATGGGTAAGAATAAATATATTTTAAGGAAACACATGTCTAAAATCTTCAACTAAAGAATAATAATAGATTGAGGAAGCATTCATCATAATATTTGGAGCTTATACAACTAAATCATCATCAAATATATGGGGTGGTACAATGATACCTCTTTGAAATGTATTTAAATATAAAATAGTGTGAGTATATATAATTAACATAATAAAATATCAATCTTAAAGTATATGGTAATTATAAATTTGACAGTGTCATTATTTTAACTCTTACCATAAATAGAGATAAGATGATTTATAACTTTTTCTTTTGGCTTTAGTGTTTGTTTAAATCAATTATTATCATTATAAATCATATTTGGGAACTAGTTAATATAATTCACATACTGATTGCATTTAATATATTAGAGTGTGGGTGTTGAATTCTATATATCATTCTCTCTTTTCACGTTTTTAGCTAACTTATTGGAATATATTATGAATTTTAATAACCAATGACCTTAATTTCAACAAATGAAACATTTATTATTACCCTTAAAAAAATTTCATTAATTTTCCCAACTCAAATTTGAGAATAAAATAAGGATCATTTTCTTCTCTATATGTTTTTTAAAATGGATTGTTAATTACTTTTTTTCTTTTGTTATAAAAACCATGATATTGATGAGTTACTATAATATAAATATCCAACATTAGAGAACATAAACCAATTTATTTATAGAAACTAACATCCCTTATAGATAATTTCTTTTGATGAAATTGTGCTAATCCAATTAATAATTGATCAAATCCTTACAATTAACCTTGGTTGTTCATCATGATTACAAAAACATTTTAATTTTATCCATTACTTAGGCTTATCCCTATGGAACATACTAATGTTTTCTTATCCTAGTATCAAAGGGATAAATAAACCTTTTTATAATACCAACTATTGTGAACTGTAATTTTAATACCTATATATTAAATCTTAATTGAAAAATATTTATTATATAACATTTCAAACCATGCTAAAAAATATTTGGTCTAGTCTCTTTTGAAACCCGAAAACCAAAAATATTGTTTTAATAGAATATCTAAATCATCTCCCACTTATTTATTCATATCTAGAACCCTTCTTATACATATCATACTTACTAACCTTCTATATAAACTAATAATGGAAACATAATAAAATTGTGATCTTAGTTTCCTTATAAGTGTAATATTGGGAGATATTAAAGATAAAATAAGAATAACATGAGACATATGGTATAAGATAATGATCTTATTATGTGAAAACCATAACCAATATATAAAAAAACATAATCCTATTTAATGGGAAAATCATGGTAGTTCATAAGACATGAATCATAATAGAATCATAGAACATGATCCGTGAGAGCACAACATTGAAATAAGACATGGAATGATTGAATACTTATAAAAAAGATCATTAATATAGTAGTTAAGTCTACCTACCAATACTACCATGTTGGAAGGGGTTCAGTCTAAAAACCATCACATCAATCATGTTTGACTCCCAAGACAATCATAATAGAAAATTACACTTAATGAACTAGATTCACTACCCATTCCAATCATATTTATCTCTTTAGATGTCAATCTATACCTAACTAATTGGATATATATATAGGTCCCACCCATTATAAAATGATAACCATTCATATTTGTTTCCAGATATCATAAATCATTCTTCATATATAACCCAATGAAAAAATGGTTTTCATAAACATTTCAATAAATCATAACCCATAACAAAGAAATGAGTTTCATAAACATTTCATAATTTTATCATTTCCAACAAAAGGAAAATGAATTGTTTTCATAAATATAAAGCATAGTTAATATAAAATATCTAGGGAATGAATAAGGATGTTATCCTTAGATAATATTCTTATTATATATTAAGTAACGCAAAATTATGTCATGATAAATGTAAAATAATATTGAATGACCAGTTATATTAATTCTGATTTGTTTCATTTATTTTTTAGTAATAAGGATGTTATCCTTACATATGTATTAGGTTTTTTATAAGCATATTGTCAGGTAAAACATGTTTTAACCCAACCTTTTGTTTCAACAAATCCAAGTGTGCATTTTTCCCACTTATAAAAGGACACCACATCTACTTCTCTATTTACACCTCTCAAGACCTTTTTATCATCCAATCCATATAAAAAGACCTTACCAAATTCCATCCAATAATACTAGAATCCTTAAATTGGGCCAAAATACATCCAAATAATTTCTTTGGTGGAAAGAAATATGAGTTACTCTAAGAAGAGTTAGCCTTCATCAATGAGAATTCTTTTCATTCTTATTCAAACCCATAAATTTATTTTTATAAAAAAATTATATAATAACCTCAATATCGTAAATATACTTATATTTATAATGTTAGGTTTATAACCTAGAACCTAACACACTTTCCTAAAATGTGATACATGACCATCATTTGTGTGTACAAAATTCTACCACCTCACTAAATAATGTAATTTGTTCTTCCATTAACATTTCTATTAGATGGGAATAATGATAGAAATATTATTTATATATTTTATGAATTATATTTATTTTTTATTTATGTTCAAGGATTTATTATAGAACACATACATTTGTACATTCCATTTTTAGGGAATGTGAAAATGTCATTTGGGGGCATGTGGACTACCGCCACCTTCAAAGAGATGTGTAATGCCCCAACCCTAGTTACCCAGAGTTGAGGAATTATTACCTAACATTCGCATGATTACAAGAGATCAAATCACGAAGGACTGATTAGTTTAGTATCCATGTTAGTACTAGATACATACATAAGTTTTACATTAATTATGAAGTGAAAAACAACCACATTGTGCCTCATTTAAACACATTCATCTCCCTTAGGGTATCCCTTATGATCTTTCATAATATGCTTCTTCACATCCTAGAAAAAATAATACATAGAAAGGGGTGAGCTCAGATGATCAGTGAGGATAAAAATATCACGGAAACCTTCATAAATATGTATAAACATTTAAGGCATTGTATAAGAATAAAACACAATACTTTTAATCATAAACATTAAAATAATATGGAAAAGATAAATTGAATAGTGACATTTACATATTCACATGGATATTATACTAGTCGAATAATCACATGTAATATCAATTGCCAATTTCATAATGACGGAATGCATAATGCTGGACATCATAACCACATAGTTAAGGCCTCATGCCAAGACTAAAAATATGATTTTGTCAATCCCTTATGCCAAGACACAAGTTTATCTTATGAGACCTAATGTTGCATCGAGGATCCATAGAAGGCTCCACCCATCATTTACTAAGTCCAATGCATTCCTTATATAAAAAGGTTGAACCATAACATAAATATTATTATTAAAACATTCATAGTAAATGTTAATACATTAACCATAAACCATTAACGGTATAGAAATAACACATCCAAATTCAAACATATAAAAAACATTCAATAAAATATGGAAGATAGTATAATAATAAATCAATTTCAGATAAGTATAAAATTCACCAAAGGATGTTGATATGATGAAATTAGTACTATTTGAGAGAAATATATCTTTCTTTTTAGAAATAATTTAGAATTAAAGTAATTATAAAATAAAACATTTATTTTGAAAAATATTTTATAAGATTGTAAGGGAATCTTCGAAGGTGTTATAATGTCAGAAAATAGCCGCACTGGCTGTATAAGTTAAAAAAACATTCTTTCCTTAATTATTTTGAAAAGGTCTTAAAGGACTGTGTTTGGAAAACAATGGAAAGATTACATTATAAAAATTCTATAAAAAGTCAATGAAGGGTATAAATGACTATCCCATAGTCTAGGAAATAGTAAAAATGTTTTGAAATACATTTGTAAGAAACAAGGATGTGGATGACAAAGAGGTCCTAGTAGATACTCACGTATAAACAACCTCAGATAATGAAGAGATTGTAGAATTAACCCTTACCATGTAATGTTCCTTAGTCTAGGGTAGGTTAACCTCCTGTATAATGGTGAAATTATTGTTATTAAATTATACAAGAACCACATACATAAATATGATCTCATATATGATCTTCTAATATATGGTTGTTAATGATATGTCATTAGTATCATCGTTTAGGGTGTTAATTGATTCATTTTCCTTTATATATTTTTTAATATAATTCATTTTAGTTAAAAATATGATATATATTATTCCTATCATGAATTAAATTAAGTTCATAAAAATTATTTTTTAATCATAAAATAAAATTTATTCTTATATGGTTACGATGCGTAATGAATCTCATCACGGTTTTGGAGATTGTAATATGTATGTACGCATGAGGGACAATATCATTCTATTGATGGTGAAATTGTATTTAACTAGATTATATATCATATATAAAGAATCATTAACATGTTATATTTATTATTTACTTCAATTATACTCATTATTATACCCATCCAAATAATGAAGTGTTGAATAACAAACTACCCCACGACGTGGAGACGGTAATTCGTACGTACGCATGTATGGTGACTTCATCATTCATAGGATGGATAGAATAATGAATATGGTTGTACCATATTTATAATAATATCATAGTATACAGAAGGTACTGGAGTTATTATTTTGGAATGGAAATAACAATGAAAGAGGAAGTGGAAGAAGAAAAGAACTTTGAACGAGGTGATGAAATTACTACCTCTTCTTCGGGTGATTCCTTTTGATTTAATCAAAAGGAATCCTTAGGTTGAATTATGATAAAAATAAGGCCTCTAAGTTGTATTGAGGGTAGTTGGTAAAATATATGATCCATTTTTGGCTGAGACTAATGGATTTGGAGGTGTGATTTTGAAAGAAGGTGATGTACCCTTTAATAAGAGAGGTGAGGGTAACTTTAAGAAAAGATCAAAATATTATTTTATTATACCATAATATTCGGTTTATAATAGATCCAAAAGAATTTATTTTGAGCGTAAGGTGGTTCTGGGTCGAAAAACTCTCAGCCAATAGATTTTAGACAGGTTTAGGTCACCATATTAACCTTATCGTTTAGATTTTACTATTAGTAAAATAGATTAACTTTTACAATGTATTCATGTATTATTATAATAAATAGTTAATAAACATACAATAAAAAGACATTAAAACCCGAAGTGGTTAATTATTGATATATCTAACCTTATATAAGTCCATTGGCTGAACCTTCTATTTTTATAAATGTTATATGAATTAATAATATAGTATGTGTTTTAAAATCTCATTTATGTCAATTTTGACACTATTTAGTATATGGTGTTTCTGAAAGTCATAACAACTTTATCACATCGAAAAAATTTTATTTAATCAACATTACCCTGTCATATTAACCTATAAATATTTTCTAATACATAAAAATTCTCAATTTAAAATTATACTAATATTTATACAATGAATGATATTAATCATTAAATAAAAGGTAATTATTCCATCATCATTGCATCATTAATAATTTTAATTATTTTATGTATAAAAACATAAATAAAATAAGATTTTTTAGGAAATATTTTTAGATTTATAATTAATATTTATTGTCAAATTTATCTTATTTATAACCATATATTAAAAATGGGTTAGTTATTAAACTTTGAATTCAAAATTTTTAACACTTCTTCAAATAAAATAATAATAAATGTCCTAATCTAATCCAAGTGGACCAAGCGGATAATATGTTATTCCTAAGATTTACTTTGCTCTAAATACACTTATCCAATATAATTAATACATGTGTTAGGGTAATTATAATATCATTTTTACCTTTAATTACTTTATTTACTTTTAACTATGGTAAATAAAATTCAGAAGTTACAATTCACCAAAAATTATTTTCATCCTATTGTAACACATTTTACTTACTAATGTCAACCATGTCTCTCAGATTTTTGAAATTCAGTTCACAAAATAGGTATAATTATGTTTTATAAAAATTTAGAAATGTTCCTAGAAGGTGGGTAAAAGAAATTAAAATTTTGATAAAATTTTATACATCTAATCTTTTTATACAATTACTCCAATGAATTACATTGAACTTATATATGTATTATAAATATATTTTGACATAAAATTAATTCAAATAAAAAAATAATTTCTTAAATATTCGGTGTTAAACAATAACATAGTGTTTTTCACTATTCATCAAAAATTATATGTTTTCAGAAAAATACCAAAAATTCACCTTATGCTAATTTTGATATTCTGAATCCAAAAATGAAGTCCATTTTGAAAAATAAAATTTATAAAATTTTAAAAGTTGTTATTTCTATTCATAACGGCTAGTTGGATTGGTTGAGGAGTGTTGGAACTCGATGTTGCGTACAATGCAAGCTATTTCCATATTCAAAGAGAAATGTACCATGTAAGCTTGGGGTATTACAATATTCCCTCATTCAAATAATTTTTTCCTCAAAATTTATTGAATACTACTGCATAAAAATATTTGAGCTGTTCTTCATCATAAGTTCCACGAGTTCCCATGTTGCCTATTCGATCTTATGGTATCCCCATATAACTTTTCCCAGACAAGTCATCCAAATTCTCAACACTTATACTCTAGTATCACGAGTCTTTATAGTCTCTTCAAAATAAGATAGATAAGGTTACAATTCTATTTCATCATGGGTGAGTACATGTGTTGGGCCAGACATTTATTTTCTCAATAGTTATACGTGGACCACATCAAGAACTTTGGAAAAACTTGGACTCATCTATAAATGGTATGTTAAAAATACAATTAGTTATATAATTTAAAAAGGTATGTTGTACCTCAGACATAATTTACCCTTCTTGGGAAATATAAAAAATACCCATCAAAAGGGAACTTTCTTGAAAACGTGATCTCCTACTTGAAATTACAAATCCTTCCTTCAGTTATGTTCTTAGCTATTTTTCCTACTTTGAGATGCTTTGATGTGGGTTTGGAAAATCCTAACCTTTTCCATTGTTTCCTTAACAAGTTCTGGTCCTACGAGTTTTTTTTCACCAACATCATCCCAACAAGTTAGTGTATGAAATCTCTTTCTATATAACGCTTCATGTGGCGCCATCTGAATACTTGAATGGAAGCCATTATTATTGGAAAATTCAATAAGAGGTAAATATTGATCCCACATACCTTGAAATTCAAGTGAGAAAAATCTCGTCATTTCTTCAATGGTTTGAATTGTTCTCTCTGATTTTCCATCAGTTTGAGGGTGGTAGGCAGTGCTCAAATGAAGTCCAGTATCCAGGGCCTTCTGAAGACTTTTCTATAATATTGATGTAAAACAGGGATCACTATCAGAAAAAATCTATAGGAGTAATCCCTGATGTTTTACAACTTCATTGATATATAGTCTTCATAAATGTTCAAGTGGTATATCTTCTCTTATATTAAGAAAATGTGCTGACTTGGTAAGATGATAAACAATGACCCATATTGAATCATTCCTTCTAGGAGTCTTTGGTAGCCCCGTGACATGATTTATCATAATATCATCACATTTCTACTCAGGTATTTGAAGAGGTTGCATGACTCATATAGGATGTTATCTTCCATCCTTCAGCTGTTGACAAACCGTGCATCTTGACCCATAATCAGTAATCTCCCTCTTCATGTTGTCCCACAAAAAATATTCCTTCAAATATTTATACATCTTATTGATACAAGTGTGTATAAAGAAATTGGATCTATGAGGATCATCCAACAATTCCCTTTTAGAGTAGGTATGTCAGGGACACAACGTCTCTTTCCAAATTTTAAAATTCCATCTTCATATGAAAAATCAATCAATCTCCCATCATTCACAACTTTAATTTTCTTTTGAAACACCTCATCATCAGTCTAAGATCTTTTTATCCTTTCTATTAAAGATGGAATGGAAACCATTTGAAAAACTATTGATGTTTCACCTTCCATGATTATTTCGGTGTTCATTTTTACTAGATGTATGAACATGGGATCCCTTTAAATATCATCTTTTTCAAAACTACATGATCATTTCTGCTCCAAAAAACTCCCACCTTATTTACCTACCCAGGTTGGTAGTGTATTGTGAAATCAATAATCATTGTGTAGTTCAAGCCATTGTCTTTTCCTCAGGTTGAGTTCATTTTGTGGGAAAATATACTTCATACTCTTGTGAACTGTATATATCTCAAATCTTTTACCATATAGATATTTTATCCACATAATTAGAGCAACGATTAAAGATGCTAACTCAAGATCATGAGTAGGATAGTATTGTTCAAGGATTGTTAGCTGCTATGATGCATAGGAAGTAGCACTATCACTTTGCATAAGGACACAACCAAGTCCTTTATTTGAAGCATCACTATAAAAAACAAACCCATCATTCACTGATGGTAGATTCAAGATAGAAGCATTGAATAATATTTTATTCAATTCATCAAAACATCCTTTATAATAAATTTTTCAAACAAATTTAACCCCTTTATGTGTGAGATTGGTTAATGGGTTAGACAATCGGGAAAATTTCAAGATGAAAATATGATAATAACCTGCTAAACCAATAAAACTACATAACTCAGTTATACTTTTTTGTGATAGCCATTCCTGGATTGCATTGTTAATTGAAGTATCAACAAATATTACATCCCTAGAGATATTATGGCCTTGAAAAGAAATTTCCTGAAGCCAAAATTCAATCTTGCTAAACTTCCCATATAATTCATTTCATCTATGGGTTTTCAGAATAGTGCGCAAGTGATTTTAATAATCTTTGTATATTTTTTAGTATACAAAGATATCATCAATAAATAACACCAATAAGTCATCAAGTTATTCCTTGAAAACTCTATTCATTATATCCATGAAAACAGAGGGAGCATTAGTTAGTCCAAAAGCATTACTGTAAACACATAATGCTTGTACCGGGTTCGAAATGCTATTTACAGAATGTCTTTCTTCTTCATACACAACTGATGATATCTAGATCGAAGGAATTTTTTTTAAAATATTTAACTCTATGAAGTGGAATGAATAAATCATCAATGAGAGGTAGAGGATACTTTTTATTATTATTATAGCATTGATCTCCCTATAGTCAATGCATAACCCCATAGATCCTTCTTTCTTATAAACAAAAGGAACATGGGTTCCCCATGGAGAAACACTTGGGGGAATAAATCCATTATTACTCAATTACTCTAGTTATTTATTTAGTTCCACTATGTCCACAGTGGCCATTCTATATGGGGTCTTTGATATGGGCCTTTAACTAGTAATTAAACCAAGGGAAAACTCAATTCCTCATCTGGAGGATGTTCAGGTAAATCATTCGAAACCCAACATCATATTCTTGCACAATAGGTACATCCTCTATTTGAACATTCTTTTCCTCACCCACAGTTATTTTACTCTCTTCCTCTCCAATAATTGAATTCAGTAGAGCTACTGGGGATGGATCTAGATAAGAATCAAATAGAGACGTTTTTTCTCTAAAGATAAGGTCTTCCATATTAACATCAAAAATTGTAACCTCCTTCTTCTTACAATAAATTTTCACATCGTGGTCTGAAATACAATTCATTCAAAGGATTATATAAAAATTAATCATGGGTATGGTGTTGAGTTCAGCAAATATATCATATTTATATGATATAATGTGAACTATTCCACAAAACTTTGTTTCCATGATACATCCCATTAGAGTTCTGATAGAAAACTCCCTAGTAATATAAAAATAGAAATATCTAATTATCATAGAAAACTAGAAAAACATGAAACAATATGATGATCCAAGATCAAATAAAACATTGGCTAAATTTTATGAAACCAATTAATTTTTTTCCACCATTTTATTCAGATCTTCAACCTCAATAGTAGTGATCACATAAGGTTGGTCATTCTCCCTTGTCCTTTTCTATGGTATGTTTTTTTGGATCATTAGAAAGTAATTTCATAATACCCCATTTCTCTAAAATTGTATAATTCTACATTGACAACCTCTTTCTTTCCCTTGAAATCAAGAGCTTGGTGGAATTTTTCACCACACTTGTAACAGACTCACATTCCCTTCAGACAAGTATCAAGGTGATTTATCCCACATTTAATGCACGATGGAACTTCAAATTTTCATTTATTCCCCTTATTTACACTTCTAGAGTGTTAAAAATATTTCTTCTTCTCTTTATTTTATTTAAATTCATAAGTCATAGAGAATTCATTTTCTGTTTGGATAGCACATGAGACAATATCATCATATTACAAGAAGGACTGTGGGACTAATGCTCGACGAAGAAATGGTTTTAACCCATCAAATAATTGATCAAGATTACACCTTGGGTTGCATATATAATCTGCTGCATTCCTTTCAAATTTTGTAAAGTTATCCTCTTACTTTACGACATTCTCATCATCCATTTCCCCCAGACTCAGAAATTGACCTGCATCTCCTGTGAGGTGATAAAGTTCCATGACAACTTCTTCCCTTTTTCTACTCCCTAATGCATGAAATATTTTCTCTTAGGAACATATAAATTTCTCAGCCACAGATGGATTTTTAGAACCATTGTATTTTTTTGGTTGTTTTCTCATGAAGTGATCTAACATTGATCCCCTGCGTTTTGGATTTTGGGTGCTCCATACGGGTAAGATCATTTTTCATAACCTATGTGATTTGTCCCAGTATAGTTATATGTTTCTTAGAACTAGTTGCATTAATAGCTCTACTATAATTATCTTGATTGGGATGGAAATCTCTACACGTATTATGTGTGTTGATACAGTTTCCATTCCTTCCACTATGCACCATTTCTATACAATGTCATACATTAGATTAGTTTATAAATTTCAATACATAATTCCAAACTAGTAAAATACATATGCTAAATTGAATATTTTATACATATAATCCATAATGATAAAAAAATGTTTTCTTTGAAGAGGTATTTACTCATAAATCCTTCATAATGGTTTGTAAAGAAAATGTGAATTATCCTTATCATATTCCCTGGGAGTGTCATAACCAAGAGTGCAGTAAGGCCTATTGTCTTTTACTAGGATACCCTAGGTCCAGCCCCAAAGTCCATATCAGAGTTTTCACTCCAAGTTACATCTGTGCCAGAGGTGCATCTACCTGCTCGTATCCAGATAGGGATGTGTTGCTTGTAAAATACCCAAAATTTCTACATTACCAAAATTCTTTGGTTTTCTTTTATAATATTCCTCAATTTTTATATTAGGGTAATGTTATCTAATAACCATTTTTATAAATCTAGTTTCTACGAATTTTACTAAACTTCCTCGGATAGCAACTGTAACGCCCCTAACCTAGTTACCCTAAGTCGGTTCATTATTACAAAACATTTGTATGATCGCAAGATATCAAGCCTCGAAATAATGATTAGTTTACTAGCTTGGTATTTACTAGATACATACAAATGTTTTACATTATATTATGAAATGAAAAACAACAACATTGTGCCTCCTTTGAACACATTAATCTCTCTTAGACTATCCCAACAGGTTAGTCCTAATATACTTATTCGGATCTTGGGAAGAATAAAACATAGAATGGGGTTAGATCACATGCTCAGTAAAGTTAAAAATATATAAAAAACATTCCTAGATAATAATAAACACATAAGGTAATATATAAGACTAAAAAGAATCCTTTAAAACATTACCTTTGGCATACTATGGAAAATATAAATCAAATAGTCCCATTTACATATTCACATTGATATTATACTTATCAAATAATCATATGTAATATCAATATCCAATTTCATAATGATGTAAGGCATAATGCTGGACATAATAACCACATAGTCAAGGCATTGTTCCAAGATTAAAATAAGATTTTTTTTCAAGGCCTTGTGTCAAGGCACTAGTTTGTCTCATGTGACCTATCAATGCATCGAGTAGCTATAGCGGGCTCCACACGTCACTTACTAAGTCCAGTGAATTCCTCATATGAAATGGTACAAACATAATATAAACATTCGTATTAAAACTAGCATATAAAATGTAGGTACATTAACCATAACCCATGAATTGTATAGAAATTACACATCCATAGTAAAAAATACCACAAAATATAAAACATAATATGGAAGATTTGTAACACCCCGATATTTTAGGAAAAATATTCTTTTTAATTTCATTAATATCTTGTGTTGTACTCTACACCAAAAGGAGCTTACATAACATGCATCATTGAGTTGCCTTGCATTACACACAATCACGAGATTCCTCGATAGCGTGTGTAGTACGTAATAACGAGTTTCACTAAACAACAACATGCTATTATAATATTATTAAAACTAGCCGTTATGAATAGTAATAACAACTTTTTGAAATTTTTTAAATTTTATTTTTAAAAATGGGCATCATTTTTGGATTCGGAATATTGAAATTAGCTTAGGGTGAAATTTTGGTACTTTTTGGATAACTTTCATTTTCTGATAAATAGTGAAAATTACTAAATTTTAATTAAAAACAACCTTTTTAATAGAAATAATTAATCGTGATAAATTTTTAATTTGAGTGGTTTTAAAGTATATTTAGAATATATTTTTACAATTTAATACAATGTTTTTCATTGGATGTAATTTCACATTTAAACCACACATAAACAAGTGTCAATCTTTTGATAGTTATTATCTCTTAAGAACACGCTATTTGTTTTGACGACGGGAATTAATTTTTAAATTAAGTAATGCAACTGATATGTTTTGAATTTGGTAAAATAGACATCATTTTTCAGTTCATAATATCAAATATTGCTTAGGCCTAAATTTTGGTATTTTTCTGGAAACTTTAATTTTTTGATGAATAGTGAAACCACTAAGTGGTAGTTAAAAAAATGAATTTTTCATAAAACATAATTTTACCGCTTCTGTGAGTGGAATTTCAAAAATCCGCGAGACACGGTTGATGTCAGTAAGTAAAATGTGGTTCAATGAAATGAAAATAATTTTTGGTGAATAGTAACTTTTTACTTTTTTTTACCACGTTTAAAAGTAAATAGGGTAATTAAGGGTAAAAATGATATTATTATTACCCTAAAACATGTCCTAATTCTATTGGATAAATGTAATTCGACCAAAAACAACCTTAGGAATAACATATGACCATTTAGGCCCACTTGGATTAGATTAGGACATTTATTGTTAATTTATTTAAAGAAGGGTTAAAATAGTTAAAATCAAAGTTTAATAAGTATATCATTTTTAATATAGGGTTATACTTAAGATAAATTAGACTATAAATATTAATTAGAAATATAAAAAGATTTCCTACATAATGGTATTTTATTTGTAATTTTTGGACATTAAATAATTTATTTTATTTATGACACAAAGATGATGTAGTAATTATCTTATTAATGAAATATTGACATAATTGATGTTATTAATACCCAAATAAATGTAATTTGAGACTTTTTATGAATTACACTAATTTTATAGGTTAATATGTCATGTTAGTATTGATAAAATTAACTATTTTCTAACTAATTAGTCTGTTATAATTTTCACAAAAATCAATTACTAAATAGTGTCAAAATTGACATAAAATAGTTTTTAAAACAAATATTATATTATTAATTGTTATTTTATTCCTAAAAATATAAGTTTCGGCCAAATGACTTTGATACGGTTATATATATTAATAATAAACAACTTGGGGTTTGTTTGTATTCTTATAGTAAGTTTATTAACATTATAGTGTAAGAACACAAAAAGACATGATAAAAGTAAAATTATCTAACTTAATGTTAAATCTAAATGATAAGATTAAAATAGGAACCTAAACTTGTCTAAAATCTATTGGATGAGAGGATTTCGACCCATCCCCACCTTAGATTCGAAATAAATCAATTTGGTGCTATTTAAAACAGAATTTTTCGTTATAATAAAATAATATTTTTAGTTATTCCAAAGGTGCCCCTCTCCTCCCTTATAAAAGGGCACCTCCTCCCTCTCTTCCTCACACCACTTTGAGCCTTCAAGCTCGGCAAACCCCTGCCAAATTCTCTTATCCACATCCCTATAAATATCCTAGATGTCCTGGTCTTCTTCAAAGACCAATTTTAGTGCCCTAAGCGGAGGACTCAAAGAGGCGCTTCAAAGAAGAGGTAATGTCCGTTACCGATTCTTTCAACTTTATTTCTTATTCCACTTCTTCTCCTTTAGTTTTTTTATTAAGAAATAATAACATCAGTATCACAAATATACTGATATTTTATTATAAGTATGAAACAACCCTATTTCACCATCTATCCGTCCTACGGAAAAAGAAATCACCGCGCGTGCGTACGTACGGAATACCGTCTCCACGCCGTGGTGTAATCTATTTTCCCCCACCACCTTACTTGGATGGGTATAATGGTGTAAATGATAACTATTTTTGATTATTTTAAAGCTATATTGATTCTGAAATAGTATACATACACTCCAATACAATTCCACGATCATGGGAATGATATTTTCGCTCGTGCGTACGTACGGAATACCGTCTCCACAATGTGATGCGACTCATTCTACATGATATTCATTGCATAATGATTATATAAATGAATTTAATGAATCAATATGATATATATTACACTAATACCATTCTATAAATGAGGTATCTATAACCTAAAGAGAATAATAAGAATTTATTCGACAAAACACGCATAAGAACAAAAAGTAATAAACACCCGAATAACAAGTAGTAATGAAATATTACTAATAAGAAGCTAAGAATATGACCATATATGGTATCATAAAAATATGTATGATTCTTTAATAAGTTGATGACATTATTTTAATCATTATATAGGAGGTTCGGACACTTATGAAGCAAATCGGACCTAAGGTAATGGAAATATCACAATTTTATTTTTATCCGAGATTGTTTATACATTGGAATTTACTGGGGTGTATTTTGTCATCCACATCCATGTTTCCTAAATATGTAATATTATTTACATCCACCAACAATAGTTTAAATCCAATTTTACCCTTTGGTGATTTTTTAGTAAAAGATATGAAAGGAATCTTTTTTCATTTTTTCGTACAAGGTACTTTTTGACTTTTCTGAAAAAAGTACGAGAAGAGTGTTTTTTTAACTTATACGGCATGAATGGATTTTTAAAACCTTATTTCCAAGAATCTTCCTTTACATGTTTTCAAGTTTATTTTTAATCAACTTATTTTAGTTTAAAATTTCATGACATATTAAGAAAGGGGAAATGTTTTTGAAGTAGAAAGGATATTTTCCTCAAGAATGGAGTTCAAGTGTTTTATCAAAATTATTTTCCATCTAAGATAATAAAGGGTTCTGTTTTTATCCCTATTATTACATTTATTTGATTATATTGTGATGGAATTACTTTTATGAATTCCTTTATCTTATATGAATTGTTTTATAATGTCATGATGTTTAAGATTCCAATTTTTATTACATGGGTTATGCTATGATGTATGGTTTATGATTTTGTGGCATACATAAGAATGGTATCATTATGAGATGGGTGGAACCTATATCTCCCTCTAATGCATTGGGTAAAGATTTTATATCTTATGAGATAGACATGGCTGGAACGGCAGGTTAAACCGGTTCAGTGAAACAGGACTGAAACGAGGAGTGAACTCGGTTCAAAAATGGAATTTTTCCACTAAGATAGTATTGGAAATGAGTATTGACTAATAAGAAATGATTTTCTATGATTATGTGTGTATGCCACAAAGTTTCCTGTTTTAAGTTATGATTATTGGGATTACATTTCACTACTATGATTTATCCCATGTTATGATATTATGATCTCTTTTGCAGGTTAAGATTTACAAAATGTTATGTTCTTATGAATATGATGTGATTGATATTTCTTTTGTTTACCCTTACTGAGCATTTGAGCTCACCCTTTTATGTTTTCTTTTCCCCAGGATATAATGAAAGGTTTTAGGTATAAAAAAAGGAAGATCTTTATGTGAGATGTTGAAGATCTTTCACCATGAATAGAAGATTATATTCTGAGTTTCCAAAGACACTAAACTATTACGGTCCTTGTGTGTGTGTTTTTGTTATGTACTAAGTATTCCTCAAAAGTAATGTAATTTCAATGTACGTCAAGCTTAGGGTCTCTACAATTGGTATCAGAGGAAAGGTTTAGTCAACCTTTGGAAACTAGGATGCGAGAACTTTAGTGAGATCCCTAGACATATTTCTAAGGTATGTCTAGGGATGCCCCTAAGGTTAAGTATAAGTATAAGTTATATTAATAGAATTACGGTAACCCAAGATGTTAGATATTGAAGTTACTCCCCCTTTATTATATTGTTTTCCCTAGCGTGATTTTTTGCCTGTCACGCTATTCTTTTTGGGTTTTAGACGATTGCTGGAACCCGAAGGAACCGTGTTGATCAATGTAATGGACAATGCAATGATTGTCCTCCTGAACAAACAAATGTTATGGGAGATGGAGTGAAAAATCTTATTGCTATACTTACAAAAGCTATGAATCATTCTGGACTTCCAAATGAGCAGAGAAGGGAACAATATTCTATTGAGTCCTTCATGAGGCAACGTCCACCTTCTTTCAGTGGGTATTCTGATCCACTTGTTGCTGAAAAATGGATCAGTACTACTGAAAAGATATTTTCAATTATTCAATGTTCTGAACATGATAAAGTCATCTTAGCAGTGTATCGTTTGGAAGGTGATGTTGATCAATGGTGGAATCTTATCAAGAATACAAGGCCAAGAGATGAAATTGAGTCCATGGAATGGGACGAGTTCAAGAACTTATTTCTGAATAATTACTTCCCCCGTATTCCTCGAACAAAGATGGAGAAGTAGTTTCTTGAACTAAAGCAAAAGGATGATGAATCTATTTGTATATACGAAGCGAATTTTACAAGGCTTGCAAGGTATGCATTTGGATTTATCATCCAACCTGAAAGTAAAGTTGATCGATACTTCAGTGGCTTAAAACCAAATCATCGAAGGGCATTAGCTATAAAAGACTTCAGTAGCTATGAAGAAATTGTGCGTTGTGCTATCAAGGTAGAAATGGAAGTTGGTGTTACTTATCCATCTCATAGTTTTGACAAGAAATGAAAGATGGATTTCAAGGAGAAATCACAAAATAATGGTGAAAAAAAGATGAATGTTTCCTTATTCTCAAAGTGTGGAAAGAAGCATGGTGGAGATTGTATTAAAGGGACTAGAAAATGTTTTAAGAGTAGAAAAGAAGGTCATCGAGCAGTTGAGTGTCGAAGTAATGGAAAAAAGGTTTCTAATGATGTGAATAAAGAAAAGACTGCAGAGAACGCACCACCAAAACTTCAATGCTTCAAGTGCAAGGAAATGGGGCATTATGATAATAAATGCCCTAATCCAAGGGTTAGTGATGATCGACATGAGAAACAACTTAAGGCAAAGGACAAAGGGAAGTCACATGCGATCACTATTGGCGATGTTGAATATGACAAAGATGTGGTGGAATGATTAAGTGTTTATGTAATGGGATTCCAAAATAATGTTTTATATAGTATAGTGGAATATTGGAATTTTTATGTATTGGTATATTGTGGTTTTCGATAATTTTATGGTACCAGTAACCATGGAAAGTGATTGAGATATTTTTGGAAAGCAGATGATATATGCATAATGTAGGGATAAGAAGATAATGAGATGTTTGATTGTATTCATGATCTCATGATTGATATAAGGACTAAGTGATATCATGCTTTGAGTATAAATAATTTTGAGGATTTTGGTATGTGGAAAGTGTTAACTTTTAATTACATTCATGTTTTCACTATGGTTCAATTAATGGGTATTCATTCTTCAAGAGAATACATAATTAAGGTATTCACATGTTTGTAATTTTACCAACAAGATATATCTTATGATATATGGGGGATAAATGTAGATACCCGAATCTTAACGTACATGGACATTACATTACTTTTGCGGAATACTTAATGCATAACAAAAACAGACACACAAGGACTGTAATAGTTTAGTATCTTTGGAAACTTGGAACGTAATCTTATAATCATGGTGAAAGATCTTCAACATCTCCCATAATGATCTTCCACTTTTTGTTTCCTTACCTAAAACATTTCTTTTGATCCTAGGGGAAAATAAAACATAAAAAGGGTGAGATAAAATTCTTAGTAAGGGTAAGCATGGATAAAATAAAACATACCATATACATTTGAACTCAAAAACATGAACAAAATGTTTAAACATCAAAATCTTGAGCAATGACATAAAACATGGAAGTACATAAGGAATACATCATAATGGAACATAAACCATGATAAAATAGCATGGGAATAAAACATGTAATTGTGGAATCCATTAAGCATATGTAATGATTTCCATAGTATCCAAGGCATTGCTTCCAAGACCATCTTAGTGGACAAAGTCCAATTCTGAATCGAGTTCACTCCTCGATTCAGTCCTGTAACACTGAACCGAATTAACTTACTGTTCCAGCCATGTCTATCTCATGAGATATAAAATATTTACCCAATTCATTGGAGGGAGATATAGGTCCCACCCATCTCATAATTAAATCATTCTTACTTGTTCCACAAAATAAATATACATCATTCATAATAACCCAATAAATAAAATGGGTTCCATAAACATCATCCCATCATCACATAATCCATAAAAAAGAAGTGGATATCATTTCATAATAAGAAAATTGAAACCATGTAAATCATAGAGACATGATACTTGAAACATAAACACATAAAATAATGTCATCTTAGATGAAAATGGTTTTGATAAAACACTTGAGATGAATTCTTGAGGAAAATATCCTTTTTTCTTCAAAATCACTTTCTTTTCACAAAATGTCCTGAAATTTTAGAAGAAAAGGTTTTTGTTGAAAATAGTCATGAAATATTTTGGAGGAAGCTTCATGAAAATAAGGCTTTATAAAACTGTAAAAATCCTTTTGTGCCGTATAAGTTAAAAAAAACATTCTTCTTGTACTTTTGCCGGAAAAGTCAAAAAAAGTACCTTGTATCGTATACAAAAGAATGATTCCTTACATACCACGTAGTAAAAGTCAAAAATTGGTAAAAAGGACTTTAAACATTCATGAAAACATTTTTATAAAATTTGGACATGGATGATAAATATAACCCCAGTAAATATTTATGAAAAAGCAATCTCAGATAAAAATGAGATTTGCAAAATTATCCCTTACCTTAGGTCTTATTTGCTTCGTAAGTGTCCGAGCCTCCTATATAATGATTTAAATAATGTTATTGACTTATTCCATAATCATATTCATTGTTGTTATATCATATATGTTTCACTTATGACATTATATTACCCGTTCTTTTGTAAATTACATGTTAAAGCAGTGTTTTGGGTAAAATCTTTTCATTTATCGTATGTGTTTCGACTTGTCATTCTGGATATTATTACTTATATCATGATTTAAATAATTTCAGAATGTAAAAAATGATGTATATATAATATATATTCATCATATACATATATATTTATAACGATAAAAAGGAATGAAATACACCGTTCATGGAGACGGTAGGTTGTACGTACACATGAACGTTTTTTTCGTTTCCATTTTGAATTGAATGGAATTAAGTAAATGACATACATATATATATATATATATATACATAAATCCAGTATCATTATTATGTCATATATTTCATTATTATTCATTATATATACTTTATAATCATTCATGAATGGTTAACATGGAGAGTGAATCTCATCACGTCGTGGAGACGGTAGTCCGTACGTACGCACGAGTGATGATATCATTCTCATGACTGTGGAATTGTATTAGAGTGTATGTATACTATTTCAGAATAAATATCACTTTATAATAGTCATATATAGTCATTATTTACACCATTATACCCATCCAAGTAAGGTGGTGGTGGAAAATAGATTACACCACGGCGTGGAGACGGTATTCTGTACGTACACACGCACAGTGATTTCATTTTCCGTAGGATGGATAGATGGGGAAATAGGGTTGTTTCATACTTATAATAAAATATCAGTATATGATTGATACTTATGATATTATTTCATAATGAAACAACCTAATAAGAAGAAGTGGAAGAAGAGATAAAGTTGAAAGAATTGGTAACAGACATTACCTCTTCTTTGAAGCGCCTCTTTGAGATCTCCTTTTAGGGCACTAAAATTGGTCTTTGAAGAAGAACAGGACCTCTATGATGTAGCTATGGAAGTGGAGAATATAATTTGGAAGGGTTTGGCCAAGCATGAAGGCTCAAAGTGGTGTGAGGAAGAGAAGGAGGAGGTGCTCTTTTATAAGGTAGGAGAGGGGCACCTTTGGAATAACTAAACATATTATTTTATTATAAAGTCAAATTCGGTTTTTAATTGTTACAAATTGATATATTTCTAAGATAAGGTGGGGATGGGTCGAAATCCTCTCATCCAATATAATTTAGACATGTTTAGGTTCCTATTTTAACCTTATCATTTAGATTTAACAATAAGTTAAATAATTTTACTTTTACCGTGTCTTCTTGTTTTCTTACACTATAAGGTTAATAAAAATACTATAATCATACAAACTAACCCCAAGTTGTTTATTATTAATATATATAACCTTATATAAGTCATTGGACCGAACATTAGATTTTTAGGAATAATATAACAATTAATAATATAATATTTGTTTTAAAAACTATTTTATGTCAATTTTTACACTATTTTGTAATTGATTTTTGTAAAAATCATAACAGAATGATTAGTTTGAATAAAGTTAATTAAATAAATAATAACATGTCATATTAACCTATAAAATTAGTTTAATTCATAAAAAGTCTCAAATTGTATTTATTTGTGTATTTATAACATCAATTATGTCAATATTTTATTAATAAGATTATTACTGCATCATCTTTCTATCCTTAATAAATTAACTTATTTAAAGTCTAAAAATTACAAATAAAATATCATTATATAGGAAATCTTTTTAGCCTTATAATTAATATTTATAGTCGAATTTATCTTATGTATAACCCTATATGAAAAATGATATACTTATTAAACTTTGATTTTAACTATTTTAACCCTTCTTTAAATAAATTAATAATAAATGTCCTAATCTAATCCAAGTGGGCCTAAATGGTCATATTTTATTACTAAGGTTGTTTTTGGTCGAATTAATCTTATCCAATAGAATTAGGACATGTTTTATGGTAATAATAATATCATTTTTACCCGTAATTACCCTATTTACTTTTAACCATGGTAAAAAAAAAAGTAAAAAGTTACTATTCACCAAAAAATATTTTCATCTCATTTAACCACATTTTACTTACTGACATCAACCGTGTCTCTTGGATTTTTGAAATTCCACTCACAGAAGCGGTAAAATTATGTTTTATGAAAAATTCATTTTTTTAACTACCACTTAGTGGTTTCACTATTCATAAAAAAATGAATGTTTCCAGAAAAATACCAAAAATTAGGCCTAAGCTATATTTGATATTATGAATTAAAAAATTATTTATATTTTAACAAATTCAAAACATATCAGTTTCATTGATTAATTTAAAAATTAATTCCCGTCGTCAAAACAAAAAGCGTGTTCTTAAGAGATAATAACTATCAAAAGATTGACAATTGTTTATGTCTAGTTTAAATGTAAAATTACATCTAATAACCAATGTTGTATTAAATTGTAAAAATATATTCCAAATATACTTTAAAACAACTCAAATCAATAATTTATCACTATTAATTATTTCGATTAAAAAGGTTGTTTTTAATTAAAATTTAGTAATTTTCACTATTCATCAGAAAATGAAAGTTATCCGAAAAGTACCAAAATTTCACCCTAAGCTAATTTTGATATTCTGAATCCAAAAATGAAGTCCATTTTAAAAATAAAATTTACAAAATTTCAAAAAGTTGTTATTACTATTCATAACGGCTAGTTTTAATAATATTTTAATAGCATATCGTTGTTTAGTGAAACTCAGTATTGCGTACTACATACGCTATCGAGGAACTTCGCGATTGTGTGTAATTCAAGGAAAGTCAAGGATGTGTGTTGTGCAAGCTTCTTTTGGTGTAACGTACAACATAAGACATTAATGAAATTAAAAAGAATATTTTTCATAAAATCTTGAGGTTTTACATTCTACCCCCCTTAAAATGAATTTCACCCTCGAAATTCGTCGGGGTTATAAATGGTTTACTACTCGAAAGTTTCTTTAATAGAAAACCACATCGTAAAAAGGAATACCAAAACCAATCTTTAAAAAAAAAGAATGAAACATAACGATTACCCAAATAAACTAATCACTGGGTTTCCACATAGGTGAAAATATGGATATGGGAGAGAAATCTAATCATCATGTTCTGATGGAGAGTGGTAGAGAACATGGCTATGGAAAATCCAGCAATCACAAAGCCATAAATTTGTGATTATCTAGGGTACCATCTGATTCATCAGATATAAGGGCACTATGACAAAAAAATTTTGGTTATCAAGATCATTTCCCTAAAGTTGAAGATTTTGAATTAGAATAAATACTTACTTTATTTTGGTACAATCTCACTGTTGTTCGTTCTTTAAACAGTTTCCACTTCATCTCTTAAAGAAATGAAGTTGAATTTGTTATTCATGAAGTGTTAATAGATCATGTGATAGAATGATGGGTCATTCCATCTGTCTCATACAAAAGGTTAGAAAAGTTATCAAAAAAATACATAAGTCCATCTATAGTGAGATTAATCGTATACGATTCCAAAAATGAACTTATACTTCATATATAATACCGCGTAATAAAATAAAACTAGTTTCTACTAACCAGGGACTTCCTGTAGGCCAGTGGTAGGCGATAAAGTCCAGTCGCACTTCGGTTGTGGGTTCGATTCCCACAGCCTTGTCCGACGCGATGGGTTGTCGCCAGTCCTGCACGTTGTCCTTTTTCTAAAGCTATATTACTATAACATCCCATCAATAATATTGAAAAAAGTTATATCCTAACTTATGTTCAACATAATCCATTCCAATCATTAGGATTATCTAAAATACTTCGGTCCAAGCTCATATAATAAAGAAAACGATTACTTGAAATGTCACATAACAATCACGTGAATGCCATCATTTATCCCCCATATATCATAAGTTATATCTTTTTGGTCAAATTAAAAACATGTGAATACCTTAATCATGTATTCTCTTGAAGAATGAATACCCATTAATTGAACCATAGTGAAAACATGAATGCAGTCAAAAGATAAATCTTTCCACATACCAAAATCCAAAAATTCTATATACTCAAACCATGATATAACCTTCTCCTAATATCAGTCATGAGCTCATGAATATGGTCAAACGTTTCATTTTCTCGTTTTCCTTTCATTATGCGCATATCATCTTTTTTTCCAGAAATATCTCAATCACATTCTATGGTTACCGGTACCATTGAAAACCACAATAGACTAATACATAAATATTCCAATATTCCACGATACTATAAACAACATTATTTTGGAATCCAATTACATAAACACTTAATAATTCCACCACATCGTTGTCATATTCAACATCTCCAATAGTGATCGCATGTGACTTCCCTTTGTCCTTTGCATTAAGTGGTTGCTTATGTCGATCATCACTAACCCTTGGATTAGGGAATTTATTAGCATAATGCCCCATTTCCTTGCACTTGAATCATTGAAGTGTTGGTGGTGCGTTCTCTGTAGTCTTTTCTTTATTCACATCATTAGAAACCCTTTTTCCATTACTTCGACACTCAGCTGCTCGATGACATTCTTTTCCACACTTAAAACATTTTCTAGTCCCTTTAAGAGAATCTCCACTATACTTATTTCCACACATTGAGCATAAGGAAACGTTAATCTTCTTTTCACTATTATTCTGAGATTTCTCCTTGAAATCCATATTTCGTTTCTTGTCAAAACTATGAGATGGATAAGTAACACCAACTTCCATTTCTACCTTGATAACACAACGCACAATTTCTTCATAGATACTGAAGTCTCTTATAGCTAAGTCCCTTCAAAGATTTGGTTTTAAGCCACTGAAGAATCGATCAACTTTACTTTCAGGTTGGATGATAAATCCAGATTCATACCTTGCAAGCCTTGTAAAATTCGCTTCGTATATACCTACAGATTCATCATCCTTTTGCTTTAGTTCAAGAACTCCTTATCCATCTTTGTTCAAAGAATACGAGAGAAGTACTTATTGAAAAATAAGTTCTTGAACTCGTCCCATTCCATGGACTCAATTTCATCTCTTGGCCTCGTAATCTTGATAAGACTCCACCATTTATCAGCATCACCTTCCAAATGATACACTGCTAAGATGAATATATCATGTTCAGAACATTGAAGTGTAAGATTGGTATAGCGTAAGAGGTTTCCAACCTCTGATACCAATTGTAGGATCGAAATATAGTATGAGATGCTCAATATACAAGAGGGGGGGGGGGTGAATTGTATACTTTAAAAATTCCTTTGGAACCTTTAAAGTTAGTTAAGAATAACTATGTTTTCCTTAAGCAAAGGAAAAGGCTAAGTTTAACAAAGTTAAACTAAGCAAGTTCACAACACCTCTTTACACCGAATGTAAACTAGGAAAGAGATTCCGAAAGTAGGTTCCGGAAATATGGTTCTGGAAAATTTAAACTTAACAAAAGTTTACAATATAAGATTCTACCATAAAGCGTATAGAATCTAACTTAATCAGAGTACAAGTAAGGAAGTATAAGAAAGTTATACTTTCCTTATGATACAAAATGCAGCAGAAATAAAACAAGTAGTTAAACTACAAGTAACAAGATATAAGTCTTTTAACCCAAAGAGAAGGGTATCCAACAACCTTGGATAAAGGTCCCTTGATTTATACTTTCAAGCATGTCTGTCTTACCCACACCAGGGTAAGCCCTCGATACTAAGATCGGAGTCTCTGTCTTGCTGTCCCCGCAAGCCCTCAACTTCAAGGTAGTTGGCAACCTCTGTCTTCCTCAACAAGAAAGCCCTCGAACTTTAAGGTAGTCGGCACCTCTGTCTTCCTATACCCGGAAGCCCTCAAATGTAATCACCAACATTCGGAGTCGCACGAAGCTTTGAGAGTTAATAAGAGCCTCTCTCTCTCTAGAAATCACTTCAAGAAAATTAGCCAGCCTTTTAGTACTTTCATCAGCCATCAGCTTTGAGCTCTTTCAAATGAGCTCCTATTTATAGGTGAGGTCGGATCCTTCTCCAACGGTCATATTTTCCTTAAAGATCAGAGGGACCTGTACACGTGTCACTTAGACAACGGTTAATTTATAACAAAATGGACGACATCGTTTTATAACAAAACAAGTGTAACAGAATGTACGACATCGTTTTAAACTCTAACATAAAAGTTCGGAATGAACGCTTCGGAATGAAGGTTCGGAGTGTAATGAAAATAATAAAGAGTAGACACATTATAGAAATGTAAGCAATATAAAAGTTCGGAGTCTAACAAAGATATTTTTCGAAGTCTGAATTAATTCAGAGTGTATAAAACAAAGATACTCAAATTCTGTTTAATAGGTGAATTCGGAATGTGAATTCGGAATAGGAATTCATCATCAAAAATCGTAATGAGAATTCATCATCAGGATTCGTAATGAGAATTCGTCATTAGAATTCGTAATGAGATTTCAGAATGAGATTTCTTCATTAGAATTCGTAATGAGAATTCTTCATTAGAATTAGTAAAGAGAATTCTTCTTCAGAATTCGTATCCTGAATCTGGAGTAGTACTTAGTCAGAGTTCATATCCAGAATTTGGAATGAGACTTCCTTATAGTTCTTATCCATAATCCGAATCCTAAAACAGAATGCTTTATATATAAGTTTTAATGATTCCAAGAAAATGAATCCGAATCTCATACTTAGGAAAAATATGGATGAATATATGATAAGAATAATTTTTCTTATAAAAGCGATTTTCCTTAAGAAAGTAATTTTCCTTAAAGATAAGGTGTTTGTGATTTTCAAAACAAGAAGGAATGGAAAAGTCATAAGGAAAACCTTATTGACTCAACAATCTCCCCCTTTTTGGAAAGCACAAACATCCTTACGAAAAAGCTATTCTAAGAAAAAAAAATTAAGGCTTATCTCCCTTTGCTTTAAGGATATTGATGAATACGACTAACTCCCCCTTAGGCTTTGAAACTATAAGGATCGTATTCAGATTTCCGGAGTGAAAAATAAGAATGTCTTCTTTAATGAAAAAGCTCCCCCTTAAACAAACTCTTATTAGAGTTTTTCTTTTTCTTAAGGATCTATTTCTTCTCCCCCTTTGATAAACTCTTATTAGAGTTCTTCTTTTTCTTAAGGATCTTTTCCTTATCCCCCTTTGTGATTTTCAAAAAGAATGGAAAAACTTAACAAAGTACCTGAGATATTAGTAATGACAACAAAAGAAACAAGAAGCACAACTTTCATTAAATTTGTAATCTCGTCAAGAAAGAAAGAAAAATTACAACAAAAAGATCGGATTTGATTATTTCAGATATTTTTCCATTGACATGAGCCCCTTTAGAATAGTCTTTATCTTCTTTAGGTCCTTATGATCTTCTTTAGCTTGCTTCTCTAAAGAAACTATTCTTTCGGATTGAGCTTCAATTTTTTCTTCCTGAGCCTTCAGCTTTTCTTCCTGAGATTTGATCTTCTCTTCCTGAGCCTTCATCCTTTCTTCAAAATCGATCCGATGACCCCTTTCAAATTTCCAATTTTGAGAAACGGAATTGAGTTTCCCATTCAGATCTCTCACTTCCTGAATCCGAAAGTTCTTTTCCTCTGTCAACTTTTCTTCAAAGGAGGAAGTCAGCTCGTTTATCTTCTTGTCCTCGGTCTCAAAGGCATCTTTAACATTGTCTTGAAATTCATCGAACAACCTCATTTCTTCCACAATCTTCTTTGACCAACTTGTCATCCTCTTGAAAGACCTTTTATGAGCTTCGTAACCGACAAAGAAGGTTTTGACCTGAGCTTCAATATCAACGCACTTATCCATAACCATAGATACAGAGTCTGTTTTCTGATTCAGCGCATGTTGGAGCATCTGGCATCTTGAGTCGATACTAGAGAAGGTTGGAATGGTTCCCACCAACTTCTTCAAAGACTGAACAACAAAGTCATGCCCCAACGAAGATGACTCCGAATCTGAAATCTTGCTTGGAGAGTTTTCTTCCTCAATAAGCTCTAACTTTCTCTTTGAAGAACTACCAGCTTCCTTTCTCTTCCTTTCTTCTGAGCTCAGAGTATCAGCAAGAATTTGCTTCCCCTTGTCTTGTTTCAGAATTGAGTCCTGTTCCGGAGTTCTCTTATCACTATCAGAAACTTGAACGACATTATCTTCATCAGCGACTTCCTTATCCCCTATGATTTCCTTCTGAGAAACATCAAGTAAAATATGTTCTTCATCTCCATGATAAGAAACTTCTTCTTCTCCTTTCTCTTCTTCCATCGCTGGAGTAACTAGCTTCGAAGATTCAGCTTCAGAAGTTCGGAGTGATAAGTGTTCCGAAGGTGTTCCCTTGTAATCATCTACTTGTTTCAGCACATCTCCGGTTTCACCACTTCCTTCAGCACCCTCTTCTATTTGTTCCACTTGCTCTACTTCCTCAGTATTCATAGCAAAAGCCTCTTCCGGAGCAGCGAAATTCCTTCCTGGAGTCTCAGGTAGAGATTCCAGGGAGAAAGATCTCGGAACTGGAATTGTTGCTGAAACCATTTCATTGAATTATAACAAGGCCTGAGCTACCTCAGCCTCAGACATCTTCTTCTTGAGCATCTTTTCCTTAGCTTGTTTTTCAAGCTCATCAGCAGTTCTCTCCTTCAAAGCCTTAGCCTCCACAGGGTCCAATCCGAACTGTGGATCCCCTTCTTTCCTTTTCTCTTTATCAGCTCTCCACTTTGTAACAACCTCATCAGGATAGGCTTTCTTCTTCTTAGGCTTTGGAGGTGCGGAGTGGAATTCCTTAGACTTAGGATTCTCTGCTTCAACTACCACTTCTTTCAGCTTTCTCTTCCTTACCGTCTTAGAGGATTCCGGATCAGCAGCTTTCGGAATGGTTTCTTCATGAGCGGGTAGGTCAATAAACTTTCCAGACTTCTTGTCAAAAGCTACATCCATTCTTTTAAGAGTGTCATCACTAACCAACAAAATTTTGCATACCCTCGGCTTAGATCTGCAAGCTTCCTTGAAGGATTCAAGGCACCGAACTATCAACTTCGATAATATTGCTGGGTACATTACGATCTGTGCTCTGAGATTTCCTTTCTTAAGATTCTCAATGGTTATAAGAATATGCCTAATGAAATTGAACTTCCTTAGATTTATCAGGAAATCTAGGATATAGATCTCACTCTTCTTCAAGCTGTCTTTATCGCCTTTCCTCGGTACGATAAGTCCTTGCACCCACAACTCTAGAATCCGGAAGTTTGTGGATAGACTTGCAATCTTCGGAGCCTTTTCATCAGCCAGTCCGAGAGTTTCTAAGGCTTTTTCTTTGTCGAAGCTACCCTTGGAGTCCGGTAAAACGTACGAGATAAATTCTGCTTCTCCTTCATAAGACAATCCTACCAAGTTTGCAGCCTTGGTGTAAGAAATTTTGTAGGTCTTGCCATACGACTTGAAAGAAAACTTCTCCCTATCATCTTCCTTAAAGAAGGAAACTGATTCATAAAACTCGACAAGTAAATCTGAATATACTTCATCTTGATTCTGGGTTTTTGATACCGTAACATCTTCCCAGCCATTCAGCTTGATGTTCTTTGAGATAAGGGAATCATAGTTATTGAAGAAATCCGGATGGAGTAACCTTTCTCTGTAAACTAACCACTGAGAAATAGGCTTGGTAGATGACATTTCTTGAGAGGCTAACTCCGCAGACATTCGGATCTATAATCCTTTGAGAAGTTCAGAATGGAGAAAACTGTAGTTCGGAATGGCCTTAAAACAGAGGGGCAGAGCTTCAGGACGTAAGAGCTTGAAACCGATGTGGGACGAGACTTTGGGTCCCCTTTATATAGGCAATGAAATGACGGTTCAACTTCCTCAGTTGATCTAACGGTTTAGAATGAACTGAGATCAAATCTGACGGTTGATAACTTGAATCCGATCTTTTTGAGGTTTTTATTAAAGTAAAGATTTAAGAAAACTATAATCCAAAAACATAACATAAGAGAATTCCAGCAAGTAAAATATGACTACGAAAACTTGAGTAAGGAAATCATACCTTTCGGATTGGGTTAGGAGGATTATTCGTAATGGGTAATATAAAAAGATGATTAAAAAAAACTTTATTATGAAAAGACAAAGTTCTCAAAAAATTTACTACGGAAAACTATCTCAGTTCGAAAACAAATTTCAGAAAACTTAGTATGAGAAACAAACATAGTAAGGGAAAAATTTAGTATGAAAAATTCATTACAAAATTTGAAAACGAAAAACTTATTATGGAAGATTCAGTACGAAAGTTTCGTTATGAAAATACCAGTACGAAAATTTTCCATTCTGGAAATTTTCAATACGAATACTTCCATTCCAGAAGTATTATGTACGAAAATATTCATTCTGGAAAACTTTTCATTCCGGAAGTTCCATTCCGGAAATCTTCGTTCCGAAAAGATTGAAAACAAATTTTGAAAAACTTTGTTAAGCAAACAATCAAATGTACTCCCCCTATGAAAAGGAGTTTATTACTGTAAGGAGACTTTTTCAACAGAAAGTTAATTAAGAAAGATTACCATACGGTTATCATTCCTAACTTCTGTTTAATATATTCAAATCTATCAGAAGGCAAAGATTTTGTGAAAATATCAGCAAGTTGATCTTGCATTCCGATAAACTGAAGAATAATATCTCCTTTAAGTGTGTGATCCCTAAGAAAGTGATGCCTAATATCTATGTGTTTTTCACGGGAGTGATGTGCAGGGTTTTTACTAAGGGCAATGGAACTTGTGTTATCACACAAAATTTGAGTTTTAGTAAAACTCAGGCCATAGTCTGTGAGTGTGTGTTGCATCCACAACACTTGTGCACAATAACTTCCAGCTGCTACATATTCAGCTTCAGTAGTGGAGAGTGCTATAGAATGTTGCTTCTTGCATGACCAAGAAACTAAATAATCTCCTAAGAAATGACAAGTTCCGGATGTACTTTTTTTATCCATTCTACATCCACCAAATTCAGCATCAGAAAAACTTTTTAGAACAAAATCATTTCCAGAAGTATAAAATAATCCTAGATCCATGGTTCCCTTAAGGTATCGAAAAATTATTTTTGCTGCCTTTAAGTGAGATTCCTTAGGATTGGATTGATATCTTGCACATAAGCATACTGAAAACATTAAGTCTGGTCGACTAGCTGTTAAGTAAAGTAGACTTCCTATCATACCTCTAAAAGATGTTTGATCTACTGGTTTCCCAGCTTCGTCAAGATCTAAAGAGTTTGAGGTACCAATGGGAGTACTTATACTCTTAGTGTTGTCATAACCATACTTTTTAAGAAGATCTTTAATATACTTATGTTGAGATATGTAGGTTCCTTCTGGATTTTGAGAAATTTGAAAACCAAGGAAAAATGTTAACTCACCCATCATACTCATTTCAAACTCATATTTCATTAGACTAGCAAAAGAGTCAGTCAAAGATTGCTGAGTTGAACCAAATATAATGTCATCAACATAAATTTGAACAATCAAAACATTTTTCTTATCTTTCATTATAAAAAGGGTTGGATCTACATTTCCCTTAACATAGTTATTTTGAAGCAAAAATCCAGTGAGTTTATCATACCATGCTCGTGGGGCTTGTTTAAGGCCATACAAAGCTTTGGTAAGTCTAAAAACATGATGAGGATGTTTTGTATCTTCAAAGCCAGGAGGTTGTTCAACAAAAACTTCCTCTTGAACATAACCGTTAAGAAAAGCACATTTCACATCCATTTGGAAAAGTTTGAAATTAAAGAATGCTGCAAAGGCAAGTAGAAAACGGATAGATTCAAGTCTAGCTACTGGAGCATAGGTTTCTTCATAGTCTATTCCTTATTGCTGATTATAGCCTTTATCAACAAGTCTAGGTTTATTTATAACAATGACTCCATTTTCATGACATTTATTTCTGAAAACCCATTTTACTCCAATAACAGAAGTTTCCTTAGGTCTTTCAACCAAGGTCCAGACTTTATTCCTTTCGAATTCATTTAGTTCATCTTGCATGGCTTTGATCCAATCATCATCACCTAAAGCTTCATCAGTGCTTTTAGGTTCTAATTGGGAAAGAAATGCTAGATGTTCTACTTCATTTCTTAAGGATCTTCTAGTCCTTACAGGTTGATTTACATCGCCAATGATACTATCACTGGGATGATTCTTAAGATACACCTGATTTGGGTTTTGTAAAACCTGTTCATCAACATAGGGTAGAAAATCTTCTGGGGTAAATGTTTCTGAAGTATCTTCTTGAAAAATTTCATTATCAGAAAGTTCTTCTATCAAAAGTTGATAATCAGTTTTTGAAATCACATCCGAAGATGTAAGTTGAGATGGTTTAAAAACAAAAGGATCTGACTCATCAAATTTTACATGTACTGTTTCTTCAACAGTACAAGTATTTTTATTAAAAACTCTATAAGACTTAGAGGTTGTGGAATATCCTAAGAAAATTCCTTCATCAGACTTTGGTGCGAATTTATGTAAGTTATCTTTAGTATTCAAAATGAATACTTTGAAACCAAAAACCTTGAAGTAGGAAAGTCTTGGTTTTCTACCATTCCATAACTCATAAGGAGTTTTATTAAGAAAAGGTCTAATCAAAACTCGATTTATAGTATAACAAGCAGTACTTACAGCTTCAGCCCAGAATTTTCTAGCAATAGAATATTCACTCAACATGGTTCTTGTTATCTCTTGAAAAAATCTATTTCTTATTTCAACAACACCATTCTGTTGAGGAGTTCTAGGTGCTGAAAAATTGTGAGTAATACCTTTCTTACTACAAAAAGTTTCAAAATCTGAATTTTGAAATTCTCCTCCATGATCACTATGAATAGTATTCAATGGAAGGTTTTTCTCATTTTTAACTTGAGCTCTAAAACTTTTGAAATAAGAAAAAGCTTCAGATTTCTTTGCTAGAAAATAGACCCAAGTAAATCTGGTGTAATCATCAACTAGAACAAACACATAGTATTTTCCTCCAATACTTCCAGTTTGTGTTGGACCAAAAAGATCCATGTGTACTAACTGTAATGCATCAGTGGTTGAGACTTCACTGATTGACTTAAAACTAGATTTATGTTGCTTTACATATTGACAAGGATCACTAACTTTAGAAGAATCAAATCTAAGCTTCGGTAGATCCTTAACTAGTTTCTTCTTAGAGAGTTTACATAGGTTCCTAAGATTACAGTGACCTAGTCTTCTATGCCATAACCAAGAATGATCTTCCATTGCACTTAGGCAAGGTAAATCATGGCTTCTAAGATCTTCTAGGTTCAAGGTGTAGACATTCTCTTGCCTATTGGCTGAGAGAATAAATTCTTCCTTGGAATTGTGAACTAAGCATTTATCATTGCTAAAATTCACAAGGTAACCTTCATCACATAACTGACCTATGCTAATGAGGTTGTGTTTAAGACCTTTAACAAAAATAACTTTTGAAATCAAGGTTTTACCTAAAAGAACAATATTACCAATACCAACAATCTCTCCCTTAGCATTGTCTCTGAAAGTTACCTTTCCTCCTTTCATTTTGATAATCTTTTCAAAAAAGCTTTTGTTACCAGTCATGTGCCGGGAACATCCACTATCCATGTACCATGTATTGTTGTTGGTACTTTCTTTATTATCCTGAAATCAAGAAGAGAATTAGACTTTCGGAATCCAAACATGTTTGGATCCGAGATTTGCAGATAATAAAATTTTAGGTACCCACATCTTCTTAGAAAAGTAGGCTTTGTGAAATCCTAGAGATTGGGTTTTTTTTAAGGAAAAATTCTTTGCCCGGTGACCACCACATTGACACATGGTACAAAATGGGGAACTTTGAGGAACAAAATAATTGTTACTGAAAATAGGTTTTGCATGGGTATAACCAAATCCGGATTTATTTCTTAAAGGTCGTATTTGGGAATACATCTTATCAAAATTTTCCTTACCATGGGTAAAGTTTGATAAACACTTCTTTAAGGAAAAAGTTTCGGACTTGAGTTTTACAACCAAATTTTTTCCTCAAAATCATTAGTTTTAGAACTAGAGTTAGGCTCGAAAACATTTTTCTTAGAAATTACTTTTTCTAACTCTTTAGAAAGTTTATTCTTTTCAGAACTTACTTCCTCAAGATTTTTTGAAATACTTTCAAAATCAGCATTTTTCTTATTAAGATCATTAGAAAGATCTGATATCTCTTTTGTAAGAATATAATTCCTAGAGTTTTCCTTATCATGTTTCTTATTGGGTTTGGAATTCTCAATCTCAAGAAGTTCAGCAAACCTAGAGACTTCTTCATAATTAGGTAAAGTATTTTCCTCATCAGAAGATGATTCTTCATCAGAAGAGTTATAATACTTACTATCATTAGAATTTAAAGAAACATTGGTCAATGATTCAGCATTTCGTACCTTATCCATAAGACAATGATTATCAATAGGTAATCTGGCTATAAGACCAAGATTCATTTGTCCTGAAGATTCATAGTCAGAAGATTCATCTGAAGAGTCACCACCACTGGCACTCCAGGTGTCAATAGCTTTCAGAACTTTCTTAGATTTGGCTTCATAATACTTCTTTCTGTTCTTGTCTGAATTTCTTTCCTTCCTTTATTTCTTTTTGAGCATAGGGCAATCTGGTCTAATATGTCAAGCTCTTTTGCATTCATAACAAGTGACTTCTCCATCTTTCTTATCTTTCCTATCCTTTTTCTTATACTTAGATTGAAAATTTCTCTGTCCAACTATCTTGTTCATCCTTCGAGCAAGATTGGCTAATTCATTTTCTGAGACTTCACTCTCACTAGATTCGGATTGGAAAATGACTTTCTTAGACTTGGATCTTGTTACTCTTTCAGGAGTCTTAGCCTTCATCTGATTTGAAGTTGTAGTAAAAGAAACAGTACCATTTCCATTCTTCTTCTTGATTTTGTCAGCATCTCTCTTCATTCTGGTTTCATGTTGTAGAAGGGTTCCAAATAATTCATCAAGAGTAATTTAAGTGACCTTCCTGTTCTCATCTATAGCTGTTCTCTTGGATTCCCACTCATTGGGCATAATATCAATTATCTTGTATACAAGAGCTTCATCATCTAAACCTTTCTCTCCCATAGATTTTAGACTGTTGACAATAGTCATAAATCTTTGTTGAACTTTACAGATAGGTTCTCCATAAGGAAAATTGAAGCCATGATATTCAGCTCTAAGCATAGCTCTTCTAGTCTCAATCACTTTAGAAGTCCCAAAGTGTGTAACCTCTAACATCTTCCATATACAATTAGCTGCTTCACAAGAAGAAATTTGGCTATATATATTTCTGGTCATTGAACATAGTAAAGTGTTGCGTACCTTATAGTTGAGTTGATATTCTTGCTTTTCCTGGTTAGTGAAAGATCTGACTTCCTTGTCAGGAATTTTATAATCACCAATAAGCATAACAAAGTTGTCTACTCCAGTATTAATAACAAAAGTCTTCATACGATCTCTCCAGTATTCATAGTTAATACCATCAAATATAGGTGGTCTTGTAGGATTTAGATTGTCAATTGAACCAACATTAATTCCTGCCATACTTAAAAAATAACTTTGCACACAAACTTGTTAGTAGCAAAGAATCGTAATAACAAAGTTCGGAATGGGAAAAGTTTGGAATGGACAAATTCGGAATGAGAAAATTTCGGAAGGATAAAGTGAGCAAGAAAAACTTATTCGTGAGTATAAGTATTTCAGAGACCTACTCTGATACCAATTGTAAGATTGGTATAGAGTAAGAGGTTTCCAACCTCTGATACCAATTGTAGGATCGAAATATAGTATGAGATGCTCAATATACAAGAGGGGGGGTGAATTGTATACTTTAAAAAATCCTTTGGAACCTTTAAAGTTAGTTCAGAATAACTATGTTTTCCTTAAGCAAAGGAAAATGCTAAGTTTAACAAAGTTAAACTAAGCAAGTTCACAACACCTCATTACACCGAATGTAAACTAGGAAAGAGATTCCGAAAGTAGGTTCCGGAAATATGGTTCCGGAAAATTTAAACTTAACAAAAGATTACAATATAAGATTCTACCTTAAAGCGTATAGAATCTAACTTAATCAGAGTACAAGTAAGTAAGTATAAGAAAGTTATACTTTCCTTATGATACAAAATGCAGCGGAAATAAAACAAGTAGTTAAACTACAAGTAACAAGATATAAGTCTTTTAACCCAAAGAGAATGGTATCCAACAACCTTGGATAAAGGTCCCTTGATTTATACTTTCATGCAAGTCTGTCTTACCCACACCAGGGTAAGCCCTCGATACTAAGATCGGAGTCTCTGTCTTGCTATCCCCGCAAGCCCTCAACTTCAAGGTAGTTGGCAACCTCTGTCTTCCTCAACAAGAAAGCCCTCGAACTTTAAGGTAGTCGGAACCTCTGTCTTCCTATCCCCGGAAGACCTCAAATGTAATCACCAACATTCGGAGTTGCACGAAGCTTTGAGAGTTAATAAGAGCATCTCTCTCTAGAAATCAGTTCAAGCAAATTAGTCAGCCTTTTAGTACTTTCATCAGCCATCATCTTTGAGCTCTTTCAAATGAGCTCCTATTTATAGGTGAGGTAGGCTCCTTCTCCAACGGTCATATTTTCCTTAAAGATCGGAGGGTCCTGTACACCTGTCACTTAGACAACGGTTAATTTATAACAAAATGGACGACATCGTTTTATAACAAAATAAGTGTAACAAAATGTACGACATCGTTTTAAACTCTAACATAAAAGTTCGGAATGAACGCTTCGGAGTGAAGGTTCGGAGTGTAATGAAAATAATAAAGAGTAGACACATTATAGAAATGTAAGCAATATAAAAGTTCGGAGTCTAACAAAGATAATTTTCGGAGTCTGAATTAATTCGGAGTGTATAAAACAAAGATACTCAAATTCTGTTTAATAGGTGAATTCGGAATGTGAATTCGGAATAGGAATTCGTCATTAGAAATCGTAATGAGAATTCATCATCAGGATTCGTAATGAGAATTCGTCATCAGAATTCATAATGAGATTTCGGAATGAGATTTCTTCATTAGAATTCGTAATGAGAATTCTTCATTAGAATTCGTAAAGAGAATTCTTCTTCAGAATTCGTATCCTGAATCTGGAGTAGTACTTAGTCAGAGTTCATATCCGGAATTCGGAATGAGACTTCCTTATAGTTCTTATCCAGAATCCGAATCCTAAAACAAAATGCTTTATATCAAAGTTTTAATGATTTCGAGAAAATGAATCTGAATCTCATACTTAGGAAAAATATGGATGAATATATGATAAGAATAATTTTTCTTATAAAATCGATTTTCCTTAAGAAAGTAATTTTCCTTATAAAAGCAATTTTCCTTAAGAAAGCAATTTTCCTTATAAAAGCGATTTTCCTTAAGAAAGCAATTTTCTTTAAAGATAAGGTGTTTGTGATTTTCAAAACAAGAAGGAATGGAAAATTCATAAGGAAAACCTTATTGACTCAACATGAAGAACTGAAAATATCTTTTCAGTAGTACTGATCCATTGTTCAGCAACAAGTGGATCAGAAGACCCACTGAAAGAAGGTGGACATTGCCTCATGAAGGAATCAATAGAATATTGTTCACTTCTCTACTCATTTGGAAGTCCAGAATGATTCATAGCTTGTGTACATATATCAATAAGATTTTTCACTCCATATTCCATAACATTTATTTGTTCAGGAGGAAAATCATTGCATTGTCCATTACATTGATCAACACGGTTCCTTCGGGTTCCAGCCATCGTCTAAAACCCAAAAATAATAGTGTGAGAGGCAAAAATCACGCTAGGGAAAACAATATAATAAAGGGGGAGTAACTTCAATATATAACATCTTGGGTTACCGTAATTCTAGTACTATAACCTATACTTATACTTAGCCTTAGGGACATCCCTAGATATACCTTAGAAATATCTCTAGGGATCTCACTAAAGTTCTTGCATCCTAGTTTCCAAAGGTTGACTAAACCTTTCCTCTGATACCAACTGTAGAGACCCGAAGCTTAACGTACATGGACATTACATTACTTTTGCGGAATACTTAATACATAACAAAAACAGACACACAAGAACCGTAATAGTTTAGTGTCTTTGGAAACTTGGAACGTAATCTTCTAATCATGGTGAAAGATCTTCAACATCTCCCAAAAAGATCTTCCACTTTTTGTTTCCTTACCAAAAACCTTTCTTTTGATCCTGGGGGAAAATAAAACATTAAAAGGGTGAGCTCCAATGTCCAGTAAGGGTAATCATGGATAAAATAAAACATACCATATACATTTGAACTTAAAAACATGAACAAAATGTTTAAACATCAAAATCTTGAGAAACAACATAAAACATGGAAGTACATAAGTCATATATCATAATGGAACATAAACCATGATAAAATAGAATGGGAATAAAACATGTAATTTTGGCATCCATTAAGCACATTTAATGATTTCCATAGTATCCAAGGCATTGCTGCCAAGACCATCTTAGTGGACAAAGTCCCATTCTGAATCGAGTTCACTCCTCGTTTCAGTCCTATAACATTGAACCGGATTAACTTACCATTCCAGCCATGTCTATCTCATGGGATATAAAATATTTACCCAATTCATTGGAGGGAGATATATGTCCCACCCATCTCATAATGAAATCATTCTTACTTGTGCCACAAAATAAACATACATCATTCATAATAACCCAATAAATAAAATGGGTTTCATAAACATCATCCCATCATCAAACAATCCATATAAAATAAGTGGATATCATTTCATAATAAGAAAATTGAAACTATTTAAATCATAGATACATGATACTTGAAACATACACACGTAAAATAATGTCATCTTAGATGAAAATGGTTTTGATAAAACACTTGAAATGAATTCTTGAGGAAAATATCCTTTTTTCTTCAAAATCATTTTCTTTTCACAAAATGTCATGAAAATTTAGAAGAAAAGGTTTTTGTTGAAAATATTCATGAAATATTTTGGAGGAAGCTTCATGAAAATAAGGCTTTATAAAACTGTAAAAATCCTTTCATGCTGTATAAGTTAAAAAAAACATTCTTCTCGTACTTTTGCCAGAAAATTCAAAAATAGTACCTCATAACGTAAACAAAAGAATGATTCCTTACATACCATGTAGTAAAAGTCAAAAATGGGTAAAAAGGTCTTTCAAAATTCATGAAAACATTTTTATAAAATTTGGGCATGGATGATAAATATAACCCCAGTAAATACTTACGAATAAGCAATCTCAGATAAAAATGAGATTTGAAAAATTATCCCTTACCTTAGGTCCGATTTGCTTCGTAAGTGTCCGAACATCCTGAATAATGATTTAAATAATGTTATTGAATTATTCCAGAATCATATTCATTGTTATTATATCATATATGTTTCACTTATGACTTTATATTACCCATTCTTTTGTAAATTCCATGTTAAAGCAGCGTTTTGGGTAAAATCATTTCATTTATCGTATGTGTTTCGACTTGTTGTTCTTGATATTATTACTTATATCATGATTTAAATAATTCCAGAATGTAAAAAATGATTTATATATAATATATATTCATCATATACATATATATTATAGATCGATAAAAAGAAATGAAATACACCGTTCATGGAGACGGTAGGCCGTACGTACGCATGAACGTTGTTTTTGTTTCCCTTTTGAATTGAATGGAATTATGTAAATGAAATACATATATATATATATACATAAATCCATTATCATTATTATGTCATATATTTCATTGTTATTTATTATATATACTTTATAATCATTCATGAATGGTTAACATGGAGAGTGAATCTCATCACGTCGTGGAGACGGTAGTCCGTACGTACGCACGAGCGATAATATCGTTCTCATGACTGTGGAATTGTATTTGTGTGTATGTATACTATTTCAGAATCAATATCACTTTATAATAGTCATATATAGTCATTATTTACACCATTATATCCATCCAAGTAAGGTGGTGGTTGAAAATAGATTACACCACGGCGTGGAGACGGTATTTCGTACGTACGCACGCGCGATGATTTCGTTTTCATAGGATGGATAGATGGTGAAATAGGGTTGTTTCATACTTATAATAACATATCAGTATATGATTGATACTTATGTTATTACTTCATAATGAAACAACCTAAGAAGAAGAAGTGCAAGAAGAAATAAAGTTGAAAGAATTGGTAACGGACATTACCTCTTCTTTGAAGCGCCTTTTTGAGATCTCCTTTTAGGGCACTAAAATTGGTCTTTGAAGAATACCAAGACCTCTAGGATGTAGATATTGAACTTTAGAAGAGAATTTTGCAGGGGTTGGCCGGGCTTGAAGGCTCAATGTGGTGTGAGGAAGAGAGGGAGGAGGTGCCCTTTTATAAGGGAGGAGAGGGGAACCTTTAAAATAACTAAAAATATTATTTTATTATAAAGTAAAATTCGGTTTTTAATAGTTAAAAATTGATATAATTATAATATAAGGTGGGTATGGGTCGAAATACTCTCATCCAATAGAATTTAGACCAGTTTAGGTTCCTATTGTAACCTTATCATTTAGATTTAACATTAAGTTAAATAATTTTTCCTTTACCGTGTCTTCTTGTGTTCTTATACTATAAGGTTAATAAACTTACTATAATCAGCCAAACGAACCCCAAGTTGTTTATTATTAATATATATAACCTTGTCTAAGTCATTTTGCCGAACATTAGATTTTTAAGAATATAATAACAATTAATAATATAATATTTTTTTTAAAAACTATTTTATGTCAATTTTGACACTATTTAGTAATTGATATTTTTGAAAATCATAACAAAATGAGTAGTTCGAAAACAGTTAATTAAATCAATACTAACATTTCATATTAACCTATAAAATTATTGTAATTCATAAAAAGTCTCAAATTATATTTATTTGGGTATTTATAACATCAATTATGTCAATATTTTATTAATAAGATAAATACTGCATCATCTTTGTGTCATAAATAAATTAACTTATTTAAAGTCTAAAAATTACAAATAAAATATCATTATGTAGGAAATCTTTTTAGATTTCTAATGAATATTTATAGTCGAATTTATATTATGTATAACCCTATATTAAAAATGATATACTTATTAAACGTTGATTTTAACTATTTTAACCCTTTTTTAAATAAATTAATAATAAATGTCATAATCTAATCCAAGTGGGCCTAAATGGTCATATTTTATTCATAAGGTTGTTTCTGGTCGAATTAAACTTATCCAATTGAATTTGGACATGTTTTAGGGTAATAATAATATCATTTTTACCCGTTATTACCCTATTTACTTTTAACGGTGGTAAAAGAAAGTAAAAAAGTTATTATTCACCAAAAAATATTTTCATATCATTGAACCAAATTTTACTTACTGAAATCAACAGTATCTATGGGATTTTTGAAATTCCACTCACAGAAGCAGTAAAATTAATTTTTATGAAAAAATCATTTTTTTTACTACCACTTAGTGGTTTCACTATTCATCAAAAAATGAATGTTTCCAGAAAAATACCAAAAATTAGGCCTAATCTATATTTGATATTATGAATTCAAAAATGATGTCTATTTTACCAAATTTAAAACATATCAGTTGTATTAATTAATTTAAAAACTAATTCCCGTCGTCAAAACAAATAGCGTGTTCTTAAGAGATAATAACTATCCAAAGATTGACAGTTGTTTATGTCTGGTTTAAATGTGAAATTACATCCAATAACCAACATTGTATTAAATTGTAAAAATATATTCCAAATATACTTTAAAAGCACTCAAATTAATAATTTATCACTATCAATTATTTCGATTAAAAAGGTTGTTTTTAATTAAAATTTAGTAATTTTCACTATTCATCAGAAAATGAAAGTTATCCGAAAAGTACCAAAATTTCACCCTAAGCTAATTTCGATATTCCGAATCCAATAATGAAGTCCATTTTGAAAATAAAATTTACAAAATTTCAAAAAGTGGTTATTACTATTCATAATGGCTAGTTTTAATAATATTTTAATAGCATATCGTTGTTTAGTGAAACTCGGTATTGCGTACTACACACACTATCGAGGAACGTCGTGATTGCGTATAATACAAGGAAAGTCAAGGATGAGTGTTGTGCAAGCATCTTTTGGGGTAGCATACAACACAAGACATTAATGAAATTAAAAAGAATATTTTTCATAAAATCTTGGGGTGTTACAATAAATGATGGCATTCACGTGATTGTTATGTGACATTTCAAGTAATCATTTCCTTTATACTATGAGCTTGGACCTAAGTATTTTAGATAAGCCTAAATATTGGAATGGATTATGTTGGACAGAAGTTAGTATTGTTTAAGGATAGAAATTTTTTCGATATTATTGATGGGATGTTATAGTAATATAGCTTTAGAAAAAGGACAACCTGCAGGACGGGCGACAGCCCATCGCGTCGGACAAGGCTGTGGGAATCGAACCCACAACCGAAGTGAGACTGGCCTTTATCGCCTACCACTGGCCTACAGGAAGTCCCTGTTTAGTAAAAACTAGTTTTATTATATTATTCAGTATGATATATGAAGTATAAGTCCATTTTAGGAGCCATATATGATTAATCTCACTATAGATGGACTTATGTATTTTTTGATAACTTTTCGAACCTTTTATTTGAGACAGATGGAATGACACATCATTATATTACATGATCTTCTAACACATCATGAATGAAAAATTCAACTTCATTTCTTTAATAGATGAAGTGGAAATTTTCCAAAGAACGACCAACGGTGAGACTATACCAAAATCACAAAAGTATTTCTTCTAATTCCAATCTCACCAACTTTAGGGAAATGATCTTGAAAACCAAAAATGTTGTCCAAGTGATCTTATATCTGATGAATCAGATGGTACCTTAGATCATCACAAATTTATGGCTTTGTGATTGTTGGATTTTCCATAGCCATGTTCTCTACCACTCTCCATCAGAACATGATGGTAAGATTTCTCTTCCATATCCATATTTTGACCTATGTGGAAACACAATGATTAGTTTATTTGGGTAACCGTTACGTTTCATACTTTTGTTTTTAAAGATTGGTTTTGGTATTCCTTTTTACGATGTGGGTTTATATTAAAGAAACTTTCGAGTAGTAAACCATTTATAACCCCGACGAATTTCGAGGGCGAAATTCACTTTAAGGGGGGAAGAATGTAACACCCTGAGATTTTATGAAAAATATTCTTTTTAATTTCATTATTGTCTTGTGTTGTGCGTTACACCAAAATGATCTTACACAACACGCATCCTTTACTTTCCTTTCATTACACACAATCGCGACCTTCCTCGATAGTGTGTGTAGTACGCAATAACGAGTTTCACTAAACAACAATATGCTACTAACATATTATTAAAACTAGCCGTTATGAATAGTAATAACCACTTTTTGAAATTTTGTATATTTTATTTTCAAAATGGACTTCATTTTTGGATTCGGAATATCGAAATTAGCTAAGGGTGAAATTTTGGTACTTTTCGGATAACTTTCATTTTCTGATGAATAGTGAAAATTACTAAATTTTAATTAAAAACAACCTTTTTAATCGAAATAATTAATAGTGATAAATTACTAATTTGAGTTCTTTTAAAGTATATTTGGAATATATTTTTACAATTTAATAAAATGTTGGTTATTGGATGTAATTTCACATTTTAACCAGACATAAACAACTGTCAATCTTTGGATAGTTTTTATCTCTTAAGAACATGCTATTTGTTTTGACGACGGGAATTAGTTTTTAAATTAATTAATGCAACTGATATGTTTTTAATTTGGTAAAATAGAAATCATTTTTGAATTCATAATATCAAATATAGTTTAGGCCTAATTTTTGGTATTTGTTTTGGAAACTTTCATTTTTTGATGAATAGTGAAACCACTAAGTGGTAGTTAAAAAAAATGATTTTTTCATAAAAATTAATTTTACTGCTTATGTGAGTGGAATTTCAAAAATCCCAGAGACACGATTGATGTCAGTAAGTAAAATTTTGTTCAATGAGATGAAAATAATTTTTGTTGAATAGTAACTTTTTACTTTTTTTTACCACGGTTAAAAGTAAATAGGGTAATTAAGGGTAAATATGTTATTATTATTTTACTAAAACATGTCCTAATTCTATTATATAAGTTTAATTAGACCAAACAAAACCTTAGGAATAAAATATGACCATTTAGGCCCACTTGGATTAGATTAGGACATTTATTATTAATTTATTTAATGAAGGGTTAAAATAGTTAAAATCAATGTTTAATAACTAAATAATTTTTAATATAGGTTTATACATAAGATAAATTCAACTATAAATATTCATTAGAAATATAAAAAGATTTCCTACATAATGTTTTTTTATTTTTAATTTTTAGACATTAAATAATTTAATTTATATATGACACAAAGATGACGCAGTAATTATCTTATTAATGAAATATTGACATAATTGATGTTATAAATACCCAAATAAATAAAATTTGAGACTTTTTATGAATTAAAATAAATTTATAGGTTAATATGACCTGTTATTATTGATTTAATTAACTTTTTTCTAACTAAGCATTCTGTTATGATTTTCACAAAAGTCAATTACTAAATAGTGTCAAAATTGACATAAAATAGTTTCTAAAACAAATATTATATTATTAATTGTTATTTTATTCCTAAAAAACTACGGTTCTTCCATATGAGTTAGATAAGGTTATATATATTAATAATAAACAAATTGGAGTTCGTTTGGCTTGTTATAGTAAGTTTATTAACCTTATAGTATAAGAACACAAGAAGACACGGTAAAAGTAAACTTATTTATCTTAATGTCAAATCTAAATGATAAGGTTAAAATAGGAACCTAAACATGTCTAAATTCTATTGGATGAGAGGCGTTCGACCCATATCCACCTTAGATTCTAAATAAATCAATTTGGAGCTATTTAAAACCTAACTTGACTTTATAATAAAATAATATGTTTAGTTTTTCCAAAGGTGCCCCTCTCCTCCATTATAAAAGGGCACCTCTTCCCCATATTCCTCACACCACTTTGAGCCTTCAAGATCGGCCAAACCCTTCCAAGTTCTCCTCTCAACTTCCCTAGAAACATCCTAGTGGTTCTGGTCTTCTTAAAATACCTATTTTAGTGCCCTAAAAGGAGGTCTCAAAAAAGCACTTCAAAGAAGAGGTATTGTCTGTTACCGATTCTTTCATCTTTGTTTCTTCTTTCACTTCTTCTTCTTTAGTTGTTTCATTATGAAGTAATGACATAAGTATCACTCATATACGGATATGTTATGATAAGTCTGAAAAAACCCTATTTCATCATCTATCCATCCTACGGAGAAAGAAATCACCGCGCGTGCGTACGTACGGAATACCGTCTCCACGCTGTGGTGTAATCTATTTCCCCCCACCACCTTACATGGATGGGTATAATGGTGTAAATAATAACTATTTATGATTATTGTAAAGAGATATTGATTCTGAAATAGTATACATACACTCCAATACAATTCCACGATCATGGGAACGATATCTTCGCTCGTGCGTACGTACGAAATACCGTCTCCACGATGTGATGCGACTCGTTCTGCATGATCTTCATTACATAATGTTTATATAAATGAATTTAATGAATGAATATGATATATATTACACTAATACAATTCTGAAAATGAGGTATCTATAACCTAAAGAGAAGAATAAGAATTTATTCGACAAAACACGCATAAGAATAAAAAGTAATAAACACTCGAATAACAAGTAGTAATGAAATATTACTAATAAAAAGATAATAATATGACCATATATGATATCCTAACAATAAGTATGATTATGTAATAAGTCAATGACATTATTTAAATCATTATACAGGAGGTTCAGACACTTACGAAGCAAATCGGACCTAAGGTAAGAGAAATATCACAATCTCATTTTTATCTGGGATTGTTTATACTTTGGAAGTTACTAGGGTGTATGTTATCATCCACATCCATGTTTCCTCAATATGTAATATTATTTCCATCTACCTACAATTTTTTAAATCCAATTTTACACTTTGGTGAGTTTTTAGTAAAAGATATGAAAGGAATCTTTTGTCGTTTTTTTATACGAGGTACTTTTTGACTTTTCCGACAAAAGTATGAGAAGAATGTTTTTTTAACTTATACGGCATGAATGGATTTTTAAAACATTATTTCGAAGAAGCCTCATTTACAAGTTTTCAAGTTTAGTTTTAATCAACTTATTTTAGTTTAAAATTGTAAGACATGTTAAGAAAGGGAAAATGTTTTTGAAGTAGAAATGATATTTTCCTCAAGAATGGAGTTCAAGTGTTTTATCAAAATTATTTTCCATCTAAGATAATAAAGGGTCATTTTTTATCCATATTATTACATTTATTTTATTATTTTGTGATGGAATTATTTTTATGAACTCCTTTATCTTATATGAATTTTTTTATGATGTCACGATGTTTAAGATTCCCATTTTTATTACATGGGTTATGCTATGATGTATGGTTTATGATTTTGTGGCACACATAAGAATGGTACCATTATGAGATGGGTGGGACCTATATCTCCCCCCAATGAATTGGGTAAAGATTTTATATCTCATGAGATAGACATGGATGTAACGACAGGTTAAACCAGTTCAGTGAAACAGGACTGAAACGAGGCGTGAACTCGGTTCAGAAATGGACTTTGTCCACTAAGATAGTCTTGGCAATGAGTCTTGACTAATAAGAAATGATTCTCTATGATTATGTGTGTATTCCAAAAAGTTTCATGTTTTATGTTATGATTATTGGGATTTCATTTCACTACTATGATTTATCCCATGTTTTGATATTATGATCTCTTTTGCAGGTTAAGATTTTCAAAATGTTATGTTCTTATGAATATGATGTGATTGATATTTCTTTTGTTTACCCTTACTGAGCATTTGAGCTCACCCTTTTATTTTTTCTTTTCCCCACGATATAAATAAAGGTTTTAGGTATAAAAAAAGGAAGATCTTTATGGGATATGTTGAAGATCTTTCACCATGATTAGAAGATTATATTCCGAGTTTCCAAAGACACTAAACTATTGCGGTCCTTGTGTGTGTGCTTTTGTTATGTACTAAGTATTCTGCAAAAGTAATGTAATGTCAATGTACATCAATATTAGGGTCTCTACAATATTGTATAATAATATATCAACTTCAAACAAGTTTAAAATCCATCAAAGGATGTTGATAGAGATGAAATCAAAACTATTTTAGAGAAACATATCTTTCAATCTTGAAATAATTTAAAAACAATGTAATTATAAAATAAAACATTTATATTGAAAATATTATTATAAGTTTTTAAGGTAAGCTTTAATGGAGTTATAATAGCGGAAAATATCTGCACTGGCCGTATAATTTAAAAATAATTATTTTTTTAAATTTTTTCAAAAAGGTAGTAAAGGACCTCATTTGGAAAATGACGGAAAGATTCCATTATAAAAAATTTATAAAAAGTCAAACAAGGGTATAAATGAATTTAACCCAGAGTCTAGGAAATAGTTAGAATATTTTGAAATACATTTTTAAGAAACATGTATGTGGATGATAAAGAGGTCCTAATAGATACTCACATATAAACAACCTCAGATAATGAAGAGATTGTAGAATTAACCATTAACATGTAATTTTCCTTGGTCGAGTGTAGGTTAAAATCATATATAATGGTGAAATAATTGTTATAAATTATACAGGAACCACATACACAAATATGATGTCATATATGATCTTCTAATATTGTTTTGTTAATGATATTTCAGTAGTATCATCATTTCAGGTGTTAACTGATTCGTTTTTATTTATATGTTTTGTTATGTAAGTCATATTTGTTATAGATAGGATGTATTTTATTAATATCCATAATTATATTGGGTCCTTAAATATTACTTTTTAATCATAAAATGAAATTTATTCTTTTATGGTTACGATGGGGAATGAATCTCATCGCGTTCGTGGAGACGGTAATCCGTACGTATGTATGAGAAAAAATATCATTCTATTGATGGTTAAATAATATTTTATTGGATGGTATATAATATTTAATGAATCATTAAAATGTTATGTTTATTATTTACATCAATTATACTCATTATCATACCCATAAAAATAATGTAGTGATGAATAACACACTACACCACGATGTGGAGACGGTAATTCGTACGTATGCATGTATGGTGACATTGTCATTCATAGGATGGATAGAATAATTAATATGGTTGTATCATATGTATAATAACATCACAGATTGTAGAAGGTACAAGAGTTATTATTTTTTTTATGGAAACTACAATGATAGAGGAAGTGGAAGAAGAAAAGAACTTTGAAAGAGGTGACAAAATTTTTACCTCTTCGTTGGGTTCTTCCTTTTGATTTGTTCAAAATGGAACTTTAGGATGGATTATAATCAAAGTAAGGCCACTAATTTGAAGTTAGGGTAGTTGGGAGGATATTTTTGTAGGGGTTGGCTAAGCCAAATGACTTTGGAGGTGTGATTTTTAGGGAAGGGGAAGTACCTTTTTATAAGGGAGGTGAGGGTCACTTTATGAAAAACATGAAATGTTATTTTATTATACAATCATATTCGGTTTATAATGGATAAAAAAAGATTTATTTCTCGGATAAGGTGGTATGGGTATAAAACCTATCAACAAATATGCTATAGATAGGTTTCTGTCACCATATTAACCTTATCTTATAGATTTTACTCTTAGTTAAATAGTTTAACTTTTACCATGTATTCTGGTATTATTATAATAAATGGTTAATAAAAAAGCTATAAAAATCCATGAGAACCCCCTAAGTGATTAATTATTGATATATATAACCTTATCTAATTCATTTTTCCAAACGTTAGATTTTTAGGAATATTATATCAATTAATAATATATTATTTGTTTTAAAAACACCTCTATGTTAATTTTGACACTATTTTGTATTTGGTTTTTGGGAAAGTCATAACAACATTATGACTTAGAAAAAAATTTATTTAATAAACCCTAACACGTCATATTAACCTATAAAAATCTTGGAATAAATCAAAAGTCTCAATTTACAATTATATTAATATTTATAATATAAATTATTTTAATCTTTCAACAATAACGTAATTACTACACCATCATTGTGTCATAAATATATAAAATTATTTAATGTCTAAAAATTATAAATAAAATATAAATATGTATGAAATAGTTTTTATATTTCTAATTAATATTTATAGTCAAATTTAACTTATGTATATAACCCTATATTAAAAATGGTTTAATTATTAATCATTAAATTTTACACTTATAACTCTTCATTAAATGAAATAATAATAAATGTCGTAATCTAATCCAATTGGAACAAAAGGATCATATTTTATCCCTAAGTATTATTTTGGTCAAAATGAACTTATCCAATAGAATTTGGAAATGTTTTAGGGTAATTATAATATCAGTTTTACTTTAATTGCCGTATTTACTTTCAATCGTGGTAAATAAAATTAAAAAATTACTATTCACCAAAAATTAATATTATCTTATTGAACCACATTTTATATAGTGATTTCAACTGTGTCTCATATATTTTTGAAATTCAGTTCACAAAACTGGTAAAATTACATTATATGCAAATTTGCAAATGTGCCTAGAAGGAGGGTAAAAAACATTAAAAGTTCAATAAAATTTTATATATCTAATCTTATTGTAAAATGACTCCAAAAAATTACATTGAACAAATATAGGTATTATGTATCTATTTTTATCTATAATAAATTTAACAAATATAACTAATTATTTAAAAAAAAGTCATATTTATACAATAATGTAGTGTTTTTCTATATTCATCCAAAATTGAATGTTATCAGAAAAATACCAAAAATTCACCCTAAGTTAATTTTGATATTCCGAATCCAAAAATGAAGTTCATGTTGAAAAATATGTTTTTAAAAATTTGAATAAGTAGGCATTACATTTCATAACTTCTAGTTTGATTGGTCGTGGTGAGCTAGAACTCGAAGTTGCGTAGAACACAAGATATTGCATTATTCAAAGAGAAAGGTATCGTGGAAGCATGAGGTGTTACATTATGTGATTAATTAATGCATTAAAAGGAATTTATTATGTATGGATTTAATAAACATACTACACAAAATTAAATAATTATGATATTAATGAAATGGTTATATTTTTTTAAAGTTGTTATATCTTTTTCTAATTCACATTTCACCCATTGAGAATGTGATAACGTTGTTCATGGATGTGTGAAATTTCACCTCCAAGAAGTAATGTGATTATCCTTTTTTTCATCACCACATCCCAAGAATTCTATATATAAGTTTTTTATAATTAAATAACATGGTATTTATTATATAACAGTAATTATGGAAAGATAAATAATTCTTGCCTTCATTTTATATTTTTTTGAGGATGTAATTTATTAATTAAGGGTGGATGTAAAAACTAAATATTTTGAAAGAATAAAATTAAATTTTATAGGGTAAGGAAAATGATATTGAGTTTATCTTTAATTAATGAAAAAATCATGTCATCATTCAGATCACACAACCGCAATTGTTTTATGTTTGATAACATAATCAATATGAAACACTAAATTTAAATGGCCCATGATATATATTATTATCCTAACCTATCCATTAGAGGGTGTTTATGAAAAAATATTAAATTACTTTTTAAAACATGGTATACTCATGTATATATAATTAATTCTTCGGTGACCAATTCATCAAAATTGATAATACAAACTTTTTTAAAATAAAAGGAGTTATTTTTCTGATAAACTATTTAATTGTGCCCAAGTTTGTTTCAAACCAATAAATAAAAAAATCAAAAATATTGGATTATATTAATTTTATTCAAATATACTAAAATAAATATAATTTTTAACATTAATTCTATTTTTTCATAGAATTAAATAAAAATAAATATAATTTTACGCATAAACAAATTGTATTTTTCTAAAGGCAGTTTTGCATCCTTTTAATGAAAGAATTTCTTTTAAAACTAAATTTTATAACTTATATAAATTATATTTGAAAAAATAAACTTTATTTTTGAAATTTTAATGTAAAACATATCTTTGAATTATTTTCTTAGTAACTATCTCATAAGTTTCATTTTTTTATGAATAGTGAAAAATAATACATTTTAATTGAAAACTAAGTTCTCATATCATTAATTTATAATGTTAAATTATATTTTTATTAGGTTTGAAATATATAATAGTAAAATTATAGATCATTAAATCCAATTTATTTCATTAGAATTCATTTCAAATTAAAAATATATATAATAATCATTTCAAACTTTTGAACATTTTTACTTTAAAACACCGTTGTTTCATCCCATATGTGGGATTAAATTTATAATCATTTACACTAGTTCATTAAATTTAATATGTAAAAATTTTATTCTTTATTTATATTAATCATAATTTATAAACTATAGTATGGTCATTGTTGATTTTTTAAATATTATTAAATAAAATTAAAATTAATAAAAACTATTAAGGTAAAACCCACATTAATTATTTGTTAAACATTAATCATAAGGCGAAAATGACCAAGAAACTTATAGAAAAAAATTATTTCATATTTATACCATTAAACCTCTTGGATATATTTTTTGAGTTATGTAGTCCTCTTGAATCATGAGAACGTTACTCAAGGGTATGTGTGACCGACCGTCTCCATTATCATAACATAGGTTCATTTTTAATAAATATATTTAATGATTGATTACAAAAGTATAATATATATAAATATAATAGAAAAATATTTCATTATTTTTATTTTTTATATGTTTACATAATGGCTCTTTTGACCATTTTCATCTGACCAAATTCAGTTTTGACACATAAGATGAATATGCTCCAAACATCCAACATAAACCTATTTGATTAATTAATTGTATATAAAATTAATATAAGTGAAATAAAAGTAATAATAAAGCTATTAATATTTATAATGAAATGAATTAATTAAAATTAATTTATTATTTAGTAATATAAAAAACATGAATAATGAATCAAACTGAATATTAGGGTTTTTATCGGCTCACTTTCATTTCTGTGAGATAAATGCCATATTCACAACTTGTTTTTGTTGTGTATTATATATACATTAATTAATTAATAGTATTGTTATTAAATTTATATTTATAGGGATTTAAATATATATTTTAGTATCTCTATTTCATGGTATTTATGGTTATAAATTTACCAAAATGGTAATGTCATTTAGTCACAATTTTCCTTATTTGAGATTAACGTCGTGACATGCACTTATATTATTTTATGGGGTTTTGTAGACGCCGGAAAAGTCTGTTGTTCCCAAACGAAGCTCCGGATGCGGAAAGCGAAGTGATATTTGGAGTCAGAGGCACGTTCCGGAGGGCCCGGAGGACTTGCGTGAAATTTCAGAGGCCCGCGCGCAAAGTTGAGTCGCGGCGCGCAATCCTCCCGGGATGCGCGCAATGCGCTGGGCCGGCACGCTATTTTGCGCGCCCGTGGCCTGCGCGGCTCCCTTGCGCGCCGGGTCCTGATTCCGCGCCCGCGAAGGGAATTCCGCGCTCGAGACCAGATTCCGCGCCCGGGGTTGCCTATAAATATAAGGCGACCCCCGACGTTTTGAAGGTTGCCAGAATCCGAAGCGTCGCTCGTTCGCGCAATCCAACCCCTTCTGTGCGCAATGCCGATCTTCAGGTAACCTCATTTCTTTCGCGCAATAGAGCCTTGGGGTTTGCCTTCACGCGCAATCCCCTTGGATCATTTCCTTTGAATAATCCTTAACCCGAAGGCCTTTGCGCGCAAAAGAAGCCTCTTGCGCGCAATTGCCCCCCGGGTGCCCGCAATCCAGCCCGATTGCGCGCACCCCCCATGTTCAAAGTGGCCATTCGTTAGAGAATGAGCCGTTGCCCCCGCGTGCTACCCGAAGCCCGGTGCGCGCAATCTCAATCATCCGCGCGCAAAGGGCTGGCCCGATTGCGCGCCAGCCCGCCATTTTGCGCGCCGACCCGCGGTATTGCGCGCAAAGCTCCTCTTTTGCGCGCAAACCGCTGGGGTCGCCCCCTTTGACCCCCTGAGGGTACCCGCCTGCGTGGCGCCTGATGATTTTCATCCTGGGAGCCCGCACCGTGCGTTGTCTTCCCGTGCGGCCCTCCAGGCTCGCGCGAAGTGACACGGACCCATCAGCGGCAATCCATCGTCCCGCATGACGTTAAACTGCACATATGTCCAGCATGACGTTAAACTGCGCATTCGTCCTGCATGACGTTAAACTGCACATACGTCCAGCATGACGTTAAACTGCACATTTGTCCAGCATGACGTTAAACTGCACATTCGTCCCGCATGACGCTAAACTACATCCGTCCACCATGACGTTAAACTGTACTACGTCCAAGCTGCACGACGCTAAACTGCCTAGACCCTATCGTCCGTGCTGTAAGACGTTAAACTGCCAAGCACCTTCGTCCTCAACACACGACGTTAAACTGTACTTCGTCCGGAAAGACGTTAAACTGTCCGCTTCGTCCTCAACACACGACGTTAAACTGTACTTCGTCCGGCAAGACGTTAAACCGTCCGCTTCGTCCTCAACACACGACGTTAAACTGTACTTCGTCCGGCAAGACGTTAAACCGTCCGCTTCGTCCTCAACACACGACGTTAAACTGTACTTCGTCCGGCAAGACGTTAAACCGTCCGCTTCGTCCTCAACACACGACGTTAAACTGTACTTCGTCCGGCAAGACGTTAAACCGTCCGCATCACCCGATCCCGTGCCTCGCACGCAGGGTCCCCCCCGGTTTGGATGTGGCCCCCACCCGCTCGTCTCTGCAGGGATGTCGGGATTGCCCCTATTTAGGGACGATTTAATGGGAGCGGCTTTTCCCTACGGGGGTAGGGTATTACAAACCCCTAGTTTCTTGTGGGGGGCTGCACATGTGTATCTCCATTGCGCTCCCCCACTGCCGAAGCCAGTAGAGGGTGTGACTGGGATCGAGGTGTCTCCTACTTTCGGTCCAAGTCCCTTCCAACTGAGTTTTTCCGCATCTGGGCTGCCTCAAGTGCGTAAGTCCTGACAGAATGAACTACGTGGACTTTGATCCCTGTCTTCTAAACAAGGTACGTAGGAAACCTCCCTGAGGTTCAAGCCCACCACCTGGTCGTCCCGGTCGTATTCACGTCGGTTCGTCCATCAGTGGACCCCTCTAGGGTTCACGCTTGCGTTGATTCACCTATGAATCCGCCCCTGTGGGAGACTGCCTGTGTGTATCTCCACTGTGCCTCCCCACAGCCCCTTTTTTCCATCGTCCAGCATGACGTGAAACTGTGATCCACCCGGCCGTTCCATCTCCCCCTGTGCGAGGTGGTTCGGTTCAATCCTCCGCCCGGCGGCCTCGACCCCTTCGTGAGTCGGCTTGCCGACGTCCAGCATGACGTTAAACTGTATACCCGAACTACGTTGACTTTGATCTGTGCTAACGCGCGGTACGTAGGAAGCCCCTACGGGGTCCAAGCTCTTCACTCCATCATCCATCCTGATCCTTACCCGGGCCGCCACATCCCGGTGGGGTCATGCCACTTCTCTCCACTCCACATCACCTGGGAAGCCGCCCATGCGCTGGCCCCAGCGTCGGAGGTTCCCCGCAAGGGGTTCTGTCATCTGATCCACTTTTCGTGTTGATCGGTCCGATGCCGTCCCCGCTGGACGTTAAACTCGCGGCATACCCCGTGTTAAACATGGGAAGCCGAGGAAAACCTCGGGTGACACAGTTCCCCGCACCCAGTGCGGGATGCCTCAGGTCATCATGCCTTCGAGAAGCCCTATTAGGGACGGAAGACAGACGTGCAGAGCCGCAGTGTTACGACACGCCCCCAGCACCCAGAGCCACCCGGCCTCCTCACCGCAGGTTGCTGCCCCGACCAGACTCCTTGGAGCGTCCGGGCGGAAGCAGCGTAATTAACTGGTGTCCATGAAGATATGGCGCCGGGAACGAGATTCACGAGCATGTCTTAAGTCTATGAGGGAGACCCGGATTAGGCGACGAGTTCCGAGGAGACGTCCAAGGAAGGAGGAGCCGACATCCCATCATCCCGGTTTCGATCAAGGAGCAGACGCCCCTGAATAAGGGATGGATGCCGCCTGCCTTTGGAAAGCGGGACTGCGGGACCACAAGCCGCGCGCCCATCCCCTCGGGTTGACGGGTGCACGCGCGAACGCGTCCTGGCGGAACAGCGTAACCCGACGCACATCCGCACCGAAACAGAAAAATGGTGAACCCGACGTGAATCTCTTCTCCTCGATACGAAGACCGATGGCTTTCAGAGGTGTTGGAAGACCGGCATGTTGCCCGGCCAAGCATTCAGTCTTACCCGCCAGGGGCTGGGGAAGGGACATCGGGCACTCCGTCTCGCAACGTCGAGGGCCTGGGTTCCCCCCACGGAAGGCGTCGTGGCGCTAATGGTTGGTTGTCGATTCCTTTTTCCTGTCAGTGTTAATGGGTCCTTCTCCCTGCTTTCAGAAATCAGGTCGCCCGATCCAGTGCCCGATCGCCACCCGCCCACTGGCGCAGGGGTAGGGGAAACACTGACGCGGCAACTCCGCGCGGTCCCGCCCGTTCCACAGCCGTCCCAGCAGCCGAAATTGCGGGACGACCACGCCCTCTCTCCCCCTCGGAGGTCATCCAGAGAAGGGTGATCAACACCCTGGTGCGGAGATATGAGGAAGAGGGAGTCATCCCCACTAGGGACATGGCTCGCCTAGACCTTGAGGAGGCTGCACCTCGCCACCACCGCCGCCCCCAAGGGCCGCGCAGGGAGGCACCGCTGCCTACCTCAACGTCCAACCGCTTTGGGAGCTTATCCCTGGAGCGCTCTGACAGTTCCCTTCCCTATGAGGATGAGGTGGAAGATGCCCGGGATCACCCTATCCGGGATTCGTTCCAGGGATCTACGGTAAGGACTCCCGCCAGGCCACGGCGACACCGCCGCTAGGCCTCTCAAGTCGAAGAGCGGGCTCTCCACCTGCCCGCGCCGCTCATCCCGACTCGTCTGTCCCGACACCAACGTCGGGCACGAGCGGAAGAGGATGCCCACCTTGGGGCCCTAGCAACAGCGGCCGCATTGGCCCAATCCACTGTTGGCTCCAGTCGCCAGGCCCCTGCGCATCCTGAGCAGGGGAACTCCTATGCCCGACCTGGATCGAGGCCTCGACCGCCCCAAAGGCAGGTTGGGTCGACTCTCCCGGTTGCTGGTGCAGGCAGTAGCCACTGCGGACCACCTCGCGGTAGCGCTACTCACCAGCGGGATCTACTCCGTGTGGCCAATCCAGGAGGCATGGGTCATCCCACCTTCCGATCCCGGCCCAGAGGCCTGCCCGGAATCATCTCTCCCCGCGTCCCCTTTGATATCTGTCCCGGTGCCCCTCGCACCTTGGTTTCCAGTCCTCTTGGCCCCAGCACCAGTGCGGCCGGAGGACGCCAGGACAGAGATCAGCCCTGCCCCGAAGAACCACCCAGGGGCAGGAAGGCAAGGCGTCGACGCCGAGGGAAGAATGTTACGGAATTCCGGACAGAGATCCGACCGGTTTGCTTCTCCGATTCAGAGGCGGAGTACGATTCGGCGACAGAGCCCTTTCCCCAATCCCGCCAGTCAAGGGCAGGGGTAGGAATGCGGCACGTCAGCCTCGTGCTCCCCGAGAGCGAGATCGATGTGATCCCCGCTTCTCTCCGAAGGTATATCCGGAGTAATGAGGGCCTGGTAGACCCCCAAGTATCAAGCTTGCGGTTGGTACCGGCCCCTCCGGAAGTGCCTTCCGTCTCGATCGAAGAAGCCGGAGACTTTTTCTGGGGACCGACGGTCGAACCACGATCTGGTGCACCCTCGGCGAGCACCGATGCTACGGCAGGATGTTCGCTCGCCGGCCCGTCCTATCGTGATGTGGTAGCCAGGGCACCGCCACCCTCAGAGGGCGGCCCGGGATATGGAGGCCAATCGGCCTGTTCGCCGTATTCACCACCGGCCAGCCCGTCAGCCTGGCGGCCCACCTCGGCACCACTGCCAGTTCCCCGTCCGTTCCCAGCCATTGAAGAGGACCAAGGAGATCTGGGTCCCGAGTTTGAGTCGTGGAGCTTCTGGACCGTCCTTGCAGAGGGCCACTTCCCTGAGAAGTTTTGGCCAGTCGCAGGACCGGGCTTTGATGCACCCGAATCGCTCACCCCGGATGAGTTCGAATGCTTCCGCCGAACTCTCCGGGAGACTCGCTCCTGTCTTCACCGCCTACAAATGCCATACCCCGGGAGTCAAGTGCACCTAGAGGATATTGGTGAGCAGTGCCGTCAAATTGACCTGGCCATGCTCCCCGCGGTTCGGCACCCCGGGTCATTTGGGCACCACGAGGTCCTCCAACAACGATGCGTTGAGTGTTTTCAGGTACTCCGCAAAGTTATCGAGGAATCCACTTCCCACGTGTATATCCGTGGATGGGGGCAGTACGCTTCCCTACGCTTCAGTGTGATTCGCCGACAGCCCGATTCGCTGGGTGGCCCTGAGGGTATATCCCCAGGGACAGAAACAGTCAATATGGCTGACCTGTCGGGAGAGGGGAACGACTTGGAACTTCTCGACGGGGGCTTCCCCCCCGAAGACAAGCCGTCGTCAGAGCCATCGGTGAGAGTTACTCGTCATCAGAGGAACCTCCTGGGGCTCCCCGCACCCACTGAAGCACTGACATTGAGCCGAAACGTCATCAAAGGGAAAGAGCACAGCGAGGCTATAAAGCCCGCCGACCCATCTGCCTCCATGCAGAGGGCAGAGGAGGATCCCGAGAAGGCTACGCTACGTCAGCAGCTCGCCGAACAGAAGAAGCTGGTTGACCAGCTCCTCGCCGAGCGCGCTGCAGAACGGCGGCCTGACTACGGTGATCCTAGGCCAGGACAGCAGGGACCGGAACAACCGCTCCTCGATGAGACTCTCTCGGGCAACCGTGATTACGCCATGTTCGCCGACAGGAGAGAGGCCATTGCCTACGGCGAGAGGGCGCGGTATGTTTCGCCACACCCTCCCGAGCGGCGTGACTACCTGAGAGACCCCGCTCGGATTCCTCCCGCTGCCTCAAGGGCCGCTCCGCCCGCCATCCCACGAGCTGCCGAGTTCGACGACCCGGTCGACGACCCCATTGAAGGGCCATGCAATGCGCTCGTGGTTAGAGATCCTCGCCAGGACTGGAACCCATGTCCGGATGATCCGATGGCGGCACTCATCGCCCGCTTGGAGGCCTTGGAGACTCGGCAGGTGGCGATCCCACCGGACGGCAAGCCCTACCCAGCATGGGTGGATGACATGCCGGCGCCTCCGGGATTCGTGAATCCCACTTTAGCTCCCTTCAACGGGACTGGAGATCCGCCACAGCATTTAGCCCACTTCAACTCGAGGTGCGGGCCTATGTTGGGGACTCCGGCGCAGCAAGAGGCCGCTAAGCTTCGCTGCTTTGTTCAGACACTGGAAGGGCCAGCATTTGTCTGGTACAGCCAGCTCCCCGTCGGGTCGGTAACCAGCTGGGAGGACCTCCGTAGACAGTTCCTCTACCAGTTCAGTTCCACGACCCGGAAGACAAGTATCGCAGACCTCTTCAAGTTCAAGCAGAGGCCTGATGAGCGAGTCGCGGACTTCGTCGCCCGATGGAAGGGTCTCACGTATTCCCTTGACATGCCATTGACTCAGGAGCAGTTGCTGACAATGTGCGTCGGGAACGTCAAGACCGAGATGGTCCCTTCCCTGATCACTCAAAATTACCCCGGAGGGTTCAGGGACTTCTCAGACAAAGCTCAACGTCTTGAGGAAGCCCTGCAACAGGCCAGCCAGGCACACCCGCTGCCTCCTATGATTCCTGCAAGGAGAGTCAGCAGGGCTGAGCCCGCTGCTGTTGCCCAGATAGAGGCCCCCAGGCCGTTGGAGCTGCTGCCGGCGAGGCCAGCTCCACAGCCTCACAGGAACCCGCCTCCACGGGCTCAGTTCCCAGCCCAGCAGCGGCAGCCTCAGAACCGGCCGGCCCCTCCGCGTAATGTACCGCCGCAACCCAGGCGAGATAATCAGGGTCCACCTCCTCGGTCGGCCCCTCCATCCCCTCGTCAAGACCACGCTCCCAGGGGCCCGCGACACCTGACTTACTCATTCCACGAGGATCAGGTCCCCGGTTATTTCCGGAGCGCCCTGGAGCAGAGGATTGTGCGACTGCCTGAGTGTTGGAAGCCAGAGGAGGCACATCTTACGAATAACCCCCACTACTGCCCCTACCATCGGGCCCTGGGGCACACCATCCAGCAGTGCTATGTGTTTAAGGATTGGCTCCAAGACCAGATTAACAACAATGTAATCAGGTTGGGCCCAGCTCCAGCACAAGTGGCGGGCGTGTTCGTGGGATCAGATGACGATAGTGGCAATGAGGACGAATGGCAGCTGGTCTCCAACCGCGGATCCCAGAAGTATAATAACTGGATGGCCCGCAAGACGACCATTCGCGCCCATGGAATCATCCGTGCGCGCTTGAATCAGCCTGAGCCCCCAGAATCTGCGGGTGCTGCTTCGGCATCGTCGTCCCAGCCTGCCTCTTCCAAGAGGAGCAAACGGCGGCAGCGCAAGAAGGAAGAGTGCGCCCCGCCAGTTCCGCCACTATCCCGCACTCTCGGCGATTTCATGCCCCCGGAGATGGGGGTCCCTCCTCGGATCCGTCCGGTGATGGATGATTCGTCCGATGACGGTGTTGGGTATGCTTCGGTTAACACCGTCGAGCTGGTAAATCCCTTTTCGGTTCCCGACGTTGAAGAACACCAGGTGGACCTCCCTAGTGTCCCCGGTCGTCGCCACCGTCGGAAGAACCGCAGCAGCAGGAGTCGCTGGGGCACAGCCATTGGCACCTCCAGCCAGGTCGTGCACGCCACTGAGACTAGGCAGCAGGCTCAAAACCGAGCACAACGTGCGCCGCCCCCCCATTCGGGGATGACGGATTCGCCTCCGCCGCTGTTTGTGGTGTGGGACCAGGCAGAACCGCCTCAGCCGCGTCACGACCAGCTCCGCCCTGCCACGGGTCCATCCCGGCCTCCTGACCCCAGTACGGTGACCATTTCCCGGACTGCAGCCAGTGAACAGCGAGATGCGCCAAGTACCAGTCGGCCACCGATTCAACCGGCAAGGCCCGTCATGCTTCCAACCGCAGAGCAACCTCCTGCAACCAGGGGCTCGCGCTTGGCCAAAAAGTATGATGTCCTGAAGCACTTGGCCGACATCCCAGCAAGGCTCTCCATCCTTGAGGCTCTGCGCATGTCATCTGAGATGCGCGAGGCACTCGCTGAAGCCCTAAAGAGCCCCCTCCAGTTTGAGACAGAGGTTGCGGCTGCAGAGGCCTTTCACGCCGAAACGATCGAGGACGCCGAGTGTCAGGCGGTTATCTCGTTCTCTGGTAAGGATGAAGACCCTCCTATACAGGGACACATTCGTCCGCTGTATGTTACCGGCCAGTTCAATGGCCTTGAAGTCCGGCGCTGTCTTGTCGACATGGGGTCCGGGATCAACCTGATTCCAACTCGGACGCTCCGGAGATTGGGGTTGTCTGAGGATGACTTGATTCCCTCCGACCTCAGGATCCAGGGGTACGACCGCACCGAGAAAACCCCGGTCGGCAAGATACGTTTGAAGACCCAATTCGGTGACTTGGTTGCCAACACCGAATTCATGGTAGTCTCTCAGGACACTGCGTACAACGCATTGATGGGCAGGCCATGGCTCCACCTTCACGCGGCGGTTCCCTCGTCATACCACCAATGCCTCAAATACTCCCTTAATGGTCGAGTAGGCGTGCTTCAAGGAGATGCCTCTCCTTTTGCCTCATGTGAAGCCCGCTATCTGGACGCTGACTATTACAAGAGCAAGGATAAGCAGATCCTGGCAGGTGAGGTTGAGCCTGTCGCTGTTGCAAGTGATCCCTGGGCAAGTCTGGATGACGCTTACGTCCTCCCGATTCACCGATTGGACGTCGCCATGGTCTCGACGGCCCGCGAGTCTCCTGATGAGATGACCGCGACCGCCCGCGCCAGCACCAGTGGCCCAGCAGGATCTGGTAGCCCCAATGCAGTTTCCAACGCAGTCTCTCCCATGGACGATCCCTCCCCGAGTGGAGAGGATATGGAAGACGCACCCCCAGCCTTTGAGGAGGGCGTCCCCGCCACGGTCGATGAGTTAATACAGGTGAACCTTGGAACCGAGGCCGATCCAAGACCCACATTGGTCAGTGCCGCCATGCCCTCTGAGGAGCGGCAGCAGTACGTGGACTTTCTCAGGCAGCACCGTGATGTGTTCGCTTAGGGCTATGACGAGATGCCGGGGCTAGATCCTCAGGTAGCCGTCCACCGCCTTGGTCTCCCGGCGAACCATCGCGGGTTCAAGCAGCCTCCCAGGAAGATGCACCCATCCCACGGTGCCATGGTTGAGGCTGAAGTTGACAAGCTTATCAAAGCCAACTTCGTGAGGGAAGTTCAGTACCCCAAATGGCTGGCCAACATTGTGCCGGTCCGGAAGAAGAACGGGCAGATCAGAGTCTGCATCGACTTCCGCGATCTCAACCGCCACTGTCCAAAGGATGATTTTCCCCTTCCAGTGACAGAGCTGTTGATTGACGCCACGGCAGGGTTCCAAGCCCTCTCCTTCATGGATGGATACTCCGGATATAACCAAATTCGGATGGCCCCTGAGGATGAGGAGTTCACTGCCTTCAGGGCCCCCCAAGGTACCTTTTGCTACCGGGTCATGCCTTTCGGCCTGAAGAATGCAGGTGCCACCTATCAACGGGCGATGCACTGCATATTCAAGCCAATCCTCGGCACACTGGTGGAATGCTACGTCGACGACTTGGTGGTCAAATCGCGCCAGCGTCAGGACCATCTCAAAGATCTTGAGAAAGTGTTCGGCTTCCTCCGGTCTCGCTGCCTGAAGATGAACCCGTTGAAGTGTGCCTTTGGGGTCACCTCCGGAAAGTTCCTTGGATTTGTGGTAAGATACCGGGGTATTGAGATCGACCCAGAGAAAATCAGGGCGATTAGCCAGATGCCTCCCCCGGGTACCATCCGGGAACTACAAGGGTTCCAAGGCCACTTAGCCTATATACGCCGATTCATCGCGAATCTGGCCGGCAAGTGTAAGCCCTTTTCTCGGCTCATGAAGAAAGGTGCCACCTATGTATGGGATAAAGAGTGTCAGACCGCTTTCGAGGAGATCAAGCAGTACCTGCTTCAACCTCCGGTTCTGATGCCGCCTGTATCCGGGAAGCCGCTGGTCCTCTATGTGACCGCCCTGGAACGGTCCCTGGGTGCCCTTCTCGCCCAGAAGAACAACGAGGGAACGGAGAATAGCCTCTATTACCTCAGTCGCATGCTCCTCGATGCAGAAGTTAGGTATTCCCCCATCGAGAAGAGCTGCCTGGCGCTCGTATTTTCCGTACAGAAATTGCGGCACTACTTGCAGCACCATGAGGTACAGTTGGTTTCTCGGGTAGATCCGTTGAAATATATCCTGAGCCGACCTATGTTGACTGGCCGTCTAGCACGGTGGGATGTGATTCTCCAGCAGTTCGACATCAGGTATGTGTCTCAAAAGGCCATCAAAGGGCAAGCATTGGCAGACTTTCTGGCAGCTCACCCGACCTCCGCGGATCAGCCGCTGGATCTAGGCTTTCCTGATGAGACCATTCTCTCGGTTGATCGAGCCGATCCGTGCTGGCAGATGCACTTTGACGGTGCCTCCCGGAGCCCCACCGGTAGAAGACTCGATAATCCTAAGCTCAACAGAGTGGGCTTGGGCATCGTCTTCATTACCCCGGAGCGAGCCGTGCTGCCATACTCTTTCCTGTTGTCAGAGGGCTGTACCAACAATGAGGCGGAATACCATGCCCTCATCACCGGCCTCGAGTTGGCTCTCGAGATCGACGTGCCCCATCTGTGCGTGAAAGGGGACTCCGAGCTAGTTGTTAAGCAGATCAATGGCGACTATGTTGTCAGGAAGCCGGAACTTGTGCCATTGTTGGAGTGCACCCTCCTTCTGATGGCTCGATTCCCTTCTCGGCCAGAAATTGTCCATATTCCCCGGTCGCAAAACGGTCGAGCAGATGCTTTGGCCAGCCTTGCTGCGTCACTTGCGGAGCCTGAACAGGACAACCTGATCGTCCGCGTGACGCACCGCAGGCTCATCGCTCCCGTTATCCCGGAAGAAGATCGCGGCCCGTTGGTAAGTAATCTCACCACGGTTGCCCCTATGCCCGGAGGCCCGAGTACCCCAGATATGACAGTCGGATCAGCCCCTGATTGGAGGACGCCTTTGGTTGAGTACCTCCAACATGGCATTCTTCCATCGGATCGGGCCGAGCGTGAGCGAGTTCGATGCCGCGCATCGCAGTTTGTCCTCCAGAGCAGTCCCGGCCTGGAGCAGATCCTCTACAAACGCGGATTTGATGGTGTTCTCCTCCGTTGCCTTCAGGGAGTTGAGATCCCACGAGTCATGCAAGAGGTTCATGCTGGTTCATGCGGCGCCCACCAGACTGGACCGAAGCTGTCCCACCAGATTCGGAGGTTGGGATACTTCTGGCCCTCCATGATCCATGACTGCATCGAGTATGCCAGGAGGTGCCATGCGTGCCAGGTTCATGCGAACTTTGTGCATCGGCCGCCGGAGCCTCTCCATACCGCTAGGTATTCCTGGCCCTTTGCAGTCTGGGGTCTGGACGTTGTGGGACCTTACCCACCGGCGACAGCTCGCCAGTGCCGGTTCATTCTGACCGCCACGGACTTCTTCTCCAAATGGGTAGAGGCGATTCCCCTTAGAGAGGTCAAATCCTATTCGATCGCTGACTTCGTGACCCCCAACATCATCTATCGATTTGGAGTCCCTCACGCTATCCTCACGGATAACGGAACCAATTTCCGAGCAGCCGAGTTGAAGAAGTTGTACGCCAAGTATAACATTCGCTCGAACCATACATCTCGCTATCATGCGCAGGCGAATGGACAGATCGAGGCGTTTAACAAAACCCTCTCTAACATTCTGCAAAAGATGGTTGGTCAGAACAAGAAGAGTTGGCCGGACAAGCTCCCCAATGCCCTCTGGGCTTATCGGACGACGACTCGCAATTCCACCCAGATGACCCCTTATTCCCTGGTGTATGGAGCTGAGGCCGTCCTGCCCATCGAGATCCAGTTACCGTCCTTGCGCACTGCGGTCTACGACCAGCAAGCGCCGGACAGAGTTGCTGAAGCCCGTCTAGTCGAGTTGGAAGCACTGGATGAGAATAGACTTCGCGCTTTGCACAACTTGGAGAGGCACCAAAGCAGAATGGCTCGAGCTTTCAATAAGAAGGTTCGCCTCCTCTCCTTCCTGTAGGGTGATCTAGTGCTAGCCCTAAGAGCACCGATGATCCCCGGCCGGAAGCCGCCCAAGTTGGAGCCCAAGTGGGAGGGACCTTTTGTTGTCCACAAGGTCTATCCCAATGGCGCGTACTCCCTAGCGACTATGGATGGTGAGCGTGTCACTCCTCCCACCAACGCTAGGTTTCTCAAGCAGTACTTTGTCTGAGTGTACCAACGTCCAGCATGACGTTAAACTGCACATTTGTCCAGCATGACGTTAAACTGCACATTCGTCCCACATGACGCTAAACTGCATACGTCCTGCACGACGTTAAACTGCATACGTCCAAGCTGCACGACGTTAAACTGCGTAGCGTATCGTCCCCACTGCAAGACGTTAAACTGCCAAGTGCTTCGTCCAACATGACGTTAAACTGTACAACGTCCTGCACGACGTTAAACTGCACTACGTCCAGGCTACAAGACGTTAAACTGTTCAGCATTCGTCCGCGCTGCAAGACATTAAACTGCCAAGTGCCTCGTCCTGCATGACGCTAAACTGCACTACGTCCAAGCTGCATGACGTTAAACTGCCCAGCGTATCGTCCTGCATGACGTTAAACTGCCCCTCAAGAACTACATGCGGCTTGATTCCCATCCTTATGGGATACGTAGGACCGTCTGAACATTCATGTTTCAGGCCCAGCCCCATCCTTTGGGAATTTCCATCCCATCTCGGGCCCTTGGCCCAGTTGCCTCCGGGTGTGCGGCGTATGGTGTGAACGTGGGGCTATGCCCTCATTCACGACGGTTTGCTCGCCACGCTGTACGCCCCCCACGTTTGGGGATGCCTTCTGCTCCCCCCTTCTTTTCTCGTCCTGCATGACGTTAAACTGCACTTCAAGAACTACGTACGGCTTGATTCCCATCCTTATGGGATACGTAGGACCGCCTGGACATTCATGTTTCAGGCCCAGCCCCATTTCCCGGGAATCTTTATCCCGCGTCGGGCCTCTGGCCCAAGTTCCCCTCCTTTTTGTGCGAGGCGTATCGTGTGAGCGGGGGATTATGTCCTCATTCGCGTTGGTCTACTGGCCGCGCCGTACGCCTCCCCCCGTGCGTGGGACCACCTCACACCTCTCATCGTCCTGCATGACGTTAAACTGCCTCTCAAGAACTACGTATGGCTTGATTCCCATCCTTATGGGATACGTAGGACCGCCTGGACGCTTGTGTTTCAGGTCCAGCCCCGTCTCTTGGTTGATCACGGGGATCTGCCCTCTTTTGGTTGCTTTTAGGGTGAGTCCTCCGACCCTTTTCGGTGATCTGTTAACATGTTTTGGGTACTTCGGTCTATGACTCGTGGTGTCAGATTCAATCCCGACAGGTCCTGTGTTGCTTGTCAGGCCTCGCGCTTCCTCTTGTTCGAGCCTTCACTCAAAGGGATCCTCGTTAGCGGTTTGGGTACGATGCCTCAGTGCTCTCCTACCACTCCGGGTCGATTTACCGGCGGGTCTTGGGCCGCAAATCGATATGAATCCTGCGATTGAGCGGTCGATGCTCGTTTGCTTGCCCCGTCTTAGGCTGACGCGATCGGATGTTGTGTTGCGAATATGGTCAGCAACGTCCTTGATCGCCATGTCGGCTCTTTCAGGCTCTGAACATTGGTTGCGCAGTCCTCATCACACTCCGCCTTTGTGCGTTGTAGTGGGATCTTGACACTCTCTTCATACTGACCTTCAGTACACCTCTACACGTTAGGCAGACCAACCAGGGTAATGATGTCGTTCGAGGCTCCCATGATCTGAGCACCAAGGATATATGCGGATGTCCTCCCTAAGGGCCATGCGTAGCTGGACCCTCGTCCCCATAAGGAGGAAGGAGTCGCCCGAACAATCGCGTTCTGGGCCCAGTATATCTGGAGGCTAGCATCTCTGCCCCTCAGGTGATGGACATATGCAGACCCCTATCCCAAGACTCTTCTCCTGGAATCGTGCGTGACCGCAGGGCTGGGTATGTTCCCACCCCCGCCGTGTCCGCCGTACCGCGATAAGCGGATTCCTCCATGGTCCGAACCACACGACCTTAAACTGTGTTGTCTGGTCCTACCACACGACCGTAAACTGTGATCGTCTTGGCCGCCCGACGAGAAACGGCACTGCATCGTGATGTTCCCCTCAGGGGGCACTCATGTTGGGCGCTGGTTAATAACCACGCCATTCATCAATGCCTTCCGTGGCTTGATTATTGTGGCGACGCCAGAGATTTCTCAATCACAGGCATGTCGCCGCACAAAGAAAAACCATTCATCTTTAAGGACAAACAAGAAATATCAAATGCCGCTCCTTCTATGTGCGAGGGTCAGACCCGCACCCTTCCCCGCGCAGGTGCCCGATTGTGTTGCGCCGCGCTTCAAGAACTACGTGTGGCTTGATTCCCATCCTTATGGGATACGTAGGAACGCCCGGATGTTTGAAACTTCGGGTCCAGCCCCCCACCTCTTAGAGATTCCCCCTTCTCTGGGGAATCCGCCGCCTTCAGGTCACCCTCAAGGCGTGTTCCCCGACCCCTTGCAGTGGTCCACCGGTGTCAAGAGTACTCTGGTTTATTGCCAGGAGGGTCAGGATCCCCTTGGTCAGGTTTCCTCCACTTTTCAGGCTTCGTGCTCCCTTTCATTCGGACCCATTATCTACGCCCTGGGTGGAGCCCCCGTGAACGGTTCGGACACAATGCCTCAGTGCTCTCCCACCGACTCGGGCCGGTACCCCCAATGGCCTCGGGCAGCAAATCGATATGAATCCTGCGATTGAGCGGTCGATGCTCGTTTGCTGCCTCATTCCACCAACGGTTAGTGCGATATTGATGCTGCTTTTCCGCCACGGTCGGCAGTACTCCCATATCGTTACTCCGGTGCCCCCAGTCCTTGAGTGAATGGCCGCATGATTCACATTTTCCACCTCCCATTCTGACCAGGCGAAATCTCGACACTCTTGACACTATCCCTCAGTGCACCTTTGCATATCCAGGGGATAGGACCACGATGTGGCGTAATTTGAGGTCTTTATGGTCCGAGCTCTAAGACCTTAAACTAAGATCTCTCCTTATGGTCCGAGCTCTAAGACCTTAAACTAAGATCTCTCTTTATGGTCCGAGCTCTAAGACCTTAAACTAAGATCTCTCCTTATGGTCCGAGCTCTAAGACCTTAAACTAAGATCTCTCTTTATGGTCCGAGCTCTAAGACCTTAAACTAAGATCTCTCCTTATGGTCCGAGCTCTAAGACCTTAAACTAAGATCTCTCCCTATGGTCCGAGCTCTACGGCCTTAAACTAAGATCTCCCTAAACGGGATTCTACGTCCTGCATGACGTTAAACTGCACTTTCAGAACTACGTGTGGCTTGATCTCCAGCCTGATGGAGTACGTAGGAACGCCCGGGCATCTCAACTCGGGTCCAGCCTCAGGGATCATTAAGTCCCGCCCCTCCTCGTCGCCGGCCGTCTGGCCTGGCTTCTGGTAGAGTGGTGCAGTTGTGATATTCTCCCCGATTCAGCTCGGGATGCCCCACTGCAATGGTGGGAAGCGACGGTTTCCTCGTCAAAGAGGTGCTGTCTGAGAATTGGGGTGACTCACGGCCAGTTTAGTGCATCCGCCTAATACGTTTTCCCCACGGTGGCGCAATTTTGAGAGCGTTGGATTCTGTCTGAACAAATCATCACTTCGCCCCACGCTTCGCATGCCCTGTTGATCTGGATTTCCACCCTTGTGTCTGAAGGAACCCCCAAAGCGGTATTCATGATGACATGTGGTCCGCCTCCTGCAATATGAATGATGACCTTTGGTCCGTCTATTGCAGTTGTTATGGTCGATCCACTGTCCGCCTACCGTCTTGGGCATTTCCTGGAAGGCCGACCGTTGTGGATGTCGGGATTCGGGACACGCGATTCACCCTTTCTCATTTCCCTATGTTCGGATAAAATCTCAACGCCCCTAGCATTGTCATGCTCGTGTGTTGGAACAAGTTGGGGGGATGATACATTGATTAGGTCTGAGGTCTCCTTTCCTAGGAATGACCTCCCTCTTTTCTCCAGAAATCCAGGCCCAATTATGGATGCCTGATGCTTGGTTAACACTCCCGCAAGACAACGAATTGTGGTTGAGCATGTTAATCCAAAAGATGCAGATAAATATATTGATTCATACAAATGGATCAAAGTAGCGGAAGCAAATGTTTTGGGAACAGCAAAACAAAGCCCTTAGGGATTAGCGTGCTGAATGAGTCTTTCTAATGCCGCTACCCTTTGGCTGGTGGCCTCCAGAGCTGCTTCTCGCTCTCTGCATGCCCTCTCTTCGTCGGCGGTCGCAGCACGCAGTTCGTCGATTCTGGCCTGTGCACGCTCCCGCTCGACCTGAATTGTGACCATCTGTTGGCCCGCCTCCGTCAGCTGTACCTGGGCGTCAACCAGCTGGGCTGCTAGTTGCTCCACAAGCTCGGTACACGTTGCGACGAAGGCCTCCTTCTCTGCCGCCTGCCCTTCGAGACGCCGGACTTCCTGCTCCGCCGCGAGGAGCGCCCGCGTGCTCTCCGACATGTCCCGACTTTGTGTGACGTCGGCACGCCGGCAGCTCTCGCGCATCTTTTCGGCCATGAAATCACGGACCGTCAGATGGAGGCGTTGAGCATCAGCTCCCCCGGCACACAGGAAGCGCAGCCAGGTTTGAAGTGATCCCATGCGCCCCAGCCACTCCGATGGGTCTCGCTTGAGGAAGCGCTGGATGCACTTCCACCCCCTGCGGCGCGTTATCCGGCTCTCCTCGACAGCCTCCGCGTCCGAGTCGTCCATCTCCTCGGGGTCGGCAGGCCGGTAGGCAGGGAAGGCAGCCAGCAGGTCTGCTGCAGGGTCCGCCCCTGGGAGGTCCTCATGAGGGATGGGTTCCCCAACATCCGGGCGAACTTCTTCTCTCTCCCCAGCGGCGCTGACACCCTCGTCAGCCCCCGACCTTTCTCCGACGTCAGCACCGCCGGCGTCCACAGCCCCCTGATCAGCAGTTGGTGGGGCCGGCTCGGTTTGGGAAGTCTGTTCCGGAGCAGGCGGCATGTCCACCACTGGTCCACTCGTAGATGGCCCGGGTTCGGAAACCCGACGAGCCTCTAGTGTTGAGATCACTGCGCGGGGCATGCCATGGTTAGTCACGGATCGTCAACGGCAGGCACCAGCAGTAAAGCAAGGAGACTTACGGGAGGTCAGAGCGTCATCTTCCGCTATCCCGGCCGCCGCAGGAACAGTTGCAGCAGGGGGCCCTTCCGCGCTTGTCAATTCGATAATGGGTGCCTGGCCCCCGCCTTGTCCTGCTGGCGCCCCTCCTACTCCCGCTGAGGACGCCTGACCAACATCAGTGCGCTCCTGAGAAAGATGGAGAAATGGGTTAGAAGCTGCATAAGAGAATGGATGAAGCAGATTGAGTAGGGATAGAAGAGGACCTCGAGGAGCTCAGTGACATCAACATTGTCAGAGCCGACCACCTCGCCGCTCTACCGCGGACTCCCCTGATGGGATCTTCCCTCGGAGCCTTCATCCTCCCCCATTTCCTCCTCTTCCTCGGAGTCGCTGCCACTTTCATCTTCTGCCGGCGGCATCTGTTCTGGAGCGGGCTCTAGACCGAGCATCACCTTCACCAGAAGGGATGGCTCCGCACGCTGACCACGTTGGCGTGCGTAATCATCCATGGCCGTCAGATACGCATACTGCCGGTTGAAGTCCACCCTGTCGGCAATATGGAGGCGCCCGACCTCTGGCAGATGGATTCCTTCTCTGAGAATCTTTCGCCAGATGGCGTCGGTCCCCAGTGACTGCCGCAGGGTCATCCAGGCCGACCACAGCGCCGGGAAGACTGCATCATGGGAGGGTTCGAGCAGACGTCTCACCTGCTTCCCGGGCCGCTCTTCGACCACCGCGCGTGCCCCCTCTCTGGGCGCCGAGGTCGTAGCGGCAGCTCGCGATGTGCCTGCCGCCGAAGTCCCTGCCCGCGCCGGCTCCGCTGCTTGGCGCGCCTCCGTTCTCCCCCGTGTGGCGGCGCCTCGCCTCCTTCCTTGACGCCCGGTCTCCGCACGGGTAACCTCGAGCCGCCGAACTAGCTTCCGTAGAAGCCCCTCGGGGTACGCGATGGCCCAGTGTTCGACGTACTCGGTTGCCAAGCCTGCGTCAACCCCGGTAGGAGGGAGATTGATGACGTCGCCAGAGCCGAAAGCGGCAAACATCAGCCACATCTGGCGAAGGACGCAAGGGTTCGTCTCCTCCTGGACGGCAGTGAATACCCTCTTCGGCATCCGCTGAAGGCACCCGAACTGCCTGGCGAACCGGGTTGGCACGTAAGGCTCGCAGATCACCTTCCCGTCGATCCGAGCCACGAGCACCCCGCCCCGCATGTTCAGGAAGTATTCGTGCTGCTCCAGCGGACCCTGCCCATTGTCGATCATCTGGCCGACGGGAGTGGGGAACGGACTGAAGTTGAAATTGGCATGATTGCCAATCCGAATCCTCACGCCCTCCTCACTTAGGGTCATCGGAGCGACCCCCGCGATGTTCAGCAGGGAGGGTCGCAGGCCGTTGCCCGGAGGAATGATGGCGTTCGGAAACGTGTACCCACCGAGGTGAGCAGCCACCCAGCCGTGGAAGAACTGAAAGGGCCCACAGATCCTTCGTGGCGACCCCCCTCGTGAGATGCGTCCCAGGATGGCATACAGCCTCGCCAGCACTGGGACCCCGAGGTTGTATCTTTTGTTGGCGGCCATAGCGCCCGCCACCGCCAGTGTCGCCGGGCGAACGCCCATTCTCGCGTCCCGCACTGGCAGGAGCCACCCACCCAGAAAGGCGGCCAGGAACGCCGCGTACCGGACATTTGGGTCCCGGGCCTCGATGACGCGGTACCCCCATGAGCGGTAGTCGCCCGTCTCCAGGACCCGCCAGTACGACCCGTTCCGGCTCCTCTGAGCTGCGGTCGGGCACCGCTTCCCCCTGCCTGGCATCTTGACCGCCGGGTCATGCTCCAAGAACTGGCCGAACCACTCCTTGTAGGCTATGTCCTTCTGGAAGTCCTTGATCCCGAGCCGCTGCGTAGCCAGGTCAAGAAGATGCCAGGTCAGAATAGGAGTCCGTGACCTGTCTTCCCAGGTGTTCTTCGGTGGCAGGAACTCATCGTATTGGTAGCCCTCCAGCGGGATACCTCCGATGCAGTGGATGTCCCAGAGACCGATGCCGACCTCCCCATGGTGAAGATGGAAGGTGTTGGTATCCGGAGACCAGCGGGTGAACAGCTCCGGCCCGAGCTCGGACTGCTGGTAGAAGTGGAACTGCGACGTCCACACCGCCTCAAATAGGCCGATGTACCGCAGCTCCTCTGCGAAGTGATCGCAAGTGTGGCATACCCAGAACGCCCAGGCCCACTCGCTGGTGAAATTGCCCCCAGACCGCAAGTCCCAGTCCTTCAGCCAGCCCTTGGTGTCGTCAGTGACACTCTGGCGATATGTGCTCGAGTAGAGGGCTGGAGAATTCTCCGCAGTAGGCTCACCTCCGTCAATGGTTCGCGTCCTCGGGTTCAGGACATAGACGTCCAAGTGCCTGGTCTCCCTGGCAGGATGCCCATTGTTGGTGATGTTATAGCGGGGAAGCTCATCCTCCCGAGTCACCCAGGTCCGTGGCGCATCAACCTCGAACCCTGGCACCAGAACCTCATCTAGGATGCCGAAGTTCCAGAGCGGCAGGTTGTCCGACAGTGGATATGTCTTCTGGGCCGACGTCAGTAAGTCGAACAGGGATTGATTGTTGGAAACAATCTCCTTGGCTCCGTAAACCTCCTCGTTCGTCGCCATCTCAGCTCTGCGAGTGGCGGTATTCCCCTCATTTCCTTGATGCGCAGCCATCTCAGAAGTTTCGGGAGTCGTGCGGGTTAAGGGATGAAGCGTGCGGGATCGGACGAGGCTGGTAGAGAAGTTTGAAGGTTGGCGCGCAATCCAAGTGGACGGCGCGCAATTGGGAAGAATGTCGCGCAAAGTTCCGGGTTTTCGCGCAAAGGCAGGCGAATTCCGGATGGTTTTGCCCGCCGATCGGGCGAATTTCGCGACCGGAAAAGGCAATTTCGCGCACGAGAGCGTTGAAGCTTATCGCGCAGAAGTCCTGTGTACGGAACGCGGAACCCGGGACCCCTATTTATAGACGAGGCCGGGATTCCGCGCCGCGCGGAACGCTCGATTGCGCGACCGCGGCTGCGAATTGCGCGCCCGGCGCCCCTTTTTGCGCGCCTAAGTCCCGCGCAGCCCAGGACTTCGGCATTCCGGCGTCTCCCTCGGAACCCGATCGTTGCGACCTCTCGCCGATCCGATTCCGAGGGGGGGCTTTTGTAGACGCCGGAAAAGTCCGTTGTTCCCAAACGAAGCTCCGGATGCGGAAAGCGAAGTGATATTTGGAGTCAGAGGCACGTTCCGGAGGGCCCGGAGGACTTGCGCGAAATTTCAGAGGCCCGCGCGCAAAGTTGAGTCGCGGCGCGCAATCCTCCCGGGATGCGCGCAATGCGCTGGGCCGGCGCGCTATTTTGCGCGCCCGTGGCCTGCGCGGCTCCCTTGTGCGCCGGGTCCTGATTCCGCGCCCGCGAAGGGAATTCCACGCTCGAGACCAGATTCCGCGCCCGGGGTTGCCTATAAATATAAGGCGACCCCCGACGTTTTGAAGGTTGCCAGAATCCGAAGCGTCGCTCGTTCGCGCAATCCAACCCCTTCTGCGCGCAATGCCGATCTTCAGGTAACCTCCTTTCTTTCGCGCAATAGAGCCTTGGGGTTCGCCTTCGCGCGCAATCCCCTTGGCTCCTTTCCTTTGAATAATCCTTAACCCGAAGGCCTTTGCGCGCAAAAGAAGCCTCTTGCGCGCAATTGCCCCCCGGGTGCGCGCAATCCAGCCCAATTGCGCGCACCCCCCATGTTCAAAGTGGCCATTCGTTAGAGAATGAGCCGTTGCCCCCGCGTGCTACCCGAAGCCCGGTGCGCGCAATCTCAATCATCCGCGCGCAAAGGGCTGGCCCGATTGCGCGCCAGCCCGCCATTTTGCGCGCCGACCCGCGGTATTGCGCGCAAAGCTCCTCTTTTGCGCGCAAACCGTCGGGGTCGCCCCCTTTGACCCCCTGAGGGTACCCGCCTGCGTGGCGCCCGATGATTTTCATCCTGGGTGCCCGCACCGTGCGTTGTCTTCCCGTGCGGCCCTCCAGGCTCGCGCGAAGTGACACGGACCCATCAGCGGCAATCCATCGTCCCACATGACGTTAAACTGCACATATGTCCAGCATGACGTTAAACTGCGCATTCGTCCCGCATGACGTTAAACTGCATATACGTCCAGCATGACGTTAAACTGCACATTTGTCCAGCATGACGTTAAACTGCACATTCGTCCCGCATGACGCTAAACTACATCCGTCCAACATGACGTTAAACTGTACTACGTCCAAGCTGCACGACGCTAAACTGCCTAGCCCCTATCGTCCGTGCTGTAAGACGTTAAACCGTCCGCTTCGTCCTCAACACACGACGTTAAACTGTACTTCGTCCGGCAAGACGTTAAACCGTCCGCTTCGTCCTCAACACACGACGTTAAACTATACTTCGTCCGGCAAGACGTTAAACCGTCCGCTTCGTCCTCAACACACGACGTTAAACTGTACTTCGTCCGGCAAGACGTTAAACCGTCCGCTTCGTCCTCAACACACGACGTTAAACTGTACTTCGTCCGGCAAGACGTTAAACCGTCCGCATCACCCGATCCCGTGCCTCGCACACAGGGTCCCCCCCGGTTTGGATGTGGCCCCCACCCGCTCGTCTCTGCAGGGATGTCGGGATTGCCCCTCTTTAGGGACGATTTAATGGGAGCGGCTTTTCCCTACGGGGGTAGGGTATTACAAACCCCTAGTTTCTTGTGGGGGGCTGCACATGTGTATCTCCATTGCGCTCCCCCACTGCCGAAGCCAGTAGAGGGTGTGACTGGGATCGAGGTGTCTCCTACTTTCGGTCCAAGTCCCTTCCAACTGAGTTTTGCCGCATTCGGGCTGCCTCAAGTGCGTAAGTCCTGACAGAATGAACTACGTGGACTTTGATCCCTGTCTTCTAAACAGGGTACGTAGGAAACCTCCCTGAGGTTCAAGCCCACCACCTGGTCGTCCCGGTCGTATTCACGTCGGTTCGTCCATCAGTGGACCCCTCCAGGGTTCACGCTTGCGTTGATTCACCTATGAATCCGCCCCTGTGGGAGACTGCCTGTGTGTATCTCCACTGTGCCTCCCCACAGCCCCTTTTTTCCATCGTCCAGCATGACGTGAAACTGTGATCCACCCGGCCGTTCTATCTCCCCCTGTGCGAGGTGGTTCGGTTCAATCCTCCGCCCGGCGGCCTCGACCCTTTCGTGAGTCGGCTTGCCGACGTCCAGCATGACGTTAAACTGTATACCCGAACTACGTTGACTTTGATCCGTGCTAACGCGCGGTATGTAGGAAGCCCCTACGGGGTCCAAGCTCTTTACTCCATCATCCATCCTGATCCTTACCCGGGCCGCCTCATCCCGGTGGGGTCATGCCACTTCTCTCCACTCCACATCACCTGGGAAGCCGCCCATGCGCTGGCCCCAGCGTCGGAGGTTCCCTGCAAGGGGTTCTGTCATCTGATCCACTTTTCGTGTTGATCGGTCCGATGCCGTCCCCGCTGGACGTTAAACTCGCGGCATACCCCGTGTTAAACATGGGAAGCCGAGGAAAACCTCGGGTGACACAGTTCCCCACACCCAGTGCGGGATGCCTCAGGTCATCATGCCTTCGAGAAGCCCTATTAGGGACGGAAGACAGACGTGCAGAGCCGCAGTGTTACGACACGCCCCCAGCACCCAGAGCCACCCGGCCTCCTCACCGCAGGTTGCTGCCCCGACCAGACTCCTTGGAGCGTCCGGGCGGAAGCAGCGTAATTAACCGGTGTCCATGAAGATATGGCGCCGGGAACGAGATTCACGAGCATGTCTTAAGTCTATGAGGGAGACCCGGATTAGGCGACGAGTTCCGAGGAGACGTCCAAGGAAGGAGGAGCCGACATCCCATCATCCCGGTTTCGATCAAGGAGCAGACGCCCCTGAATAAGGGACGGATGCCGCCCGCCTTTGGAAAGCGGGACTGCGGGACCACAAGCCGCGCGCCCATCCCCTCGGGTTGACGGGTGCACGCGCGAACGCGTCCTGGCGGAACAGCGTAACCCGACGCACATCCGCACCGAAACAGGTTTATATACATTTTCATTGAAATTATATATAATTAATCTAATTATTTTAATTATATTTTAATTATATTTTAATTTTATTATTTCTTTTTTAATATAATACAATTTTTCTGATGTGGTTATAGTTTGATGTCCTAATCTCTTCATTTAACAGAATATTTTGTGATTAAGTCACCAATGATAAAATCTTATAATCTACCTCTAAATAATTCTTATTAATTTTATTCTCCTATATTTATTTCATGATAATACATTTTCCCTTCAATTTCTCCTCTTTATATACTCAATATTTCAAAATAATTGTTTTTTAATAATCTTCCTTTCATCCAAAAATTCTTCAGAAACCATGTTTTCTAAAAATTATTCCAAAAATGTTTTAAAATATGTTTTTCAAATATGGAAGAATATTTTCTTTAAGATGATCTTTGAATGATTTTTAATATATTCTATTTCAGGCATTCAGTGTTATTTTCAAATAAAATTATTTTCAAAAAATTAGGTTTTAAGAATATTTTTTTCAACATGAAAATAATATTTTTCTCAAGATTTTTTTATTGATATACTAATGTTATTTAATTCCATAAAAATCAAATACCCTTGGTTTTAAATATCCTATATTGGGAATATTTTTTATTGATACCATACTTATTATTTTCTAAATAGATTAATATTATTTTATGAATATTTGTTTAGAACCCATTTCTACACAATGGGTTAACCATGAATTGAAGAGATTATTATAGAACTAATTGTTTTCATGGGATTACCTTGTTTTGAAAAGATGTTTTGGGAACCATTTTATTTTCCATGGGTTAATCAAGTTAATTTTTTTTAAACCCATTTCTTTTCCACATGTTAATAAGGGTAAGAAAAGGAAAATGTTTGTTCCTATGAGTTAATAATGAAATTAAACCTTTATGTATTATGAATTTTTTATGTTACTTGTATATTTTATTGGTGGTTATGTAACAAATCATGTGTGGGTGGTTGTGTTACCAACCAATGAAGGGTGGTTACGTGGTAAAGAAAGATAAGGTGGTTCTATGATATTCATTCAACACATTGGGTATAAAAGTCGAGTATATGATTATCACAATTGGAAGATTTATTTTAAGAGTTAATTGAAAATGATTTCCCAAGTTACATTCATGTTTTATTTTTGATTTTTATATGATTATAATTATTCTTGTGATCAAGACAGATAAAACTTGGATCATGATTATTGATTATGATGACTCTTTCCTATTTCATGTTTTCATATTTAATGATCCTGGTATTGATGGGTATGAGTTCTTCTCTGATTGGCTCATGCAGTATTATTATGTATTCATAAACTTGAGAAATAATATGATCATTTATGAAATTAAATTTTTATTTCTCATTTTTACCCTTACTAGGAATTTTATCTCACCATTATTTGTTTTTTTCCATAGGTTATAAAGAATGAGAATGAATGAATTATGTCCATAAAGTATTTTTCAAGTATGATATTGTCGACGTAATGTAAATTTAGAGAATATGGGTATAATAGGAGATCATGATCATATTTTTAAACAATTTGTTTAGGAGTCTATGTTCATATATTTTGTTCATAATTATTTAAATAGCTAAACCTAAAATATCCTTGAAGTTTTATGTGACCCATTCTTTCCTTTTGGTATTATAAGGTTTATATAAAATATTTAGTCACAATTATTGGAATCAAATCTAGAAATTAAATTTATATAATTATATTTTTATTAATATGAAAATATTCACTTATATTCTCTTATCACATATGTTTTCACCTCTTTTGGACATAAAATAATGATTTAAATTAAGAGTTTTATTTTTTAACTTTCACTGATTTAAATGATATTTAAGTCATTTATATGGACATGTTTCTCTTTAAAAACTAAATATCATAATAAAGTTGTTAAGGGTCAAATATATTTCATCAAATATCAATTAGGATTAAAAATTATAGCCTTATCACATATTAATAATTTAGTTTAACATGATTTACGCTTTACCGAGGTGATAAATTTTCCCATGGTTACAATTCAAATTGAACAAAATAATGGGTGTCAAATTAAAAATTTGTAACCTTTAGATTCTAAATATATATTTATTTTTATATAATTTAATACCTTAAAATAGGGGAAATTAAATTTAAAATAAGTGCACCAAATGTGATAGGAAACTGTTCAATAAAATATTTTTTTAAGAATAATAATAGATATATGCTAATCACATGCCAATAATGTTTTTGAATGTTTGAAATATTTGATCGATTAAGTAGTATATAAATTTTATTAAAAAATTCTAAAATACTAATTAAATTTAGTTATGTATAAAAATAAATTGCACACATAAACACATTTTTTATCAAAAAACATCACTATTATTTCAAAATAATATTTTGGTTTTAATTCTATTCAATTTATTTATAATGAATTCCTTTTATAGATGTGTATACCATATATTATTCCAAACCAATTATTATTATTCATAATAATCAATCCACCAGCTATGATGTAATAAAAACAAAATATTTTACTAATTTTACATGATTTTTATTAACACGGCGTTGCATGTAACGAACACTATCAAACAAATAAAATTAATTAAAGAGAAATTATTTCATAAAAAACAAGGTGTTTATTATACTCCACTTAAAATTAATTTCTCACTTAAAATTCATTATTTTGATAAATATAGATTAGGATACATTTTATTTATAGCAACCTTATGTTCCCACGTAGGTTTCTTGATTTTGTGGTTTCACAAAATAACTTTGACCATTTTAGTGGTCTGGATTCATAGAACATTATCTCTAAGATATAGAATCCCTATTGATTATTCCTCGTATGACATATCCTTCATTATTGGTATTACCTCTACATTTATTACATGTGATGAATTATTTATAAACTTATTCAACATAGATACATGGAAAATAATTGGATCATGAGCGATATTCAATAGAAGAAACAATAATTAAGCTACCATACCAATATGTTCTCAAATTTAAACATGATTGTTATACCTAGAGATTAAATTTTCATTGTTCCTAAATCTCATTACCCTTTTCCAAGGATATATTTTCATAAATAACTTTTCAAATAAATCAATCTATATCTCATTCCAATGATTCTAAGAACAAAGTTTTTATTATCTTTGAGAATAACATATTTGAATTTTAATGGCTCTATCCTTCTTTACCATTTCCCTAGATAGATCACATCTCAATAAATTTCATTCTACAACTTGACTCCTACATATTTTTGCTCTTCACTTCATACTACTGATGGAATCATATGGATCCATCTGAATGATGGATTAAAATCTATTGTTATAACTAAATTTCACCAAAGGAATGTTTTGACCCTAAAACACAATACAATCTAGAAAAAAAGATCTCAACATGTTCTTAAGAGTTTTAATAGTCCTCTTATACTGACTAACAAGCTATGGATGATAATATGTTTTGAAACCTAACTCTGTATCTAGATTCTTCTGATGACATCTACAAAACCTTGATGTAATCCTTAGAACCCGAGAAGATAAAATAGATAGAAGAAAATCTAGAAATATTTCCACTTCTTTAATGTATAACTGAGTAATTCTATTTGGATGGTAATATTTTCTTGTGTAAATGAAATTTATAACTTCATAATTCAATCAACTATAACCAAAATAATTTTTGAACCTTATTAGGTTTGGGAGGGTCTGATGAAAAAATCAATGGTGGTATTTTCCCATTTCCATTATGGTGTGGATATTGGTCTTAAAATCCCCTTGGAATTTTGTTTCAATCGATTAACTTATTAGCATACCAAGAACTGAGAATCAAACCCCACAATATCACTATCAAATCCATCACACTAGAAATAATCTATAAAATATATATATATATTCGTACTTCTAGAATTAATAGATAATGAATGACTATGAGCTTCAAAAAAATTCTGCTTCTTCAAATCTAGGACCATATGGACCCAAACAAAGTTTCAAAGCATTACCATTCAATTATAAACATTGTTGATGTTTGGAACATTTCTCACATTATTTCAATATTCTACATATTCTTTATGTGTGTGTTTCACCTATATTTACATTCAATATTACGTGATCATTTACGAAAGATAATATGTATCCCCTTCAATATTTCAAGATCCACATTTTGAATATTGTGGAATATTGGATATTTTATGATCCTGAAAATATATAATATGGCATGATACTTCATAATCAGATCATATACCACCTTTCTCTATTTCATATGGTGGTATTGTATTTAGTAATTCTAATATTCAATATGCTCTAAAATATCATTATTGGCACATGTTCATCTCCCTTTGATTGAATATATAAATTAAATGGTTTCAATTTTTACTTATAAGGTAAATGATCGCCCATAAATGTATATTTTATAAAATTTTCCACCACATCACATCGATATAGTATTGCCTAATTTTTTTATTTAAATAATTTAATAAAATATTATTTTGATAAAATAGCATTATTTTTAATTTTCACACTGTTATTTCAATTTGAAATTAATTAATAATTATAATATCGAAATAAGAATATAATGTTTTAAAGAAACAAAAATATGTCATATTATCCAATGAAATTATTTTTAAATTATAATGTTTTAAAATAACATCACGTTTCATATTTTAAAAATCGACTTTTCATATATTTTTACACATCCAATGGCTAGACTACTATTATAATTATCTGATTTTTAATCTTCATACGTGTTCTCTACATTCGATAAAAATCATATATTTCATCCATTCAAAAATCATAACTATTTTTTCAAAAAGCTTCAATGTTTTTTCATTTTTAAAAATATAAATCCATTAATAATATTCTTTTTCAATTCAATAATGTTTTTCAATAGTGAGATTATTCTCTAGGATCGAGAAGTTCAAAATTTTTATATTATAGATATTTTTTTCTCTCATTACAATAATTTTAATTATTAAAGACATATTAAATTCATAAATTTTATCTAAAAATTAAGATAATAAAGTGTTGTTTGTTCTATCATGTGGTTTATGTACTTTATATAATATTACAATACTAAATATGACTCAATTATACAATCAAAAGGTAAATTCCATTAACAAAATATAAGGGCATTAAAATCACTAGAATGCATAAGGGTAGTTTCTAGATTATATTAGGATATATCCATGTTACCCAATGTCGATAAAGGGTTATATCATATGGTTGTGTAGCAATTTTTCTCTGTCACTATAATTTCAAGGATACATATGTTGTATAGAATTTGATTCACTATAGACATGTTGTACAAATGATATTCATGATGGTGAAACTCATTAGGATGTGGATTGTGTTATTTAGGTATGGAATTTGGTTTGATGTTTTTTATGATTAAATGTGACTTAAAAAAATTAAATTGATAATGTTTAGGTATTTCAATTCTCAAAGAGGTTTGAGGAGACTGTGAAAAAGATCATTAGAGAGTTAATGAAAGAAAGGTTTATGTATTTGTAAATCTACAAGAGGCCACTCCACCTGAAATTTTTCCACACTACAATTTCTGATTTACAAATATTTATACAATTTATTATATTTGGAAATTTCAAATTATATACAAGTTTGATGATGACTACCCCTATAAATAGGGATCACACTATATTCAAGCTATTATTGATATCTTAAAATATCTCTAAGAAGTTCTTGATCAGACATTAAAGGACATAAATTTTATTAATTGAGTTTTAATATATCTTTTTATGTATATATTATGAATGGACTGATATCATTTGTATAAAGAATTAAAATTTGTTCCAAAACCATAAATATGAAGATTTTTTTAGATTGTCTCAAAATAATGCACACATATGGTCATGAATGGGTGATATAGAATTAGGGGATAGACCATAGTGATGAAACTAATGAAGGATGATGTAATTATTGGAATCATGTAAATATGAAGGTGTTGTAGAATGAATATATTATAGAAGATAATTCTCACTAGAAAACCATTTCGATATATAAAAGATGCACATCATTTTAGTTGTACTTCGATATGTATATTTTATGAAGAAAACTGTGGTCATAAAAGGAGAAATGGGAACATATTTTTGAAAAGATATAATGTGTTTTTTTATATCTTCTAAGGTTAGTGAGTTCATAGGGTTAGTGTAACACCACAATTATGTAAAAAAATATAATAAATTCAGTTTAATGTATTTGGTGAATAGAAGCATTTCCTTTACATGATCCTTATATTATTCATATTAGACTGAACAAAGTCAAATAATTTATTTTATTTACTAATTTCATTACTTATAGTGATAATGTAGTGAAGATAAAAAATCATTCATCTTATAAATATATCCTAATAAAAATCAAGGGATAAAGTTAATAAATCAATAATACCCAAATTCATCCCCCTATTAAGTTATTCCCCATAATAAGGGACCTATAAGTTGTATTATATCGTGGTTTTTGGGGTGGAACATTCTCCATCATGGAAGCATCCCACTATTTCAAACATTAATCATAAAATAATGAACATTTATAAATGGAAAAAATTAAAATTATTGAAGAATTGGAATCATTAATAATTATATTATTTGAGGATAAAACCATACATATCATCCATTCATCATGTCCTAGAAAACATAAAAAGTGGGGATATATTAAAAAATACTATATATAATTGGATGGAGATTCTAAGGCAATCAATGCATTAGGTGGAACACTATATAAACATATTTATACAATGGTAAATTTCCTAAACGAATGTAACATTCTAAATGGGATTTTGTTTTTGAATTTTTGGGATGATATTTTTAATGTTTTAGAGGAAAAGTTACTTGTTCATTATAATAAGTATGGATATTTGTGGATGATCATGGCCAAAACTGTTGATGCATCCCATGATAATTTAAATTCAGTTATAGGATATATTCATGGTCATTAAGAGAATATTTATGATTTCAAATAGTTAAATGAATATTGAGGATACTGCATTATCATTTAAATGTGAAATTATTCATGATTAAAGATAAGGACTCTAATAAGAAACACTGGAAAACCTAAATATTACACCTATTGCATATGAAATGAGTATTGAAGGTAATTAATCCATATTAAAGGATATATCATAAGATTATTACTTAAAATTAACTAATATATCTACTATAAAATAAGATTCTAATGAAGAAGATTTTGATGAGATGATTTCATTCCTTTCCTCTAACATAATATGGTAAACATAAAGCTAAAGGAATGATTATACTTTATATAATTAGATTTGGAAGTGGTTCATACATTTTGGAACAAATTAATAAGATATGTAAGAAAAATTATGAAGATGATTATAATCCAAAAAAATCACCAATGAAGATAATGGAAATTAAATTCTCAAAGTGAAATATCAATAATATGAAAAAAATTTAGTTACAATAATATGAATGTTTGGATGAAACTGAAGTGCTGGTTGCTGAAGATACATAGAATCACATGGAATACTTTTTCTTGGTAACTATATATATGATATCGGGTAATTATAGTGACTTTTAAAATAATAATGTTCATCACATAGTTGATATTCAGGAAACCCTAGAAAGTGTCCCCCAAAGAAACTTATATATGGAGGGCCAAAACCATGAATTAAAATACATATTTTCAATAATATAATATTTATATCCAACAAAGAAGAAGAATATTTGTGAAAACTAAATGAAAAAATTAAAAATTTAATCTAAAAAATTTCTAATTCTTTAGAAATATGTTATGATGAGGATCAAAATTAATGGTATGGACATTAAAAATGATGAAATATCTAAATAAATAAAATATAGAGTCAAACTAATTCAAAATATTGAGGGTTAATTCATGATGTGATGATGGATTTGTGGAAACTCAGAAGTAATCCTCATTGTCGGTAACACACTAGAATTTTCAAGAATATTAGTTGTGGAGTAAATTCAGTGTATTTTTACTAAGTACCAAATTCATATCCTATAATTTTATTCATTCAAAAAAATGGAAAAATATTGTGGATCATTATCACAATGATAAGATTGGTATTGTTAATTATAAACAATAATAGTTAACACATAAAAAGAATATTTAATTACAAGGATCCCAAAAGACTACTAGTCATGTAGTTGAGGGTGAAAATATAACAACAAAAATTTGGTTCATTTTATATGGAAATTTGTGACACATTTATTATGTGTGCTTTATCAAAAATATATATTTTTTAAAGACAAACAACACCAAAAAGAGGAATGAAAATTTTCATTATTTTCTTATGTTTTAAATGATTTGTTATTTTTGTGTGAAGTGTTCAGGAATAAGGAAGAAAATTATTAGTCATGGTTACATATAGATAATATTCAAAATAGATGAATAAGTGGAAGATTTCAACTAGCTTTAACTTCATACATGTTGAGAACCTGAAATGGGTTTATAGTCCGTAAAACGGTGTAAGTGACCATGTATCTTGAGGTAATTTTTTTTACATATTTAATAAATTTTAACATGTTTTTATAAGAGAAGAAATTAATACATTTCAAGTGAAACATTACTATAATTAATTTGATAGAAATAGATAAAAATGCATCATGGGTTCTAGAAACTGGATGTACCTCCCATATGATTGGGAAAAATTATCATATCACCAGCATAAAATTTAATAAAATTGTAGTGGTTTTATTTTGGAATAATGAGGGTATAAATGTTTTTGTCTCTAGGAGTGAAAAGGTTAGTGTAAAGGATGTTACTATACACATTTTAAAATGGGTTATTCATTTGTTTAAATGAAAAAATTAATTTACATTTGAAAAATTGCTCAATGTTAAAGATACATATTTTTAGTAATTCAATAAAGAAGAAAAAACAATGGAAATAATTTCCTAACTGGTGAATAAAATTGGCTCTTCCACTTCACGTATGATGAATACAATCTATGGAGTATGGGGATGATCCATTTGAGGTAAAAATCACTAGATAATATGGGAAAAGTAATGTGTATCATGATACCCACAGTATCACATATAATAAAACTCATAAATCTACCTCTTTAAAATAGGGAAATATTATTAAGATGATTTATAATCCACAGAAGATAAAATCATCAAAATTATTGGATCATTTTCATGGGTATATTTATAGGCCAATTAATCCTAATGATTTCAATAGACAAAATTATTATATCTTGTTTATTGATGACTTCAGAAAGATTTATTGGTTAAATGTTATTACTTGTCACGACCCGTCCCCGGGGCCCATGCTGTGACTTCTCCAAGACCGTCCTCCATAGGCCAGGGGCTGGTGACTAGCACCAAAGGCGTAAATCCATATAAAAGGGATGGAATTGCCTTTATATAAAAAACAAACACCACAGAGTACGGAAGATGAAGTAAAAACTATGTAAACTGAGTACAAAAGTATGTACTGGAAAGCAAATGGGCCAGTATAAAAACCCAAATGAAAGTACAGTACAACTGAGAGAATCAAAGTACAATAGATAAAAATTAAACAGAAACCACCCAGACGTCCTCCGGAAACTCCACCAGAAGGGTGGGTATAGATGGTCTCTTTATCTCCTCAAATCTGTCTGTCCTCTCCGTGTACGTCCCGCCTGATAGTCCACAACCGAATACCATCCCGCTCCATAAGCCTTTACCATGGTCAGCACTGTCCATCTTCTGCAACCAACAAAATGTAGTACGGGCATAGCCCATGCAGGGATGAGTATACGATACTTAGTAGGGACCCCGAGACCCCAAAAGTCCTCCCCGAATCCACAAAGGATAAACCAAAAAACAAAAGATACAAACACGAAGTATCAACAAACTCTACTTAGGTATATGCCTATACATATACCTAAGTCATCAATTCTAGTTTGACTCCAAATCAAGAGCCCAAGAACATCCCAGTCTACACAGGAACGCACAACCCAGTCCACACAGGAAAGATAGTCAATCATATCGATGATAATGATTGAAAGTCAAGACTCAGCTCACATAGGAATACTACTCACAAAGAGGGGTGGAGATGATTAGATGTTGCCTCTAAATCATCTACTCTGCTGAACCCACATAGGATCCAAGTACAGAAGTCATTGCTGTCGAACCCACGTAGGATCCTAGTACAGTAACCATCGCTGACGAACCCACGTAGGATCCAAGTACAGTCGTCATCAATGCCCAACCCACGGAGGATCCAAGTACAGTCGTCCTCACTGCCGAACCCATGTAGGATCCTAGTATAGTGGTCCTTGCTGTCGAACCCACGTAGGATCTATGTACAATCATCATCTTCATCACAGTCACAGCCAGCTCTAGGGCTCTCACACACAGCTCACTCGAATTCTAGAGGGTCCGCTCCTCGAGTCAAAGATTGATACATCAACTGTCACGAAGTCCAGAGTTAATGTAGCTCATAGTTATTTCTTACGTCATAGGAATAAAACCAATAAAAACATGCCCAAGTCATGAAGAACAAGACGACCAAGCCATTTCCCTAAAGCACACGGTGTGTAGGTAAGCGATACACGTCGTGTCATCAGACACCGGGTACTGCCCGTGGGAAACGACTCATGTTGCAGGGCTAGTTGTGTAGATAAGTAAGTACACGGCATGTGGTATGGTTACACGCTATGTCCAAGCCTTTAGGGTCGGTTCCACGTGCGCTGGCCAAGCCTGGTCATGTGATGGAGTACATGCCCATGTACTCCACCCCATGTCTGTCTATTCCCAGAATACTTGCCGAGTCATCATGAAGCCGCTTCTGCCATGGTGAAGTTAGTACACGATGTTCCTCTTGGTCGTGTGGTTATGCACGTTTCCGTGTATCTCCCAGATTACACATCAAGACTCACGAAGCCGCTTCTCCCTTGGTGAAGGTAGTACAGGTCGTGCCTCTTGGCCATGTAGTTCTGCTCGTGTCTGTGTATCTCCCAGATTACACGCCGAGTTCATCGACGTCTCCTCTTGCAAATAGTGAGTAGAGTACACACCATGTGTCTAGAGTCACACGCCATGTACTACATTCCTAATGTCAAAAACAAGAGCCACAATACGCTTGTACTATAGGGTGTGTGCTCCTGGAGGACACGCCGTGTATTCTGGAATTTTCCAAAAAATGACGCCTCTGGCCAGCACGCCTCCCAAGGTGTCTATTTTTCCGTTCCGATGATCTGTTTTCTAGGAAACTCCTGTTTCTAGATCACCCTAACACTTTGGGGACGTTTACAATGTTTTCGGTCCTCCAATTGGCTCCGAAAACATTGCTTGATTCACCTCTCAAGAACGGCCAAAGAATTCCTCAATTTCACAAGAATGGAGGAGGAATCGAACTGTGTTAGTTTGGTCAGGTCCCTTCCACATTAGTCCGACAACAAGTATTTTAATAGGAACAACAACATGGAAGGGAAAACAAATCATCACTCAAACCAAACACACCCCTACCTCATAATGAAGTTCACGGTTGTGAAGCGCCGCGGATGATGGCGTCGTTTCCATCGTCATCATTGTGCTCCCGAGGAAATGATTTCTCCAATTTTATCATGGAGAGAAGAAGAGGATTGCGTGTCATTTATCTTCTTGGATTCGGTGCTCTACGTTTAATAGGTTTCATTCTTCGCAGAGAGGATGACGTCCTTCAACAATGGAGGAGCTTCCTTCTTTCTTACATAAGGCTCTTTCCCCAAACTCCCACACAACAAGCCAACAAAATTAAAATAAGGTATCACCTTATTTTAATTGTTTATGCCAAGTATTTCAAAATTCAGAAATTCAAAACACTTCATTAACTAATTGAAGTGGTTCAATTAATTGCATAATATGTGTTGGAAAGAGTTAAAAGGGAGAGATAGGGAAGGTGGAAGGGTTACACAATTAATTCCAAGGGGTTAAGGGGTTATGGAAAGTGAAAAGGTTGGGAATCATGTGGGACCCACCTTACATTTATCCTCACATGGGTAGTTAGAATGCTAGTGGGTCCCACCCTAACTCCCCCATGTAGGATAAAACCACCTTAGAAAAAGAAATAAAATTGTACCACAATTTTATTAACTTTTTATTTAATCCACTTTTTTTAACATCTCTTCCCGAGCAAACGCATCTTCGGTAAAGGTCCTCTTAAGCAATTATCGGCGCTGTGGTTTCATAAGTGCCCTCAGATTTCAATTCTGAGCAATGGTTCAAAAGATAGAAAAACCCGCCTGTTTGTTCACTGAACGTACCTGAGCTAAACTTCGGAAATTGATTCCGGGCACACCGAGCCTCGGAATCAGGTGCCGTTAGAAACTGCGTACTTGTAAAATCCAAAATAATTTATGAAAAAACTTTCCTTGAAATTTAAGGGTATTTATATTACTCCCACATCAGGTCTTTACGTCCCCATAAAGGTACATCATAAACTAGAGAAACAAAAAAGAATATTCTTCACGCATCTGAGCCTCCTGCTCCCACGTGCTCTCCCGGAGGTTCCCGTGCTGCCAACGAATGCACACCAGAGGAATCGACCATCCACGTAGGACCCACTCCTGTTGATCCTCGTTCTCTACCAGGACCTCTGCAAAAGTCGCCCTGTCATTATTGTCTATCTCCCCATGATCAATGACGTGCTTCAGGTAGTGCACGTATCTCCTCAGCAGAGATACGTGGAAGACCTCGTGCACCCAGTGCAACTGAGGTGGAAGGGCCAGGCGATAAACCACCTTACCTATCCTACTAATAACCTGAAATGGTTCGATGAAGCGTGGAGATAACTTACCACCCCGGCCAAATCTCCGTAATCCACATCAAGGAGAGACATATAAGAAAATGTGTTCACCATCCTCAAACTCTAGTGGTCTCCTCCTCCTATCAGCATAGGAATTTGGTCCGCTCTGTGCCGTCCTCATCCACTCTGGAATGATCTGCAACTTCTCTATCATAGCCTGGACCATCTCTGGTCCTACGAGTGATGACTCCCTTGGGTCAGTCCAGCATAGAGGTGATCTTCATGGTCGGTCGTACAATGCCTCGTATGGTGCCATCCCGATGGTGGAGTGGTAGTTGTTGTTGTACGCAAACTCCACCAAGGGTAGGTGATCCTCCCAACTATGACCAAAGTCATGGAAACATACACAGAGCATGTCCTTGAGTGTATAAATGGTCCTCTCCGTCTGGCCATCCGTCTGAGGATGAAAGGTAGTGCTCAGGCGTAGCTGCGTCCCAAATGCCTCCTACAACCCCTTCCAAAGCCAGGAAGTAAAGTGAGAATATCGATCAGAGACGATATACGATGGAACACCATGAAGCCGTGTGATCTCATGAATGTAGAGGCATACCAATCTCTCCACTGAGCCATGCTCTCTGATAGGTAAGAAGTCAGCCAACTTGGTGAGTTGGTCTGCGATCACCCAGAAGGAGTCGTGTCCTATAGAAGTACGTGGAAGCCCTGTCACGAAATCCATAGATATCCCATCCCACTTCCACTCCGGGACTTATAAGGGTTGTACCAAGCCTGTTGGTACCTGGTGCTCTGCCTTCACCAGCGGGTAAGTGAGGCATCGTGAAATGAACTCTATCACAACCTTCTTCAAACTTGGCCACCAGTGCTGCCATTTGAGATCCTAGTACATCTTCTGTACACTTGGATGTACCATGAATGGGGAAGTGTGAAACTCCCTCAGCACCTCCTCCTGTAATGCAATTGGTACAATGGTACGTCCTCTGAAAATGATGATGTGCTCTCCTCCTATAGAAAATCCATCAGGTGCTTGTCCTATGGATATCTGTGCACATCACGTCTCATAGTCAACATCCCCACATTGTGAATCCCTGGCCTGCTAAAGTAGTGGAGGAGTGACTGTGAGCAACTATAGAAAGGCTGACCCATCTCCATCCATGAAGGATATCTGCAAAGTGGCTAAATTCTCTGTCGCCTCCCCAAGTAGTTGAATGCCCGACCTCCTGCTGAGAGCATCAGCTATTACATTCCCCTTCCCAGGAGTATAGAATATCTCAAAGACATAGTACTGGAGGAACTCAAGCCATCGCTGCTGTCTCAAGATCAGATCCTTCTGTGAGAAGATGTACCTGAGACTCTGGTGGTCAGAGTAGACTGTAAAGCGCTTGACCATCAGATATTGCCACCACATCTTCAAGGCGAAGACCAATCCTGATAACTCCTGGTCATGGGTAGCACAGTTCTGATAGTGATTCCTCAACTATAGTGAATTATAAGAGATCACTACCCGCTCCTGCATGATGACACACCAAAGTCTGGTACCTGATGCATCGCAGTAAACTACGTACCCTACACCCTCCTCCAGTAGCTTCAAGAGGGGTGCACTGGTCAATCTCTGCCTCAGCTCTTGGAAGCTCTGATGACATCTATCTTTCCATACGAAGGGTTTCCCCTTCTTTTTCAAAGCTAAAACCAGTGCTGCAACTCTGGAAAAGTCTGGCACAAAACTCTGATAGTACCGATCCAAACCTAGGAAACTCCACACCTCTATCACACTCCTTGGTGGCTCCCAAGAATGTATTGCCTCGATCTTCGTAGGATCCACAACAATTACCGCCTCAGAGATGACTTTCCCCAAGAAGTGGACCTCTCGAATCTAGAACTGACACTTCGAGAGCTTATCATAAAGCTGGTGCTCTCGAAGTGTGTCCAGTGCAACCCGCAAGTGGTAGGCATGCTCCTCCTCAGTAGTCGAGTAAATCAGTATGTCGTCGATGAAGACTATGACAAATCGATCGAGATAAGGTTGTAAGATCTTGTTCATGAGACGCATGAACACTTATGGATCATTAGTTACGCCTAAAGGCATAAACAAGAACTCATAGTGGCCATACCGACACCTGAAGGTCGTCTTTTGCACATCCTCATTTCGAACTCTGAGCTGATGATATCCTGACCAGAGGTCTATCTTCGAAAACCATCGTGCTCCGTTGAGCTGATCTAAGAGTTTGTCAATACTTTAGAGTGGATACTTGTTCTTCACGGTCACCTGGTTCAGGCGACGATAGCTGACACATAGTCTTAAGCTCCCATCTTCCTTCTTGGCAAATAAAATCGAAGAATCCCAGGGTGAAACAATGGGTTGGATGAATCCCTTTCCCTGCAAGTCCTCCAGCTATACCCATAGCTCCTGAAGCTCAGTGGGTTCCATATGATATACTGGAGTAGATATCAGGGTTGTCCCAAGGTACAAGTCTTTGTATAAGTCCACCTCTCTACGAGGATGTAGTCCTGGAATATCTTCATAGAAAATGTCCACGTACTGATCCACCACAACAGGAAAACTCGGACTCTGCACATCAACCGCTCTGAGGATGATACTAGCCAACTGATATGTAATCGGCTGCCCTCTCCTCTGCATAAGTCCATCCTGCACTGCAAAGGCTCCCTTCTCACTGGTGAATGTGAACCTTTTTCCATTTGTGCAGACACACTGCATTTTTTGCCTAATACTGTCGATTTGAGCATGAAACGTAGATAACCAATCAATGCCCAAGATGACTTCATAAGACCTCAACGCCACTACACAAAGATCCCAGCCAAAGCTATCACCTCCTAGAGTAAGCTCACACTGCCAGCACCAGTGCGTAATCGTCGAGTCTACATCCATGGGAGTCTCTAGCCGTAAGGATCTAGCCAATAGCTCTGTCGGAATCTACGAGCTCCGAACAAGGGCAACATCAATGAAAGAATGACTTGCTCTTGTGTCTATAAGAACTGAAGAAAGGGTGGAGTAGACACACATAGTAGCTCGAATCATCTCAAGTGCACCGTGGTCATAAGACTCCACTGCCCGAAGCTGAGCCTGCCTCTGTCCGCCTGCTCCCTGTGGTCGGGGTAGACTTCCTAGGGGTGGTGGTGGTAGAGCCTCAAAGCGTCGCCCACCACCCACTGCTCGGCCAGCTCCTCTACCTCGTCCACCTTCTCCTTGCAGACCGCCATGGTCAAACCTCTACCTATGCCTGCGTGGTCCCTCAACCATCTGCTGCACCTCTGCATGGTGGGTCGGCTAGTCACGAGCCATGTGGCCCTGCCCACCGCATGCATAGCACTGCCTAACTCTCGTATGACTGGATCTGCTGCATGTGCCCCACACCTATGAACCATATCCTGAGGTCATCCACTTGATGTCCTGGTCCCCTTGGACCTCTACGAAATCTATCTACTGACAGCTGTAGAACACTCCGCTACGTGTTGCCATGCGGTAGGCCTCACAGCTAGCGTAGGATCAGCAAGGAAGCTCTCCACAAGTAAGGCTCACTCCAGTACTCCTGACTATGTCGGAATGTTGAGGGAGATCATCGAAGCCCTAATCTCACACCTCAGTCCCTGCTCGATGGTCTGGTCCTGGAAGAATGGTTCTCATACCATGTTCATGGAGTAGCGCGAGAGGTCTGTAAATCTCACCGAGTACAGGGCTACTGTCATGCTACCCTCCCGCAAATGTAGTAACTCCTAGATGCGCACCGCACAGAGTGTGGCTAGAACAAAATCCGAGCGAAATAGGTTCTTGAAGTTCAACCAAAGCAGTGATGCCTCGTCATGCCCTTGGAGCATCAGGCTACACCATCTACCTGCTGCTGCGTGCAGTAGACTCGCCACAAGGTTCACCATATGATCTGCTAGTGTCCCTACCAATCGGAAGACTTGGATAACAGCCTCCATCCAATCCTCGGCTGCCTGAGGGTCCGTATCTCCATGGAACCTGGGTGGCCTCTGACGCTGAAACTCATGCAGTGCACTCAGGTGACGTGCACTCTCAGCTGTTGGGGCTTGTGGCATCGGTGGCTCGGTGGGTAGAGGTACCCCTGGTGCTTCCATTGTAATGGGCCCCTGCACCAAGGCCTCGTCATTTGGTGGGATTCCATCTCTCATAAAGCTTGAAACCACACCTGGGTGCCATCGTGGGTCCATCCTAAAAAGAAATAGGTGCACCACGGTTAATACAATATACCTAGTGAGCTGACACGAAGTAATCACAAAGAAAACTTTTGAAATACACATGCAATTAGTGTTTTCGAACCCTGAGTTAGAAATTCGAAGTTAGGGTCCTGTTGTATGGATATGTCAGCCGCCGCACCAACACTAGACTCGCTGGACTAAAAACCACACTCAATACTCTTAACACTATTGCTTCAGAAATAAGAAATTATCAGAGTCCTGAGTTCTACAGTAGAACCGACTCCTCTGATACCAATTTGTTACGACCCGTCCTCAGGGCCCGTGCCGTGACTACCCCAAGCCCGCCTTCCATATTCCAAGGGCTGGCGACTAGAACCAAAGGCATAAATCTCGATAAAATGGAAGGCATTGCCTTTATATAAGAAAAAAACACCACAGAGTACGGAAGCTGGAGTAAACACTATGTAAACTGAGTACAAGATTAAGTGCTAGAAAGTAAATGAGCCAGTATACAAACCCAACTAAAAGTACTGTAAAACTGAGAAAATAAATTACAATAGATAAAAATTAAATAGCAACCACCAATACGTCCTCTGGAAACCCCACCTGAACGGTGGGTACAAATGGTCTCCTCAGCTCCTTGAATCCGTTTGTCCGCTCCATGTACGTCCCACCTGATAGTCCACCACTGGATACCGTCCCGCTCCACCAGCCTCAACCATGGTTAGTGTTGTCCGTCATCTACCACCAACACTATGTAGTGAGGGCATAGCCCATGCAGGGGTGAGTATACGATAGTCATTAGGGACCCCGAGACCCCCGAAGGCCTCCCAGAATCCACAAAGGTTAAACCACAAAGGAAAGATACAAACATGAAGTATCAACCAACTCTACAGAGGTATATGACCATACATATACTTATGTCATCAATTCCAGTTCGAATCCAACTCAAGAGCCCAAGAATAACCAAGTCCACACAAGAAAGCACAACCCAATCCACACAGGAAAGCAAGTCAATCATACCGATGATAATGATTGAAAGTCAAGACTCAGCTCACACAAGAATACTACTCACGAAGAGGGGTGGAGATGATTAGATGTAGCCTCTGAATCATCTCCACTGGTGAAACCACATAGGATCCAAGTACAAAAGTCATCACTACCGAACCCACATAGGATCCTAGTACAGTAACCATTGCTACCGAACCCACGTAGGATCCAGGTACAGTCATCATCGCTTCCAAACCCACAGAGGATCCAAGTACTATCGTCCTCACTGTCGAACCCATGTAGGATCCTAGTACAGTCATCCTCACTGTCGAACCCACATAGGATCCAAGTACAGTCGTCATCATCATCGCAGTAGGAGCGAGCTCTTGGGTTCCCGCATAGAGCTCGCTCGATTTCTGGAGGGTCTGCTCCTCGAGTCAAATATCGATACATCAACTATCACGAAGTCCAGAGTTGATGTATCCCATAGTTCCATCCCGTGTCATAGGGGAAAACCCAATCAAAACATGACCATGTCACGAAGAACAGGATGACCAAGTCATTTCCCTAAAGTACACGGCGTGTAGGTAAGCGATACATGTCGTGTCATCAGATACCGGGTACTGCCTGTGTGAAACGACCCATGTCGCAGGGCTGGTCGTGTAGATAAGTAATTACAAGATGTGTGGTTTGGTTACACGCCGTGTCCAAACCTTTAGGGTTGGTTCCATGTGCGCTGGCCATGCCTGGCCATGTGGTGGAGTACATGCCTGTGTACTCCACCCCGTGTCCGTGTATTCCCAGAATACACGCCGAGTCATCACGAAGCCGCTTCTTCCATGGTGAAGGAATTACACATCGTGCCTCTTGGCTGAGTGGTTCTTCCAGTGTACGTGTATCTCCCAGATTACACACCGAGCCTCGCGAAGCTGCGTCTTCCTTGGTGAAGGTAGTACACGTCGTGCCTCTTGGCCGTGTGGTTCTGCCTATATCCGTGTATCTACCAGATTACAAGCTGAATTCATCGAAGCCTCCTTTGACAAACAGTGAGGAGAGTACAAGCCATGTGCCTAGATTCACACGTCGTGTACTACTTTCCTAACGTCAGAAATGGAATCCACGGTACGCTTGTACTACACGGCATGTGCTCCTGGAGTACACACAGTGTATTCTGGAATATTCCAGAAAACGATGCCTCTGGCCAGCACGCCTCCTGAGGTGTCTGTTCTTCCTTCTGATGATCCTTTTTCTATGAAACTCCTGCTTCTAGATCACCCTGACGATTTGGGACCATTTACGATGTTTTAGGGCCTCCAATTGTCTCTAAAAACATAGCTTGATTCACCGCTCCAGAACGACCGAAGAATTCCATAATTTCAAAAGAAGGGTGGTGGAATCAGATCATGTTAGTTTGGTCTGGTCCCTTCCACATTAGTCTGATAACAAGAAGTTAAATAGGAACAATAACATGTATAGGAAACCAATAATCACTCAAACCAAACACATTTCTACATCGTAACGAAGCTCGTGGTTGTCAAGCACCGCGGATGATGGCATCGTTTCCGTCATCGTCGGTGTTCGCCTGAGGAAATAACGTCTCCTCTTTTGTCGCGGAGAGAAGAAGAGGATTGTGCGTAGAAGATCTTCATGGATTCGGTGCTCAACATCAAAGAGGTGTCGTTCTTCATGGAGAGGATGACGTCCTTCAACGATGGAGGAGCTTCCTTCTTTCATACACAAGGCTCATTCCCCAAACACCCACACAACAAGCCAACAAAATTAAAATAAGGTCACCCCTTATTTTAATTGTTTATGCCAAGCATTTCAAAATTCAAGAATTCAAAACACTTAACTAACTACTTGAAGTGGTTCAATAAATTGTATAATGTGTGTTGGCAAGAGTTAAGAGGGAGAGAGAGAGAAGGTGGAAGGGTTACACAATTAATTCCAAGGGGTTAAGGGGTTATGGAAAGTGAAAAGGTTGGGGATCACGTGGGCCCCACCTCACATATATCTTCACATGGGTATTTAGGATGCTAGTGGGTCCCACCCTAACTCACCCATATAGGATAAAACCACCTTAGAAAAAGAAATAAAATTATACCACAATTTTATTCACTTTTAATTTAATCCACATTTTTAACATCTCCTCTCGAGAAAACGCATCTTCAGTAAATGTCCTCTTAAGAAATTACTGGCACTGTGGTTTCATTGGTGCCCTTAGATTTCAATTCCGAGCACCAGTTCAAAATATTGAAAAACCTGCTCATTCGTTCACTGAACGTACCTGAGCTAAACTTTGAAAATTGATTCCGGGCACACCGGGCCACGGAATCAGGTGCCATCAGAAACTGTGTACTCTTCAAATCCCAATGAATATAAGAAAAAAATTTCCTTTAAATTTACTTGTCTTTACATTACTCACAAGATATATGTTTGATAATGTATCAATAGATAATAAAGTAAAGCTAAAAATATGCTTGCTGTAAAACAATAAAAACATCACACTAATAATAGTATTAAATATTCAAACACCCATGTAGAATAATACCTTAAAATATTGAATTTAAGAGAAGGTGTTAGAATTTCTAACACTTTTGTATAACATAGTGGTTTAAAGGAGGAGCCTATAAGAAAAAATATTTAATATACTATACTTATTAAAAAGTACCTGACCGAGAAGTATATGAAAAAATCAATTCTTATATAACATTAATTATTAAACAAGTCATGATTATGTTATATTAGTATAATAATAAATATTAAATCTAGTCTAAAAATATGTCTACACTCAAGAACGTTTGTGTCTTTTGTTGTAATTGGTTTATACTTACTAAAGGAATGATTGGAAAATTAGAATAATTTGGAAACAAATAAATATTTATTTTGTATCCACCCAATATTATGGTATATTGTTCCGGTAACAAATAGTGGATTATATTATGCAATATTATTTCCAAAATAAAACGTCGGTATATTTTTTTTATAGGAAACCAAATTTCAGTATTATATGAGAAGAATTTTTATAGAAATATCTGAGTTTAAAGAAGGAAAGTGATGGATATTTTTATGGATTAATAGGAGTAAAAAGTATTTATAGAACATTGATTATATATTTGAAGGGAAGATAGGTTCAAGAAGAAAATAATTCATGGAAAAAATCATTAAAAAATCATTGGAAATTGGGTGGAAGTAGTTCCAACAAGGAGGATGAAATATAAGTACAAAAATTCATTTTTATTTCGTCTAAATTTTAAATTAATTGGAGAAGATTCCAATGTTGTAATTTAGTTCAAGATGACACATGAGGATCCTGACCAAAATGAAAAGAAAAAATCATGGGAATCTTTTTTGAGGCTAACCAATAAGAACATTATCATAACTAGATACATTTTTAAATATACAATCAATCAAGATAGCATGGTGGTAAGGAATAAAAAACACCTAGTTTGTATGGGATATTCCCAAATTGAATTAATCAATGTGGAAAACAAATTCGAACATCTGGATTTCTTAGAGACTATATAATTAATTTGGGAAATTATTGTGAAAAAGGGATACTAAGAATATAAAATTTATCATAAATAATTATTATTGAATTTATTTCATGAGGATAGAGTATAAATTTTTAAACCATATGGTTTACTCTTTCATGATTATAACTGAAAATCATGTTAGCTAAAGAATGTTTTTTGTGGATTAGAACATGATCCATGGTTTTGGTACTCACAACTAGACTAGTAAATAATGAATCTCAATTTTATAGAGGGTAGTTTTTTTATAACCTCTATATCAAGAAATATAAATAATAATAAATGATATTTTTAATTTATCATAGTGACACTATCTTCATAGGATCAAATGAACCCTAATGAAACAAGTTTTTCGAATTAATTTTGTAAGAATTCAAGTTTTCACTAGCTGGTGAATTATCATTTTTTGTTTTCTTATATGCTACTCACAAATATTATTGGGAATTTATTTCCCAAACTAAATATTCAAAAGTGGTGATAAATACTTTTAAATGGGTAATTCTAAAACAATGGATAAACTAGTGGAGACCCATACTAAATTTTCAAAATATAATTATGGTTAGGAGTTTCATGTGACTATATATATCCAGATATTTGATAGTTTACTCTACTTTATATCCATATGACATGATATTGTGTTTTCCACATTCCAAGTGGCTCGTTATTAAGTCATAAAAATATAAACAGTCATGAAAAATATAATGAGGATATCATGATACATCAATTAAACAATGGGTTATATAATATTTTAAAATATTAGTTACAAAATCAATAATCTAGATTAACTGATGCAGATCATGATGGTTTTGCGGACAATGAAAATTATGCTTTTGGAGGTGTGTTCTGCCTTGAAAGGTTATTCATTTCTTTGAAAAGTAAAAAATTATATGATTATCATTAAGAAGTTAACATAATGAGTATATCTCATTAAATCATGATTATAAATTGATGATATTGATATGATAAAATATTAAAAACATTGTCATGGTTTGCTTTCCCCTATTTCGAATATGAATGATAATTATTGTTATATTGAATTTTTCAAAAATCTCAGTCATCTCTCAATTAACATGAATATTGAGATCAATTATCATTTCTCAGAAGTGAAAATTCAGTAACATGTTGTGAAATTGTAGTATTTTCCTATTGAAAATAAAGTGTATAGAATTTTGGAAAAGGCTTTATCCATTGTGGATACATAATGACATTATTTATCCCTCTAAGTCTAACCAAATTTGTATCTTTGAATTTTTTGGATATGAGAGTCCCTCACCCCTTGGAACTTCTTTTTAAGAAATGTAATATTTCTATCCTCAACTGATTTTTATTTTTTATAACTCTATTCTATAAACTATCAATGAAGTGACCTTTGGGGTCATTAAAAAGCTTGGGAAATGGATTATTATACTACGGGCGAGAAGTACTTTTGTTTTTTATCATGAGGAGGAATGCTCATGGGATGAGTATTTCATGCACAATTTCATGTAGTAGTTATTGAAAGTGTTGTTATTAGTTTTGTAAGTGAGGATTTTTGAAGAGTTTATTTGAATAAAAATGTTTGATATATTATAATAATGTTTTTTCATTTAATATATGTTTATAAAAATTTGATTACCCCATGTGGGATTAGAGATTGAATTAATGAATCATCAATGTACTCTTAAATGGATAGAGAATCCCAAGTGGTGATTATATATATTTTGTGCATATCGAATTTTTTCAGATATTATATATTCTATGAAGTGATGTGATTGGTATAAAATTACTAAAAACCGAATTATAAATATAATTTGAAAATTTATATTTGGTATTTTATATTGTTTCTAGTAGTGTAGAATTATGTTTGAGTGTTTATGTTGTACTAAGTGTTTTTTTGGAGAAGGTTTATTGAATAGAATATGCCGGGAATAATTTTATAAGTTCATTAAATCAATATTTTTTTCAAATACTATCATTTAAATATGTATATTAGATATATTCTATTGAACTTTATTTTTCCACAAAGTATGAAGTTCAACCTATTATCATAAGGATTATCTTAGCTAACTATTATTTTCACAAAAAAAAGATGTCATCACATTGGATGATATTTTTTTAATTGATTACTCATTAACTAAATCCTAAGAGGAATGAATAGTAAAATTTTGTAAGTATCACCATGTGGTTACTATCATGTTTGTTTTGATATTTTATATGATATGAAGTGATATGATTTCAATGAAATTTTCAATTAACATTAAAGTGAGGGTGATTTCTAGAAAAAAACATTTTTTATTTTTAATAGATTTTTTTTAATTTATTCTGAGTGTTAAATTTATGGAATGATATTTATATGAGGTGATACTTCTAGGATTGTTGTGGTTTCATTAAATCCATTATGTTTATAAATTTTAGAGAAAAATATACCTCAAAGATATGATTCCATATACATGATTATCGATCAGATCACAAAGTCAACTGTCATTATCCATTTTCATTAATCCAATATGGTGGAAGAAATATAAAAGCTCTATATTTGAGATATCATAATCATTCACGGAATAAAAATTTCGATTTTCTATGACCAATATCCTCATTTTAATATATGGATTTAATGATCACACTATTAAGTTAGGTTTCACAACAAAAAACAGGGGAACGACATATCATCCTAAGATTGATGAAAAATAAAAATATGTAACCTAAATATTAGAATACATGATAATAGATTTTGTTATAGATTAATGAGGCACATGTGTGGATCATATTTCATTAGTGGATTTATTTTACAAAAAGAGTTCAAAATATTTGATATATATATATATATCCTTTTGAAGAATTGTACTATTGTTCTTCTCAGTCTCCACTTTTTTGGGTGGAAATTGGATAAATTTTGATATTGGGACCTAGTCTTTTTTATTATATGACTGATAAAATTTAAATGATTAGAAAATATATGGTGAAATATCAGTTTCTTATGAAATAGTTTTTGGATCATCATTGGTGACTGATATCCTTTTATATGGGAGACCATGTGTTTTTGAAAGTCTCACAAAGGAATGGGAATTAATATTTGGGAAAGAATTCTAAATGTTTTCCTCAATACATAAGCCCTTTTAGATACTAGAATTGATTTATTATGTGTACTATCGTTTTGATTTAACATCATGATTTATCAATAAATAGAATGTATCTCATGTATCTTGATTGAATATGTACCATCCTCATACAAACCTTGTGATTGGATGGGAAAATGTTTAGATTTTACTTGATAATAATTTGTTACATACAGTAATATAGATCATAGATATGAAAAGATTATATATTTAGATATAATTTTATGGAATTATGTCTAAATTAAAGAGGAAACAAGGGAATGTGAGAACAAAATGTTAGAGCAATGGCCCAATATTTTCTAATGCATCAGAAGTATCTACCTTTTAGGTATGGAAATCCTAATGGTGGGTATAATATTACACCCTTCATTTAATGTAATTTAAATTCTAATTACATATGGGGAAGTTATATAATACTAGTGTTGATTTCATGATGATTCTAGACAGTTTTAGAATTTTTTAGATGGTTTTTAAGGGTATATTGATTAATAATAGATAGGGAAAATGAATCTAATACTGTAAACCATTCATGAGTTTTTGGGAGTCACTAGGTATGTGCTGTTTTTACAAATAATACAAGTTCCCAAGAGAAACAATTCAAGTGGAGATAGTGAGGAAAATCACAGTAGGCTTGTGGTTTTACATACATTTTCAACCAACCATGCAAGGTAGGGTCCCAAGGTAGTATCATGTTCATTGTAAGGGAAATGTTTCCTAAATATTATGTATTAATTGTGTGACATGAATTTAAATCTATGAAAATTATATTTTAACTAATTTCTACACCTGATAATGCTCAATTTTATTATCCTCTACCACGATCTTGAACTCTTATAAATTTTGGGGCATTCATGGTGTCTCCTTTTGATCCTAAATATAGTTTTTATGAATTAATGTTTTCTAGATTTCTGAAATCAAGTGTAGGTTTTTTTCTCTCTATCTCCTTATATATCCACTTCTCCTCTTACATGAATCATTAGATTAAGTACCTTAGGGTTATATCTATGGTATTTTATTTTTTTCAATGAGATGTTGATTTGATTATTAATGTAAAGGTATTTTGATAATTTATATAGAGGTTCCATAGTGAAATCACCGATTTTTGTTAACCAATCTGATATAGGTGGATTAACTATAATTCCACTATTTCCCGAATTGGAAGGTAAATATTTCCAAAATTCATTGATAAGTTTTCAATAGAATACCATTATTTTATGTTTGTTGGAAAATCCTAAATATTTTGGATTTAAGTTACTCATATGTCTTCATGGGGAATGGTTGGTGTCTCAAATGAATATTACTATACCTTCTGAAATACTTAATCTAATAGCGAAGAATAAAAATGTAATTTCATTAAAATTTTGAAATTTCAAAAGAATGTTTTGGATTTGATAACACATGTATTTTGGACTATGGTAATTTCATAAATGGTGGTGTCTGTTTATATTTCATTTCATTGTTCCTTTAAGTTCACACATTGTTCTTATTATAAGGTGGGAAATAGAACAGGGTATTTATCACTTTTTTATGACTTATAAAGGAATAGATCACCTCTCACAAATATTGGTATCGTAATTCAGCAAGAATTGTTCTTTGAGGTATTGAGAAGAATTAAATGGTTATTATATGTGAAATGAAATATATAACAAAGTATTTTTAGTCAATTTTTATTAATAAATTATATTATTATGGTAAGTAGTTTTTATCTTCTCATGCTCAATATTTTATAAACCAATAGGTATCTTTTTTTTGTTATAATAGTGCATTTGGGAATTATATTTGGGAAATAATATTGGGTATGTTTACTCAACCTTTTTATTTTCACTTCGGTGTGTAATATGTTTTTATTCTTCTTGAAAGGGGTAAAGGGCTTGCCTCTTATTTCATTATTGAATCATATTTTTTTATCTCTTCAGTATGGTTTTAGAGTAATGATATTCTATTTCGGATTCATTGGAGTGGTACAACATTAGTATTATAGAATCATAATATCCTTTAGTATCCTTATGTTTTAATGTTTTAAATTTTCACTAATCATCTAATATTGTCATCATATGAGTTTATATTTCGATTTTTTGTTTATATTCATGAATCTTATAGTGGTTTGGATTTTGTTATAATTGTCAAAAAATGTTGATTTATTATATGAGGTAAAATCATCTCCAATATCTTCTTCAACCCATGGTATTTATTTATTGCATTTATGCCTTGGGGACATGACATAAGTTTAGAGACACCTCCAACCATGTCTAATCCAATTGGTTTTGTGGGGATATTACAAATGGTATGATTCTTGTTTGGTCTTTCAATTTGGGGTGCAAGAAAAAATATTGGAGATGATAAATCTTGGAATGTATATCACAAAATGTTTATATAGACAATATATATATAGCTTCATGTTTCTACGGTGGTCCAGGTACACAATTCTTGGTAATACACTTTTAAGTCATGTTTTTATCACATTTTCATAGTTTTATATGATGACTATATGATATTATGTATTAGTATCAGGAATTCCCACTAATACTTCGTTAATAATATTATGATTGAGTTTTCTAGGGAATTGGTTTTGATTATTATTTCTTGTGATGATTTGGAAAATTATAATCCTTCAGTTCACTAGTGAGTGATGATGATACGGTTGTTTTTTCTAGTTATAAAGAAATTTAAATAGATAGACTTTATAGAAACCTATATAAGATGTCATAGAAAAATGTTTCTTCACTTAATACATAGGTTAACATACACCTTATTAAAATCATTGTACATGTTATTTAATCCATTTATAAGGTTAATTGAAATGATAAAACTCATCTAGTTGATCATTCTTTGCAATTTTATAAATTGATTCCAGTGATATTATAGTGGGATTTTGAAATAGACGACGTATAAGTGTGTAATAATAGAATGAATTGGGAGTTTTATTTCTATAAAAAATTAATAGGATAATAGAGATGTTAGAAATTTACAAGGTGGTGGTATTTTATGAAAATGGTTTTATTTATCTACTCAAGATAAAGTCAATAAAATCCTTACATGGGGGAACATTGAAGAGTTTTTCACACCCAATTCTACCTTCACACCTTCAAGACAGAGAGAGTGATATATTTCTTTATATTTCCTAAATAAAATCTATCGATGGTGGAATATGTATCTATTTGTATAATCATTGTTCATTTTTTCGAAAAGTACCTAAAACTATATCTCTGAAAGTACACATCTTAGAGTATGTTACATACCACTCTTTTATTTATTCTTGTTTCATAAATTAAATTCGGTTGCATATCATGATGTTTTAACACATCATAAGAATCCAAAAACATCTAGGGTAGTGAGAGTGTAGGGGATTAAAATGTTAATCTTGTTCTTTAATAATTGATGGATTCCAATTTTATTATGACTATTTTTTGGTAAATTGATTTAATTGAATTGATCTTTGTATTGGATTTGATAGTTTCATTCAAGGAACATATCAATTTTTATATGTGATTGTTAAATTTTATATCTCCCGATGAGTTAGTGTATATTTTTAAATGAGGTTGGGATCCAGAGACTAGAAGAGTGGTAAATTTATAACAAATGGTTGGAATTATTTCATATCAATTAGAAATAGTCACATTATGGTGTAATGACATAATTGAGTCTAGAAATTTTCTATCCATTGTGCTTCTATATACATAATTGTTTCTTGTTAATGATATTTTTTTTCAACGTTAAAGTGAAGTGATGTTTTAAATTGATCTCCTCCCATATAAAAATCTTATTTCACATCCATAATATAGAATAGAACCAGTGTAATTGTAGTAGATGAATATCCAATTGGAGGAATTCTAATGTAAAGGGTTTATAAGACTGAGTACATCCCCTTGGGAAGCCAAAATAATTTTTTTCAAAAAGGAATTTTGTTACAAATATTTGTTGATTATCTTAAGAATAATTTGGTTATAATAAATAATAGATATACATGGCCTCATATTGATTACCTTTTTTAGTAATTGAAGGGATACCATTGGTTCTTTAAAATTGATATATTCTCTAGGTATCACCTAGTCCAGGTTATTATAGGGGATATTCAATAAACAACTTTTAGGAGATGTTACAGCTAATATGATTATATGATTATTCCCTTTGGTCTTTTTAATTATCCAAAAGTCTCTATATATTTATGAATTATGTATTTTAGTGGTACCAAGACTCTTTTGTGGTATTTTTGCATGAAATTCTAGTATTTTCCTATACTCAGAGAGAACAAGAAGAACCATTATGGATTCAGATGATAGTTTTTCAAGAACATTGGTTTTATAAAAAAATAATTAAATATTATTTTAGATGCTATAATTTTTCATTAAATGCCATAAAATCTCTACGAAATGGGTATCATTATACATTGAAAATATATAAGTTTTTGTCCATAGGTTGTCACTAAAGAATGTCTTTTTAATACATAACTTTCTGGGATTGGAAGGTTATGTAACACACAACTATTTAAATTTGGTAATAATCTTATAAATTGTAGTTATAATCTATTTTTTCATAATATAATAGTATATAGGAGATTAATTAATATTATGGGCTCTTTGGAGCTTTTATAGAGACAATGCTCTAATTTTATGGTGAAATAGGTGAGGCGAATAGTTATAGCTAGTCCTGAACATAAACCATATGGTTCCTTGGGGGTGTCACATTGGTGTGAAAAACATTAACCCTAGGCTACATGACCATGTGACTAAATGAGAATGGGTTTTTGATGTGATCTACACTGGCTGTGAATGATTTTTCTAACCATTAACAAACCATGCATGGGGTGTGTTCTATGGGATAGTGATGAAAACAAATAGAGGATGCTTTGGCCAATGGTGTGGCTAAACTATAAATGCATTAAAAATTGGGTGAATTTCTGTTTTTTTTCATCTTTCCTCCTAAAAAATAATTGTTTCCTTTCCTCCAAAATTCTCCAGTAGTATCCCAACATGATATATCCCCCTCCTTCCAATCATATATTTTGGATATCTTTATTATATAATGCCTAAATAAATCTTTGTTTCTCACATGGGATCATTATCAATAGGTTATTAAATCATCTTGAGTATTTTCTTCATATATATTTCCATATAGAATGCTAAATGTTTTTGAGATTATATGACCTATTTTCAATTTATTCTTTTATTTCACTAATTTCTCTCATTCTAGTTCCAATTTGAAGTTGATATCATATTTGGAGTCATCTACCAAGCTAAGGTATGCGATCTATTTCATTTTCCTATAATGTATTGATGTTTATATTATGATTAATCATTCCTTGTTTGATACCTTCCACCAGATTAATCTTAAATTTAATATTTATTTAATGTATGAATATTACTTTTCCTAAGGTCATCCTAGAAACCAATTTTCATCATAAAAGGACTTGTACTAATATGTGAGACACCTCTTAGTGTGTGTATTATTTAATGTACCATAATCCTTTTACCATTAAAATAAATTGATTCACTAATTGAGGTGGGTTGAGTTTTTCTTTCTGAATTATATGTAATTTGATTTAAACTATGGGATAATGGTAGGCGAGTGGCATAGAAACTTTATGCTTATTTTTTATTGCTAGAGATATCCATACAAATTAATTGGAAAAATTTAATCAATGGAATATCTTAATGTTATGGGTAAAACACTAGATGATGACCATCCTTCATGTCATTTGAAGGGAGATACAAGGCTTCCAAATTTAAATACCTTCGAAGGAATCACCGAGCATGATAAATTAATTTTATCATAAATTAATTATATCATGTCGGGGGTGATACACAAATTATTTTATCAGATTCCTTAGAAGGTATCACCTGGTGAGTGGAATTTTATTATACCATGAGTGAAACATGGGTTCCCCATGTATAATTATAAGGACAGTCTTAGTGGGTAGTGAATTTTATTATATTCTAAGTGATACGTGGGTTAACCATGTGGAATTATAAGAATTAGATCAAAGGTAAATTCCATTATACCATGCATTGTGTGATATCTGGGATCCCATGAGGAATTCAAAGGATAAGTTCATTGGGACATGGGTTCAGAGTAATCCTATATTGATATCTGACATCCCATTATGAATCAACCATGATAGGATTCAGATTCTAATAAATTAAATCAACTGACATGTCCACTAATTCAATGAACATGTTTAGGTTGAGTCTATTCATTATACATTTGATAGCCTAGTATTAATTCCTAAGCAAGATTAGATTTCATGAGAATTATGGAAACACATATGACTATCATTATTAAATGGATCCCTTGGTTATACAGCTTGGATCCTGAAGTTATTAACATAAAATGAAAATTATATGTTCATAGATAAATTCAAGCTTGGGTCGAAGAAGGTAGGGTAATTTTGGTGTCCTGTAGGGAACCCAGATCAGTGAAAAATATGTTATTTTCCGCATTATTTTGATTATGACCTCTACAATATTCAATATATACTTACATAATTTAAGGAACTAAACACCATTGGTGGTGGCCTATTGAGTTTATCTTACTCCAAATTCAAACTGCAGACTAGTACCTAGACAAACATCATGGATAAAAGTAGGAATAAGAAAAAGGTTCCATATTGGGTTGTTTATGTTTTTATACCATTATATAGTATGGGAACTGAGGGTAATCTTATTATCATAGTACTATAGGAGAAATATTTTTATTTTATGTTCATTTATAAATATAAATTTGGATATTTCTACTTATCTAATTATTTTTTTCAAAAAAATTAATAGCATATAGACATTAAATAATTTTTATATGACATTGGTTACTACTTCTACTCATATATTATATGATGATGAAATTTTCTTTTTAATTCATTTATTATACAATTTATTATTATTAATATTATTTTATACCACTTTTCTACATTCTGATTATGTGGGTATAGTCTCCCCACCATACCATCACAGAACCTCATTGCTAGTCGGTAACATCAGGAATATGGGGAGGTGTGCTTGAGGCCATGTAGCCAACTGGGTTTAGTTACATACGAGTCAGCGGTGTTAGTCATGTTAAAATATGGTATCCTAGATTTTCACATTTGTATTATAATTAATGTAATTAGACCAGAGTCTAGTAATGTGTCAAAATTTGTTAATGAGAATGTTCCTAGGAGTAGCTATCCCACATACAACAGAAATCCAATATTCTAAAATGTTAAAACTATTCTAGATTAGGCACATTATAGTTATATTAAAAACATTATTGGGTGACTCCCATAATTTTTTCATTTATTATTATAGATTCTCATTTTATCCTTATCCTAGTATAAAAATGAGTTATTGAGCATTCATCATTATAGCTAGACAGATATTCAAATTCAAGGCATATTCCTCGCCATATTTGTTTTATCACATGCCTTAACAGAACGTGATAATTATTCCTTGAATAATATATCTATTATCCTTATAGTGTTTTTTCAGGGTGAATGAGATAACTAATTCCTTAATTAATGTGTTTGAATCTAACCGGATATTTTTCCCACATAGCTAGATCAAGGAACCTTAAAAACCCAATTATCACATGCTTGATTCATGAAACATTAGTCCATGTGCTAAAATATTATTGATTTTGATTATATGAATGAAAATTTTAATCTATAAAGATAGTACATACCAATTTTGTGAATGATGATTTATCTAACCAAATATTCTTATGTATCCTATTATATCTTGAAATCATGTGTGAGGGTCAATTTGTAGTTAAATTACATTCTAATTGCATCTTGTAATTCTAGTTACTTTATAACAAGGGAATATTGATTCGTCTATGTGGACAATTAAATATAAACATATTAATGATTATGCTATTTAATAATTTCAAATTCTAAAATAATGTTTTTTCATTGAATAAATCTTTAGATTACAATGTAAATGGTGTTTTTATATATACATTACAATTGGACCTCGATATACTAAGACCTCTACTGTGTGATGTGAGAGAATGACCCAAAACTGACCTTAGCAGTGGGAAAAGGGAGTACCTATTTTGATTCTTTTTGATCTTCTATAAAAATAGGCATGGATTTAGGAGACATGAAATGTATTTTAATATTATATAAGAAACCCATGTTTTGGTCCTATTTATATATATGTGATATATTCTATTCTTAAACCAATTTTTTGTGGTGGGTGTTTTGAAATTGTATAAAATTTCCACTTTTATAGCCTCAGGTAATATACTAAGAAGATAAAAATGATCTGGTTCCGGATGTGATGGGACATATGATACTTTTATTTCCTCCTATAGTTCCACCTATAATACCTCTTATTATTAATGACATGGTTATTGATGAACAGTTATGAGAGGGTTTATATGACCAGTGAAATATATACATTGATCCCCATGACCTTCCCCTACTATGGAAGTGATTATGTGATTATTAAAATAGCATTACCCTCTTACCTTCTCATGGAATGGTGGTTCTCATGCTTCTAATCCATGGCTATAATCCATGAAATATATCATTTTTCATTTAATGATTCCTCTCTAATGTATGGACAAGATTGCAACCTATATGTTTTATGATTCTTCTATGAATTAGTGGGATGTTCTTAATCTTGAATATGTTCATCAAGATATTATCTAGAGTGACTTATAAATTTCCTTCAATGATTATTTCAACCCACATATACTGAGAGAGAACCATGATAGTGATTTTATTCACCAATAGTAGTGTGTTATTTTGATGATCTGTTATTCAATTTACTTCACTAAGGTGCCAAACATAAAACTAACTCTTGAGGGTAAAATATTTTTGATTGTGTAATATTTTGAGGATGGGATTATATAGAGCATCTAGTACCATATAATCATTTTTAATTGAGAACAACATTATAAATAGTGAAAAAGGATCTTGTCACCAATTAGAACATGAGGAAAGATGATAGTGTGGTCTCGAGTGGTTTAGCAAAGAGATACAGAAGTGGTACACCTGATAGGAGGAAATGATTCTTTTAGTCTTCTCACAGGGGTAGTGTAAGTCAAATGGAATTTTTTGACCATTATTTTTTGTGTCACCGGTTTGTTATGTTAGTCCATCGGAATCCCCAGTGTACTAAGGACCCTATTATGTGTTGATATTTTGAAAAAATTGGTTATCTTCAATATATATGGACAAAATTTCCTCTAGTTTATATTGTGAATTAAACATAACTTACACCACATTCTAGAGAACATTTAAAATATCCAAATTATGTAGGGAGCCTGATTACTATAGCCCTTTCATGATGAGGAGGTGGACATGTCAATGGATGCAAGTTTTATGAGTTGTTGTTTCCAAATAGAAACTCTACCCAGGGTAGTTAGGCAATCACATGATGTTTTGAAACTATCCCACTAAATTCAGTCTGGAATGTACCATAGGATTGGATTTTATAACCATATACAGTATGATATATCAAAATAATAGCTTCATGTTTAGTTTCTACCTTATTTTACACTAGTTATTCATATTCATTTATATCTGTGGAAATTTAGGAGAACCTTGGTCTTGAAAATTAATAATTCTAAATGGTTATGACACTCTAAAGTACACTAGGAATTTTATTATATAATATTAGATGATTTAGGGAGTTCCCCAGGTGATGGGAATCCACTATTTCATGTGGGACTTCTTTATCCCCAAGATGATCGTTTTGGACATCATTATTGGGATGGACTGTTTAGTTCCTTATCATTCTCATGCCAGTTCTTATCACTAAAGGGTTTTCTTCACATCACCAGAGGGTGGTATCTATACTCACAATGGATAATGGAATTTCCAAGATAGATGCTCTAGACCTTTTCATCATGTAAAATAAGTTACATCCCTGGTTTCATTAATTTTTTTGGATGATTATGGAATGTGACATATAGATTTCCATCATGTAGTGGAATAGTTTAGAGACATCTTCTAGGATGGATTATCAGAACTACCTCCTAATAGATAAGTTTATTTTATAATTAAACTAATTGTAGGATTTTAACCTATATAAATTCCTCATTTTAGGATGTTTACTACTAATATCTGGGAGCTATAGAAATAGTTTGGTGATTTTGGAAGATTTTTGGTTTATATGAAACAATACATCTCTATGGGGTTCCCCATTATATTCTCTAATAAGGATTATGGGGCCCTTAGGGTTTCTATGAATTAATATCTTTTGAGTCATATTATGATCAAGAACTGATATCCAATTCCACATATAGATGATATTTTTTATCATTTTCTGGGAGCTCGTGTGTTTTTATGATTATTTTATGGTTGATCTACCATCAAGTTCATGTTAGACCGTAAGATATACTATGTACAACATTCCATAGTATATATGTATTTTAAAATTATTTGGTCATACCATTCTCTCTTATGAATGAACCACTTCTTTTTATGGCCCTGATGAATCTTGTTTTCTACTTGTATCTATATTATTTTGTTGTCATCTTTATGAATGAAATATTAGTATAATCGTACAATTTAAATGATCATGATAAACTCCATGATATATTCTTGGGTATGATGATTGATCATAGTATATATTACAAGGATACAAAAGTCCCCATTGGATACACAAATTAATCTTCCTGGCTCACATAATATTATAATTGGGAGTATCATTGGTCACAAAGATGGTGGGATGGTGGGATCATACCTTCATCGGAGTATCCCAATAACATCTTTGACATATAGTGTTTCTTGGGGATGTTTGGATATTATAGGATCAGTATATTGTTTTTTGTTTTGAAGCACAACTTACAGTCTTGACAAAGATAGTTCCAACTTTATGTGGTAGAAAATATGAGAGAGTTCCATTAAGGAGTTGAAGGGATGGATAACCTCAAAAATGATCACAATTTTACCTAATCCTAGTAGTGGTTATATGGTTTACTTCCATGCATCATCCATCGTTCTGGGAGGATTTTTAGTGTGGAGATATTGAATCATGGAATACGAGTCTTGATAGTTGAGGGAACATGAGTGTAATTACCGAATTCATGATCTCAATTTAGAAATTATCATTCACTACTTTCATTGATATAGGCATTACATACTTTTGGATAATAGTAAGGTGTATATAGACCATAAAATTCTCAAATACATTTTTACATAGTGTGACATGAGCCTCAAACAACTAAGATGGGTTTAATACCTATAATATTTTCACATGGAGATATCTTATATTATTATTAATGGAAACTAATTAAAATATCATCTATGTAAGAAGACTCAGACATAATAAATTCATGATGCCGGTAGTGAATAGTAGTCGATGGACTTGTGGTTTGAGATGCACATAGAGTTGTAGGACTGTATTGGGAAACCTATACTTGTATTGTTATCATTTAACTCTTCACTTCTGGATAAGGTGAAGATGAGATGTATTTATGATCTAAAGGGTTTAGTAGAAAGGGAAACAATTTTAGTTGAGGACCCACTAATCGATTGGGACATTGATGGGGATGATATCTTGTGCATTCATGGACATGTGTGGGTACCCACTGGAATACGAGATGAGCTAATGTTTCAGTCTAATGCCTCTAATTTGGTAGTATATCTTCATCTCATCAAGATGTATCAAGTCATAAACTTCTCATATTGGTGGATGGATATAAAAAGAGAGATAAATGGTTTCCTTACTCATGATAACACTTGTTGTTAGGGAATTAAGGAACACTAGTGACCTTAATAGGTTTAAATGAAATTTCACATTCTAGAGTTGAAATGTGCTGATGTAACCATGGAATTCATGATGGGTATACCTATGTGACATATAGGTAGTGAAACTATATGGGTTATCATTGATTTGATGAGAAACGTATCTGACGTCATATCTATTTAGGATAACTTTTTAGGGGATGATATGGGGTGGCAATTGTTTAGGGACATCATGCACCTTCATAAAGATCCATGAACTATTTTTTCATATAGGAATTCTTGTTTTATGTCATTATTCAAGAATTAGTTGTAGAATTACTTGGGAAAACATGTTATTTTGATACCATCCTATCACCCACAAACTAATGGTCTTTCTATACATATGATATGGGTGTTAGTGAAAATTATTCAACCAATAATTCTTAATTTTATAGGTTCTTTAAGGAAATATTAACCACTTTTTGGATTTTATTATAATAAAAACATCCAAGAGACCATAAAAAAGAACTCTTTAGGAGGCCCTATACTATAGGAAATTTCATTTACCCCGGTGTTGGTTAGAGGCAATAGAGGTAGTGCAACTAGGACCTTATCTCATCCATAAGAAATTGGATCAAGTATATCTTGTGAGGAAGTGAAATTTTACCTCTTAGTCTAGGTGAAGATTATTACAATCACCATTACCAACCTTTTTAGTTCTATTTCATGTATCGATTTATCTTATGTATTTCATCTAGACCGAGAAATTGACAGATTAGGTAATAGAGTATATGACAACCCTGCTTTTATTACAAACTTAAACATGATTTATTACATAAAACATCACATGATACAACAATTAAGATCAAGAGGTTTAGTGTATTTGGGGCTTATTATAATTACATAAAAACTTGAAACATGAAATACAACATCTTTATCGAAAAATTCCTTTACATAACCACTACATTCCCTCGTACTTAGCATTGCATGGGATAACCTGAGGACATGCATAAGAAAAGGGTGAGCTATAAAGCCCAGTAAGGGTGTACACATGAAATAACATGAGGAGTAAAATACATGTTAGACAATAGTCATATCAATATAGCATAAGAAAAATGTGAACATAAAGGCATGATAAATCATGATAATCATAACATGGAAATGTGGAAACAACACTTAACATGGAATTAGCATGAGCCAAGGCTCATTTCACATGTAGCATTAGTAAATCCTCATTTCACATAAATCATGAGTAATACCTCATTGAAATTGAATTAGCATGAGTCAACACTCATTTCACATGATGTATCATGATACTATACTTTACCCAATGCATTGGAGCGCTATAAGGGTGCACCCTTCTTAAACATTTCATTTCATGCATAAGTGTGGCACATGGATCATAAAACATGGATTCATAAAACATAACCATTTATTCCATGATAAAGGAATGTTGAATTCATACATGAAACTTTACAATAAATAAGTAAATGTTTATAAAGTTGAATACCCTTGATGGAGAAATGGGCATGGTATTCACTACACAATGACATTGGCTTAGAAAATCGGTGCGATTTCGGTAGCGTAACGACGTCATGTAAGAATTCATAAAAAAAGGTTGATGAGAGAGAAAGGGTTTAATAATCATATTTACATGTAATGGAAAGTAAGTAGGTCATATAGAAACATGTCCCAACAATTTTAAGGGAATTTAGATTCATGATTCAAAAGTATTGCTTGAATGTAAATGAGGAGAGAGAAGTTCTTTTCGGAATTTCAGCATAGTAACAGGTGTACATGGGAGGAATTTAATGAGAGAGAAAGGGGTCTCCCATCATTAAAACATAAAGAGGGAAGTATTAGGAAGGCAAAAAAACATACCCCAACATTCGTAATTGAAATTAAAAGGGCAATACAACTTAAAGAAAATTGACAAAAATGAGAAAAGAATAAAAAACCCTTACTTGGAAGTGTGCTTCCAAAGGCTAGAGAGAGGCCTATGAGAGGCTTCTTGGGAGATTGGGGAACCATGGGAGGATTCTAGAGATACTAGGTCAGAGTTTGGACGAACTCCAAGGGCTTTGAGTGAGGAGAAAGTGGGAGCTTGGGTGGGTTTATATAGGAAAGGTGAGGGAATTCTTTATTATTTAGGTTTGGGTCCCCTTACATTAAATTAATCAAAACCACAAACCATCCCATGGTTTTTTCCCATGGTTTTTTGAAAATGGAAGAGGAAAACAATATTTCATAAGGCCAAAGTCTGAACTTCTTAAAATATTAAGGTTTTATATGTGGAGGTGATTCACACTCTCATGGAAATTAATTGAAAAAGGCAAGGTGTTGAATAAGTCTTGAGGGGTCCATTAATGCTTTGAAAAGTAAGTCAAACAAACCCAAAATCCCATTATTTTAATGGTAAAACATAAATTTTCCGAACATAAAGATCATATTTTTTTATTACATCACTATTGGGTCATTATGATGTCATAAAACACATTATATATTTAAACAGTATTTAATTTTTACCCAAAAATTTGACTGTCTCAGAAAATTATAAAAAATTCACCATTGGACAATTTCGACGTCCTGATTCCAGAAATAAAATTTATTTTATCTAAAAAATTTTCTAAATATGTTAATTTTCACTTTTAAAATAAAAACTGGTATTTATCGAAAATTCACGGGTTTTGACAGAAATGGCATTCAAACCTTAATAAAAAATTTAATTGCATTCATAAAATTATAAGATCATTTATATTTGATAAAAATTAATTTAATAATAATAATATTATTTTATTAAAATATTATTTAATTAAAAAATCCCTTAATTTAAAAAAAAATAGAATTCTTAATTAAATAATAACTAAAAACACTATTTTTACTTTAAAAACTATTTACAAAGTATCAATAATGGCTAGAAATTATATTCATTATTATATACAAAAATAATGTACATGAACATAGTACTACTTATTTGTTACATAACCCCTTAAAAAAGCCGCATAAGACTTAAGGGTAAGGTGTGCGATGGTGACAGACTCTTGGGGTGGCTTAGATAACATCGCTCGAGTGGTAATTTCAATCAACTTCCACTTTTCCCGTAGATGGTCACATTTGAGCTTGACATGATGAAGCTCAGCTTGGGATTGGTCAAGAGCGAAGCCCAAGGATGCCACCTTTTTTCCGAGCTCCGACAAATGGGCTTCGTATGGAGCAATTCTACTGGATGAGGTCATCACTTCCTTTGTCTGAGTAAATTGGATTGTTAAAGTCCTATATTTATACTAATCATGTGATCACTGTTCAATGACTATATTAGCAACGGTAAAAATTATTAACATAAAACCAAGGAAGTTGAAATTTTATACAAACATAAAGAGACATTTAATTAGATCAAGTGGGATTTCCATTAATGAAACTTTGGGTCGTTACAATATTCCCCCTTAAGAAATTTCTCCCATGAAATTTTACTTTTCCCACACTAAAAAAATATGGGTAACTCAGCTTCATCATATCCTCTGACTCCCAAGTCGCTTCTTCAAACTTGTGGTTTCTCCACAACACCTTGACGAGGGGCATTGTGTTATTTCGTAGAACATTTTCACTACGATCTATGATCTTCACTGGTTGATCCTCATAAGAAAGATCATCTTTCAACTGTACCACCTCAGAAGGGAGTACATGTGAAGGGTCCGGTATGTACTTCCTTCAGAGGAATACATGAAAGAAATCATGTACTTTGGCCATGGCAGGTGGAAGTGCTAGTCGATATGCCACAGCCATGACACAATCAAGAATCTCAAAGGGGACGATGTACCTTGGACTTAACTTCCCTTTCCTTCCAAACCTCATGACCTTCTTCAACGGAGATATGCATAGAAACATCGTGTCTGCAACTTTAAACTCAAGGTCTCGTCGATGATTATTTTCATAACTCTTCTGTCGACTCTGGGCTACCTTGATATGCTGCTGAATGGTTTTCACCTTCTCCACCATTTCTTCGACCATTTCTGGTCCAAGCTTATTACGTTCACCGACCTCATCCCAACATGTCGGTGTTCTACACCTTTTCCGATACAGGGCTTCATTTGGTGCCATTTTGATGCTCGAGTAGAAACTGTTATTATAATAGAACTCAACCAGAGGAAGATGTTGATCCCATACTCCTTTAAAGTCCATTGAGAATGCTCTCAACATGTCCTGAAGTGTTTGGATAGTCCGCTCGGATTGCCCATCAGTTTGAGGATGATAGGTCGTACTGAGGTTCATTTCAGTATTCAGAGCATGTTGAAGACTCTTCCAAAACATAGAGGTGAATCTTGGATCTCGGTCAGACACAATAGATAGTGGTACTCCATGCAACCTTACCAATTCCCTGATATATATCCATGCCAGTTGATCCAAAGATAAATCCTCCCGAATAGAAATGAAGTCTGTCGTCTTTGTAAGACGATCCACAACAAACTAGATTGCATTGTTTCCTTTGGATGTCCTTGGAAGTTCGGTGACAAAGTCCATGGTGATGTTCTCCCATTTCCATTCTGGTATTGGCAATGGTTGCATCATCCCCTTAGACTTCTACCTCTCTACCTTCACTTGCTGACACACTAGGCACTTTGATGTATATTCAGTGGTCTCCTTCTTCATATTATCCCACCAAAAGTTTTCTCGGAGATCTCGATACATATTTGTGCTCCCTGGGTGAATAGTTAAAATTGAACTATGTTCATCATCCAAAATATCCTTCTTCAGCTCCGGACTTGATGGAACACATAGTCTTTTCCCAAACCTCACAATTCCTTCTTCATTAACATTAAACTCTGAAGATTTCCCTTTTTTGATAGCTTCCACTTTTTCATGAATTCCCACATCATCCTTTTGAGAATCCTTTAACCTTTCCAAAAGAGATGGTTGAGAAATCATTTGTTAAAGGATTGATGATGTTCCCTTATTTATGATTCCCACGTCCATCTTCATCTAGTCTAAGAAGATTGGATCCTTCTCAATTCTCATCATTGATAGAATCACTGGATCCTTTCTACTTAGGGCATCTTCCACCTTGTTCGCTTCCCCAGGGTGGTAATGGATTGAACAGTAATAATCCTTAATGAGCTCTATCCATCTCCTCTGGCACATATTAAGATCTTTATGTGTGAATATATATTTAAGACTATTGTGGTCAGTATATATCTCACATTTCTCTCCATAGAGATAATGCCGCCAAATTTTCTAGGAAAATATCACCGCCGCCAACTCCATATCATACATTTTATATTTTCGATCATTGATTTTCAACTGCCTTGAGGCATAGGATGTCACTTTATCATTCTGCATCAGCACACATCCTAAGCCCTTCTTTGAGGCATCACTAAATACCACAAAAGCCCCCCACTTGTGGGTAAAGTGAGCACGGGCGCAGTGATAAGCCTCCATTTTAACTCCTTGAATCTTTCTTCGCATTCATAACTCCAAGAAAACTTTACTCCCTTTCAAGTTAGCTTGGTAAGAGGGTTGGGTAATCGTGAGAAATTTCTCACAAATCGTCGATAATATCTTGTTAACCCCAAGAAGCTACGGATATCTGTTACCGATGTTGGCCTCGGCCATCCCTCAATTGCATCTGTTTTGGAGGGATCCACAGATATCCCATTTCTTGTGATTATATGTCCCAATAATGATACTTCATTCAACCAGAACTCACACTTTCTGTACTTTTCATAGAGATTATCCTTGCGCAAAGTCTCCATCGCAGTTCTTAAATGCTCCTCATGATCCTCCTTGGTTTTGAAGTATATTAGAATATCATCTATAAAGACTACCAAAAAAATTTCAAGGTAATCTCTAAGGACTTTATTCATCAAGTCTATGAATATTGCTGGAGCATTGGTGAGTCTGAAAGGCATTACTATGAATTCATGGTGCCCGTATCTTGTACGAAAATCATTCTTGGGGATATCTTCCTTCTTCACCCTTACTTGATAATATCCCGACCTCAAGTCCACCTTGGAGAAGTATTGTGCTCCACACAGCTGATCGAACAAGTCATCAATTCGTGGAAGAGGATACTTGTTCTTTATCGTGATTTTGTTCAGTTCACGATAATTGATGCAAAGTTGCATTGACCCATCCTTCTTCTTGACGAAGAGGACTGGTGCACCACATGTTGAAGCACTTGGATGTATAAACCCTTTATCCAGATTCTCCTGTAGTTGTTTTTTCAGCTCTTCAAGCTCAACAATAGACATTCTATATGGAGTCATGGATATTGGTAGCACCCCAGGTATAAGTTCAATTGAGAACTGAACATCTCTTCTAGGAGGAAGAACAGGCAGTTCCTCGGGAAACACTTCCGTGAATTCCCTCACAATAGGCATTTCTTTAAGGATGGTTTCTTCCATGGACTTAATCATCTGAGCCAGATACATGTGCTCATAGGGCAGTAATATCCATGCTTGAGATAATGGAGGTAAAGGAGATTCATCTTCCTCCTGACAGTTGTAATGAATCGGGGGTCGATTCTCCATATGGAGTGTTATTTCCCTCTCCCGACAATTTATGTTGGCTCTATATAAGGAAATCCAATCAATTCCAAGAATTGCATAAAATTACACTAGAGGGAGTATGACGAGGTTCGTCGGGAAATTGAATCCACAGATTATAACAGGGGAGGACTTATACTCATGGGATGCAATGATTTCCCCATTTTCCGTACTCACTGACATCTTTACTTCCATGATTTGTGGTGGTGCTGAGATTATTCTACTAAACTTTCAAGATATAAAATAATGCATAGAACCTGAATCAAAAAGTACATTCTCTATTCTTGACTGAATAAATAGAATACCTGTCACCACTTCGTTGTTGGGGTTCACTTCGGCAGAAGTGATGTCAAAAGCTCTTCCTTGCTGGCTTGGAGGTTGTTGGTCGCCTCCGAAAACCCTTGGATTAGGGCACTTAAAAAATGTCCTGGTTCTTTGCATTTGTAGCATTGAACAATGCATTGAGGTTCGAACCGAGCATTGATCTCCGCTGTCACAGTCGCGGGTCTTTCTTGCCGACAGTTAACAGCTAGGTGCCCTTCTCTTCCACACCTGAAGCATTTCCTTGTCCCCTTAAGGAAATTTCCAGGGTTCTTCTTTCTACACTTTTGTCAAGTGGGGTGCTGGATCTTCTTATTATCATTGGATTTATCCATCGGACCACCAGCATTGAAGTCCACCTTACACATCTTTTCCCCATGATACCCATGTGATTCCCCGATCTCCATTTCAACCTTGAGGGCCCATCAGACAATTTCCTCATAGCTGTCGAAGTCACGGATCGCTAATGCTTTCCGCAAGCTAGGCTTCAGCCCACCAAAGAAGCGGTCAACCTTGTATTCGGGGGTAATGAAAAATCTGGAATTGTATCATGCAAGCCTTGTGAAGTTTTCCTCGTATTCTCCAATAGATTCTTAATGTTTTTTCTTGAGGAAAAGGAAGTATCTTTCAATCTTAAGTCGGAGGGTGCACGGAAAATATTTATCAAAAAACATCTTCCAGAAATCCTTCCATTCCAACGCCTCGATCTCCTCCTCAGGCTTCATATTTTTTATCAACGTCCACCATTGATCAGCTTTAGCCTCCATATGATAAGCAGCCAAGAGAACCTTCTCTTGTTCAGAACATTGAAGGATGGAGAAGATCTATTCAATGGAGTTGATTCATTGTTCAGCGATCGTGGGATTGGATGATCCACTAAAAGTAAGAGGCCTTTGTCTCATGAACCTCTCGATAGCGACTTCTTCCTTATTAGGTGGGTTTGGACGTTCCTCTTGACCCGTGTTTCTATTCAAAACTTGAGTTAGCTAAGAGAGAATCTTGAAAAAGTTCTTGATTCCCACTCCCATTGGATTGGGCATCTCATTAGTACAGTCATCACACTGATCTTCACATCGGTTGTTAGCCCGAGTACTCCTATTACCAGCCATTGGCTTGAATAAAAATAAAGTTAGGGGTAACACATAATGGGTAATCCAAAGACAAAATTTGATGACTTATAAATAAAATTTTATTTCCATACTCACGAGTCTATAGGCTTCAATCTAGGCTTTTCATGATCTACTTTCTAACATATATTCTTAGGGGCATTTTTTTAATTCCCTTAATAAGGGTTCATACTAAGCTTTTGAATTTATCAAAACATATCCCCTGGGAGTGTCGTAACCAAGAGTGCAGCAAGGCCCGTTGTTGTGCACCAGTTCCCGTTCGAGTTTAGCTCAAAGCGGTGTTTTTGGGTTTTACCCCTAGGATATATCTGTGCCAGTGCCGCCTCTACCTGCTCGTATCCAAACATGGATTTATTTGTTTGATAAACCACATACTCAGTACTTACCAAAACATAGGGATGTTTTTATTATATTTAGTCTTGTATCTAAGGATTTACTAGGGTTTCCTAATCCCAAAAATAACTAAACCTATCCTCTGATACCAACTATGACAACCTTGCTTTTATTACAAACTTAAACATGATTTATTACATAAAACTTCACTTGATACAAAAAATAATATCGAGAGGTTTAGTGTCTTTGGGGCTTAGGATCATTACATAAAAACTTGAAACATTAAATACAACATATTTATTGAAAACTTTCTTTACATTACCACTACATTCCCTCGTACATAGCATTGCATGGGATAACCTGAGGACATGCATAAGAAAAGGGTGAGCTATAAATCCCAGTAAGGGAGTACACATGGAATAACATGAGGAGTAAAATACATGTTATACAATAGTCATATCCATAGATAATAAGAAAAACATGAACATAAAGGCATGATAAAGCATGATAATCATAACATGGAAATCTGGCAACAACACTTAACATGGAATTAGCATGAGCCAAGGCTCATTGCACATGGAGCATGAGTAAATCCTCATTGCAAATAAAGAATGAGTAAACCCTCATTACAATTGAATTATCATGAGTCAACACTCATTGCACATGATGTATCATGATACTATACTTTACCCAATGCATTGGAGCTCTATAAGGGTGCACCCTTCTTAAACATTTCATTTCATGCATAAGTGTGCCACATGGATCATAAAACATGGATTCATAAAACATAACCATTTATTCCACGATAAAGGAATGTGGAATTCATACATGAAACTTTACAATCAATATGAAAATGTGCATAAAGGTGAATACCCTTGATGGGGAAATGGGCATGGTATTCACTACACAATGACATTGGCTTAGAAAATCGGTGCGATTTCGGCAGCGTAACGACATGACGTAAGAATTCATAAAAAAGGTTGATGAGATAGAAAGAGGTTAATAATCATATTTAAATGTAATTTAAAGTAAGGAGGTAACATAGATACATGTCCCAACAATTTTAATGGAATTTATATTCATGATACAAAAGTATTGCTTGAATGTAAATGAGGAGAGAGAAGTTCCTTTCGGAATTTTGGCATAGTAACGGGTGTACATGGGAGGAATTTAATAAGAGAGAAAGGGGTCTCCCATAATTCAAACATAAATAGGGCAGTATTATGGAGGTTTGAAACCATCCCCCAACATTAATAATTAAAATTAAAAGGGCAATACAACTTAATGAAAATTGACAAAAATGAGAAAGGAAGAAAAAACCCTTACTTGGAAGTGTGCTTCCAAAGGCTAGAGAGAGTCTTGTGAGAGGCTTCTTGGGAGCTTGGGTCACCTTGGGAGGATTCTAGAGAGAGTAGGTCAGAGGTTGGATGAACTCCAAGGTCTTTTAGTGAGGAGAAAGTGGGATCTTGGGTGGGTTTATATAGGAAAGGTGAGGGGATTCTTTATTATTTAGGTTTGGGTCACCTTACATTAAATTATTCCAAACCACAAACCATCCAATGGGTTTTGTCCATGGTTTTTGGAAAAGGGAAGAGGAAAACAATATTTTATAAGGCCAAAGTCCGAACTTCTTAAAATATTAGGGTTGCTTATGTGGAGGTGAGTCACACTCCCATGGAAATTAATTTAAAAAGGCAAGGTGTTGAATATGTCTTGAGGGGTCCATTAATGCTTTGAAAAGTAAGTCAAACAAACCCAAAATCATATTATTTTAATGTTAAAACATATATTTTCTGAACATAAAGATCATAGTATTTTATTACATCACTATTGGGTCATTATGATGTCATAAAACACATTATATATTTAAACGGTATTTAATTTTTACCCAAAACTTTGACTGTTTTATAAAATTAGGAAAAATTCACTGTTGGACAATTTCGACATCCTGATTCTAGAAATAAAATTTATTTTATCTAAATAATTTTATAAATATGTTAATTTTCACTTTTAAAATAAAAACTGACATTTATCGAAAATTCACGAGTTTTGACAGAAATGGCTTTCAAACCTTAATAAAAATTTTAATTGCATTCATAAATTTATAAGATCATTTAAATTTAATAAAAATTAATTAAATAATAATAATATTATTTTATTAAAATATTATTTAATTAAAAAATCCTTTAATTTAAAAAAATAGAATTCTTAATTAAATTATAACTAAAAACACTATTTGTACTTTAAAAACTATTTACAAAGTATCAATAATGGCTAGAAATTATATTCATTATTATATACAAAAATAATGTACATGAACATAGTACTAGTTATTTGATACATAACCCCTTAAAACAACCGCATAATACCTAAGGGTAAGGTGTGCGATGGTGACATACTCTTGGGGTGGCTCAGATAACATTGCTCGAGTGGTAATTTCAATAAACTTCCACTTTTCCTGTAGACAATCATGTTTGAGCTTGACATGATGAAGCTCAGCTTGGTCTTGGTCAAGAGCGAAGCCCAAGGATGACACCTCTTTTCTGAGCTCCTACAAATGGGCTTTGTATGGAACAATTCTCCTAGATAAGGCCATCGCTTCCTTTGTCTGGGTAAATTGGATTCTTAAAGTGCTATATTTATACTAATCATGTGATCACTGTTCAACGACTATATTAGAAATGGTAATAATTCTTAACATAAAACCAAGGAAGTTGACATTTTATAAAAACATAAAGAGACATTTAATTAGATCAAGATGGATTTCCATTAATGAAACTTTGGGTTGTTACAGAGTAATCACTCAAAAAGATTCATCAAACCTTTTTGGGTTTTTGGGAGGGTTGGACTAGTATCTTATTAGATAGAACATTCATATAGGTATATGGGAATGCCTGAAATATTCCATGTATCTTATCTTAATCACTATCATTCCAAACCATCTAATACATTTGATAATAAGGAAACCTAGTTGAATGTTGATTTTTCTTTTATAGAGTATCCAATTTGTATCGTTGATCCTATCATGAAGGATCCATAAGGCAAAACAGTTCCATTAATAAGTGTGTTATGGAATCAAAACCATGTAATGGATGATACCTAAGAATAATATATTAATGTACATACTCAATTTTTGGAATTATTCTCAAATTATTATCATCCCCCCTTAAGGAAACTCATGAGCATGTTTGTTTAAAGATGGGAGGTTATGAAACCTTGGAATTTTAGATGTGGTAATTATCCTTTTAATTTCATTTTTAGTATCTTATTTAATTATTATAATAGTTAATAATATCTTAATGAAGGTCATGAGGGAATCTTTGGAATGGTGAGTTCCTGATTGTTTGGTTTTTAGGTGAAATAGTTGAGGAACACAGTTAGTGGGTTGTTAGTGAAAACCATTAACCTCAACCATAAAAGACCTGTAGGGTATTTCATAGTTCTTTAAACTGTTCATCAGAGGCTCAAAAACCATGAGGATTGGTGAAGATGGTTTGGAGAGGTGATTTTCATTGGATGCACATGGTTTGTCAAACATTGTGAAAATTGTACAAGGGGTGTGTTCTATGGGGCATTGATAGCGCATGGTCTGGCCAAACATGTAGCCAGACAGTTCACCCCTTCAAAAGTGTTTGAATTTATCATTTTTCTTCCTTCCAAATAAATTTTAATTTCTTCCTATCCAACTTCATTCTCTAGTAGCTGACCAGCATGAGATCTCCCTCTCCTTTTCCCCTAGTATTTTAGATATCTCTTTCATACGATGTCTCATTGAATTTATGTATGTCATGTTTGTTCCATATTGGTAATCTATTAATTTCTACTGACTATTTTACTAGTTTATATATAAATATAGATTAATAAATATGTGGGATGTCATATGAACTATTTTTAGTGTATTGGTATATTTCTCTAATTTCTCCCATCCAAGATTGACTCTGAAACTAATAGAGAATGAGGAGTAATCTAAAAATACATGGAAGGTTGTATAGTCATTTTTTCCTTACTGCCTTGAGGTTTATATTATGAATTATCATTCTATGATCCATAACATCCATTTTATTTATCTTAAATGTAAAATTATATAAATATATGAATATTTATATCATTATGTTAGTCCTAAAAACTATTTTCATCCCCAAAATATGTCTACCTCAATGAAATCCTACCATTAGGGTGTGTCTCGTATAAATTCCCATGAAATATATTCCTTTAAAATAAATTAAACCACTGATAGAGGTGTGTTGAGTTAGACATTGTGAATGAAATGTAATTGCAATTAAAATAAAGGGAAATGATATGTCATGGACCTAGTATCTTTTCTTATCTTGTTTATATCTTGAGTAGTATATATGAATTAATTATCCAAATTAAATTCAATTATTTGTTTAATTATATGGCTTGAACACCATCCCATGACCATCTTATATTTCATAATGAATTAGACATAAGGGTTCCAACTCTGAAACCCTTTGATGGGAACATCGAGTAGGATAATGTAAATGGATAGTAAATGAAATATATTAATCAAGGGGTAATACATAGATTCATATATGAGATTTCTTCGATGTTTTCTCCTTGTGAGTGTCATTTTATTGTGTCAAGAGTGACCCTAGTGTATCTTATGTAGAATGATGAAGATAGGATCATATGGTAGATTATTTTATTATTCCATAGGTGATTCTGGGGTTCCCCTCATGTAATTCTGAGGATAAGGTCAGTGGGAAATCCTAGTATACTTTGCCTTGTTTGATATCTGGTTTCCCACATAGAAAACCATGTATGAGCTCATAGGCGCTTGGGTTCATAGACCTCCTACAGTGATAAATGGGTTTATTTAATGGAAAAAAGTGGATGTGGATAGGATTATAATAAATAAATTTAATAGATTCATCAACTTGGTCAAAGAACATGATTAGGTTCTGTATATGATTTAAAACTTTGATGAACTAGTCATACTTCCTAATCATAAATGTCATAAAAATTACAGAAGCTCATATGAATATTAAGATTACATGTTTTTTTGGTTGTATACCATGTTTCCCAACCATAGTAACATTAACATAAAATGAGATGTTCTTAGATACATTTTGAGCCACATCTGAAATAGGTAGTGCTGGTCTGGTGTCCCATGAGGAACCTAGATTGATGTGATTTTTTTATTTTCTAGTTAACTTTGATTATTAAATGCACACTATGATTACTGTATTCAAAGATTAAATAGTACTAGACAACATTGGTGGTGGACTACTAAGTTTATCTCGCACCATATTTGGATTGTTGATTGGTACCCAGATAAACACCCTAGATTCATCTAAGAAAAAGTGAAAGGGTCTATCTTGAGACTCTTTAGTTTATAAGCTAGGATACAGTATGGGAGAATATGTTCAATTATATTCTGAAGATTCTATTAGTGATAGATTTTTATATCTTATTCATATTTTTATAACATGTTGGGTATAAATGATATAATGTGTTCCTTGTATTTTATTTTTATAGAATAAATACAAGAAATCATTTTTATATTTCCTTGGTAACTTATTCAAAATTCTAATTATATCAGGATAACATATGATTCTATATTAAATTAATAATACTCCTTCCACTACATGATTTAATTATATATCACTGTGTTACACTCTAATTATGATGTTATATTCTCCCTCACCATATCATCATAGACCCTCATTGCTAATGAATAACATCATGCATATAAGGATTCATGATTGAAACCAGTTGGGTAATCAGGTTTAGTTAAATATGATTAAAATTGGTCTAGTATGTTATAGATTTGTATCCGCACTTTTTCTTGAACTTTTTCTGAATTAAATCTTCAATGAAGGAACTAATGAGAAAGGGAACTCCATTATATTTATGTGAGGAATGTCAAAATTCCTTTTTAAATAATAAATAAATGCTACCTTCTCCACCAATTTTTGTTTTCTTAGAACATGGGAAGGGTTTTGTTTTTTTTACTATGATTCATATTGATCTATACTTGGTTATTCTCTCATACATGGATATCATGTAGTATATTATCAATCTAGATAGTTTCAAATTCCTGAAAATAATATCCAACCCATGACTTATAATAGGTAGTGGTAGTGCATGATTTGAAAAATGGCATCATTATCTTGTTCGGGAAAAATTCACTATTTTCACGTAATATAAATTCTTGAATCACACATTTTTATAAATATATTTCAACTGGACACATTTATTATTTGTGGAATATCTCCAATGATGTTCATCATTGACTAGGTTCATGCACTAGAAAAATAGAACTCAGTAGAAAATGATATAAGGTGAAATTTCCTATCAATTTTCCAAATAAGCTTGTGGTCTATCAAAATTTGTATTTAAAAAGTAGATATGGATTTGTTATAATGAATATAAAGAAGTTTCATGTTTTAATCTAGTGACATAAATTCTTAATTTTCTAGAACTAGTTAAGTATGCTAAAGTTTTTTATTCTGGTTTTCTTTCCATTATATCAAACCATAATTTTTGGGATACTATAGATGGATAGAAACTATGAGACTGTGTGTTTCTTTTTCATGGAAAAATTTCCATTAAGTATTCTCTTAAAGAGAAACTCATTTCTATATATCACCAATTGAAATTGGGTTCCCTATTATAATTAATTATATGTATAAAGAATTCTGAACTCATTTCGTGTGGTATTGTATAAAAATAAAATTGTGAGAGTACGTCTCAAGATGTCTAACTTTTCAATAGGTCATGGACAAACACCAATAACCAAAGGGTATGTTGCAATATTAACATTCCCTATCTACAAAATGGAGCACATAACATTTTATATTGTTATAATTAAACCATGAACATGTTATAAGCTGGATTCTATATGTGTTATTCTAGATCAGCTAACAAATTCATCACACTTCATCCATTTTTTTAATCCAATATGGTGTAAGAATTGGACAAAATCTATAATCATGAGATTATAAATTTTAATAGAATAGAAATTTTGGTCATATGGGATCGAGATAGTCATTTTAAATATCAAATATCGTGATAAATTCAATAATCTATTACTATCTAGTAAACCATGGGCATAGGTTATCATGCTAAAATGAATGTTCAATTCGAGCAGACAATCCTAACATTAAGAGATGTTCTCCAAGCTAGTTGTATTGATTTAATATGATTATGTGAGGTTCATATACTATTGTTTTAGTTATGATAAAAGAAGAATTTTGGGGCCTCATTATATATGGATTCTTTTGAATAATTTTATTGTCACCCTTTTCAGTCTCTAATTGTTTTGTAAATAGACTAGAGAAATGTTATTTTTAGACCTAGGTTTGTTCAGTAGATGATAGAGAAAATTTAAATTATCTTTAAAGTGATTAAAAAACATAAAAGTCAATAAAATACTTATTTTAGTCATCATTGATGACTGATGTCATTAGATTTATGAGATCATGTGTTCTTGAAAGTAACTCCCAAGCTAAGGAATTGATGTTTGGTTAAGAGTGTTAAATTATACCCTTGATACATTATCCCTTTTGAGATTCTAGAATGTATTGGTGATGTGTATTATTGGTTGTATTTACAACTATGATTTATCTCCATACATAATTTATTTCCTGTATAACAATTGAAATGGTACCATCTTGATACAAACCATGTGATTTGATGGGACTATGATGGCGTTTCATTGGATTCTACTTTTTCTCAAAAGTCGATATAGATTTTGAATATACAAGGGATATGGTTATTGGAAAAAATTATCTTTTTGGTGCATGTTTTATGGAATCATGTATACATTTTTTAGGAAACATAGTTTTATAAGATATAAGTGGTTGAAAAATATCCCAAAATTATCTAAAACACCGAAAATATGAATCTTTCCCGAAATAGAAATCCAAATGGCGAGGAGAATTTAACACACTTAGTTTCAATTAATTTATACTTTTCATATTTATTTTTATGTTATATAATATATTGGTTGGGTTTTTGGGATTTTTGGATTGTTTATGAGTATGTTGGATGGGTTTTAAGGTTGCACAATTTGAGAATAGTTAAGGGAAACCATATGGATTCTCCAAGAAAAAACGAATTTTTTTTTTGGGATTTACTCTATAGGGGTAGTTTTTATAAAAACTATATTGTCTCCTATAAAAAACTATAAAAGTGAAGAAAATAGGGAAAATCATGTTTGGTTCATGATTTTCCAAACCATGACAACTAACTATGAAAGGTGGAGTCTCGAGGTAGTAGTATCTTTATGGTTAACACACTGTTTCCCAAACTATGTAGCTCAATCAAGCTATGTTCATTAAAATATGAAAAAAATTGATTTTACCTCAATTTTACACCATGAAACCCTTATTTTTATTCTCTTCTCTTAGAATCTAAAACACTTCCAATTCTCAAGGAATTCATGGTGGTTTTCTTTTATCGAATATTTTTTTTTTCATGAATCAATGTGCATTGGATCTCCATAATCATTAGCAAGTCTATATTGATTATATTTCTCCTTACATGTTCTCTTCTCATAATATATATAATGTAATATATAATATATTATAGATATATCTATGGTATTAGATTTTTTTTATGATATCTTGATTTGATCTATTGAATGTAATGGATTTTGAGACCAGATCTAGAGGATTCATAATGTACTTTTTCAATACCATTACCTCTTTGAAGGTAGGTTAATTCCCTATTACTCCACTATTTCTCAAATTGGAAATATTTGATTCAAAATTAATTTTCTAATATATTTAATATAAATTTGTGGTTTTTTAAATTTTACCTTTCATGGATTTAAGAAATTCGTACGGCCTTTCCATTAAATAGTTTGTATTTAAATGGAATTTTTAACAAAATTGGATAAGGTTTGATTTAATGGTTTGAGAGAGAAATTATCATTTTAATGTATTTTTTATAATTCAAAGTAATAATTTGGTTTTAATAAAAATTAAGTTTGGGAATGTAGTCTTAGTATACATGATGGAATTTGTTCATATTGTATTATCTAGGGTATTTTATAGTTGTAATTGGTGTATGGTACCAACATTTAAATTTTAAATTAAATTTATCAATGTTTTATAACTTATTGAAAGAAGGATCACCATTTATGTGTATTTTGATTGTCATTTTAGTTTCTTGTGAGTCTGTGTGTGTTTTATTCTGATAAAAACATTAATTGATTATAACAAGTTAAAATAAATATTTAAAAAGTGTTTTTGTTCCTTCACATTTCATAAATTATTTTCTTATGGAAACTATTTTGATATTCTCAACCTTTTTATTGAATAAATTTTTAGAAAACCTTTTTTTTGGTTTTAGAGGCATGCGTGGGAATTCTATTGGGGATCGACTACTTGGTATGCTTAATAAACCATATATATTCACTTTGGTTCATATGAAAATGTTATTATTCATGAAAAAGGTAATGGAATGGTCCCATATTTATCTAGTGGAGCATCATTCTTTTTTTCCTTATAATTGATTCAAATTTTGGAGTTTCTCTATTGGAGTCATTGGAATGATGCCACCTCAGTATCTCAATGTTGGGACATGCTTTTTTTCTTTTTTCATCTGGTTATACTTATTCAGTGATTCTGTAATATTTTTATCATATGTGATTATTTTTTAAGTTGTATTTTTTATATTCATGCATAATATAGTGGTTTTTTGGTGGTTATGACTCTAATGATAGAATTTTTTATATTAAAAGTGAAAATAAACCCCAATGTTTTCTTAATCCATTGAAATTTACTAATAGACATAGGTGTCTTGTAGATTACAGCTATAGATAGTGGAATCTTTGACCTAGATGAATAAAATGGGGGTGTGGGGATGTTAAATTCTGTGCGAATATCTAGACTCCATAAAAATTAAATTTCTTTGGAGCATCCTATAAGCACCTGGTTTTTATATCAGGAATGTATCCTTTTCATATTTGTCTTATTTTTTATTATGGACCTTATATGGATGCCCTATGATTTTATAAATGGTATGGGGCTGTCCAGGGATTATTTAGAGCCTGAAGCCATACCCCATGTAAAAAATAGTACTATCACATGGTTAGTATTAATCATGGAGGGAAGGTCACCCTGTTAACCCAAAACATGATTAGTATAGATAGAGAGAAATAGGTCCCCACATGATTTTTAAAACAGTTCATATCATGGCCCATTCCAATGCAGGATCACCTAAAATTTTTATCATGGGTTTTTTTCAGGGTTTTCACTCATTTAGCCAAGTTTTTCACAGAGACTATGTGGGTTCCCCCATAGAGATTTAAAGGGAAAATGGTTGGTGCTTGGTTTGGCCAACCGTTCATCCTATTAAATCTTGAAAAAATGTACAATTTTCTTTTTAATCTAATTGAACAAAAACCCATATATCCTTTTCTTAGTCAGGTGGAAAAAATCCCCCTTTTTCTCTTGATGAACTCTCATGTGACTCACGATAGGATTTGATGATTTTTTTCAATATAATTTCATATTTAAGAATCATCTAAATTTTTTTATATTCAATGGTGGTTACTCTATTTACAATAATCCATTCTGTATTTATACATCTCTCAACAAAGTAATAGAGGTGCATGCTAAAAAACCTTATTTTTAGGGAATTGATCCATTCATTATACTCCATCAAATTAGGGAAAAATTAAAGGCAAATACTAGATTAGGAGAGTTGTATGTGTGTGAGGTAGGTGGTCTATAAATTATCCATTAATGTTTTGTTTTTATGTAGTATTTTTCATTTTTCTACATGCAGGTTTCACCGTACGAGGCTTTGAAATTGTATCTATGTTGAACTGGTTTCCTTTCCTAGAATCTAATCCGTTGTTAGAACCCAAATCATATTATGGTTTACTGACTTTGAATGATCCATACCCTTAGGTGTTTCCTCTTACATTCCTAATTGTATTCCTTGAGTCTATATCAAATTAACCTATTTTAGTGTTTGGTTTTAATTTATATATGATAATAATAAAAAATGTTTGTGGGTCAATGTTGTGTTATAGCATGGATAACACCCTTACCATATAAGGATTCAAATTGATTAGATATTAGTTTCATTCCCACATCGCCTAATTAAATGGATAATGGTTACTCTCTTTTCATTATTAAATGTAAATATGAAATGGATTATACATTGCCTCGAATTAAATACAATGTTAATTTATCAATCATACAACATAAGGGCATAAAATCCTTAATAATTATAATGAATTGGAATGAAAAAACAAATGAATTAAAATAAATGGTAATGATTAATCATATGAATGCATTATCAAAAATCGTCATGATGAAACTATGTAAATTAATGAAGTGGGAGTGACCACACTTTATAAATAATCTATGTGGGAATTACGTCGCTAGTTTTTTATAAATGGAAATAGAATCTATTGTGATACTATATGGGCATGGAATCCCTTATGATATTATATGGTCAGGGTATCCCATGTGATACTAAATGGTTATGGTGTCACTTTTTATATTATACATGCATTGAATAATTTTGATACTTTATGGATATGGAATACCTTATGATATTTTTTTGGGATGAAGTCCCTTATGATATTATACAAGAATAATATCCCTTCTTATACATCAATGATACTGGTCATTGAATCCCTTATTTAATGTGATACTAATAATTGTGTCCCTTGATACTTATTCAATTTTATTAAGACACGAGCCAAAGCAGGAAGTGTCAACCTGGTTTCCTCTAAGGGACTAGAGTTGACCTATTTATGGTTGTTATTACTAACAAATATTTTTTACCAACACAATTCCTTATTTTATATATGAACTATATATTTATAGAGATTTTTGTTGGTTTCCTATTGAGATTTATATCAAACCATATTCGGGATTCCTATGGCACCTAGGAAGACTTCCTGCTTGAAGGTTTACATAAGGGGAAAATCCCCTTATAAATGAATGAATTTATTATATGACATGGTATGGGGAATTGGAGGTAGATGATTGGGATGGATATTGGTATTCTTGGATATTCTTTTGGAGTTATTTTTACATTTTGTATCTTATAATTCCTGATTTTACTTCTACCTTGTTTCTATGTTTTCAACCATTGTAGACACAAGATATTATCACCTATGGTATATGATTCAGTTACTTCTTAAGATTATCAGTTTCTCAGTTATTTATTATTCAAGTCTATTTTGTAGTTCCAACTATTTAATTATTGTAATGTTTGTTATAATAATAATATAATATTATCTGATTCGGTGTGATACACTCCGTTAAAGAATGAATATTCTTCCCATGGACACACTACATGCCCTCAAAGCTAGTTGGTAGACTCTGGCATCCCGGGTGATGTGCTTGAAGCTATATGGCCAACCGTCCTCATAAAACATGTGAGTGGAAACCAGGTCTGGGACATCCAAATGTGGTATCTACAGTTTTTTTCATGCCTAACTATATCTATTTATATAAAAAAGGATATTAGGATTGTTTAGGGATTTTTTTAATAAGTTGTGACTTGGAATACCTAACCCATGTATAGAGAAAATTTAAATTATCTTGAATGAAAATTGTTATGTTATGGTTTTTTTCTATTACAGTTGGATTGACTCCAACGTTTGACGATTCAATTAAATTATGTTATCACTATTGATACAATTGTGATTTATAATTTATATTTGTCTTAGTTAGATAAAGTAAAATAATCATTGAAGAAAAATTACATTAGTCACTTCATAAGAAATTAACATGTCGGGCATATGTCCTGCCATATAAGATCATTGTGTTAACTAAATAAAATATAATTTCTATGATCGGTTTGATGGTTATAAATAGAATTTTTATTAAATAATGATTCCTGATGGGAATTGAGATAACATAGTTGGTACCTAGAGTGCATTCCATAACCTAACAGTGTTTTTCTGCATAGGCTACAGTTGAAACCCTAAGTAGTTAACTATGAACATTGAGTCATGGTCCATTATTCGTACAGATTGAAACATGTTAGGGTATGGATTTACTTGTCTCCATATTTCAGTTATTAAGGTGTATATGACCTTATATATTAGAATTAGTGAACCAATTGGTTAAACCATTTAGAAATAATTTTAATACAATATTAAAACATAGAACATGACCCAGTCATGGCCTTAATATTAGGAAGAAGCTGGCATCTCTCTTGTTCTATAAATGTTTCTATAACCCATACCTAACATTTTGATCTAGTACAACGGTGATATTATTATATAGAAATGGTTCATACATGTTCTGTACAATATCATGTCTTATTCCATTATAAAAAAAATTAAGGTGTGTGTTGGTATATTTTAGAGCAATTCCCCCATGACATCCTCGGGTTACAGGTCATGAGGGAAGTAATGACCATGATTTGGAGTTGGTGGGCCTTAATCCCCTGGTTATGCCTGAATCAGTGTCACTTATGGAATCTATAACTATTCTTGACATGGGTGATGATGCTCGATTTCAAGGATATGTTTTTCACTTTTCTGATTATTCAAGGTGATCCATGCTCTACCACTTCTATAGGGGAGTTGACAAGGGATTTCAAGAACCAGCATCCTACCATGTTTTCTTGGGATGGAGGACCAAAATTTTCAGATCTATGGATCATAATGGTTATTTATATATTAAAAAAATTAGAGAAGCCTCCTAATGAAAGAGTGAAATCGCTACTTCTATTCATTGAGGATCTTCCAAATGCTTGTGTGAAATTATAAATCAAATTAGTTCGTATTGAGAAGTATTGTGGATGGATTGAAACTTGATATTATTTGATTATTTATTTCTAGAGACCATGGTAGATGATCTTTTTAGGGACTCCATGAGCTTCTACCATGTTTCACTGACAGTTATAGATTATTCATCTCCCATTGCAGATATTCAATACTTTTATGTCATCTATACTAATAATGAGCTAGTAAAATCTAGATGATTCGAGGGTGATCAGAGTCATCCTAAACATTCTTAGGTAAATGATTATAGTTTACTACCAAATTTTATATATTGAACTAGGCCCTTATTACTGAGAATATTCTAATGGAAATAGATAGTGTGATCTAAGGATGTTCAGAACCCAGACATTGTAGTTGTTCTACTAGCAGTTAGAATTGATGATTTGACTCTGTGCACATGGAAATTTATAGCCTCTTGAAACCCACAAATTGTTATGTAATTTTTTATTAGTGTGTTAATCCAGTTCATAAGAATCCCTAGTGTCTCTGAGACCCCATAAAGTGCTAAATAGTTAGTATATTTGGGAATACACTAATCCTTTCTAGGACCTTTCCATCTAATTAAATTGGGAGAGGATCCCTCTCATGTCCATCTTTAGGAGTATGTTTAGTTTCGCCTCACCTGGAAGGTAGTACGTGTATTAATGTCCATCCAAGTAGAGGAGGAGATTGTGACCATGGTATCCTGACATCCAATTTTTCACAACAACAAAGCATAACAGCTCTAGTCGGTCAGGTTGTTGCATAGGGATTTGGATCATTCCATATCTACTCAGTGCATCCTTTACAAGAGGAAGAAGATGTATATATATCTACTATTCATGGTACACATCTATTATACTCTACTATCATTTTTTTATTTGATATAGGTGCATCACAATCCTTCATATTTGTTCATGTTGTGGTGGGTCTCTAAATTCATGTTGTGTACTCGTGTGGAGTCAGGATGCTTTGATACCACATTGGGTATATGATCCGAGAGAATATTCCATCTCTAGTACTACCCAATTGATGTAGGAAGTTATAGTTTCTTATGGGACCTCTTCATAAATGAGATGATTGGTTTTTATTTCATTATCATGATGGATTGCTTGGTCCCCGATCACGCATATGTTTTTTTATCGGTGCATGTTTCATTTACATCACAATAGGGTGGTGAATGTATTCATAAGTGTGAGTGGGATGTCAAGGCTGGAAGAGATGAAAAATAGCATTATGGACTAGGTGGAGTGACTTCCAAAATTTCTAATCCTTTTATAAATGATTTGGGACTACATCATAATGAGTTTCCCCCAATATTCAATTGATTTAGGGATATCTTCCACAATGATTTTTTTGGAGTACCTCTTAAGATAATGGTTGCCTTTATTATCGATATAGGTCCTGATGTTACAATATTATCCATTCCTCCTTATAGGATGGATAATACTGGGTTATAGGAGTTGAAGAGTTAGATAGAGTTTTTTGAGGACAAGGGTTTTATATTCCTTGTACTTCTCCCTGGGTTTCACCATTTCTTTTCTTAATGAAAATAGATGGAACCCTCATGATTTCCATGTATTACCAGAAATTGAATCAAATTACAGTGAAAAAATTGGTATTTATTACCTCGTATAGATGATCTTTTTTACCAACTCAGAGGAGAGAGGGTATTCTCAATGATCCATCTGAGATTAGGATATCATTATCTTCAAGTCAGATCTTCAGATATTCCACGTAATGGTTTCCATAGTAAGTACAACTCATATGAGTATTTTTTATGATGTTTGGTATTTCTAATGCGCCTTACATATTCATGGATATTAATAATAGCGGTTTACATCCCAATTAGGGTTCCTTTGTCTACGTATTCATAGACGACAAGTTGGTGTATTCCCATACTCAGAGAAACCATCTACTCATCTTGTGGTCATTCTGAATACGCTGAGAGAGAGCCAGATGTATGCTAAGATTATTAAATATCACTTCTGGATTGACAAGGGTCAAATATTTGGTCATATTCTCTCATAATAATTAGTTTCAATTGACCCAAATAATGTATGTGATTTGTTTATATGGGACAAGTCCAGTGACGTCTTTGATATATACAGTTTCTTGGGGATAGCCACTTATTATAAGAATTTTATTCAAGTCTTCTCGTACCTTTTCTCACCTCTTAATAGTCTTAAAAATAATGGTTTTATGTTCCTCTGGTCAAAACCATGTGATAATGGCTTTAATGAGATAAAAGGAAGGCTAACCTAAACACTTATCTAGATTCTTCTAGATAGAGGAAGAATCTATATAGTATGTTAGGATGATTCATGAATCTTCCTAGGAGTGGTGTAATTGAATGATGATACGGTCCTTGAATACAAATCATAGAAGTTGAGGCCTCATAAGATATATTATCCAATGGTTGATCTCATATTAAATGTTTTTGTACATTCCATTCATTTTTTGAGGTATTACCTACTATGAAAGAGTTTTGGCGTATTAACGGACCATAATATCCGCATGTGTTTATTAAACAGTGAGACGTAAATATTAGGTATCTAATATTGGTAAAATATATATAGTACATTTACATTGAACATGACTATATGTCAAGGAATGGAAATGAAATTACTGATGCTCTAAGTAGGACGACTCGGGTACATGGAGCTTAGCAGGCTAATAGTGAATGGAATCTTATAGATTTGTTTTTAGAGACGAACATAGATGTTTATGACCATCATGGATATTCTGTAAATGAATCACTATCAATGGACTCTTATCTTCTAGAGAAGGTGGAGATGATATATATTTCAGATCCTAAGGGAATGGTCCTATGAGATATTTTTGATGGTGAGGATCTACCTATTTATTGGGATTTCAATAATGAAGACATATCACATATACATAGATGTAACTCAGTTCAAATAGATATGAGAGAGGATATGATTACTATGTTTCATGATTCTTATTATTTTTTACACTTGGGTATCTCTAAGATGTATCATGATATGTTCTAACGGTATCGGTATCTATGGATGCAGTGCCTAATAGTGGGGTTTGGCACTATCAGTTCCACATGTCAGCAGGTGAAGGGGGGGGGGGGACCATTTACCATCATGATTGTTACATCCAATACCATTCCTAGAATAAAAATGGGATGATGTTTCTATGTAATTTTGCATCCCTTTACTAAGGTCTCTATGAGGTACTGTCACATTTTTAGTAGTCATGGATCCACTGAAGAAATTATCCCACTTATTTCTTATTCGGGTGACTTTCTAAGTTGATGAGATATGAATATTTTACATCTATGAGACTATCTAACTACCTAGCAAACCACATACAATTATTTTATATAAGGACACTCAATTTAAATTTCATGTTCTAGTAGGGGTTATAGAGGGCTATGGGTACAGAGACGCTTCTTAGCATATCCATTCACCCATGGACCGATGGTCATTTATAAGGAACTATATAGGTTATAGAAGAAAATCATTCAACATGGATCCTTGATTTTATAAATTCATAGTAGGGGCATTCCCCTCTCATATATTTATCATAAAAATATATTTTTTAGGTGAAAATCATATGGATCCCTATGAGGCCCTATATGATAGGTCAACTCATTCACACTTGTGCTGGTTGGAGGAAATAATGTTTGTTCTACATGGTTTTTATCTCATTAAAGGGTCTTTGGAGAAGGTTCATCTAATAACGAAGTGTATGTCTACTTTTCAATATAGATAAAAATCATATTCTAATCACCTTAGATGAACTCTAGAGTTAGGATAGTACCTATCAAATTATATTACCTTATAGGTACTAATCCATGAATGACATCTACAGTGTTTCATAGATTCATCATATTATGATTTTTTATCTCATACATTTGATCTCGTTGATGTTGATCCTAATGATGATGGTTCCTTTGTGTAGTATCTTTTTTACATCTTTCACCAGAGCATGAAGGATCTTTGGTGTTGGTCTATCCCTTTTGTGTTGGTGTTATGGCAGCACAACTCTGTAAAATACAAGACATTGGATTTGGAGGCCGACATACATTCCAGTGGATGGAGTCATTCTGTGATGAATTCTTCTCACTCTAGAAAGGTGAACATAGGGATGAATTCCATTATGGGGAGAATAATTTAAGAACCATGTTTTTATCTAATGTATGGATCTTTTTACCCGTATGAATAATTATTTATTGTGGAACTAATATGCATTCAATTTTTGGTTACAATGGTTATGGGGGTTCTTGGGGATTGATTGGATCTTAGATCCTTGTCCGGTGGGAAAATTATGATGGCCTCAAGGGTAGTAGAAACCATGTTGAGAAGTTCATATGGTTATAAATGAATATATAAGGACTAGAAATAGGGAATGAGGATAAAAAAATGTGTGCCAAACCATGTAGATGGAGGCACATGCCCATGTGAGATATCCTCTAATTTCTAGTATAGGTATTTTTCATTGTTTTTGCATGGTTGGTGAAAACGCGTGAAGTGACCAGGCGAGTTCCCCCTGTTGGAACCATGGATGTTCTATGCAGGAATTGGAGTTTGGTTTGTGTTTGTTGTCAATCCTCAGTGGAAGTTCCGAATGTGTGCCAGCAAAGTGATCATATAGTTCAAGTAGAAAATAGTATTGAAGGTGGCGTTGTTTCCAAGTGTTTGCCAAATTTTTGGGCCTCAAAATTGGGAAATGAAGACATGGATGGTCTGCAAAAGGAGGTTCGCACAAAAAGGAAGTGGTGCGCGAAATATAAGAGGCTTTCGTGAAATACTTATGTTGGGCGTGGAAAACTGCGGGATGTGCAAAATAGTTTTTTGCACAAATAGTGTTTTGAAATCAGTTTGGTGAAAAAATGGAAAAGGCATGAGCTGCGCGGAAAATAAGGGTTGTGCGCGAAATTCTTGAGCTGGCCGCGAAAAACAGCGTTGTGCAGGAAATAGCGGAGAAACGTTTTTCGCGCAAATAGTGTTTTGGATTCACACCATCGAAAAATGGCAAAGGCATGGGTTGCGCGAAATATCTGGAGAGGTGCGCGGAAAATGATACCTGCAAGAAATATTACACGTCTGATGAGAGGTTTTCCATGCCGAAGGGGTTTTTGCGCGCAGGGGTCTCAGATGCCTATAAATATGAGGTGACCCCCTTAGTTTCAAATGGTTGAAGATTTAGAGAAGATCCGAGGTCTGATGCGTGAAAAAGGATCACGTAAAGGGGCTTGCGCGAAATATTCAGAGTTGCAAAAAAAAGGGGATTTTTGCGCAAAATATATTTCCATGCAAAAAGTGAATTTTTTGCGCAATAAAAGGTTTTGTGCACAAAGGGGTTGGTGTTGCGCGCAATTGTCAGTGAAGTTTTTCTGCACGTTCTGGTTATCCGATTCAGTGGCCATGTGCGTTCTAGTGCATCTATTACGGACTTCGATGCAAGAAAAGTCTCATGTTGAACAGGAGACAATGAAATTCATGACTATAAATTGAAGAGACCTTCACGTCTATAAACTGAGTGTGACTTCACCAACGGTAGTGAGGCAGGGGAGTCAACGGGAGTGACCCGAGGGAAGCAGTGAGCTATCTCAGAACCTTTGTAAAGGCAGTGAGCCTGGGACAGAGTGACTGTGCCCAAACAATTGTAATCTCCAGCTAGTGAAGCATAGTGGTTTTTGGTATGACCGACAACATGTCGGCGTATGCTCCTTGGACGTAGCCCTTAGTGGTGAACCAAGTAAAAAGGGCTGTGTCTTCTCTGTGTATGTGCATGTTTTCTTTCTGATATTTTTCTTCATACAGGTTCAACAAGTTCCTACCAACATGGGAACAAGATCCACAACATTAAGAAGAAAACCTTGTCACCCTGATTCACCCCTCCCCTCTCAGGGTGTCCCGGGGTCCTTCAAGTGGTATCAGAGGGAGGTTGCTGGTGTTGAATCTGATCTTTTATCATCATGGAAAACGTGGTCAATGTCATGGGTGTCCCTCCCTTCGATGGAAGCAATTTCCAGATCTGGAAGAACAGAATGAGATCTCATCTGAGATCTCTTGGAATGGAAGTTCTCTTTTCTACTGTGCAAGGAATACAAGTCACTGATCCAATAGGCCTTGCTATAACTAAAATAGACAGGAAACTTCTTGATGTAGATGCTAAAGCACATAATGCACTCACTGCAGCCCTTTCTGATCAGATCTACCTAAAGGTGATGAATTTCACCTCAGTAAAATCCATGTGGGATAAACTTGAGAATATTTATGAAGGTGATATCAAAGTGAAGGAGGAAAAACTATAAGTGCTGCACAATCGGTTGGATGATCTGAAGATGCATCCAGAAGAGAATGCATACTCTTTCATCAATAGAATTACTGAAGTGGTTGGAGCTATTCGGGGTCTAGGTGAAGAAATCAAAGACATTAACATCGTAATGAAAATATTAAGAAGACTTCCACCTCTGTATAATGTGAAGGTGTCAGCCCTTGAGGAAAGAGATCTTTCCAAACTTTCTCTAGATGATCTACTGAGCAGTTTGGTAGCATATGAAATGAGAGTCAAACCTGAAGATGCTACGACTCGAGTGAGCAAGGAAATGGCATTCAAGGCCATGGATAAACTGAAAATCTCAAAGGATAGTAGCGGTGAAGATGATGAAGAAAAAGAAATTCTTTCTCTCATTGCAAAGAAGTTCCATAAGGGGAAAGGGAAATTCAAAGGGAAGTTACCTCTCATGTGTTTCCGTTGTGGAAAAGTTGGGCACATTGCCTCTCAGTGTTTAAAAATGATCAATGATGAAGATAGTGAGGATGAAAACTTCAAGAAGACTCAGAGAAGGTTCTTCAAAAAGGGAGACTTCAAATCTGGTAAGAAAATGCAAAGGAAGAGTTTTGTCTGTGAAGAGGAAGAAGATGATAATGAATTCTGTGATGAAGAAGAAGCAGAATTCAAAACTGGGAACCATGATTCTATGATGGCCACTGTTGAAAATCCAGAAGATACTGAAGTAGAAAACAAACTGAGAACTTGTGTAGATCCTGAGATGCAACTTACGTATGCGGTTAGTAAGCTCAAGATTAAATGTAAGAGCTGAAATAAGTGGAAATCAATTGTAGAAGAATCAATTGAATACGTTGATCAACTTGAAGCTGAAATTGAACGACTGGAAGAATTTGTGAAGGTACATTCTAAAATAATTGAAAGTAATGATGATGTAGTAGATCTGAAGCTGGGAATTGAAGAGCAGGAAAAGGTCATCAATGACCTCACCTCCAGACTGGATGAAAAATCCAAGAGTGTTGATGGTCTTGAGGAGGAATTAGTTACTCTAAGGAGTAAACTGGAGACTGAATCGGCTCCAAAAGAATCGAGGAAGAAAATACAGTTTGGAAGATTCTCAGATGCAAAATTGCTAGCAAGAGCCAAGTGTGGTTCAGATGGGGTTGGAAAAATATTGAGTGATCAATGACCCGCCTGCATGGGAAAGAGTGGAATTGGCTGTGAGGCTGAGACATCAATTGCTGGAAGTGAAAAGATCCAAAAGAAAGATAAGATGAAAGTTGAACATGTTGAAACGTTTCCTAGAGTGCCGGAAAAGGAACCCTCAATCCAAACTAAAAGGAGACCTAAAAATTATCCTCAAAACATTCAGAAATGATGGACAGTCTTACTATTCTCCCAAGGAAGAAGGTATGAGGAGAAATTCAAGTGAGAATACATTTCCTCTCATGAAGTGTCAGTTCTGTGGCTATCTGGGCCATACCATGTCATATTGTGAAGAGGCAAGAAGCTATCTGAATGGAGAAGATATAGAAGCTCAACAAAGGAGAACAATTTCATATCTTAATTATTATAGAAGAAATAATTTATATGGATATTGTTTTTGTTGTTCTAACTTTGGTTATAAGGCCGCTAATTGTAGGCAGAGAAGGGACATGGACACCTCATACTGATGTTTAAGACAAGTCAAGTCTCGTCAGTAAGACAATGTTTCTCTTTCAAACAGGTTTTCACCTCTCAAAGAAGACTTTGACTATGAAGAACCTGGGTATGTGGAAGAGATAATTGAAAGACCATCAGGTCTTTATACTCGATCTAATGTCTTATGGAAGGAAAGGAAGAAGATTGAGAAATACAACCTTGCAGAGGTGGCCCTCAAAGCTACAAAGAACAACAGTACCTGGATTCTGGATAGCAGTTGTTCATCTCATATGATAGGTAATTCCGGCCTACTAACGAATATCATAAGGAATGTCGATGGTACAGTAAGATTTGGTAATGATGGGGCTCTGAAAATCAAAGGGAGTGGAAGTACTGAATTAGCTAATGGAGAACTAAAGAAGACTGAAGTCTTTTATATAGATGGCCTACGTCATAATCTCCTCAGCATGAGTCAACTCTGTGACTCAGGAGTTATAGTAACGTTTAATCAGAAAGGCTGCACTATCAGGGGAAAGACTGGCAATTCACTTATGAAGGGATGCAGAACAGAAGGCAACTTGTATCAGGTTAATAGTGAAGAAAATGTATGTTACATGACTGTTGAAGAAGAAAACAATTTGTGGCATTGGAGACTGGGACACATCAATCAACAAGACATGGAGAAAATATCAAAATTGAGAATTGTCATGGACATTCCCAACCTGAAGCGTGAGCGTGAAAAATCTTGTGATACTTGTATTCGTGGGAAGTTGGTCTGCAGTTCATATCGTCCAAAGAATAAAAGAGCGTCTCACCTTCTTGATCTGATCCATACAGATGTTTGTGGGCCAATAAATGTTGCCAGAACTCATGGGGAAAGGTATTTTGTCCTTTTCATAGATGATTATAGTAGAATGGCATGTGTGATGGTCATTCATAGGAAACGACAAGTCCTTGACTGCATGAAAACATATCGGCGAATCGCCGAGAATGATACTGGACGAACAGTCAAAGTGTTGCAATCTAACAATGGAGGAGAATACACATCCATTGAATTTGAGAATTATCTGGAGAAGCAGGGGATACAACTTGAGGTAGCTGCTGTGAGAACTCCACAACAAAATGGAGTTGTTGAACGTAGGAATCGACAGGTGAACAACATGGCACAAACTATGCTGATTGAGAGTCGTATTCCACAACATTACTAGAAAGAGGTTGTTCAAGCTGCAGTGTACATTCAGAATCGAACAGGACTTTATATGGGTGAGACGAAGACACCATATGAATTGTGTCATGGACGGAAGCCTTCTCTAAAATACTTTCGTGTCTTTGGAAGTAAATGCTTATTCAGGAACAAAGAAGGAAATCAAGGGAAATATTGCGATAATGCAGATGAAGGAATTTTCCTTGGTTACTCAATGAACAGAAAAGCCTACAAATGTTTCAATAAGCGTTTGGGAAGGATTTTGGAAAGCAGTGATGTTAATATAATTGAATAGAAAACCACAAATGCTTCAAGGATATCATATGATGATGTGATAGAAATTCAGGAAGAATGTGAACGTGAAGAAAATAAAAATGAAGAAATAGAGGAAGCTGTTCAAAACACTCAGCAGTCACATCATGATGTTGACTTAGAAGAATAATCTGAAGCAGAAACTATGGCTGAAGAGAATACTACTAAACCTCGCAGAAGAAATTGAAGAGGTGAGATTGATCCATCAAACATAATTGGGGATAGGAGTGCACCCACTAAAATAATAAGGATGAGTAATACCACGCAATCTGCATTTCTATCAGTTGTATAGCCATCCTCATTCGAAGAAGCTGCAAAAGATAAATCTTGGGTGAAAGCCATGAATGATGAATTAGATCAGATTGGCAAGAATCAGACATGGGATCATGTCCAGAGACCCGAAGTTCACAATGTGATTGGTACCAAATGGATCTTCTAAAATAAGTTTTATGGGCATGGAAGTGTCATCAGAAACAAGGCATGACTGGTATGTAAAGGATACTCCAAGATTGAAGGCAATGATGTTGAAGAAACCTTTGCTCCAGTGGCTAGACTGGAGTCAATCAGGATTTTCCTTGCCATGGAACTCCAAAGAGGATATAAAGTATATCAAATGGATGTCAAGACAACATTCTTGAATTGTGTACTCGAAGAATAAGTCTACATTGAACAACAAGTGGGATTTGTTTTGGGTACTGATGAAACAAGGTCTGCAAACTAAAGAAAGCTCTATATAGTTTGAAGCAGGCACCACAGGCATGGTACTCAAGGCTGGACTCATATCTCAAGAATTTGGAATTCAAAAGAGGAGGAGTTGATCACAATCTCTATGTGAAGAATTCTCCAAAAGATCAATTCATGGTTCTTGTCTACGCTGATGATATCATATTTGGTGGCAGCAGGCAGAAATCAGTGGATGAATTTGCCAACAGCATGAAATCAGAATTTGAAATGTCTATGATTGGGGAGCTCACATATTTCTTGGGTTTGCAAGTGATTCAAAATAAGGAATACACTTTCATTTCTCAGGAACAATATGCAAGAGAGTTGCTGAAGAAGTTCAATATGCAAGACTCGAAACCAATGTCAACTCCTATTGCAGTTGTAACTAAACTTGGAAAGCTTGTGGATGGAAACTCTGTTGATCCCACCATGTACAGGAGGATCATTGTAAGCCTATTGTACCTGACAGTGACAAGGACAGATATTGTCTTTGCAACATGCCTTGCGGCCCGCTTTTAGAGTAATCCAAAGGAGGAACATATGGAAGCAGTAAAAAGAATCATGAGATACATTCAAGGTACACATAACTTCAGGATATATTTTTTTGCAAGCAGGGAAAGTGAATTATCAGCGTTTTCTGATGCTGACTGGGCTGGTGATGTAGTAGACAGAAAGTCCACTATTGGTGGAGCTTTCTATATTGGGCAGAAATGTGTTGGCTGATTGAGTAAGAAACAAGAAAGTACTTCTCTTAGTACTGCTGAAGCTGAGTATATCTCTGCCACAAAGGCATGAACTCAACTGCTATGGATGAAGCAGCAATTAACTCACATTGGCGATGAGGTGACACAACCAATGGTGATTTACTGTGACAATAAGAGCGCAATTGATCTTACGAAGAATCCTGTTCAGCATTCTCGTACAAAACACATTGAAACATGTATCACTTTATCAAAGAGAAAGTTGAGAAAAGCGTGATTAGATTGGATCATGTGGGAATAGATGAGCAAGTGGATGATATCCTGACAAATCCACTGTCAGCGGCTGTGTTTGAGAAGCATCAGTTGAACCTCGGTGTTCGACCACCTCCCAGTGCATAAGGAGGTTACGGAATTCCCCTACCCCCGTTTGTTATAAATTTTTTAATCTGTTTATGGATATGATGCAGGTTTATGGGGGAGGTACTATCCAGGGGCAGTATGGTTTGAGTTGAACGTGAAAAATTTAATGGTCTTTGGGTTCATTGTCATTGGGGGAGAAAGGAAAGGAATAAATTCAGGAATTCAGGATTGTCTGTGGAAATGTAATGCTTCTGTGACATGATGAGACTTCAGTGTAGCATTCCAAAACAAGGGAACCCAATTCAAGCTTCCTCTCTTGTTTTCTACACCGAGCATTGCTCGCGTAGACTTAGAGTGTTGGCTAAGTTGATCCTTGCACTTTTGGTATGCATGTGGATGGTGATATATTGAATTTATTTGGTGATTGCCAACAAACCCAAAGGGGGAGATTATTGGAACCATGGATGTTCTATGCAAGAATTGGAGTTTGGTTTGTGTTTATTGTCAATCCTCAGTGGAAGTTCCGAATGTGTGCTAGTAAAGTGATCATACAGTTCAATCAGACAATAGTATTGAAGGTGGCATTTTTTCCAAGTGTTTGCCAAATTTTTGGGCCTCAAAATTGGGAAATGAAGACATGGATGGTCTGAAAAAGGAGGCTCGCACAAAAAGGAAGTGGTGCAATAAATATAAGAGGCTTGCGCGAAATACTTATGTTGGGCACGGAAAACTGCGGGATGCACAAAATAGTTTTTCTCACAAATAGTGTTTCGAAATAAGTTTGGTGAAAAATGGCAAAGGCAGGAGCTGCGCGGAAAATAAGGGCTGTGCGCGAAATTCTTGAGCTGGGCGCGAAAAACAGCGTGGTGCGCGAAATACCGGAGAAATTTTTTTTGTGCAAATAGTGTTTTGGATTCATGCCATCGAAAAATGGCAAAGGCATGGGTTGCGCAAAATATCTGGAGAGGTGCGCGGAAAATGATACCTGCGTGAAATATTACGGGCCTGATGAGAGGTTTTCCGCTCCGAAGGGGTTTTTGCGTGCGGGGGTCTCAGACGCCTATAAATATGAGGTGACCCCCTTCATTTCAAATGGTTGAAGATTTAGAGACGATCTGAGGTCTGATGCGTGAAAAAGGATCGCGTAAAGGGGCTTGCGTGAAATATTCAGAGTTGCGCGAAAAAGGGGATTTTTGCGAGAAATATTTTTCCGCGCAAAAAAGTGAATTTTGTGTGCAATAAAAGGATTTGCGCAAAAATGGGTTGGTGTTGCACGCAATTGTCAGTGAAGTTTTTCTGCACGTTCTGGTTATCCGATTCAGTGGCCCTGTGCGTTCAAGTGCATCTATTCCGGACTTCGATGCAAGCAAAGTCTCATGGTGAACAGGAGACAATGAACTTCATGACTATCAATTGAAGAGACCTTCACATCTATAAACTGAGTGTGACTTCACCAACGGTAGTGAGCTAGGGGGAGTCAACGGGAGTGACCCGAGGGATGTAGTGAGCTATCTCAGAACCTTTGTAAAGGCAGTGAGCCTGGGACAGAGTGACTGTGCCCGAACAATTGTAATCTCCAGCTAGTGAATCATAGTGGTTTTTGGTACGACCGACAACTTGTCGGCGTATGCTCCTTGGACGTAGCCATTAGTGGTTAACCAAGTAAAAAGGGATATGTCTTCTCTATGTATGTGCATGTTTGCTTTCTGATCTTTTTCTTAATACAGGTTCAACAAGTTCCTACCAACGTGGGAACAAGATCCACAACTTTAAGAAGAAAAATTTGCCACCCTGATTCACCCCTCCCCTCTCAGGGTGTCCCGGGGTCCTTCACCCCCTAGCCTAAAAAAAGACACATAATTGGCTAACTATTTTTCCCATCATTTGGAAAAACTGTTTAGGAATTTATATCTTGAAAAAATGATGATTTTTCCTCTTATATCTAATTAGACTCAACACCTAATCTCATTTTTGAAATATAATAAATAACCATTTTCCATTTTTTCATGTACCCCAAGCTATGATTCGAAGCCTTTAGTCTATCTAAAGTACGACAGAATCACCATCAGTCTCTTTGGATATCCATTAGTGCGTACTATATTCATTGTTACTAGTTCTCTATTTATATTTATCTTGACAATATTTTTGAGGTGAATGATTATAAATTTTATTCTTGAGGTCATTTAGATCTTCTTTAAATTTATTTTAATCCAATATAAATTAAATATGGATACTAGATGATGATTTTTGAATGAGTATGGGGTAGTTGTTCTACTAATTATTCCATATTGTTGTGTTTTTATATAATCTTTTTTGTTGTAACACAAGATAGTTTCCCCATGAGTTTTATTGAAATTGAATATATCGTGATAGAGTTACCTTTTATGGAACCTAATGACTTGTTAGAACTCAAATAATTTCTAGGTTTATATATTTTGTGTCATCCATCACATTGGTTGTTCCCTGTAACATTCCAAATTTGATTTCATGGGTATGTAGCCAAAACACCTATTGTAGTCTATATTTTAAGATTATAAATGATGATATCATAAATTCCTAATGGATAAATGTGTTGTTTTGGAATATATAACACCATTATAATATATTGATTTGAATTGATTTGAGGTGAGTGGTAATCCCATGTAAACTAATTAAATGGAAAATAGTTACGCCCTTATCATTAGTAAATGTTAATGGAAAATTGATTATACCTTGGATTGTATTAAATCTAATGGTTTTTTATTAATGATAAGTCAAAAGAGAATGATAACCATTAATAATTATAATGAATTGTAATAAAGGACGTTGTTAATTATAATGAATTTTCATGAAAACCCTTATGCATGTTTTATACCAAATGGGCATGAAAACCCTTTATAAATAAACTAATTAGGGATGATGACCATTTATAAATAAACTATGTTGGATAAAGTCCCTAGTTATATCTAAATGGGAATGGAATCCCTTGTGATACTATACTAACATGGAATACCTTTTCAAACAAAATTTGAATGTGATCCCTTTTGAAACTATACATTCATGGAATCCCTTTTGATATTATACCGTCATGGAGTGTGTTGTGATACTATATGGGCATGAAATCCCTTATGATATTATAAGTCCATGGCATACCATGTGATCATATGTGCTCCTAGAGTCCACTGTGATACTACAGTGAAACTGGGCAAGTCATTCCTTATATAAAGTGATATTTGGCATTGTGTTACATGATACTTATTCAGAGTTATTCCAGCATGGGATGAAGAAAGTAGTGTATTCTAGGATTAATTTCTAAAACCATAGATGACTAATTTATAGTTCTTATTACAACCTTAAAATATTTTTCCTTCACACTGCAATATTTAATACACAAATTGTTTATTTATAGATGGTGATAGTGGTAGCCTACTAAGATTTATCTCCCACACTACCTAGTTCACCTATGGAACTCTGATAGACATCATTCATGTAGTTATAGATAGGGGTAAGCATGATCCTAGGGATTCAATGCTATATAGAATGAATTTGGATGGGGGATTTTTGAAAGATGGTCTGGTTAGATTTTAGGATGCTTCGATAAAAATTTGGTATTTTTATGGATTTATTTTACCTTATACATTATGAATTTCATGATTCCTTGTATCTATGTTTTCCTATATTGTAGATACATGAAATTATCATCTATCCTATTTTATTCGATTACAGATTATGATTATCATATTCAATGTTTTTAATTATTAATTTCCATTCAATTGTTCCTAAGGATTAATTATTGTTATACTTCTTATGTTATTCCTCTGATATTATCTTATCCATTAAGCTCCACTCTAGTGATGAATGTATAGTATCCCCTTGAACAAACACCCAGGCCCTCACTCCTACTTGGAATCCTCTGGAATTCAGGGAGATGTTCTTGGGGCCATGTGAAAAAACAAGGATTGGGAAAAATTTTAGAGGAAACCTGGTTGGGGATGCCACACTACCATTCCGATCATCTTAAATATATTCAGATGAGTATTTACATTTATATTATTTCACTTTTATGTTTTAATCACCTTACAAAACAAAAATATTGAAAAGAAAATTTTGGATTCTAGTGAAATGATTCTTATCATCATCTCAAAGTCAAAATTCAATTTTTCCAACCCTATATCCTTTAAAAATAATTCCTTGGATTTTTCCTCAAGTTTATCTTTATCTTTAGAACCCACATTGACATATGTATATTTTTTAAAACATTTTAATGGTCGAATTCCTATGGTTTCCTAGACTATATTGCTTTTGGTACTTCTAGCTCAATTAGTTCTAATTTACATTGATTAACTATGTGTGTAGTGTAATAGATTTTATCAAAAAAATCTACTTGGAAATTCATGAGTAAAAAACATGATTCATGTGTTTTTCAGTTAATTTATAATTCATTATATCATCTATTCAATTCTAATATAAAATCATTGGTATGGTATTCTATTGAAATATTCATCTATTTTTAAATACATTCTCGAATCTTCTTCTATTATATTCTTTATTTTATGAACTCAATAACCATAACTTACTTAAAATATCATTATCATAATATTACTTCCATGTAAAAACAAAATAAATATGTATACCCAAAATTTCCTCACAGAGTCATCAGTGAATGACAAAAAATATTAGTAAACTCCATATGAATAGGCAACAGCTGAAACCCACATGTATGTGTCAAATGGTTTTATCTTGGGCTCTTTGGTTTCCATTTAAAAAAATAAAATGACACTTTTTTATTCCTAAGTATGAAACTCTCATAAATTTTAAATTCAATATAATCCATGTTATGAACAAAAAATGGGTTAACCCCGAATCGATCAGTTGATATGATCTATGATATGGCATGAGTGGTGTTCCTGGTCCTCTCGATCTTGCAGCTTCTATTAGTCATTAAAGTTATTTAAAAAGGGAAATATTTATACCAAAAATAAAATAATTTATAAGAATAAAAATAGAGTACACAATATTGAAAGCATATTCCAAAAATCAAAAGAAAAAGTTAATACATAATCAAAAGTAGATACAATAGTTTTGGAGCTAAACAGAAAAAAAAGAACCAAACTAGTTCCCCACATGATTACCATATGACCACATGGTCACTGACATCAATGATACTGGCCCACTCAATAGTAAAACCAAAAATAAAAAATCAAAACCTCCCAAATAGATCAGTTCTACCGATTCAAAGTAGTTTAGGCAGGCTAAGAACATAAAACAACTCAACAGGTAAGCAATAAAGAATCTATATATTTACTTTCTGAAAAATTCATTAAAATCTAGTTTGAAAATACATTTATAAAAAAAACTATTTATCATTAAAGAATTCAAAAAATCTTTTCATTTTTAAAACTAAATTTTAAAACCAAAAAGTAATATAAGAAAACATTCCAAATAATGCCAAAAATGAATGGAAAACTATAATCCAAATACAATCAATATAGAATATATAAAAAAATAGAAATAAATGAAACATTACAAGTATGACCAATAAAATACTAATGAAGAATGTAACCATAGTGATATAAAATAATGAAGGAATATACAAATGAGTAATCTTTATTTCCTAAACATCCCTTGAAGAAATCCCTTGACAAGCCCAGTTTATACCGTAGTACTATAATTTGGTAAACCTATATAGTTAATAAAAATAATAGATACAGTAAAATATCCTCACCAGTAGAAAATATCACTTTGATTATCCTATATTGAGGGGGTTCTAATTTTCCTAATCATGACATGAAAGAAATCGACACTCAGCCCCCAAGATGACATTCAGGAATCCCCTAAACAATGTATAATGAAGAATGATGAAGTCGTCACATGCATGGAATTGACATGACCCATAAATTAAACTATTTATGTCCTTCCCAATCCAAGACACCAACTGTGGGAAGACCCTATCATCAAAAGGATGGACATATAATTTCTTATCATACATAAAGACAACCAAAATTACAAATTGGGCCTTCACATCACATGAATTTAAAATGAATTTACAAAACATCACAAGGTTCTAATCAAACCTTAAAATTTCTAAACCCAAAACCAATTCCAAAAAAACTACCTCTAAATGGAAGATTCTGAATGGGTATCTAATTTCATTTTGTTAACAAATTTCATCATAAGGTTTTGAACTAGCCTTGTTTCAGAAAACAGATTTTAAAAAAAATTAATTTCCCTATATAAAAAATTTCCCTTTAGAAAACATTTTTCTGTTTTTTTTTCATGTTATTCAGAAGATAGAGTGGATAATAATGATTAGAATAAAAAGAGAGATAATATGGGGAAATGGTGTTTTGAAAACATGGGATCAAGATATATATTTTATGGAATACCATTTATATATATGTGTGATTATATTCAAATGTATGCCTTGTAATCATATGGATAAAATCATATTAACCAGAATACATATATGGACAAAAAATAAATACCGATGGCATTCAACTAAAGAATCATAGGTACCAAAATTATCCATCACAATGATTCCACAAATAATCACTTAACCATAAATGAAACCAAACCCCGTACAAAAGAAACTTTTCATAAACAAACCAATTTACTAAAACCCAACCAAAGAAAAAACATGTTAAAAATAATATCATGGTACTAAAACTCATTATAAAATACAAAATTATATTTTATAAAACACCTTGTATAAATATAAGTGTAGACATAACATATAATTTCCAATGGAAAATTCATTTCCTTGAAATCACAAACATGATAATACCATAAGAAATCCTAATAACACACTCAAAAATAGGAATCATCCATTTTCAAATTAATTTGAAAGGCCCAAGTATCAAATAGAATGTTTCAGAATGGAAATAGAAGGAAACATAAACCTAAATAATGTATCAATGCAATGAAACTTATTGAAGAAATATGACATAGAAGAAACCATACACCCTAAAATCAAGTAATTTGACCCACAAAATCCAACCCTTTCAATAGGGATCATCCAAAAGGAATATAAGACAATAAAGAAGAATGAACCAATACTGGAAGAGAATACAAGGATAAAATATTCCCAAAACCAAGATAAATAGACCTACAAATCTTGGAGGAGCATTAATGGTGGAATAACAAACAAGGGGGATTGATTTTGGAGCCCCCTTCATGCTCAAAAATTGATAAATAGTGATAGAGGGTCGAGTGGGATTAAAAAATAATAGGTGTAGAATGAGAGGTTCAAAAAAAACTAATTATAAGGTTAAATCACATGGTTTTTTAACACAGTTTACTAAAATGTGTGCCAAGAGTGAAAACCATTATAAAAGTAAAGGACTCCCACAATGGTTGGATATATAGTTTGGAAAACTCTATGCCAATTGTGAAAATTTCTTTTGTAATAAATTATAGATCCAGTAACATGATATCCACATGGTTTCTCTTAATTATGTGTAATCGTTATACCTTATTGCATACATAACCAATAGGCTACGTGGTAACTCATATGGATCACATGGTTTGTCACAAACCATACTGATACCATGAATGTCAAACCATTCAAGAACAAAATGAACTTCAAATTCCCCCATAATTCACCGACCGCACAATTTCTCCAAAAAATGTGTAAATCTAATTTTTCATTGGGCTAAAAAAATCCAAAATCTCCAAAACACAAAACTTCTTACTAGGAACTCAACTTGAACCTCAAAAAATGATCCAATAACCTAAAAATAATTATACAAAGGAAAAATCAAGGTTAACCATGAAAATATTTCCATGTCAGAAACATTCATCCACAAAAACATCACCCATCCAAATGAGGAATAAGGCCATGAACATGAACTAAAAGTGGTCAAATGAAACCATAATCCTCAATGTTACAATTCAATACCAACATGTTTGACCCAAACAAATCCAATGAAAATATCAATGTGGATAACTATGGGGAAATGTGACGGGACATTCCACCATAGAAATTAACTAGAACAACAACTACATCATCAGAACTCCCAATGAAAGGGAAAACCAAATGTAATATATTAAAACCTTCACCAAACCAAACCATAATTCATGGATTCCATAAGACACCAGAATCTCCAACATGAGCACAACCAAAACTAAATCAAACCCACAAGAGAGATAACCATCTAAAGATTCACGTCTATAAGGCACAAATAAATGAATTAAAATAAAACATGTCTGAAGATATATTATAGTATAGAAAACTCCAAAAATAATAGATCTACAATAGGTAAACATAAAATGTTCCCACATAGTCATCGGTGAAAAAAGATGGAACACAACCCCATACTCAGAAATTCCTGAGTATGTGAATAGATTTACTCTAGGGCCTATGGATGGATCTCTGGTACCTTCAAGCATATTCTTCTCCCTATTCAAGAGATAGAATCCCTTGATCAAGAGTTATTCTTCTATAAGTGCTTCTTATAAAACAAATCCAAATGAACTAAATAGAAACACTTTCAACAAGACTTTGAAAATCCCTGGAAATATGGATTTGAATTCCAAAAAGGACTACACTGGGAGAACATTATCATGTGTTCTAATAAATCTGGATAAAAAAACATAAAATTATACTTCTAAAAAAATAGTTCCTATGAAATAAACTTATCACCAGATGGGGAACCTTCATGAGTTATAAGATAAACTAGATTTTTAACTGCTACAAACTGCGCTGGAGGAACTCACATAGCTAAAAAGATAGCACCCACCATCTTCAAGAATAGAAACTCTTAATATGATTTATGTATATTCTTAATATCTAAATAAATACCCCTATAAGAATAAAAGATCTTTCAACTTACCCTTTGATATTGTATTTATTGAAAAATACACTATCTATTTCATGTGGACAACATAGTCTTTAATCATCTTTCGACGATGTTATACACAAAAGTGGACTTCCAATTTCTTCTCATTCACCTCCTCAGGTATGAACCATTGTATAAAAGTGTTTATAGATACTTCAAAATACATCCCTACTTAAAATTATAATCGTACGGTCACTTTCCAATAATCCAATCCCAGACCTTTAAACAAACCTGGAGTAGCTCATAGCCTCACCAATTTGGGATTTCCCAAAGATCATAAAACACATTCAACATTATCAAACCACTTTAAAACCACTAATAGACCCTCATCACCCCATAAGACTACATTCAGTTGGGAATAAATCATCTCTATCACCCCAATTAGAGTGTATGAAGGGAAAGAAACTAGAAGGGACTAACTAGAAACTTTTGGGACTAGCCTCCATTTATAATCAAATTTAAAAAATAAAATCAAAATAAAATCAACCTCAAACCAAAATTTAACTGATATAAAATCCCCTGCTAATGAAATGTGATCATAAACTGAGAAACATGACAGAAACACTATTTGGAGATCAAAAAATTTATACTCCAATGCCATATTTCCAAATCAATGTTACTGACATTTTAACCCAATTCAGACACCAAATATCACATTAAAAATAAAAAAATGTCCCAAAATCATTTTCCTTTCAAAAACAACTTTTTTTACAATAAAATTGTTCATTTAAATTCCAATCACACCATCCAAAATCAAGACATAACACAAACTACTCCAAAAATACTAATATATGGAACTAGTGGCCATGTGAAACCCAACCACACAGTTTATCTTACCATGTCATGAGATATCACCAACCACTAGAATAATCTGAAACCAAGAACCCAGGCTCCACATGTGTCTCTAATACATGTATGATCATCATGTAAAAATGGTTCACGTCCATTTTCATTCCCCATATCAAAAACTCCAAAAAAATATCTAAAAACCTGAATCGAAAAAACTAAATTAAAGGATCAATTCCAAGGCTACCACTAGTAACATGAGGATCCTAGTGAATAAATATTTTCATTTATATTATTTTACCTACCACATGAGTTTCAGTAGTTCATTCAATAGTATACCTAATTTTCCAACAAAAACAAGGGTTACTCTGATACATTTTTTTATCAAACCAAATTGGGTTAAACTTGAACCATTTATATGAGATAATCTCTAACAATGCCTATGAGGAATTAATACTCCTGTCATGAGGAGAAATGGGGTCGTTTATCAATAATAATCCAGATGAGAAATATTTAGACCAAAATATAGTGATATAAAAGAAGGTAAATTATAATGTAGTAATAAAATGAGAATCCACAAATCAGTGGATAAAATAAATACATAATAAAAACAAGATACAATAGTAGAGAAATTAAAAAAAATGATCCAAACAAAAACCCAACATGATATCCATGTGCTGACTTGGTAACCATTGTCCACAAGACCAACCCAAAACATAGGAATGATTGAATAAATGAAAACATTCAAAATAGCTCAGGTCTACCAATGCAAAGTGTAGAAACTAAGATGTGATCATAAAACATCTCATTATATTATGACAATAGAATCTATACATTCACTTTCCTAAAACAATCCATGAATGAATGTTTGAAAATACATTAAAGGAAAATTAGGTTTTTATCTCTTTGAAAATAAAAAACACATTTCCTTTTTAAAATATAGTTTGAAACCCAAAAATTCATGTAGAATCAAATTCAAAATAATGTATAAAATAATGGAAAAAGTCTAAACCAAATTCAAGCAATTGGAAATATCATGAGAAATCCAAAATAAAGAAGTATGTAAAAGTAAAATCATTAAAATAAAATTGAATTAAGTAACCACATTGCTGTAAAATAATGTGGGAATATATAGATAATTAATCATGTGAATTTCCTAATCATTCCTAGAAGTAATAGCGGAATGCACTCACTTTGTACCCGCCTATCGGTGTATGGTTCACCTCTTTAGTCAATAACCATCATGTCTACTCTAAAGTAGCCTTACTATTGGAAAACCCCACCTAGAGAATACACTATCTAGGGGTCTCCAATTTGGGCAATCTAGGGTAGAAATAAATTTCCACTCAACCCTCTATATGACATCCAGAAATACCATAGAAATTTTATAAAGGTGAATGAGGAAGTTTTCACACTCTTAGTAGTAATATAACCAACTGATGTCATTGTGCATTCCATACCCAATCATGGAAACCACCTTTTCAATGACCATATCATTGAAAGGAAGACCATGGGGGATCCCATAATACATAAAACCAACCAAAATATTCAAACAAGCCTTAAAATCATATGAATTTAAAACTAGTTTCCAAAAATCACAAGGTACCAATTAGTCTTCAACATTTCTAATCCCCAAAACAATTTCTAAACCATTGTTAAAAGAATAAATATTCTTTTAAGATGTCAATAGGACCTCCCATGTAATTTAGATTACACATTATATCTTAATGATCCAAACAATCCATGTTTTAGGAAACACATTTGAAAACCAAATTTCAGTTGCTTAGAAACCATGTATCCATTTTGAAATCATTGGAAGTTTATATGGATATGTTGGGAATATATTGTGAATAATAAATATGAGAGGGAGAATATAGATAAAATGGGGATAGTGTGATTTGAAAATTGAGGTTCAAGATATATATTTTAATGGAATACCATTTATAAATATGTGAGTTTATCCATATGTGCACCTTATACAATTATGGATATAAACACATTTACTGGTGTACATATATGGAAAACCATAAAAATAACCATGGAGTTCAACTAGTGAATCATAAGTAGCACAACAACCAATCACAGTGATTCCACCAATAATCATTGAACAATTAAATACACAAAATCCCACACACAAGGAACAATTCCTAAACAAAAAAATTTACCATTACCCAACCAAGGTCAAAAAAGGTCAAGAAAAATATCTGTGTACTCAATTTCCTTTTAAAGGAAAAAATGTCATCATATAAAATACCTTGAATTCATATACATAATGTAATAACTACAAAACTCTTCTGCAAAACTCATTTGTAATAAATTTTCAACATGTGAATACAATAGTGAATCACAGTGACATGCCAAAACATTGAATAAAACATTTTGAAATTAATTAAAAATTATCATGCATAAAATGACATGTTTTGTAATGTAAATGGATAGGAATACCTACATCAAAATTGTGATAATGTGAGGAAACTCTCATACCAGAGGAAATTAAGCCTCAGAAAAAAAAATTACACACCCTATCATCGATGAAATTTAATCACACAAGAAAATCCACAACCTAGTGTTCAAAAAAAAATGGACACAATCTGTGAAAAAATAAATAACCAAGAGTGGAAGAATGGAAGAGGAATAAATGAAAAAAATCCAAGATAATCTTACCTATGAACCTTGAAGGTGATTTAAAGGAGAAAGAATAACCAAAGTCTTTGAGAGACCCCTTAGTGTGCAAAAATAGATCAACTAGGAGAGGGTATCAAGTTGGATAAAAAAATATGGGGTAGAATCAGAAACTATAAAATTTATGAATCTGTGTATGTTTCATTGTTTCATAAAATTGATTACCAAACCATGTCCCAACTGTGCACACCCAACCAAAAATAAGGGACATCCTCATAGGCTATTTTTACACATTAAATAATTGTCTACCACCGAGAAAAGTGGTTATATAAAAAAATTATATATCCACCCACACATTTGTCACATGGTTTCTCCTAATCATTAAAAAGTTGGGAACCTTCATTAGAAACCACCAACAAGGCACACAATTACTCTTTTGGGTCACAAAGTTTGGTTCAAACCATTTTCAAACCATGAACATCAAACCATGCAATAAAAAATGAACTAGAAACTCCCCCATCCTTTACTATCCACAAAGTCTCTCCCCAAACAATGAATTCATACTACAAATAGGTTAAAACACAACCCAAACCTTCATAACCAAAAATTATCACTAAAAATCATCCTAAACCTCACCCAAAATATTCAACATCATATAAATAATAAATTAAAAGAAAATTCATGTTCTTTGTGTGATAATCGTGATTTATCATACACTTATCCACTATTTTTATATTCTTCTCAATTATATATCCAAGTGAAAAATTCATTAACTATGAACATTCATACATTAGGGATATAGTATTTTTTTCTCCATAAAATCACCCAATAATATATAAAATGATATCCTTTGTTACTCTACACAAAACCATTGAACCTAAAGTAATGTCACACTAATTTTTGGTGAAGCTTCTTCCAAACCCTACATTAATTATTTTTCCCCTAGAAATGAAATTCCTTTAAAAATAGTATGTTTTAAATTTCCCTAAGATCAGGGAAACAATTATTATTTATCTTAGCCATCACATAGACTTTCCACATGATCTCTAAAGATTCATCATCGATCAAATGTATATTTCCAAACATTACATAAAAATTATTTAACATGTATCATTCACCTATAGTATAATGTAATAATGAAAATGATTCAATGATTTATGGTTCAACGTCATCATATACAGTCAATTTATTATCACTAACTCCTTCATCTGGTATATAATTAGTATAAATTGAATATTTGTATTCAATTCATTTGGTGATTCCTTGTATTTACTATAAATACCTTTTGAGGATTACACTATTACCATAGTTCTAACATTATTTTCCAGTACCAATTTATTTTCTCCATCCCCTTCATCAGGACTTGTCATTTGATTTACCCTGACTTGTCTTCTAGTGAGGTGATCATCCTTATATTTCTAATTTTCTTACACTTCTATGTGGTACTATGTTATCTTAAAATAATAGATACTTGTTAAATATAATCCCTTAAATATCATTGAAAACCAATTCATAAATCCCAAAAAATTTAAATATAGTATTTTCCATCTCTAAACAACTCTTTGAAAGTGAAGATAATAGAAAAAATTCCATGAAATTGCCCTATAAAGAAACCTTTAAATATTTGAGATGACATTGTATCATAATAAAATCGCTAATATGATCTCCCAAAGACCTATATTTTAACATATTATATCAAATGGTGTTCAAAACCTGAATACTTAGCTCGTTTTTTAGGAATTGTATTCATGTATACCATAATGTTCACCAAATCTATTGATGTCTTCACTCTTTAGCTATTAAAGTCCCCTTTCTTAGATAGACAATTCTGAATAAGTCTGAGTGATTTTATATCCTAACTCCCTCATTACACCTTGTCTATATTCTCAAGCTGAATTTAGTTAACAGAACTATTAGGTTATTTTTAAATACATATTTTGGAATCTACATCATCCAAAATCCAAAATCCTTATTATAAAAAATACCAATACATACCTTGTATCTTTATAAGGGAATTTTTTAAAATTTAATTAATCTATTTAAATATAGATCGTGTCAAGATAAGAAATTAACGATACAAGATTTATTTTCTAGTCTGAAACATGGTGCTTTGAACCAAACTCTAATACAACTTATAGTGGTAGAAATTCACTATTAGTCACTATTCATGCTTCTTATGGATGTTATCGTTACTGAATAAACATAATATATATGGTCAACCAATCAGATGTTATACTAAAAACCCGATGTATATGAATATAGAAGGACCAAATACCCTTCTCACCACACCAAGTCTCACATGGTACAAGATTACTATATATAACTCATAAATTTTTTTATATAAGTGAAAATAATGAAATAGAATAAATAAAAATTTGGTTTTAAGTGGTTTGAATGTCAGTCTTAAATCCATTGTAGAAAATTGTTGCTAGTTTCATTATATAGACAATATAATTTTAAAAAACTCAATCAGAAATATTTTCCATTGCTATTTCAATGTTTTCTAAATCACAGTATCATGTGTACAAGTATCCTCAACCCACCATTGTAGTGGGTGACATCTAGTATATTGGTTACACCATATTTAATATCCAAAACCAATTATTAATTTCACAAGTTGACATCATATAAAACCCAAATATATTTGGAGAAAATTTAAATAAATTAATTTTATTTTGTAATTTTTATTATAAAAAAACTGAATTTAGATTCATTTCATTGAACATGGTAATTTCTTTGTGTTACACACAATAGTGAGTGTAGCTTCTGTTATTTGAAATACTAAGTTAAAAATGAAATTTGACATACTATTGAAATATTATTACTTAATGTGACAATTATCACCTGGCCATTCGAATGCGGGTTTTGAATAGGAATAACTAAATTGCGAAGACATGTGTTTTAAAAATTTATATATAATTAATTCTTTGGGGAATAATTAATTAAAAATGAAAACAAAAAATTTTAAAAAATGAATTTGTTTTTTGAAAAAACTATTTTTATGAAAATTAAATTGTTTTACATAAATAGTCATTAAAAATACTATTTGGGAATTATTTTAACTAAATTTATATATTATATCCTTAATAAAAAATTTAACATCCATCTTAGGAATTTTATATACAATAGATAAGAATAAATCCACATTTATACTTAAAACTGTATTTCTAAACAAAATTGTTTCGTCACCATTTGAAAAAACAAAATATTATAATTAATTTTTTAAAATTTTAGAAAATTGAATTTTTAAAAATAAAAATGAATTTTTATATAAATATTTTCAAATTATCTTATGGTTTATTTTTTATAATTTTATATAAGATAAAATTGCCATGATTATTGAAAAATATTGGTTTTTATTAAGAGTTGTCATATCATTTAAATAATTTAAAAACATTAAAAATGTTTTATGATTTTTTAAAAGGAAAATTGATTAAAATATACATATATAATAATCCAATTTAGTTCATTGAAATAAATTTCATAATGAATTGTTTTACAAAAACATCTTATACTTTGGAACATTTTCTCTTTTGAAAACAATTTTCTAATTATGGTTGTGAGATTGATATTAAATTAAAATTTTCCTCTTATATTAATGTAATTTTTAAAAATATATTGAATATTTATAATCATAACCATTTATATAATAAAAAAATTTTAACATAATTTTTTACAATATGGAATTATAAAAATAGTAAAAAATATTTGTCAGGGTTTAAGTAAAATTCGGTTTAACGTGGGTTATGACAAACATATAAGGGTAAAAAGATACAAAACTCTTCTCATTAACCCATTTTAAATACTTATTTCAACTTTATATATTATAATTATAATAATTGACCCTTTTGGATGCATTCATCTTGAGAAAAACATTATTAAACCTTTTTCTTTCCCAAAATTACATGTCTGCCACTCACCTCATTTATAAAAGGCCACCCACTCTCATATCCTTTTCACACCTCCAAAAACTATTTGATTAGAAGATACCTTCCAAAATTACAAACATAATTCTATAATCTCATATTATAATATTTATTAGGTTAATAAAGCCATCCTAATAATCATTTTGGTACAAACCAGAAAAATATTCCAGAAGAAGGGTAATGTCCCTAACTGAGCGTTTTATTTTATTGGGTTCACCACCTCCTTCAATTATTATTAAACGATGATGATATAATAACCTCAGAATATTAAATATAATTTTATTTTATTATGTTTATTAAATAACCTAATTCTTTCTCTTATTCTATCAAATGGGTTTGGAAATCATTAATCATATATACAATAGACTACCGCCTCAGAAACCAATGTCATTCATTTTTACATTATCACCTCTAAAGGTTTGATATAATAATATATTAAATGTTTTTTGTATGATTTTGAGGCTATTAATATTCTTATTTAATCATTATATAATATTTTGTTTCTCGTTTTTAATTCTATGGGAAAAGTATAACATTGTTTGTGTGTATGGTGCACTATCACCTAACGTAGATATGTGATTAGTTTACACATTACATGTTAGTTGATATGGATTATTTTGATAAATTTAGGTGATATATATGAAATATATATTATTCTGAAATTTTAATATATTATTTTACCTTTTTTTATTTCATCATGTCAAGAAAATAGAAACATCGTTCATGTGTACATACAAATTAACCTCTCCATGAATGGGTTATTAATTTTTTATCTTTAACTTTTATAGATTAAAATAAATACATATATACTAAAAATATATTATATTTATTTCATGGTTAAAATTTAGGAGATTATGTGACCATTATAAATGTAATACGACCAAAAAAATAAAAAACAAAACATATTCAAACAACAAAGTATCAATTGCTTTAATTGTCATTTTGAAAAGGAATTGTTAATAAACAGGTAATGGAATGTTATAATTGAATAATATATGATATTATAAATAATTTTATGATTATTCAATATATTTATAATTAAATTATATTTATCATATAGGATGTTCAAATGTGTATGAAGTAATTCTAGACTTATGGTAATGGATTTCTATTCTATCTATTATTTCTGGAAGACACATAAAAATTCACCAATCATTTATTTTGTGTGGTGTATATACATCCATTTTGGAATGATATATCTTTATTATAATTATTTTCATGATATATAAATTTCCATTTTATGACATTATTTATTGGGTAATATGATTCAGAAGATTACAATAATGATAGGGGATTTCTTTTTCACTTTTTTACATGGGCGAGACCCATTAAATATTTAACACATATTTGTTTTTTTGGTATATATAATTATCATGAATATATATTATAAATATTATCCTAAAACATATAATAATATATATATCCATCTTTAGATCACTATTTCATGGGTGTGAATTTCAAAATTTACTAACGTAGTAAGGGATTATTTTTTGGAAATTCTTTCTTCAGCACATAAGCTATGTTATGAACCTATCTAATTTTGTGAGGTGTATTGGATACCCATTTGTAATTTTATATAATGAATATAATCTTTTGATGATATTATAAGTTTCATTTTATGTTATTAATTCATGGAATTACAATTCAATGTTACTAAATTGGTAGAAGTTTGATGTTATAATATCATTATTTATTTGGATTAATTATGGTTATGATTCCAATAATGAAATATTAATATATTTATCTCAATAAAAATATGATATTTATTCTAATTTGGTTATTCCAGGATAATAAATGCTTTCCATTCATTTTCTTCTATATATTTAATCAATAGTTAGTTATAATTTTTTTATGAAAATCCATATGTATTTCTCTCTTCGATCAAAAAATGAATCTTTATAAAAATATGTTTTCTAAAAATGTTTTCAAAAATGTTTTTATCAATAATAAAAACATTTATTAAAGAAATTTTGACCCAAATTTGAATTTTTAAAAAATAAAATAATGTAATCTTCATTTCTTTTTCTAAATAATGCTCATTTGGATTTTATTGAAAATTTGAAAGGAATATTTCTTTTAACATGTACGAAGTTAACCAATTTTCAAGCTGTCATAAAAATTATTTTATTTGAATATTATATTTTATGTATTAAAGGGCATTTTAAAAGAAAATTATTTTAATAAATGTATTATATTTTAAAATTAATTTTCAAAAACGAATTTATATATTCATAAAGAAATATTTTAAAGTGTTTTTAAATATTACTTTATTAGTTTCATGTTTAAAATTTAATGAAAAGGATTTTAAAAACAAATGTGATTTCATTATTTTGAAAATTTATATTTTAATAAAATTTATTTTTCTCAACCAACGTTTCAAATGTATTATAAAAATCATTTTCTATATAAGTTACCATTTAAGGATGCTATCTTTGTCTTGCAAGGGATTCTATCCAATGATACTAATATTATTATTTCTCAAAATGGATTATGTTTATGATGGAATGATGTTAAAGAAACGTGTTTCTATACCATAGGTTACACCATAAGAAAATACTTATGAAGCCCACTTTTTTGTATGGTTCATGTTATGAAGAAATGATATGATGATTATGAAACATTATTAATTTCCACATGATATTATTTGATGAATAATTTATGAAACCTATTGCTTTTCATGGGGTTTGATATGATGAGTGTTTTATCATCTTGTGTTGCACATAAATATGAATTTCATTATGTGATAGTGGTTAAGTTCTATCCAATGAAAGTGATAACATTATAACCATGACTTGAGGGACTAATTTTTCTCTGCAATAAAATGGGTAAATTTTATATCTCATGAGATAAATTGGATTGGAATGGAGATTTAACTTTATTTAATAAGGTAATTTTACAGCTATGATGGTCTTAGGGGTAAACCTTGGCTACTATGATGGTTTAAGGATTGAACCAATTCCAATATGATATTCTTATCATTTATCCTTAAATAATATGGAAAGGATTTTATATTCTTTTGAGTATTCCACAATTCTGTGCCTTATGTCAATGTTATTCTCTCATGTTTCATGTTTTTTTCCTTCTTGACTCATGTCTCTTGAATAAAAAATAATTATTTCATGAATTATGGTTTTGAACAATGAAATTAAGGGTGTGGTTTCCATATTTTATTCTCACATTCTCATACCCTTATGCTCATATTGTGTTTTTTTGTTTTCCCTTTTTTACCCTTAATTATCTTCTGATCTCACCCTTTCTTATGTTTGTGTTCCCTAGGTTATAAAGAAATGGTTTTTATTTGGTATGTTTATTAAGAGTACAATATTGAAAGATCTTGTTTGAAATATTTATGATCCTTTATAAAATAAGAATATTATATATTTGGTCTCCAAATGCACTAAACAATTATGATCTTTAGGTATGTCATTGTGTAATGTAAGGCATATTTATATAAAATGATATAATATCTATTTATGCAATTATTAGGTCTATATAGTTGGTATCAGTGGATAGTTTTAGTTAAAATTTTATAGAAAGGATTAGAAATATCTTGTGAGATACCCACGTGTGTGTCTAAGGATAATTCAAATATGAGACACCATATAAGAAAATGTAATGTAATTATGGTAAAGGATAGAGTGAGTGGTTTCCAAGAAATTACATCCTTATCTAGATACTATTAGTGGATTTATCTCTATCACAGAGGTACCTAGAGGAAACAAATTTGAAACAGGTGAATTGAGATGGACTTAGTCATCAAATGATACATGATTATAGGCCTTATTGCAAACATGGTTTAACACACCTCATAGATATGCTACGGATATTGAAAACTCTTTATAAACAATCCAGAAGAATTTAAATAGATTATGACTATGAATAAAATTGGATAAACCTCTGATTTCATATATTAAAAAGACTTTTTCAGGATTTAAATTTATTATAAGTCATTCTCAGGATTATGCAGTTCCCCAATATGATTATAATTTCTCATACTGTGCTTTTAGATTTAGTCAAGGTCTAAAACACCAATAAATCAGGTTAATACAAAATTTTATGTAAAATTATATGATTTTATAATATATTAACCAAATGTTATGGGAGATATAATGATAAATATCATTGTTATGAAAACAAATCTTTCTCAATCAATGAATCGTGTTGGAAATCCATATGAGAAAATAAGGGAACAATATTCTGTTGATTCCTTCATGAGGAAAATTCATCATTATTTAAGTGGGTCTTCTAATCTAATAATTTCTGAGAAATATATTTGTACCACTAAAAATATATCTTCAAACCATTTTAAGGTGAAATAGATCAATAATGGACTCAGATCTAGAATATGAGTTAATGGGATTAAATTGAATCCATTGATTTTGAGGACTTCATGAACTTATTTTTAAATTAGTACCTTCTTCTTATACATTATATAAAAATAGATAATGTTTTCCCCAAGATAAATAAATGTATTATGAATTTATTGGTATATACAAGGAAAATTTTAAAAGACATATGAGGTGTGCTAATGGATTTATAGTCCAACCTGAATGTTATCATGATTAATTCGTTAGTGGATTAAAATAAAGCCTATGAAATGTGTTATCCATAAGATACTTCATTATATATTAAGATATTTTTATGTTATATAAATATTGAAATAAGTTTTGGAGTTATGTATCAATATCATGGTTTTGATTTGAACAGATTAATGGAATTTAAAGAAAAATATAAAACCCATCAAGAGAAGAATATGAGATATATTTTATGCTGAATGTGTGATAAAAAACTGAGGAAATTATCTAAATTAAACAAGTAAATTTTAGAAGGGTGATATGAAAGGTCATCAGAGAATCGAAAGATAAAGATAATGGATGAAGATATCTAATTATAAAAATAAAGAGAAATATTCCCAAAATGGCCAGCACAAACTCTAATTTTTCAAATTCAAGGAGTTTCATCCTTAAATAAATCAATTCCCCAATATAAGGGATAATTAGTATGATAAACTAAAATAACCTCTGATCAAAAAGGATAAAGGGAAGTCTAATTAAATAATGATGGTTTAGGTGAATGATGGTAATTAGTTCAGCCTAATCCTCCACTCCCTAGTAGGGAATTTCCTATATGATTTTGATGGATGGGCCCTAAAAATATTATTTTTTTCATTTAGTGAGTTTTTTTGAGATTTTTAGCATTTATTATCTCCATATTCATGGATACTGGAATAATTAAATTTCATTACATATTCTATTCATATAACGTTGAACCCAAGCTTCTAATGGATATTGTTTTGTATAAGATGAGATCCTATTTATGGAATGAATGAGTAATTATCTATTGGAGAAATATATGTATTCATGTAATATTAAATAATAATTTTAGATACCATTATGGGTCTATGAGTTTAATTTTAATCATAATTTCAAATTCACTACAACCCCTTTTGAGGTTTTATTTGAGGAACATTATCAGGATTACTAATATTTTAGGAGACATTTATTGTATTAAAACCCTTTTGTTCTGTATATGTTTTAGGGAAAAATTTATTTGAGGAGGAATTACAATACACTTTATAGCATAATTATTAAATGTATTAGTAACATTAATGGTTTATCTTATCATTAATGTGGAGGATGTTATCGGTGGTATTCAATCACCTTACGAAGTTATCACACTCCATTTATGTCAAAGAATATTTATCTATGGATCTTTTTTCAAAAATATACATTCATAAATTCAAAATGTTTCCTGGAGTACCACATTAATTTGTATTGAATTAAGATACAAATATTACCTTAATTTTTTGTAAATATATTTAGTAATCTCATGATATAGAGTTGATTTTTATCATTACTTATCATCTTTAGTAAGATTTTATGTCCATGTAAAAAATTAAAATCATATTGGATATGCTAAGATCATGTTCTACATATTTAATTAGTGGTTAAGATGAAAACATTCTTCTATTTTCGTATTATTAAAAAAATGGTTTCACATGTCAATTCATATGGATCCTTATGAATCTCTTTATGGAAATTAGTATAAAACAGAAATGTACTTGAGTATTTTTGTAGAAGGAATGATTTTGGGAGATAACTAAGATATTAAAATAGAATATAGGGTTAGGGACATTCAGTAACATGTAAGGGTGGAAAACTTTTATATAAATTTTATACTGATACTCATTAATGGGATAAATTTTTTGATGTTTTTGATAATTTTTTCTATAAATTTCTCTATGGAAGAAATAATAGAAAGATAATCCCTAGGTATATTAGTCCATTGGAAATTCTTGGTCATATTGGGACTGCATATTATTTCTTAGAACTTCCATTGAATTACTATAGATTTCACGATGTTTTCCTTGTATTTATCCTGTGTAAGTACATACTTGATCCATAACAAGTATTGAACTCAAGGGCCATGTCCCTAGAGAAAGACCTTTCTTTTATGGAACAATCAGTTAAGATTATGGACCATACAGATAAATTTCTATGAAATAATACCACTAACCTAGTCAATATATTTTGTTTATACCAAAAGATTTTTAAATCTACATAGGGAAACGATGGTTTCATTGGGTATAATTTTCTAGAGTTTCTTGTATAAAATTGTTGAATTTGGATGGAGAAGTTCTTTTTAATTGGTTGTTGAATATTACACAATAATATTTTGTAAATAAATCATATAAATTTAATATTTTCAATATTTTTCATTTCATGAAATACATAGTGTTTATTTTATTACATGAAACTATGTGGGTGGTTTATGTTACACACAACACTGAGTTTAAATGAATTGTGGCTTAATATTATGATATTATTATTTAATATGATAATAATCACCTTGTTTTTGGATTGGATGTAATGAATTTGATCATATAAAATATGAAAATATATGGTTTACAAAATTATATATAATCAATTTCTTTGTGAAAATTTTATTATAAACCAAACTAAAATACATTATAATTAAATGATTTTTTTGGAAAACTATTTTTAGTCACACAATCATGTTCCTCCTCAAAAAATTTAACAAATAAATTTTAGTGAATTTATTTAATTTAATTTTTATATTATATATTCATTAAAAATTTAACATTCATCGTATTTATTTTCTAGAAAATAGATACTAATGAATCCAATTTTATGCTTCAAATTTTATTTTTCTAACAAGTAGTTTTGTAACCTTTTGAAAAATTATTTTCAAATTAATATCTAAAAAATTTAGATACTTTGTTTAAAAAAAAATTGAAATCATAATTTCAAAAATATATTAGCGTTATTATTTATGAATTTTCTGAGAAGATGACTTTTTAGTGAATAGTGAAAATATTAGTTTTTTTCTATGAATTTTCATCACATTTAAAGTATTTAAAAACATCCAAAATGTGTTCTAATGGATTCAAAGGTAAAATTAGTTATAAAATATATATTGATATAATTTATGTCATTTGAATCAATTTATTATTTATTATTCATTTAATATTTTTTTATACTTTTGAAATCTTTCTCATTGGAAATATATTTTTTCTTCATGACTATGAGATTAATATTAAATTAAATGTTTCAAATAATGTGAATGTAATTTGAAGAAATAAATTCCATATTTTTAACAACAATAATAATATAAATTATCTAATTTGATCAACATAATGTTTTACCATAATTAGTAGTAAAAACATTACATATTATTTATAGTAGTTATTGTAGAAATGGGTTCTCTCTGGGGTTAAACTAAAATGATATGGGTTAAATACCAAAAGACGATAATAATACTATTAGATGGACATATTTGAACAAATATATTATTTTTTCAATAGAAACCAATTTTAGATCCATATTTCATGATAAAAACATGGGAATTTGTTTTTCTTTTAAAAAATTACATATGTAGCACTCACCTCACATATAAAAGGTAACCCCCTCTCTTATCATATGAACACATACATAACCCATTGGATCAGAAGATATCTACCCAAATAACTTCTTAAATTACCTCATATCTTCTTATAAGTATTGTTTTGGTAAAATTCATCTATAATAATGATTTTTTTGAAAACCAAATGAAATTTTCTAAAGAAGATCTAATGTCCCCAAATGATCATTTTATTTTGTTTCTTCCTCATCCTCCTTAAATCCCTTTTAAAAAAATCTGATATAATAAAATAAATATATTGAATATAATTTTATGTTATTATTTTTATTTAATAACCTAAAACCTTATACTCTTCCATAAAATTGGTTATAAAATCATCATTCGTGGGTATGGAAGATTGCTCCCTCGCAAACACATGTCATTCTTTTCTATTACAACCTATCTGGATAACATATAATGATGTATTAATGTTTTATATGTTATTTATAATATTATAATTCTTATATAATCATTATTTTACATTTTATTATTACTTTCCATTCCATGGGAGTTTTATAATGTTGTCTATGTGTACGGTAGACTATTAGCTTGTGAAGAGATGTGATTCATTAATCGTTTAAATAGAAGGGAATAAGAATAGAATTAATGAAAATATGTTATATATATGAATTAAAAACTATTAACTGAGGTTAATATATTATTTAACATTATTTCCTTAATTTCATTATGAAAATCAAAACATCATTCATCCATATGATTGATTACCCTCTCCATAAATGAGGTATTCATTTTTTATCTAAAACTTTAATGGACTCTAATAAATAAATATATAATAAATATATATAATAGTTAAGTAATTGTTATCATTTAATATATTATAAACCATTATCATTGAAATATGTCTAAAAATTATCATATCTAGAACCTTTGACATATTATATAATTAATTTAATTATTTTATTGATGATTACTGTTTATTTTCATTTTTTATGTATTGGGGATTATAATCTAAATAAATACTCGAGCGGTAATAGATTTTTGTCTCACTTTTTACTTTTTTAAGACACATGTCATATTCACCGCATGTTTCTTTTATGTAGTTTATATACTTCCCCAGAATGTATCTTGTGATTATTATCCTCCAAATTATGGCTTTTTATATATATATTTTATGATCTATATTTCATTGGGTTTATGGTTAAAATATTACCAAAACGATAATTGTTTGATTCTCTCAAATTTTCTTTCTTTGAGTTTTATTTTATTTTATTTGACTAGATTATTATTGAGGTTTATATACTAATACATTAAATTTTTATTTACCTAATAAATTCATTTTTATTATATTAAAATTTCCATTAAAATTTTATTATTTCAGGGTGATTATTATTCAGTATTAAAAAATTTTAAGCGTTTTATGTTAAAATATCATCGTTTATCGGGATTTTTAGTGATTAGGCTTCCAATGATAAAATATTTTAATCTATATCTAAAGAAAAACATGTTATTTTTATATTCTATATATTTCATTAAAATATATGCTTTAACATTGTTTTATTCTCTTTATTCACTCGATTGATGAACATAATGTTTAAAAAAATTCAGTGACATTTCTCTCTTCGGTCAAAACCCCATTTTATTCAAAAACCATTTTTTTAAAACAATATAAATGTATTTAGCATTTTTAAAATGTCTTATTAAATAATTTTTTCCCATTTTGACTTTTTACCATAAAATTTAAAAACAAAATATGTTTTTTTCAATCAATTTCCATCCGGATTTTATTGAAAATGTGAATGGAATATTTATTTTCATATAAATTTAATGAAAATAATTTCCCAAAATCATGAACAATATTCTCTTTGATTATTAACTTATCCTTTTTAAGGTTATTTTAAAAATAGAAATATTAAAAAAAATAGGTTTTGAAAAGAATTTTTCAAATAGGAAATGATATTTTCCTCAATTATTATTTTCAATGATTTTTAAATCATACTTCAAAAGTGTGAATTTAATTATTTAATGAAATGGTTTTCAAAATTTTCTATGAATTTTAGCTTTAAATAGTAATTTTAAAAGAAAATTATTTTCTCAATAAATTATACAAGTGTATTTTCAAAATAATTTTCCTTATAAGATGAAATATATTGATGTTAACTGTGCCTTAATGAGGATTTTTTATAAAGATACCATTAATATTATTTCAATAAATGGTTTATGTTTATGATGAAATGAGTTTTATGAAACTTATTTCTCTTACATGGTTTTTACCATGAGGAAATTCATATAAAACCAAATACTTTTAAAGGGTGTTGATATGATGAAATTTTGATATGATTATAAACTTGTTTCTTTTAAAAAGATTATATAATGATGAAATGTTTATAAAAACCATTTATTTTTACTCATTCTTATGTGATGAATTCTTAATGATATTGTAGAACAAATACATAAGATTTTAATTATGTATAAGTGGATATGTTATAACCAATATGGTTGGGACATATATCTCCCTTAAATGCATTGGATAATGATTTATATCTCATGATATATACAACAATAGAATTGGGTGTGAACCTAGTTATGTAAGGTACGTTGTTCTCTATGATGGTCTTGAGAGTGTACCTTAACTACTATAATGGTTTGAAGAGTGAAATCACTCCACTATGATAGCCTTGGTTCTGATACTTTAATAATATATAAACTGTATTATATGGTAATGTGTATTCCATAACTCCTTGTCTTATTTCAAGTTTATGCTCTCATGGATATTTTGTTTCATTCCCTTATAATTTATGTCTTATGAATACTAAATATATATGAAAAGATATAATATTTTAATATTTGGTATGTATGGTATGGTTTTCAAATTTTATATTCACATTATCATTAACTTATACTAATAATATGTTTACATATTATCCCAATTTTATCCTTATTGGGAATCAAGCTCACCCTTTCTTTTGTTTCATTTCCCTAGGTTTTTAAGAAAGGTTTTAATTATGGTATAAGTGTAAAGAGTAATAAATTGGGATATATTTTTGGGATACATTGAACATATATCACTAAATAATAATATTGTGTACCTAGGATAAAAATTCCTTAAACCATTATGTTCCTCCAGTGTGTTTTTATGTAATATAATGTATATTTAAAAAAATGATTTAATATCTATATATAAAAATCAAAGGTTTATACACTTCTGATCTCCTTTAGTAATCAAACTCTTAACCACTTAAGCTGGGGAGATGATAAAGTAACTCTCAATACGTAACTTCAACCAATATTTTTGGGAATTCTAACCACTTATGGTGCAAAAAATCATCAAAAAAATAAACTATTTGACCAACCTTCCCCTTTCTGAAGATAGAAATGGCACTAAGCCAACAAGAAGACTGAATTAGTTTCCAAATATTCTCCTTCTAATTTCTTATTCTAGTACGTAAATCTAACATCACAATCCTATCATGGATAACCCATTATAATAGATTCAAATTAATATAATATTTTTGATAAATTAATCTCAATTGTATAGATTGATAAAATTAAAATATATCTTATTCTAACCTCTAAATAATCACCTTATAATCAATATATAATGTCTACATAAACTATGTGAAACTATTTAATTTATTTCTCCATGATAATAAATTTTCCATTTATAAGGTTTATAGTTCCTTTATATGTAATTACAAGATCATGAGGATCCTTCCATAAAAATGTGTTTTTTTCGCATACTTAGATGGTTTTCATAGTCTTCTACCCATCCCGGATTACGATGTTCCACTACCTTAATAACCCAAAAATATCCACGCTTATTCTTAATTGAAAACATCATCCTAAAATAATTTCTATGATACAAATTTTTCATGAACAACACTCTCTATATCATTTATAAGAAAAATAATCCCACCCCAAGATTTCCTTCATTAATATTGTGGTTAACAAGTATTAGAAAGAGTATAAAAACATATAAAATTGAAGTCACTACCATTAAATAATGTATAATACTGAATAATAAAATCTATAATAAATAATATAGTTAACCATTATAAATAATAATTATAACTATTTTTCATGAATTTTAGTAATAGAAAAAGATAACTACTAAGGGAAAACCCACTAACAATAAACACAAAATATTGTTCAAATGTATAGAAGAGTTGTTTAATTACTATTATTTAATGTGATATTTATAACTTAGTAGTTGTATTTATGAGCATCAATAGGAATAAATATATTATAAAAAAAATTATGTATTTATAGAAATAATTCATTGGTTATGAATTTATAAAATTGTTTGAAATAAAAAATTGGGATGATTTTCTAAAGAACTATTTTTACTCATGCAATTTTTTTATCTTAATAAATTAAATTATTCACAATATATGAATAAATTTAATGAAATTTATATAATATATATTCAATAAAAATATTTAACCTTCCATTAATTTTTGACTAGTAATTGAATGACAATAAATCCAGTTTTATTCATTAAAAATTTTTTTAACAAAAATAGTTTTCCTTGTGTTTTTCACACTTCTTTTAAATTTTATTTCTACCACTTTCATAAGATTAAATTTTAAAAATGGATACCATATTTGGAATTAGAATTTTAAAAATCATTAAATATGTAAACAATATTTTTTTCCATTTTGAGTAGTAATTGTGGTAAATATGTTTCACCATGGTAAGAGTAGATTAGGTAATTAAGGTTAAAAATGATGTGATAAGGATTTAAAAAACTATATAAAACCTAAGGTATTTATGTTGGATGAGTTTATTTCAATCATCCTCATCTATTATTCGATGATTTAGAAACTTTGTTCAATTTTTATTTTATAAATTTCCCTAATATTATTTTAAGTGAAGAATAAATCCAAAAATTAGTGTACTTTGTTTAAATAATAATAATATTTCACCATTGGGACAATATGAGTTTCTTTTTTGTTACAAATGGTTCATTAAAATATGAATGTATTTTTTTAGGATTATTTCATTTTAATTTTTAGTTTTGGAATAATTAAATTATATGATTACACAACATTGACATTATGGTTATGCAAGGAGTAGAAAAATAAATCGAAATGAATTTAAAAACAAGAAAAATTAATATTTTTTAAATATCATATTGTGTAACATGAACGATAAGTTAATAAAAATGTATAATTTATGTTGAAAATTATTATATTCCAATTACAAACATGTATTGGTGTTTTTTTAAAAATATATATGTAATTATTTCTTAAAATACTTTAATTGTTATTGAGGTTAAATAATAGTTGATTTTTAAATGAATTAAAATAATAAAAATATTTACATTGGTCAAGAGGGATGGGATGTAGTATTAAATATCATCCATTGATAATTTTTGTTCCAATTGTTACCATAGTTATAAATTTAAGACCCTTTAGTATGGAAAAGGTTGTTACTTTGAAAAGGGTTTAAAAACATTAATTAATGTTGTAAACCAAAATATTTGGATTAAAATTCCATATTAATAAGCAAAAATTAAACTTTTTAATGGTTTTTACATTTTAAAATAACTTATCTTTGGATATTTTTTCTAATTGGATGTAATTTCACTTGAAAAATAATTTATTATTTTAAAATTTGTTATGTAATTCCATGTTTTTCAACTATAAAAGAATGAAACATCTCATATGTTATTACTACCACCATTTGGAAATTATCTTGATCAAAACCATCAAAAAACTCTTATATACTTAATTATAAACGTTCTAGATCATTTCTTCTCTCCAAAATAAAATCCCTATAGTTCTTATGTAGAAATCCAAATGTGTTCTATGAAAGAGAATGTAATCATTTAAACAGATCTCAGTTATTTAACTTATTCATATAGATCCATAAATTCTATCCTAAAAATTAAAATATAGTGAAATTATCATATAACATATAGTTTTTTACTACGTTTATTTAATAATCTTATTGATATACCTCTTCCATCAACTTGGAAATGAAATTATCGTTTGTGCATACCTAGGGACTATTATGTCCATAAAGTGGTGTAATTATTTTTTACTCACAAGTTAATGTGGATAGTTATAAAAGTATGTATAATGATAACATATGATTCTTATAACATTATTAATATTCTGGAAAAAATAAATCCATGATCAATTTATAAGGGTTGGGTCTTCTTAATCGAAACATTCCTGAAAAAAATGAAACATTTAACACCCAGAGATGATAATTTTAATAAAATAATATTTATACATGGTTCATAAAATGTTATAATTGGATCATATATTAAATTATAAGTATCAATATATTTATGGTATAGAATTATAATACAGTTAAATTTATTATATATGAGTTTAGAGAACCAACTAAGTAAGTAAAACATTATGACGAATATTTATGATAGAATCATATATTAATAACGATTGTTTATGCTTCAATTTAAATTGAGGGGAATTATATAATCCTTATTTAATTAACCAATTTATTTTTATTATTCTATATTTGTTTATATTTGTTGAATTATTTATTCTTAGTTTCCACTCTTTACACACTCAAGAGACTAAAAAACTATTTTTAAGGGAAAATGGTTTTATTTCAATATTCGGAAGGAAAACCTTTTCTTCCATATCCATGTTCTCTGAAACAAATTGATAAATTATTCAATAATATCAAATTATAATTTAAATTGGTTTTTAAATATGTAATTTTTTTTATAAAAAATGATTAAAACTAATATTCTGGTCATTTTCTGAACGAGATAATTTATTACTAAAGGTGTAAAGACAATTTGGGTTTTAATGATTACGACATGAATTGAATTTACAATATTAATGACTTATTTATGGCTTGAATCATCCATTATACATTTCAATGGTAATTTTCAATGACATTAAAAAATATTTTAGGGCTTTGTATATTTTCAAATAAATGATTTCAAATTTTAATCGATTTTTTACTAGGAATTATTCCAATAGTCATTAAAATTCATTTTTCATCTATGATTATATGATTTGATGTTATATATTCTTTACAGAGGACATGAGAAAATGATTCTATAATCATTATTTATTACTATGGTTTATTATTATTATGATGAGATGTCTATAAGACTGAATTATTTTCTATGTGTCTTGGTATGACGATATGATGAATATTTTGTGATATTTTGTTATATATTTGAATAAATTATTATTATGTCTTTTTTGGGACCTGGATTATATATCCCTCTAATTAATTGGTGAAATATTAATGTTTTATGAGATCAAATAGTACATGAAAGGTTATCACAATCCAAAAAAAGGGTTCAAAGGAGGTTATCTGAAACCCAAAAGGGGTTACACATACAGTTCTCCCAATCCCTAAAAAGGGTACACTAGTGATTATCCCATGCTCGATGTACGCATATATTTTGTTATCCCTAGACTAACATGTGAGGAATGTTTTGGTGGGTAGTGATGGAAAATATTTCATTTATTATGATCATGCCAAACTATATTCCCCTCTTCTATGAAATGATCTTATTAAAATTAAATTCTCTTATAGATCATGTTTTTTGATTCCTTTATGATTCATAACTTATGAATTGTGAATCATTTTACCATAACTAATGATTATAATATGTGAATATTTTGGATTTATTTTCAAAATTTATTCTCATGTTTTCATACCCTTATGCTCATATTATTCTCGAATGATCATTGATGTCTCCCTTGTTTACCCTTATTAAGTATTCGAGCTCACCCTTTATTATATATATTTTCCCCCAAAATCAGAAGAAAGGTTATAAGTGTGATGAATATAATAAGGGTTATAGCATTGAATAAATATGTGGGGGATAATGTATAACTTATAAATACAACTTCATTATGTATCCATGTTTCCAAATACACTAAATAATTATGGTTATATCATGGATCATAGTTATATGTAAAAAATATGTATCTCATAGTATTCAATATTCATGTATCAAATATTTGGGTCACTACAGTTGGTATCAAATAAAGTTTCAGTTATTTTTCAAAAATATGATCAGGGAAATTTAGTGAGAAGCCTTAGGATAATATTAATTATAAGAAAAAACACCATTTTATGTTATTGAAAGTATATTGGTTTTTCATAGAGAATATATCCTTTTCTGGATATTATCAAGTAGATGTGGTTTTGGAAATGATGCACCCATAGGAAAAATATCTGTATAGGGTATATTGTTTATTAACATGATAATTGCTGGTAGACAAAGAGTGGGAATATACTATATGTATTGATAGAAACTCTTAGGGGATATACACAGATTATTTCCCACTTTATTTTGGAAACATTATGATGAATTAGATTAGATTATGACCATTTATTATAACTATAATTACAACATTGGGTCAATGAGGTGGTATACCACTTGGCTATATAAACGTAATTAAACTATGTTCTTGATGATTTCAACATGTCTCAAATAGGGAGACATTTCCATAACTCATTGTGGGAATTTGACCAAGTTGAACTGGGCCTTATAGGTAGAGTTACATCATCGTGTGGTTCATAGAGCCTTCTGGAGTTCTAGAAATACCAATATAAGACCCTTAATGTGGAACTACCTCTCTTGGGTGTGTATTTATTAACATCATGCAAGCCTTCTAGAGAGGTCATTGGATTGTGTGGCCTAGTTGAAAAGAATATTTTCATTGTGGGTAAGATTTTACATTTCTAGATTAAAATAATTGAAGTTGGGTACATTTTAATGACTATGTTTTTTCCATGTAAGAATTTATCCTATTTTAGAGAATATTTTTAGAATGATATTATAAGGCTCGGTGAGCCAAAAATTTATGTTATAAGAATATTAAATATATTAATATAACATATAGGTAGTTTCCATGAATAATTAAACTAGATCCTGAATAAATACCCATATAAGAAATTTGAGATGAAATGAAATATATAATGAGATTTTACACTATTGGATAAACAAACATGGTCAGTGTTGGGTCTGTGGCTTGGGATCCACCAGAAGAGAAATTATTAAATATATTAAATATATATATTTTATTATTATTTTTACAATTCCTGACGTAGAAATCATTATAAATACACAATTATAAATAAAATTATTAGGATAGAAAAAAAACCCTAGAGATTGAGAGAGATACCATGGATGAGCATTCTTGGATAACAACATCGAATATTGATATGATAATCAATACACTGATGGACTTTATGGATCTCACCAATGAAAAAGGAACGTATCTATTATTTTTCAACTATTATTCCAAACATGAGTTAGGTATGTTTACTATTATATTAAATAACATTTTAATTATTTCATTTAGAATTTGATTATATTATAATAAATTAAATCACAAGTCAAATGCCGATTTATTTTTGGGGAATTTATTTTATCCCTTGAATTCCAAAATTAAATCATTTAACCGTAAAGTTATTATTGAATCTCATACTCAACTATGATCATTGAAATTTGATGCGATGAAATTCAATCATCCCTTTCATCATCCCTTTATGGTTATCTATATATATATATATTCTGATACGATTATGTATATTCATCCATGAAATGGTTTGCAACTGTATCAAGGGGAGATGAAGCTGGGATTGTGACATGGTGAAAGGGGGAGGCCGATGGCATCTTAGAAATTTGCATAGACACAGATAGTGGATCACACAGAAAGTTAAACTCATTATGTTCCCTTGATTTGATGATTTTTATCGGATTTGGATATTTCAAAAGGTGTTTGGCCATTGTCAATGCGGTTGGTGTGATTTTTTGAAGACTATGTGCTTCATTCTAGGTAGGCTATATGGTTCATGTGAAAGGGAATGTTAATATAACAAAAATTTTCATGGAAGATAAAGATAGTTGATAAATATAATAATAAAATGAATTTAGGCATGTGCATGAAGAGGGGGGTGAGATGCCATCTCATAAGGAAGATCCCAAGGGAGAGTAGTGATTCCACATCAACCTTAATATATTTAAATATATTATTTTAACAATAATAATAGTAATATTATTATTGTTATTATTAAAACCTTAATTATATTGTATATTTTTAATGATAAATCAGTTTGACCTTCCTTTGACGATATACAGACCCTAACATTGTTGTGTCTGATTCATGGCCAATGTTGGGTAGCTAATTCAGACTCGTGGATCAGGCCACGAAGTTCCCTTCATGCATTAAATAGTGAAATACGTTTTTTAACCTGGTGGATAATTTGGAAACATTAATATACTATCCCTAGTGTTTCACAATGGGGATCATAATTAAATGATACATTCTACCATTCATGAACATTTAGGGTGAAAATTCCATATAATTATATTTTTGACCATTAGATTGATGATGAACATTACGTGTTCATTTGGATTTTGGAAAGGCATTCCATGAACATCATGAGTACAAGGGATTACCCAGGGGTACATCATAATGGTCTAGTATTTCAGAACATCTAGGTACATTGATAGGTTAATGGGTGAATGCCACATTAAATGGGTTTGGCTAGATGTACACAGAGATGTCCCAAGTGGATGATAACTGAAATGTACTGCCTATAAATTCTATGTAATTTTATATGGATTCTGATCCTTTCCCATTGGAGAACATGGGTAGGTGAAGAGGTAGGGTTACACACCATGTGGATCCCCATACATATTGTGTATTCTATATATAACTTATTCTTATTATATTGTAACATCCTAACACAGATTCCACTAAAATGGTGCTTCGAACCGATTTCTTTTGAGGCCTCAAGCACACCTCCACATACACCAAATGTTGTCGACTAAGAGAGAGGGCATAGGGTGTGATAGGGGGTAAATATTCCCTCATTTGAGACAAAGATAATTGTTTAGGTTGGAATGTATCATACATAATGGTAAACAAATAGTGTACATAAGTAGTAAGTAAATAGAAATAGAACATGTTCTAATAATAAATGAAAAGGCTATTAAATAACGAGTAGTTATGATATATATAAAATATAGGTCACCAATATAGTCGACCATAAATATATAAGAGTTCAATATAAACTAAAATAAAAGTATTAGACTCTACTACTAACTACGAACTATACCATGTACTCAATATCCAAACACTATCAAAATGAACCAGATTGAATATATGAACCCACATGATAATTTCTTCTCAATCAAGGAACAGTAGGCCTCAAACCTATCCTCTATGAAACTATTCTCAACCTAGAATGCATACATAAGTTATAAACTTACACAGAGGTGTATGTGTTGGTGTGGAAAAAACATTACAAGGTCACCCTAATGAGGTAACAATAAATACCCTACTAAAATTATATATATATATAAAAAGAAAAGTTCTATGTTGAGCCAAGACACAACCAAAAACTAAGTAAAACCAATAAACATGAAATGACAATTTAATCTCGGGTCCATAATCATAATAAACTATGTAGGTTCCACCATCGATGCCAATAACTATATCTATATACATGTACAGTTTCATAACTATATATATACAAATATTCCTAAGTATGCAGTGAAATATCATTAAACCCAATCTGGTATTGATCTCTAGGTCTGTAATCCAAATCGACTGGATGCAATGGAAGTGAGATTGACATTGCTCAAATAAATCCATGTATCATTATGTTGATCTTTGTTTCGGTAATACCAATCAACATATACCTGGTCTTCCCAATATTAAAATATGACTCATCAAGATATGTCACCAAAGGGGGATACTCATCCTACACCTAGATTCACCGGTACTCACCTCTAATCACAGTAATCCTGGATTACAAGGAATTGATTTTGGACATACTATAAATGGTCACTAATCCAGTCATCATATTTATCGTTCCATGAACATCCAAACAATGTCTTATACCTGGGTCACTATTTTGGGAAGTCGTTACATTGTGACTCAGATAAACTCTAGGGGTCAAACCCTTAGGTATTCTGTAGGAGAAATCACTAGTGAGATTTCTGGCTAACCCCTTGAGATCCAAATATAAATTTCAACAATATGTGTCAGAAGATATGATCAACCACCTTAAAGAGATAATTTCTCATAGTCTTTTTCCCATAGAGAAAGCATATAGATCCATATCATATGAAAAAATTGAGGTGACTAAGGTGATGCTCTTTAAGAAAGGGGTCAATGAAACTGTAATCATCCTCTACAGACCACAATTATAGGAGACTGTAATCATACACCAACCACCATGGGTTAAGGAGAGCATAACCACCCCCATTCAAACAATCAGTATAATTAGATCATGTAGAGAATAATTATCCTCATCACTTATAAATCATATGATAAAGGATTCATCCTCATCACTTGGGAGAGATGAATAATCTATTAGTATCATTACTACGGATTTCATACCCATATATCATAGTAGTTGGATCAATATCCAAATTTCATGAATCACTTCAAGAATCCCCAATAATCTAATATTCAGATATTTTATATCAATATCTAATTCCATGGTATTACCTTTATTTATACAAAAAATATCAGAAATAACATGGGTCAAAATCACGATCCATGGAAGAATGTTTGGGAATCCCAAATAAAAATAAATATTCATCATTTTAGGCTCAAGAAGCCAAAACCCAATATTTTAAACATATTCTATATGGTCTTACAAGTATGGAATGTTTTCTAAGGAAACACCCACTACCACATCCACTGAAACCTGATGTACAATCTATGGATTGGTCAAACAACTGGGAACCCGATGGGTCCAAAAAGTATATATAATGAAGAGGTATCCTACTAGGTATAATCAAGGTATAAACCCCAGATAAGGAATCCTACTGGAGAATCATAACTATTAAGGTAAAACATTAATATTACTCGGTACCCTTGAATGACATGAAAACTGAGCCATCCTATATGGGATCCCTAAAAAAGTCAAATGGTAATGGGATCATACAAGGGGATCCCTAGTTCAGTTTATATGAAGAGGAATCGTTCAAAGGATCCATGGTAATAGAAAGAAAACTATAGTTATCCTACAAATGATCCTCTAGGATGAAACATGAACCGAGGAATCCAATAAGGGGTCCTTGAAAAAACTGAACTCTTGGACTCATGGGACAGAAGGGCACATCTTATAAGGGATGCATCCAAAAACGAAATCTATATAGGAAATATCCAAGAGGGATGGATAACAGTATATCTATGATTTAGGTCTCAAAAAAGGATGATCTCATCACCAAACCAATAATTCTCACTTATAGTCTCTCTTAGGAGAAGACTGAATTCAATTACTCAAGGAAGAATGTATTCATTCCTGAAAAACTAGAAAACCACTTAGGATTCCTCAAAAAACTTCATGGCCCTAACCATCCTAATATTAAATAAATGATAATTATAATGGACTACTAATGTGTACAATTATGACTCCTAAGTGAAAAGATATAAAATCCACAATAGGGTTTAAAAGGGGGTTGTACACAGTGTCTCCCTCTATACACAATGTGTACTCTAGAAGCCCCATCTGGGCCAATAATCCCTCTAGACTAAGTGTATAAATTTTGAAGTACATGGAATGCAAGATAGGTACACTTTGTGAACCCAACACTGGGTAACATCCCATGTCACTAAAATGTAATAGTTATGTTCTTGGACAGGTTGTAAACTTACACTATGTGTGACCCTCACGAGGTCTCGTTATATACTCTACATGGAAATGTGCCCATTACACATGCAGTCTAACCTGGTACTTGTCAAGATGCATTATTTCTAGAACATGGAGTGTATGATTCAAACATGTCATGTACATTGAAAATTTATTAATCCCCACACATTAATAAAATAATGTTCAGTTCCTCGAAGCACATGTCATATAGATATGTTTTCACAAATTGAAATCCTTTGATTCACCCCGGAACCCTAGTTTTAACACCAAAAGTAGAAAATCTAGATATAATATGGAATAAGGATGTAAAATAGTGGATTAATTCTTGAAAATGTCTATTGTATATGAATTTCTTATGAAAACATAAAAACATCCAACCTTTTAAGGCAGTCAACGTAAGCTTCACCCATTTGTGTAGTTCTTGGTTGTTGTATGATGATCTAGTTCATCATGAGCTCTGTGACACTATCACCCCCTCTCTTTATATTTATCCCTCTCCCTATAATCTCTCTTGGACACTTTAAGGGGAAGCCACATGGGTGTACATGAGAATACAATGAAGAAAATGAATGAAAATAAAAAGAGGAATAAAAAATAAAAAGAAAATGGGGTCAGCCCGACCCCAATTCCCAACTCAATTTTATGGAACACCTAAGAAAAACATCCCATTTTTGACTCAATAGAAGATAAAAAATCTTAATTTGACACTCTATTCATAATATAACCCCAAAAAAACCTTCCATAATAAATTAATATTTAATTTATTAGATATTATATATTAAATATCCCACTAAAATTTTATTGGCTTTGATTTCCACCAAACTCATTTCCTAGGGTAAACTCCATATTATGAAACCAAGGGAGTGTTAAAAAACATATCTGAGATCATATTCTATGGGGTAAAGAATATTTACCCCTTTTAATAATCTGAAATAAAAATTAAAATATCTGCTGAAAATTATAGTATGGATTATCATGGGTCATTACTATATCATCATAGTAAAACTTCTTTTCCCTGAGAAGCCTGGTTGTAAGACTATTAGCAATGCCCTCCACCTAATCATTTACACAAACAAGCTATTTGGAATATCCAATGACCAGTCTCATAGCACTAACAACATCCTCTTACATGGATGACATTTAACAACGATCGATCTGGTACAACACACCATAGGAATACCACTATCATCATCCTAAAATAAAACCTTATCCCAACAAACCTCATTAAATTACTAATTTTAAATGAAAATGTGGGTCACCACCCTAAAATATCCAATGTTACACTCCCCACTATATAAATTACATTATGATACACCTCGAGCGCAACCCCAAAAAGGCTTCCTTCCACAATTACGGAAGAACCTTTAAAATAAAAGAAGAATGGAATAGGGTTGAAGATATTTTAACATACATAGGATGAATTAAAAATAGATAATTATTTTCCCTAATAAAGAGTACACTATGTTGATGCTCTGTTCCATCACAGATTCCAAAGATTGAATAAGGGGAATACCTCGAGTAAAGAAGAGGGAAGATTCATCAAATATTGTAATGGCATTAAGGCGTGCACGTATACCTGTGTGCCAGCCTTGGGTGTGCAAGTCACTTGCGCGCTACATATGAGGCGCGTAAGTCACTTGTGCACCCTAAGTGAAATTTCTTCCAAACCTCTGGTGGCCTATAAATACCCCCTATGGGCCCACCATTTGACGGACGGAAAAATCCAAAACTCGGATTCATGCTCTGGTCACCCAAGTCTCTGTCTGAAGTATTCCAAACACTTATTAGGTAATCCTTTTCCTATAATGGAATCTCTAAAGAGGAATAACAAGGCCTAAGTGTTAGAACTCATAAATACTTGCACGCCTAAGTGTCGAACCCTTAAGGGAAATGGAGACACTTGCGCGCCACCTTGTCCTCTCATGGAAACTTGCACGCCGCCCTTCTGGAATCATCATGGGATAATACTAAATGCTTGATCCAAGTCTCGCCCAAGTATTACCCTACTGGTTCTCCATCTCCCAAATGAACTCATGTCGCGCAAGTATACTTGCACGACCAGGACTTGGGCATCGGAACAGTACTTGCGCACCTCCTTCCAATTCACTTCCTTTCCTCAAATCCACCTCTCCTCTTCAAGATTTTGCCATCAAAACCCTCTTCAAAACCATTTATGGAATGGTTCCTTTGTTGGTTTCCTTATCTGAAAGGAATTCTGTGGAACATCTCTCAAAACCTTGTGATCTACATAACTTTATGTCAATAAGGTTAGATATTTCCTCCACTCAACATAATCCTTTAAGATGAGAAGATATTTATTTTGGGCATCCTCCTTAGGAGTAAGCCTCAAGTTCCTTAATTTTGGGCATCCTCCTTCTCATGATAAAGTCCCTATCATAATTTCCTTTAACATTGGGAATCCTCCTTAGGAGTAAGCCCTACTATTAATTTCTTTTGATTTGGGAATCCTCCTTAGTAGTAATCCCCAAGTTATAAGTCCCCTTTGATTTGAGCTTCCTTTTCAGGAGTATGTCCTGAGTTAAAATTTCAAATCTCCATAAAGTACAAATACCTTTATGGACCCTGCTCCTAGGCTTCTTTCCTGAACTTAGTCCTAATCTTCATTTACTTGGGCCTTCATACATATATAAGCCCCGCATCATTTCTTATGACTGCATATTTCATGGAACAATTGTCAAATTTACTGATACCTCTTATTTCTCACACCGATCCTGACTCACGTGAGCTTAGAGTGTAAAAGTAAACACAAAATCTCTTTTTTGGGCCATTAACCAAGCATAAGCCCCATATTTCTTGCCCAAACTATGTGGACTTTGATCTATTCCTTTAAAGTAGAGTACGTAGGAATCCTTTATAAGGTCCAATCCCATCTTCCATTAATTCTTTTTTCCATCCCATATGACGTTAAACTATATCCTTCCTATCGAACTACGTGGATTTGATTCCTTTATTTTTAACAAGGACACGTAGATAGCCCATCTGCGGGTACAATCCTAACTCTGAAATAATCCCTGTCTTTATGAATGACAATAAACTTCAAGTGCCCCACTGAGTGGCTTTAAAACCAGTATGGTTATCATAATGACCAAGATATTTCTATATAATGTGTTGAAGGATACCATTGACTAAGAATATCTAATAAATATGGATGATTCTCTATCGATGAAGAACCTCAAATACATATAAAAGATTCTATAAATCTTATAAAAATCAATCATTGATTGCCAAATCTAACGGAAAACTCATTTTCATACTTGGTGAATTAATATGGATTTGTGAAAATAACTTAAATCTATATGACAGTCCCGAAGTAGGTAACAATTCCCCTCAAAACGGTGTGATGAGTCTGACCTCCCAACCTCTCGACCAATGCAAATTCTTAAGCCACATTGGTCCACAACTAATGAGAACCTACCTTTGGAAAGTAGGTCCAAATGGATATAGAATCATTGGATGTTTCTGGTTCTATGAATAAACCTGTTAGAAACCGATTGCAATGTTTGAACATTAAAAAAACGAGGCCATCCCCATTTCTGAAAGAAACAAAAAAATGGTGAACCCGACATGAATCCTTAACCATGTAAAAATGATGTTTTACTTATTTGTTAGGCCCCTATTAAATTCAATTTTAGGGCCAGCTAAGCAATCAATAACATATATGCTCATCCAAAAGATGTAGTTTGGGCTAAATTTATCTTGATTATGTCTTTTATATCAAATAGGCACTCTTTTTCAAGATCTCTTTGCAATGCGAAATGGCTTCATTAAAATTCACACCTGTGAATTCCTCGACCGCTACTCCTGTTGGATCCTCGTCCACTCTGAGGACAACATCACCTACTCAACGTCTGCAATGCTGGGTTTCAAATTCATTGGTGAGGGAATACCATCATCACGGTACCATCTCGTCTCTGGAGGTCACTCGAAAGGCCCTCCAAGTTTACAATTCACCCTAGTTTTCTGGACAACAACGACTAGTGGTCAAGATGCAGGTGGTACCAACCACTGTTTCCCACCGTTTCAGGTCGTTATCCCTGGAAAGCAACAACCAGTCCCCCCATATTATAGGGATGTGAATGAAGAGGTCACTCAAGGCCTCAGTTCAAGAAGGAAGGAGTTCTTCCTAAGGACTCCCACCAACAATCGCCACCAGACTCGTGCGGCAGTTCACTCTCAACATGATGAGGGTATCAGCTCTAGATGTTTGGATCCAGTCCCTCAGACCTGAGCATGCAAGAAAAATTGTCAAAGGTGAAATTTGGCCAAGAGGGAGTAGGTTCTTACCTCTTTCCCCTCCAAATAAGTCCATAAACCTAACTTGATGGCATGCACCGAGTGGGAATATACACCCATCCATCCTAATTTCACTGCCCAGCAGACTCATCTGGCAGTAACACATCAATCCCACCAGGAAATTCTGGTGGAGTACTATAGGCAGGAAAATACCCATGTTTGTAATTCATCATCCAGTCAGCAGGCTCATCTGACTGCATCCATAGAAGCTCGCCAATCTAATATGGTGGAAAATGATAAGAAGGAACATACACATGTTTACAATCACCAATTATGTAATAAGTATCATATGCAAGTATTGAAGGAAATTCGTCAACTGTACTTGATGAAGAATACACACTAGGCACATACACCTGCCAATGTTCATCAAGCCGGCCAACAGTCTCATTTGGTAACACTGGGACAAGTCAGTCGGAAATCTTTGACGAAAAATTTGGAGGAGACTCAACTCTCTGCACCTATGCATAAGTATTGTCAGAATTCATTGAAAGTAAAAGGAGGATAGGAGCAGGCACAGGAACCTACTCCAGACACAGAATGGACATATATTCCCATTCTGGCAGTTGAAGTCACTAAACACATTCTGACAATGGTGAAAGTGAAGAAACAAATACTTTCTCATATTCTGGATACCTGTCATAATATTATAACAACATTAGAATCATCACAGGGAAAGAAAATCAAATCTTTCCATATCAGTGGAGTGACTCATCAACATGTCACCCCAGAGTAGATATGCACCTATGTTTCTTTCTAGGATAGTCATGGGAAATACTCCCCCATGTCATGAGGAAAATCAAGTCAGGCATGTACACCTAATTTGAATGGAGATAATCTGCCTAACCTGACCATTTTCCTTTGAGTAGGCACATAAACCTACCCATAATAACCACATTATTCAACAAGTGGTTTCCAAAGTCAGTAAGAAGGCATCTAAGAAAAAGACACATCCAACACAGTTGATAAATCAAGAGCGAATTCGCAATGAGTCCTTGCTCGATGCTGGAGTTCTTGATGCGCTCTGACAATTGTATTTTGCAACTCAAGATTATACTCTCTCATTTCAAGATTCTAGAAGTGACAATAATAATTCTGAAGGTCTTCATCAGACAATTCCTCATGAAAGCTTGCTTCATGAAAATTTGGTCAATCTCAATGTATTATCTTCCGATGAAAGACATGATAACCCTCTGCATGGCTATAAGACCAAGTAGTAAGAGGTTTTATCATTTGTTGTAACCCACCATGGTGTTCCTCCCTGTGATGATGATGAATTTAGATGTGAATATCCTCTCCACAGTAGTAATTCGTATTACCTGGAAATTCTTTAATGGACAATGCAGTAATGAGAAAGCCATCTTATCTTGAGGGACTTGCAAATGTGAAGCTATTCATTTCTGATGCCTTACCATTATCAGGTGAAATACTCTCTCAATTATAAGATAGATCGGGGTGTAGTTCATTCTTCAAACCACCCCTGGGCCATTCATCTCTTAATTTGACAAATGAAATCTCTACTAATCTTGTTGAATCTGTTGAAGAAACAAAGAAGCACTGGCTTTGTTTCAATCAGGTAGAAGAATCTTCATCTAATGACAAAGAGGAATTACTAAAAATGAGAAAACAACTAGAAAAAGGTGAAATAACATTCATGTTTTGGCCTTTGGATGACTCTTAGTATGATATTCCAGAAACGTTGACAGAAGATTGTGTTCATGATATTCATCTCAAAATATAGAAAACTCTGTGTCACTTAAAAGAGAAAATATTATCTTATGATGAATATCAAAATCATGTCAAGATAATAGAAGGGTTGCAACGTCAAATTGAATTGGCAGCTCTCTCAGTTTCTCGACATCCAAAGGTTGAAAATCAGCAGAGATCCCTTCAGCGTTCATGCCTTAGCATGTTAAAAAGGTTTCCCCAGTTAATTACCAATGACCCATCTGGTATTCATATCAGGGGATGAGGTGTAAATGGAGCACAACATTTCACTGTACTCTCCAGTCAACAAAGACCGCCAAAAGTGGTCTCATGCAATGTTATTGCCCATGGCTGGCCACATCTAGATGGTTTTGTGCATAATAAAAGGCTTTCCCAAGAACATGTCATAAATAGTTCATCCCAAAATCAGGAATATATAGAAAAATTTGTCTAATTACTCTTGCATCAAGCAGATGAGAATATATAACATGCTTATCATTTAGAGATACACATCATTAGGTGATAGAAGTGTTAGAAATTATACAATGGTCATCTGAGCCTGGTGATTTGAGTATATGTAGGCTGATGCATACGGCCAATTTCTGGACTAAAGTCCGAAAAATTAGGAGATCTTTTAAGAAAGTTCCAGATGTAGCATCTCAATATCCACCTCAGCTTTCCAGACTGGGAACTATTTTAACCCAAACCTTGGGATCAACAGATAGGATTCAAGTAGTTCAGCCGGAAAAACAGGAACTGCCACAGTCCACCAGACTGGGGACTTTTTCATCTTCTCATTCTCTTCCTCAGTGAAATTCAGTCTTCTTTGGATTAGGGAAGAAGCCACAACAGGAATGTAGATCCGAATTACCAGGTGATTCCCTCCAAAATACCGTTCATCAAGAAGTTCTTGAGGGATCAACTAAACCAAGGGAAATGTCTCAAAAAGTACATAGAAGAATACAGTATCGCGGAAATGCCGAAAAAAGGACTGCAATGCGTTATGCATCGATAAATGTCATCAATGCCATTGTCATTAATCCCTCGAAACATGAGGCTCACTCAGAGGGATCAGATGAAGAAGTTCATGTTCAAGAGGTTGTGCATAAAAAAACAAATAAAGAAGGTGTGTATACCAGAAGCCAGAGGGCTACCCAGAGGTAAGACATTTCCTTGGGTAATGCCCTTTCATACTCCAGAAAGGAATATGCCAAAAAAAGGTTAAAATTCAGGTTACATTCAAACATTCCTCTAGATAAGACCAATCACTCTCATTAGATGAAAGTTTCACACAACAGGAAGAAGAAATGAAGGAGTTAAAGAGGTTAAATACAGAACTACTTCAAGGTAGTCTTCCTCTTAAGCTTACTGGAGTTAGTCAGTCAAAGGAATTTGTCATAACTACCGGGATGGATCAATAATATCCCCCTTTACAAGTACACCCTCACAGGTCCAATCCTATGGGTCATACGCAATAACAAAAAGCAATACTACCATCAGTGGAAGTCCTGGTCTCCACACCCGTCCAAACTCTAGTTATTGCACCTGCTTAGTTCCAAGATCAACCAAATGTTTCTCAAAAACTAATGACTACTATTGAGTCATTAACAGCTCGATCAGATGATATGGAAGGAAATAATGCACAAATTCAACCAGAAAAGAGAGATAAGCCTGAATGGTTAATGGAAATTCCTCCCCCATCAAGTTTTTCAAGTACCACATTCCCAATTTTTAATGGTTCAGGAGATCCATAACAACACTAAACACATTTTGTTTCTTATTGTTATCCTATGATGGGAACTCCTCATCATCAAGAATTAGTTAAGCTCATGTGTTTTGTACAGTCATTACAAGGGTCTGCTTTTTTCTAGTATACAAGCCTTCAATCCTGGTCAATTATTGGGTGGGAAGATCTCCGTTAAATATTTCTCCTTCAATTTTTCTCAACATTTCCAAAGACGATAGTTTTTTATCTTACCAATTTTAAGAAAAGGGTAAATGAAAGATTTTTTGATTTCATTACTCGCTGGAAGGGATTAACATATTCTTTAAGCTTAGAACTCCCTCAAGAAGAATTGTTGCCAATCTGTGTGGAAAATTTGTGTGATAAATTACACACACTGTTTATCCCTATGAAATACAGAAGAGGGTTTTGAGACCTTAATTAAATCACTCATAATATCACAGACTCTCTTATGAATACTAAGCCTAAAACTCGTGTAATTCCATTAGTTCGAGGAAGGAGAATAGGGAAAGTAGTGACTGCTACAGTTACACTTAAACAAGAAATTGTACTGGCTTCCACTTCAAGACCTTCATCATATCGAAGGGATCCACCTCTTGAACGTCAAAAACAATGGCCGACTCATCAAGATGATCAAAAATATCAAAGGTAGAAACAATTTAAAGATTTTAAGAAAAAAGTTTATTTTTTCGGGAATGAACAAATTTCGGGTTACTTCATCTCGGCTTTGAAAAACAACCTAGTTCAGATCCCAAGTCCTAAAAGGAAAAACAAGGAAGGAGATGAAGACCTCCCCAACTATTTCTCAATTCATCAAATGTTTGGGCATCCCATTCCGGAGTGCTTTGTCTTCAAACACCACCTACAAAAGATGGTGGACTCTGGACAGGTAAAACTGAAAGGTTCGTCATCCCTAGTAACATGTGTTACTCCTATTAATCTAGAAGAAGAAGGTGAGTGACATGAAGTCAAATGTAAAAATGCATAGAAATATGATGATTGGATGGTCAGAAAGACGATAAACCAAACTCATTCCATTTTATAAACACAATTTAATCAACCAATTGTGTCTTATGATATGAATTCCACAGCAAAACCCCCTTCATTAGAAAGAAAATCTTTAATAAAGAAGTGTAATTTGAAGAAAAATGAGCAGTCAGAAGAAGAAAAGATCGTGTCAAAGCCAAAGTTGTCTTTAACTATGGAATATTTTATGTCATCTTCTTCAAAAGCATGGGCACTGTCCCACCAAACGGCATAGCCTGAACTGGCTAATCAGGTAGAATGTCCATCAGATGAAGAATTGATCTTTGGTTCTGTTAACATGATTCATTTAACAAATCCTTATTCCAAAAATAGTTTCAATCATGATGAGCATGAGTGCCCTATATCAAACAAAGGAATTAGATGAAGGGACAGAGGTCTAGGATATAGGGGAAGATGTGGATACTCCAGAATCCATTATTTCTATACTACCCCTAATAGAACTGTATACGTGGCAAAAACTCATGGAAAAGACCCTTAGCAGGCATAATATGAACAAGAAAGTTCTTCCACACATGGAAAATTCAGTCCTGACACAGTTATTTTGGATGACCGGTTAGAGGTCACACCTTCTTCCTCTCGGAAAATAAGTTGACCTAGTCGGTCTAAGATACCAATGCTTGGAGTATTTCAAACTCCTACCTCGATGTGGGATACATCTACTGCCAAAGCATCAATGTCCAAGGAACCTGCAAACCCTCATTTTCATGATGGGAAACACAGACCTTTGGACCAAAAGTATGATTTCTCGAATCATTTGGCCCAAGTACCTGCAAAGTTATCAATTCTGGATTCCTTGAATCTATCAAAAGATCTTCAAGAGGTTCTCATTGAGGCATTGTCAAGTCCTCAAGAATTCGAAACTGAAATTGTTGCAGCTAAGGTCTACCATATAGAGAATGATCCTGAAAAAATCCACGCAGTGATATCTTTTACAGATGAAGATGAAGATGATGTTGTACATTGACATATCATACCTTTGTATCTATCTGGAAAATTCAATGATATAGACATCTGACGAGCTTTCATTGATAATGGATCAGGAGTCTATCTCATTCCTATTCATACACTCCGTCGATTGGGCCTCACCGAATCTGATTTATCTCCTTCTACTTTGATGTTTCAAGGATACAATAAGAATGAACAAGAACCTATGGGAAAAATTACACACAGAATTTAGTTTGGAGACCTTATATCTAATTTATATTTCATGGTTCTTCATCAGGACACATCCTTCAGCATTTTTCATGGAAGACCTTGGCTACATCAACATGTGGTCGTACCTTCACGATACTATCAATGTCTCTAATATTGTTTCAATGGTCAAATAGGTACATTTTATAGTGATAAATATCAATTCAAAACATGTGAATCTCAATACATTGAGGTTGAGTTTTATAACATGGATGGAAAGAAAAAATCTACAGTGAAGAAGGTCCCCAAAGTTAATTATCTATATGGTTTGGAAAAGATTCCTGTAAACCCATTCATACATGTGAGTACAGATTATGTGTTGCCTATCAGTGAAACTGACGGGATAGACCCAAATCCAAACACCCTTATGGAAACTTTTATAATGTCAGTTACGACAATCGAGCTAGTCAGCATGGGAGAAATTGTTGATTAGCCAAGCAATGATGAAATCTTACATAGAGATGTCTTCATTTCTTCCATTGAAATCCAGAAATTCTATACTTCATCAACCAGGCCAGATGAAGTTATAGAAATACTAGAGGTAAATAATGATGTTGATTCTCAATCCATCATATCCTCTCTATCACCTCAGAAAGACCCTTCATCATCAATAGGGTCAAAAATGGAATCCTTTTTTCAAAATGTTCATGTTTTAAATTCTCCCTTGACCATAGAAGTTCTGCTTCATCATCTACTATGCAAGTAGAAATAGAGGAAGTAACACATATTGGAGAAGAAGAGGAATATCTCAGAGATTCTCCTCCATCATTTGAAGAGGGTATCTCTACCATTGTAGATGAACTCGGATAAATAAATATGGGTACAAAAGAAGATCCACTCCCCACATTAATTTGTCCGACCATGACTCTTGGAGAGAAAGAAATGTATACTTCTTTTTTAAAAGAAAAATCGAGATGTTTTTGCTTGAATTATATAGAAATTCCAGGTCGTGGACCCGATGTTCCCACTCATCATATGGGTTTTCCAGAAGAACATTGAGGATTCAAGCAAGCAGCAAGAAGAACACACCCATGTTATGCCTCAAAATTTGAAGCTGAAGTTGATAAGATTATCAAAGCTAACTTCATCAGAAAATTTCAGTATCCCAAATGGCTGGAAAACATTGTCACTGTGAAAAAGAAGAATGGACAAATTAGAGTTTGCATTGACTTCAGAGATCTTAATCAGCATTTTCCCAAGGATGATTTTCTGGTTTCGATCACAGAACTATTAATTGATGCAACTGCTAGATAAGAAGCACTTTCATTTATGGATGGATATTCTGGGTATAATCAAATATGAATGGATCAAGAAGATGAAGAATCTATAGCCTTCAGATCCCCTCAAGGTGTGTTGTTCTATCAGGTAATTCCCTTTGGCCTGAAGAATGTAAGTGAAACGTATCAACGTGCCATGCACCATATCCTAAAACCCCTTTCAGGGAAATTTGTTGAATGTTATGTCGATGATTTGGTGATTAAATCCAGAAAACGTTCTAATCACCTGGCTGATCTAGAAATCATATTCAATAAACTTTGACAAAACAATTTGAAGATGAACCCCTTGAAATGTGATTTGGGGTAACCTCGGGAAAATTTCTCGACTTTGTTGCACGCCATCATGGTATCAATGTTGATCCTGAGAAAACAAAATCAATCCTTGGTATGTCACCTCCTTGAAATTTGAAAGAATTAAGAGGGATTTAAGGACACATGGCCTATATTCGATGTTTCATTGCCAATTTGGAAGGCAAGTGTTTACCCTTCCCTAAATTAATGAAGACGGTAGTCACCTACCAATGGGTCGAAGATTTCCAACAGGCATTTGATATCCTCAAGAAATATCTATTGAGTCCCCTGGTATTAATGCCACCTATTGAAGGAAGACCACTTATCCTCAATGTGACAGCTTTAGATCCATCATTGGGTGCCTTACTTTCCCAAAAGAATGATGTCAGAAATGAAAACAACTTTTACTGTCTCAGTCGAACTATGCTTGAGGAAGAAACTCAATATTTATGTATTGAAAAGTGATTACAAGTATTAATATTTACAGTTTAGAAATTGAGACACTACTTGAAACATCATGAGTTCCAATTGGTATCTTGCAATAACCCGCTCAAATTTATCCTTAGTCGTCCAATGCTTCAAGATGTCTGGAAACATGGGCAGTTATTTAGCAGCAATTTGATATCCAGTACGTGTCTCAAAAGGAAATAAAGGGCCAAACCATGGCTGATTTCCTTACTGAACACTCATCTGTAGAAGATACATCTTTAAATATTGAACTTCCTGATGAGGATGTTTTCTCTATTCAAGATAATCCTCAAACATGGGAAATGTACTTTGATGGTTCCTCTAGAAGTCCAATAGGGAAGAAAATGGAAGATCCTAAATTCATAAAATTTGGGTTAGGAATCGTGATTATTTCCCCATTAAAGGCAGTGCTACCCTATTCCTTCTTATTATTGGAAGTCGGTACAAATAATGAAGCAGAATATCAAGCTCTCATCGCAATCTTGGAATTGGCGCTTTAGGAGAAGGTGAATCACTTGAATGGAAAAGATGATTCATATTTGGTAATCAATTAAATCAATGGGGACTATGCCAGCATAAAAGAAGAGTAAATCCCTTTGTGTGATTACATCACAGAGTTAATGGTGAAATTTCCCCCAGAACCGACATTCTCTTATGTCCCACGATCACAAAATGCCCAAGCTGATGTATTGGATAATGTTGCCACAGCCCTGGCATATCCCAATCAGAATGAAACAATCATCAATATTTCCCACCTTCATGTAGTTTCACCTTTTTTTCAAATCAGAACAAAGGAAATCAATGAAATCAGTTCCATTTCTGAACCATATGGTCATACTATAGGATGGATGACACCTATCATGTAATACCTTTAAAATGGAACACTCCCACTTGATAGAGCCAGGAATGAACAAGTCTGGTGATGTGTGGTCAATTTTTCTTGTTATGATAGCCCAGATCACCAAAAAATTATCTACCAGGGAGGTTTTGATGGAATTATCTTCAATTGTATTGATGGTGAAGAGGAAATGGCTATCATTAATGATGTACATGAAGTAGTTTGTTGTGCCCACCAGTCTGGACATAGGCTTTCTGGTCAAATCTGAAGGCTTGGATACTTATGGCCTTCAATGATGCAAGATTGTGTTGATTTCCCTAAGAAGTGTAATTCTTTCCAAGTATGTGCCAACTTCATTCATTATCCCCCATAGATGCTTCATACAACTAAATAATCATAGCCATTTTCCACATGGGGAATGAATGTAGTAGGACCTTACCCTTCGGCTACATCTAAGTTGTTTGAGTATATTCTTACTGCTACTGATTTCTTTTCCAAATGGGAAAAGTAAATACCTCTCAATGAAGTTAGTTCTAAAATAATTGTTAGCTTCGTCAAGTCTAACATAATTACCAGATTTGGTGTCCCTCATACCATATTAACGGAAAAAGGCACAAACTTCTGTTCATCCTAGGTAAGGAAGTTGTATCAAGAATACAACATCAAATCCAACCATTCATCTCGGTATCATGCAGCAGCCAATAGTAAAATAGATTCCTTCAATAAGACTCTTTCAAACATACTACAAAAGATGGTGGATAAAGATATGAAATCTTTCCGTGATAATCATTTTCATGATTTATGGGCTTATTGTGTAGAGACCCAAAGCTTGACGTATATGGACATTACATTACTTTAGAGGAATACTTAATACACAACAAAAACAGACACACAAGGACCATAATAGTTTAGTGTCTTTGGAAACATGGAACGTAATCTTCTAATCATGGTGAAAGATCTTCAACATCTCCCGTAAAGATCTTCCCTTTTTTTCTTACCCAAAACCTTTCTTTATATCCTGGGGAAAAGAAAACATAAAAAGGGTGAGCTCAAATGCTCAGTAAGAGTAAGCATGGATAAAATAAAACATACCATATACATTTTAACTTAAAAACATAAACATAATGTTTAAACATCAAAAGCTTGAGAAATGACACAAAACATGGAAGTACATAAGTCATAGATCATAAAGAAACATTAATAATGATAAAATAGCATGGGAATAAAACATATAATTGTGGAAACCATTAAGAACATGACATGGTTTCCATAGTAACTAAGGCATTGCTGGCAAGACCATCTTAGTGGACAAAGTCCCTTTCTGAATCGAGTTCACTCCTCGTTCCAGTCATGTATTACTGAACCGGTTTAACTTGCCATTCCATCAATGTCTATCTCATGATATATAAATCTTTACCCAATTCATTGGAGGGAGATATAATTCCCACCAATCTCATAATGAAATCATTCTTATTTGTGCCACAAAATAAACATACATCATTCATAGTAACCCAATAAATAAAATGGGTTTCATAAACATCATCCCATAATCACCTAATCCATATAAAAGAAATGGATATCATTTCATAATAAGAAAAGTGAAACCATGTAAATCATAGAGACTTTATACATGAAACATAAACATATGAAATAATGTCATCTTATATGGAAGAAGGTTTTGATAAAACACTTGAAATGAATTCTTGAGTAAAATATCCTTTCTTCTTCAAAATCAATTTCTTTTCACAAAACGTCATGCTATTTTAAAAGAAATAGATTTTGTTGAAAATAGTCATGAAATATTTTCAGGAATCATAATGAAAATAAGTCTTTATAAAATTGTAAGAATCTGTTTGTGCCGTATAAGTTAAAAAAACATTCTTCTTGTACTTTTGTTGAAAAGGTTAAAAAAGTACCTCATAGGGTAAACAAAATAATGATTCCTTCCATTCCAAGGGGTAAACGTTAAAATGGGTATAAAAGGACTTTAAACATACATGAATAAACTTTTATAAAACATGGACATGGATGATAGAAATAACCCCAGTAAATACTTACGAATAAGTAATCTCGGATAAAAATGAGATTTGCACAATTATCCCTTACCTTAGGTCCGATTTGCTTCGTAAGTGTCCAAACCTCCTATATAATGATTTAAATAATGTCATTGACTTATTCCAGAATCATAATCATTGTTATGATATCATATATGGTTCACTTATGACTTTATATTACCCGTTGTTTTGTAAATTCCATGTTAAATAGCGTTTTGGGTAAAATCGTTTAATTTGTCGTCCATGTTTTGACTTGTAATTATTCATATGATTACTTGGATCGTGATTACCTAATTCCAGAATATAAAACATGATTTATATATAATATATATTCAAAATATACAAATATATAATAGATCAGTAAATGGAAAGAAATACACCATTCATGGAGACGGTAGGCCGTACGTACGCATTAATGCTCTTTTCGTTTCCTTATTGAGTTGAATGGAATTAAGTAGACGGCATACATATATATAAACATAAATTCAGTATCATTATTATGTCATATATTTCATGATTACTTATTATATATACTTTATAATCATTCATTAATGGTTAATGTGGAGAATGAATCTCATCACGTCGTGGAGACGGTAGTCCGTACGTACGCACGAGCGATGATATCGTTCTCGTGATTGTGGAATTGTATTGGAGTGTATGTATACTATTTCAAAATAAATATAACATTACAACAATCATATATAGTTATTATGTACACCATTATACTCATCCAAGTAAGGTGGTGGTGGAAAATAGATTACACCACGGCGTGGAGACGGTATTCCGTACGTACGCACGCGCGGTGATTTATTTTTCCGTAGGATGGATAGATGGTGAAATAGGGTTGTTTCACACTTATAATAACATATCAGTATATGAGTGATACTGATGTTATTACTTCATAATGAAACAACCTAAGAAGAAGAAGTGGAAGAAGAAATAAAGTTGAAAGAATCGGTAACAGACATTACATCTTCTTTGAAGCGCCTCTTTGAGTCCTCCTCATAGGGAACTAAAATTGGTCTTTGAAGAAGACCAGGACCTCTAGGATGTTTCTAGGGAAGTGGAGAAGATAATTTTTCAGGGTTTGGCCGAGCATGAAGGCTCAAAGTTGTGTGAGGAAGAGAAGGAGGAGGTGCCCTTTTATGAGGGAGGAGAGGGGCACCTTTGGAATAACTAAAAATATTATTTTATTATAAAGACAAATTCGGTTTTAAATAGCTCTTAATTGATTTATTTCGAATCTATGGTAGGGATGGGTAGAAAGCCTCTCATCCAATATAATTTAGAAAAGTTTAGGTTCCTATTTTAACCTTATCATTTAGATTTAACATTAAGTTAGATAATTTGACTTTTACCGTGTCTTTTTGTGTTCTTACACTATAAGGTTAATAAACTTACTATAAGAAGCCAAACAAACCCCAAGTTATTTATTATTAATATATATAACCTTATCTAAGTTATTTTGCCGAACCTTATATTTTTAAGAATAAAATAACAATTAATAATATAATATTTGTTTTTACAAACTATTTTATGTCAATTTTGACACTATTTAGTAATTGATTTTTTTGAAAATCATAACAGACTGATTAGTTCGAAAAAAGTTAATTATATCAATACTAACATTCCATATTAACCTAGAAAATTAGTGTAATTCATAAAAAGTCTTAAATTAAATTAGTTTGGTATTTATAACATCAATTATGTCAATATTTCATTAATAAGATAATTACTGCATCATCTTTGTGTCATAAATAAATTACATTATTTAATGTCTAAAAATTACAAATAAAATACCATTATGTATGAAATATTTTTAGCTTTCTAATTAATATTTATAGTCTAATTTATCTTATGTATAACCCTATATTAAAAATGATATACTTTTTAAACATTGATTTTAACTATTTTAACCCTTCTTTAAATAAATTAATAATAAATGTCCTAATCTAATCCATGTGGGCCTAAATGGTCATATTTTATTCCTAAGGTTGTTTTTGGTCGAATTACACTTATCCAATATAATTATAACATGTGTTAGGGTAATAATAATATAATTTTTACCTTTAATTACCTTATTTACTTTTAATCGTGGTAAAAAAAGTAAAAAGTTACTATTCACCAAAAATTATTTTCATCTCATTGAACCACATTTTACATACAGATATCAACCGTGTCTCTTGGATTTTTTAAATTCCACTCACAGAAGCGGTAAAATTATGTTTTATGAAAAATTCATTTTTTTAACTACCACTTAGTGGTTTCACTATTTATCAAAAAATGAAAGTTTCCAGAAAAATAACAAAATTTAGGCATAAGATATATTTGATTTTATGAACTGAAAAATGATTTCTATTTTACCAAATTCAAAACATATCAGTTGCATTACTTAATTTAAAAATTAATTCCCGCCGTCAAAACAAATAGCGTGTTCTTAAGAGATAATAACTATCAAAAGATTGACAATTGTTTATGACTGGTTTAAATGTGAAATTACATCCAATGACCAACATTGTATTAAATTGTAAAAATATATTCTAAATATACATTAAAACCACTCAAATTAATAATTTATCACTATTAATTATTTCGATTAAAAAGGTTGTTTTTAATTAAAATTTAGTAATTTTCACTATTCATCAGAAAATGAAAGTTATCCGAAAAGTACCAAAATTTCACCCTAAGCTAATTTCGATATTCTGAATCCAAAAATGATGTCCATTTTGAAAATTAAAATTTTTAAAATTTCAAAAATTGGTTACTATTCATATTGGCTAGTTTTAATAATATTTTAATAGCATATCATTGTTTAGTGAAACTCGGTATTGCATACAACGCAAGTTATCAAGGAAGGCCACGATTGCGTGTAATGCAAGGAAAGTCAAGGATGCATGTTGTGCACGCTCCTTTTGGTGTAGCGTACAACACAAGACATTAATGAAATTAAAAATAATGTTTTTCATAAAATCTCGGGGTGTTACATTCTACCCCCCTTAAAATGAATTTTGCCCTCAAAATTTGTCGGGGTTATAAGTGGTTTACTCCTCGAAAAATTCTTTAATAGACAGCCACATCGTAAAAAGGAATACCTAAACCAATCTTTAAAAACAAAAGTATGAAACGTAACGGTTACCCAAATAAACTATTCACAGGGTTTCCACATAGATGAAAATATGGATATGGAAGAGAAATCTAACCATCATGTTCTGATGGAGCGTGGCAGAGAACATGGCTATGGAAAAGCCAGCAATCAAAAATCCATATATTTGTGATGATCTAAGGTACTATCTGATTCATCGGATATAAGGGCACTAGGACAACATTTTTGGTTTTGAAGATCATTTCCCTAAAGTTGATGAATTAAAAGAGATACTTACATGATTTTGGCACAATCTCACAGTTGTTTGTTAATTGAACAATTTCCACTTCATCCCTTAATGAAATAAAGTTGAATTAGTTATTCGTGATGTGTTAGCAGATCATGAGATAGAATGATGGGTCATTCCATCTGTCTCAAACAAAAGGTTATAAAAGTTATCAAAAATACATAAATCCATCTATAGTGAGGTTAATCATATATGGTTCCTAAAATGGACTTATACTTCATATATCATACTGCTTAATATAATAAAACTAGTTTCTAATAAACAGGGACTTCCTGTAGGCCTGTGGTAGGCGATAAAGGCCAGTTTCACTTCAGTTGTGGATTCGATTCCCACAGCCTTGTCCGACGCGATGGGTTGTCGCCCATCCTGCATGTTTTCCTTTTTCTAAAACTACATTACTATAACATCCCATAAATAATATCAAAAAAAAGTTCTATCCTTAAACAATACTAACTTTTGTCCAACATAATTCATTCCAATATTTAGGCTTATTTAAAATACTTCGGTCCAAGATCATAGTTTAAAGAAAATGATTACTTGAAATTTCATCAACCAAGCATGTGAATACCATCATTTATCCCCCATATATCTTGTTGGTCACATTCCAATCATGTGAATACCTTAATCATGTATTCTCTTGAAAAATGAATACCAATTAAACCTTAGTGAAAACATGAATGCTGTCAAAAGTTAAATCTTTCCACATACCAAAATCCAAAAAATTTATATACTCAAACCATGATATAACCTTCTCCTTATATTAGTCATGAGCTCATGAATACTATCAAACATTTAATTTTATCTTTATCCCTTCATTATGCGCATATCATCTACATTCCAAAAATATCTGAATAACCTTTCATGGATACTGGTACCATTAATCATACACTTTCAAAAGTCAAGTAAAGACAACAGTGTAACAATCCTTATATGTCTCTTTATTCCATAGTACCATGAGATTACTTATACAACATTACACATGATAAACATGTAATCGTTCCACTACATTCTTAAACCAACGACCGAGCTTCAAAAATTCTTTCATCTCACATATCATTTGCAGTCTCTTCATCATCATCAACATAAATACAACCCATACGACCATACTGATTCTCTTCATGAGACTTTCCCTTAGGGTATTGGTTTGCATAATGCCTGTACATTCCACATTTAAAGCATTTAACCATTGTTGATGTCGTAGCAATACCATTATCATCATCCCTGGTGTTAACGGAACCTTTTCATTTGCACTTACTAGCTTTGTGTCCTTCTTTTCCACACCCAAATCATCTTACAGTTCCTTTGAAACATTCTCCTTGATGCCTCTTCCCACATGATTTACATAGGGGAAATTGAACTTTCTTTCCTCTATGATCATCATAAAACTTCATCCTTCTCTTATTAGCCGAGTCAGGAAAATTACCAAATTTTACTTTATTAATCATATTATGAGATTGCTGATTCGGCATAATAATGATATTTGGACTTCCAAATCCCATTTCATTTGGTTTCTCATGAAGAATATCATTCCATTGTCCATCATATCCTCCATTATCGTGAAACATCTTGTTTCCCGCCATTTTCTAAAACCCAAAAAAAATAGTGTGGGAGGAAAAAATCATAATAAAGGGGGAGTAACTTCAATATCTAACATCTTTGTTTAAATCTAATATTGTTACCATAGTTCTAGGACTATATCCTATACGTATACTTATCCGTAGGGACATCGATAGACATACCTTAGAAATATCTCTAGGGATCTCACTAATGTTTTCGCATCCTAGTTTCCAAAGGTTGACTAAACATTTCCTCTGATACCAACTGTAGAGACCCAAATCTTGACATACATGGACATTACATTACTTTAGCGGAATACTTAATACATAAAAAAAACAGACACACAAGAACCGTAATATTTTAGTGTCTTTGGAAACTTGGAACGTAATCTTCTAATCGTGGTAAAAAATCTTCAACATCTCCCATAAAGATCTTCCCTTTTTTCTTACCTAAAACCATTCTTTATATCCTGGGGAAAAGAAAACATAAAAAGGGTGATCTCAAATGCTCAGTAAGGGTAATCATGGATAAAATAAAACATACCATATACATTTGAACTTAAAAACATGAACATAATGTTTAAACATCAAACTCATGAGAAATGACACAAAACATGGAAGTACATAACACATAGATCATAAAGAAACATTAAGAATGATAAAATAGCATGGGAATAAAACATTTAATTTTGGAAACCATTAATCACATGACATGATTTCCATAGTAACCAAGGCATTTCTTCCAAGACCATCTTAGTGGACAAAGTCCCTTTCTGAATCGAGTTCACTCCTCGTTCCAGTCCCGTATTACTGAACCAGTTTCACTTGTCGTTCCAGCCATGTCTATCTCATGAGATATAAATCTTTACCCAATGAATTGGAGGGAGATATAGGTCCCACCCATCTCATAATGAAATCATTCTTACTTGTGCCACAAAATAAACATACATCATTCATAGTAACCCAATAAATAAAATGGGTTTCATAAACATCATCCCATAATCACCTAATCCATATAAAAGAAATGGATATAATTTCATAATAAGAAAAGTGAAACCATTTAAATCATATATACTTTATACTTGAAACATACACATATGAAATAATGTCATCTTAGATGGAAAAAGGTTTTGATAAAACACTTGAAATGAATTCTTGAGGAAAATATCCTTTCTTCTTCAAAATTAATTTCATTTCACAAAACGTCATGCTATTTTAAAAGAGAGAGATTTTGTTGAAAATAGTCATGAAATATTTTTAGGAAGCATAATGAAAATAAGTCTTTATAAAATTGTAAAATTTGTTCGTGCCGTATAAGTTAAAAAAACATTCTTGTTGTACTTTTGTTGGAAAAGTTAAAAAAGTACCTCGTAGGGTAAAAAAAATAATGATTCCTTCCATACCATGGGGTAAAAGTCAAAATGGGTATAAAAGGACTTAAACATACATGAATACACTTTTATAAAACATGGACATGGATGATAGCAATAACCCCCAGTAAATACTTACGAATAAGTATTCTCGGATAAAAATGAGATTTGCACAATTATCCCTTACCTTAGGTCTGATTTGCTTTGTAAGTGTCTGAACCTTCTGTATAATGATTTAAATAATGTCATTTACTTATTCCAGAATCATACGCATTGTTATGATATCATATATGGTTCACTTATGACTTTATATTACCTGTTCTTTTGTAAATTCCATGTTAAAGAGCATTTTGGGTAAAATCGTTTCATTTGTCGTCCGTGTTTTGAATTTTAATTATTCATATGATTACTTAGATCATTATTAATTAATTCCAGAATATAAAACATGATTTATATAATATATATTCAGAATATACATTTATATAATAGATCAGTAAATGGAAAGAAATACACCGTTCATGGTGACGGTAGACCGTACGTACGCATGAACGTTGTTTTCGTTTCCTTTCTAAGTTGAATGGAATTAAGTAGACGACATACATATATATAAACATAAATATAGTATCATTATTATGTCATATATTTCATGATTACTTATTATATATACTTTATAATCATTCATGAGTGGTTAATGTGGAGAATGAATCTCATCGCATCGTGGTGACGGTTGTCCGTACGTATGCACGAGCGATGATATCGTTCTCATGATCCTGGAATTGTATTGGAGTGTATGTATACTATTTACGAATCAATATCACTTTACAATAATCATATATAGTTATTATCTACCCCATTATACCCATCCATGTAAGGTGGTGGTGGAAATTAGATTACACCACGGCGTGGAGACGGTATTCCGTGCGTACGCACGCGCGGTGATTTCGTTTTCCGTAGGATGGATAGATGGTGAAATAGGGTTGTTTCATACTTATAATAACATATAAGTATATTAGTGATACTTATTTTATTACTTCATAATGTAACAACCTAAGAAGAATAAGTGGAAGAAGAAATAAAGTTGAAAGAATCGGTAACGGACATTACCTCTTCTTTGAAGCGCCTCTTTGAGTCCTCCTCTTATGGCACTAAAATTGGTCTTTGAAGAAGACCAAGACCTATAGGATGTTTCTAGGGAAGAGGATACGAAAATTTGGCAGGGGTTAGACGATCTTGAAGGCTCGAAGTGGTGTGAGGAAGAGAGGAAGGAGGTGCCCTTTTATAAGGGAGGAGAGAGGCACCTTTGGAATAACTAAAAATATTATTTTATTATAAAGCCAAATTTGGTTTTATATAGCTCCAAATTGATTTATTTTGAAACTAAGGTGGGTATGGGTCGCAATCCACCCATCAAATAGAATTTAGACAATTTTAGGTTCCTATTTTAACCTTATCATTTAGATTTAACATTAAGTTAGATAATTTTACTTTTACCGTGTCTTTTTGTGTTCTTACACTATAAGGTTAATAAACATACTATAAGAAGCCAAAAGAACCCCAAGTTGTTTATTATTAATATATATAACCTTATCTAAGTCATTTGTCAGGACCTTATATTTTTAGGAGTAAAATAATAATTAATACTATAATATTTTTTTAAAAAACTATTTTATGTCAATTTTGACACTATTTAGTAATCGATTTTTCTGAAAATAATTCAGACTGATTAGCTCGCAAACAGTTACTTATATAAATAATAACATGTCATATTAACCTATAAAATTAGTTTAATTCATAAAAAGTATAAAATTATATTTAATTTGGTATTTATAACATCAATTATGTCAATATTTCATTAATAAGATAATTACTGCATCATCATTGTTTCATAAATAAAAAAATTAATATAATGTATAAAAATTACAAATAAAATACCAATATGTAGGAAATATTATTAGCTTTCTAATGAATATTTATAGTCTAATTTATCTTATGTATAACCCTATATTAAAAATGATATACTTATTAAACTTTGATTTTAACTATTTTAACCCTTCTTTAAATAAATTAATAATAAATGTCCTAATCTAATCCAAGTGGGCCAAAATGGGTATATTTTATTCCTAAGGTTGTTTTGTGTCGAATTACACTTATCCAATAGAATTAGGACATGTGTTATGGTAATAATAATATCATTTTTACCCTTAATTACCCTATTTACTTTTAACCGTGGTAAAAAAAGTAAAAAGTTACTATTCACCAAAAATTATTTTCATCTCATTGAACCACATTTTACTTACTGACATCAACGGTGTCTCTAGGATTTTTTAAATTCCACTCACAGAAGCGGTAAAATTATGTTTTATGAAAAAAATCATTTTTTAACTACCACTTAGTGGTTTCACTATTAATCAAAAAATGAAAGTTTCCAGAAAAATACCGAAATTTAGGCCTAAGCTATATTTAATATTATGAACTAAAAAATGATGTCTATTTTACCAAATTCAAAACATATCAGTTGCATTAATTAATTTAAAAATTAATTCCCATCGTCAAAACAAATAGCGTGTTCTTAAGAGATAATAACTATCAAAAGATTGACACTTGTTTATGTCTGTTTTAAATGTGAAATTACATCCAATGACCAACATTGTATTAAATTGTAAAAATATATTCTAAATATACTTTAAAACCACTCAAATTAATAATTTATCACTATTAATTATTTCGATTAAAAAGGTTGTTTTTAATTAAAATTTAGTAATTTTTACTATTCCTCAGAAAATGAATGTTATCCGAAAAGTACCAAAATTTCACCTTAAGCTAATTTCGATATTACGAATCCAAAAATGAAGTCCATTTTGAAAAAAAAAATTATAAAATTTCAAAAAGTGGTTACTATTCATAACATATAGTTTTAATAATATTTTAATAGCATATCATTGTTTAGTGAAACTCGGTATTGCGTACGACACAAGCTATCGAGGAAGGCCATGATTGCGTGTAATGCAAGGAAAGTCAAGGATGCGTGTTGTGAAAGCTCCTTTTGGTGTAGCGTACAACACAAGACATTAATGAAATTAAAAAGAATGTTTTTCATAAAATCTCGGGGTGTTACATTCTACCCCCCTTAAAATGAATTTTTCCCTCAAAATTCATCGGGGTTATAAGTGGTTTACTCCTCGAAAGTTTCTTTAATAGACACCCACATCGTAAAAAGGAATACCAAAACCAATATTTAAAAACAAAAGTATGAAATGTAACGTTTACCCAAATAAACTAATCACAGGGTTTCCACATAGATGAAAATATGGATATGGAAGAGAAATCTAACCATCATGTTTTGATGGAGAGTGGTATAGAACACGGCTATCGAAATGCCAGTAATCAGAAATCCTTATATTTGTGATGATCTAAGGTACCATCTGATTCATCGGATATAAGGGCACTAGGATAACATTTTTTGGTTTTCAAGATCATTTCCCTAAAGTTGATGAATTAAATGAAATACTTACATGATTTTGGTACAATCTCACTATTGTTCATTAATTGAACAATTTCCATTTCATCCCTTAATGAAATGAAGTTGAATTTGTTATCCGTGATGTGTTAGAAGATCATGTGATAGAATGATGGGTCATTCCATCTGTCTAAAAAAAGGTTATAAAAGTTATCAAAAATACATAAGTCCATCTATAGTGAGATTAATCATATATGGTTCCTAAAAAGGACTTATACTTCATATATCATATTGCTTAATATAATAAAACTAGTTTCTACTAAATAGGGACTTCCTGTAGTCTAGTGGTAGGTGATAAATCCAGTCGCACTTCGGTTGTGGGTTCGATTCCCACAGCCTTGTCCGACGCGATGGGTTGTCGATCGTCCTGCAAGTTGTCCTTTTTATAAAACTACATTACTATAACATCCCATAAATAATATCAAAAAAAAGTTCTATCCTTAAACAATACTAACTTTTTTCCAACATAATCCATTCCAATCTTTAGGCTTATCTAAAATACTTCGGTCCAAGCTCATAGTATAAAGAAAATGATTACTTTAAATGTCATCAACCAAGCATGTGAATACCATCATTTATCCCCCATATATCTTATTGGTCACATTCCAATCATGTGAATACCTTAATCATGTATTCTCTTGAAAAATGAATACCCATTAAACATTAGTGAAAACATGAATGCTGTCAAAAGTTAACTCTTTACACATACCAAAATCCAAAAATTCTATATACTCAAACCATGATATAACCTTCTCCTTATATCAGTCATGAGCTCATGAATACTATCAAACATTTAATGTTCTCCTTATCCCTTCATTATGCGAATATCATCTAAATTCCAAAAATATATGAATAACATTTCATGGATACTGGTACCATTAATCATACACTTTCAAAACTCAAGGAAAGACAACAGAGTAACAATCCTTAGATGTCTCTTTATTCCATAGTACCATGAGATTATTTATACAACATTACACATGATAAACATGTAATCATTCCACTACATTCTTAAACCATTGACTGAGCTTCAACAATTCTTTCATCTCACATATCATTTGTAGTCTCTTCATCATCATCAAAATAAATACTACCCATACGACCATACCAATTCTCTTCATGAGACTTTCCCTTAGGGAATTGGTTTGCATAATTCCCGTACATTCCACATTTAAAACATTTAACCATTGTTGATGTCATAGAAATACCATTATCCTCATCCCTGGTGTTAACTGAACCTTTTCCTTTGCACTTAATGGCTTTGTGTCCTTATTTTCCACACCCAAAGCATCTTCCAGTTCCATTGAAACATTCTCCTTGATTCCTCTTCCCACATGATTTACATAGGGTAATTGAACTCTCTTTCCTCTATGATCATCATGAAACTTCATCTTTCTCTTATTAGCCGAGTCATGAAACTTAACAAATTTTAATTTATTGATCATATTATGATATTTCTGATTCGGCATAATAATGATGTTTGGACTTCCAAATCCCATTTCATTTGGTTACTCATGAATAATATCATTCCATTGTCCATCATATCCTCCATTATCGTGAATCATCTTGTTTCCATCCATTTTCTAAAACACAAAAAGAATAGTATGAGAGGAAAAAATCAGAATAAAGGGGGAGTAACTTCAATATCTAACATCTTTGGTTTAATCTAATATCGTTACCATAGTTCTAGGACTATATCTTATGCGTATAATTATCCTTAGGGACATCCCTAGACATAACTTAAAATATCTCTAGGGATCTCACTAACGTTTTTGCATCCTAGTTTCCAAAGGTTGACTAAACTTTTCCTCTGATACCAACTATAGAGACCCAAAGCTTGATGTACATGGACAGTATATAACTTTAGCGGAATATTTAATACATAATAAAAACAGACACACAAGGACCGTAATAGTTTAGTGTCTTTGGAAACTTGGAACGTAATCTTCTAATCGTGGTGAAAGATCATCAACATCTCCTATAAAGATCTTCCCTTTTTTTCTTACCTAAAACCTTTCTTTATATCCTGGGGACAAGAAAACATAAAAAGGTTGAGATCAAATGCTCAGAACGTTTATTCATGGATAAAATAAAACATACCATAAACATTTGAACTAAAATACATGAACATAATGATTAAACATCAAAAGCTTGAGAAACGACCCAAAACATGGAAGTACGTAAGGCATAGATCATAAAGAAACATTAAGAATGATAAAATAGCATGGGAATAAAACATGTAATTGTGGAAACCATTAAGCACATGACATGATTTCCATAGTAACCAAGGCATTGCTGCCAAGACCATCTTAGTGGACAAAATCCCTTTCTGAATCGAGTTCACTCCTCGTTCCAGCCCTGTATTACTGAACCGGTTTAACTTGTCTTTCCAGCCATGTCTATCTTATGAGATATAAATCTTTACACAATGCATTGGAGGGAGATATAGGTTCCACTCATCTCATAATGAAATCATTCTTACTTGTACCACAAAATAAACATACACTATTCTTAGTAACCCAATAAATAAAATGGGTTTCATAAACATCATCCCATATTCACCTAATCCATATAAAAGAAATAGATATCATTTCATAATAATAAAAGTGAAACCATGAAAATCATAGAGACTTTATACTTGAAACATAAACATATGAAATAATGTCATCTTAGAATGAAAAAGGTTTTGATAAAACACTTGAAATGAATTCTTGAGGAAAATATCCTTTCTTCTTCAAAATCAATTTCTTTTCACAAAACGTCATGCTATTTTAAAAGAAAGAGATTTTGTTGAAAATAGTCATGAAATATTTTTAGTAAGAATAATGAAAATAAGTCTTTATAAAATTTTAAGAATATGTTCGTGTCGTATAAGTTAAAAAAACATTCTTCTTGTACTTTTGTCGGAAAAGTTAAAAAAGTACCTCGTAGGGTAAACAAAATAATGATTCCTTCCATACCATGGTTTAAAAGTCAAAATGGGTATAAAAGGACTTTAAACATATATGAATACACTTTTATAAAACATGGACATGGATGATAGCAATAACTCCAGTAAATACTTACGAATAAGTAATCTCGGATAAAAATGAGATTTGCACAATTATCCGTTACCTTAGGTCCGATTTGCTTCGTAAGTGTCCGAACCTCCTGTATAATGATTTAAATAATGTCATTGACTTATTCCAGAATCATACACATTGTTATGATATCATATATGGTTCACTTATGACTTTATATTACCCGTTCTTTTGTAAATTCCATGTTAAAGAGCTTTTTGGGTAAAAGCGTTTCATTTGTCGTCCGTGTTTTGACTTGTAATTATTCATATGATTAATTAGATCATGATTAATTAATTCCAGAATATAAAGCATTATTTATATATAATATATATTCAGAATATACATATATATAATAGATCAGTAAATGGAAAGAAATACACTGTTCATGGAGACGGTAGGCCGTACGTACGCATGAACGTTGTTTTTGTTTCCTTATTGAGTTGAATGGAATTAAGTAGACGACATAAATATATATACACATAAATACAGTATCATTATTGTGTCATATATTTCATTATTACTTATTATATATACTTTATAATCATTCATGAATGGTTAATGTGGAGAATGAATCTCATCGCGTCGTGGAGACGGTAGTCCGTACGTACGCACGAGCGATGATATCATTCTCATGATTGTGGAATTGTATTGGAGTGTATGTATACTATTTCAGAATCAATATCACTTTACAATAATCATATATAGTTATTATTTACACCATTATACACATCCATGTAAGGTGGTGGTGGAAAATAGATTACACGACGGCGTGGAGACGGTATTCCGTACGTACGCACGCGCGGTGATTTCGTTTTCCGTAGGATGGATATATGGTGAAATAGGGTTGTTTCATAATTATAATAACATATCAGTATATGAGTGATACTTATGTTATTACTTAATAATGAAACAACCTATGAAGAATAAGTGGATGAAGAAATAAAGTTGAAAGAATCGGTAACAGACATTACCTCTTCTTTGAAGAGCCTCTTTGAGTTCTCCTCTTAGGGAAATAAAATTGTTCTTTGAAGAATACCAGAACCTCTAGGATGTTTCTAGGGAAGTGGAGAAGATAATTTTCTAGGGTTTGGCCGAGCTTGAAGGCACAAAGTGGTGTGAGGAAGAGAGGGAGGAGGTTCCCTTTTATAAGGGAGGAGAGGGGCACCTTTGGAATAACTAAATATATTATTTTATTATAAAGACAAATTCGGTTTTAAATAGCTCTAAATTGATTTATTTAGAATCTAAGGTGAGTATGGGTCTAAATACACTCATTCTATATATTTTAGACAAGTTTAGGTTCCTATTTTAACCTTATCATTTAGATTTAACATTAAGTTAGATAATTTTACTTTTACCGTGTCTTTTTGTGTTCTTACACTATAAAGTTAATAAACATACTATTAGAAGCCAAAAGAACCCCAAGTTGTTTATTATTAATATATATAACCTTATCTAAGTCATTTGGCCGAACCTTATATTTTTAGGAATAAAATAACAATTAATAATATAATATTTGTTTGAAAACCTATTTTATGTCAATTTTGACACTATTAAGTAATTGATTTTTGTGAAACTCATAACAGACTTATTATCTCGAAAAACGTTACTTATATCAATACTAACATGTCATATTAACCTATAAAATTAGTTTAATTCATAAAAAGTCTCAAATTACATTTATTTTGGTATTTATAACATCAATTATGTCAATATTTCATTAATAAGATAATTACTCATCTTTGTGTCATAAATAAAATAAATTATTTAATGTCTAATAATTACAAATAAAATACCATCATGTAGAAAATAGTTTTATCTTTCTAATGAATATTTATAGTCGAATTTATCTTATGTATAACCCTATATTAAAAATGATATACTTATTAAACTTTGATTTTAACTATTTTAATCCTTCTTTAAATAAATTAATAATAAATGTCCTAATATAATCCAAGTGGGCCTAAATGGTCATATTTTATTCCTAAGGTTGTTCTTTTTCGAATTACACTTATCCAATAGAATTAGGACATGTGTTAGGGTAATAATAATATCATTTTTACCTTTAATTACCCTATTTACTTTTAATCGTGGTAAAAAAAGTAAAAAGTTACTATTCACCAAAAATTATTTTCATCTCATTGAACCACATTTTACTTACTGACATCAACCGTGTGTCTCGAATTTTTGAAATTCCACTCATAGAAGCGGCAAAATTATGTTTTATGAAAAAATCATTTTTTTAACTACCACTTAGTGGTTTCACTCTTAATCAAAAAATGAAAGTTTCCAGAAAAATACCAAAATTTATGCCTAAGTTATATTTCAAATTATTAACTGACAAATGATGTCTATTTTACCAAATTCAAAACATATCAGTTTCATTACTTAATTTAAAAATTAATTCTCGTCGTCAAAACAAATAACGTGTTCTTAAGAGATAATAACTATCATAAGATTGACACTTGTTTATGTCTGGTTTAAATGTGAAATTACATCCAATGACCAAAATTGTATTAAATTGTAAAAATATATTCTAAATATACTTTAAAATCACTCAAATTTATAATTTATCAATATTAACTATTGCGATTAAAAAGGTTGTTTTTAATTAAAATTTAGTAATTTTCACTATTCATCAGAAAATGAAAGTTATCCAAAAAGTACCAAAATTTCACCCCAAAGCTAATTTCGATATTCTGAATCCAAAAATGAAGTCCATTTTCAAAAATAAAATTTATAAAATTTCAAAAAGTGGTTACTATTCATAACAGATAGTTTTAATAATATTTTAAAAGAATATCATTGTTTAGTGAAACTCGGTATTGCGTACGACGCAAGCTATCGAGGAAGGCCGCGATTGCGTGTAATGCAAGGCAAGTCAAGGATGCGTGTTGTGAAAGCTCCTTTTGGTGTAGCGTACAACACATGACATTAATGAAATTCAAAAGAATTTTTTTCATAAAATCTCGCTGTGTTAGATTCTACCCCCCTTAAAATGAATTTCGCCCTCGAAATTCGTCGGGGTTATAAGTGGTTTACTCCTCAAAAGTTTCTTTAATAGGCACCCACATCGTAAAAAGGAATACCAAAACCAATATTTAAAAACAAAAGTATGAAACATAACGGTTACCCAAATAAACTAATCACTGGGTTTCCACATAGATGAAAATATGTATATGGAAGAGAAATATAACCATCATGTTCTAATGGAGAGTGGTATAGAACATGGCTATGGAAATGCCATCAATCACAAATCCATAGAATTGTGATGATCTAAGGTACCATCTGATTCATCGGATATAAGGGCACTAGGATAACATTTTTTGGTTTTCAAGATCATTCCACGAAATTTGATGGATTAAATGAAATACTTACATGATTTTGGTACAATCTCACTGTTGTTCGTTAATTGAACAATTTACACTTCATCCCTTAATGAAATCAAGTTGAATTTGTTATTCATGATGTGTTAGCAGATCATGTGATAGAATGATGGGTCATTCCATCTGTCTCAAAAAAAGGTTATAAAAGTTATCAAAAATACATAAGTCCATCTATAGTGAGTTTAATCATATATGGTTCCTAAAATGGACTTATACTTCATATATCATACTGCTTAATATAATAAAACTAGTTTCTACTAAACAGGGACTTCCTATAGGCCAGTGGTAGGCAATAAAGGCTAGTCGCACTTCGGTTGTGGGTTCGATTCCCACAGCCTTGTCTGACGCGATGGGTTGTCTCCCATCCTGCAGGTTGTCCTTTTTCTAAAACTACATTACTATAACATCCCATAAATAATATCAAAAAAAAGTTCAATCCTTAAACAATACTAACTTATGTCCAACATAATCCATTCCAATCTTTAGGCGTATCTAAAATACTTCGGTCAAGCTCATAGTATAAAGAAAATGATTACTTGAAATTTCATCAACCAAGCATGTGAATACCATCATTTATCCCCCATATATCTTGTTGGTCACATTCCAATCATGTGAATACCTTAATCATGTATTCTCTTGAAAAACGAATACCCATTAAACCTTAGTGAAAACATGAATGCTGTCAAAAGTTAACTCTTTCCACATACCAAAATCCAAAAATTCTATATACTCAAACCATGATATAACCTTCTCCTTATTTCAGTCATGAGCTCATGAATACTATCAAACATTTAATTTTCTCCTTATCCCTTCATTATGCTCATATCATCTACATTTCAAAAATATCTGAATAACCTTTCATGGATACTGGTACCATTAATCATACACTTTCAAAACTAAAGAAAAGACAATAGTATAACAATCCTTAGATGTATCTTTATTCCATAGTACCATGAGATTATTTATACAACATTACACATGATAAAAATGTAATCATTCCACTACATTCTTAAACCATTGACTGAGCTTCAAAAATTCTTTCATCTCACATATCATTTGTAGTCTCTTCATCATCATCAACATAAATACTACCCATACGACCATACTGATTCTCTTCATGAGACATTCCCTTAGGGAATTGGTTTGCATAATGCCCGTACATTCCACATTTAAAACATTTAACCATTGTTGATGTTGTAGCAATACCATTATCCTTATCCCTGGTGTTAACTGAACCTTTTCCTTTGCACTTACTGGCTTTGTGTCCTTCTTTTCCACACCCAAAGCATCTTCCAATTCCTTTGAAACATTCTCCTTTATGACTCTTCCCACATTATTTACATAGGGGAAATTGAAATTTATTTCCTCTATGATCATAATGAAACTTCATCTTTCTCTTATTAGCCAAGTTAGGAAACTTACAAAATTTTACATTATTGATTATATTATGAGATTGCTGATTCGGCATAATAATGATTTTTGGACTTCCAAATCCCATTTCATTTGGTTTCTCATGAATAATATCATTCCATTGCCCATCATATCCTCCATTATCGTGAATCATCTTGTTTCTAGCGATTTTCTAAAACCCAAAAAGAATAGTGTGAGAGGAAAATATCATAATAAAGGGGGAGTAACTTCAATATCTGACATCTTTGGTTTAATATAATATCTTTACCATAGTTCTAGGACTATATCCTATATGTATACTTATCCTTAGGGACATCCCTAGACATACCTTAAAATATCTCTAGGGATCTCACTAACGTTTTCACATCCTAGTTTCCAATGGTTGATTAACTTTTCCTCTGATACCAACTGTAGAGACCCAAAGCTTGATGTACATGGACATTACATTACTTTAGCGGAATACTTAATACAAAACAAAAATATACACACAAGGACCATAATAGTTTAGTGTCTTTGGAAACTTGGAACGTAATCTTCTAATTGTGGTGAAAGATCTTCAACATCTCCCATAAATATCTTCCCTTTTTTTCTTACCTAAAACCTTTATTTATATCCTGGGGAAAATAAAACATAAAAAGGGTGTGCTCAAATGCTCAGTAAGGGTAAGAATGGATAAAATAAAAAATACCATATACATTTGAACTTAAAAACATGAACATAATGTTTAAACATCAAAAGCTTGAGAAATGACACAAAACATGGAAGTACGTAAGGCATAGATCATAAAGAAACATTAATAATGATAAAATAGCATGGGAATAAAACATGTAATTGTGGAAACCATTAAGCACATGACATGATTTCCATAGTAACCAAGGCATTGCTGCCAAGACCATCTTAGCGGACAAAGTCCCTTTCTGAATCGAGTTCACTCCTTGTTCTAGTCCTGTATTACTGAACCGGTTTAACTTGTCGTTCTATCCATGTCTATATCATGAGATATAAATCTTTACCCAATGCATTGGAGGGAGATATAGGTCCCACCCATCTCATAATGAAATAATTCTTACTTGTGCCATAAAATAAACATACATCATTCATAGTAACCCAATAAATAAAATGGGTTTCATAAACATCATCCCATAATCACCTAATCTATATAAAATAAATGGATATCATTTCATAATAAGAAAAGTGAAACCATTTAAATCATAGACAATTTGTAATTAAAACATACACATATGAAATAATGTCATCTTAGATGGAAAAAGGTTTTGATAAAACACATGAAATGAATTCTTGAGGAAAATATCCTTTCTTCTTCAAAATCAATTTCTTATCCCAAAACGTCATGATATTTTAAAAGAAGGAGATTTTGTTGAAAATAGTCATGAAATATTTTTAGGAATCATAAGAAAAATAAGTCTTTATAAAATTTTAAGAATCTGTTTGTTCCGTATAAGTTAAAAAAAGATTCTTCTTGTACTTTTGTCGGAAAAGTTAAAAAAAGTACATCATAGGGTAAAAAAATAATGATTCCTTCCATACCATGGGGTAAAAGTAAAAAATGGGTATAAAAGGACTTTAAACATACATTAATACACTTTTATAAAACATGGACATGGATGATAGCAATAACCCCAGTAAATACTTACGAATAAGTAATCTCGGATAAAAATGAGATTTGCACAATTATCCCTTACCTTAGGTCTGATTTGCTTTGTAAGTGTCCGGACCTCATGTATAATGATTTAAATAATGTCATTTACTTATTCAATAATCATACTCATTGTTATTATATCATATATGGTTCACGTATAACTTTATATTACCCGTTCTTTTGTAAATTCCATGTTAAAGAGTGTTTTGGGTAAAATCGTTTCATTTGTCGTCCGTGTTTTGACTTGTAATTATTCATATGATTACTTAGATCATGATTACTTAATTACAGAATATAAAAAATGATTTATATATAATATATATTCAGAATATACATATATATAATAGATCAGTAAAGGGAAAGAAATACACCGTTCATGGAGACGGTAGGCCGTACGTACGCATGAATGCTGTTTTCGTTTCCTTATTGAGTTGAATGGAATTAAGTAGACGACATACATATATATACACATAAATCCAGTATCATTATTATGTCATATATTTCATGATTACTTATTATATATACTTTATAATCATTCATGAATGGTTAATGTAGAGAATGAATCTCATCGCGTCGTGGAGACGGTAGTCCGTACGTACGCACGAGCGATGATATCGTTCTCATGATCGTGGAATTGTATTGGAGTGTATGTATACTATTTCAGACTCAATATCACTTTAAAATAATTGTATATAGTTATTATTTACACCATTATACCCATCCATGTAAGGTGGTGGTGGAAAATAGATTACACCACGATGTGGATACGGTATTCCGTACGTACACACGCGCAGTGATTTCATTTTCTGTAGGATGGATAGATGATGAAATAGGGTTGTTTCATACTTATAATAACATATCAGTATATAAGTGATACTGATTTTATTTCTTAATAATGAAACAACCTAATAAGAAGAAGTGGAAGAAAAAATAAAGTTGAAAGAATCGGTAACGGACATTACCTCTTCTTTGAAGCGCCTCTTTGAGTCCTCCTCATAGGGCACTAAAATTGGTCTTTGAAGAATACCAGGACCTATAGGATGTTTCTAGGGAAGTGGAGAAGAGAATTTGGCCAGGGTTGTCTGAGATTGAAGGCTCAAAGTGGTGTGAGGAAGAGAGGGAGGAGGTACGCTTTTATAAGGGAGGAGAAGGGCACCATTGGAATAACTAAAAATATTATTTTATTATAAAGCCAAATTCGGTTTTAAATAGCTCCAAATTGATTTATTTCGAAGCTAAGGTGGGGATGGGTTGAAATCCCCTCATCCAATTGAATTTAGACAAGTTTAGGTTCCTCTTTTATCCTTATCATTTAGATTTAACATTAAGTTAGATAACTTTTCTTTTACAGTGTCTTTTTGTGTTCTTACACTATATGGTTAATAAACTTACTATAAGAAGCCAAATGAACCCCAAGTTGTTTATTATTAATATATATAACCTTATCTATGTCATTTGTCTGAACCTTATATTTTTAGGAATAAAATAACAATTAATAATATAATATTTGTTTAAAAACTATTTTATGTCAATTTTGACACTATTTAGTAATTGATTTTTTTGAAAATCATAACAGACATATTAGTTCTAAAAAATTAACTATATAAATACTAACATGTCATATTAACCTAGAAAATTAGTGTAATTCATAAAATGTCTCAAATTACATTTATTTTGGTATTTATAACATCAATTATGTCAATATTTCATTAATAAGATAATTACTGCATCATCATTGTGTCATAAATAAAATAAATTATTTAATGTCTAAAAATTACAAATAAAATACCATTATATAGGAAACCGTTTTATCTTTCTAATGAATATTTATATTCGAATTTATCTTATGTATAACCCTATATTAAAAATGATATACTTATTAAACTTTGATTTTAACTATTTTAACCCTTCTTTAAATAAATTAATAATAAATGTCCTAATCTAATCCAAGTGGGCCTAAATGGTCATATTTTATTCCTAAGGTTGTTTTTGGTCGAATTAAATTTATCCAATAGAATTGGGACATGTGTTAGGGTAATAATATTATCATTTTTACCCTTAATTACCCTATTTACTTTTAACCGTGGTAAAAAAAAGTAAAAAGTTACTATTCACCAAAAATTATTTTAATCTCATTGACCCATATTTTACTTACTGACATCAACCATGTCTCTTGGAGTTTTTAAATTCCACTCACAGAAGCGGTAAAATTAAGTTTTATGAAAAATTCATTTTTTTTAACTACCACTTAGTGGTTTCACTATTCATCAAAAAAATGAAAGTTTCCAGAAAAATACCAAAATTTGGGCATAAGCTATATTTGATATTATGAACTGAAAAATGATGTCTATTTTAAAAAATTCAAAACGTATCAGTTGCATTACTTAATTTAAAAATTAATTTCCGTCGTCAAAACAAATATCGTGTTCTTAAGAGATAATAACTATCAAAAGATTGACACTTGTTTATGTCTGGTTTAAATGTGAAATTACATCTAATAACCAAAATTGTATTAAATTGTAAAAATATATTCTAAATATACTTTAAAACCACTCAAATTAATAATTTATCACTACTAATTATTTCGATTAAAAAGGTTGTTTTTAATTAAAATTTAGTAATTTTCATTTTTCATCAGAAAATGAAAGTTATCTGAAAAGTACCAAAATTTCACCCTAAGCTAATTTCAATATTCCGAATCCAAAAATTATGTCAATTTTGAAAAATAAAATTTATAAAATTTCAAAAAGTGGTTACTATTCATAACGACTAGTTTTAATAATATTTTAATAGCATATCATTGTTTAGTGAAACTCAGTATTGTGTACGACGCAAGCTATCGAGGAAGGACGTGATTGCGTGTAATGCAAGGCAAGTCAAGGATGTGTGTTGTGCAAGCTCCTTTTGGTGTAGCATACAACACAAGACATTAATGAAATCAAAAAGAATGTTTTTCATACAATCTCAGGGTGTTACATATTGCACCACCACCCGCACTTCTACGCGGTCAACTCCATACTCATTGGTAAATGAAACAGAAGCAGTTTTGCCCATTGGGGTTCAATTAACTTCACTCAGAGAAGCCATTTTTAATCATTCATCCATAGATGAACAATCTTAGAAGCAATTTGATGAATTGAAATAATTGGATGAAAAAATATTTTGCACCCTACACCACTTGGAAGTCTATCAGAATCGAATAGCACGATCTTTCAATAAAAATGTTCATCTTCATTCATTCATTCAAGGAGAATTGGTATTGGCCCTTATTACTCCAATGATACCTATAAAGAAACCTCCCAATCTTGATCCAAAGTGGGAAAGACCTTATTCAATAAACAAGGTCTACTCCAATGGAGCATATTATTTAATATCAATGGATGGAGAACTCATTACTACTCCAACCAATGCAAGATTCTTGAAGAAGTATTTTTTGTAATACAAATACAATTTTAGTCCTCATTGCAAGACTTTAAACTGCATGGTCCCTTTAGTCCTCACTACAAGACTTTAAACTGTATGGTCCCTTTAGTCTTGTGTCCTCTTGTTTCTCACACCGAGCATGACTCACATGATCTTAGAGTAAGATTCAACTATAACACCCTCTTTGGGCTGCTAACCACACGTATGTACGAACATCATATTCGGGTTGTCCTCAAGTAAAACATGATCACCAATTCATTCTCAATCAAACTATTTGGACTTTGATCCTTGCCTTCTAGGCTAGTTACATAGGCAACCTCCCGAGGTGCAATCTCAAAACCAACATCTTCACATTGGTTCACCTCCAACTCATATTATGTTGATCCGTGAAGAACCCCCCCTGAAACCAATATATTCACATTGGTTCTTCATCATCCTTGTTATATAACGTTAAACTATTCAATCCCCCATTGTCCTTGTTGCAAGACGTTAAACTTCATAGAAATACGTCCTAGCTACGTGACGTTAAGCTATGCAGCACAGGTCCATGCATATGACCTTAAACTATTCACGCTTTTGTCCTGTATGACAATAAACTAAAAACAGTCTATGACACCCTCACCTAAGAGGGAATCATTACTAACATTGATCCCCAGTCATGTTATATTCCATGGACTACGTGCGTACATGGAAATTCCCGAATCATTAATCTTGGATCCAACCATCATTGCACTAAATTCCCCTTTCACCCTTCACATGTACGAACTAAATCTGTATAGAGGATATTTCAAGAACTACATATGGATTGATTCAAATCCTTATAGGATAAGTATGAACGTTAGAGCATCCCTCGGACCCAGCCCCAATTCTTTGGGCCTAACCTCATACTCCACTGTCAGTCCCTTGGCTTCGAAGTCCCCCTGTGAGCACATGAATGTGGTATGAAAACCCTGGTCTTTATTCACATTAGGTTTATAACAAACACACAAGGTGTCTCCCTCATTATGGTCCGAACTCTACGACCCTAAACTAAGATCTCCTACATTCTCGTCCCACATGAAGTTAAACTGTATTTCAAGAACCACATTTGGCTTCATTCTCAATCTAATGAGATATTTAGTGAAGTACAACATCTCAATTCAGGACCTAGCCTCAACATGATTCTGGTCAACATTGGTCTATGTATCTCTTTCATGAATTGGACAATACTAATTTTCATGTGTCATACTTCTAAACTTAAATACTTCCAGATCTCCATAACCCTTTTCTTGACATCTGGTCACAAAATTTCTGATACCCATGAATTATTTTTCATTACTATGCAACACGTGCCCTTAGGAAGCCTTGCATAAGTAGTCTACATAACGGACATGTCAGCCAAAAGATGCTATTATTTGACTATGCAGCCAATGCCCTTAAGTGGCCCTGCATAATTCAACCACCTTACAGGTTTTCTAAATAGTGGTAATTTCATTCTTGGGAGGAAAACCAATTTTATCCTTATTGGTCTTAATGACAATATATAGGTATCCTCAAAAAATAGTCATCTTTAACATATTTTTCCCATACTTTTTTTTCATAATCTGAAAGTATTCAAGTTTATGGTTTATATTTCCCTTCCCTATGTTTGGGTCAGACCTTCACAGGAGTAACATTCATCCAATTCTTTGACAATCTTGATTGGGAATATCCTCTCCATATTCAAGTACTTCTCTCCCTACATCAAACTCTATGCTTTGGAAAATTGGAATCTCGATAAACTTTCACTGGCTTTTAGCAATAGAAAAGTAAAATTTGTGAGAGTTCTTTTGCCTGACTATGGAGCATGTGCCCCTAGGTGGCCTTGCATAAGTAGTCTACATAATGGACCATTCATCCAAAAGATGCTATTATTTGACTATGCAGTCAATTCCCTTAAGTGGCCCTGCATACTTCAACCCACTAACGAGTTTGTCAAATTGTGGTAACTTCACTCTTAGGAAATACTACCCCTAATAACTTTTAGCCCTTTTTTCATATCCTCCCTCATATTCAAAATTTATTAGGTCATATTTTACATGTTTTCCCCCATACTTGAATGTGGTAATATGTTTTCAAACAAAATATCAAGGAATTAAGTCAATTTTAATCCATTCGGTCAAAGCTATTCAACCTTAATCATTATCCTTTTTATGTTTGACATGCATAACATTAAACTACCAACAAAATATAGGGTAATCATTAAATTGGGAACCTGTAAAAGGAAATCTGAATAAAAGTCGTGTCCCATCTCTCTAAACGTACATATTTCATGATTTAGGCAATATTGAGGAACAAAAGATGAAAAGTTTGAGGGGGTGTTTGTATCACCCTAGCAAAAAAATCAAACTATGCTTACTAGGCCCATTGTATTAGGTAAAATTAATAAAAGCAGGTAGTAAGAGAATGTAGGCACAAATTATTGAAGATGAAAGGGTTTTTCATTGATACACAAGAGTTAGAAGGACATCCACAGATTGGAGTCTCTTATCTTTTTCAATAATTACAAGAGGATTTCAACATAACTCTTCATTTTATTTACAGCACCCCAAGCTTCATCAACAGCCACTTGAAGTTCATTCACTCGAATAGCTTCACTCTTTTCATCTTGATGGAGTGATTTCTTGTCATTTTTGATGGATTTCATACCATTCATTTAGAATCCTTCCAGTGAATTGTTAAGCTGGTCAAGTTCCCAAGTAATGGAATCTAATTGTTGCTGAAGGTTCATCTGCTGGAAAACATTCTCATTGATCTTATGCTTTAACTCCTTCAACTTTACAGCAATATCGGCCTCATATCGGGACACCGCAACCTCGAATTCACCAAAATTGGTCAACAGCCTCGTTCTGGTAAGATCTTAACAGAAATTTTGCTCCTACTCCCTCCTTAAGATGACTTGTTTTACCGTAGCATGGATCTCTTGATATCCAAAACCACCAGGTCCTATCATGAAAAACAAGGATGACAGCCGTAAGATTTTTGAAGACATCTCTTCAAGAGGCACTTCAGATATGATCTTACATATATTATTCCATGCCTTTAAATGTGAGAATTGGAGCGCATTCTGCACCTCTGGGTATGACTGAGAATCACTATCACAGGGGTGAATATAGCTCACAATTAATCCACTTAAAGAAGTGCATTGATCTTCTCCTTCCCCCGTAACCCTTGGTACTTCACTTTCTACTCCCGTTGGGGTGGAGGCTGAGGCTTCACCTCCAGATTTATCCACTAAAATTGACGGCTCTGCATAGTCAATTGAAAGCTTTGGTTAGTTCCAAAGGATAACAAAAGTTGTTTAGATGTCTTGTAAATTAAGTAAAGCCACAAATATTATTATCTCTTACCCAATGGTAGATTAGTAGTATGAGATGGCTCCTCCCCATCTTTCCTAGCCTCAATATGATTTTCAGGATGGTTTTTAGGAAGCTTTGTTGGGTTAATATCCACTTGAGCTAGCGTCTCTGCAATGATAGAGTTGTCTCTACCCCCTTTAGGCATCGGCAGGTCGGCAGCTTGCTTAGATGAAACTGCACATTTCAACCAATCATGGTCAGAGATGTAATCAAAAAAATTTAACCGAACGGAGGAATACAATCATGTCCAAAATCTTCTAAATTACATGGTAATTTAAAATGATCTAAAATTTATTCAAAAGACGTTCCATGTTTCATCATTTCATCCAATGATATCTCAGATTCCTAGTTAGTCTCACCAGTAGGAGAATTTGATATGTCTTCTTGACGACCCTCATCCTGTAACCTCTGACCTCAAATATCTTCCTCATGGAGAATTGTGGACTTAGTTGTAGTGCTTGATAGATGTTCTTGTGTAGGTGTTGATCCTGAAGCATCACATAATGGAAGTCAGTTGATGTCTCCATTAAACGTTCTAGGAAGTATTGTTAATTTACCAGAAGCGGGCTCTTCTCTCCTTGTAGTAGCAACAAGAGATATACTGGGGACAGAAGTCGGCTCTTCTTCTCTCCTCGTTTCTTCAGGAGCAGTCAGGTCATCATGAATTTGTGACTGCTCGCCAGCACCCTTCGTCGTCCTCGGAGGAGGGTCATTCCTCTCCCTCAAAGGTGAAATTGAAGAAACCCTTGCAATCCTAAGAAGTATGAGAAAAAATTTCATGGGTTAAGATTCTGGACTATAGGAAAGACTTACCACTACTGATAAAGTGTTTAGATGTGGCCTTATTTCTTCGATACCTTTACTTCTTTGATTTTTTGGGTGTGTTGGCATCGTCACCTCCAAATATAGGTATTGGAGAGTGAAAAGACCTTTTTAATTCATATTCCATAGTTTGTCATCCTGGAGATACCTCGCCCAGCTCGTAAGGATATCTAGTGGCTCCAATAGTGGTGCCACCAGGGTTATACTATGGTGAGGGGACCTTAGTAGTTCCTTTATTAACAAGATATAGGATAAAGAAAGTAATATCCCTGCGTAACAAAGCTTTGACTGAAATCAAGATACAAAGAAAATAAGGAAAAAACTTACATCTTCAGGAGCCACTTAATCATGCCACTCTTCATCTACTAAAGCACCAATCCCCTCAGTGGTGCCACGATTCATCATTTCCTTCACCCTCTTGGTAATAGGAAGGAAATAATCACTCGCATATATGATCATTTATAGCTCTCTGATGCAAGCCCGCACTTCATCGGGGTTATCCTCAAAGAGGATATTAGTAGAGGCCCGGAGATTCCCCACTCCAGAGATATGAAACCCTTCGCATAAGTCCATCCAGATGGTTTCAGCATCATAATAGAGACTCCACTATGTCTAGACATCCTCTGGTCATAAATATTCATCATTTTCACTAGAATTCCACGAGGAGGGTCCTACAATCTGGGACATCAACTTCTTCCCGACTCCTGCAATCACAGATAGAGGATAAGAAAATGAGACTTGTTGCTCTATAAAATAGTGGCGATTAAATTGCCTCAATGATATACTCACCAAGAGTTGATGGACTAGGTCTCTTGAATCTCGAAGGAGGATTATATATGGCATGAGGCCGCTTTGAAGCATGTCGTGCCTCATCATCCCCATACTCGGAATCCGGTGAATCAGCCCTGGGTGAGGAACCCGGTGAATCAGCTCTAGGTGAGGAATAGTCACCTTCCAGATGAAGGGTTTCTTTCCTAACAGTTCTTTTTTTTGTCCCCACCCAAGGAACTGGATGATTTGGTACCCCTTCAGGGTATGGTGCTACCCAGTTCTTGGCATACCATGTAGTCAATTGACTCGCCACTCCAGCAACTCGTAGATCAAACACTACCCCAATCTTCTCCATAGATGTTAGAAACCATATTTAAAGAGAAACCATCAGATGATGTTCTAATATGACATGAACTGAAGGGGATACAGTAATTTGCTGCAAACATCTGAATTGATGTGCAAATCTGTATGGACCATAGGCCTCACATATAATCTCTCCATCAATCCTCATGGACAATGTACCATCTCTACATTCCAGCATATACGCCCTTAACTCCAGGCTGGTCATTCCATCATCAACAAACCGCCCTATTGGAAGATTTCCATAAGGAAAGAAATGAAATTCCTTAAACATGCTCAACCTCACCTTCATATCATAGGCGTTGAGAGACAAAGGATAAATTCCAGAAAAGGCCTGAATAGATGGCCTGAAAGAACCTCCAGGAACCTGTACCCCACTTTGTACATCATATGTCCTGAAGTGAGTAGTGATCCATCCCCATAACACTTGTAATGGTCCCACTATTCTCAGAGGATATTTACCCATAGAAACATGGAATAAACTCCAGTGAATCGTTGTCAGAACTAGGGTGGATAACCCAACCATCTTCCTTTAAGCAAGCTTGGTTGTAATAACAAAGGTCCCTGGCCTCACGCCTCCCTTTGAATCTCGAACTGGCAACAGATAAACACTGATCTACAAGGCCAAGAATCCCGCCAGATGGTTCTTCACTGGAATTCTCTGATTCACTTCATACCCCCACCGATCAAACTCTCCTGCTTCCAGAGTTGGAAAAAATTTTCTCAGAGCACCCCTATTTTCTACTCTAGGAAAACTACTGGGATGAGTATAGGTGGGACCCTTCTACCTTTTCATGTCAAAAAATATGTCTATCCACTCCTTCGGATGGATATATTTCCTTGAATGGGTTTTGGTGGTGGTGGTATTCTTGATCTTGTAACAAAATTTCAACAAATCACGAGCTAGAGCAGGAGACTTCTCAGAATCGTTCAAGGTTACCTTGGGAGGAATGAAATCATCATACATGTCCCCCGGAATCAGATCCCCAGAAATATTGTAGACATACCACAAAATGATTCCTACTTCTCCATGAATTAAATAAAGAGAATTAGTTTCTAGGCTCCAACAGCTGATCAATTCTGGGATAAAGTCATCATTCCTGTAGACGTATTTCTGTCCGGCCTAGACAACTTCATATATTGCAGATCCTTTAAAATCATCAACAAGCTCTGTACAAGTTTGTCGCATGCAATATTCCCACATCGAAGTTTTCTTCAGACCTCCTCCAATATCGAATTCCCAAATCTTCTTCCAGCCTTTGGATTGATCCATCTGAGAATTTCAGAAGATTGATGGATAACAATGCGGCTGCATCTCAGGCTTGTGAGGTTTCAAATCTGGGGCACAAGGGATATGATGCATTATATAGGCCTTCTCCACTATTCTAGCATTAATAAATGATCATGCAACTGAAACATTTTCTGAAGAAAATTTTTTGTAAGTCTGAAACCAGGAAAGAAAAATATAATTCTTTGCATCTGGAACATTGACTCCTTATAGATGACCATGGCCATATAAAGGAAAGTAAATGCTCTGTGAGAAATTGACATGATAATTATTCAAGAATTTGGCCAAATCTGGGAGAGTAACATCGCATATATCATAATAGTCATGGCCAATGATGTTCATCATATCATCAATTCTCTTGTTGTAAAATTCATCAGCCAATCCAATTCTTCTGGGATCCATTGAATTTGCACAAGGATCAAACATTTAACTTTTATGTAATTTCTGTTTTTTATGAAATACTTGTGAAAAATAACAAAAAATAGCTAAGGAATTAAGGCATGAAAGTGTGGTCGTGCAAGTGTGATCGTGAAAGTGTGGGAACGCAAGTATTGTTGTGCAAGTCAAAATACCTCTACAGAAGCGTGACACAATTTAGAAGAAACAATCAACTGCGAACAGAATCACCTGCACTATGAGAGATCACTTGCGCAACGATAGCTTGAAACTTTAGAAACCGGGTGCTTTGTGAAAGATTGGCACCCATATTTATAGGCGAGGCCATACCCCTGTACGCCGTAACCTGCGCGCCTCAAACCTGCGTGCTTCTGGACCATGGTTTCTCCTTTACCTCATAGTTAAACCCTATTTCCTTTTTTTCAGATCCAACTCTGAGGGGGGGGGGGGCTTTTTTTAATGCTATGTTCCATCACAGAGTCCAAATATTGACTAAGGGGAATAACTCGAGCAAATAAGAGGGAAGATTCATCAAATATTGCAAAGTCAATAAGGCGCGCACGTATACTTATGCCTCGGCCTTGGGCGTGCAAGTCACTTGCGCAAGAGATACGTGGCACGCAAGTCACTTGCGCGCCCTAAGTGAAATTTATCCCAAACCTCAGGTGGCCAATAAATACCCCCTGTGGGCACCCCATTTGATAGATGGAAAAATCCAAAAATCAGATTCAAGCTCTGGTCACCCAAATCTCTGTCTGAAGTCTTCCAAACACTTATAAGGTAATCCTTTTCCTAGAATAGAAGCTTTAAAGAAGAAGAATAAGGCCTAAGTGTTAAAACTCATCAATACTTGTGTGCCTAAGTGTCAATCCCTTAAGGGAAATGGAGACACTTGCGCAATGCCTTTTCCTCTCATGGAAACATGCGTGCCACCCTTCTGGAAGAATATAGGGATAATACTAAAGGCTTGATCCAAGTCTCGCCCAAGTATTACCCTACAGGTTCTCAGTCTCCCAAGTGAACTCACGTCACGCAAGTATACGTGGGTGACAAGGACTTGTGCGCCATAACAGTACTTGCACACCTCCTTCCAATTCACATCCTTTCCTCAAATCCACCTCTCCTCTTCAAGATTTAGCCACCAAAACCCTCTTCAAATCCATTTATGGCACGGTTCCTTTGCTAGATTCTTTATCTGAAAAGAATTTTGTAGAAAATTTCTCAAAACCTCGTGATATATATAACTTTGTGTCACTAAGGTTAGAGATTTCATCCATTCAACCTCATCCTTTAATATGAGATGATCTTTAATTTGGGCATCCTCCTTAGGTGTAAGTGCCAAGTTGCTTAATCTGGGCATCCTTCTTCTTAGGATTAAGTCCTATTCATAATTTCCTTTAACATTGGTAATCCTCTTTAGGAGTAAGCCCCAGTCTTAATTTCTTTTGATCTGGGCATCCTCCTTAGGAGTAAGCCCCAAGTTATAAGTCCCCTTTGATTTTGGATCCCTTTTCAGGAGTAAGTCCCGAGTTTAAATTCCAAATCACCATAAAGTAAAAATACCTTTATGGACCCTGCTCCTGGGCTTCTTTCCTAAACTATGTCCTAATATTCATTTACTTGGGCTTTCATACTTACGTAAGACCCACATCATTTCTTATGACTTCTTCTTTCATGGAAAAATTGTCAAATTTACTGATAACTCTTGTTTCTCACACTGAGCATGACTCACGTGATCATAGAGTGTAAGCGTAATCATGACATCTATTTTTTGGGCCATTAACCATGCATAAGCCCCATATTTCCTCCCCTAAATATGTGGGCTTTGATCTCTAGCTTTAAATTAGAGTACATAAGAAGCCTTTATAAGTTCCAAGCCCATTTTCATTAATTATTTTATTCATCCCATATGACGTTAAACTATATCCTTCCTATCGAACTACATGGATTCTGATTCCTTTCTTTTTAACAAGGATATGTAGGTAGCCCATATGCGGGTACGATCCCAACTCTGAAATAATCCCTGTCTTTCTGAATGACAATTAACTTCATGTTCCCCCACTGAGTGGCTTTAAAACCATTATGGTTATCATAATGACCAAGATATTTCTATATAATGTTTCTAAGGATGTCATTGACTAAAAATCTCTAATAAATACAGATGATTCCCTATCGATGAAGAACCTCAAATACATATAAAAGATTCTCTAAATATCATACATATCAATAATTGATTGACAAATCTAAAGGAAAACTCATTTTCATACATGGTGAATTAATAAGGATTAATAAACATAACTTAAATCTATAAGAGAGTCCCAGAGTAGGTAATAATTCCCCACAAAAAGGTGTGATGAGCCTGACCTCCCATCCTCTCGACCAATGCAAATTCTTATGCCTCATCGGTCCGTAACAAATTAGCACCTACCTTTGGAAAGTATGTCCAAATGGATAGAGAATCATTGGATGTTTCTAGTTCTACGAATAAACCCATTAGAAAGTGATTTGAAAGTTTTAACCTTAAACAAACAAGGTTATCCCCATTTCCCAAAGAAACACACTAATATTATACCAAAAGGCATGCAAAACTCTCTCTGAGCCAAGATTACAAAAAGGTAGGTTTCACCTACCTTTAACCAACACCTAGCACAACATCTCCTAAAATTTTGTGTATAGGTTCACCCATGGGTAAACCATCTCATTATAACTAGTTTAACTTCGATATCACCTCTACCATAGAGGGACATTCATCTTTTAACCACAACTTCCATGAAACCAAGACCATGGAAATTCTTGAAAACATATCTCATTAGCTCACACCCAACCACTCACCAACTTTTAATTAAATGTTACCATGCGCAAATAATGAATACCTTTACCACCCGAATAGTACTCCATTGAGTCTTCCATTGCAATGATAATATGACCATTCTCAAGGAATTTCAGTTTCATAAGTTGAGAACTCCCTCCGAACACCTCTTCAATATTTTGCACCTCACATGTTTTATAACATATTTTATGACCTCCCATCACCTAGTGTAATTCCTTCCCTGTGTTTCAATCTATGACCTGTTTAAAATATCAATAGTGGAAACTCTTATCAACTAATGTAGTAACTTGAATATTTATTTCCATAAAATCTATTCTTGATACCAAAACACCCTAGGTGTTTTTCAAAATTTGAAGGCATGAACATTCATATAACACAAAAACTCAAACATCTATCATGCATTGGACTCCAAATGACCATACAACCAACACCACTACCTAAAAATTCATTCAAATCCATGGTCTAATCTCTTACATTGGTTTACCTCAAACAAAATGGGTGTCAACCTACAAGTATCTATTTTCAACTAAGGGAATCTTCATCTCCCACATATCCCTAAAGATAAAACCTCTCCAAAAGGGGGTAAAGATTAGAACAACCTCTGTGGTTCAAAACTGAAAACATGGCCAAAAAGGGCCTGATCCTATCTTAACATCCTTAAAAGAGACATTTTCCTAGAGTTCATGACACCAATGCAGAAAATGGACAAAATTGACACACATCGGGAATCTGTATACAATAATACCCCATGGAGGTCTAGTTCACAAGAAAATTCTTAGTATCAATAGGAATACATATCGAACCTTATATATAACCATGGACACCAAAACAACACACTACAAGGATTACAGTATAATGGAATAATGTTCCATATCAACCTACTAGGGTAACTGCACCACCTGTGCAAGAGGAATGGGTCATCAGTCTCACCACCATGCACCTCAACATAGATCCACATAACATACCATCAGATATATATCTGTGTGTGTGTGTGTGACCAAAATAATTGGCATTAGTCATTAGTAAAAATCACACACCAGTTTTACAATATGATGCCAATCCAACACACCAAGTATCCATGGGACGCATGTTACCTCTGTCGACCAAGAGTAAAATTCCATATATGCCCACTTGAAAATGGTTGAGAGACAAAAATACATAATATATTATGACATCCACACAACATGTGTCTCTTTCAAGGATAAAATCACACAGAACCGTAACATCACAGAATAGAACAACTCTCTCATTCCACTAGAAACATTGACATCATATTGGAATAAGTGTACTCGATGCACCGGTTTGATTTCATTAATAGATTATGACACATTCCTAATACTATTTTCTACCATATACCATATATTAATTCTATGTAAATGAATGTTAGTTATAAAAAAATTTCCATCCCAACCTGTATGCCACTAAAATGGTGCACCATGCTAGTTCGTTTGGAGGCCTCAAGCATGCATACTCATATGTAAGCGGCTAATGACATGTAGAGACGTCCTATCATGTGATAGTGGAGAAACAATTATCTTATATGAGAGTAATAAAACATATTAAATGGATAATATTATATATAAGTGTCAAAAAATTATGAGCAGAAGAATTAAGTAAAAAAGAAACATAACATGTTGTTATAATTAATGAAAAATATATAAAATCTAGAATATATATGATATACATACTGAATTGGTCTCCCACTGAGAGGACCATATAGGTATTGGAGTAGAAAATAAAATGAAATAAAATTGCATGTCTCTAGTACTAAATTTTATCTAGACCACATTCTCGGTCTCCAGACATTGTCAAACTGCACCATACCACACAGGATAACCCAAATGAGTAACTCCCCTTGATCATGTGACATTTGGCCTCATCCCTATCCACCATGCAACTATTCTCAACCTGAAAAGCATACATAATGTCTACACATACACCAAGGTTTACATGAAGCGGTGATAAATAATATCAATAGGGCACCCCAATGAGGAACCTATAAATATGTGTTTATAAGTGTGTGAAAAAGAAAAGGAAGAGTGCTCAAACTTTCTTAGACAAAACTAAAAAGATATATAAAACCAATCAACATGAAACCATAATAAAATCTTGGGTCCATATTCCTTATCAAATATGAATCCTCTACCAAGGATTCCCATTTTTTTATTTTTATTCATTTATAGTCTCATATATATAAATATATACATAAATATGAATATTCATGAGTTAGTGAATGAAATAACACAAAAACTAATTTTTAGTCAACCCCTGGTTCTATAATTTCATAATCCTAGACATCTGGTTCAAGTACACTGATATAGACATCATGAAACTTAACCCCTATATCATTAAGTCAATATATGGGTATGTAATCCCAATTTGTATATACATGCTTCATCCAAAACTGAGAATATATTTGTGCCAGCTACATCGCCATATCAGGATAATCAACCTACACCTAGGTTCACACATAGTCACCTATAATAAGCCTAATCATGTATTCCGGGGATGTATGTTCTAACATTATGTAAATGGTCACTAAGATAGTATCCATACATCTCGTTCTAATAAATCATAGACCAACATATGATCCCTAGGTCCCCATCTATATGAGGTCACAACATTACGACTCAAAGGAAACCTAGGGGTCCAAACCTCAAGAAATATTTAGGAGATATCACTGGTGAGATATAATTCCCACCCCTTGATATCTGAATAAAAATTTCAAACATATTTGTGTGAAGCAATGCTCAATCACCCTGACAAGAAAAGGGATCAAAATCTTGATCCCAGAGAGAACGTCTGTAGATCCATATCTTATTACAAAATATAGGAGAAAACAAGTATCCTTCATAATACATAGGTGAAGGAGGGCATAAAAATATTCTATAGACCGCAAGTCGTGGAAACTATATTAATAAACTGATAACCCCTAGTTTATAAGAGAGTTATCATCCTCATTCAGCCCATTAGTATAATCAGATCAAGGAGAGCATAATCATCCTTGTTACATATAAATCATAGGATAGTGGAATCTTCATCATCACTTAAGAGAGAAGAATAATCCATGAGTATCATTGCTATGGATTTCATACCTATATATCCTAGTAGTAAGATCAATAGTTGGATTCTAGGATTTTCTTCTGAAAACATCAATAATCTAATTGTAAAATATATAGTCTCAACTTCCAAGTCAATAGTAGTTCCATAAAGTATACAAAAATTTATAAGTAATAACATGGCCTAGAATCTAGATCCCAAGAACAACATTCAGACATTCCAAATTGAAATGGAGACACCTCATGTTAGGCTCAATAGCTACCAATCAAGAAGTACTGCTCGTAATCATCACTACATCAGTAATAAACAAGTGAATTCCTAAAAATTAGTTGAGTGTAGATAGACATCTAAACCCACAACTACTGTAACACCTGAGAATTTTATGAGAAATATTTTTGTTTTTATAAATCATTAAAAGAATATTTCACTACACACAACACTATCTTGGCTTTCTTTACACGCAATCACGACCTTCCTCGATAGCTTGCGTCGTACGCAATACCGAGTTTCACTAAACAATGATATGCTATTAAAATATTGTTAAAACTAGCCGTTATGAATAGTAATAACCACTTTTTGAAATTTTATAAATTTTATTTTTCAAAATGGACTTCATTTTTGGATTCATTATATCAAAATTAGCCTTGGGTAAAATTTTGGTATTTTTCTGAAAACATTCAATTTTTGATGAATAGCGAAACCACTAAGTGGTAGTTAAAAAACTGAATTTTTCATAAAACATAATTTTACCGCTTCTGTGAGTAGAATTTCAAAAATTTGAGAGACACAGTTGATTTCAGTAAGTAAAATGTGGATCAATGAGATGAAAATAATTTTTGGTGAATAGTAACTTTTTACTTTTATTTACCACGGTTAAAAGAAAATAGGGTAATTAAGGGTAAAAATGATATTATTATTACCCTAACACATGTCCTAATTCTATTGTATAAGTGTAATTCGACCAAAAACAAACTTAGGAATAAAATATGACCATTTAGGCCCACTTGGATTAGATTAGGACATTTATTATTAATTTATTTAAAGAAGGGTTAAAATAGTTAAAATCAAAGTTTAATAAGTAAATAATTTTTAATATAAGGTTATACATAAGATAAATTTGACTATAAATATTAATTAGAAATCAAAAAATATTTCCTACATAATGATATTTTATTTTTAATTTTTTATACATTAAATAAATTAATTTATTTATGACACAAAGATGATGCAGTAATTATCTTATTAATGAAATATTGACATAATTGATGTTATAAATACCAAAATAAATGTAATTGGGACTTTTTATGAATTACACTAATTTTTTTAGGTTAATATGACATGTTAGTATTGATGTAATTAACTTTGTTGGAACTAATCATTCTGTTATGATTTTCACAAAAATCAATTACTAAATAGTGTCAAAATTGACATAAAATAGTTTTTAAAACAAATATTATATTATTAATTGTTATTTTATTCCTAAAAATCTAAGGTTCGGCCAAATGACTTATATAATGTTATATATATTAATAATAAACAACTTGGGGTTCGTTTGGTTACTTATAGTATATTTATTAACCTTATAGTATAAGAACACAAGAAGACACGGTAAAAGTAAAATTATTTAACTTGATGTTAAATCTAAATGATAAGGCTAAAATAGGAACCTAAACTTGTCTAAATTCTATTGGATGAGAGGATTTCGACCCATACCAACCTTAGATTCGAAATAAATCAATTTTGAGCTATTTAAAACCGAACTTGACTTTATAATAAAATAATATTTTTAGTTTTTCCAAAGGATCCCCTCTCCTCCCTTATAAAAGGGAACCTCCTCCCCCTCTTCCTCACACTACTTCGAGCCATCAAGCTCAGCCAACCCCTACCACTTTCTCCTCTCCACTTCCCTAGAGACATCCTAGAGGTCCTGGTCTTCTTCAAAGACCAAGTTTAGTTCCCTAAAAGGAGGTCTCAAAGAATCACTTCAAAGAAGAGGTAATGTCCGTTACCGATTCTTTCATCTTTATTTGTTCTTCCACTTATTCTTCTTTAGTTGGTTCATTATTAAGTAATAACATCAGTATCACTCATATACTGATATGTTATTATAAGTATGAAACAACCCTATTTCACCATCTATCCATCCTATGGAAAATTAAATCACCGCGCGTGCGTACGTACGGAATACCGTCTCCATGCTGTGGTGTAATATATTTTCCACCACCACATTACTTGGATGGGTATAATGGTGTAAATAATGACTATATATGATTATTGTAAAGTGATATTGATTCTGAAATAGTATAAATACACTCCAATACAATTCCATGATCATGGGAACGATATCCTCGCTCATGCGTACGTACGGAATACCGTCTCCACGGTGTGATGTGACTCGTTCTACATGATCTTAATTGCATAATGATTATATAAATGAATTGAATGAATGAATATGATATATATTACACTAATAACATTCTGTAAATGAGGTATCTATAACCTAAAGAGAAGAATAAGAATTTATTCGACAAAACACGCATAAGAACAAAAAGTAATAAACACCCGAATAACAAGTTGTAATGAAATATTACTAATAAGAAGCTAAGAATATGACCATATGTGATATCATAACAATGATTATGATTCTGTAATAAGTCAATAACATTATTTAAATCATTATACAAGAGGTTCGGACACGTACAAAGCATATCGAACCTAAGGTAAGGGAAAATCTCGAAATCTCATTTTTATCTGAGATTGTCTATTCTTCAGAATTTACTGGGTAATAATTTATCATCCACATCTGTGTTTCCTCAATATGTAATATTATTTCCATCCACCTACAATTTTTTAAATCCAATTTTACCCTTCTGTGAGTTTTTAGTAAAATATATGAAAGGAATCTTTTGTTGTTTTTCGTACGAGGTGCTTTTTGACTTTTCTGACAAAAGTACGAGAATAATGTTTTTTTAACTTATACGTCATGAATGGATTTTTAAAACAAAATTTCCAAGAATCATCCTTTACAAGTTTTTATGTTTATTTTTAATCAACTTATTTTAGTTTAAAATTGTATGACATGTTAAGAAAGGAAAAATGTTTTTGAAGTAGAAAGGATATTTTCCTCAAGAATGGAGTTCAAGTGTTTTATCAAAATTATTTTCCATCTAAGCTAATAAAGGGTTCTGTTTATATCCCAATTATTAAATGGATTTGATTATGTTGTGATGGAAATATTTTTATGAATTCTTTTATCTTATATGAATTGTTTTATGATGTCACAATGTTTAAAGATTCCAATTTTTATTACATGGGTTATGCTATGATGTATGGTTTATGTTTTTGTGGCACACATAAGAATGGTATCATTATGAGATGGGTGGTACCTATATCTCCCTCCAATGCATTGGGTAAAGATTTTATATCTCATCAGATAGACATGGCTGGAACGGCAGCTTAAACTGGTTCAGTGAAACAGGACTGAAACGAGGAGTGAACTCGGTTCAGAAATGGACTTTGTCCACTAAGATAGTCTTGGAAATGATTCTTGACTAATAAGAAATGATTCTCTATGATAATGTGTGTATGCCACAAAGTTTCATTTTTTAAGTTATGATTATTGGGATTACATTTCACTATTATGATTTATCCCATGTTATGAAATTATGATTTCTTTTGCAGGTTAAGATTTCCAAAAGTTATGTTCTTATATATATGATGTGATTGATATTTCTTTTTTTTACCCTTACTGAGCATTTTAGCTCACCCTTTTGTATGTTTTCTTTCCCCAGGTCAAGAAGAAGGTTATTAAGTAAGATATGTCAAAAGGGACTATAGATATGATGAAATAAATAGGTGACAGTGTAGACGCTTTATGAACCAGTTGTTTATGTTTCCCAGTTTCTAAAGACACTATACCTATACGGTTCTTTCCTGGTTTTGTTATATGTTGTAATAAGTGTGCTTCAATTCTGAAGTAATAACAATGTATGTAAAGTATGGGTCGCTACAGTTGGTATCAGAAGAAAGGTATAGTCAATATTTGGAAACTAAGATGTGAAAGCCTTAGTAAGAATCCTAAGGATAAGTCTAAGCATAGAACACAATCTTAGTGTTTTAGAAATGGCCATGAATAACCTAGGATAAGACCTTAAGTGTGAAATTTTATTCTTGATTATGTGGTTTTCCTATTATAATTAGTGTTGCTCACACTATTATTCTTGGTTTTAGTCAATGGCTGGAACCCAAAAAAACCGTGTTAATGCGGAATGCGATGGGCAATGCAATGATTGTCCCCCTGAGCAACCAAACGTTATGGGAGCTGGAATGCAAAATCTTATAGCCATGCTCACACAACTTTCTCAAGCTATGAATCATTCAGGACTTCCAAATGAGCAAAGGAAGGAGCAACATTCTGTTGAATCCTTCATGAGACAGCTTCCACCTTCATTCAGCGGGTCTACTGATCCATTAGTTGTTGAACAATGGATTTGTACTACTGAAAAGATATTTTCAGTTCTTCAATGTTCTGAACATGATAAAGTCATCTTAGCAGTGTATCGTTTGGAAGGTGATGCTGATCAATGGTGGAATCTTATTAAGAATACGAGGTAAAGGGATGAAATTGAGTCCATGGAATGGGACGAGTTCAAAAACCTATTTTTCAATAAGTACTTCCCTCGTATTCTCCGAACAAAGATGGAGAAAGAGTTTCTTGAACTGAAGCAAAAGGATGATGAATCTGTTGGTACCTATGAAGTAAATTTTACATGACTTTCAAGGTACGCTTCTGGTATTAGTATACAACCTAAGAGTAAGATCGATCGATTCTTTAGTGGCTTAAAACCATGTATTCGAAGGGCGTTAGCCATAATGGACTTCAATAGCTACGAGGAAATCGTTCAATGTGCTCTCAAATTCGAGATGGAGATTGTAGTAACCCATCAGTCATATGGGTTTGATAAGAAGTGGAAAATGGAATTCAAAGGAAAATCTAAAGAGCACACTGAAAAGAAGATGAGCTTTCCCTTATGCTCAAAGTGTTGAAAGAAACATGGAGGGAGTTGTCTTAAAGGGACAAGTAAATGTTTCAAATGTGGAAAGGAAGTTCATAGGGCATTTGAATGCCACAATGATGGGTTGAAGATGTCTAATGATGCAAACAAAGGAAGGGATACAAATAATGAACCTACTACACTTCAATGTTTCAAGTGCAAGGAGATGGGGCATTATTCCAATCAATTCCCAAATCCAAGGGTTGATGATGATGGTCGATTTCAATAAACTCTTAAGGCTAAAGGAAAAGGAAATTCAGATGCAATTTCTATTAGTGATGTGGAGTACGATAACGATGTGGTGAAAGGTACACTTACCATCCACTCTAAAGTAGCAAATGTTTTATTTGATTCTAGATCCACCCACTCTTTTATTTCTGAATAATTTTCTAATGATATCACCGTATTAACTCAACAATTAGATGTTGAGTTAGCTGTGACAACCCCTAATGGCACAACAGTCGCATCAAAAGTTTATAATTCCTCTCCGATCAAAGTTTGTGGGAAAGTGCTTCCTGCAAATCATGTGATCCTTCCTATATTGGAATTTGATGTGATTCTTGGCATGGATTGTCTTTCTTTATATGGATCTCATATCAATTTCCAAATAAGGGAAGTCACATTTCATATTCCAGATCAATCTATGATCGTCTATCAATGCAAGGATGAACATAACCTTCCAGTGGAAATTTCTTCCATCTTATGGGTCTTGATTCCACTAAATGAAGGTTATTTATCTCAAATGGTTGGTGAGAAACTCACGATTAAGAATATTCCCATTGTATAGGAGTTTTATGATGTCTTTCCGGAGGAATTACCGGGTCTTCCACCAAATCATGAATTTGAGTTTTCAGTAGAACTTGTACTGGGTGCTTTGCCTATTTAAAAGACACCTTATAGAATGGCCACAATTGAGTTGCAGGAATTGAAGAAGCAACTCCAAGAGAATCTTGATAAGGGGTTCATACGCCCTAGTGCGTCACCTTGGGGATCACCTGTTCTGTTTGTTAAGAAGAAAGATGGATCAATGAGACTCTACATTGATTATCGAGAACTTAACAAGATCACTATCAAGAACAAATATCCCCTCCCGTGCATTGATGACCTATTTGACCAACTACGTGGAGCTCAATACTTTTCCAAGATTGATCTTCGTTCAGGGTATCATCAATTAAGGGTCAAAAGGGAGGATATACTAAAGACGGCTTTCCATACAAGGTATGGACACTATGAATTTATAGTGATGCCATTTGGTCTTATTAATTCCCCTGCTATCTTCATGGATCTGATGAATAGAGTCTTTAGAGACTATCTTGATCAGTTTGTGGTAGTCTTTATAGACGATATTCTTGTCTATTCAAAGAGCAAGGAAGAACATGAAGATCACATGAGAATTATATTGAAGACCCTGAGAAATGGGAAGCTTTATTCCAAATTTACCAAGTGTGAATTTTGGATTCAAAAAGTTTCGTTTTTGGGTCACATAATCTCAAAAGAGGGGATATATGTGGATCCAGCAAAACCATAGGTTATCGAAAGATGTTTGAGACCAACAACAGTAACTGAGATCCGAAGTTTTCTTGGTTTGGCTGGATATTATCGACGTTTTGTGAAATATTTTTCACAATTATCTAATCCACTCACCAAGTTGACTCAGAAAGGAGTTATGTTTGTTTGGACTGAGGAATGTGAAGGGAAGTTCAAGGAGTTGAAAAGAAGGTTATCCAGTGCACCTGTGCTCACACTTCCTTGTAGTGGAGAAAGGTTTGTGATCTACAGTGATGCATCCAAGAAGGGATTGGGGTGTGTTCTTATGCAAAATGATATCGTAATAGATTATGCCTCACGAAAATTGAAAATACATGAGAAAAATTACCCAACTCATGATTTGGAGTTAGCTGCGGTAATATTTGCATTAAAGATTTGGAGGAATTATCTTTATGGAGAAAGGTGTGACATTTATACTGATCATAAAAGTTTAAAGTATATTTTCACAAAAAAGGAGATGAATATGTGCCAAAGAAGATGGTTGGAGATGATTAAGGATTACGACTGCTCAATCCATTACCACCCTGGGAAAGTAAACAAGGTGGAAGATGCATTAAGTCGACAAGACCATGCCAGTTTATCCATGATGAGGATCACAAAAGATCCAATATTTATGGATTTACAAAGGATGGATCTTGGAATTATAATGAAAGGGGAAAAATCGTATCTTTATCAAATGAATGTTCAACCATCTATACATTTGAAGATTAAAGAGGCACAGAAAGAAGATGTCGAGTTACAAAAGAAGGTGAGAAATGTTCCTGAATTCAACCTTTATTGTAATGGGATAATAAAGTTCAGGAATCGGGTTTGTGTTCCTCCCATCCTCGAATTAAAGAAGGAGCTGCTGGATGAGGCTCATAGTTCTTCATTCTCCATTCATCCTGGAAGCACGAAGATGTATAGGGGCCTGAAAGAGTGCTTCTAGTGGGATGGCATGAAAAGAGATGTTGCTAAATATGTCCCTCGATGCATGGTTTGTCAGAAAGTTAAAGCTGAGAGACATAAGTCTAAGGGGATGTTACAACCATTACCAATACTCTAATGGAAATGGGAAAACATCATTATGGACTTTGTCACCGGACTTCCTAAAACATCCAAATGCAATAATGATATCTAGGTCATAGTTGACTGTCTTACAAAGTCTGCACACTTCATTGATATTAGAGAGGATTTCTCTCTGGATCAGCTTGCCAGGATATATATGAAGGAAGTGGTAAGATTGCATGGAGTACCACTTTCTATTATATCTGATCAGGATCTGAGGTTTACCTCAAAGTTCTGGCAAAGTCTTCAGCATACTATGAATACAGAGTTGAGTTTCAGCACTGCTTATCATCCTCATATAGACGGTCAGTCTGAGAGGACGATTCAAACTCTAGAAGATATGTTGAGAGATTTCTCTATGGATTTCAAAGGTGGTTGGGATCAACACCTACCTTTGGTGGAATTTTCTTATAATAATAGCTTTCACTCCAGTATTCAGATGGCTCCTTATGAAGCTCTCTATGGAAAGAAATGCAGGACTCCAACTTGTTGGGATGAAGTTGGGTAAAGAAAGCTATTAGGACCCGATCTCGTTGATGAAATGGCATAAAAGGTCAGATCTATTCAACAACACATAAGAGCATCTCATAGTCGACAGAAAAGTTATGTCGACAACCGAAGAAAAGAACTGGAGATTGAGGTGGGTGATAAAGTGTTCTTATGAATATCTCCCTGGAAGAGGCTCTTGATATTTGGAAAGAAGGGGAAGTTGAGACCTAGATATATCGTTCCTTTTGAAATATTGGATCGTGTTGGGAAGGTAGCTTACCGATTGGCGCTTCCACAGAATCTCTCTCAAGTTCATGATGTGTTCCATGTATCTCTCTTGAGAAAGTACATACCTGATCCATCACATGTACTCAGCTCAGAAGTTGTACCGTTGGAGCAAAATCTTTCTTATGAAGAACAGCCGATAGAGATTATGGATCGTAGCGAAAAATTCCTATGAAACAATACCACTCGATTGGTGAAACTTTTATGGAAGAACCACCAATTAGAATAAGCTACATGGGAGCTTGAGGATATGATGAGGGAGAAGTATCCCCATCTATTTGTTACAAAGTGACGAATTTTGAGGGTGAAATTCATTTTAAGGGGGGTAGAATGTAACACTCGAGACTTTTTATGAGAAATATTTTTGTTTTTATAAACCATAAAAGGAATATTTCACTACACAGAACACTATCTTGGCTTGCTTTACACGCAATCGCGACCTTCCTCGATAGCTTGCGTCGTACGCAATACCGAGTTTCACTAAACAATAATATGATATTAAAATATTATTAAAACTAGCCATTATGAATAGTAATAACCACTTTTTGAAATTTTATAAATTTTATTTTTTAAAATGGACTTAATTTTTTGATTCGGAATATCGAAATTAGCCTAGGGTGAAATTTTGGTATTTTTCTGAAAGCTTTCAATTTTTGATGAATAGTGAAACCACTAAGTGGTAGTTAAAAAAACTGAATTTTTTATAAAACGTAATTTTACCGCTTCTGTGAGTGGAATTTGAAAAAACCGGGAGACACGGTTGATTTTAGTAAGTAAAATGTGGTTCAATGAGATGAAAATAATTTTTGGTGAATAGTAACTTTTTACTTTTATTTACCACGGTTAAACGTAAATAGGGTAATTAAGGGTAAAAATGATATTATTATTACCCTAACACGTGTCATAATTCTATTGGATAAGTGTATTTTGACCAAAAACAAACTTAGGAATAAACTATGACCATTTAGGCCCACTTGGATTAGATTAGGACATTTATTATTAATTTATTTAAAGAAGGGTTAAAATAGTTAAAATCAAAGTTTAATAAGTAAATAATTTTTAATATAAGGTTATACATAAGATAAATTAGACTATAAATATTCATTAGAAAGATAAAAATATTTCCTACATAATGGTATTTTATTTGTAATTTGTTAGACATTAAATAATTTAATTTATTTATGACACAAAGATGATGCTGTAATTATCTTATTAATGAAATATTGACATAATTGATGTTATAAATACCAAAATAAATGTAATTTGAGACTTTTTATGAATTAAACTAATTTTATAGGTTAATATGACATGTTAGTATTGATTTAATTAACTTTTTTCGAAATAATTATTCTGTTATGATTTTCACAAAAATCAATTACTAAATAGTGTAAAAATTGACATAAAATAGTTTTTAAAACAAATATTATATTATTAATTGTTATTTTATTCCTAAAAATCTAAGGTTCGGCCAAATGACTTAGAAAAGGTTATATATATTAAAAATAAACAACTTGGGGTTCGTTTGGCTTCTTATAATATGTTTATTAACCTTATAGTATAAGAACACAAGAAGACACAGTAAAAGTAAAATTATTTAACTTAATGTTAAATCTAAATGATAAGGTTAAAATAGGAACCTAAACTTGTCTAAATTATATTTCATGAGAGTATTTCGACCCATACCCTCCTTATATTCGAAATAAATTAATTTGGAGCTATTTTAAACCGAACTTGACTTCATAATAAAATAATATTTTAAGTTTTTCCAAAGGATCCCCTCTCCTCCCATATAAAAGGGCACCTCCTCCCCCTCTTCCTCACACCACATTGAGCCTTCATGCTCAGCCAACCCCTTCCACTTTCTCCTCTCCACTTCCCTAGAGACATCCTAGAGGTCCTGGTCTTCTTCGAAGACCAATTTTAGTGCCCTAAAATGAGGTCTCAAAGAAGTTCTTCAAAGAAGAGGTAATGTCCGTTACCGATTCTTTCATCTTTATTTCTTCTTCCACTTCTTATTCTTTAGTTGTTTCATTATGAAGTAATAAAATAAGTATCACTCATATACTTATATGTTATTATAAGTTTTAAACAACCCTATTTCACTATCTATCCATCTTACGGAAAATGAAATCACCGCGCGTGCGTACGTACGGAATACCGTCTCCACGCCGTGGTGTAATCTATTTTCCACCACCACCTTACTTGGATGGGTATAATGGTGTAAATAATTACTATATATGATTATTTTAAATTGATATTGATTCTGAAATAGTATACATACACTCAAATACAATTCCATGATCATGGGAACGATATTATCGCTTGTGCGTACGTACGGAATACCGTCTCCACGATGTGATGCGACTCGTTCTACATGATCTTCATTGCATAATGATTATATAAATTAATTTAATGAATTGATATGATATATATTACACTAATAACATTCTGGAAATTAGGTATCTATAACCTAAAGAGAAGAATAAGAATTTATTCGACAAAACACGCATAAGAACAAAAAGTAATAAACACCTGAATAACAAGTTGTAATGAAATATTACTAATAAGAAGCTTAGAATATGACCATATGTGATATAATAACAATAAGTATGATTCTGTAATAAGTCAATAACATTATTTAAATCATTATACAGGAGGTTTGGACACGTACAAAGCATATCGGACCTAAGGTAAGGGAAAATCTCGAAATCTCATTTTTATCCGAGATTGTCTATACTTCAGAATTTGCTAGGTAATATTTTATCATCCACATCCGTGTTTCCTCAATAGGTAATATTATTTCCACCCACCTAAATTTTTTTAAATCCAATTTTACCCTTCAGTGAGTTTTTAGTAGAAGATATGAAAGGAATATTTTGTCGTTTTTCGTACGAGGTACTTTTTGACTTTTCCGACAAAAGTACGAGAAGAATGTTTTTTTAACTTATATGGAATTAATGGATTTTTAAAACAAAATTTCCAAGAATCTTCCTTTACAAGTTTTCAAGTTTATTTTTAATCAGCTTATTTTAGTTTAAAATTGTATGACATGTTAAGAAAGGAAAAATGTTTTTGAAGTAGAAAGGATATTTTCCTCATGAATGGAGTTCAAGTGTTTTATCAAAATTATTTTCCATCTAAGATAATAAAGGGTTCTGTTTCTATCCCTATTATTACATGGAGTTGATTATGTTGTGATAGAAATATTTTTATGAATTATTTTATCTTATATGAATTGTTTTATGATGTCACGATGTTTAAAGATTCTCATTTTTATTACATGGGTTATGCTATGATGTATGGTTTATGATTTTGTGGCACACATAAGAATGGTATCATTATGAGATGGGTGGGACCTATATCTCCCTCCAATGCATTGGGTAAAGATTTTATATCTCATGAGATAGACATGGCTGGAATGACAGGTTAAACCGGTTCCGTGAAACAGGACTGAAATGAGGAGTGAACTCGGTTCAAAAATGGACTTTGCACACTAATATAGTCTTGGAAATGAGTCTTGACTAATAAGAAATGATTCTCTATGATTATGTGTGTATGCCACAAAGTTTCATGTTTTAAGTTATGATTATTGGGATTACATTTTACTAATATGATTTATCCCATGTTATGAAATTATGATTTCTTTTGCAGGTTAAGATTTCCAAAAGTTATGTTCTTATATATATGATGTGATTGATATTTCTTTTGTTTACCCTTACTGAGCATTTGAGGTCACCCTTTTGTATGTTTTCTTTCCCCAGGTCAGGATGAAGGTTATTAAGTAAGATATGTCAAAAGGGACTATAGATGTGATGAAATAAATGGGAGACAATGTAGACGCTTTATGAACCAGTTGTTTATGTTTCCCAGTTTCTAAAGACACTATACATATACGGTCCTTTCCTGGTTTTGTTATATGTTGTAGTAAGTGTGCTTCAATTCTGAAGTAATAACAATGTATGTAAAGTATGTGTCGCTACAACTACTACCATTGTCACATGGGCTTACAAGTTCAGTATGGGTTCTAAGGTTGAACCCTCTACCATCTCCACCCAAACATGATGTACTAGCTCAGGGTCGATCAAACAACATGGCCCCTATAGGTCCCTCATGTCAAAAAACTAAAGTGGGATCCTACTTGGGATCCCAATGTTCTCAAAACATGAAAATGCATCCTACTATAGATCCATAGATATCAAGATAAAGTGAGGAATTATACATTGGGACCCTCAAATGACATGAAAATAGAAGAACCCTATTTGGGGTCTTTCAAATGGTCAATTGGTAAAGGGATCCCACATGGGACTCCCTAGGTCCTCTTTTAAGAAACGGAAACCCGCAAATGATCCATAGGAACACAAAAAATAGTCGAATCATACAAGGGATCCTTAGTTCAAAAAGTAAATAGAGTAATCTTATCTAGGATCCTCAGAACAACTGAACCCAAGGCCTTTTAGGCCATAAGGGATCATCTCATAAGGGATATTTTCTTTGAAGGAAATCTATGAAGGAAATATCCAAGAGATATTGATCAAATACCATCTCTGATAAGGATATCAAACTAGCATGTTCTTAAATCTAAACCAATCATTCAAACTTTAATCCTCTCTTGGGAAGCGACTAAATTCAATTACTGGATGAAGAACATATCACTTCATGGAATGCATGAATTTCAACCTAATAGTGCTCAAAACACGAAATGGGTCTGAACATCCTGATAAATGTAAAAATATACTCGAAATTAATTACATAGTGGTAAAATTTTGATTCTTAGTAAGAGATATGAAAAAACCCAAGAAGGGTTAAAAGGGGGTAGTTTTCAGCATGTCTCCCTGAGCACATGGCGTGTACTCCCAAATCCCCACATAGGCATGTTCTCCAACCATACTAGGAATGTAAATGTCCAAGTAAACTATGTGAAAGTTGGGTATATAGGTTGTATCCTACATGGGGTGCCTATTCATGTCCATCAAATGGAATTTGTATGTACTTGGCATGGTCATGTATTTATACACGACATATGACCCATATGGGGTCAATCCATGTAATCTATATAGCCATGTTCCCCTTACATGGGATGCCAAGCCGGGTACTAGGCTACATTTCTTAGTACCAGTACATAACTTGTATGACCCATACCCATAGTGTACATCATAAATTTCATCTTTCTCATATAGGATGAACAAACTGTGTGTGTTCCCTGAACCACACATCATATAGATGGGTTGTCCTAAATGAAAAAACTCTAATTCGCAACAGAACCCCGGTATCTCCTTAGAATCAGTTGATTTAAACAAAAGTTGTTGTAATACTGTATAATCGGTTATCAAAACATGAAAATGATTAAACTATATGGATTTATGATGTAAACATAAAAACATACTATCTTTGGTTGGAATCTTCTCAAACATTTCCCCTTTCTACGGTCCACGATTTTTACATGAGGATCTGATGTGTCCCGATCTATACAAATCTACCAATCTATACCTATACATACCCTAATATATTTATCTTACTCTCTATTCTCTCTCTTATTCATGTGATGGAAAATCCACAATGTCATACACAATAATCAAATAAATAAAAGGAATGAAAATAAAATAAATGAAAAATAAAGGGGTGTTCAACCCATCCCTAGTGCCCAACTCGATTCTACACCTTTCTAAAGAAAAAATTCATGTTTTGGACTCAATGGAAAAGAAATAATCCCAATCAGAGAATTTTTAAAAAATAAATAGCTAAATGAACATGGGAAAATAAATTAATATTTAATTTATTAAATATTAATTATTAATTATTTCTCAAAATTTTAGCATCTCTAATTACCACCAAACTCTTATCCAAGTGTATAAGATATATTTTGGGACCAATGGAGTGGTCAGAAATAAGTTTCCAAGATCAACTACTAGGTTAAAAATATTATTTTACACCTTATAAGCTTCTAAATGTAAAAATTCATATTTTTGATCAAAATTGACGTCCATAAAAACATGGGTCATTACACATATCTCTTTATTGGGGATTCAAATTTGGTCGCATTTTTATCCTATCCAAAATTATTTTTAGCATTGAATGTTTTGGTACCCTTCTTTGTGGAAGATGAGATATGATGTTAGTTCTTCCAAGCATGGTGATTCTTTAGCTAATGATGAATGATAATAGTGATAATGGAAATATCATCACAGTGATGTATAGGTTATAACCTCTATCACACTCGGTCATTATTCCCATATAATGATTATATATCTAAAGACGATAATCACATACACATGGAACATGTTCACTATCAATGTAGTTGTACTCACCCATATTGAAGATCTGGTAGTGTAAAGGTCCCCCATAGGAGTTGTTGTTCCCTTGGTAGGGGATAACAATAGGGTGGTGTGATCCCATACACACATATTCTGGTGAGGTTGCATGGGATGCTTAGTTTATATTTGTGGCTCCATCGACTGTGTATCATAGATGAATGGTGTTGGCCCTCCCAACAAATTCTTGTTTGGTTGTGCATGATGTTCGACATCTGAGATGGACCTTTAGATCTAAAAGATAACTAAACATTCTTAGATGGTTGTGGAGATGGAGATTATATTTATATCTCATTTTGGATATTATTTAAGCAAATCTAGTATATTTATTTTATTGATTATGTATGTTATAGGTTATTTTTAAGGTTGATGTGACATATTCTAATTGGAATGCCTTTATTTTGATGATATAACACTCTCTCATGATGATTTATGATTGGTGATTTTAGGGTTTCTTACCGGGTATGTATTTACTGACCACTACAACGGATTTTCCCACAAATATTGTGTCTTATGAAGAAGACATAAATATGAAAAGTGACTTTGTTGGACATAGTATTGGGGAATTTTATTAGAATATGGTGATTCAGATGGTGTTAAGTGGCCATAATCTATGATCTGGAGCTCGCTTCTCCCCTTCTCTGCTCTATACAATTATTTTCTTTTTAATTTCCCTCTAATATTTCAATTTTTTCATATATCTTTCCCCATTATATCATTTTTATTATGTTGTCTCAGTTTTTTATATTTTCCTCGATGTTATTTCATTTATGATTACACTTTTGAAGTTATTTCTTTTTATATTACTCTACAAATTTTCATGGGGATGGTTGGTTTTGTGCACATAGGTACTTTATTAAAACTCACCCCATTTTATTGATGCCTTCTTGGTGCTTTTCACTAACCCCAATCCTATTTTAGGTAGGCTTGGGATTGTGATGGCACGACCATCCAGAGGCCAAATCAGACCAATGGATGGTGTTATCACAGTATCTCAGTAATTGGTATGTTAGAAAGTTAAGGATGATATATATAATTATAAGGGGGTGTTACAAGAATTAAATATGCCAAAATGAAAATGTGAAAACATCACCATGTATTTCATCTTTATACTTCCCAAAATATCTAATGGGAATAATTCTATTTAGATATTAGATAATCTACTTATAAAGTTAGAATAGTTCATTTTTATTAGAAGGGGTTTCTATCTTATTCAAACGTACATTTTATATACTAATTATGTCGTATGTTTTAATTTAGTACCTTATTCTATTGTAGTTGATAAATATCCAAGGATTACCTCAATGTTATATTAAAGTCTTCAATAAGCTCAAGATATAGAGTTTTATTTCACAAAATCATATCATCATCACACATATGATAAGTTAGATATAACTATTCAAAAGATAGAGTTTATGTTGAGATAGTGTCCTTGGGATTTTATTGTTTGCTGGGGTCAACACCTTCATATAGTCTAGTTTTTTTTCAACAATAGCTTTTCATCGATTGTTCAGCCAGATCCTTATAAATTCCTTTATAGAAAGAAGTTAAGAACACTAAAATTATGGAATTTCATTGGAGAATGTATTAAATTTCGACCTGATCTGGATAAGGTAATTTCAAAAAATATTAGATCCATTCACTATCACATAAAGACACTTTAACTTAAATTGTAGAATTATGCGTACAATCGTATGTGATATCTAGAATTAAAAATTGGGGGTATGGTATTATTGTAAGTTTCTCAATAGAATAAGGTTATGATAAATAGAAATAAAGTAATGTTAAGCACCATTAATAGAGATATAATGTAATACCCCAATATTTTATATGTAATTCATTTTAAATACAAATAAATTATTTGATTTCATTCTTTACACACAACACTTATTTTTAAGCAAAACATATTATATTATTAAACAATTAAGATTTAATATTAAATTTATCATCTAGAAATTGGATTGGATGATTGAATATGAATAACTAAATTATAAGAAATATTTCATTCACATTTGAAGAACTTATTCTTTTTTTATCATTTTATAAAATCATTAGAAATTAAAAGAAATATATTTTTTCTTAAAAAACTCTTTTTATGTGCACAATATGTTTTTATCTTAATATATTAAATTAATAAGTATTGATGAATTATTTTAATAAAATTTATAGATTATATATTCATTAAAATGTTTTAACAGTCATCTAATGGTTTTCATTATGAATTGTATAATAATAATTCCAACTGAATGCCTAAAAATTAAATTTTCTAAAAACAGTTATTGTTATCTTTTCAATGATTATATTAAAATTTATTTCTAAAAATTCTAGAAATTTAATCATGAAAATAGATATCATTTTTGGAATTATAATGGACAAATTTGTTAAATATAGAAACTTTATTTTTTGTCATTATGAATTGGTATTATGTTATGTATTTTTCATCATGGTATGACTAAATCACATAGTTACCAAAAAAATATTGCGATAAGGTTTTAAAAATATATATACAACCTGAAATATTTCTATTTAATGATTTTATTTTAAAATTTATCATCTAATATTTTATGATATGTAATCATGGTGCCATTTCTCTTTGATAATGATGTTAATATTATTTTACGAAAATAATAAATACAAAATGTCACACTCTTTATTTTATAAACTATAATACTTTTATATGGATAAAATAAGATTATGGTATATTATAAATGGTTATTTGAAAACTGAATTATTTTTTGTCATGGTAGTTTGATTTAAATTTTTATTAATAGGGTAATTAATATAAATTATTACAAAACATAGACACAATACTTGTGAGACTAGTAGAACAATCGAATTAAATGATTTTAAAAACAATAAAAGTAATATTTTTCAAAATATATTTGTTGAATTTACTTTTAGGGTTAATAATAATTTTTATCGATGGTCAAAGTGTTTTTATTAATATTAAATACCTATATTTATGTCATTTAAATCAAAATATCTGAATGGTTCTTAAAATTATTTTAATAATATTAAATGTTAAAAAATATATTATTAAATGATTCTAAATCAGAAAAATGTGTACATTGGACAAGGAGGATGGTATATGGTCTTGAATTTTGTAATAAATCCATTTTTATATAATATTTACCTATATGTAAATTAATAACCCTTTAGTAATGAAAATTTTGTTACCACAGTATATGTTAAAATTGGTTAAATGAAGGGGATAAACAAAATGATATAGTTTAAAATGGAATATCATCCTTTTCAAAATTCATTGGATGGAGATATTTCAACCATAAACTAACGTAGATTGAATAATTTATCCACATTGTGCCACTCTCACATGAAATAAAATTTATTATTTTTAAATATTTTAAGTAATACCAAATGTGTCTTTCACATAACTATAAAAGGAAACATATTATCCTATATTATTAACACTAACATGATCCAATTATATCAACATAAACCTAAAAAACTATTATAAATATCCATATATAATTTCTATAGGTTATTTTCTCCCTAAAATGTCATCCCTATAGTCCTTAGGAGGAAATTCAAATAAATCTGTTAAAAATGAAGTAATGGTTTTAACTAATCACTTTTATCTTAGTTCTTATTATAAGTATTTAAATTATATACTAACTAATAAAATATCATATAATTATTATGTAACATAATCTAAATGTTATTATGTTAATGGAATAACCATACTCATCTCCTTTTCCTTCAAATGGTAAATGAATGTATTGCCCGTGTGTATGTATGGACTAACATCTCCACGAAGTGATATAATTCATTCTTCCTATATCATTAAATGGATTGTTATAAATGTGTATATACTAATTTCATAAGATAATAATGTAATTATTAATATTCTAAAGAATATTTAATTGTAATTGTTTACAATTCTTTCGTCGGGGAGCGCGCACGCGCGCGCATCCGTCACATAGAGGACGCGCATCTTGTTGCCACCCATTCTCGCTTTCAAAAGGTGGGTGGCATTTGCTCCTTATTCAGGGACGTCTGCTCCATGATCGAAATGAGATGATGGGATGTTGATTCCTCCTTATGTGGATTCCTCCTTAGAACTCATCACCTAGTCCGGGTCTCCCTCAGAGATTTAAGACATGCTCGTAAAACTCTTCCTGGTGCCATATCTTCATGGACACCAGCTAATTACGGTGCTTCCGTTGAGATGCTCCAAGGGGTCTGGTCGGGGCAGTAAGCTTCGGTTAGGGGAGTGGTCATGCTGAGGCATCATTGGCATGTCTTGACGCTCAGGGATTGGAATGTCTGTCTTCGGTCCCTTATTTTGGGGCTTCTCGAGGGCGCAGAAGCCCGAGGCATCCCACATCGAAGGCGGGGAATTGTATGCCATAGGTATGTATCTGAGGTATTCCTCAGCTTCCAATGTTTAACACAGGGTATTCCACGAGTTTAACGTCCATCGAAGATGGATCTGACTGATTGGAACACCGAGAGTGGGTCAGATAAAAGAACCCCCTGGAGGGAATGCTGATATTGGGGCCGATACGTGGGTGGCTTCCCGAATGCTGTGGAGTGGAATGAGGTGGCATGATCCCACTGGGATGTGGCGGCCCGAGTAAGAATCATTATGGGTGATGAAGTGATGGGTTTGAACCTCGTGGAGGCTTCCTACGTATCCCTGTGGTAGGGAATAAAAGTCCTCGTAGTTTGGGATGGAATGGGGCTTATGCTCTGAGGCGGCCCACAATGACGGATCGAATGGGGCTTACATTCTGAGGCAGCCCACAATGGTGGTGATGGATGGATGGTGCTTACACTCTAAGGTGGCCCACAATGGTGGATGGATGGGGATTACACTCTGAGGCGGCCCACAATGGTGGATGGATGGGGCTTACACTCTTAGGCGGCCAACAATGGTGGATGGATGGGGCATACACTCTGAGGTGTCCCACAATGGTGGATGGATGGGGCTTACACTCTGAGGTGGCCCACAATGCTTGGTGAACCGACATAAAGAGATCAGAACGACCGGGTGGGGGCTTCATCCTCATGGAGGCTTCCTATGTATCCACGTGGTAGGGGATCAAAGTCCACGTAGTTCAGGTATACAGTTTAACATCATAGGGGACGAGGACAGATGGGGCTTACACTCTGAGGCGGCCCACAATGGTTGGTGAACCGACATGAAGTTTTTGGAACGACCGGGTGGTGGGCTTGAACCTCATGGAGGCTTCCTACATATCCCCATGGTAGGGAATCAAAGTCCACGTAGATCGGGTGTACAATTTAATGTCATGCGGGATGGGGACGGATGGGGATTACACTCTGAGGCGGCCCACAATGGTTGGTGAACCGACATGAAGAGGTCAGAACAACCAGGTGTTGGGCTTGAACCTCGTGGAGGCTTCGTACATATCCTCGTGGCATGGAATCAAAGTCCACGTAGTTCGGGTGTACAGTTTAACGTCATGCAGTACGGGGAATGGTGTCATAGTCAATGCTTACTCTAAGCCCACATGTGTCATGCTCAGTGTGGGAAATAGGAGGCGGCATAGAACTGATGATCACGTCGTGAAGGGTGCATCCGTGGGAAGCGAATTGGGGCGTACGCGTTGGGGGGCCCATGGTGCTGGGACTTACTCCTGGATGGAGGCCTGGGGGTGACAAAGCATAGAGGGAGAGGGGATGTACGGAGGTGCATGGGTCCTACCTTCCTCAAGAGGGGCTAGGGGCTTACACCAAGGAGTTTGCCCATCCCCCGAAGACAAACAACACTCTAAAAAGGAGAATATCATCCCCTGTGAAGAACAGGGAGGCATGGAGAATGTCCGAGGTGGGGGGACCCTGCGTGCGAGTCACGGGGCCGGATCACATTTTAACGTCATGTGTTGAGGCCGAGGTGCTTGGAAGTTTAACGTCCTGCATCTTGGAAGAGGTGGGTTGGCTCCGCCCCCCTAGGACTTTTATAACCGGTGCCCTCTTCCCCTTGTTGAAGGGAAGACATCGGCAAGGCCGTATTGAAGGGGGGTTGCAGAGCGAACCATCAGGGGTCCACGTTAGCATGGATATGAGAATAAGCAATAGTTGTTATTGTGCCTATGCGAAGAAGCATCAAGCAAAGAAACGCAATGGGAAAAACCACACAAGGTACCTTGAGGTTACTTCTTACGAGCCTGGAAGGTCGTACGGGAAAACAGCGCATGGTGTGTATGCCCGGTGTGTGTGCTCGGGGCATCCAGAAGGAGGACATTGGGCGCCTACGTAGGGAGGCACCCAGGGAGCATCAAGGTGAGGGGTCCCAGGGGGTTGCACGAAAAGAAATGGTCGGCGTGCAAAACATCGGGATGGAATATAATCGGGGTAGAGGGATTTAGTGCAGCTAGTAGGATCGCGTACAAGGGATATGGATTTCACGCGAGTGGCAAAGGCCGCACCCAAAGATATGGTCACACCTAGCGAAAGGGAATGCGCGCAATTGGACTATTTTGCATGCAACGGAAGGAATTGTGCACATGGGAGGAACCCTGAAGGGTTTGGAATTCTCATTAATCTAGTGGGGTCATGCACAAAGGGGGATCCCGAGGTGAGGTGGTGAAAAAAGGATCAGAACCTAAAGGCCATATTACGCGTGCGGAAGTCCGATTTATTTCACGAGAGATGGTTCAAATTCCTCAACCCCAAAACGGAAGGGCTATCCTTCTATTTATAGGCATCCGGCAATGCGGAATCTAGGGTGGTGCGCAAAACATGCGTGTCAGAGATGACAGCCTAGAATTTTAACCATACGGGGCGCGGGCACGAAAGTATTTCGCACCTATGCCAGTGACCCTTCACGAATCCCATAACCTTTTCGTGTGGTCCTACTTTTCCACCCGCATACCCCTTTTTTCCGAGCAACAATTCTGGGCCCTCCAGACTGATCCTCTGGGTCCGAATATGACTTAGCTTTTTCATTTCGAAACTTCCTTCAATAATTATGGACTTTTCAGTGTCTAAAAATTCCCCCTTGGAATTGGATCAGCAAGGGGTCACAACGATCGGATTCCGAGGGAAATGACAAAGTGTTTGGGCTTTGTGGCCCCCCTGCGCTCAAAAAATGGAGTGGCGTGCAAAAAACTGACTAGCATAGAATCAAATTTCCACGTGGCATGTAACCCCAGCTTCCCCTATAAAAGGGGCCATGGGTCCGAGGCTCTATACGTAACTTTCTCACGTGACAGGCTCTGAGCTCTTATGCGCAAACTTGCTTCGGCTCTTGTACGTAAAACCCACTTTGGCAGCATGAAATTTCTCCGAGTATTGGCCATATTTATGCTCAAACCTGGGATTTTCCACGTCAAATTCTCAGATTTCGTTCCAGGCTTCCGAATTTTGCACAACATTCCCAGATTCCGTGCAACACTTCCAGATTCCGCGCAACACTTCCAAATTCTGTGCAACACTCTCGAAGCACATAGTTAGAAGAAAATGGTCGCGAATAAAGTAGATGAGGGGAAAACCACCTCTCATAGAGTTTCAATGGATGAAAACATGGAGGTTTATGGCACCAGTGTGGTTATATCCAATAAGCACACTATGTTCAACCTGCTAACCCCCACCCAGAAAGATTACCCTTTGTCCAATAACCTTCCGTTATGGAGCTTCGGCATTATGAAGGAGGTTCTCCTATCGGGCTTCGAGGCTGATACACCGCTGTCATGGGTGACCTGTGAGGATGACCTTCCCTGATACAATATCACCAAAAATGGTCATCCTGCCAGAGAAACAAGGCACATGGACGTATATGTCCTGAACCTGAGGACTAGGACCATTGTTGGGGGTGATCCTATTGCGGAGAGTTTCTTCGCCCTCTACGCAAGCATGTTCTGTTACAGAATCACAGACGATACTAAGGGATGGCTGTAAGATTGGGATTTGTGGTCCAGAGGAAAATTCACCAGTGAGTGGGCCTGAGCATACTGGGTTCGCCATACATGAAACCAATTCGGGGCCATGTTGTGGCAAATTGGTCTTTTCGAGACAGTGTGGACGTCGTATTTCCACTTCTACCGCCAGTCTGAGCTCAGACCGGATATGTTCACCCGGTGGTCCCCTGACACCAACACATTCCATCTTCACCATGTGGAAGTTGGTATCAGTCTCTGGGATTTCCACTTCATCAGAGGTATCCCGTTGGAGGGCTATCAATACGATGGATTCTTTCCCCCAATGAACAGCTGGGAGGACAGATCACGGACCCCCATGCTGACATGGCATCTGCTAGAACTAGCCAAAGAGGGGCTGGAGGTCAAGGACTTCCTAAAGGAAATCGCCTACAAGGACTACTTCAGCCTATTCCTAGAGAAGAATCTAGCTGTCAAGATGCTGAGACGGGGAAAACGGTGTCCAACTGTGGCTCAAAGAAGCAAGAATGGATCGTGTTGGAGGATCCTGGAGGCGGGGAAATAACAATCATGGGGATACAACATTATTGATGTCTGGGACCCGAATGTTCGATATGTCAAGGTTCCTCACCACCTTCATGAGCGGGTGGCTCTTATTGGTGTGGGACGCAAGGATGGGTGTCCGTCCAAAAACTCTGGTGATGGCGGGCACCATGGCCGCCAACAAAAGGTTTAATATGGGATTCCCCGTGATGGCTCGGTTGTACGCCATCTTGGGATGCATCTCGAGAGGGGGGTCACCTTGGAGAGTATGTAGCCCTTTACAGATCTTCAATGGCTGGATGGGGGCTCATCTTGGCGGGTACACTTTCCCAAATGCCATTCGTCCTCCAGGTAATGTCCTGCGACCATCTCTGTTGAACATTGTAGGGGTCACACCGATGACGCTTAGGGAGGAGGGAGTAAGGATCAGAATTGGTAACCATGCCAACTTTACCTTCATCCCATTCCCCACCTCAACCGGCCAAATGGTAGAAAATGGGAAAGTCTCGCTGGAGCAACAGGAATACTTCCAGAGCATCAAAGGCGGGGTGCTTGTGGCTCGGATTGATGAGAAGATCTTCTGCGAGCCTTACATGTCGTCCCGATTAGCCAGGCAGTTTTGGTGCCTCCATCGAATGCCGAAGAGGGTATTCATGGACTTCTAGGAGGATGTTGATTCCTTCATCCTTCACCAGATGTGTTTAATGTTCACAACTTATGGCTTTGGCGACATCATTACCCATCCTCCCACCGGGGCCGACACTAGACTATCAACCGAGTATGCTGAACACTGGGCCATCACATACCCTGAGGGGCTTCTGCGCAAGCGAGTTCGGCAACTCCTGACTACCCGCATGGAACCTGAGTGAAGAGAGAGTAGGCAAGGTGCCACCAGAAAGGGGAGACCAGGGGCGCGCCAGGCAGTGAGGCCTACGCAGGCCGGGACCTCAGCAGCAGGAGCATCGTATGGCGGGACCAACGAACTTCTTGCGAAGAAGGTAAGGTATCTGCTTTAACCTTCCCATAATGCAATCTTCCCAGTGCTATAGTCAGCCTGGTTAACCCTGTGGCAGTCGGTGAGAACCGAAGCTCTCTATAGAAGATAATACGGGAAGGAGTACAGCTTCCAGAAGTTGGGATTGTCCAGATTTCCGACAGAGTAAACTTACAATGGCGGTATGCATATCTAACTGCCATGGACACATATGCATGCCAACAGGGTCTGCACATGGAGCCACCAGACCAGGTGAAAGTGTTTCTCTTCCAAGAGTATGATCTGGAAATGTTGCCGCAGGGAGATGGTGATAGTGATGAGTCGGAGGACGACGAGATCCGAGAGAAAGGTGGAGGAGAAGAGGAAGGTGAAAGAGAAGGTGAGGTAGAAGATGAAGGAGAAGGTGAAGGAGAACCCAAAGCTGAGGGGTCACAGGGGGTGCCCTACCAAGGGAGTCTCCAGGAGAGCAGTGAGATTGTTGGCTCTGACATAGAAATAACAGAGATACTTGAGGTATGGTTCAACCCTCATCCATCCTTGTACTATCTTCCCTTTGCAACCAATATCACATCTCCCTTATCTTACTCAGGAGAACATTTGCACTGATCAAGCGTCTCCAGTTGAAGGAGGGGAGGAAGCATCAATAGGATCAGGCGGGGCACCGACGCCCATTATTGTGCTGACGAGTTCTAAGGGATCTCCTTTCACGACAGCTCTTGCAGCAGCCAGAGAACTAGAGGTGGACTCTTTGGATTCCTGTTATTCCCTTTCTTCAATTCCGATAATCAGTGTTGAAGAACTCAATGAAACAGGGTGCTTCCTGTCTGTGCAGTGATCGCGGCATTGGGGTCCCGTCAGGTAGCTGATCCCGGACCATCCATAGGTGTGCTGATGACAAGCACACTGCCCCGCCCAGAACATGCCTCCCGAACTGAGTTGGCTCCAGCTACTAGTGAACAGGGAGTGGCAGACATTGGTGGTCCTACCATCGGGGTAGGGCTAAAGGTTGACGAGGGTGCCACCAGGATCGAGGGGACAGAAGAAGGTCACCTCGGTGCTGATGATCCTGCTCCTTTGGAAGGAATCCCTAAGGAAGAACCTGCTGCTGCTTTTTTGGTTGTCTTCCCTGTTTATTGGTCTACTGACACCGAAGAAATCGACAATTCTGACTGGGAAGCAGCCGAGGAGGGATGGATGATGTGGCACAAGGAATCGAAGTGCATCCTACATTTTCTCAATCAGCCTCAGACTGAATGGTTGAAGCGTATGGGATCACTCCAAACCTGGATGCGCTTCCTGTGCACTGGAGGAGTAGATGCTCAATGCCTTCATCTGATTGTCTATGAATACATGGATGAGAATATGTTTGTGAGTTTCTAGTGTACCGACGTCATCTGGTGCCAGGAGGAGTTAGGGAGCACCCGAGCACTCCAGCAGGTGGAGCAAGAGGTGCAATACCTTGAGGAGCAGGCGAAAGAAGTAGAGATATTCATTGCAAACAGCTCTGAACTCATGGAGCAGGTGAGGGCCCAGTTGGCAGATGCCCAAGAGCAACTCGTAGAAGCAAGTCGCCAGATAATTGAGGTCCAAGCTGAACAGGCGCGGGAACCGGAAAAGGTCGGTGAGCTACGCCCCATAGCTGCCGATGAGGAGAGGGTCCTCAGAGGACTGGAGGAAATCCTAGAGTCCACCAGCCAGAAGGTAGTGGAATTGGAAAGATTAATCTAAAACGCTGATCCTTAAGGGCCCAGTTTTGGCCGAACTGATAAACTTATCTCGCTCTAATGCTTCTTTCTTTCCTCTTTGTATGTATTAGAAATTTTCGTTTACATTCCCCTTTGCTTTAAATACTTGTCATTTTGGTTTAAAATTCTCAACCACAATAGCAATCCATCCCTAACCTCACATAGGCCATGAGAAATAAAGGAGGCTCGCACTATTACATTGTTTGATTGTGGGAGTTCCAACCAAGCTTCGGGCATTCAAAATTCGAACCCAGATTTCCAAGGAGAAGAGGGAGGCCCATCCAAAGGAAGGGGACCTTAGACCTGATCTATGTATCATCTTCTCAATGTGTTATAGCACACGAATGGGGCAATTCTAGGGGCATTCGAATCAGTCCGAACATAGGGAAATGAAAAAGTGTGAATCATGTTACTTGAAATTCGGAACACTGTGGGAGGGGTGTGGAAATTAAAGATGGTCGATGACCGTGTTCGAAACACAGCATCCTTATTGAATTAGCTTGAAATGGGAACAATAAATGTGGGATGACCACTGACCTTGTTTTCAACACAGGGTCTAACTTAAATATCATCGATCAGTCTTCTGGAACATTGGCCCAAGACAGTAGGTGGACCATAGGTCAAGCATCCATACTGTTAGGGGGTCCCTTCAAACATGAAAGAGGACGAATATCTGAATAAAGGGGAATGAAAAGTGTGGAAAGTGAAGTGGTGGTTTGTTCAAACAGAATCCAACACTCTTGAAAGTATGCCACCTCAATGAAATCACATTAAGAGGGTGCATTAATCTGTTCATGGACCATTTCTACTCTGAGACAGGACCTCTGGTGAGGGAACTGTTGCTTCCCAATGCCATTATGAGGCATCTTGATCTTGTTCAGGGCAAATGATGCAGTTGCACAATTCCCCAGGGTGGGAATGCCAAGAGGCCGATAGTGGGAAAAAGGATGGGATTTGTGATTCTCGAGGCTGGATCCAAGATGAAATGCCTGGGCGTTCGTACCTATCTCATAAGGATGAGAATCAAGCCATACATAATTCTTGAGATGGGGTCATGGTAAGGTTCTTATGAAACCAGACGTGAATGAGGACGTAGGTCCCGATTACCACATGTTCCTATGGAAAGTGCTCAGGTGAGGGGACCGAACACGAAAGTTGAGCTAGGCCCATGCCAAAGTTCGCAGGCATTCCTACGTACTCCATGAGGATGGGGATCAAGCTGCATGTAGTTCTACGATGGGGGTATGGTAAGGTACCAATGCCACGAATGAAAGGAGGTGTGCAGGTCTAGCCCTTGCACAAAAAAGAAGCGGCATTTGATGTATCTTGTTTGTCCTTGAAGGTGAATAGGATTTTTTCTTTGTGAAGCAACAGGCCTAGGGTGGAAATTCCTGGTGAAACCACAATAATCAAGTCGTGTACAGGCGTTGAAAAAAGGTATGGAAAATGACCAATACCCAATGTGATGTCCCTCATAATGAGGTCACCACAATGCAGTGTCATTTTTCGTCGAGTGGATAAGATGATAATGTCACAGTTTATGGTCATGTGATAGGACCAAACAATAACGTTTAAGGTCATAGGGATTGGACCTAAGGTAACACGCACGATTCGATAAAGTGTACCCGACATGAATGGGAATGAGGTCTGCATCATCACTGCACGCAATCCCCAGGAGAAAATCCCCGAGCCACGAGGCCGGCAAGGGCCAGAGGATAAGGGACAAGAGGAGCTAGCTCCCAGCGAAGTTGGACCCAAAAACCTGATGTCCAGATGACCCCACATATCCCATGAGGATGAGGGTCATGCTGCAAGTGCTTCTAATGATGATCTTAGTTTATGATCTTAGAGATCATACTGGGGGGAGCCCCAAATAATGTTGTATTGCAGCTTGTGCCCTTGACGTGCGAAAGCGCACTGAGGGATAGTGCCATGAGTGTCAAAATCCCACATGAACAAAATGGGGCGTAGAAAAATGTGAATCATGTAACCAACATTCAAGGCCTGAAAGGGCTGCCATGATGACAGAGGATTACTGCTGACCATGTTTGCGACACAGCATCTCATCGTGTTAGCCTGAAATGGGGACAAACAAATGAACGTCAACCGTTGACCATGTTCACAACATGAGACCTGTCTCAATTTGTTGTATGAAACCCTCGAGGTTGTTGGCCCATAACGGTAGTAGATCCCTTAGGCGTGGTATCCATGCCATTTTTTTGGGGTCCCTTCAGGTGTGAAATGATAACGACGGCTGAAATTAAGGGAAACACGAAGCCTGACAAGTGGATGGAAACGTACCCATGTTGAATCTAACAATACATGTCCTAGACCAGATTACTTTTAAACACATTGGAAACCCCCTATAATGGGGTCAAAGGGGGTGATGCAACCTGAGAGGGGCCGATTTGAAGAAAAAGGGCATATAACGGGGGATGCAGGACTCTCCGGAGGAAATTAATGGAGTGGTCCTGACAGGCCCAACGTGAATGAGGGTGTAGCCCCGTACCACGCCATATATTCCTCTCCCTAGGGAATGGGTAGGAAAAGGGGACAAGATAACAGAGAGATCCCTAAAAGATGGGGTTGGACCTGAAATCTTAAGTTCTCAAGCAATCCTACGTATCCCATAAAGATGGGAATCAAGCCACAAGTAGTTCTGTAGGATACAGTTTAACATCATGCAGGACGATAGGGAAGTTTATGGTCGTGCGGGACCAAAGTCTAGTTTAAGGTCATGGATGACCCAATAGTTTATGGTCATGTCGGACCAAAGAGTTCAGGAAAAATACTATTTGAGGAACCTGTCATTGGTGGGAGGAGTTATATGCTCACCATCCATTGTCACCAGGGAGTATGCACCATTGGTATAAACCTTATGGACAATGAATGGTCCCTCCCAGTTGGGCTCCAACTTGGGTGGTTTCCTACAGGGCATCATTGGAGCCCTGAGGGCCAGTACCAGGTCACCTTGCAGGAAGGAGCGGAGGAAAACCTTCTTGTAGAAAGCTCGAGCCATCCCGCTCTGATGCCTTTCCATGTTGTGCAAAGCATGAAGCCTATTCTCGTCTAGCGCTTCCAATTCAGCTAGATGGATTTTGAAAACTCTATCTGGCGCTTGCTGGTAGTAGACCATTGTGCGCAATGAGGGCAACTGAATCTCGATGGGCAGGATGGCCTTAGTTCTATAAACTAGTGAATATGGGGTCACCTAGGTGGAATTACGAGTCATCGTCCGATAGGCCCAGAGGGCGTTGAGGAGCTTATCCGGCCAACTCTTCTTGTTCTGACCAACCATATGTTTCAGAATTTTAGAGAGTTTTTTGTTAAACGCCTCGATCTATAAATTTACCTACGCATGATAGCGGGAGGTATGGTTAGAGCGAATGTTGTACTTGGTGTAAAATTTCTTCAGCTCGGCTGCTCAGAAGTTGGTTTCGTTATTAGTGAGGATAGTGTGAGGTACTCCAAATCAATAGATGATATTGGAACCCATGAAGTCGGCGATAGAACGGGATTTGACTTCCTTGAGCATAATTGCATCTTCCCACTTGGAAAAGAAATCCGTAGCGGTAAGAATGAACCGGTATTGGCGAGCCATTGCCAGTGGGTAAGGTCCTACAATATCCAACCCCCAGACTGCAAAGGGCCAAGAATATATGGTACTGTGGAGAGGCTTCAGTGGCAGATGAACAAAGTTATCTTGAACTGGGCAAACATGGCACCTCTGGGTGAACTCAGTGCAGTAGTGGATCAGGGAGGGCCAAAAATACACTAACCTCGGAATCTGGTGAGACAGTTTCAGCCCAGCCTGGTGAGTGACGTAGGAACCGGAGTGGAACTCTAACATGACTTGTGGGATCTCAACTCCTTAAATACAACAGAGGAGAATACCATCAAACCCATGTTTATAAAGAATCTTCCCAAGGTCGGGATGACTCTGAAGAGTAAACTGTAAGGAACAGCGTCGAATTTTCTCGCGCTCTGCCCAGTCTTATGAAATATTACCTTGTTGGAGGTATTCAACCAAGGGTGTTCTCCAATAAGGAATCATCTAGATCACTACACCCAGGGGACCTGAGGGTTCCGACATAGAGGCTCCCGTGGTATGATGGTTTACCCGTGGGCCGCGATCATCCTCTAGGATAACGGGAGAAATGACTCTCTGGTGTGCTGCGTGGATAATCAGGTCGTCCTGTTTGGGATCTGCAAGTGATGTGGCCAGGCTGGCCATAGCATATGCTCGACCGTTCTGTGACTGAGGTATGTGAATAAACTCTAGCCGAGAAGGGAATTGGGCCATTAGATGGAGGGTGCACTGCAACAATGGCATGAGTTCTGGATTTCTGACAACATAGTCTCCATTGACCTGCTTGATGACAATCTCGGAATCCCCTTTCACATGAAGATGGGGCACGTCGATCTCGAGGGCCATCTCAAGGCCAGTAATGAGGGCTTGATACTCTGCCTCATTATTGGTGCAACCTTCTGACAACAGAAACGAATATGGCAGGATGGCTTACGTCGGAGTAATAAAGACGAAACCTAGGCCTACTCTATTGAGCCTAGGGTCATTGAGTCTCCTCCCAGTGGGGATCCAGGAGGAACCATCAAAGTACATTTGCCAACATGGGATGTCATGATCGACTAAGAGGATTTCCTCATTAGGAAAGTCCAAGTCCAGGGATTGATCCGTGGAGGTTGGATGGGCAGCTAGAAAGTCTGCCAATTCCTATCCTTTGATAGCCTTATGAGGCACAAACCTAATGTAAAACTGTTGGAGGATTACCGACCACTGTACTAGTCAGCCAGTCAACATTGGTTGATTTAGTATATACTTTAATGGGTCTACCTAAGAGACCATATTTACCTCATAGTGATGCAAGAAGTTCTGTAGTTTCTGTATGAAAAATACGAGCGCAAGGTAGCTTTTCTCAATGGGGGGGTATCTTGTCTCTGTAACAAGGAGCATGTGGCTGAGGTAGTAGAGGCTATTCTATGTTCCCTCGTTGTTCTTCTGGGCAAGAAGTGCACCGAGGGACCATTCTAGGGCGGTGACATAGAGAATCAGTGGCTTCCTGGAGACGGGTGGCATCAAGACTGGAGGTTGGAGAAAATATTGCTTGATTTCCTCAAAAGTGGTTTCGTACTCTTCATCTAGCTTATAAGAGGTTCCCTTCTTCATGAGCTGAGAAAAGGTCTTACACTTTCCAGACAGATTTGCAATGAATCAGCGTATGTAGTCTAAGTGGCCTTGAAGACCTCGAAGCTCCTGAATATTTCTTGGGGGAGGCATCTGGCTAATTTCTGTGATCTTATCTGGGTCTAACTCAATGCCCCGGTGCTGGACAACAAAGCCAAGGAATTTACTGGAGGTGACCCCGAAGGCTCACTTCAACGGGTTCATCTTCAGGTGGCGGGAATATAGGAAACCGAACACTTTCTCAAGATCCTTGAGATGGTCCTGGTGCCGGTGACATTTGACCACCAGGTCGTTCACATAGAATTCCACCAATGTTCCCATAATTAGTTTAAATATACAATGCATGGCCCGCTGATTGGTGGCGCCTACATTCTTCAGGCCGAATGGCATGACTTAGTAACAGAAAGTACCCAGAGGTGCCCTGAAAGTGGAAGATTTCTCGTCCTCAAGGGCCATCCGGATCTGGTTATACCCGAAGTACCTGTCCATGAAGGAGAGGGCTTGGAACCCAGCCGTGGAGTCAATCAAATACTCTGTCATTAGAAGGGGAAAATCATCCTTTGTACAGTGATGATTGAGGTCGCGGAAGTCAATACAGACCCTAATTTGTCCATTCTTTTTCCTTAATGGCACAATGTTGGCTAGCCACTTGGGGTACTGAACTTCCTTGACTAAGTTGTCTTTGATAAGCTTGTCAACTTCGGCCTCAACCATGGCACCATGAGAAGGGTGCATATTTCTAGGAGGCTGCTTGAACCTGTGATAGTTTTCCGGGACACCAAGGTGGTGGAAGACTACCTGAGGATCTAGTCCTGGCATCTCGTCGTAACTCCAAGAGAACACATCACAGTGTTGTTTGAGGAATTCTGCATACAACTACTGCTCCTCGAGAGACCTAATGGCGCTGATCAACGTGGGTCTCGGATCTTCCTCGCTACCAAGGTTCACCTACACCAGTTCATCGACCATGATAGAGACGCCTTCTTCAAAGGTAGGGGGAGCATCCTCTATATCTTCTTCTCCACTTGTGGAGGGATCATCCACAGGGGGAGCTGCTTTTGAGATTTCAAACCCTAATGGGCGGAAGATACTTGCTTGTACAGTAGTGGTCATCACATCAGGAGATTCATGTACCACTGAGACCATGGCTATAAGGGTTGTCAACCCAATCCCATCCGGTCTTCGGCCCAAGGGGCCACATTTGATAACATCAAAGTAGTAGTGGCGCGTCGGCCGGAGCCGACTTATCCCATCCCAGCAAAATAGACAAATATGATGGACTGTCATTGGCATGAGAAGGATGTCTTAATACCTTATGGGGGTAGGAGGTTCCTGGATCACCTGGGAATGGTTTTTATAGGAGTACGAGGTGATTTTCCACCATCGCTTGGACCTGGGAATATGCCTTCCTCTAGTACCCGAAACAACAATACACTGTCCCATGTCATGGGTCGTGGCCTCCAACTGATGAATTGGGAAGATGTAGGCATCATCTAGACCTATCCAGTGGCACTTGTGACCAGGGTAGGATCAACCTTGCTCGCCAGAATCTCTTTGTCCTTGCTCTTGTAATAGTCAGTGTCCAGATAGTGGGCTCCAAAAGAGGCAAAGGGAGACGCATCTCCTTGGAGCACGCCTAATCGACCATTGATGTAGTATTTGAGGCATTGGTGATAAGATGAGGGGGAAACCGCGTGAAGTTGGAGCCACGGTCTCCCCATCAATGCATTTTACGCGGTGTCCTGGGAGAAAACCATGAATTCGGTACTGGCAACTAGGCCATCGAACTGGGTTTTCTGGATGATTTTTCTAACTGGGGTCTGTTCGGTCCTGTTGTACCCCTATATTCTGAGGTTGGAGGGAGTTAAATCATCCTCATACAAACCCATCTTTCGTAGTGTCTGAGTGGGTATTAGGTTGATTCTAGAGCCTGTGTCGATAAGACAGCGGCAGACTTCCACACCATTGAACTGGCCAGTGATATACAACGGGCGAATGTGCCCCGGTATGGGAGGGTCTTCATCTTCACCAGAGAATGAGATGGCAGCCTGATACTCTTCACTCTCAACTGCTTCAGCGTGGTAGGCTTCTACAGCTGCTACCTCTGTCTCAAACATGAGGGGGATTTTTAAAGTCTTTGTGAGTTCTTTATGCATATTCGGTTACATGAGAAGGGCTTCAAGGATGTAAAGCCTTGCTAGGATGCTGGTAAGGTGCTTCAGAACATCGTACTTACATGCTAGGAGTGGAACTCTGATTGCAGAAAGTCGCTCTGTGACCGGAGGCATGGAGGACCCTACCGGCTGGACAGACGACTGACTGATTCTAGGAATATCTCATTGTTCACTAGTCAAAGCTCAGAGAGTGGCTGTCGGATGAGGACTAGAAGGCTGGTGTCGGATGGTCGCAGCACGACCAATGTGGTTCCGCCTGATCCAGTAACACAAACGGAGGTGGAGGTAGACCTGTCAACACCGAATGATGGGGCCTCATGTGTTGAGCTCTGCACTGGGCTTACTGTCTGGTCTCAGCAGCGTGCATGGCCTAGCTGGAGGTGCCTACTTTCATGCCCTGAAAATCCATGTAACCACGGATCTGATCATGTTGGCAATGGCTGGGGACATTGGGAAGGTCTACTTCGCATTCCACATCGTCGGGAGTCAAATAGGGATTTACCAACTCCATGGTGTTAACCGAAGCGTACCCCAGACTATCACTTGAAAAGTCATTCGCTACCGGGTAGAGTCTTGGAGGGATCCCCATTTAAGGAGGCATAAAGTCGCCAAGATTATGGGACGACGAAGGAATTGGGAGGGCGTGTTGTTTCTTCTTGTGTCGTCGCTGCTTGCTCTTCTGGGAAGAGGTTGGCTGAGACGATGATGCTGAAGTAGTAACCACAGCTTCTGGGGGCTCTGGCGGATTCAGGTGTTCATGGATGATGCCATGGTCATGGGTGACCACATTGTGGGCTATCCAGTCATTATACTTCTGGGACCCACGGTCGGAATCCTTCTGCCATTCACCTTCGTCGCCGCTACTACCATCTGATCTCACAAAGACACCAACCACTTGTGTCGGGGCTGGGCCCAACCTGACAATATTGGTGTCAATATAGTCTTTTATTAAGTACATGAACATGTTTCATCGCTTGATGGTATTCCCTAGGATCCGGTGACAAGGTAAGTAGTTGGGGTGATCAGTGAGATGCACCTCTACTGGCTTCTGGCACTCAGGTAGCCGCACGATTCTCTGATCTGAGGCACTGCGGAAGTAACTGGGGGCCTGATCCTCGTCAAATGAGTAGGTCTGATTCCTTCAGTCTAGAAAGGGGGCTCTAGAAGGTTAACCTTGATGAGGGGCCGAAGGATCATTCCAAGAAGGCGTAACTTGATTTTCTTTTATAGGTGGTGGCGGCGCATTACATGGAGGCTCTTGCTGATTTTGAGGCAGTTGGTGCTGGGATGGAAGCTATGCCTGTGGGGGTGCACCCCTATGGGGCTGTGGAGTTGGGTCCACTGGTAGAAATTCTAGATTCTTGGGGGCCTCTATCTGGGAAACAACAGCGGTCTTGGCTCTAGCAGTTCTCATTGCTAGGATTACAGGAGGCAGCGGGCGTGCCTGACTGGCCTATTTTAGGGCTTCTTCGAGACGCTGGGCCTTGTCTGAGAAGTCCTGGAACCCTTTGGGGTAATTCTGAGTGATCAGAGAAGGAACCAACTCTGCCTTGACATTCTCTACACACATTGTCAGTAATTTATCCTGAGTTAGTGGCATGTCAATAGAGTATGTGAGCCCCTTCCACCGGGCGATTAAGTCTGCGACTCACTCATCGGGCCTTTGCCTGCACGTGAAGTGGTCTGCGATGTTCATCTTCCGGGTTGTGGAACTGAACTAGTAGAGGAATTTACTGTGATGGTACTCCCATCTAGTCACGAATCCGATAGAGAGCTGGTTGTACCAGAGGAATGCCGACCCCTCCATTTTATGAATAAAACAATGGAGCTTGGCGGCCTCCTGCTACGCGGGAGTCCCTTACATAGGCCCACACCTTGAGTTGAAGTGGTCCAGGTGCTGTGGCGGGTCTCCTGTCTCGTTAATGGGGGAAAAAGTGGGGTTCCCAAATCCCATAGGTGCTAGTGTATCATCCACCCATGCTGGGTACGGCTTTCCATATGGTGGGATCGCCACCTGCCGAGTTTTCAAAGCCTCTAAGCGAGTGATGAGTGCTGCATCGGATCTTCTTGATGTGGGTTACTGTCCTGACGGGGATCCCTAACCACAAGCACATTGTCGGGCTCTTAAATTCGATAGAAAAGCTTAGAATCTTGTGGAGCGGCTGGTGGAGCGACCATTGGGGCGCCGGGAGGAACCCGAGAAAGGTCTCTTGGGTGGTCATGCTGCTCAGGAGGGTTCAACGAAACATATCATGCCCTCTTTCCATGAGCTCCTGCCTCTCCTCTGTCAGCAAACACGACATGATCGAGGTTTCCTGGGAGAATCTCGCTGAGAGGTAGTTTTTCCTACAACTGCTTCCCCGACCTTCGATCACTATAGTCGGGTTTCTGCTATGAAATACGTTCATCCAGATGATCATAAAACAACATCTTCTACTCAGCATGCTGTTGGCGCAGCATGGCCTTCTCGGGATCTTCCTCTGCCTTCTGCACTGAGGCAGACGGGTCGGAGAGCTTGAAATCCCCAACGTGCTCTTTACCCTAGTCGATATTCCAGCTCAATATTAATGCCTCAGTGGGTGCGGGGAGACCTAGGTGGTTCCTCTGCTGATGATTAATCCTCCCTAATGGGTCCCGTGGTGGATTTTCCTCAAGGGGTAAGTCACCATCAAGAAGTTCTAGACTGTTCCCCTCTCTCGACAGATCAGCCATGTTGACCGTCGCTGCCCTCGGGGGAATATCCTCAGAGCCACCTAGTGAGTCAGTCTATCGGCAAATCACATTGAAGAAAAGGGCAGTGTACTTCCTCCATCCACGGACGTGCGCATGGGGGTGGTCTCCTTGAAAACTTTGCGTAGTAATTGAAAACTTTGAATGCATTGTTGTTGGAGGGCCCTGTGTTGGCCAAGTGACTCAGGGTGCCGGACTGTAGGGAGCGTGGAAAAGTCGACCCAAGGAAATTGCTCGTCGATATCCTCCAGGTGTGCTTGGATCCCAGGATAAGTCACTTACTGGTGGAAAAGATGGAAGTGAGTCATCCAGAGGTTCTAGTAGAAACATTCAAACTCTCCCAGGGTGAGTGATTCTGGTGTATCAAAATCCGACCCTGTGACCGACCAAAACATCTTGGGGAAGTGGCCTACTGCGAGGATGGTCCAGAAGCTCCATGAATCAGGTTCAGGATACGGCCCTTGATGGCCCCGCAAATCAACTAAGAGTGGGTGGGGAACTGGCAGCAGTGTCGAGGCAGGTCGCTGGGCCGGTGGGCTGGCAGGCTGAGAATACGGTGAGCAGGCCGATTGGCCACCGAATCCTAGGTCATCCTCTAAGGGTTTTAGTAACATGTCTTCCATGTAACGATAGGATGGAACGACGAACGGGCCTCCTATCACAGTTTCAGTTCTTTCCGGGGGTGTGCTATGTCACAGATCTTCCACCATTGACCCCCAAAAAAGCTCTCCACCGTCTCTGGCTGAGGTGGAAGGTGCTTCTGAAGAGGCCGATGGTGACTACATGTTCGATCCCTGGGGGTATTCCACGTCCTTTTCCTCCTAGATATACCTTCTGAGGGAGGTGGGGATCATATGGATCTCTCATTCGGGGAGTACGAGGCTGACGCGTCGTGTCCCTATCCCATCCCTTGACTCAATAGACTGAGGAGAGGGCTCCATCGTCGAGTCGTACTCTACCATGGACTCTGAGAAATGGACTGCTCCGATTTCCGTCTGGCCTTCCCTAGCATTTCTCGTATGGTGACGACATTCTGCCTTCCTGCCCCTGGGTGGCTCCTCGGGGCAGGGCTGATTTTCTTCTTGGAGTCCCCTGGCCGCACTTGTGCTAGGATGGAGAGGACTAAAGGCCAGAGTGTGGGGAGCACCGAGGCAAATGTCGAAAGGGACACGGGGAGGACCTCGTTGTGGGTGTGTGACTGGATATACAACGGCTCAATACTCGCGGTCTGCGGTAGGGGAAGTGACCCCGTACCTAGTGTAGTGAGCACTGGATAGAGCCCCGCCCGGAGTGTTGCTGTGACGGGGAATCCCCTTACCTGCGGTGAGGGTGGATCCAGGTAGGCCTCCAGGCCGAGGTTGGAAGCATGGAGGTACCACACCTTCCAGAATGGTGGCACGGAGTAGGCCTTCATGTTGGATGGAACTACCATGAATTGGTCTGCACTGTCCATTGCCTGTGCCAGCAACCGGGAGAGTCGACAAAACCTGCCCATGGGGTGCTTGGTGCCTCGATCCAAATCAGTCATATAACTGCCCCTGCTCAACGTGTGTGTGTGGGGGGGGGGGGGGGTTGATGATAGGAGTTAGCGGTGGCTCAGGCCATAGTGGTTTCTGACGTTGATGCCCCGGGGTGAGAATCCTCTTCTTCCCATGCCCAATGCCGGCATCGGGTCAGATGGGTTGGAGCTGGTGGTGTAGGCACATGGATTACCTTCTCCTCGGCTCGGAGAGTCAGGGGACGGCACCGACGCGGCCTGGCAGGGGCCCTTGTAGTGAACCCTTTAAGCGGGTCTCTGATTGGTCCAACCCATACCTCCCCTACCTCGTCGGCGTAGGGGAGGAAGGTGTTAAGTAGTTCTGAGTATAATCTCCCAAAATTGTCGATTGTCGGGGTGTGGAGAAGCGGCTCCCTGCGCGGCCCTCAGGGGTGGCGTTGGCGGTGAGGCGCAGCTGCCTCGAGGTCCAAACGGGCCATGTCCTTGGTGGGGATGACCCCCTCCTCCTCATACCTATGCACAAGGTCATTGATCACCCTTCGTTGGAAAATATCTGATGGGGAGAGGGGGCATGAGTTCCCAACAACCATGGTGATCGGAGCAGCTGTGGAAGAGGTGGAACCGTGTGAGGTGGCCGCATCGGTACAACCCCTGCCCCTGCGCCGGTGGGTAGGTGGCGAACGACCTCCAGATGCAGCGATCTGATTCCTGAAAGCAGAGAGATAAACCCATTAACACTGATAAGAAAAGAAATCAACAACTAGTAGCATATTTCCATTCAGTCTTCCATGGTCGGTAAGAGGGATCCACGCTGACAACGTCGTAGAACGGAGTGCTCAATGTCCAGACTGCCCCAACCCCCGACGGGTTTCATGTCCTAGTGATGGGTGCCCGGACTTGGTGACATGCTGATCTTCCGACGCCCCAAATGCTTCCAGTCTCCGTATTGAGGAGAAAAGATTCACGTCAGGTTCACCATTTTCTATTTCTGACGATTTTTCCAGGGCACACACACATGCGCGCATCTTTTAAATAGAGGATACATGGCTTGTTGCCCCGCATTCCCACATTCCAAAGGTGGGCGGTATTCGATCCTTATTCAGGTACGTCAGCTCCTTGATCGAAATGGGATGATGGGATATCAGTTAATCCTTCTGTGGATTCCTCCTCCGAACTTGTCACCCAGTCTGGGTCTCCCTCATAGATTTAAGATGTGCTCATGAAACTCTTCCTGGTTCCATATCTTCATGGACACCAGTTAATTACGCTGCATCTGTCAAGACACTCCAACGAGTTTGGTCGGCGAAGTGAACTTCGGTTAGGGGATTGGTCATGCTGAGGCATCACTGGCATGTCTTGACGTTGGGGGATTGACATGTCTATCTTTTTTCCCTTATTATAGAGCTTCTAGATGGCGTGGAAGCCCGAGGACTCCCATATTGAACGCGGGGAGTTGTATTCCATAGGCATGTATCTGAGTTTTTTCTCATATTCCCATGTTTAACACAGGTTATTCCGCGAGTTTAACATCCAGCGAAGACGGATCAGACTGATTGGAACATTGAGAGTGGGTCAGATAAAAGAACCCCTTTGGACGGAATGCCGATATTGGGGCCGACATGTGGGTTTCTTCCTGAATGCTGTGGAGTGGAATGAGGTGGCATGATCCCACCGGGATGTGGAGGCCTAGGTAAGAATCAATATGGGTGATTAAGTGAAGGGGCTTGAACCTCGTGGAGGCTTCCTACGTATCCCTGTGGCAGGGAATCAAATTCCTCGTAGTTCGGGATGGAATGGGGATTACGCTCTGAGGCGGCCCAAAATGACGGATGGAATGGGGCTTACACTATGAGGCAGCCCACAATGGAGGTGATGGATGGATGGGGGTTACACTCCGAGGCGGCCCGAAATGGTGGATGGATGGGGTTTACACTCTAAGGTGGCCCACAATGGTGGTTGTATGGGGTTTACACTCTTAGGAGGCCCACAATGGTGGATGGATGGGGCTTACGCTCTGAGGTGTCCCAAAATAGTGGATAGATGGGGATTAGACTCTGAGGCAGCCCACAATTGTTGGTGAACCGACAAGAAGAGGTCGAAACGACCGGGTGGTGGGTTTGATCATCGCGGAGGCTTCCTACGTATCCTCGTGGCAGAGAATCAAAGTCCACGTAGTTCAGTTGTACCATTTAACATAATGCGGATGGGGATGGATGGGTATTACTCTCTGAGGCGGCCCACAATGGTTGGAGAACCGACATGAAGATGTCGGAACGACCGGGTGGTGGGCTTGAACCTCGTGGAGGCTTCCTACGTATCCCTGTGGTAGGGAATCAAAGTCCACGTAGTTTGGGTGTACAGTTTAATGTCATGCGTGATGGGGACGGATGTGGCTTACACTCTGAGGTGGCCCACAATGGTTGGTGAACTGACATGAAGTGGTCGGAATGACCGAGTTGTGGGATTGAACCTCATCGAGGCATCCTACATATCCTCGTGGTAGGGAATCAAAGTCCATATAGTTCGTGTGTACAGTTAAACGTCATGCGGGGTGGGGGTTTGTGTCATAGTCGATGCTTACTCTAAGACCACGTGAGTCATGCTCGGTGTGGGAAACAAGAGGCAGCATAGACCTGATGATCACATCGCGAAGGGTGCGTCTGTGGGAAGCGAATAGGGGCTTACACGTTGGGCGGCCCATGGTGCTAGGACTTACTCCAGGATGGATGCCCGAGGGAGAAAAAGCACAGAGGGAGAGGGGAAGTACGGAGGTGCATGGGTGTTAGCTTCCGCAAGAGGGGCTAGGGGATTACACCAAGGAGGCTTCCCTTCCCCCGCGGACAAACTCCACTTCTATAAGGCGGATATCATCCCCTGTGAAAAACATGGAGGCCTTGAGAATGTCCGAGGCGGGGGGACCCTACGTGCGAGGTATGGGGCCAGATCACAGTTTGACGTCATGTGTTGAGGACGAGGTCCTTGGAAGTTTATTGTCCTACAGCTCGAATGAGGTGGGTTGGCTCTGCCCCCCATAAGACTTACATAACTGGTGCCCTCTTCCCCTTGTGGAAGGGAAGGCATCGACAAGGCCGTAGTGAAGGGGGGTTGCAGAGAGAACCATCGATGGGTCCATGTTAGCGTGGCTATGCAAAGAAGCAGTAGCTGTTAGCGTGCATATGCGAAGAAGCATGCAACAAACCAACCCAATGGGAAAAACCGCCCAAGGGACCTTGAGTTTACTTCATACGATCCTGGAAGGTTGTATGAGAAAACTGCGCATGGTGTGTATGCCCAGTGTGTGTGCCTGGGGCATCCAGAAGGAGGAAATCAGGCGCCTACGTAGGGAGGCACCCAAGGAGCATTAAGTTGAGGGATCCCGGGGGGTTGTGTGCAAAGAAATGGTCGGCGTGCAAAACACCGGGATGGCGCGTAATTGGGGTAGAGGGCTTGCGTGTGGCTAGTAGGATCGCGCACAAGGGATATGAAGTGCGCATGACTTGAAAAGGTCGTACCCAAATGTATGGCCGCACCCAGCAAAAGGGATTGTGTGCAATTGGACCGTTTTGTGCGCAACAGAAGGAATTGTGTGCAAGGGAGGAGCCCTGAAGGGTTTGGAAATCTATTTAAGACAGTGGGATCGTGCACAAAGGCGGATCCCGGGGAGTGGTGGTGCGAAAAGGATCATTACCTGAAGGCCATCTTGCGTGTGCGGAAGTCCAATTTCGCACACGAGAGACGGTTCAAATTCCTCAACCCCGAAACGGAAGGGCTCTCCTTCTATTTATCAGCATCCGGTTGCACGGAATCCAGGGTGGCATGTAAAACTTGCATTCTAGAGATGGCAGCGTGGAATGTTAACCGCGCGGGGCGCGGGCGTGAAAGTATTTCACGCCTGTTCTAGGGACCCTTCACGAATCCCAGACCCATTCCGCGCAACCCTACTTTTCCGCGTGAATACCCATTTTTTCCATGCAACAATTTCAGGCCCTCCAGACCGAGCCTCGAGGTCCGAGTATGACTTTTCTTTGTCATTTCAAAACATCCTTCAGTAATTACGGACTTTTTGGCATCTATAGTGATCGAAGTATAACTATGGGAACTGTCAAACTGAAACATTTATGAAAATATAAAATAGCAAACAGGGAGAAATGATGATTTTAATAAATAATTATTTATAAATTAGTGTTTAATATTATTTGGGAATCATATATTATATTATATATATTAATAAGGTTTTTGAAAATAATTATAACGAATATAAATTTATTATATAGGATGTTAAATTGCTAACTGAGGAAGAAAAAATTGAGTTACGAGATTAATGTTTCTACCTCATTTTAATCAAAATTGTTTATCCTTGAATTTATAATAAGTAACAATATATGATCCTTATCTAAAAAACCCATGGACTTTTCTTATCGAATTTTTATTTCAATATTTGACTTTTTTCATTTTTCTATCATTAATTACTCAACCTAATGAATGAATGGTATTAATAAAAACATTAATTATTTATCTCTACGACCAGGTAACATTTTTCTTCCAAATAAATTCCATTTAAAAGTTTATTAAGATTTTTTTCTAATATCTAATGATTTTAAAGTTCAATTCTTTACAAATTTGACATTTAAAAAAACAATCATCATGTATTTTTAAAAACAAGGTATGTTTTTTGAAGGTGTGAGAAACATCATTATTATTAACAATTATGGATTGAATGATGATTCATAACATCATGGAAGATAAAATATTTGAATCATTATTTATAGTTTTTGAATATTTAATCTCAAATAAAAAAAATTTCCATTATATTTTAGGAATTATTAAATTCTAAAATAAGTCATTTCAAAATGAAAAATCTATTTTCCTCAAGAAACATTCAAATGATATTTTAAAGGCACTTTCCATCCATGATAACATCATTTGGTGTTACTTATGATTTAATGGGGATATGATGCAATGGTACCATCCGTATTATTTCTCTAGATATTTTATTATTATGATGATTATATTTTTACAAAACAGGTTTATTTTCCATTGATTATTATATGATGATATGATAAATGTTTTAATGATATTGAAAACTAAATATGATTACAATATGATCATATAATGTGTGTTCCTAAAATTATATATACCTATAATTCATCTGGTGAATATTAATGGTTTATGAGCTCAAAGGGAATAAAAGAGGCTATCCCAAGCCTGAAAGAGGTTACATGGTAGGTTTTGTCAAGCCTGGAATAGGGTGCATGTGAGGTTATCCCAATACCAAAAGAGGGTATATAAGATGGTTTACCACTCCCACAGTAGGTACATGGTTGTATATCACAATACTAACAAGTGATGAATGTCTTAGTGGGTATCCTTCAAATAATATTACTATTATTATGATAATATCATACTTTATTCCACTCTTTTTTGACATGATCTTATACCAATGTTAATCTATTATATCCTGTGTTCATTGATTTCTTCATGATTCATGCCTTATAAAATACCATGAATTATGAAATGACTAATTATTATGATATAATAATTATTGATTATGCTTTTTAATTGTTAAAATAATGTTTTCATACCATTATACTCGTGTTATTCGTAAATGATCAACGATAGCTCCCTTTTTTCCCATACTGAGCATTTGAACGGACCCTTGATTTAATTTAATATCCCCTAAAATAGGAATAAATGTTTTATTTATGAAATTTATAATAAGGTTTCAAATTGTTTCTGAAATAATTTGGATATGATGTATAAATTTTGTGTACCAATTTTTTATGTATACATGTTTTCAAATGAACTTATCTATTATAGTTCTCATTTAGTTCGTAATGATGTGTAATTAATATTCTTATAACAAGAAATTATATATATTTATGAAATATTTTTCACATTGTACGTTATTTCTCTTGATGCATTATGATCATGTTTTATTGAAATCATTATGTAATCTATTTATTTCTCAATAGTTAAATATGATATGATATAATTTAAAATGGTATCATTTTTTCATGTATATGCATGATTTTTCATTTTCAGATTGGTGGATTAATTATAACCCTCTATAGAATTATATGAAGTTTTATATCTCATGTAATCATAATGGGATAAGGGAAATTATACCTAGTCCACTATGCTATAGAATAAGGGTGGTTATCCCAAATCCAAAATTTTATGGGAAGGAGGCCAGCCTAGTATATTATGATATAATTTTCATGGTGGTTATGCTTGAAATATGTTATCACTCCTATGGTTATGCATATTCTATATAATTATATAATAAACCAACCTTTATCGTGATGGATAATGTTTTTCACTTCTATTTCCACACCCCTATGGATCATGTCTTATGTTATTATTGAATCTGTATTTCTTAATTTAAGATTTATATTCACTATTAAATCATTTTTTATTTATATTTGTTATTTTAATAAACCCTAATTTTATTTTCATACCCACAAGATAAAGTTATTCTCACTTATAACATTCATTCATTATCTCTCATGTTAACCCCTATGACACATTTAATCTAACTTTTAATATGTTTTGATTCCCTACGTTATACATAAGAATATAATGTATGATTTATATAAGGGTAAACTATACTAAGTTTATAAATGTGGTATTTTTAATAATAAATTTAAAACAATTTTGTCATGTATCAAGACTCCAACATATAAACATGAAGGTTTTGGGCTGTGATAAATTGAATGATGAAAGAATATTCACATAAAATGATGTAATATAAATGTATGTTATTCTTGGATCACCTTAGAAGGTATTAGAGTAAGTTGTAATACTTTTTAGGAATATATTATTGATAATAAGCAGTTGGACATAATATAACCTATAATGAACTAAAATTTTCTAAAACATTTTAGGTTCAAATAAAAGGGTCATAATTTAGAGTAATATTATTTAACATATGATTATTTACTCTAGTTATTATTTTTTGACAAACTCACTAACTTTTTTGGTATCAATCTGTAGATATAACTAAGTGGTACTGAGTAAAAAATGTACGTAATGGAAAGAAGTAATGAAATTTCTAAGGAACCACCAAAAATTATTGAAGCTAGAGTGAAACATTTCATATGTGTGATCACATAACTCTCTTAAGCTATGAACAATGATAAAAATCATATTAAACTCTCAAACAAAAAACTAAAGGGAAAACACTAAATCAATTCATTTGTGTAGAAAAATATACAGTCCTTTAGTGGGTCTTCCAATCCCATAAATATCGAGGAATAATTCATCACGGTAGAAGAAATATTGTCAATTTACCTATTCTTTTATCATGAAAACATTCTTTTTATTATTTATCATCTGAAAGGTGATACTTATCAATGTTAGATCCCAATTAGTAACATTTGGAAAGAGTAATTAATTGAATATACTAAATTGTATGAGTTTAATAATGTATTTTTCAATAAATATTTCCAGTAACTCTTCACACTAAAATAGAGAGAGGATTCTTCGAGATGGATAATAGAAAGGGTGAATATATTGGTTCCTATGAAGAATTATATATAATACATGAAAGGTATGAATTTGTATTTTTCATTTACCCTAAAAGAAAAATTGATCATTTAAATAGTGAATTAAAACCATGTGTTAAAAAAGTGTTAGTAATAAGAATATTTAGATGTTATCAAGAAAGTGTTTGATATTCCCTAAGATTTAATTAAAGAATCAAGACCACAATTATTCTTGAGGTTTTGGGGATAAGAATACAGAAATGGAGTTCCATGGAAATATAATTGATAAAACCTATAGATGGAATAATATTCATCTTCTTACAATCTAATCAAGTGGTAAGAAACATGAGGGGGCTGTCTTACAGGAACAAGTAAATCCTTAAATTGTGGAAGACAAGCCCATCAAGAACATGAATTCCTAAGAGATATGAATATGTTAACCTATGAAATTGATGGAGGGGAATATTAACCTAATTCCACACCCATACTCAAATTCTTCAATAATAATTAGTCTGTGAATTAAAGTAAAAAGTTCAAAAAACAAGGGGTAAATGACAAGAATCAATGTTAGTAACATCTTAAGCCAAGGAAGAGAGGGAAAATATATACAAACAAAACTACAGAATGGTTTGTGAAAATAAAAAAGTGAATGTTAAAATTTTCATGCACTCAAGAAATATAAAAGTTTAATAATATTATATTCCTACCCACTCCTTCATTTATATAAAATATGATAATGGAATAAAATTATAATATTAACATTTAAAAAATTTAATTATCATTGAAAACTCCTAGAAGTGGAATCATTGTATCCCAATTCTACAACTATTCATTGATATTATTTTGTGGGCATAGTGTTCTTATAAATAATATTATTCCCTATTTTGTAAAATTTGAGGTGATTTTCGGAAGGGATAGGTTCTCTCTACATATATCCCATATTAATTTCCATGATAGGTAAGTCACATCTCATATTCCAAATCAAACCATGATAATAAACATGTGCAAGGTAGACTACAAAATAAATATGGAATTTTCTCCCATTATATAGTTCTTAATAACTAATAATGGCTGGTATTTATCCCTAATTATTGAGGAAATATCAATATTTAAGTTACATATATTGTTTCGGAATATTTCAATGTATTTATGAAATATTTTCCTAGTCTTCCCTTATATTGTGAAGTTTTACTTTTTATTGAAATATTACCTAATGTTATGATTACATGAAATATTCCATATAGAATTTCACTAATTTAATTAGAGGAATTGAAAAATAAACTCCAAAATAATCTGGATAAGGGTTTTATATACCGTAGTTATTCACCACGGGGTGCACCAATAATATTTGTTAAAAATAAATATGGATCAATGTATATCAAAATTTATTGTCATGATATTATCAAGATCATGATGAAGAAAAAGTATTGTCTACCATGTATTGATGACAAGTGAAATCAACTAATAGGGGGTCAATTCTTACCCAATATCTACCTACAATCTAGATATCACCAATTATACATGAAATAGGTGGATATACCCAAGACAATATTCTATACAAGATATAGACTCTGTGAATTCATAGTTATTATATTTTCAAAATTAACCCCCCCACTATCTTCATGGATTTCATGAATAATGTCTTTATAGATAGTCTCAATGAATTTTTGTGGTATTTATAGAAGGTAATATTATATAATATAAGAGAAAACAATGTCAGGAAGAACATATGAAGAATATTCTATAAACCATGGGATATGAGAAACCATATTCTAAATTTTTCAAGTGTGAATTCTAGATACATAAGGTATTATTCATGGGAATTGTGATCACAATAGTGTGTAAATATATGGCTATTTCAAAGATGGAGGTGATTTAATAAAGTCTCAGAACAACCATTATAACTGGGATCCATTGTTTTCTTGGATTGTTTGGATATTGTTAATGGTAGATGATGATTTTATCATATGGTAAGGGTGCTGATTATATGTTTCCAAAAATAATATCTCAACCATCCATCCATGTGATGTTAAAAGAACCACATAGGGATTATATCTACCTAAAAAGAAGGTATGGAATATTTTGGAGGTTAAATTTGAAAATGATGAGATTTTAAGATTCATGAAATGAATATTTGTTATATAAATACCAGTTTTGAAGAAGTTGTTATTTGATGATGCACATAGTCCATTATTCTTTGTAAATTCTTGAAATATAAATATTTATAGGGATATCAATGATTATTTTTTGTAGGACAACAAGAAGATGAATATTGAATATTATATTCCTGCATGCTTGATTTTCCCATAAGTTATGTTAGAATGCTATAATTTCATGGGGATGAAGAAACTATTACCTATACCAGAATAGAAATGGTTGAACATAATTGTGTATATCATTATAGTTATTTTTAATACCTCTAATTTCCATTAAATCAATTAGTTAATAGTTAATAATCTAAGAAATTCCTCACATTTCATTGTTATATGCAAAAATTTCCATCTCAATAAAATTTCAATTATATGCATTAAAGAAGGGGTAAGTATATATAGAATACCACTCTATATAGTATCTGATTGATATTATATGATTATGTAAATGTTATGGATAATTATTCCTTAATAATAGGATACATATATGAGCTTCAATGCCTCATATCAGCATCAAATTGGTGTTAAATCTAAAAGGAATATACAAACTTTATATGATAAGTTGATATATTGTTCAATGGATATAAAAGAATATTGGGATCAACACCTTACCTTGGTAGAGTTATTATATAGATATTATTTTCACTCTACCATTAAAATTGATCCTTATGAGGCTCTACATGAGAAAAGTATTAAAATTTCAACCTGTTGGGAAAATTTTCAAGTGTATGTTTTTTGGATAAGATCTTGATCAGAAAAATGTCAAAGAAGAATCAAACCATTTTGTGATGCATTAAAATTAAAAAAAATTGACCAAAGTGATATACTAAAAATCATAGATGAGATTTTAATTTTAAAGAATGAGATAATATATTCCATAAAATATCACTATGGAAGATGGCTATGGTACTTGGTAGGAATGGGGAGTTGATCACTAGATTTATTTTATCATTAAAATTACAAAGTCATCTAAAGATATTATCTTATAACTTTTCACGACCACAAATCATGTCCCAATTTCATTATCTGTTTCATGTATCAATTTTGATATATTAAATACTTAATCAAACATATGCACTAAACTTACAGGTTATATAGCTATAACATGATCTCTCTTATGAGGTAGAACTGATGGAAATCCTAGATCCTATAGATAATGTACTATGAAACAAGAACAACCATCTAGTTAATGTTCTATAGAGGAATCATAAGTTTGAAGAAGAAATGTGTGAACATGAAGATATAACGAGGAAAATGACCCATCGTTTTTTCTTCAAAGAAATAAAAATTTGGGGATGAAATTATTTTTAATGGGTTAAAATATATTGCCATTTATTTCAATATGAAACAATATTATGAAATGTACTAGTGGAATAAAACTATAGATAAAAAAATCTTATAGCTATAAAATATTTATCCACATGGTTTCTCATAAAAACATAACATTGATTTAAACTATAAAAAACAATATAAGTAAATTTTAATATCCTATACATTTTTAGGGATGTAAATTAATATGGTGAATAATTTTAATGATGTTTGAAATGTTATATGAAGTAATAAACTACAAAATTGGTATATATGATCATTGGATATGTGGTAATTGGAAAAATTGTTATTGAAAAGATGATCATTGGGTATGAATATATAAAATAGGTATTTTGATATTTTTTTAATTTTTAATTAATTAAAAATTATATAATTAAAAAACAATTATTAAATTTGGAATGATATAAAAAGTTATTTTTTATTAAAATATTTTATTATAAAAATATATTTATTTGGGTATCATTTTATCGAGGTACAATTTGATGTGTTTATAAAATTAAATGAAATATTATAATACATATGTATTCATAAATTTTACAATTTAGAACATAAATAATTAAATTCTTTATGATATGATTAAAATCATTATTATGACAAAGGGATATTTTTACTAAGAACCATTTTTATTTTTATTTGTATTTGTTTATTAATAAATTAAATTGATAAATTTTAAATAATTAATATAAATTATTTTTCTGATGTATAAATATATTTTTTAACATTTATTAAATTATTAATTGTTTGAAATTTTGATTAATAACACTTGTTCTGATAAAAGAAATTTTTATATAAAAAAATTCAATAAATGTAATGTTTTATTTTTAATTTAAATTTATACTACATAGATAATTATTTTAAATGGTATTTATTATTTGAATTATCATGTTTAAATTTATTTTTATGAAGTTTGGTTATTTTTCATAGATAAAAAAATACTGAAGTGACTAGTGGAAGAATATATTAGTGCATTATATGTACCATATTTTTAAATAAAGTATATTAAAAAATTTATGAGTTTTCTAGAGGTTATAATGGTTATTTTATTTTCCCCTTTATTGTTGAGTCACAATCCCCTTACTATTGTTTCACGTGTTGGGTATCTATTTGTAGATATAATATTTTGTTCTAAAACACCCATATCCTACCCTTATAAATACCACCCTTCCCCACACCACTTATCCTCACACATTAACTACATATATAAATCATAATATGCCTAAATCCCTCAAAAAACTCTTATTCTCACCTTATATGTTCTCATATCATCCAAATACCACCCCTTGAAGGATTAATCTAATTTTCTTAGGAATCATCCCAAAGTGTAAGGGAAGAACTCCTAATAACTCATTTTCATTTCTATTGCTTTAAAAATTATTGTTTAACCACCAAAAATGTATCCCATAAATCCTTTTATAATTACATTAATATCAAAAATTTAAAAAAAAATATAATATTAATTTAGTGGCTATTATTCCACTCCCCCTATTTAATAATAAAAGGAAATGATCACACATTTTATGGTCAGTTCGACACCTCTATGGACGATGCTATCAATTTCTATTCACCACCTCCATGGATGATGACATACATTTTTCATCACTAACTCCAGGGATAGTATTGATATGAAATTATTATATTATAAATATTGATTGAGACATAATTAAGATCCTATATTATTAATATTAAATTCATATAATGACGCAATGTAATTTTTTTATAAAAATCAATCTATTTAGGGTCGATTTAATTTTTTATTAAGATATTGTTTTTAATAAATTATTACCACATAAATGTGTGGTTAAAAAGGATAATTTGATGGATAAATATTAAAATGATATTATAATATGATTCATATTCTATAATGGATAGATAATCAATAAAATTAAATAAAAGTAATCAAGTTAATCATGGTTAGAAAAATCAACTAAATCAACTAAACATTAAAAATTTAAACTCTATAAACAATGCTTAATTTTAATTTTTTGTGATATTTGAAATATAAAAAAAATATAATCCCAAAAACTCCAAACCATTACCCTTAAATATTTATTCCACCATTTGAAAATAATATCCATCATTACTAATAAATTGATGTGATCATATAATCATGAGACAAACATACATTAAATAAAGAAAATGAACAAAATGATGAAATAAAATATTAATAAATTATCATAAACTAATAATAATAATAATTTAAATATATAAAAAAATGTATATTAAACAATTATTTGATAAATTTAAATTATATATTTTTAATTTTATGTGCACAAACTAAGCAAAGTTGCAACTCGAGGAATGGGAATCTTTTAAAATATCATTTTCGAATTATTATTTTTTAGGAATGAATTTTCATCTAAGGAAATATTATATTCTTTCCTTAATAACCCCAATATATTTTATTCACCTATGGTAATTCATTGTCTTTACCCGACTTCTTCTATTTGACATCCCTTTGGTTTTTAATTCACATGATGTGATGATTGTAATTGAGACCAACCATATATCTTCTCTTAGATTGTATAATAACTTCCCTCTTTGTACATGTTATTTTGTTATTTGATAAATGTCCTCATTTAAACTACATTTATTTCTTAAAAAAAAATTATATTGTCTCTAACTTACTTTACACATTTTTTAAACTTATATTTTAAATATTTTCCTCATGAATCATTTCTTCGGACTTAGATTTCATTAAAAAATTATTTATAGAATCTTTTTTTACAGATGTAATCATAAATAACTTTTTATCCCACCATATATATTTTTATTTATAAATATTCTATTCTAAATTATCTTTATTTTCCAAAGTAACACGTATTCTCATTGAAATATAAATTATTTTACATTAAATATATTAAAAAGGTAATGCATATTTCATCTTATTTATCAAAGTAAATTTATAATTATGATATAAGTTATTTTTCATATATATCTACATCCTATATAGTTTTATATCCTTTAATGGGATATTATATAACAATACCATCAACCTTCTTTCTCCATATGTCTTATGATAATGTTTTGTAAAAATCATTACAGAACCCATATCATTCTCACTAGTCGATTAAAATATTATTAAATTATGAATATTTTAATATACTTATAGAATATATATGTGTGGTTTATCATTATATTAAGGATGGGTCTGTTATAGATCTCTAGTTATTTTGGTACAGTTTTATGTATTATGAGATCAGGATGGGACAAGGGTGGTTAGCCCAAGTATACAATGTTATGAGATAATGGTGGTTAGCCAAAATCCACTATTTTGGGGGTGAGTGGTAAGCCTAGTACATTGTAATTTGACTATGTTGGTGGTTATCCTTGAAATTTGTTATGATTTATATACTTATGTCGGTGACTTATTCATATTCCACACACAGTAACATTTTCATGATGTGTCCTATTTATTTCAATATTTTTACACACCCCTATAGTTTATGACTTCTATAATGATCAAATATTTATGTCCTGGATCATAATTTATTATTCATGTTTAATTTGGGTTGATTTCCATATTTTGGGTTCATGTATAATGATTCCACTCTCAAACCCACAAAGTTATCTTATTCATACTTGTGATCTATGATTGTTCTTTCTCCTGCTTACTTTTAAGGAGAATTTTTGTAAAACTATTACTGTGTTATATTCCTCATGTTATTAAGAATTGTATTAGAAATGGATGTTTCTAAATGTTTTCTATATACTATTTTTTATATATTGAATATCTTTTGTAAAATAATTTGGTCATGTATCTAGTATCCAAATAAACTATGCATATAGATTCATGGGGTGATTAATTTTGAGGTAAAATGAATATTAATGTAACATGATATAATATGAATATATGTTATTCTTGGGTCACCTAAAATAAATTCTGGGAATTTATGTAGTCTAATTTAATCAAGGTTGTAGATTATATAATATTTTTTAAAATAGAATAAATATCATCTTGGTTAAACTCAAAAAATGATATGACCGACAACATACCTGACCATTCCCCTTATTAGATCAAATTGTATGACTTTTTAAGAAAGGTATAAAATATAAAGGTTCATATACTAAGTATTTTTTTCATCCTTATGTAATGAGGTTTCATATTATGTTTACTCACATAAGTAAATTAAAGAGATTATGTGTAACACCTAGATATTTTATGAGAAGATTCTTTTTAATTTATCTGATTTCTTATGTTGTACACTACACCAAGATTATCATGTGCTATATGCAATACTATATTAGATTGTAGTATACGCAACACTATTCTTGGTTTTTGTTGGACATAATTTCAAGTTCTTTTGATAGTATTTATTTCATGAAACACTGAGTATAGTTTTCGTTGAATGTATAATTGAAATAATTTTGGATTATGTTATACTCAAAACCAAAGGAATCTTGAACTATATGAGACACTGACATGGCTTCTGTTACACATAAGAGAAACCTTCCTCGATAGCTCGCGTTGTACGCGATACCAAGTTTCACTAAACAATGATATATTATTAAATTATTATTATTTAATGGGATATAAGTTAGCTATTATGAATAGTATTGACTACATTTTGATTTTTCGATTACATTATCATTCATATTAAACATTTTCTAGAAAATGATATGAGAACAAAAATAGTTTTTCAGATAAAAGATTTAATTCTAAAAAAATGCAGTTTTACCACCTTTTGATGGAGAACCCATTATAAATCTAGTTTCTAATAAATTTATTGTTAAATTTAACATAATAAACATGTTCCTTTGAAACAGGACATAACAATTTACTTTTGTTGAATTTTTGGAATTTTTCTAATAAAATTTAAATTTTAATGAATAGTGTAAAATTACTATAATTCAATTCGAAACTACCTTTTTATCTAATTTATTTATATATTTAGATTATCTTATTGATTGTTTTTAAAGTGTAATTGAATTATATTTTATCTTTTAATCCAATTTTGTTCATTGGATGTAATTTCACTTTGAAATTGGACATAAACACATGTCAATCTTTTGATTGTTTTTACTTCTTTAAAACCTACTTTTTAGTTTCAACAATGAGAATTATTATTAATTATTTACCAAATATTATATGATTTCAAATTGAAAAAAAGGTATTCTATATTTGGAATCAGAATTCTGAATTTTTGTAAATAGGTACCTTTAATTTTTTGATATTATGAATAGTATGTTCACTAATTATTTTATTTACCATCGTTAAAAGGTAAATCTGGTAAATAAGACTAAAAAACTATTATTATAATAATATTAAATAACTCTAATACATTTACTGATAGTACTGTATGAGATATATTTGACCATGGGTATCCTTGGGTCAATTTTGGGACCCCATGGTTTCACATGGATGTGAAAATGAAATTTTATAAGAATTAATTTAAAGTAATAATAATTATAACCTAAACATATATCTTTTAATTAATTGAAACTAATATAAGGTTATACGAATAATATCTATGTGTATAAATAGTCTGTATAAAGATAAAAATATTTACTACCTCATGATATTTTATTTATAATTTTTATTCATTAGATAAATATATTTATTTATTACAATATTATGATGTAGTGATTACCTTAGTAATGAAAGATTAAAATAAATGAATTTATAAATATTAAAATAAATTTAATTTCAAAATTTTTATTCCATACACGAATTTTTAGATGAAATTGACATATTATGGATGTGTTAATTACTTTTTATCAAAGGAATTAGGTTGTTATGATTTTTTAAAAAGTCAAGTATGAATAGTGTCCAAAAATGAAATAATTCATAACTTAAAATATAAAATAATATATTAAATGATCTCAAATTCAAAAAAATAACATATTAGTCCAAATGGTTATGTTGAGAAAAAATATATCATAAATAACTTTTTTTGTTTCATTTGACATGATATGTTAATTACATTAACCCATAATGTGTAAATAACATGATATCATAGTAAGATTAAAAAGAATAAAATAAGGGTTAAACCAAAAAGATAAGGATAAAAAAAATAAAAACATGTCTACAAATTATCCGATTATGGGTATTATAACCTAATTCATCTTATCTTCTAATTAAATAAGTTTTTGAGCATTATTTAATGTAAATTGAGATTATAATAAATTAATATTTAGAGATTTTCTTAAAGTGCCCCCTCCTCTCTTATAAAAGGGAACCTCCTCCACCTCCCCTACCCTCTGTTTTGTGCCTTAACTCCCATCCAAACCATGACCATATCTCTTATAAACTTCCCTAGTAACATTTTAGAGGTTATGGTCTTTTCATAAGACTAACTCTAGTTACCTAAGAGGATATTTAAAGGTGGCATATTGAGGAAGAGGTAATCTCTTCAGCCGATTGTTTCAAATTTATTTATTCTTTTACTTTCTATTCATTAGTTGTTTCATTATAAAGTTGTAACATATGAATAAATAATATACTAATATGTTATTATAAAAAATAATCCACACTGTTTCACCTTATATCCATCCTACTAAAAACAAAATCATTGTGCGTGTGTGAGTACGACTTACCATCTCCAAGTCATTGTGTGATCTGTTTTTCATCACCACCATACATGGATGGGTATAGTGGTGAAAATAATAACTATATATGATTATTATAACTTTATACTTATTCTTAGATATTATACACCATCCACTGGAATACCATTGAACTATTTTGGGAATGATATCGCTGTTTGTGGGTACTTATGGCTTACCATCTCCACGACGCGATGAGATTCTTTCTCTATGTTAACAATTCAAGAATGATTATAAGTATATATAATAAATAATATTGAAATATATGAAATAATAATTTGAATTAATTTATGTATATAAATATATTTCATTTACTTACATCCATTCAATTAAATAAAGAAACAAAAACAACGTTCATGCATACGTATGGTCTACCACCTCCTTGAAAAGTGTATTCCATTTCATTTATCAATTTATTATATATGTATATATATATATTTATATACTGAATATATATGATATAGAAATCCTTTCATACATTATTGAAGTATTTAATTATGATTTATGTAATAATATCAAGAATAACAAGTCCAAACACATAATGATAAATAAAACGATTAGTACTGAAATATTTTCATTAACATGGAATTGACAAATGAATGGGTAATATAAAGTCATAATTAAATAATATATGATATTGTAAATAATATTATGGTTATGTTAAAAGTTAATAAAATTTTTAAACCCACTATATTGGAGTTTCATATAGATAAGGGAAAAATGTGACCTCAGGTAAGGGATAAATTTTCCAATCTCATTTTTATGTGAGATTGGTTATTCGTATGTATTTACTAGGGATATATATCTGATCCATGTCTAGGTTTTCTGAAAACGTTTCAATAAAATGTTCAATATTAATATATGAATATTTAAAGACATTTTTACCTCTTTTTGACTCTTACTACTTGGTATGAAATAAATATTTCTTTTTTTTACAATAAAAAGAACTTTTTGGCTTTTCTGAAAAAAGTACAAGGAGAATGTTTTTTTAACTCATACGGTCTGAATGGATTTTTATGGTTTCATGATTCCTTATTTACATGAATCTTACTCTACACTATTTTATGTTTATTTTCAACTTAATTATTTTCATTTGAAATTGTGTGGCATATTAATTAAGTGAGACATTTTTTACGAAAAACAGATATTTTCCTCAAGAACTAAGTTCAAGTCTTTTACAAAAATTATTTTCCATCTAAGATAATGCTCTTAAATATGGTTATGTTTATATAACTATTATTACTATTATATGATTGTTTTAATGATTAAAGTATCCTTTTTATCTATTGTGTTCTAATAAAATGATATTTAAGAAACCCATTTTATTTCTTGGGTTATGTTATGATGAATGATTTTTGTATTCTGACACATGTAAGAATGATTTAATTATGATAAGGGTTAGACCTATATATCCATCCAATGCATTGGGTAAAGATTTACATCTCATGAGATAGACATGACTATAATGATAAGTAACCCCGATTTAGTAACAGATGTTTTCCACTATAATGGTCTTGCCAACACTGCCTTGGCTACTGTGGAAATCATATTATGTGCTTATTATTTTTCCAAATTTACATGTTTTATGACAATGATATTCTATTATGGTTAATGTTCCGTTATGATATGTGCATTATGTACTACCAATATTTATTTCACATCCCAATTTTTTGATGTTTAAACATTATGTTTATTTCTTTATGTTCAAATGTTTATGGTTTATTTTATGTTATAAATGTTTAACCTTATTGAGAATTTGAGCTCCCCATTTTTATGTTTTCTTTTCCCTAGGATATAAATAAATGTTTTAGGTAGGAAAACTAATGTGTAAGATCTTTATGGGAGATATTGAAGATATTTTACCATGTAAGAAGATTATGTTTCATGTTTCCAAAGACACTAAAATAATACGGTATTTGGGAATCTATTTATGTCATGTATTATGTATTCTGCAAAAAAAATGTAATTTACATGTACATCATGCTTGGGCCTCTACAATTGGTATCAGAGTGATGGTTTAGTTAACCTTTAGAAATGAGGACACGAAAAAATTAGTGAGATCCCTAAATATATTTCTAATGTATATCTAGGGTTATCTTTATGGATAAATCTAATTATAGGTTAAAGTCCTATATTTATGGTAATGAGCATGAATAACCTAGTATTAAACCAAAGTGGTTAGATATTTAATGTAACCCCCCTTGATTATTTTGTTTTCCTCATATGATTTTTGTCTCTCACAATATTATTTTTTTTCTTTAAGAAAATAGCTGGAAACATAAGGATTCATGTTAATGGAGAATATGATGGACAATGGATGGATATTCTTCATGAGTAACCAAATGAAATAGGACATTGAAGGCAAAACATAGTTATTATAACTAATCATCAATATCATAATATGATTAATAATCTCAACCTTGGTAAGTTTCCAAACCCATATAATAAGAGAAATATGGTGTTTCATGATGTTCATAGAGGAAAGAAAGTTCAATTTTCCTCATTTAAATCATGTGGGAAAAGGCATCATGGAGATTGTTTTAAAGGAACTGGAAGATGATTTGGGTGTGGAAAAGGACACATATCCAGTAATTTCAAAGGAAATGGTTTAGTTAACATAATGGAAAAGGATAATGGTATTTTTAAGATATCAATGATGGGTATATTTTTTAAATGTGGAATGTATGGTCATTATGAAAATCGATTCAATAAGGGAAAATATCATGAAGAGAATCATCATGGTCATATAGGATATAATGATGAAGTACGATCAATGGTTTAAGAAGGCAGTGGAATTATTACATGTTTATCAAGGATAATAATGTATAAGTAATTTAATGGTACTATGGAATAAAGAACATTAATGATGGTTATAGTATTGTTTTTGTCCCTTATGTATTATATAGTATATGTTTAATGGTTTCGGTAACCATGAATGGTTATTCAGATATTTTTGTAAGGCAAAAGATATGTGTATAATGAAGGGATAAAGCGATAATGAAATGTATGACAGTATTAATGACCTGGTAAATGATATAAGGACAAAGTGATATCATGTTTTGAGTATATATAATTTTTCAGATTTTGGTATGTTGAAATAGTTAACTTTTGATAGCATTAATGTTTTCACTAAGGTTCTATGGTGATTCATTTTTAAAGAGAATACAAGATTAAGTTATTCACATGTTTGGAATGTGACAACCAAGAACTACCTTGTCTGATATGGTATACAAATGTTAAGTGGACTTAGTTCACCTCCTTCTAATGCTTTATATTTCCAGTTTATTTTAGGATTGTAATGTTATCCATTTATGGATATTTTAAGTTATCTTCTGGTTGATGTTTCTTAGATTAATGTATTATCTCACTATAGGTAGACTTATGCATATTTTAGAACCTATGCAGACATTTTTGTTGAGAAAAAACAGTTGACATATCATTCTATCACATGATATTCTTACACTGAAAGAATTAAAAATTCAACTTCCATTATTTAAATAAGAAATGAAGTGGAAATTTCTCAATTCATGAACAATGGTGAGATTGTACCAAAATCAAGTAAGTATTTATTCTCATGAAAAAAACTTCAATTATAGGAAAAGGATATTGAAAACCCAGAATCTAATACTAGTACTTTCTTATCTAATGAATTAGATTATCCTTTAAATCACCATATATTTATGGATTTCTTATAGTTAACTTTCTCCAAAACTTATTCTCTTTCAATATCCATTAGAACTTGATGGTTATATTTCTCTTCCATATCTATGTTTTCGCTTACCACCTATGATATCCTATGTGGAAACCTACTGATGATTTATATTGGGTAACATTTATATTTCTAACATTACTTTTTAAATTGATGTTTTAGTATCCCTTTTTTTAATGTGTGATTCAATTAAAGAAACTTTCAAGTAGAAAACCATTTATAACCCTGATGAAATTTGAGGGAGAAATTCATTTTAAAGGGGGTAAAATGCAACACCTCGAGATTTTATGAGAAAGATTATTTTTAATTTATTTAATGTCTTGTGTTGTATGCTACGACAATATTAGCATGTGATATACACAACACTGTATTATCTTGCAGTATGCGCAACATTATTCTTGGCTTGTGTTGCACATAATTTAAAGTTATTTTGATATAATTAATTTCATGCAACACTAAGTATATTTTTTTTTCAATTTATAAATTCAATAAGTTTTTATTATGTTATTCTCAACACAAAGTGAATATTGAAGTATACGAAATGCTGACTTTTCTTGAGTTACATGCTTGGGCGACCTTCCTCGATAGTTTGCATTGTATGCGATATCGAGTTTCACTAAACAACAATATATTATTAAATTATAATTATTTAATGGGATATATACCTTCTGTTAAGAATAGTATTAACCAATTCTTTAATTTTATATTTCCCAGAAAGGCTTGGAGCATGAGTAGAACCCATGCTCCGCAAAATTTATTAACAAAAATATAAAAGTCAGGTGATTACACGAGGTACAATGATCTTATACCAGCAAGAAAAAAGCGAACAAAGGAAAGAAAAAGGCAAGAAGCACCTCAAAAATCCATGCAAATCCATAAGAATTGGTATGCATACAAGTATCAGCCACCCATGCTTGAGTCCTCACCAAAAGCAACCTTCTTTTGAAGCATATATACTTTGCCGAAAGCCTCCACCTAGTTCTGCATTTGTGCCCACACAATGTAACAACCTCTGAAACAATCTAACTTCTATTTCTCCATTACAGAGGACTCAAAAAAGAAAACAGTTAATACATGTCATCTCGGCCAACAAACTCTTTTACTTTCTGAGTGACACAAACATCATCCTCCAAGGAATGAAACACAAAAAGGCTCAACCCACAAGTACACATGACAAGGTCTGAAATTCTCAAACTTTTGTTATGGCCACATGGTGAGAGTGTGCAAGAGAAACACAGCAGGCAGGTTCGCAGCCTTTATTTCAATATCCCCGGTTCATGCCTTTGGTGCACTGCTTGCTTGTTTTTATCATTCATATTGTGCATTTTATATAAAATAATATGAGAACAAAATCAATTTTTCGGATAGAAGAATTATTTTTCAAAAAATTAGTTTTACCACCATTTAATGGTGCACCCATTTTAAATATTGTTTCTGACACATTTATAAGTTAAATTTTACAAAATAAACAACTTTTTTGGAAGTAGGACATAAAAATTTTCATTTTTTTAATTTTTCTAATAAAATTTAAATTTTATTGAATAGTAAATAAATACTTCATTTTAATTCAAAACGGCATTTTTATCTAATTTATTTATATAGTTATATTACCTTTTTAATTGGTTTTAATGTGTAACTAGATTTTTTTTTATAATTTAATCCAATTTTGGTCATTATATTAAATTTCATTTTTAAATTGGATATAAACACCTGTCAATCTCTTGATTCTTATTGCTTCTTAAAACCCCACTTTTTTATCTTAACAATGGTAATTAATAATAAATTAATTACTGAAACTTCTATGTTTTAAATTTAGTAAAATGGATTCCATATTTCTAATTATAAGGTTCAAATTGTGTAAATTGGTACCTTTTATTTTTGGACATTATGAAAAGTAACATCAGTAATTATTTTATTTACTATGGTTAAAGAGTAAATCTAGTAAATAAATGTAGCAAAATAATATTATAATATTATTAAACTACCATAAGACGTGTCATAGTCATATTTAATGATATATTGGCGACAATGTGAATCAATGGGTCTATTATGGGACCCCATGGATTCACTTGGACATAAAAATGATATTTTATAAAATTAATTTGAAGTAAAAATAATTATAACATAAACATGTATCTTTTACTAAATGAATTTTAATATAGAGTTTCATAATCAATATCTATTTGTGTAAATTATATTTATTAATTTAAATATATTTACTACATCATGATATTTTATTTATAATTTTTAAACATTAGATAAATATATTTATGTTTGGAACAATTATGATGTAGTCGTTACCTCATTAATGAAATATTCAAATAAATAAATAAATAAATATTAAAATAAATTTAATTTGAAAATTTTGATGTCATAAAAAATTTTTATGGATGAAATTGACATATTAGGTATGATTTAATTCCTTTTTTTAATGAATCATGTTGTTATGAATTTTTAAAAAGTCATGTATTAATAGTTTCCAAAATTGACATAATTCCTAACATAAAACATAAAATAGTTTATTAAATTTTATTAAATTAATAAAAATATATTATTCGTTAAAATGGTTAATATAAGTCCAATTATGTCATAAATAACTTTTCTTTTGTCATTTGACATGATAGTTTAATTATATATTACCACAATGTGTAAATAACGAGATATCACTATAGGAATAGAAACAGTAATATAAGGGTTAAAAAAAATAATAGGGATAAAAAAATATTTATAACATGTCTAAAAATTATTGGATTATGGTTATTAGAACTAAAATAATATTATCATATAATTAGATAATTTTTTCACCATTTTTTAATCAAAATTGAATTTATAATAAATGAATATTTTGAGAATTTCCTAAAGTGCCCCCTCCTCTCTTATAAAAGAGATCCTCCTCCCTCTTCTCTTCAATCCATTTTTAACCTTCAAGATCGACCATCCACTGACCATTTCTCTTCTCAAATTCCCCAGTTACATTTTTTAGGTTTGGGTATTCTCAAAAGACCAAGTATGTTTCCCTAAGATGAAATTTAAAGGAGGCACGTCGAGGAAGAGGTAATCTCTTCGACCAATTCTTTCAAATTTATTTCTTCTTCTACTTCCTATTCATTATTTGTTTCATTATAAACTAATTACATAATGATCAATCATATACTGATATGTCATTATAAATATTAAACAACAACATTTCACCTTCTATCAACCCGATGAAAAATGAATTCATTACACGAGTGTATGTACGGCTTACCGTCTCCACGCCATGATATACTATATTTTTCACCACCACCTTACATTAATGGGTATAATTGTGGAAATAATTATTATATATTATTATTAAAATGTGATAATAATTATGAGATATTATACAACATCCAATTCAATACCATTCAATAATTAGGGGAATGATATCGTCGCTTGTGCGTGCGTACAACATACCATCTCCACAACGCGATGAGATTAATTCTCCATGTTAACCATTCAAAAATGATTATAAATTATATATAATAAATAATCATTAAATAAATGAAATAATAATTATACTTGATTTAGGTATTTATATATTTCATTTAATTACTTCTATTAAAATAAATAAGGAAAATAAAACAGCGTTTATGCATATGTACGGTATGTCGTCTCCATGAATGATGTATTCCATTTCAATAATCTGTCTATTATATATATATATACTAAATATATATGATATATAAATAATGTTTTACATTATGGAATTATTTAAATCATGATCTATGTTAAAATATCATGTATAACAAGTCTAAACATGTACGATAAATAAAATGATTATTAACCAAAACGTTATGTTAACAGTGAATTGTCAAATCAACATGTAATATAAAGTCATAAGAAAATAATATTTAATATAATAAATGTTATTATAGTTCTTTTATAAGTAAATTAAATGTTTAAAACCACTATTTAGGAGTTTTGGACACATATGGAAGAAATCAGACCTAAGGTAAAGGATAACTTTTCCAATCTTATTTTTATCTGAGATTGTTTCTTCATTAGTATATTATTGGTGTTATATTTATCATCCATGTCCATATTTTCTAAAAATGTTTTAATAAAATGTTTAATATTATTATATATATATATATATTTAATTTTTTTTTACCTCTTTTTCACATTTACTACGTGGTATGGAAGGATTCTTTTTTAATCATATGAGATATTTTCTGACTTTTCCAAAAAAATGTATGAAGAGATTGTTTTTTAACTTATAGGGAATGAATGGGTATTTACGGTTTCGTGATGCCTTATTTACATGAAGCTTCTTCTACAATTTTTCAATTTTATTTTCAACTAAATTCTTTTCTTTTAAATTTTCATTGAATTTTGAGAAAAGTAAACATTTTTTAGAAGAAAATATATTTTCCTTAAGAACTAAGTTCAAGTGTTTTCCCAAAATTATTCTCCATCTATGATGATTCTATTAAATAGGGTTATGTTGATATCCCTATTATTACAATGATTTTATTTCATTACTGATGGAATGATTATTTTTATAGATTATTCTATGATGAAATGATATTTAAGAAAACTATTTTATTTTTTGGGTTATGCTATGATGAATGATTTATTTTTTTTAGCACAAATAATAATGATTTCATTTTGAGATGGGTGGGACCTATATCTCCCTCCAAAGCATTGGGTAAAGATTTATATCTCCTGAGATAAACATGGTTACAATGGCCACTAAACCTGCTTTAGTAATTTATGTTGTCCACTATGATGGTCTTGGAAATAATGCCTTGGAAACTATGGAAATCATATTATGTTCTTATTAGTTTTCCAAAATTACATGTTTTATGCCAATGATATTCTATCATTGTTAATGTTCATTTATGATCAATTCCTTATGTACTGCAAATATTTAATTCATGACTCAATACTTTTATGTTTAAATTTTTTCTTCATGTTTTAACATTCAAATAATTATGGTTTGTTTTATTTTATCCATGATTTCCCTTAATGGTCATTTAAGGTCACCCTTTTTATGTTTTCCTTTCCCTAGTATATAAAGAACATTTTTAGGAATGAAAAAAAAGGGAATGATCTTTGTGGGGGATGATGAAGATCATTCCACATGTATGAAGATTATGTTCGGATTTTTCCAAGACACTAAACTAATTTGGTCATTGGGTATCTATTAGTCTCAGGTATTATGTATTTGGAAAAATAAATTTAATGTCCATGTCCATCAATCTTGGGTCTCTACATTATGATATTTAAAGTGATGTAATTTTATTATTCAATAAAAATAATATATCTCCACTCATTATATATTGAGTATAATCTTTATAAAATACAACATTTTACTCATGATAATATTAATATATAATCACAACCCATAATATTCTATGATTAACATCAATTAATGATAACCCAAAGACAATATTTGAGGGTTTTATATTTTGATTATTCATATAATATTCACAACACACATAAATAAATGGTATATAAAGATTTCGATTATTATAAAACCATTATACATTTATTTTTATATGAAATTCTACATCCACTATCTCATGTATCTAATACAAAAATTCTTTACGTGGCCCATATTATTTTTCTACATTAATGGATTTTTCAATTTATATGTTGCATTCTCAATTCTAAATATCTTTATAATATTACTAATATAAGCATTCAGTATTAGTCTAAGTATCCTTTTATAACATTGTTGATAACTCTTTATACCTAGTTTGTGGGAATCATTATCGATGTATTTCATTGAGATTAATTTTCAGAACCAAACCTATACAAAAAGTAAATTTGGGTTACCATTTACCATGAGAATTATTCCATACACACAAAATAGAAAAAAACCACAACAAGTCCACTAACACAATTTTATATATAAGAATAATTCTTGTTATTGAAAAAACAAAACTGTTAGAATTCAACCTTAAGCTATATATTCTGACATTGAGAAATTTAGTTCAATCCATTAATGGACCATTGTAGCCTTTATACCTTAACAAAATCATTTATAACTTCAAAAACATTAGGTTGTATTATATACATACCGTTTATTAAACACCAATTAATGAATGTTATTTTGAACTTCATTTTATATATCTCGTAAACATAATGAACTATTATAGAAATAAGTATTTGAATATAATTTATTATCATGATTGGTTTAAAGGAATCTTCATATGAAATTCCAGGATTTTTTTTATTACTCATTTCTTATAAGTGAGCTTTATAGGTATGCCATCTACCATCCCTATTAGTTTAATTTTTAAAAACCTACTGAAACCTTATGGGTCTTAAACTTTCAGAAACATCCACCATGTTTTAAACTTGATATTCTAAATACAATTTATTTTAGATCTCATAGAATATAAACATTTCAAAGAATGATTTCTCATAATGGATTATTTTTTATATTATGTTCATTTTTAACATTAATTCATCATTAATTTTCTATGAAATAAATATATCACAATATCCTAAAAAATATTTATATACCTTAAAGGTTCTTATGTTATCTAAGATGAATCAATTTGTACAACTAGTTATTGAACCACTAATTTTCCATCTCATTAAAAAAATTTATTTATTAGTTTTTAACTTCTCTAATTTCAATTTTCCTCTAGTTAACTCCACAATATTTATATATATATATTCATTTTCAAGGAAAATAATAATTTGATATGGAAGCATGTCTTTAATTGGTATTATAGTATAAATATCCCTTGGTTTTCATGGGACAATTAATAAATCATCACTTTTCTAATTTGGGGTCATTTGTGTCTAAAAAATATATTTTATATATTATTCACAACCCAAAATACTCAGAAAATAAAACTCGGGATGCCATTAAGTCTATATATCATTTGGATTCTTAATAAATATATTATATGGAATGTGGGTAAGAAATAATGTGATGGTTTTCATATCATATCCTCAAAATAATATAGGGAGGTCACCTTAATTCATCATCAAAATAACCATTCTTAATAGGATAATATTTCCCATCTTAGATACAACATTCAAATATTGTGTTAAAATATGAGCAAGTTATGACACAATTAAATAATCTATCAAATTATCAAAAAATTCATTGATCGAGAATTCAAAAAAATAATTTTATTAAATAATCATAATATAAATTCCAAGCTGATTTTTTATATTATTTAAAAATTATTTGAACTTTTTAAATGTTTCAAACCTGTGGATAATAATATAAACATGAATATACTAAATTATTTATCTATTAAAGCACATTAAGTGACTATACCTATCACTTGCTTGAGTACTAATTGGTCAACATACATCACAATGTATATGATCCAATAATAAATTTTCCCTACCACATTTTACTCTGATATTTTCATTACTTATTTATTCTTATAAAAATTCATATTTAAATGATTTATAATAAAATCAATACTTCAGCCTATCACTATGTAACCTTCAGATTTATATCTCTTTTATTTTACAAATAAGAAAATACCAATGATAATTGGAATTACAATGAACCTTGAACTTATTATGTTTAATGTTAAAAATAAAATTATCAATTTTTAGAATGTATAAACCATTAATCATATTCCTAATTCCATAAAACATTTAATTTATATATATATATATATATTTAATTTATATTTTTAATAATAATTAATAAAAATATCAACCTATCTGATTAAGATTTAGAAAACAAAATTCAGTATATTGAAAAGGCATAGTAATAGTTATTGAATTATAGAACTAATTCTATTGGTAGGGGTATATCAAAACTTCTTACTTCCAATATAGAAACTCATCCTCCTTTTCAAAAATTTAGATCAATATCTCCTTTATTAAATTATATCTTATTTCTAAGGCTATTTTTATGATCCAAAATGTGTGATACAAACTCAATATTCAATACCCACCAGACAAAGTTATACAACTTGGTTTCAATAATATTCACATCTATATGCACATAATTATTCTCTTTGATAACACTTTACAACATTTAAAACAAAACTATTAACTTATATGTCTAACAAATAAGAGATCTCAAAAAGATATTTAGGATTCATGATATAATCTATAACAAAACATATCTTAAGTTTGGTATCATATTATATATTATCTCAACAAATTTTTTTATTGAATATACCCAAACTAATAATAATAACCCATACATGATATATATTTACTTTTCAAAGATCCATATTTTTTAAAATATGGATTTTTTACATGTCTTACAACATTTAACTATTTATATATGTCATAGTGGTAATAATATAATAGATGATTACTAGATTTTTACATGGAAAATTCATTTCTTAACACATCATATGAATCATCCTAACTCTGTTACACTAAGAACCTAATCTCCTTAGGGACACCTATCTATTTAAAAATCAAGATTATAATTTAGTATGAGAGCCAGATCATATTAGGTTCACTTATACCCATCATGTAATACACAATATAATCCAAGGTAGTCCATCTTTGGCATGACCTGTCCATTATATTATCAAGGACTTGACATGTGTTTTCTTTAAAATTAATTCCACATGTAGTATTTCTCTAGTTTTTTAGTGTTACCATTTTCATATTCATCCTATGCATATCATACACAACTATTTAATCTCATGAAATATTTATATATATTATATAATGATATATATTTATTATTCTATTGATGTATTATTTGAATCCCATTCCTTAAACCAAACCTATATTTTCTAAAAATAAAATATGTGTAAAACCTTATTTAACTCTATATTTATATTACATACTTGAAAATAAAACCAATTTTTATCTTCACATATCTAATTACATGACATGCATAAGGTATGTGAAAACATTTATATTAAATGACCTCAATACAAAAAATAGGACCTATACCAATGGTTCTATACCAATGGTTTTTTCAAACTGTTTTTATATGTACAATAAAATGAAACTATACTAATGGTTAGGAAAAATTGTTGTTATAAACTATGGACATACCAATGGTTGTGCCAAATCCATTATTATTGAATCTAGTGAAAGAACATCTACCAATGGTTTTTCCAAAACCCTTGGTATAGGTATTCACCTATAATAAAAATTTTTCAAAACCACTAGTGTAGTTCCCAAAAACATGGGCACTTATTCCAACAGTTCTGAAAACTATTTGTATAGACCTATACTGATGGTTTTTAGAACTGCTGGTATAGGTGCCTAGAATTTTTATGAATAATTTTATAAAATATCATCAAATAAATAAATTTATAAATTATATATATATCCCATTATATTCATAAATATAGTTCCAACATAGTGGTTAGATCATTGATATATAAGAGGGATGTTGTGGGTTGAAATATTGGTTGTATATTTTATTTTACAAATCCTATTCTAATGGTTCTCCAAACTATTAGAATAGAGTCTTACCATCATTTTTTACAATATTATTGGGATAGGTCTATACCGATGTAAAATCAACCAATATCCCTCTAAACTATTGTTATATTATATACCAATAGTTTCAAACAATTGGTATAGGACATTTTCCAATAGTTCTAGTTATAAATAAAACAAAAAAGCACCATATAAGAAATATTATGCAATAGGTCAGTACCACATTTTAAAAAAATTCTTCATAACACAAACCAATGAAAATATATTTATGAAAAATAATATAAATAATCTATCTTTTATAATATAAAATATTTTTGTACAATATCATTAAATCATTTCAAAAATAAATGGAATCTCAAAATATTTAACCCGATTGATCTTGATTCCCATAAAAAGGTAATGGGGTAGATTGTTTATGTAACACCCTAAATGTTTCTGAAATATTTTTTAATGGAATTTAATCATTTTTATAATTTTTTGTACATGCATCACCGAGTTTATATTATATTAAAAGAAAAACTACATTGAAACAAAATGTGAAATATTATTAAAATATTATGACAATTATAAACAAGTCATTTTAATAGAGGAGATGAGTGAGATTAATGATTAGCCACTGAAATAGGCTCATATTAATTTTTTGTACTTATAATATTCATGAGCTTAATTATTCATAAACACCCTTTTTAGTTCATTTTACAATTTGGAGAATATTTCACATTATGATTATAATTCATTGTTAAAGTTCACTATTACATGATACCTATTTAAACATATCCTAAATTAATATAATGGTATTGATTTTATTTTTATATTTTTTTATCAGGTCTATCATTATATAAGGAATAATTCGTACTTATGGAGTACTTGAAGATTTTCATTGGAAGACCACCAAAATGGGATTTAATGGAAACACATTCTGGGAAAAGTAAACTGGATAGAATCCCACTAAAGAGACTGTATCGGCCAAGATCCAAGACCAATGATTCTCAAACATTAATGAACGATAGAGGAAAATGTTGGAAGATTTCATCTGAAAGTGACAAGATCTAATTCGTATATTTTAATGGTGTTCCATGCAGCCCAATTTAGAGATAAAATTCATGGCCAGATTCTACGGCCAAAAAACACATTCCACCATTTTACACATATCTCACAAACCAAAATTATATTTGGGATGCACTTTTACATGCATTTAGAAATCATTAAGGCTTCCATTTTCTTATACTATGGACCACTCTAATTCATCCATATAAAAGGTCTTTTAGGTGACTCTGATCGATGGATTCCAAATGGATTCCACTTCAGGTCAAGGATAAATAAGTCCACTCTCCATTAATTTCCACCACACTAGACCTATTATACACTTGTGGGATTCTTTGTAATATTTTTAGCTCAACCCATGACTCTTTGAATTCCTATTTAAGGTAGTGGTGGTGAAAGAGTTTATCACCTTTGAGCTTTGTTTCATTTTAATGTTATGATGCCAATTCAATGTAGTAATCACATTTATTGCCTCCAGGTGTGAACATTTTGACACCAAACCTTGTGAAATTATTCACACAATGGTGGAGTAATCATTTTCTTTTCATTATTTTTCTCATTTCTTCAATTCCGCCCTCAGGAATATATTTTTTGCTTCAATTGATAGAATAGCCTCAATGGAGGGATAACCCACTTAGGTTTTTATCCAAGGGAGTATAAATATGATGTATTGGATGTTATTTATCACTCTATTAATTTCTAATCAAATATTTTAATTGAGATTTTTATTTGACTATTGAAAATCATCTTCATCCTTGTTGAATTTTAATCCTACACACTTCAAGTCCTAATACGAACCTTTACTAGGGAGTGTTCATAAATATGATCCTCCAAGTGTATTGGTAATTAGTATTATGTTTTGGTGGTATTAAACCAGTAAGCGATGAAGTTGATTTATCTTTTTATGAAGCCAAATAAAATATAAGAAATTGAAATAGTTGAAAAAGTAATTCATCCAACACACCCTAAGTGATAACCTAGGATAAACTCATTATTTTAATTTGAACTCAATTAAGTCTCTTAGATTTCACTCAAAACCATCTAAAATAAACCCATGTTGCCCACTTCATAGCCAAAAAAAATACATATAATGCATGTGTTTATAGGTTACTTCTCAAGTCTCTGAGTATTTGATAACCAAATTGATACTACAAGCGACCAGTTAACCCTAAAAACATCAGTAAATTAGGGAGAGATAAAATTTTGGAGTCGTTTCTAGGGACCCGATTTATTCATCTCAACACCCATTCTGTTCTCCCCCATTTCCCTTTTCTAACACCAAATTCTCTTATCTTTTACCTTTCTCTCTTTTTTTCTTTTGCCGCATGTCTGCCTACACCTTCCATAACTCAAACAGATTAGTTAGGGTGGAATGTACTGGGGTGGGGAGTCAAGAACACCTAGGAGTCTCTTTCCATTAGATTATAATATTCATAATACTTCATAGTAAAACATTAATCCCATTTAAATGGAGGTTCTTTATAGAATCCAACTCATAAACCCGTTTGGGAACCAAAATGGAAATCCTAATGAGGCAGCCCCAAACATGGAGAATGGAGTAAATCAAACCAGGAATGACTACCTCACACCTACCTATACCAGTGCCCCCTCATGAATTAGACACAATTCTCTAGGATATTCCAACTACATGTTTCAACCCCATCTCCTAAACCACCTTCCAACATTCAATGTAATGGATTCTAAGATACCCCACCTTCATGTTAAAGAGTTCAATTACATTATTGAAACCATGTGTCCCCAATATCAACTAGAAAAAGGAAATATGAGGCTCATTCTTTTTTTTATAAAAGATCTAGATAAAAATTGGATAAAAAATTATATACCATCATCCATTAACTATTGGTACTAATTACAAAGTTAATTAAACAAAAATACTTTCCCCAACACAAAACAATTGCACGGAAAAAAGAGCATCCAAAAATTTCATAAAAAAAGAGGGAGAGCCATTCTATGAAACAAGGGAGAGGTTCAAAGACACCCAAAACATAGTTCCACACCATGGTTGTTCTATTACAAAACGATTGATAATTTTCTATGAAGGTTTGGGCCCAGGGAACAAACAATTAATTGACATGATGTGTAATGGGACCTTCAAAAAAGCTCCAAATAATGCATATGAGTATCTAGAAAGACTTTCTGAACAAAACCAAACATGGGAAACATAATCTTATTCTAAAAATCCATATAAAACTACTGGAATGAATAATATTAGAGAATAGTAAAGCTTTAAATCTAAACATGCATCACTCATAAGGAAGGTTGAATAGATAGACCATAGGAAAATCCATGAAATCCAAACTGTAGACCCTATTTCCACAATTTGTAAAAAACATGACCAAAAAAAAACAACCCAACCATTCCATCCATAAAGGATTTTCTTGTAGGATAAAAACCTAATGAATTTAATTCCCTAAACTTCCAAAATCCACAATTCCAAAACACATTCAACCCAAGGTATAATGACCACCAAGGATTCTGCTGGAAAGATAACAAACAAACTAGAAAACCACAAGGACCAAACCCCTACCCTACACAAAATTTTCAAAACCATAACCAATTACAACCACAACCGGTCCAATACCAATATCCTCATGTTCAATACCAACATCTAATCTAGCAGCACATCCAATATCCAATGTATCCTCTTGGTATAAACCAACCAACACAAACCCCCTCCCAATCTATCCCTCTCCCAATCCTTGAATATTTGTGTAAACAAATGGCGAAAATGAACTTATAAGTCACTTCCCTTAAGCAATAACTTCAATCCATAAAAACTAAAAATTCACACATACCTACATTGGATATTACACAAAAACACATAAAGGGGTGAGTCAATTTTCACTCAAACTACTCATGAACAAATAAAAGCGGTGAAAATTTTAAGAAGCGGGAAATCAATTGAGAAACATACACAAATAAGTCAGAAACCAACTTATTCTTCAAACTCTAATGAAATTTTAAATGAACCACATGATAAAACTAAAAAAAGATATAACAACATGAAAGAAACAACTCTTCAACAAAAAAATCCCACAACCGGCACCATTTCTTCAACGTATGAGAGGAAAAACTAAGCCTGAATTGAATGAATAATTGAGGGAAATATTCTCACCAGTCAAGTTGAACATTACACTCCTCAATTCTATTCGATACATTCCAACAAAACCAAAATATCTAAAGGTCCTCTACAAATGTAAATGGAAATTCTCACATAAGAACCAAGTCCTTATGCAAGAAAATGTTAGCACAACTATCTAAGGAACCATTCCACCCAAGATGAAAGACCCATGATGCCCTTACATAAATGTTGAACTATGAGGGGAAAAAATTTCAAAGCCTTGTATGGCCTAGTTGATAGTGTAAATCACATTCCATATATTGTGTATTCCTAGTTAGTTCTAGAAGACTCCAACCCATATCTGTCACACTTCAACTTTTTGATCATAGAATTATAATTCCAAAGGGGATTTTAAAGGACGTCTTAGTAAAAGTAGAAAACTTCATCTACCTTGGTGACTTCATTGTCCTTGAAAACAATCCCAAATTAAGCAATAAGGAAAAAACACGAATCATCCTTGTCCATCCCATCCTAGAAATAATAAACTCTATAATCTGAGTCCAAAATGGGAACATGACCATCACCTTTGAGAACATGAGTATAGACTTGATCATCTATAATGCAAGCTCACAAATAGAGGATGATTAAAATATTCATGAAGTAAAAATGAAAGTAAGTGATTATAATTAATCCATAGAACATTAAGGAATATTTTTGGACTTTTTATGTTAGGATGAAATTAATTTTCTTTGTTCACATAAAGGAATTTTATCTCCATGGCTCGAATGACTTTCAGATTTCTCCTATGATGAAATGTTAAGACCAAAAATTAGTGCTATCTTTAAAGAAAACACATTCATGGAGACCACTCCAACTCCCTTCCCTAACACTGGGCAAACCAATCTAGTAGCTGAAAATTCCACACATAGGGAATTAATCCTATTTGAAACTCTATACAAATTAATGTTGAGCCAATGTCCCAATATTCTATTGTAATTTTGAAACAACAAGATATTGAATTCAAAGAACTTCCTACTGCACTTAAGTATGCCTTCCTAGGATAAAATGGACCACATCCTATTGTCATCTCTTCTTATCTTCAAGATGATCATGAGAGGATGATTCTAGATTTACTTATGAGACACAATAAATCCATTGGATGGAACCTATATAATATTCATGGGATTATCCCACTTATTAGGACTCATAAAATTGTTCTAGAATATGATTCAAGGCTATGTTGTCAACCTAAATGGAGACTCATTCCTAATCTCAATGAAGGAGTGATGAAATAACATCTAAAATTGTTAAAAGATGGTATCATCTATCCCATAGCTGAGAGTGAGTGGATCAGCCCAATCCTAGTGGTTCCAAAGATGTTGGGAATCATAAAGATAAACAATAAGGATGGAGATATTCTTCCAACTAGAAAGAGTAGTGTCTGGAGAGTGTGAATACTCTATAGGAAGCTAAACTCATTTACTAAGAAGGATCATTTCCCCATACCATTCATTGACCATGTCCAAGAGAGAGTGGCAGGTCATGACTTCTACTGTTTCTTATAAGGGTACTCGGGGTACAATCATATTGTGGTCTCCCTAGATGATCAAGGGAATACTACATTCACATGTCTATTTATCACCACTTCCTTAAAACGTATCCCCATCGAGTTTTGTAATGCCCCTAGAACCATCCAGCGGTGCATGATGGGAATCTTCTCGGACATGGTAGGGTATTTTCTAGTGGTCTTCATGGATGACTTCTTTGGGTTTTGGGATACATTTTAAGGATTTCTAAGGAACGTGGAGAGAGTCTTGTCAATATGTGAAGAAAATAATCTCATCGTAATATGGGAAAAATTCCATTTCTTGGTTAAAGAGGGACTAGTCATTGTCCATGTAGTCTCAGGTAAGTGGATTGAAGTCGATAAAGGAAATTTCAACCTCATTAATCACCTTCCATCACCCAAAACTATCCAATAAGTGAGGTATTTCTTAGGACATTTTGGTTTCTATAGAACATTCATTAGGATATTTAGTTCAATCGCTCATCCCCATTGTGGTATTCTAGTAAAGGATTCTCTATTTTCTCAGAAAGAAATCTATGAGGGTTCATTCTCAACCCTCAAATCATATCTCACATCTCCTCCCATCATGAAATCCTTAAATTGGAACCTTCTTTACAAACTCATGTGTGATTCCATTAACATTGATTTAGGAGCTATTTTTAGAAAACATTATGATAAAACTACTTATGTAATTTCTTATGCAAGGAAATCCTTAAATGATTCTCAAATCAACTACACCACTACTGAGAAGGAGTTACTTGTTGTTCTTTTTTCCTAAGAAAAGTTTAAGTCCTACCTCTTATGATGCCATGTCACTATGTTCACTAACCATTATGCACTAAAATACATCATCGAGAAACAAGATTCTAAGACTATACTAATTAGGTGGGTCCTTATCTTACAATAATTTGACCTCACAATCAAGGGAAAAGGGGTATTAAAAATTGTTTAGTTGATCATCACTCTATGATAGAATTTAAGGAAAATTTATCTCACCTTTATGTGTTTGATTTGTTCCCTTATGAAAAACTATACTCTCTGAGTCACTCCCCTTGGTATACTGACATAAGAAACTTCTTAGTTATAGGAGTCATCTATAAATTCATAGGGACTCAAGAAAGAAGGAAAATCCTTTCTGATGATAGGGACCATGTGTTTAATAATATGTACCTCAATAAGTTCTACCCTGGACAATTCATTAGATGGTGTGCCCCAGAATCTGAATAAGAGTCCATCCTTAAATTATGTCATTGTGAGGCATGTATAGGTCAATTTTCCTTTAAAAAACTTATGATAAGGTTCTTAAGAGTGGTATCTTTTGGACCACCCTCTCAAGGGACTCCTACACATTTTTTCATAGCTCTCGTAGGTTTTAACATGTATGTTCCATCACAAAAAAAAAATAATCTAATGCCACTCACTCGCATCATAGTGACGAAAATCATTGACTGTTGGGGAATTGATTTCATAGGTCCCATCCGATACTATAAAGGGTATTTGTACATTATTTTATATTTTGATTATGTCACAAAATGGGTTGATTCCATTGCTAAAAAATCCAATGATCATCAATCTATGATTAAATTTATCATCGAAATCATCCTCCCTAGTTTTAGAATACATAGGTCTATCATCAGTGATTGTGTAACTCATTTCGGCAATCATCCATTATCAGTACTCATGGAAAAGTATGGAATTTATCACTAAGTGTCCACTACTTACCACCCATACAAAAATGGTCAATATGATTTATCTATTTGATAAGCAAAACAAATTATTGATAAAACTGTTAATCCATATTTGAAATATTAGTCGGAAACCTCTAAGATGCTCTTTGGGCCTATCAAATCGCATTTAAAACCATTTTAGTTATGTACCCATATAAGTTGGTTTATGGAAAATCATTCTATTTTCCAGTGGATATTGAACATAAGGCATTTTGGGAAATTATGAAAATGAATTATAACTGTAGGACCCCGGGACACCCTGAGAGGGGAGGGGTGAATCAGGGTGGAAACGTTTTATTCTTTTAGTTGTGGATCTTGTTCCCACCTTGGTAGGAACTACTTAAACCTGTATGATGGATATGAACAACAATTAAACATTCACATGCAGAGAGATGACACAACTATTTTTACTTGGTTCACCACTAAGGGCTACGTCCAAGGAGAATACACCGACAGGTTGTCGGTCGTACCTAAATCCACTATGCTTCACTAGCTGCGGATTACAAATGTTCGGATACAGACACTCTGTCCCAGGCTCACTGCCTTTACAATTGTTCAGGGATAGCTCACTGCGTCCCTCGGGTCACTCCCGTTGACTCCCCCTGGCTCACTGCCGTTGGTGAAGTCCCACTCAGTTTATAGACATGAAGGTTTCTTCAATAGGTGTGCATTGAAGTTCTTCGTCTCCTGTTCTACATGAGACATTGCTTGCATCATGGTTCAAAGTTGATGCTCTTTATAGTTCAATATTTCTTCTTTAGTGCAAAGAATGAATGCACTAGATCCCCTTGTCTTCGTTTTCCTGAATCACAATCACTTATGTGATTTCTCAATAAATGATGTTCATCTTACTCGGCATTCGTCAGAATCAATTCTCCATGTATGCATGAGATCATGCATGTATCATTTAGATTTCTGAACCAATTTCACTTTGCACCGAAAGTATCAGGCAATCTTCAGCTCTTGTGCAGCTCCAGAAAGGCGGGTGTGCTTCAACAGTGTCTGGGTATCCTTTTCAAGCCCGGCGCACAAGTCTCCCGGCGGCGCGCAAGTCTCAGGCGCGCAAGTCTAAACTGGTGCACAAGTGTCACTAAAGCACCTGCGTGACACTGCCTTCTTGAACTCAATACTTGCGCGACACAATTTCTTTCTCCCCCAAATCTTCTAGGGCGCGCAACCCTAACTCGGAGCGCAACCCCTACTTGCGCGGCTCACCCACCTACGCGACGAGAGATCGAACAATCTCAAAGTCTTGAGCTCCGTAGGAAATGAGGAGGGGTGGTCCAGTATTTATAGGCAAACTGGACCCCCTGCGCGGAGGCGCTCAAGTTTCTCCTTGGCGTGCAATTCCACTTGCGCGACTTAACCAACACTTGCACGACCCTCTTGCCTTTGTCAAATTTTGATCTTCTGATCTCGAAAAACCATAGACGCGCAAGTTCCACTCCTTGTAGGTGCCGTCACGCAAGTCCACATGCGCGACTTAACCAACACTTGCACGACCCTAATGCCTTTTCCATATTTTTATGTTTTGATCCCCAGAAGCATATGGCGCGCAAGATTCCTATCCTCCAAGTGTATGGCGCGCAAGTACCTTTGACAAAATCACCATTCTTCTTTTGTTGATTTTGTGGCCCTAAAATTTGGCAAACACTGGAAAACGGCGCCACCTTGTATCTGCTCTTTTTGTACCTCCTCCAGATCATCTATTCCTCTGTCGATGTTCTTGAATCAAACATAGATCGTTGACCACAACTCTTGAACTCTACATGTAACCATGGAATCTCCTTTGTCAACAAATTTGTATGTCGTTTGTTTGCTTTGTCGACAAGCACGATCACCTCAACAACACTTCTTCTTGGTGATCTGTATCATTCAGCAAATCTTCTGCTTTTATCACAAACGCCACTATTGTGATATGTATTCTTTGAAGTCATCGATTTAGCATCATCATCTTCTATGACAATATGATGTGCATGGATATCGCAGAAGTCCAATGTTCATGGCCGTCACAAAATGTCAATCCCTTGCACAGTATCTTCGTCTTCAACCATCTTCCTCTACTTCATGCAAAACATGTGATTCAATCCGTCAAGAAGTCTCTAGCATGGTTCTCACGCAATCCTGAGTAATTGCATGGTCTTCATCAAAACCCATTATTCTCATGCAATAATAAGGAATTGCATGGTCTTCATCAAAGCCCATGGTTCTTATACAATAAGTAGGAATTGCACGGTCTTCATCCAAAAACACCATCCTGCTTTATTCATCCTTGGATGGATTACTCCTCACATTCTTCATTGTTGTAAACAATGTATCACCTTTGACACATGTTATTTGAACATACAATCAGCACAACAATCGTCTGGATCACAACTCCCCTACTTCATCAAAGTACTTCATGATCTCCTTCATTGTGAGCTTCCATTCCTCCATTTTATTGGAGTACTTCTTGATCCATTTCATTTTGATATTCCATTGACAGCTATTGAAAACAAATACAAACCTATACACAAAGTGGTTCCAACAATCTCCCCCTTTGTATTTTGTTGTCAATACCTTATACATCTTATGAAATGAATTTGTCAATGTCAAAATGAGAATCTTCAATTCAATCAACTTTTCTTTTCAAACATTCATTTCACTTTCTCTCCCCCTTATTGACAAGAAATACAAAGCACATGTTAGGGAGGGTATCAATCCACACTTAAGCAATGTTTCATTAATCATTTCACTCTATGTCTACTTGAGCAATGCTCGATGTAGAAAACAAGAGGATTTGATTAAGTCAACAAGGCTGTCCATTAGCCACAGATCATGATACCAACATGAGATGATAACTCATGTATCTTATCTTCAAGGGTTTAACACTTTAATTCCAGGTAGAAGAAGATCAACTATGATAGAGAAAAACCAACCTAAAACTCCTGCACTCACATCAGCAAATAGATCAAAAACATTCAAGTGCAATCGGCAGGATAAGTGACCTTGGGGCACTTCCATTCTCTTTATGTCACTGATCAATTCAGTTACTCCCCCTTTGTAAAATAATCTTTGATCTGAGTAACCAAGGGATAGTGATTGAGAAATTACATACCTTCTCCATTGGCGTGTTCTTTAAGAAATTCACAGAGTCACTGCTTTTGAGTCTAGCTGGAGGTGATATTGATTGAAACAGTGATTATGGAAGCTTCTTCATTTTTCTTTCTCCACCTCAAGGGAAAAACTCCTCATCATCTTCATCAAGAGTGATCCTTCATTATCATAATCTTTGAATATTAATTGAAGAATCTACTAAGGATGGAAACTTTTTCAGCTTTGCTATCAAGAGTTGACAGCATTCACTACTTCTCAGGTTCTCCCCCTGAGAGCATGCTTCACCTTCAATTACCTGCATTATTAGCACAAATACAATACACAAATGAATAAGGGAATAAGGTGGATCCTCCTTGATTCATCAGCAAGACCTTCAAGGTTGAGGTTCTTTTCTCAACCATGTTCTTTTGTTCGCTCCAATCTTCATGCCTACACACTTAAACATATGTTCTGACATCTGTTGGTGTGGCATGGCTCTGTTCACATTCTCTTCTGCTTTGTGTGGAGAATTGTTCTGCTTAGCAGCCATCATGAATGATACATTCTTACTTCTCTTAAGGACTGCTTCTTGCTCTATTATTAAGGTTAGGAAACCTTTTGCAATGTGACTAGACTTCTTGCATCTCTCACACAGAACATCTTTGACACGTGTGTTTATCTTTGTTTGCAATCTCTCCTGCACTGTGTCTTCATCATGTGAAAGTTTTCCTTTTCCTTTGTCACCAGCCTTGGCCTTCTCATCTTCTAGTTTCCTTATTCTTTTAAAATCATCTGGCCAGATGACCAATATGTCATTTGGAACTTTTGCAGTTGGTTTAGGTCTTCCACATGGGTTCATATGAGATTCATCCCACTTAGTGTTTCTTTTGGATGAATGACCCTTCAATTTCATGGATCTAAAATCCTGGGTCTTCTCAGCTTCCCTACTTGAGATCTTCTTGGGGAAGTGTGTGTTCACAATATTCTTCTGATTTCTCCCCAAGATAGCTGATTCATTCTTTGATGGCATCAGAGGTCTTCTTTTCTTTTCGACAGTGAAAGCATGTTGATGTGGACATGTTCATGCATTGTGACCGCTGTCGTTGCGTACATCACAGATGTTATCAAGAATTCAAAATCTGTTTGCAGTAAACAGATGCATCTGGACCTGCTGATGTTGCTTCTTTTTCTCTGGCTTCCTTCTCTTTGATATAGGCATTCTCTATGCTTTTCCATGTAAGGGATTATAAAGACAATCCAGTGCACAATGCCCAAATCTGTTGCAGCACCAACATTGACCCACAAATCTTTTCTTCTTTGTGTCTTCTGTATTAAGTTGTTGGGCCATCTGCTTAATCTTTTTGCTCTATTTGAGGAACCCACTTCCTCCTTTTTCTTCCCATCCACCCTAGCCATGGTGGTAGGTTTCTTCTTCTCACCTTTCCTCATCCATACTTGTTTAGAACTTTTCTTCCCACCTGCACTGATTGTAGGAGTGTATTTAGAAATATGAGTACAAGATGGTTTGGATGGTACCTTCACTTTCTCAGTTGCTTGTGATAGATCAAAGAGTGAAGTCATGATCTTCTTATCACATGTTTGAGGTCTTTTAACAAAATAATCCTCTAGTGAGCATTGAGTACCAGCAGCAACTGATTCTTGATGTGGATAATCAAGAGTTGTCATAATCTTCTTATCACATGTTGGAGGCATTTCAGCTTTAGGATCCTCCAACAAACACTGAGTGCAAGCATCACTCATTTCATTCTTTTGTGAAGTCTCAATATGTGTGTTCTCAATCTTGGTCAACTGGGCTTCCAATTTTTGACCCTCGATATCAAGGATGATCTTCTGATCTTCAATCGCGATCATCTTCTCTTCACAAGTCTTCTTCAATCTTTCAACCTCATCTTCATGCATCTCAACTTTGTTTTGTAGCAAAGAGTCAAGTTCCCTGAATTTAATGGAAGTTTCTTCCAAACAGAAACTCTTGACTTCATTGCTCTTCTTCATCTCATCTTCAAGTGCATGGATCCGTTCTTCCAGAGTATTGCTGACTTCACCTTTTTCTTCAAGGGATTTCACCCGTTTGGTGAGCTTCATACTTTCCATAATTTTTCCTTCCAGCCCCTTTTCCATATTGTCCGCTTCCCTTTCAAGTCTAGTGATATCAACCTGCATAGATTGAAATAGGCTACAGATAATAACAGCCCTTTATTCTGGAATATCATGCAGATATGTTTTGAGTTTTTCTTGAAAGCATGAATTGGGGGTGTCATACTTTCCTCTGGAAGAATTCTGAGTCACCTGCTTGATACTTTCCATGCCTGATGTTTCTTCATTTTTGGAATGTCATGGAGAATAAGACATTGTATCTTCTTTGGATATGAGGGACTTCTTCAACTGCTTCTTCTCTTTCTTTTTCCTATTTGTCAAAGTCTTGGTGGATATCGATTTCTGCTCAGAAATGACTGCGTCATTATCAAGACTGCTCTTCATTGTTGACTCTAGGAAAGAAACTCAAATCCTCTTCTCAATATAATTACTGGAGAATATCCAACATACGTTAACCTTTACCTCTAATACCACTTGTAGGACCCCGGGACACCCTGAGAGGGGAGGGGTGAATCAGGGTGGCAACTTTTTTTTCTTTTAGTTGTGGATCTTGTTCCCACGTTGGTAGGAACTACTTAAACCTGTATGATGGATATGAATAGCAATTAAACATTCACATGCAGAGAGATGACACAACTATTTTTACTTGGCTCACCACTAAGGGCTACGTCAGGAGCATACGCCGACAGGTTGTCGGTCGTACCTAAATCCACTATGCTTCACTAGCTGCGGATTACAAATGTTCGGGTACAGACACTCTGTCCCAGGCTCACTGCCTTTACAATTATTCAGGGATAGCTCACTGCGTCCCTCGGGTCACTCCCATTGACTCCCCCTGGCTCACTGCCGTTGGTGAAGTCCCACTCAGTTTATAGACTTGAAGGTCTCTTCAATAGGTGTGCATTGAAGTTCTTCGTCTCCTGTTCTGCATGAGACTTTGCTTGCATCATAGTTCAGAGTTGATGCTCTTTATAGTTCGATCTTTCTTCTTTAGTGAAAATAATGAATGCACTAGATCCCCTTGTCTTCGTTTGCCTGAATCACAATCACTTATGTGATAGCTCAATAAATGATGTTCAGCTTACTCGTCATTCATCAGAATCAATTCTCCATGTATACATGAGATCATGCATGTATCATTTAGATTTCTGAACCAATTTCACTTTGCACCGAAAGTATCAGGCAATCTTCAGCTCTTGTGCAGCTCCAGAAAGGCGGGCGTGCTTCAACAGTGTCTAGGTATCCTTTTCAAGCCCGGCGCGCAAGTCTCCCGGCGGCGCGCAAGTCTAAACTGGCGCGCAAGTGTCACTGAAGCACCTGCACGACACTGCCTACTTGAACTCAATACTTGCGCGACATAATTTCTTTCTCCCCCAAATCTTCTAGGGCGCGCAACCCTCACTCGGCACGCAACCCCTACTTGTGCAGCTCAACCACCTGCGTGATGAGAGCTCGAACAATCTCAAAGTCTTGAGCTCCGTTGGAAATGAGGAGGGGTGGTCCAATATTTATAGGCAAACTGGACCCCCTGTGCGGAGGCGCGCAAGTTTCTCCTTGGCATGAAAGTCCAATTGCGAGACTTAACCAACACTTGCGCGACCCTCTTGCCTTTGTCAAATTTTGATCTTCTGATCTCAAAAAACCATAGACGCGCAAGTTCCACTCCTTGTAAGTGCCGTCGCGCAAGTCCACATGTGCGACATAACCAATACTTGCACGACCCTAATGCCTTTTCCATATTTTTATGTTCTGATCCCCAGAAGCATATGGTGCGCAAGTTTCCTATCCTCCAAGTGTATGGCACGCAAGTACCTTTTCCGAAATAACCATTCTTCTTTTGTTGATTTTGTGGCCCTGAAATTTGGCAAACACTGGAAAACGGCGCCACCTTGTATCTGCTCTTTTTGTACTGCCTCTAGATCATCTATTCCTCTGTCGATGTTCTTGAATCAAACATAGATCGTTGACCACAACTCTTGAACTCGAAATTTCACCATGGAATCTCCTTTGTCAACAAATTTGTATGTTGTTTGTTTGCTTTGTCGACAAGCACGATCACCCCAACAACACTTCTTCTTGGTGATCTGTATCATTCAGCAAATCTGCTGCTTTTATCACAAATGCCACTATTGTGATATGTATTCTTTGAAGGCATAGCTTTAGCATCATCATCTTCTATGACAATGTGATGTGCATGGATATCGCAGAAGTCCAATGTTCATGGCCGTCACAAAATGTCAATCCCTTGCACAGTATCTTCGTCTTCAACCATCTTCCTCTACTTCATGCAAAACTTGTGATTCAATCCATCAAGAAGTCTCTAGCATGGTTCTCACGCAATCCTGAGTAATTGCATGGTCTTCATCAAAACCCATTGTTCTCATGCAATAATAAGTAATTGCATGGTCTTCATCAAAGCCCATGGTTCTTATGCATTAAGGAGGAATTGCATGGTCTTCATCCAAAAACACCATCCTGCTTTAATCATCCTTGGATGGATTACTCCTCACATTCTTCATTGTTGTAAACAATGTATCACCTTTGACACATGTTCTTTGAAAATACAATCAGCACAACAATCGTCTGAATCACAACTCCCCTACTTCATCGAAGTACTTCATGATCTCTTTCATTGTGAGCTTCCATTCCTCCATTTTATTGGATTACTTCTTGATCTCTTTCATTTTGATATTCCATTGACAACTATTGACAACAAATACAAACCTATACACAAAGTGGTTCCAACAATAACCTCTCATTGGATGGAACAAAAATGAAATTAGATCTCAATAAACTTGAGGAACATAAGATGGAGGCTTATGAAAATTTAGGGATCAATAAATCTAAAGTACAAGCCTAAAAAGCTTGAAATAGTAAAACCACACACATTTTACTAGGCAATACTATTGTTTTTTATAGTTCTAAAATTCATTTACAGCAAGAAAAGTTGAGGTATAGATGGTTAGGTCCATACATAGTGTATAAGGTGTACACCCATGGGGTTGTAGAAATTTAAGATCCCACCAATGGTAAAACCTTTAAAGTTAATGGTCATAAAGTCACACCAATCATTTAATCCTTCCAAAAACATGATATTAATGAAGTCTCAAGTGTAAAAACCTTAGATGAGGAAATTATTTATACAATTTTGGGTTTAAGTTGAGCTAGAGACGTTAAAAAAAGAGCTTCACAGGAGAAAACCCATGGTTTTCATGGTTCTAGTCATTATAAATCATCTTCATTTATCAAATAAGATTAATAAATCATTTTCATATTAAAAATAATAATTAATAAATCAACTATGAATATGATAGTACCTTAGACCATTGAAATATTCTTCTATTATGAGTTTGGATGGGTATTAAAGGGGAGCACCATATTCATTTGTGTCAGGTGGTGTGATCCTTGAGTAAAACCATACCCATAGATTTAAAAATAATACAATGTATCACCAATTTATTTTATTTTAATAAATTTTTAAGTTAAAATAAAAATAAAAATAATTATAATAATTAACAAAATTATAAAGACACATTGTAGGTCATGGGGAAAACCCTATCACAACCAGCGAAGCCACAAGGAGTCGAACCTAGGACTGAAGGGAGATAGGGGCATGTGCTTTCCACTGATGTACAACTTATAGTGCTTCCTTATTCTATAATTTTTTTATATATAATTATATTTTACTTTTTTTAGTATATAATTAAATATATATATATATATTGGTTTTCTTGTTTGTTTTTCCTTATTCCACTATGGAAATTTGGGAGTGACATGGATATCAAAGGTCTAAATTGGAGAATCAAAAATGTCAACTACAACCACCCTGTGAATTCCTTAAATGATTCGCATTTTCAATGTCCTATTTTAACTCCTCTCATCTAACCACTTATATTTTTTTAAACACTGGGAACAGTGGTATTCTAAGATGAGGGTAAAAAGAATGACAAAAAATTAATAAATTTTTATGTGAAAAAAAAAATTATAGAATGAAAATTTTAATTAACCTTGAACATGATAATACATATTACACACTTTGGAATTGAATATAAAATAATTTAGTGTGCGCTGATTCTGATTATAATCCATGTATAGTTTCATGACCAGAGATTTTGGAAAGTGCAGTTGTCTAATGTGATTTTTCATCATTTATATTTTCTTCCAAATAAAAAATCACAATTCACATCCTTTGGATAGTGTGTTATTAGTTTCAGTTTATGGGGTCCCCCAAATAAATTTCTTTGGTTTGGTGATCATTATAGTTTTAATATTAGTATTCAAAAAAAAATAACAAAACAATATATTTTTGCGTATAGAGTAGTGAAATGACCTAATGAGTGGATTTCGACACTCTGGGATTGTCACTCTATAGTTTTACAACCTGAAGTTAGTAATTTTGTCCCTATTTGTGGTAATTTGATTTTTTTGACTAAGATAACAGGATATGATTCCTGAGTATGTAGGATTCATTCGGTGCCCTATAGTCTTTGAGCTTTGGAGTCATCGGTAATTTCTTGCAACATGGGTTGACTCTATTGAGTGCAATTTCAATTTCCATAAAAAAATTGATATATATATATATATATATATATAATTGAATACTCATATTAATATTGAAATGTGATTCCACTTAGAGAATCCATCATTTCATCCTTGAAAAAAGATGAATCCCCATGTGTATTGTGATTCACAACACATCACCATGCTTAATTGATATTAAATGAAATATAGTGATGAATTTGAACAAAGGAATGGGCTTAGGATTGCGATATTCTTATGAAACTATCTTGTACTAAAATAGTTTTATGAGTTTCACGATTGTTTAGTGTAATCATTTTTGATGAGAATTATGTATTAAAATGTTTTTGGAAAAGGGAATTCGAATTTCATATTTTTGAGATATATTTTATTCAGGAATAAAAAAACTCAAGTTAGTGGTGCGATTAGCCACTAAAATAGGACAATATTAATTATTAATATTTATAATATTCGTGATCTTAATTATTCATAAACACCATTTTTAGTGCATGTTGAGCCCTCTGGAAGATTGTTGATTTCGTGTCTATGATTGATGTTTTAACAATCACAAATCATCACATACCATTAATGCTTAATCTGGTTTGATTTCTCATAAACTTAATTACAATCTGTTAATGAATCTGTCATCATGTTTTTGTCTATGCTTATTGACTTACAAAGTATTTTGGAAGTCTTCTGGATTCAACAGACATCGGAAGAACCGATCCAATATCAACAGACATCGGAAGCACCGATCCAATATCAATAGACATTGGAAGCACCGATCCAATATCAAAAGACATCAGAAGCACCGATCCAATATCATCAAACATCGGACTCACCGATGCAAATGAGCCACCGATCATCTGACTCACCGATGCAGATGACTCACCGATCAGATGACAGACCGATGCTGATCAAACTGACTCACCGATCAGATGAAAGACCGATGCTGATCAAACTGACTCACCGATCAGATGACAGACTAATGCTGATCAAATGACTCACCGATGCAAATGAGCCACCGATCAAACTGACTCACCGATCAGATGACAGACCGATGCTGATCAAACTGACTCACCGATCAGATGACATACCGATGCTGATCAGTCAGATTCACCGATGCTGATCTATCTGAGTCACCAATCATTACTCACTAATGCTGATGACCTACCGATCACTTGATTCTTCAATAGTCATAAACAACTGTTTGAATTTCTTTATCTTTATCTTTATTTAATCTAACCAATGGTCATATTAGGTATATTTTAATGCTCTGTCAATTAATTAATAAAGGTTGTCGGATGTTAGGAAACCGTACCTCGTACCTGCAGAAAGGAAACTTTTTCTATCTTCCGAAGCACGTGACATAAATACAAGAAGACTATGCTGAAGACAAGTGTAGTTGAAAGACGAGCACAAGAGGAATACGTAGGAAAATAAAGAGGAGGAAGAACCAAGAAGAACAGAACCATATACACAATCAAGCATACTCAAGAAGAGTTCTGTGCATACAAAAGAACATTGAAGAACCTCATCGACTACATATCACTGCCTTTGAACCTGAAGCATACAACACTCTTCTTCTTAAACAAAAACGAGAAGAGGGCTCAGAATAAATTCTGACCAAATACAAAAGAGTCCAGAGCTACACTGAAATCACCAGAGCCATTTCTAAACTATACATCTCTACTCTGTGATACATTTGTTTACATTTTGAGCAGTGTGTGTTATCTGCTGTATTAAACACACACACTGACTCCTGTACTTTCACTGGAGGATCTGTAAATCCTCAGCAAACCTTTTTACACTTCATTTCCCACTGTGGATAGTGGTAGAGGTCGTGTTAGACCTGGACAGCTCTAAGCTGTTGTTTGTTTTCCCACGCAGAACTGTGGTAGAGGTCTTGTGACCTGGACAGTTTTTTCACTATTGTTAACCCCGATCCAGGGTGTGGATCATTTTTATATAAACTTTTGAGAGGACTAAGTCTCGGCTTGAGACTGAACCTCTTGGTAAATTTTCTATGTTTGTAGCTACATACTATATCCATATTACATATTTATTTCATATTCTGCTACTATTACTTTGAAATATAATTTATTTTCAAAGCTACTTTGATAGTTAAACTCGCAAGTGTTTATATTTATTATAGACCAGTAAGTTAGTTTTAAAAGTTAATTTAATCATAATATTAAGTTAACTGAGAACTAATCAATCTTTGAGAAACTAATTGAACCTTTATAATCTGTATAAATTTACTACAGTTTAATCTGTTTTTGAAATAGGGGGATTTTAATAAACATTGCTTTTAACAGAAAATTTTAATTGGAACTCAATTCACCCCCCCCCCCTCTTGAGTATCCACTCCGACCAACATTTGGTATCAGAGGTTGTTAATATTTTTCTAAAGTACTCTGTTTTTCAACTGTGATTTTAGTTGTATTTTAAAGTTCTTAAATTTTTTGTTATTTCTAAATTTTTATCTCTTTAAAATTATTTTTGTGATATCATGGATAATAGACTTGAGGGTGCTGCTACTAACCGGCCACCTTTCTTTAATGGAAACAACTATGCTCAATGGAAGCTAAAAATGAAAATTCACTTAGAAAGTATGGGCTTTGATATTTGGACTGTCATTGAAGCTGAATACAAAATTCCCAGTACTGATAGATCTACTTGGGATGAACCTACAAAGACTGCTTACAATAATAATTGTAAATCTATGAATGCCTTGTACTGTGCTCTAGGGGATGAGGAATTTAATAGAATTTCTGCATGTAAAACTGCATATGAAATTTGGGATACCTTAGCTGTTTCTCATGAAGGAACAACTAATGTTAAGGAGATGAGATTGAATACCTATACTATTAAGTATGATAATTTTGAATCCTGATGAACCCATTTCTGATATGTATCTCAGGTTCAATGAAATTGTCAACACAATGACTTCTCTGGGAAAGGATGTTCCAGCAAAGGAACAAATCATGAGAATTTTGAGATGTCTAACTGAAAGATGGAGAGGAACCTCTGTCTCCATTAGAGAATCATGTGACATTGGAGAACTGCCTGTCAAGGAACTAATTGGTAATTTGATGATGTATGAAGAAGAACTCAAGGTAAACAAAGAAGAAGATGATGAACCTAAAAGGAAGTCTATTGCCTTCAAGACTACAACCTCAAAGAATAAGGATTAGGAAAAGCCTCAAGCTATCAATGAAAGTTCAATTAGTGAGGAAAGTGAGAATGATTCTGACAGTGATGTTGAGATGGCACACATTGCTAGAAGATTTAAGAGATTCTATAGGAAGAAGAAGTTTTTCAGAAAGTCAAACTACAAAGGCAAGTATGATAACAAAGGACACTGGAAAAAGGATTGGAAGAAGTCTGATAAATCAGATGAAGTTGTCTGTTATGAATGCAAAAGAAAAGGACACATAAAAGTAGACTGTCCAAATATGAAATACAGAAAGAAGTATGAATACAAGGATAACAAGTACAAGAAAGCCATGAAGGCTACTTGGAGTGCTTCAGAAGACAGCACAAGTGAAGCTGAATCTTCAGACTCTGAAAGGAATCGAACCAACATGTGTTTCATGACAAACACTTCTGAGGTAACATCAGAAACTCATGCTTCAAATTCATATTATTCTGGAGATGATTCTGAATGTGATAACATGTCTAAATCTGAACTGTTTGAATATTGTGATATGATTGAAGAAACCTGTAATGAGCTTAAAGATAAATATAAAGGTTTAAAGAAATAGTAAGCTTTAAGTGTTAAGCATAAATCTGATCTGGATATAATAGTAGAAAAGAATGCTCAGTTGCTTAAAGAGAATACTGAACTAAAATTGTCTAATGAACAACTCAGAAAAGACTTAGAGAAGTTCACAAATGGAAAGAATACACTAAAACAAATTCTAGGAAAGCAAGTTGCACCTAGATATACTACTGGTATAGGATACCAACCTGGACAAAGAAAAGTTGCCAAAACTAGATTCATTCCTAAATCTGGACAGAAGATAGTTAATTCTGGAACTTCATATGCCTCAACCAGTTATATTCATAGTTATGGATATAATAAGGTTTATCTTTCAAAGAATGTTAATTCTACAAATTATATGAGACCCATTAGACAAATATGGGTACCTAAAGTATCATTGGCTAACATGTCTGGACCCAAGAAGATCTGGGTACCAAAATCATCTTCCATCTAAATCTGTTTTGTAGGAGACCTTCTTGAAGAGCTGTCACAAGAAGATATGGTACTTAGACAGTGGATGTTCAAGACATATGTCAGGAGACTTTTCATGTTTCAAGAGCTTAGTAAAAGTTGATGGAGTCTTTGTCACTTTTGGTGATAATTCAAAAGGAAAAATCATCGGTTTAGGCCAGATTGGTAACACTGATTCAGTCTTGGTTTCTGAAGTTTTATTTGTCGATGGACTTAAATATAACTTGTTAAGAATTTCTCAATTGTGTGATGATGGTTTTTATGTGAAATTTAAAAATGATTCTTGCAATGTTTTTAACTCAAAAAATGTTTTAGTATTTTCTTCTTTAAGAAATGAAAATGTTTATGCTGTTGATTTAGATTCTTTAGCTAAGCAGAATATTCCTTGTTTAAATGCTTTTCATAAAGAGTCTTGGCTTTGGCACAGAATATTAGGACACTGCAATGTATACTCACTTAGAAAACTTTCTAGGAAGAACTTAGTTAGAGACTTACCCAAACTTGAATTTCCAGCAGACAAAGTTTGTAATCCCTGTCAAAAAGGAAAGCAACATAAAGTTTCTTTTAAATCAAAGAAAGAAGTGTCAACTTCTCAACCTCTCGAGTTGGTTCACATGGATTTATTTGGACCTTCTAGAGTTTCTAGTTTAAATGGGAAGCACTATGTCTATCTTCTTGTAGATGACTTTTCTAGATATAATTGGGTATATTTTCTAGCTCACAAAAGTGAAGCTTGTTTTTACTTTGTTAAATACTCCAAGTCTGTAGAAAATCTTAGTGGACTCAAGATTAAGACCCTGAGAAGTGATCATGGTCGTGAGTTTGAAAATCATGAGTTTGATTCTTACTGCTCACACAATGGCTATAGTCACAATTTCTCTGCCCCTAGGACACCCCAACAAAATGGTGTAGTAGAGGGAAGAAATAGAACCCTGCAAGAAATAGCTAGAACCATGCTCAATGAATATGAACTGCCTATTTACTTTTGTGCTGAAGCTGTAAATACAGCTTGTTATATCATTAATAGAGTCTTGATCAGACCAGTTCTTAAGAGGACCCCTTATGAGTTATGGAACCATAGGAAACCTAAGGTTAACTACTTCAAAGTTTTTGGCTACAAAGTCTTCATTCTCAATACTAAAGACAATCTTGACAAATTTGCATCCAAGAGTGATGAAGGAATTTTCCTAGGTTACTCTATCTCTAGTAAAGCCTATAGAGTTTTCAATAAAAGAACCAAATGTGTGGAAGAATCTGTTCACTTCAAATTTGATGAAACTGATCCACATGAACCTAAAATCACTCTTGAAGATGATCTCTCTGGTTTGAATCTCAATGATAAAGACAATGGACCTATAGTTAAAACATCCAACTCTGGAAATTCTCCAGAACCTGCTTCTATTGAACCTCAATCTGTAGATGAATCTGAAATCTCTAGCCCTATCTTTTCAAGACCATCTAGGACTCTAAAGAACCATCCTTTAGATGTTGTTGTAGGAAATCTAGATAGAGGAACATAGACTAGAGCTTCTCTAAGAAATCAGGTTGAACATCAAGATTTTCTTTCACAGTTAGAACCTAAAAATATCAATGATACTATCAATGATGAATTTTGGGTAATGGCTATGCAATAAGAACTAAATAAATTTGAAAGAAACAAAGTTTGGAAATTAGAAGAAAGATCTAAGGACATTTTGACCATAGGCACAAAATGGGTGTTTAGAAACAAAGTTGATGAATCTGGAAACATCATTAGAAATAAATCTAGGCTAGTTGCACAATGTTACAATCAAGAAGAAGGAATTGACTATAAGGAAACCTTTGCACCTGTAGCTAGATTAGAGGCTATTAGGATCTTACTTGCCTATTCATCACATCTGAATTTCAATCTATATCAAATGGATGTCAAAAGTGCTTTTCTAAATGGTTTTATTGTTGAAGATGTTTTTGTAGAACAACCACCTGGTTTTTTAAATCCTCATTTTGCAAATCATGTTTTTAAACTTTCTAAAGCTTTATATGGTTTAAAACAAGCTCCAAGAGCTTGGTATGAAAGGCTTTCAAACTTTCTTATCTCAAACGGATTTACAAAAGGAGTAGCTGATCCCACTCTTTTTATAAAAAGGATTTCAAAAGATGTATTAATAGTACAAATCTATGTTGATGATATTATTTTTGGATCTTCTAAAAATTCTTTATGTACTGATTTTTCAAAGATTATGCAAAATGAATTTGAAATGAGCTTAATGGGAGAGCTTAAGTATTTTCTTGGTTTTCAAATTCTTCAAACTAAAGATGGAATTATTTTAAATCAAAGTAAATATTCAAAGGATCTTTTAAAACGTTTTGGATTGGATAGTATTAAGGAAAGTGATACACCTATGAGTACTACCTGTAAATTGGATACAGATGAACCTGGGAAACCAGTGGATCAAACCAATTACAGAGGTATGATTGGGAGCTTACTTTATATTACTGCTAGTCAACCAGACATTATGTTCAGTGTATGTATGTGTGCTAGATTTCAATAAAATCCTAAAGAATCATGTAACGCCCCGACCCCAGTTACCCAGAGTCGGTGCATTAATTACATAACATTGGAATGATCACAAGAAAGATCAAATCTCAAAAGACCTATTGGTTTAGTAGCCTTGGAAACACTAGATATATTCATAAGTTTTACATTACATCATCAAAATAAAAAAAACTACTACAACAACATATTGTCTCCATAGTCCACACTATTAACCCCTCATAATATCCCTGCAAGTCATTCATAATTTACTTCTTCACATCCTGGGAAAATAAAACATAGAAAAGGGGTGAGATCAAATGCCCAGTAAGGATAACAATATAGCGGAAACTTTCATAAATAAGAATAAACATTTAAGGCAATGTATAACTAAAACAAAAGCCTTTTAAACTTTAACTTCAACATAGTATTGCATAAAAAAAATGAAATAATTCCATTTACTTATTCACATGGATATTCTACTAATCGAATAATCACATGCAATATCAATAACCACTTTCATAATGATGGAATGCATAATGACAGACTATCATAACCACATAGCCAAGGCCTCGTGCCAAGACTACAAATAAGATTTTGCCAAGGCCTTGTTCCAAGACACTAGTTTTTCTCATGAGACCTACCGATGTAATATTTTTAGAAGATACTTATGTTTAAAATTGCTAAAAAGTACTCCAGTGTTTTTATGAAATCATTATGAAAGCTTCTGAAAACAAAATAACTAATTCTGAGACTGCTCGACTAATTATAGGCCATGATGGGTCCACTCCCAATCCCTTCCTATCTACCACACTCGAGAGTCAGGTTTTCTGAAAACATTTTGAAGCTTGCGTTAAATACGTATACATTTGCACTGGATTTTCATATTTTTGAGAGAAATATCTATTTTTTTGAAATCATTTAAAAGTCACATAATTATAAAATAAAACATTTACTTTGAAAATATCCTTATAAGCTTGTAAGGGAAGCTTCTAAGAATTTATAATGGCGGAAAATAACCGCACCCGTTGTATAAGTTAAAAAAGCATTCTTACCTTAATTCTGTCGAAAAGGTTAAAAGGACCTTGTTTTGAAAACGACGGAAAGATTCCTCTTATAAAAAGTCAAAAAAGGGTATAAATGACTTTAACCCATATTATTGTAAATAATAAAAATGTTTTGAAATACATTTTGAAGAAACATGGATGTGGATGATAAAGGGATCCCAGTAGACTATTACATATAAACAACCTCAGATAATGAAGAGATTGTGAAATAACCCTTACCAATTTGGTAACTTATGAAACATACAACCCATGTAAGAGGTATCATACAATGAATATGTAAATACACATAAATTAAATTGTATTACACAAAGAATATAATTATGGTCAGTACATACACCACACAAAAGGTAATGGTGGCAATATGGCATGAATCTCATGGGAATAAGGAGTGAGATGAAACCCCCTTACCACGTTAATCAAATGAGTCGTATGGACAAAAGTTAATAACCACCAAATGATTTACAGAATAACATGAATAAAAGAGAATCATGATAATATATATCAAATGGCAGTACACAATACACCACTTTCAGTAATTTAGTGGCGAACAATGGAAATCTCACGGAATTGAAAGTGAGATAAGAAAATCCCTTACCGTGTACTTTTCCTTGGTTGGGGTAGGTTAACCTCATGTATAATGGTGAAATAATTGTTATTAAATTATAAAATAATCATATACATTATTATGATATCATATATGATCTTTTAATATTGATTTGATAATAATATCTTAGTATTATCGTTGTTTCGGGTGTGAACTTACTTGTTTTCTTTTGTATGTTTTGTTACATAAGACATGTTTGTAAAGGATAGGTTGTATATTATTCATATCCAGAATGATATCAAGTCTTTAAACATCATTTTTAAATCATCAAATGATAATTATACTTGAATGGATACGATGGAGAATGAATCTCATCGCATTCGTGGAGACGGTAGTCCGTACGTACGCACGAGCGACAATATCGTTCTTTTGATATTAAAATAATATATAAATGGATGGTATATCATATATAAAGAATCATTAACATGTTATGTTTATTATTTACATGAGTTACACATCATTATTATACCCATCCAAATAATATTATATTGAATAACAATTACACCACGACGTGGAGACGGTAAGCCGTACGTACGCACGTATGGTGACATGTTATTAAAAGGGTGGATAGAATATTGAATATGGTTGTACCATATTTATAATAACATCACAGTATATAAATGATACTGTAGTTATTATTTTATAATGGTAACAACAAAGGAAGAAGAAGTGGAAGAAGAAATGAACTTGGAAAAGGGTGGTGAAATCATTACCTCTTCTTCGGGCTCTTCCTTTTGATTTGATCAAAAGGGCTCCTTAGGTTGGCTTTCTGAACAAACTAAGGCCTCTAGGTTGTAGTGAGGGAAGTTGGGAGAGTATTTGGGAAGATTTTGGCCGAACCAAAAGGCTTTGAAGGTGTGAAGAAATGAGAAGGAGGAGTGCCCTTTTATAAGAGGGGTGAGGGGAACCTTTGGAAAGGCTAGAAATATTAATTTATAATAAATTCATATTCGGTTTCTAATGGCTACAAAGTTTATTATTTAACTGTTAAGGTGGGGATGGGTCTAAAAAAACTCAACCAATAGAATTTAGACAGGTTTGGGTACTTATATTAACCTTATCCTTAAGTATTAACTCTAAGTTAATTAGTTTCACTTTTACAATGTCTCTTTGTATTTTTATATAATATGGTTAATAAACTTACTATATACATCCAAGCGACCCCCAAGTGGTCCATTAATTATGAACCTATAATTATATAAGTCTCTTGGCTGAACCTTAGATTTTTAGGAATTTAATATCAATTAATAATATAATATTTTATTTAAGAACTCTTTTATGTCAATTTTGACACTATTCAATAGTTGATTTTTGTGAAACTCATAACAGATTGATTACTTCAAAAAAAGTCCATTAAATCAATCCTAATATATCATATTATCCTAGAAAATTTGTTTAATTCATTAAAAGTTTCATATTATATTTATTTGGGTATTTATAATATCAATAATTTTAATTTTTCACTATTATAGTAATTACTGCATCATCATTGTGTCATAAATAAAATAAATTATTTATTGTCTAAAAATTATAAATAAAATATAATTATGTAGGAAATCGTTTTATCTTTCTAATGAATATTTATAATCTAAAATCCAACATATATAACCCTATGTAACAATTGTTTTTCTAAAAGATATATGCTTGTGTCATTTTTGAATTCATTTTAACTTAATTAAAATAAAGTGTCATTATCACTTACAAGTGGATCCATGGGGTCCCAAAATCGACCCAAAGATGCCCATGGTCGACCATGTATCAACCAATAGGGTTAAGACACGTTTTAGGGTAATTTAGTATTATTATAATATTATTTGTTAACCCTTATTTACCGGATTTACCCATAACCATGGTAAATAAAATATTTACCGCAGTAATTATTCAAAATGTCTAAAAATAAAAGTTACCTATTTACACAATTTGAACATCCTGATTCCAAATATGGAATCCATTTTCCTAAATTCAAAACACAGAAGTGGCAGAAATTAATTTAAAATTAATTCCCGTTGTCAAAACAAAAAGCGTGTTTTTAAGAGATAATTACTATCAAAAGATTGACACTTGTTTATGTTCGGTTTAATTGTAAAATTATGTCCAATTACCAACATTATATTAAATGGTAAAAATATATTCTAAATATACTTTAAAACTACTAAAATTCATAATTTATCACTATTAATTATTTTGATTAAAAAAGTTGTTTTTAATTAAAATTTAGTAATTTTCACTATTCATCAAAATATGAAAGTTATCCGAAAAGTACCAAAATTTCACCTTAGGCTAAATTAGATATTCCGAATCCAAAAATGAAGTCCATTTTGAAATATAAAATATATATAATTTTAAAAAGTTGGTATTACTATTCATAACGGCTAGTTTGATTGGTTGTTAGAACTCGGTGTTGCGTACAACACATGCTATCGCATTATTCAAAGAGAAGCGTACCGTAGAAGCTTGGGGTGTTACATTCTCCCCTCCTTCAAATAATTTCGTCCTCGAAATTTCTAGAATACTTATCACATGAAAAGACTCGGGTGATTCTTCATCATAAGTTCCTCGGGTTCCCACGTTGCCTCTTCCATCTTATGGTTTCTCCACAAAACTTTTACCAGACGCGTCGTCCGGTTTCTCAGTACTTGTTCTCTTGTGTCAAGAATCCTGACAGGATCTTCACAATAAGACTGATCGGGTTACAGTTCTAATTCCTCATAGGTGAGTACATGCGTTGGGTCAGGCATGTATTTTCTCAACAGAGATACGTGGAACACATCGTGAACTTTGGAGAGACTTGGCGGCATTGCCAATCGGTAAGCTACAGCCCCAATTTGTTCTAGAATTTCGAAAGGTCCGATGTACCTGGGACTCAATTTACCTTTCTTACCAAAACGTATGACTCCCTTCCATGGAGATACCTTCAGGAAAACATGATCACCGACTTGAAATTCCAAATCCTTCATTCGATTATCGGCATAGCTCTTCTGCCTACTTTGAGCTGCTTTGATGTGATTTTGGATTACCTTCACCTTTTCCACCGTTTCCTCCACCAGTTCTGGGCCTACAAGTTTTCTTTCACCAACCTCATCCCAACAGGTTGGTGTACAACATCTCTTTCCGTATAACGCTTCATATGGTGCCATCTGAATACTCGAATGGAAGCTATTGTTATAAGAAAATTCTACCAGTGGTAAATATTGATCCCACATACCCTGAAAGTCAAGTGAGCAAGATCTCAACATGTCTTCTAGGGTTTGAATAGTCCGTTCTGATTGTCCATCTGTCTGAGGGTGGTAAGCAGTGCTCAAATGAAGTTCAGTATCCAGGGATTTCTGAAGACTTTTCCAAAATCTTGAAGTAAAACGGGGATCACGATCAGAAACAATCGATAGGGGTACTCCATGAAGTCTCACAACTTCATTAATGTATAGTCTTGCTAGACGTTCCAGGGGTAGATCTTCTCTTATAGCATGAAAATGTGCTGACTTGGTAAGACGATCAACAATAACCCATATTGCATCGTTCCTTCTAGGAGTCTTTGGTAGCCCCATGACAAAGACCATCGTAATATTGTCCCATTTCCACTCTGGTATGGGAAGAGGTTGCATGACTCCTCCAGGCTGTTGCCTTCCAGCTTTCACTTGTTGACAAACCATACATCTTGACACAAAATCATCAATCTCCCTCTTCATGTTGTCCCACCAAAAATGTTCCTTCAAATCTCTATACATTTTGGTGCTCCCTGGGTGTATAGAGAAATTGGAACTATGAGCATCATCCAGCAATTCCCTTTTCAGATCAGGTAAATCGGGAACACAAAGTCTCTTCCCGAATTTCAAAATTCCATCTTCATACACAAAGTCTCTCAATCTCTCATCATTCACAGCTTTAATCTTCTTCTGAAATTCTTCATCATCGGTCTGAGAACTCTTAATCCTTTCTAGTAAAGATGGTTTGGCAACCATTTGAAAAAGCATTGATGTTTCACCTTCCCTGGTTATTCCCATGTCCATCTTCACTAGATCCATGAAAATTGGATCCCTTTCAATTCTCATCATGTTCAAAACTCCATGGTCTTTTCTGCTCAAAGCATCTGCCACCTTGTTTGCTTTCCCCGGGTGGTAGTGTATCGTGCAATAATAATCCTTGAGTAATTCAAGCCATCTCCTTTGCCTCATGTTGAGTTCTTTTTGTGAGAAAATATACTTCAAACTCTTGTGATCAGTATAAATCTCGCATTTTTCACCATAGAGGTAGTGTCTCCATATCTTCAAAGCAAAGATCACAGCTGCTAACTCAAGATCATGAGTAGGATAGTTTTGTTCATGAATTTTCAACTGTCGTGATGCATAGTCAATAACTCTATCATTCTGCATAAGGACACAACCAAGTCCTTTCTTTGATGCATCACTATAAATAATGAACCCATCATTCCCCGATGGTAGAGTCAATATAGGAGCATTGACTAATCTTCTCTTCAGTTCTTCAAAACATTCTTCACACTCTTTTGTCCAAACAAATTTAACCCCTTTACGTGTGAGCTTCGTTAATGGGTTAGCCAATCGGGCAAAATTCTGGACGAAACGTCGATAATAACCTACCAAAACAATAAAACTACGTACCTCAGTTATACTCGTAGGTGTTGGCCATTCTTGGATTGCCTTGGTCTTAGAAGGATCAACAGAGATTCCATATTTAGAGACAATATGGCCAAGAAAAGAAATATCCTGAAGCCAGAATTCACACTTGCAAAACTTCCCATATAATTCATGCCTCCTCAGAGTCTTCAAGATAATGCGCAAGTGATTTTCATGATCTTCGTAGGTTTTGGAGTATACCAAGATATCATCAATAAATACCACCACAAATTCATCGAGATACTACTTGAAAACTCTATTCATCAGATCCATGAATACAGAGGGTGCATTAGTCAATCCAAACGGCATTACGGTAAACTCGTAATGCCCGTACCTGGTTCGAAATGCTGTCTTCGGAATGTCTTCCTTCTTCACACACAACTGATGGTATCCAGATCGAAGGTCAATCTTTGAAAAGTATTGAGCTCCATGCAGTTGGTCAAATAAATCATCAATGCGAGGTAGGGGATACTTGTTCTTTATCGTTATAGCATTGATCTCCCTGTAGTCGATACATAACCTCATAGATCCATCTTTCTTTTTAACAAAAAGAATAGGGGCTCCCCATGGAGAAACACTAGGGCGAATAAATCCCTTATTACTCAATTCCTGTAGTTGTTTCTTTAGTTCGACTAACTCTACAGTAGCCATTCTGTAAGGGGTATTCGATATAGGCCTTGATCCAGGAATTAAATCAATGGAAAACTCAACTTCTCGTTCTGGAGGATGTCCAGGTAAATCTTCCGGAAATACATCTACATATTCTTTCACAACAGGTACATCCTCTATTTGAACATTCCTTTCCTCACCCGCAGTTATTTCATTCTCTTCCTCCCCAATAATTGAATTTAGTTGAGCTGTTGGGGGTGGATCTAAATAAGAATTAGGTGGTGACGATTCTTCTCTAAATATAAGGTGTTCCTTATCATTATCATCAATAATCGTAACCTCTTTCTTCTTACAATAAATCTTCGCATCATAGTCCGAAAGCCAGTCCATACCGAGGATTATATCAAACTCAATCATAGGTATGACGATGAGATCAGCAGATAAAGAACATTTATGTGCTCTAATGGGGACTGATTCACAAAACATTGTTGCAATGATACTTCCCTTAGGAGTTTTAACTGACAACTCCCTTATTAAATCAAATTGGAAATATCTAATTTTCTTAGAAAATTGGGAAGATATGAAACAATGTGATGATCCAGAATCAAATAATGCATTTCCTAAACTTGAGGAAACCATTAAATTACCTGCCACCACGTCTTTCGGAGCTTCTACCTCAGCAGTAGTGATATCATAAGCCTAGCCTTGATCCCTTGGCCTTTTCTGAGGTAAGTTCTCCTGACGCTTAGGACATGTATTTGCATAATGCCCCATCTCCCTGCAATTATAGCATTGAACGTTGGTAGCTTCCTTCTTCCCCTTGCAATCACGAGCTTGGTGGCCTTTTTCACCACACTTGTAACAGACTCCCATTCCCTTCAAGAAAGTACCAGGGTGTTTCTTCCCGCATTTACCACAGGATGGATATTCAAACTTTCCCTTCTTCCCCTTATTTCCATTCCCAGATTGATCAGCAGGTCTCTTCTTCTCTTGCTTTGCTTTAAAGTCATAAGACTTAGAGAATTCCTTTTCGGTCTTGATAGCACATGAGACAATGTCTTCGTACGATGAAAAGGATTGTGAGACTAATTCTCGACGGAGAAATGGTTTTAACCCATCAAAGAAACGATCAATCTTACTTCTTTGGTTACGTATATAATCACCAGCGTACCTTGCTAACCTTGTAAAGTTAGCCTCATACTTTGCGACATTCTCATCCTCCTTCTGTCTCAGACTTAGAAATTGCCTTTCCATATCTGCTCGATGGTCGTGAGGGAAGTATTTTTCTAAAAACAGATCTTTGAACTCCCTCCATTCCATATTTTATACTTCATCATCTTCCTTCATGTTTTGAATCAATGACCACCATTGATCAGCATCTCCAGTGAGGCGGTAAACTGCCATGATAACTTTTTCCCTTTCACTGCTCCCCAAAGCCTGAAATATTTTCTCTAGGGAATTTATCCATTGCTCAACTACTAAGGGATTTGTACTCCCATTGAACGTTGGTGGTTGTTGCCTCATGAATCGATCTATCATTGATCCTCCACGCTGCGGATCAGGGTGCTCCATACGGGTAAGGTTATTATTCATAACCTGAGTAAGTTGTCCCAGTATGGTGATTAGCTGATCGGCACCAGTTGCATCACCAGCCCCACTATAATTATCTTGAACAGGAGGGCAATCCCTAAATGGAGTGCGTGCATTTATACGGTTTCCATTTCTTCCACTAGGCGCCATTTATAAACAATGGCATAAACTAGATCAGTTTATGAATCAAAATACATAATCCCATACTTATAAAACACTTAACATAAATTGAATTATTTATGGATATAATCCATAATCATAAAAATGTTTTATTTGAGGAATTATATATACTCATACACCCTTCATAATGATTTGTAAATAAAATGAGAGTTATCCTAAGCATATCCCCTGAGAGTGTCGTAACCAAGAGTGCAGCAAGGCCCGTTGTCGTGCACCAGTTCTCGTTCGAGTCTAGCTCAAAGCGGTGTTTTCGAGTTTTACCCCTAGGTACATCTGTGCCAGAGCCGCCTCTACCTGCTCGTATCCAGACATGGATGTATTTCTCGGAAAACTCACAAAATCTCTACAATACCAAAATTCTAAGAAGTTCTTCTATACTAATCCTCAAAGTTCATCTTAGGTCTACGTGCTCTAATTAGAGTTTATCTAAATCTAGCTTCCAAGGTTTGTACTAAACTTCCTCTGATACCAACTGTAATGCCCCGACCCCAGTTACCCAGAGTCGGTGCATTAATTACATAACATTGTCATGATCACAAGAAAGATCAAATCTCGAAAGACCGATTGGTTTAGTAGCCTTGGAAACGCTAGATATATTCATAAGTTTTACATTACATCATCAAAATAAAAAAAACTACTACAACAACATATTGTCTCCATAGTCCACACTATTAACCCCTCATAATATCCCTGCATGTCATTCATAATTTACTTCTTCACATCCTGGGAAAATAAAACATAGAAAAGGGGTGAGCTCAAATGCCCAGTAAGGATAACAATATAGCGGAAACTTTCATAAATAAGAATAAACATTTAAGGCAATGTATAACTAAAACAAAATCCTTTTAAACTTTAACTTCAACATAGTATGGAATAAATAAAATGAAATAATTCCATTTACTTATTCACATGGATATTCTACTAATCGAATAATCACATGCAATATCAATAACCACTTTCATAATGATGGAATGAATAATGCCAGACTATCATAACCACATAGCCAAGGCCTCGTGCCAAGACTACAAATAAGATTTTGCCAAGGCTTTGTTCCAAGACACTAGTTTGTCTCATGAGACCTACCGATGTAATATTTTTAGAAGATACTTATGTTTAAAATTGCTAAAAAGTACTCCAGTGTTTTTATGAAATCATTATGGAAGCTTCTGAAAACAAAATAACTAATTCTGAGACTGCTCAACTAATTATATGCCATGATGGGTCCACTCCCAATCCCTTCCTATCTACCACACTCGAGAGTCAGGTTTTCTGAAAACATTTTGAAGCTTGCGTTAAATACGTATACATTTGCACTGGATTTTCATATTTTTGAGAGAAATATCTATTTTTTTGAAATCATTTAAAAGTCACATAATTATAAAATAGAACATTTACATTTAAAATATCCTTATAAGCTTGTAAGGGAAGCTTCTAAGAATTTATAATGGCGGAAAATAACTACACCCGTTGTATAAGTTAAAAAAACATTCTTACCTTAATTCTGTCGAAAAGGTTAAAAGGACCTTGTTTTGAAAACGACGGAAATATTCCTCTTATAAAAAGTCAAACAAGGTTATAAAAGTCTTTAACCCATATTCTTGTAAATAATAAAAATGTTTTGAAATACATTTTGAAGAAACATGGATGTGGATGATAAAGAGATCCCAGTAGATTATTACATATAAACAACCTCAGATAATGAAGAGATTGTGAAATAACCCTTACCAATTTGGTAACTTATGAAACATACAACCCATGTAAGAGGTATCATACAATGAATATGTAAATACACATAAATTAAAGTGTATTACACAAAGAATCTAATTATGGTCAGTACATACACCACACAAAAGGTAATGGTGGCAATATGGCATGAATCTCATGGGAATAAGGAGTGAGATGAAAACCCCTTACCACGTTAATCAACTGAGTCGTATGGAAAAAAGTTAATAACCACCAAATGATTTACAGAATAACATGAATAAAAGATAATCATGATAATATATATCAAATGGCAGTACACAATACACCACTTTCAATAATTTAGTGGCGAACAATGGAAATCTCACGGAATTGAAAGTGAGATAAGAAAATCCCTTACCTTGTACTTTTCCTTGGTTGGGGTAGGTTAACCTCCTGTATAATGGTGAAATAATTGTTATTAAATTATAAAATAATCATATACATTATTATGATATCATATATGATCTTTTAATATTGATTTGATAATAATATCTTAGTATTATCGTTGTTTCGGGTGTGAACTTACTTGTTTTCTTTTGTATGTTTTGTTACATAAGACATGTTTGTAAAGGATAGGTTGTATATTATTCATATCCAGAATGATATCGAGTCTTTAAACATCATTTTTAAATCATCAAATGATAATTATACTTGAATGGATACGATGGAGAATGAATCTCATCGCATTCGTGGAGACGGTAGTCCGTACGTACGCACGAGCGACAATATCATTCTTTTGATATTAAAATAATATATAAATGGATGGTATATCATATATACAGAATCATTAAAATGTTATATTTATTATTTACATGAGTTACACATCATTATTATACCCATCCAAATAATATTATATTGAATAACAATTACACCATGACGTGGAGACGGTAAGCCGTACGTACGCACGTATGGTGACATGTTATTAAAAGGGTGGATAGAATACTGAATATGGTTGTACCATATTTATAATAACATCATAGTATATAAATGATACTGGAGTTATTATTTTAGAATGGTAACAACAAAGGAAGAAGAAGTGGAAGAAGAAATGAACTTGGAAAAGGGTGGTGAAATCATTACCTCTTCTTCGGGCTCTTCCTTTTGATTTGATCAAAAGGGCTCGTTAGGTTGGCTTTATGATCAAACTAAGGCCTCTAGGTTGTAGTGAGGGAAGTTGGGAGAGTATTTGGGTAGAGTTTGGCCGAACCAAAAGGCTTTGAAGGTGTTAAGAAATGATAAGGAGGAGTGCCCTTTTATAAGAGGGGTGAGGGGCACCTTTGGAAAAGCTAAAAATATTAATTTATAATAAATTCATATTCGGTTTCTAATGGCTCCAAAGTTGATTATTTAAATTTTAAGGTGGGGATGGGTCGAAAACTTCTCAACCAATAGAATTTAGACAGGTTTGGGTACTTATATTAACCTTATCTTTAAGTATTAACTCTAAGTTAATTAGTTTCACTTTTACAATGTCTCTTTGTATTTTTATATAATATGGTTAATAAACATACTATATACATCCAAGCGACCCCCAAGTGGTCCATTAATTATGAACCTATCACGATATAAGTCTCTTGGCCGAACCTTAGATTTTTAGGAATTTAATATCAATTAATAATATAATATTTGTTTTAAGAACTCTTTTATGTAAATTTTGACACTATTCAATAGTTGATTTTTGTGAAACTCATAACAAATTGATTACTTCGAAAAAAGTCAATTAAATCAATCCTAATATATCATATTATCCTATAAAATTAGTTTAATTCATTAAAAGTTTAATATTATATTTATTTGGGTATTTATAATATCAATTATTTTAATTTTTCACTATTATAGTAATTACTGCATCATCATTGTGTCATAAATAAAATAAATTATTTAATGTCTAAAAATTATAAATAAATTATCATTATGTAGGAAATATTTTTATCTTTCTAATGAATATTTATAATCTAAAATCCAACATATATAACCTTATGTAACAATTGTTTTTCTAAAAGATATATGCTTGTGTAATTTTTGTATTCATTTTAACTTAATTAAAATAAAGTGTCATTATCACTTACAAGTGGATCCATGGGGTCCCAAAATCGACCCAAAGATGCACATGGTCGACCATGTATCAACCAATAGGGTTAAGACACGTTTTAGGGTAATTTATTATTATTATAATATTATTTTTTAACCCTTATTTACCGGATTTACCCTTAACCATGGTAAATAAAATATTTACCGCAGTAATTATTCCAAATGTCTAAAAATAAAAGTTACATATTTACACAATTTGAACATCCTGATTCCAAATATGGAATCCATTTTCCTAAATTCAAAACACATAAGTGGCAGAAATGAATTTAAAATTAATTCTCGCTGTCAAAACAAAAAGCGTGTTTTTAAGAGATAATAACTATCAAAAGATTGACACTTGTTTATGTTCGGTTTAATTGTAAAATTATGTCCAATGACCAACATTACATTAAATGGTAAAAATATATTCTAAATATACTTTAAAACTACTAAAATTCATAATTTATCACTATTAATTATTTTGATTAAAAAAGTTGTTTTTAATTAAAATTTAGTAATTTTCACTATTCATCAAAATATGAAAGTTATCCGAAAAGTACCAAAATATCACCTTAGGCTAAATTAGATATTCCGAATCCAAAAATGAATTCCATTTTGAAATATAAAATATATATAATTTTAAAAAGTAGGTATTACTATTCATAACGGCTAGTTTGATTGGTTGTTAGAACTCGGTGTTGCGTACAACACACGCTATCGCATTATTCAAAGAGAAGCGTACCGTAGAAGCTTGGGGTGTTACAAATCACACTTACTGGCTATTAAATGGATTTTTAAGTATCTTAAGTATACTGTAAATTTAGGTTTGTTTTATCCAGAAGGACAATCATTTAACCTAACTAGCTATTCAGATGCTGACTTTACTGGATGTAAGTTAGATAGGAAGAGCACATCTGGAACATGTCATTTGCTTTGAAAATCCCTAGTATCATGGTGTAGTAAGAAATAGAACTCAGTTGCATTGTCTACTTCCGAGGCAGAATACATAGCTGTTGGTAGTTGCTGTGCACAAATTCTGTGGATGATGCACACTTTATTGGATTATGGATTTGATCTTAAACATGTATCAATTAACTGTGACAATACTAGTGCAATCAATATATCTAAGAACCCTATGTCTCACTCTAGAACTAAGTAGATTGATGTCAGACATCACTTTCTAAGAGATCATTATCAAAAAGGTGATATTTCTTTAAAATTTATTAGTTCTGAACATCAATTAGCTGATATCTTCACAAAGCCTTTAGGCTCTGAAAGAATGAAATTTATTAAACAAGAGTTGTGTATGATCGATCTGTGAAACTGATCTGTGAAACTGATCTGTGAAACCGATCTGTGAAACCGATCTGTGAAACTGATCTGTGAAATTGATCTGTGAAACCGATCTGTGAAACGGATCTGTGAAACCGATCTGTGAAACTGATCTGTGAAACTGATCTGTGAAACCGATCTGTGAAACCGATCTGTGAAACCGATCTGTGAAACCGATCTGTGAAACCGAGCTGTGAAACCGATCTGTGAAACCGATCTGTGAAACCGATCTGTGAAACTGATCTGTGAAACTGATCTGTGCAACCGATCTGTCATACCGATCTTTTTTTATTATATTGTAATTAATTAGTAAATTTCTTTTATACTTTTTATGGGAACCCTAAATGATAAAATAAATGATACGCGGCTATTTATCTTCCCTAACCCTTTGACCTTTCATTTCCCGCCGAACCTTTCAACCTCTCTTCCCCTCTACTTTGAACTTTCGAACTCCTGCCTTCCCAAAATCCTCGAATGGCTAAGCAAAAGAGACCGAGCAAAGGACCGGATAGCCCTGTACCTTCAAATCATGCTCGAGGCGAGTCGAGTAGTACCTCTCAACGATCAGTAAATCCGAACCTGGAAACTCGGATTGTTGCTATAGAAAGAGAAGTCAGCTCTGCGTGGCTTTTGTCAAGTAAGTCACTGTTGCTGCAAGTTCTTGAATCACAAGGATGGATAGACTGGTTTTTTGACAACTCTCGAATAGACTACTCGAAGCTGGTACATGAGTTCTATATGAATCTGGAAATCACTTTAGATTGTGTGGAGGCTGCCAGGATGTCGTCTGTGGTAAAAGGAAAGAAAATATCCTTCTCATCTAAGTAGTGGGTTGAGTGCTTGAATGTACCTCATGAAGGTCGGTATGAGGATTATGCTGGGAATATTCCTCCAACATCTGATTACTTCTCTTATGAATTAGCTCTAGAGCTTCTGACTGGAAACAGAGAGTTACGGAGAATCACAACTTCAGAATTAAATGGTGAATGTAGACTTCTTTTCAAGTTTATTCAGCACCAACTTTGCCCTAGGAGAGGAGATTTTGCTGCTGTAAAGTACCAGGATGTTTTCATGTTGTTTCTTCTGAAAACACATGAGAAGATCAATTTGTGTAGATATGTGATGGTGCACATAGCTGGAATGGTAAAACCGTCCAAGAAAGCCACTGCCTTGTTTTATTCAAAGATGATATCTACCATGCTCAAGAATCTAGAATGTATTGATGAAGATGATGAAGTTGATGAAACTATTCATACCTTCTGTCTCAAAAAAGAGATCTGCAAGAGGATGAAAATCAATTGGAATCCAAGGAAGAAGTGCTGGGTTGCAGATGAAGATAAATTGTATGAAGGCTACAATCCCATAGATCATGGCAAGAGGCCAAAGGATTTGAGAGACCCTGGCTTGAAACCAGATGAGGAACCAGTTTATTCTGATGATGATGAGCAAGAAGAAGGAAAGGATGAGGCCACCAAAGCCCAAGAGAAAGAAGAAGCTGCGACTGAGGAAGGAAGTATGTCATCTCCTGATGATAGGAGAGATCCTGACACTGCTAGTCCCAAGAGAAGAATAGAATTTGGACCTGCTAGTCCACCCTTAGACCTACCAGAATCAGAACCTATTCTTGGTGATGAAGAAGATTCTGATACTGAAGAATATCACAGTGAAGCTTCTGAGAAGAGTGATGATGGACGTGTTGATGATGATGAGGCTGTTGTTGATGGTGATAACAGACCAGTGGATGGTCTTTCTGAAGATCAAATAGAATCACCTCAGTCAGAACAAGAAATCCATATCAGTGGCAAGGTTGATTCAACAAAAATCAGTGGAACAGCAAGCTATGAGAAACCAAAATACACCCTGTGTGTTGCTGTTTGGGATGACTACCCTGGGTATGCTGTGTTGGGCTTAGAATATTCTGAAGATGAAGAAGCAATGCCAGAATCTACAGCAGTTGTGAAGAGGAACCTCCCACGAGAAGCAAGGTTTGTTCCTACTGTTGACCCTACAAATGTTAATTTACCTGGATCTGGAATCTCTCAAGCTGATCTTGATAAGTTTAATATTGAATTGCTAACCGCTATGAGAGCCACAGTTAGAGAAGAAATTTCTAATGCTCTTACTCAAGTGTCTCTCCAAGTTTCTGAAAATTCATTGGAAGCCTTCTCACAAAGAGTATCTAATGTTGTGAAGCCAGACCTGTCCAATACTGGTGAACTTATTGGCAGGAAAATAACCTTTTTGAATCAGACTATGAAGGATCTTCACACCGGCTTGGTATCTCTATCAAGTGAATTCCGATCAACCATCTCTGGTATGATGGAAGTTTTGAGAAATTTGATTGAACATCTCAACAAGTCTGACCTGAGGAAGTTGAAAGCTGAGTTAACTCACATAGTTGGCCAAGCCAGTACAGGCAAGGTAACCAAGATCACTACCCGAGAGCTAGAATCTCTAAGAGAAGTTGTGCACGACGAGTTAGCTGCTGTTAGAAAAATTCTTGATTTAGAATCTTTGAGGAAGATGAAAGAGCTCTGTGATAACAGTCATAAGATGGCATTGGTGTATTCAGCAGATGCTAAGAAAGCTCTGTAAGAGATCAAAGAGAAAGTTGATAATTTCTTTTCCAAGATTTATACAAAACATGAGATGGCTGCAAACTTCAAGGTGTTGGCAGAAAATCTGAAATTACCTCCAGTCACTCAGGCCTTCAAAACTCAAGTTCATCAGTTGCAGGATTTTATCCCTTTTTTGGCAAAGTTCATGGAGAATAAAGATGATTTTGAAAAAGCTATAAAGTATGGGGCAGAATTCATTTAGGAATTTATTCATCTTATGAAGCCCTATTTGCATGCACAGGCCACTGCAATAGTACTTCCTACTTCTGAACCTCTCAGTGACTCTGATGTAGCTCCAAATCAGCTATCTGTTGCTCAAGCTCTATCTCAGTTAAGACCAGTCCCTCAGCAAGCTTCTCAACCGGCTCATGTTTCTCAACAACAACCCTCTGTGGCACCTGCTCCTACACCTGCCCGCGTTATCCTACCACCACTTCAGATTCGCCAAGTTCAGCCTGCCTCCATGCCTTCAAACTTACCCACTATTGATCCCAAAGACAAAGGCAAAGCCCCTTTGTATCCCAACAAATAGTTGTGTATTGTTTTTGATAGGGTGAACAATGTGATGCTTGTCATAGTCTGTACTTTATCAAATATTTTTCTATCTATACTCTCTGCTGACTACTTTTACTTTCACTTTATCTTATCTGTTTTCCCTCCTTTTTGATTATCCCAAAGGGGGAGAAGAAAAAGAATACTTTATGGGAGAAGAAAAAGAATACTTTATGGGAGAAGAAAAAGAATGCTTTATGGGAGAAGAAAGATGTATGGGAGAGATATATGGGGGAGAAAAGATGTATATATCTTAGGGGGAGAACTCTGTATAATATATATGGGAAATTTAAATTAAGGGGGAGCTTTATATATCTCTTTATATTTATTCTCCTTATGGTTTAATTCTCATTATGTTTTTATTAATGATATATCATATTATTTATATTTTATGATAAAGATTTGTGATTATCAAAAAGGGGGAGATTGTTGAGCCCTCTGGAAGATTGTTGATTTCATGTCTATGATTGATGTTTTAATAATCACAAATCATCACATACCATTAATGCTTAATCTGGTTTGATTTATCATAAACTTAATTACAATCTGTTAATGAATCTGTTATCATGTTTTTGTCTATGCTTATTGACTTACAAAGTATTTTGGAAGTCTTCTGGATTCAACAGACATCGGAAGCACCGATCCAATATCAACAGACATCGGAAGCACCGATCTAATATCAACAGACATCGGAAGCACCGATCCAATATCAACAGACATTGGAAGCACCGATCCAATATCAACAGACATCAGAAGCACCGATCCAATATCAACAAACATCGGACTCACCGATGCAAATGAGCCACCGATCATCTGACTCACCGATGCAGATGACTCACCGATCAGATGACAGACCGATGCTGATCAAACTGACTCACCAATCAGATGACAGATCGATGCTGATCAAACTGACTCACCGATCAGATGACAGACCGATACTGATCAAATGACTCACCGATGCAAATGAGCCACCGATCAAACTGACTCACCGATCAGATGACAGACCGATGTTGATCAAACTGACTCACCGATCAGATGATAGACCGATGCTGATCAGTCTGATTCACCGTTGCTGATCTATCTGAGTCACCGATCATTACTCAATAATGCTGATGACTTACCGATCACTTGATTCTTCAATAGTCATAAACAACTGTTTGAATTTCTTTATATTTTTCTTTATTTAATCTAACCAACGGTCATACTAGGTATATTTTAATGCTCTGTCAATTAATTAATAAAGGTTGTCAGATGTCAGGAAACCGTACCTCGTACCTGCGGAAAGGAAACTTTTTCTGTCTTCCGAAGCATGTGACATAAATACAAGAAGACTCTGCTGAAGACAAGTGTAGTTGAAAGAAGAACACAAGAGGAATACAGAGGAAAAGAAAGAGGAGGAAGAACCAAGTAGAACAGAACCATATACACAATCAAGCCTACTCAAGAAGAGTTATGTGCATACAAAAGAACATTGAAGAACTTCATCGACTACATATCACTGCCTTTGAACCTGAAGCATACAACACTCTTCTTCTCAAACAAAAACGATAAGAGGACTCAGAATAAATTCTGACCAAATACAAAAGAGTCCAGAGCTACACTGAAATCACCAGAGCCATTTCTAAACTCTACATCTCTACTCTGTGATACATTTGTTTACATTTTGAGCAGTGTGTGTTATCTGTTGTATTAAACACACACACAAACTCCTGTACTTTCACTGGAGGATCTGTAAATCCTCAGCAAACCTTTTTACACTTCATTTCCCACTGTGGAAAGTGGTAGAGGTCGTGTTAGACCTGGATAGCTCTAAGCTGTTGTTTGTTTTCCCACGCAGAACTATGGTAGAGGTCTTGTGACCTGGACAGTGTGTTCACTGTTTTTAACCCCGATCCAGGGTGTGGATCATTTTTATATAAACTTTTGAGAGGACTAAGTCTCAGCTTGACACTGAACCTCTTGGTTAATTTTCTGTGTTTGTAGCTACATACTATATCCATATTACATATTTATTTCATATTCCGCTGTTATTACTTTGAAATATAATTTATTTTCAAAGCTACTTTGATAGTTAAACTCGCAAGTGTTTATATTTATTATAGACCAGTAAGTTAGTTTTAAAAGTTAATTTAATCATAAGATTAAGTTAACTGAGAACTAATCAATCTTTGAGAAACTAATTGAACCTTTATAATCTGTATAAATTCACTACAGTTTAATCTGTTTTTGAAATAGGGGGATTTTAATAAACATTGTTTTTAACAGAAAATGTTAATTGGAACTCAATTCACCCCCCTCTTGAGTATCCACTCCGACCAACATTTGGTATCAGAGGTTGTTAATATTTTTATAAAGTACTCTGTTTTTCAACTATGATTTTAGTTGTATTTTAAAGTTCTTAAAATTTTTGTTATTTCTAAATTTTTATCTCTTTAAAATTCTTTTTGTGATATCATGGAGAATATACTTGAGGGTGCTGCTACTAACTGGCGACCTTTCTTTAATGGAAAACACTATGCTCAGTGGAAGCTAAAAATGAAAATTCACTTAGAAAGTATGGGCTTTGATATTTGGACTGTCATTGAAGCTGAATACAAAATTCCCAGTACTGATAGATCTACTTGGGATGAACCTACAAAGACTGCTTACAATAATAATTGTAAATCTATGAATTCCTTGTACTGTGCTCTAGGGGATGAGGAATTTAATAGAATTTCTGCATTTAAAACTGCATATGAAATTTGGGATACCTTAGCTGTTTCTCATGAAGGAACAACTAATGTTAAGGAGATGAGATTGAATACCTATACTATTAAGTATGATAATTTTAAAATGAAGCCTGATGAACCCATTTCTGATATGTATCTCATGTTCAATGAAATTGTCAACACAATGACTTCTCTGGGAAAGGATGTTCCAGCAAAAGAATAAATCATTAGAATTTTGAGATGTCTACCTGAAAGATGGAGAGGAACCTCTGTCCTCATTAGAGAATCGTGTGACATTGGAGAACTGCATGTCAAGTAACTAATTGGTAAGTTGATGATGTATGAAGAAGAACACAAGGTAAACAAAGAAGAATATGATGAACCTAAAAGGAAGTATATTGCCTTCAAGACTAAAACCTCAAAGAATAAGGATAAAAAAAAGCCTCAAGCTATCAATGAAAGTTCAAGTAGTGAGGAAAGTGAAAATGATTCTGACAGTGATGCTGAGATGGCACACATTCCTAGAAGATTTAAGAGATTCTATAGGAAGAAGAAGTTTTTCAGAAAGTCAAACTACAAAGGCAAGTATGATAACAAAGGACACTGGAAAAAGGATTGGAAGAAGTCTGATAAATCATATGAAGTTGTCTGTTATGAATGCAAAAGAAAAGGACACATAAAAGCAGACTGTCCAAAGCTGAAATACAGAAAGAAGTATGAATACAAGGATAACAAGTACAAGAAAGCCATGAAGGCTACTTGGAGTGCTTCAGAAGACAGCACAAGTGAAGCTGAATCTTCAGACTCTGAAAGGAATCGAGCCAACATGTGTTTCATGACAAACACTTCTGAGGTAACATCAGAAACTCCTGCTTCAAATTCATATTATTCTGGAGATGATTCTGAATGTGATAACATGTCTAAATCTGAACTGTTTGAATAATGAGATATTCTTGAAGAAACCTGTAATGAGCTTAAAGATAAATATAAAGGTTTAAAGAAACAATATGCTTTAAGTGTTAAGCATAAATCTGATCTGGATATAGAAGTAGAAAATAATGCTCAGTTGCTTAAAGAGAATACTGAACTAAAATTGTCTAATGAACAACTAAGAAAAGACTTAGATAAGTTCAAAAATTGTAAGAATACTCTAACACAAATGCTAGGAAAGCAAGTTGCACCTAGATATACTACTGGTATAGGATACCAACCCGGACAAAGAAAAGTTGCCAAAACTAGATTCATTCCTAAATCTGGACAGAAGATAGTTAATTCTGGAACTTCATATGCCTCAACCAGTTATATTCATAGTTATGGATGTAATAAGGTTTATCTTTCAAAGAATTTTAATTCTAAAAATTATGTGAGACCCATTAGACAAATATGGGTACCTAAAGTATCATTGGCTAACATGTCTGGACCCAAGAAGATCTGGGTACCAAAATCATCTTCCATCTAAATCTGTTTTGTAGGAGACCTGCTTGAAGAGCTGTCACAAGAAGATATGGTACTTAGACAGTGGATGTTCAAGACATATGTCAGGAGAATTTTCATGTTTCAAGAGATTAGTAAAAGTTGATGGGGGCTTTGTCACTTTTGGTGATAATTCAAAAGGAAAAATCATTGGCTTAGGCCAGATTGGTAACACTGATTCAGTCTTGGTTTCTGAAGTTTTATTTGTCGATGGACTTAAATATAACATGTTAAGCATTTCTCAATTGTGTGATGACGGTTTTTATGTAAAATTTAAAAATGATTCTTGCAATGTTTTTAACTCAAAAAATGATTTAGTATTTTCTACTTTAAGAAATGAAAATGTTTATGCTGTTGATTTAGATTCTTTAGCTAAGCAGAATATTCCTTGTTTAAATGCTTTTCATAAAGAGTCTTGGCTTTGGCACAGAAGATTAGGACACTGCAATGTACACTCACTTAGAAAACTTTCTAGGAATAACTTAGTTAGAGACTTACCCAAACTTGAATTTTCAGCAGACAAAGTTTGTAATCCCTGTCAAAAAGGAAAGCAACATAAAGTTTCTTTTAAATCAAAGAAAGAAGTGTCAACTTCTCAACCTCTCGAGTTGGTTCACATGGATTTATTTGGACCTTCTATAGTTTCTAGTTTAAATGGGAAGCACTATGTCTATGTTCTTGTAGATGACTTTTCTAGATATACTTGGGTATATTTTCTAGCTCACAAAAGTGAAGCTTGTTCTTACTTTGTTAAATACTCCAAGTCTGTAGAAAATCTTAGTGGACTCAAGATTAAGACCCTGAGAAGTGATCATGGTCGTGAGTTTGAAAATCATGAGTTTAATTCTTACTGCTCACACAATGGCTATAGTCACAATTTCTTTGCCCCTAGGACACCCCAACAAACTGGTGTAGTAGAGAGAAGAAATAGAACCCTGCAAGAAATAACTAGAACCATGCTCAATGAATATGAACTGCCTATTTACTTTTGGGCTGAAGCTGTAAATATAGCTTTTTATGTCATTAATAGAGTCTTGATCAGACCAGTTCTTAAGAGGACCCCTTATGAGTTGTGGAACCATAGGAAACCTATGGTTAACTACTTCAAAGTTTTTGGCTGCAAAGTCTTCATTCTCAATACTAAAGACAATCTTGACAAATTTGCATCCAAGAGTGATGAAGGAATTTTCCTAGGTTACTCTATCTCTAGTAAAGCCTATAGAGTTTTCAATAAAAGAACCAAATGTGTGGAAGAATATGTTCACATCAAATTTGATGAAACTGATCCACATGAACCTAAAATCTCTCTTGAAGATGATCTCTCTGGTTTGAATCTCAATGATAAAGACAATGGACCTATAGTTAAAACATCCAGCTCTGGAAATTCTCCAGAACCTGCTTCTATTGAACCTCAATCTGTAGATGAATCTGAAATCTCTAGCCCTATCTTTTCAAGACCATCTAGGACTCTAAAGAACCATCCTTTAGATGCTGTTGTAGGAAATCTAGATAGAGGAACACAGACTAGAGCTTCTCTAAGAAATCAGGTTGAACATCAAGCTTTTCTTTCACAGTTAGAACCTAAAAATATCAATGATGCTTTCAATGATGAATTTTGGCTAATGGCTATGCAATAAGAACTAAATCAATTTTAAAGAAACAAAGTCTGAAAATTAGAAGAAAGATCTAAGGACATTTTGACCATAGGCACAAAATGGGTGTTTAGAAACAAAGATGATGAATCTGCAAACATCATTAGAAATAAAGCTAGGCTAGTTGCACAAGGTTATAATAAAGAAGAATGAATTGACTATGAGGAAACCTTTGCACCTGTAGCTAGATTAGAGGCTATTAGGATCTTACTTGCCTATGCATCATATCTAAATTTCAAGCTATATCAAATGGATGTCAAAAGTGCTTTTTTAAATGGTTTTATTGTTGAAGATGTTTTTGTAGAACAACCACCTGGTTTTTTAAATCCTCATTTTCCAAATCATGTTTTTAAACTTTCTAAAGCTTTATATGGTTTAAAACAAGCTCCAAGAGCTTGGTATGAAAGGCTTTCAAACTTTCTTATCTCAAAAGGATTTACAAAAGGAGTAGCTGATCCCACTCTTTTTATAAAAAGGATTTCAAAAGATTTATTAATAGTACAAATCTATGTTGATGATATTATTTTTGGATCTTCTAAAAATTCTTTATGTACTGATTTTTCAAAGATTATGGAAAATGAATTTGAAATGAGATTAATGGGAGAGCTTAAGTATTTTCTTGGTTTTCAAATTCTTCAAAATAAAGATGGAATTATTTTAAATCAAAGTAAATATACAAAGGATCTTTTAACACGTTTTGGATTGGATAGTATTAAGGAAAGTGATACACCTATGAGTACTACCTGTAAATCGGATACAGATGAAGCTGGGAAACCAGTGGATCAAACCAATTACAGAGGTATGATTGGGAGCTTACTTTATCTTACTGCTAGTCGACCAGACATTATGTTCAGTGTATGTATGTGTGCTAGATTTCAAGCAAATCCTAAAGAATCACACTTACTGGCTGTTAAAAGGATTTTTATGTATCTTAAGTATACTGTAAATTTAGGTTTGTTTTATCCAAAAGGACAATCATTTAACCTAACTAGCTATTCAGATGTTGACTTTACTGGATGTAAGTTAGATAGGAAGAGCACATCTGGAACATGTCATTTGCTTGGAAAATCCCTAGTATCATGGTGTAGTAAGAAACAGAACTCAGTTGCATTGTCTACTGCCGAGGCAGAATACATAGATGCTGGTAGTTGCTGTGCACAAATTCTGTGGATGAAGCACACTTTATTGGATTATGGATTTGATCTTAAACATGTTTCAATTAACTGTGACAATACTAGTTCAATCAATATATCTAACAACCCTGTGTCTCACTCTAGAACTAAGCACATTGATGTCAGACATCACTTTCTAAGAGATCATTATCAAAAAGGTGATATTTCTTTAAAATTTATTAGTTCTGAACATCAATTAGCTGATATCTTCACAAAGCCTTTAGGCTCTGAAAGAATGAAATTTATTAAACAAGAGTTGTGTTTGATCGATCTGTGAAACTGATCTGTGAAACCAATCTGTGAAACCGATCTGTGAAACTGATCTGTGAAACCAATCTGTGAAACCGATCTGTGAAACCGATCTGTGAAACCGATCTGTGAAACCGATCTGTGAAACCGTTCTGTGAAACCGATCTGTGAAACCGATCTGTGAAACCGATCTGTGAAACCGATCTGTGAAACCGATCTGTGAAACCGATCTGTGAAACCTATCTGTGAAACCGATCTGTGAAACCGATCTGTGAAACCGATCTGTGAAACCGATCTGTGAAACCGATCTGTGAAACCGATCTGTGAAACCGATCTGTGAAACCGATCTGTGAAACTGATCTGTGCAACCGATCTGTCATACTGATCTTTTTTTATTATATTGTAATTAATTAGTAAATTTCTTTTATACTTTTTATGGGAACCATAAATGATAAAATAAATGATACGCGGCTATTTATCTTCCATAAACCTTTGACCTTTCATTTCCCGCCGAACCTTTCAACCTCTCTTCCCCTCTACTTTGAACTTTCTAACTCCTGCCTTCCCAAAATCCTCGAATGGCTAAGCAAAAGAGACCGAGCAAAGGACCGGATAGCCCTGTACCTTCAAAGCGTACTCGAGGTGAGTCGAGTAGTACCTCTCAATGATCAGTAAATCCGAACCTGGAAACTCGGATTGTTGCTGTAGAAAGAGAAGTCAGCTCTGCGTGGCTTTTGTCAAGTAAGTCACTTTTGCTGCAATTTCTTGAATCGCAAGGATGGATAGACTGGTTTTCTAACAACTCTCAAATAGACTACCCGAAGCTGGTACATGAGTTCTATATGAATCTGGAAATCACTTTAGATGGTGTGGAGGCTGCCAGGATGTCGTCTGTGGTAAAAGGAAAGAAAATATCCTTCTCATCTAAGCAGTGGGCTGAGTGCTTGAATGTACCTCATGAAGGTCGGTATGATGATTATGCTAGGAATATTCCTCCAACATCTAATTACTTCTCTTATGAATTAGCTCTAGAGCTTCTAACTGGAAACAGAGAGTTACGGAGAATCACAACTTCAGAATTAAATGGTGAATGTTGACTTCTTTTCAAGTTTATTCAGCACCAACTTTGCCCTAGGGGAGGAGATTTTGCTGCTATAAAGTACCAGGATGTTTTCCTGTTGTTTCTTCTGAAAACACATGAGAAGATAAATTTGTGTAGATATGTGATGGTGCACATAGCTGGAATGGTAAAACCGTCCAAGAAAGCAACTTCCTTGTTTTATTCAAAGATGATATCTACCATGCTCAAGAATCTAGAATGTAGTGATGAAGATGATGAAGTTGATGAAACAGATCATACCTTCTGTCTCAACAAAGAGATCTGCAAGAGGATGAAAATCAATTGGAATCCATGGAATAAGTGCCGGGTTGCAGATGAAGATAAATTGTATGAAGCCTACAATCCCATAGTTCATGGAAAGAGGCCAAAGGATTTGAGAGACCCTCTCTTGAAACCAGATGAGGAACCAGTTTATTCTGATGATGATGAGCAAGAAGAAGGAAACGATGAGGCCACCAAAGCCCAAGAGAAAGAAGAAGCTGCGACTGAGGAAGGAAGTATGTCATCTCCTGATGATAAGAGTGATCCTGACACTGCTAGTCCCAAGAGAAGAATAGAATTTGGACCTGCTAGTCCACCCTTAGCCCCACCAGAATCAGAACCTATTCTTGGTGATGAAGAAGATTCTGATACTGAAGAATATCATAGTGAAGCTTCTGAGAAGAGTGATGATGGACGTGCTGATGATGCTGAGGCTGTTGTTGATGGTGATAAAAAACCAGTGGATGGTATTTCTAAAGATCAAATAGAATCACCTCAGTCGGTACAAGAAATCCATATCAGTGGCAAGGTTGATTCACCAAAAATCAGTGGAACAACAAGCTATGAGAAACCAAAATACACCCTGTGTGCTGCTGTTTGGGATGACTACCCTGGGTATGCTGTGTTGGGCTTAGAATATTCTGAAGACGAAGAAGCAATGCCAGAATCTGCTGCAGCTGTGAAGAAGAACCTCCCACGAGAAGCAAGGTCTGTTCCTGTTGTTGACCCTAAAAATGTTAATTTACCTGGTTCTAGAATCTCTCAAGCTGATCTTGATAAGTTTAAGATTGAATTGCTAACCGCTGTGAGAGCCACAGTTAGAGAATAAATTTCTAATGATCTTACTCAAGTGTCTCTCCAAGTTTCTGAAAATTCATTGGAAGCCTTCTCACAAAGAGTATTTAATGCTGTGAAGCCAGACCAGGCCAATACTGGTGAACTTATTGGCAGGAAAATAGCCTTTTTGAATCAGACTATGAAGGATCTTCACACGGGCTTGGTATCTCTATCAAGAGAATTCCGATAAACCATCTCTGGTATGATGGATGTTTTGAGAGATTTGATTGAACATCTCAACAAGTCTGACCTGAGGAAGTTGAAAGCTGAGTTAACTCACATAGTTGGCCAAGCCAGTATAGGCAAGGTAACCAAGATCACTACCCGGGAGCTAGAAGCTCTAAGAGAAGTTGTGCACGATGAGTTAGCTGCTGTTAGACAAATTCTTGATTTAGAATCTTTGATGAAGATGAAAGAGATCTGTGATAACAGTCATAAGATGGCATTGGTGTATTCAGCAGATGCTAAGAAATCTCTACAAGAGATCAAAGAGAAAGTTGATAATTTATTTTCCAAGATTTATACAAAACATGAGATGGCTGCAAACTTCAAGGTGTTGGCAGAAAATCTGAAATTACCTCCAGTCACTCAGGCCTTCAAAACTCAAGTTCATCAGTTGCAGGATTTTATCCCTTCCTTGGCACAGTTCATGGAGAATAAAGATGATTTTGAAAAAGCTATGAAGTATGGGGCAGAAGTCATTCAGGACTTTATTCATCTTATGAAGCCCTATTTGCATGCACAGGCCACTGCAATAGTACTTCCTACTTCTGAACCTCTCAGTGACTCTGATGTAGCTCCAAATCAGCTATCTATTGCTCAAGATCTATCTCAGTTAAGACCAGTCCCTCAGCAAGCTTCTTAACCGGCTCATGTTTCTCAACAACAACCCTCTGTGGCACCTGCTCCTACACCTGCCCGCGTTGTCCTACCACCACTTCAGATTCGCCAAGTTCAGCCTGCCTCCAAGCCTTCAAACTTACCCACTATTGATCCCAAAGACAAAGGCAAAGCCCCTTTGTATCCCAACAAATAGTTGTGTATTTTTTTTGATAGGGTGAACAATGTGATGCTTGTCATAGTCTGTACTTTATCAAATATTTTTCTATCTATACTCTCTGCTGACTGCTTTTACTTTCACTTTCTCTTATTTTTTTCCCTCCTTTTTGATTATCCGAAAGGGGGAGAAGAAAAAGAATACTTTATGAGAGAAGAAAAAGAATACTTTATGGGAGAAGAAAAAGCATGCTTTATGGGAGAAGAAAGATGTATGGGAGAGATATATGGGGGAGAAAAGATGTATATATCTCAGGGGGAGAACTCTGTATAATATATATGGGAAATTTAAATTAAGGGGGAGCTTTATATATCTCTTTATATTTATTCTCCTTATGGTTTAATTATCATTATGTTTTTATTAATGATATATCATATTATTTATATTTTATGATAAAGATTTGTGATTATAAAAAAGGGGGAGATTGTTGAGCCCTCTGGAAGATTGTTGATTTCATGTCTATGATTGATGTTTTAATAATCACAAATCATCACATACCATTAATGCTTAATCTGGTTTGATTTCTCATAAACTTAATTACAATCTGTTAATGAATTTGTTATCATGTTTTTGTCTATGCTTATTGACTTACAAAGTATTTTGGAAGTCTTCTGGATTCAAAAGACATCGGAAGAACCGATCCAATATCAACAGACATCGGAAGCACCGATCCAATATCAACAGACATCGGAAGCACTGATCCAAAATCAACAGACATCGGAAGCACCGATCCAATATCAACAGACATCGGAAGCACCGATCCAATATCAACAAACATCGGACTCACCGATGCAAATGATCCATCGATCATCTGACTCACCGATGCAGATGACTCACCGATCAGATGACAGACCGATGCTGATCAAATGACTCATCGATGCAAATGAGCCACTGATCAAACTGACTCACCGATCAGATGACAGACCGATGCTGATCAAACTGACTCACCGATCAGATGACAGACCGATGCTGATCAGTCTGATTCACCGATGCTGATCTATTTGAGTCACCGATTATTAATCACTAATGCTGATGACCTACCGATCACTTGATTCTTCAATAGTCATAAACAAATGTTTGAATTTCTTTATCTTTATCTTTATTTAATCTAACCAACGGTCATATTAGGTATATTTTAATGCTCTGTCAATTAATTAATAAAGGTTGTCGGATGTCAGGAAACCGTACCTCGTACCTGCGGAAAGGAAACTTTTTCTGTCTTCCGAAGAACGTGACATAAATACAAGAAGACTCTGCTGAAGACAAGTGTAGTTGAAAGAATAACACAAGAGGAATACAGAGGAAAAGAAAGAGGAGGAAGAACCAAGCAGAACAGAACCATATACACAATCAAGCCTACTCAAGAAGAGTTCTGTGCATACAAACGAACATTGAAGAACTTCATCGAATACATCTCACTGCCTTTCAACCTGAAGCATACAACACTCTTCTTCTCAAACAAAAACGAGAAGAGGACTCAGAATAAATTCTGACCAAATACAAAAGAGTCCAAAGTTACACTGAAATCACCAGAGCCATTTCTAAACTCTACATCTCTGCTATGTGATACATTTGTTTACATTTTGAGCAGTGTGTGTTATCTGCTGTATTAAACACACACACTGACTCCTGTACTTTCACCGGAGGATCTGTAAATCCTCAACAAACCTTTTTACACGTCATTTCCCACTGTGGATAGTGGTAGAGGTCGTGTTAGACCTGGACATCTCTAAGTTGTTGTTTGTTTTCCCACAAAGAACTGTGGTAGAGGTCTTGTGACCTGGACAGTGTGTTCACTGTTGTTAACCCCGATCTAGGGTGTGGATCATTTTTATATAAACTTTTGAGAGGACTAAGTCTTGGCTTGAGACTGAACCTCTTGGTTAATTTTCTATGTTTGTAGCTACATACTATATCCATATTACATATTTATTTCATATTCCGCTGCTATTACTTTGAAATATAATTTATTTTCAAAGCTACTTTTATAGTTAAACTCGCAAGTGTTTATATTTATTATAGACCAGTAAGTTAGTTTTAAAAGTTAATTTAATCAAAAGATTAAGTTAACTGAGAACTAATCAATCTTTGAGAAACTAATTGAACCTTTATAATCTGTATAAATTCACTACAGTTTAATCTGTTTTTCAAATAGGGGGATTTTAATAAACATTGTTTTTAACAAAAAATTTTAATTGGAACTCAATTCACCCCCCCCCCCTCTTGAGTATCCACTCCGACCAATAGTGCATTTTAAAATTTGCACATTATTTCACATTTTGATAGTAATTCTTTGATAAAGTGCACTATTACATGGTATATATTTGAGCACATCCAAAAATAAAAAATGGTCTTGATATTATTTTTATATTATATTCTTTTGTATCCCATTATATAAAGAAAAAAATCTTGCTCTTAGACTACTTGAAGATTCACATTAGAAGACCACCAAAATGGGCTTTCATGGAAACACATTTTGGGAAATGTAAACTGGACAATGGCCCAATAAAGAGACTGTATCTTCCAAGATCCAATCTTAATGATTCTAAAAATTTAAACTAAGATATTTTATAGCATGTGGAACATTAAATTCAACACCAAAAACAGCTAATTCAGGTGTTTTAATAGAGTTCCATGTGTCCCTATTTGAAGATGATACTTTGGGCCATATTCTACAGCCCAGAAAAACATTCCACCATTTTACCCATATATTGAAAAAAACTTATTTGATCTCAAATTTTACATGAGGTTAGTAAAAATCTAGGGATCTATTTTCCTCTTATATGACCCACTCTAATTCATCCATATAGAAGGTCATTTAGTCGACTTTGTTCGGCGGATGCATGCGGGATGCCACTTCGCGTTAAGGATAATGATATCCACCCACTTGTACTTTCCACACCCTTGGCCTACCATACTCAAGTGGTATTCCTTGTACTATTGGTATATCGAACCATGCCTATTTAAATCTCTATTCAATGCAGTGGTGGTGAATTATTTGATCATCTTTGAGCTTTGTTTCATTTTAATTGTATCCTACCAATTTGAAGTTGTAATCACATTTCTTCAATTGTAAGTTTTTTGAATTACCTTATATTATTTTTAAAAGTTATTAAAATAATTTTAATTTATTATTTTTCTATTCACATTGATATTGTTTCCTCAAGGTGTGAACTTGTTCATAGAAAACCCTGAAAAATTATTCACACAACAATGGAGTGATCATTTTCTTTTCATTATTTTTTTCACTTCTTCAATTCCTCCCTTATGAGTCTATTTCCCCCTTACATTGATAGAATAGAATCAATAGTGGTCTTAACAACTTTTTGGTTGATAAAAGTGGGTAGAAAGGGACAATATTGGATGTTATTTATCACTCCATTAATTTCTAATCACTAATTTTAATTGATATTTTTAATTGACGATTTTAAATCCTCCTCACCCTTGTTGAATTATAAGCCCACACACATCAAGTACTAATACAAACCTTTACCTTGGAGTGATAATAAATATGATCCTCCATGTTTATAGGTGATTAGTATTATTTTTTGTTGTAATTAAACTAGTATGTTATGAAGTGGTTTGATCTTCTTATGAAACCATCTCAAATAAAATAATTTGAAATAGTTGAAAAAGGTATGCATCCAATACACCCAAAGTTATAACATAGGATAAAATCATTATTTTAATTTGAATTAACATAAGTCACTTAGATATCACTTAGAAACATATAAAATCAACCCAATTTGGCCACTTCATATCCAAAAACAATCCATAGAATACACGTATATGTAGGTTACTTCAAAGGTCTCTAAGGATTTGACAACCCAAGCTACACTACAAGACACTGGTTAACACTAAAAAATTGGGTAAATTTTAGTGATACCAATAAATTAAATTATTAAAATTTATTGTTGACACAACTATATAATATGAATTCATTTGTGACATATTAATTAAAAATTAAAATAAACACAATTTGAAAATAATGAATTTCTTTTTTTGAAGAACTATTTCTATAAAAACAAACACGTTTTACATAAAAATAAATTGTGAAATTATTTTAATTAAATGTATATATTATATTTTAAATAAATTATTAAACATTAATCTTTTGTGTTTTATAGAAAATAAAAAAGTATAAATCCATTTTGGCACTAAAATTGTTTTTTAATAAAATGTTGTCAAAATTTTACACACCAATTTTTAAAAACATATTTTTGAATGTTAATTTTTTTAATAAAATAATTTTATTAATTAATAATTTCGTAATTATATTAGATTTAATATTTTATAATTTTTTGAAAATATTAAATTTTTGATGAATTGCGAAAAATAATTAATTTTTATAGAAAACAACTTTTTTATTTAAAATATTTAAAAAGTTAAATAATATTATAAGTTGTTATTAAAGTAATATTACTTAAATATTTCATCTATTAATCAAATTATGTTTATTTTAATCATTTTAATATTTAAATTTTATATAAAACCATTTTAATCTTTTGAAAATTTTCTCTTTTATAACATGCTTTCTCATCGTATCTATAGGATTTAGTTTAAACTAAAATTTTCCACTTATGTGAATGGAATTAGGAAAATGGATTAATTATTTTGAATCAACCTAATTTATATAATATTATAATTTCAAAATAATTATTTCAATAAAATGAACATGTAAATAGTATAAATTAATAACCATGGTAAATGTAAAAATGGGTTTACTAAGCGTTAATGTAAAAAAGATAAGAGTTTAAATTACCAAAAAACCCATTCCTAAAAAATATTTTGTAGAAATATTTAAATCCTATAATTTATAATGCATGATAATAACCGATTTTATATAATAGTTTCACGATAAAATGGTGGCTATACCTTTTTATTTTCAAAACATTACAAGTGTGCCATTCACCTCATTTACAATAGGACACCCCTATCCTCTTTTCTTCATACTACGATGCCCTTTTAGTTAGAAAAATATCTTATAAAATCCCCTCCAAAATTCACTCATATAATCTTATCATCCTTATTTTGATTATAAATCCATCTTATTAAGGATTTTAGTGAAAACATAAGGAGCATTCCCAAATAAGACATGATGTTTTTCAACGATTGTTTTATTAAATTTTTCCCTCATTTTTAAATTTTTATTAAAATAGATTTGAATTATATTTTAGGTATATTACATATATGAAAATTACTTTATGTTATCTTTTTAACCTAATATAATATCCTTTGTCATCAAATGGGTTACAAAATCAGCATTCGTCTGTACGGAAGACTATCACATTTTGAACCGATTTCATTCATTTTTCCATTACCAACTACCACGGTTAGGTATGATAATAGATAAAAAGTATATATATGATATTTATAAAAACATTATACATATAGAGTTATTGTATCATATATAGTTTTTAGTTTTCATTCCATATGGGATACAATAACATCGTTTGTGTGTATTGTGCTCTACCGCCTTGCGAAGTGATGTGAATCATTTTTGTTAATACCTTACGTAGAAGAGAATAATTAAAAAATTAATCAATATATGGGATATAAATGAAGTTGTTATGAAATTAATGAAACATTTATCATTATTAAAATTTAATATATCATTTTATTTCATAACTTTTCACTCGAAGAAAGATGATAACATCATTCATTTACGTGTAGACTACCACCTTTATAAAGCGATGTGACTCTCTCTTTTCATCACAAAACCAAATGGATGATATATATAAGTATATTTATAAAAAAAATATTTATTGTATTATTATAATTATTAAAATATAAAATAGTTCATACCTCACTTCCATAATGATTGTTGAAAATGGAAATATAAGGACACAGCCTTAAACCTTACTTAATATTGAATTAAACGAATAATTCACATTGAGGATCTTTTCAGGTTTAGAGTTTTAGAGAATTAGTGCATAACTATTACATCTCAAAAGATTACAAAGTAGAAACTTCTACATAGTTTCCATTTTATTTACAAAACATGAACTCTTAAAAAAGAGAGTCATATCTAGTTCTATGTTTAAGACAGCATGAATTTTCCTTGATCCCATACTTGACCCTATTCCACATTATTTCTTGTGAAAAACATTTCAAAAACTTGGTATGAGAATAAAAATATCATTAAGGGATACACAAGGAATGAAAACTATTAGTTTTTTAAAACAACAAGTAAACCAGGAATACATTAACATAAGTAATACTTTTCACCTTTATGAAGTAGTAAATAATATTCACTAAATAAAATATCATTACTTACCATTTTGTAACGAAAATATTACCATAAAACCCATATAAATAACACATAACATATAAAGGTAACTTGGGACATAAACATACTTAAATGGAATAACCATACGATCGACTTCCACATATATCACTAAATGGAATAGCCCTATGGATGACTTCCATACCCAATGCATTGGAGGTTATAACGTAACCACCCGTCCTGGTATTCACGGCACCACCCTTCATTTGCTGTATCATGTAACCACTCGTCAAATGCCCAAGTACCATTATAAAATCATAAGACATTAAACAAATATAATGGAAAGAAAAAAATTTCCACATTTCAATCACAGTATATAACTTAAATAAATTGACATAACAAATAAATTATCAAAATCATTTTCCATACCAAAACACATAAATGAGGATATGGTATTTATTTTCTTTTAAAAACATTACAGCTTGTTAATGAAGCCAAAGATCAAGTAGTACTTGTGGCGGTGGAAAAGGTCGTTGTCACCGAGTACATTAAAAGAAATATTCTGTTTTGTTGTTTAGTAAAACCCTTCATAGAAAAATATTCCCTTTGATTGAAATGGAAAGTCAATGGTGTTTATACAGCATATAAAATAAAGTCTTGCATTAGAACAAAATATGCCTCAATGAAAGGAGATTGAGACGAAGTCCCTTACCTCGTGTCCGACTTGACTCGATCGCTCTTTAATCTCCTTAATAATAAACTAAAGTTAATTTATACTTGCTTAAGAATTTTTTTCAAGTTTATTATTCCTTTTATATCACTTATTGACATGTTATAAACATTATGTAATCATTTAAGTTTGTAACTGTCGTTTTGTCGATATTTGGTACTTAAGTCAAAAATGGACTTCTTACAATTACATGTTGTTCATGTGGTCAAAGTTTCATTATATCCAGAATTATATGAATTATTTGGATATAATATATATCATATATATCCAGCATATACATGTATTTATAATAGTACATAACATTTATAGGTAAGAAACAAAATGCACTGTTCAGGGAGATGGTAAGTCGTGCGTATGCATGAAGGCAACTTTCATTTCTATTTCATATTTAATGGAATGAAATCATAATTATATAAAGGTATATTATAATTACAGTATAATATCATATATAATATTATTAACTCCATCCTTTATACATCCCACATATGGCATTAACAATTCAAATCACTTTGAGGGGGCAGTAGTCCGCACTTTCTAAAATGAAATTATCGCATTTATCCATTATGGAAACCATAAAGATATGACATAAATGAAAAATAAAGAATCATAAATAAAACATAAACATAATATATATCATATATAAATATAGTGACATCTTAAAGTCCACCATGAAAGGTGTTAAGAAGAGATTGAACAATCATCATTTCGTGAGGCAGTAATTCGCCATCCAGAAAAACAATATGTTATTTTAGCATTAGACAGAGGTGTGTGTAAGTGTAGATCGAATCCTTATCATAATAACATCCTAGTATATTTAATATACTGGTGATGTTACAAAAGAAAGGAATAAAAAGAGTTTAGGGTATTGGAGAAGCAAAAATACAACAAAAGAACATAAGAGAAGACTTTACCTTTAAATCGGGTGACTCCCATTGGTTTGAACCAAAAGGGTTTCTTGAAGAGATTTATATCTAAATTAAGACTTCTAGGATGAATAGAGTGATATTGGGATATTATGTGAGTAGATTTTGGACAATCCAAATGTCTTGAGAAGTGTGATAAATGGGTAGGAAGTGGGGACTTTTTATAAGGGAGAGGAGGGGCTCTTTTGGAAATCATGAAACTATTATTTTATTATATAATGATTTTCTGTTTATAAAGGTCCAAAAATAATTAAAGTAAAAGATAAGGTGTCCCATATTCGAAATAAAATCATACAATAATAATTGGATAAGTTTTGGATATTGTTTTAAACTTTATCTTCTTATTTATTTAAGTAATTCAATAATGATGTAAACATGTCATCATCATTGTGTCATAAATAATTTTATTTATTTGATGTCTAAAAATTATAAAAAAATTACCATTATGTAGGAAATATTTTTATCTTTATAATTAATATTTATAGTCAAAATATAACTTATATAATCTCATGTAAAAAAAATTTAGTAAAAGAATACATGTTTGTGACATTTTTATTTTTTACTTTAAATAAAAAGTTATTACTGTTATTTTCTTACCCAAGTGGCTCCATGGGGTCCCATAAATTGACCCATGGATTTTCATGGTCGTCCATGACTCATCCAATAAGTTTAGGACACGTGTCAAGGTGATTTCATATTATTATAACATTTTTTGTACCTTAAATTACACTAATTACCTTTAATCGCGATTAATAAAACATAAAAGTTACTATTCACCAAAAACTATTTTCATCCCATTGAACCCAATTTTACTTACTAATGACAACCATGTATGTCAGATTTTTGAAATTCAATTCACAGATGTGGTAAAGTTTTATTTAAATGAATAATTCAGTTTTTTAACTACCACTTAGTGGTTTCACTATTCATCAAAAATTGAAGTTTTTTAGAAAAATACCAAAAATTCACACTAAGCAATATTTGATATTCTGAATTAAAAAATGATGTCTATTTTAAAAAATTTAAAACATATATTTTCATTAATTAATTTAATAATTAATTCTCATTGTCAAAACAAATAGCATGTTTTTAAGAAACATTATCTACCAAAAGATTGACACCTGTTTAAGTCCAAATTCAAAGTGAAATTAATTCCAATGACCACCATTGGATTAAATGGTGAAAATATATTCTAATTTCACTTTAAAACCAATTCAAAAGATAATCTAATCATATAAATAAATTATAATAAAATGAGGTTTTGAATTAAAATACAACATTTTCACTATTCATTAAAAAAAGAACTTTATTGGAAAAATACCAAAAACATACACAAAGTAAATTTTGATGTCCCGATTCTAAAAAAGGATTTTATTTGGTCCACTAGAATGTATAATAGTGACCAAAACTATATTTAAAGAGGGTTCGCCATCAAAAGCTAATAAACCGACCTTTTAGTGAATATTAGAGTATCTATGCCTAAAATTAAATTCTTTAATTATTTTAAGCCTTTATATTTTATTAGATAAATGTAAAAACATTTAACAAAAATATATAATCATATTTTAGTTATTTATATTCATTCCCACCAATACAACGACTACGTGTTAAATACCATTTAAAATAACATTATTATATTATTAGTGTGCTACGTAAGATTTCAAAGAAACTCGTTGTTGTGTATCAGGTACATTATCGATCATAGGAAACCCTTTAAAGTAAAATTAATATTTAATTCACAAATATTAATAAATATTAAAATGTATTATTCTTTATTTTCCTGGGATGTTACATCCTTCCCCCCTTTTGGGAATTATGTCCTCGCAATTTTATTCACTTATCAAAATATGTGGGGGTATTTATCCCTCAAAGCATTTTCAGATTCCCACGTTGCCTCTTCAACCATATGGTTTTTCCATAAAACCTTCACCTGATAAATTACCTTATTTCACAACACTTTCTCTTTTTGGTCAATAATCTGGACTGGTTGTTCTTCATAAGAGAGATTCTCTTCCAACTAAACTACCTCTGGGCTCAAAACATGAGATGGATCTAGCATATACTTTCTCATCATCGAAACATAAAAAACATTGTGTACTTGGGACAAAATTGGAGGTAATGCCACTATGTATGCAACTGATCCAACTTTCTCCAGGATTTCATAAGGTCCAACGAACCTCGGACTCAACTTTCATTTCTTTCCAAAATGCATCACACTTTTCCATGGAGAATACTTGAGAAAAACCTGATCACCTACCTCAAAAGATAGATCATTCCTTCGGTTATCTGCATAACTTTTCTGCCCACTCTGAGCTGTTCTCATATACTTTTCAATCAGCGGGACTTTTATGTCCATCTCTTCTACCAATTCTGGTCCCATCAGCTTCCTTTCCCCTACTTTATCCCAAAAATCTAGAGTTCGACATCGTTTACCCTATAACACCTCAAACGAAACCATCTGTATACTGGAATGAAAATTGTTGTTATAAGAACATTCAACCAAAGAAAGATGTTGGTCCCAACTTCACTGGTAATCCATCGTGCAAGCACGTAACATATCCTCTATTGTCTGAATTGTTCGTTCTGACTGCCCATCTGATTACAGATGAAAAGCTGTACTAAGATTTAATTCAGTACTCAATGACTACTGATGGCCTTTCCAAAATTTAAAAGTAAACCTGGGATCACGATTAGATACAATGGAGAGGGGAACTCCATGTGACTTGAATATATCTTTAACATAAAACCGAGAAAGATGATATGGAGAGAATGTATCTCAAATAGGAAGGAAATGAGCAGATTTAGTCAATCGATCAATAATAACCCAAATTGCATTATTACCTTGAGATGTCTTTGGTAATTCCACAATGAAGTCCAAGGATATATTTTCCCATTTACACTTTGGCACTGGTAATGACAGAATGATCCCTTTCGGAAACTTCCGGTAGACTTTAACCCACTGACAAGTCAAACATTTCATAGTAAAATCCACAATATCTATTTTCATTCCATCCCACCAGTAATACTCCTACAGATCTCTTTACATCTTAGTACTTCCAGGATGAACTGAAAATGGGGAACTATGAGCCTCACATAACAACTCATTCTTCAACTTTGAATCAAAAGGCACACATAATCACTTCCCAAACCTCAAAACACAATCATTATCAATGTTAAATTCAGGAAACATACCCTTCTGAACCAGCTCTACCTTTTTCTGCAACCCACTATCTTTCTTCTGCGCTTGCTTAATTCTGTCTGATAGAGATGATCTCACTGACACCTCAAACAAAACAGAATAACATCCTTCACCAAAAACGTATATGAAAAAGTTCATCAAATCAAAAAACAAAGGATATAGTTCCAAACGTAGCATGGTTAATGAAGAATTACTTTTTCGACTCAAAGCATTAGCCACTTTATTTGCTTTCCCAAGATGGTAATGAATTGTACAATTGTAATCCTTGATTAATTACAGTCATCGCCTCTGTCTCATGTTAAATTATTTCTAGGTGAATATATACTTTAAACTTTTTTGATCAGTATATATTTCACACTTTACTCCATAAAAATGATGCCTCCAAATGTTTAGAGCAAAAACAACAGCAGCTAATTCAAAATCATTTGTAGGGTAATTTAACTCGTGAGGTTTCAACTGACGTGAAGCATAAGCAATTACCTGATCATTCTACATAAGGACACAACCAAGTCCTTTGAACGAAGCATCACTGTAGATAAAACTCACCATTTCTGGATGGCAGAACCAAAACAATATCATTCACCAATCTCTTTTTCAATTCCTGAAAACAATCATCACATTCTTTTGTCCAGATGAACATAACACCTTTTCCAGTTAACTTAGTCATTAGACTAGATAACCGTGAATAATTTTCAACAAACCTCCGGTAATAACCTGAAAACCCAAGAAAACTACAAATCTCGGTTATATTTGTGGGTCTTGGTCATTCTTCAACAACTTTTGTTTTAGAAACAATGTGACCAAGGAAAGAAATTTGTTGTAACCAAAACTCACACTTTCTGAATTTCCCAAATAGTGTATTTTCTTTCAAGGTTTGCAAGATAACCCTTAAATGACTTTCATTATCCTCATTACTTTTACAAAACACCAAAATATAATCAATGAACACAACCACCATTTATCACCTGAGTCAACCGATTCATCACTCCAACAAACTATTCAATTATGATTCCAACCATATTAAGATGCTAATTTGGTAGTCCATTTCCCTCTGTATTCCTTCCCTGCACAACTACCGTATTTCCTCTATGAAAAACCATTCTTAACACAGAAATATCTTAGGAAAAGCAACATGGTAATCTTTAAATTCTATATCATTTAAATCATACCATAAATTAATTTATGAACATGAATTTAACAATATCCTAACTCCTAAAGTTGTCTAAACCTACCTTTGATACGAACTATAAGGACCCGGACTTAAACCTTACTTAATATTGAATTAAATGAATAATTCACATTGAGGATCTTTTCATCTTCATAGTTTTATAGAATCATGACATAATTATTACATCTCAAAAGATTACAAATTAGACACTTCTACGCAGTTTCCATTTTTTTACAAAACATGAAGTCTTGAAAAAAAGACTCATGTCTAGTTCCATGTTTAAGATAGTATGACTTTTCCTTCATCCCATCCTTGACCCTATTCCACATTATGTCTTGTGAAAACATTTCAACAACTTGGGATGAGCATAAAAAGTTCAGTAAGGGATACACAAAGAATTAAAACTGTTAGTTTTTCAAAACAAAATGTAAACCATGAATACATTAACATAAGTAATAGTTTTCACCTTTGTGAAGTATTAAATACTCTTCACTGAATAAAAGAACATGACTTTCCCTTTTGTAACCAAAATATTACCATGAAACCCATATAAATAACACATAACATATAAAGGTAACTTGGGGCATAAATATACTTAAATGGAATAACCATACTGTCGACTTCCACACATATCACTAAATGGAATAGCCATACGGCCGACTTATATACCTAATGCATTAGAGGTTATAAGGTAACCACCCGTCTTGGTATTCACAGCACCAACCATCATTTGGTTTATCACGTAACCACCTGTCAAATGTCCAAGTACCATTATAAAATCAATAGACATAAAACAAATTTAATGGAAAGAAAACATTTCCACATTTCAATCACAGTATATCACTAAAATAAATTGAAATAAAAAATCCATTTTCAAAATAATTTTCAATTCCAAAATACATAAAATAGTATATGGTATTTATTTTCTTTTAAAACCATAATGGCTTGTTAAGGAAGCCAAGATCAAGTATTACTCGCGGCGGCGGAAAAGGTCATTGTCACCGAGTACGTTAAAAGAAACATTCCTTTTTGTCGTTAAGTAAAACGCTTCATAGAAAAATATTACCTTTGAATAAAATGAAAATCCAAAGGTGTTTATATAGTGTATAAAATCAAGTCTTGTATTAGAACAAAATATGCCTCAATGAAATGAGATTGAGATGAAGTCCCTTACCTCGTGTCCGACTTGACTCGATCGCTCCTTAATCTCCTGAATAATAAACTAAAGTTAATTTCTACTTGCATAATAACATTTTACAAGCTTATTATTACTTTTATATCACTTATTGACAAGTTATAAACATTATGTAATCATTTAAGTCAGTAACGGTCATTTTGTCGATATTTGGTACTTAAGTCAAAAATGGACTTCTTACAATTACATGTAGTTCAAGTGGTCAAAGGTTCATTATATCTAGAATGATATTAATGATTTGGATATCTTATATATCATATATATCCATCATATACATGTACATAAAATAGTATATAACATTTAGAGGTAAGAAATGAAATCCACCGTTCATGGAGACGGTAAGCCATACGTATGCATGAAGGCTACTTTCATTTCTATTTTGTATTTAATGGAATGAAATCATAATGATATAAAGGTACATTATAATTCTAGTATAATATCGTATATAATATTATTAACTCCATCCTTTATATGTCCCACATATGGCATTAACGATTCAAATCACTTTGAGGGGGCGGTAGTTCGCACTTCCTAAAATGAAATTATCGCGTTTATCCATTATAGAAACTGTAAAGGTATGCCATAAATGAAAAACACATAAGCATAAAGAAAACATAAACATAATATATATCATATATAAATACATTTACACTTTAATGGACACCATTAAAGGTGTTAAGTGCAGATTGAACAATCATCGTTTTGTGAGTCAGTAATTTGCCATCCATAGAAACAGTATGTTCTTTTTGTAGGATCGAAATAATGATGTAGATGCTCAATATACAAGACGGGGGTGAATTGTATACTTTAAAAATTCCTTTGGAACCTTTAATGTTAGTTATGAATAACTGTGTTTTCCTTAGGCAAAGGAAATGGCTAAGATTAACAAAGTTAAACTTAAGCAAATTCACAACACCTCTAATACCAAATGAAAACTTGGAATAAGGAATGAAGTTGTAAACTTCAAATCCTATGAACTTTCTTAAAACTGAAAAGAGATTCCGAAAGTAGGTTCTGGAAATATGGTTCCGGAAATTGAAACTTAACAAAAGATTACAATATGAGATTCTACCTTAAAGCGTATAGAATCTAAATGAAATAGAGTACAAGTAAGTAAGTATAAGAAAGTTATACTTTCCTTACAATACTATATGCAGCGGAAAATAAACAAGTAGTAGAACTACAAGTAACAAAATATAAGTCTTTTAACCCAAAGAGAAGGGTATCCAACAACCTTGGATAAAGGTCCCTTGATTTATACTTTCAAGAAAGTCCTTCTTACCCACACCAGGGTAAGCCCTCGATACGAAGATCGGAGTCTCTGTCTTTCTATCCCCGCAAGACCTCAACTTCAAGGTAGTTGGCAACCTCTGTCTTCCCCAGCAAGGAAGCCCTCAAACTTCAAGGTAGTCGGCAACCTCTGTCTTCCTATCCTCGGAAGTCCTCGAATGTAATCACCAACATTCGGAGTCGCACGAAGCTTTGAGAGTTAATAAGAGCCTCTCTCTCTAGAAATCACTTCAACAGCATGCATGCACAAAGTCAAACCAAGTTGTTTCAGCTATATGCTATCAGCTATATGTTATCAGCTATATGCTATATCGATCTCTTTCAAATGAGCTCCTATTTATAGGTAAGGTTGGCCTCCTTCCCAACGGTCATATTTTCCTTAAAAATAGGAGGGACCTGTACATGTGTAACTTAACAAACGGTTAGTTTATAACAGAATAGACGACATCGTTTTATAACAAAACAAGTGTAATATAAAGTACGACACCATTTAAAATATAACTCAAAATTTCGGAGTGAATGTTCGAAGTGTAAACAAAAATAATTTTTGGAGTCTAAATAAATTCGTAGTGTATAAAACAAAAATGATCAGATTCTGTTTAATAGGTGAATTCGGAATGAGAATTCAGAATGGGAATTCGTCATCAGAATTCGTAATGAGAATTCATCATCAGGATTCGTAATGAGAATTCATTGTTGAATTTCACAAGAATTCGTATCCTGAATTTGGAGTAAAACTGTATCCGGAATTCAGAATGAAACTTTATCACAGTTCTCATTCTGGATTTCGGAGTGAAACTTTATTACAGTTCTTGTCCAGAATTCAGATCCTAAAATATAATACTTCATATCAAAGTTTCAAGCAATTCCGAGAAAATAAAAATGAATCTGAATCTTATACTTAAGAAAAATTTAGATGAAAATATGATAAGGATAATTTTTCTTACAAAAGAGATTTTCCTTATAAAAGCAATTTTTCTTATAAAAGCAATTTTCCTTATAAAAGCAATTTTCCATATAAAAGCAATTTTCCTTATAAAAGCAATTTTCATTATAAAAGCAATTTTCTTAAAGATAAGGTGTTTGTGATTTTCAAAACAAGAAGGAATGGAAAAGTCATATGGAAAACCTTATTGACTCAACAATATCCCCTTTTTGGAAAGCACAAACATCCTTACGAAAAAGAAATTCTAAGAAGAAAAAAAAATTAAGGCTTATCTCCCTTTACTTTTAAGGATATTGATGAATACGACTAACTCCCCCTTAGGCTTTGAAACTCTAAGGATCGTATTCTAGATTTCCGGAATGACATTTCATTAAGAATAAGAAAGTCTTCTTTAATGAAAAACTCCCCCTTAAATAAACTCTTATTAGAGTTATTTTTCCTTAAGGATATTTTCCTTCTCCCCCTTAGATAAACTCTTATTAGAGTTCTTTTTCTTTAAGGATCTTTTTCTTCTCCCCATTTGTTATTTTCAAAAATAATTCGAGGGAATGGAAAAAAATAACAAAGTACCTGAAAAATTAGTAACAACAACAAGAAACGAGAAAGAACAATTTTTTCATTAAGTTTGCAAATTTCAACAACTAAAATAGTTAAGGTACAACAAAAGATCGGATCTGTCTATTTTGGATCTTTTTCCTTCGCTGTGAGACCCTTAAAAATAGTCTTTATTTTCTTCAAGTCTTTGTGGTATTCTTTGTCTTGCTTCTCTAAGACCACTATTCTTTCACTTTGAGCTTCAATATTTTCTTCCTGGGCTTGAAGCTTTTCTTCCTGAGCATTGATCTTTTCTTCTTGAGCCTTCAATTTATCTTCAAACTCAATCCAATGATCCCTTTCAAACTTCCAGTTTTGAGAAACGGAATTCAACTTCCCATTCAGATCTCTGACTTCTTGAATCTGAATGTTCTTTTCATTTGTTATCTTATCTTTAAAGGAAGAAATCAGCTCATTTATCTTGCTATCCTCAGTCTCAAAAGCATCTTTATCATTGTCTTGAAATTCATCAAACAGCCTCATCTCTTCTACAGTTTTCCTTGACCAGCTCATCATCCTCTTGAAATATATTTTGTGGGCCTCATAGCCAACAAGAAAAGACTTGAATTCAGCTTCTATATCCACACATTTATCCATAACCAAGGATACAGAATCTGATTTCTGATTCAGAGCATGTTGGAGCATTTGACATCTTGAATCTATAGTTGAGATGGTCGGAATGGAACCTACTATCTTTCATAAATATTGAACAAAAAAGTCATGTCCTAACGAGGATGACTCCGAATCTGAAACTTTTCTTGGAGAATTTTCTTCCTCAATAAGCTCCAACTTCCTTTTAGACGAATCACCAAATTCTCTTTTCTTACTTTCCACTGATTTCAGAGTATCAACAAGGAGTTGCTTTCCCTTGTCCTTTTTCGGAATTGATTCTTAATCTGGAGTTTTCTGCTCTCTAGTAGATACTTGAATAACATCATCAACAACTTTTTGAACAACATCTTCCTCATTCTTATCCTTCTCTGGGGTTACTAACTTAGAGGATTCAGCCTCTGAAGTTCGGAGTGAAAGATGTTCCGAAGGTGACCCATTATAATCATCTACTTCTTTCAATAGATCTCCAGTTTCACCACTTCCTTCAGAAACTGATTCTTCCTCTTCCACTTGCTGAATCTGCTCGAGTTGCTCAACATGCTCAGCTCTAATCTCTTCCAGAAAATCAAGGTTTCTTCCTACAGTCTCAGGTAGAGATTCCAAGGAGAAATATCTTGGAACTGGAATGCTTCCAGATACCAACTCATTAAATTTTAACAAAGCTTGGACTGCCTCAGCTTCTGACATCTTCTTCTTGAACTTCTTTTCTTTTTCTTGTTTTACTAATTCATCTTCTATCCTTTCCTTCAAAGCCTTAACATCCGCAGGATCCAATCCGAACTGCGGATCCCCTTCTTTCCTTTTCTCTTTATCTCCTATCCACTTCGCAACTACTTCATCAAGATATGCTTTCTTCTTCTTCAGTTTTTGAGGTGCGGTTTGAACTTCCTTAGATTTAGGATCCTGTACTTCAGCTGCAACTTCTTTTAACTTTCTTTTCTTTACTGTCTTAGATGATTCCTGTTCAGCAACCTTCAGAACTGCTTCTTCTTGATTTGGAAAATCAAAGAACTCACCAGTCTCTTTGTTGAAATCCACATCCATCCTCTTAAGAGTATCATCACTTACCAACATAATTTTGCAAACCCTTGGCTTAGACTTGCAGGCCTCCTTGAAAGATTCAAGGCACCAAACTATCAACTTTGATAAAATTGTTAGGTACATTACGATTTGGGCTCTGATATTTCCTTTCTTATGATTCTCAATGGTTATAAGAATGTGCCTCATGAAGTTAAACATCCTTAGATTTATCAGAAAATCTAAGATATAGATTTCACTCTTCTTCAGACTGTCTTTATCACCTTTACTCGGTACGATAAGACCTTATACCCACAACTCTAGAATCCAGAAATTTGTAGATAAACTAGCAATCTTTGGAGATTTTTCATCTGAGAGTCCGAGATTTTTTAAAGTGTTTTCCTTGTTGAAGCTTGCTTTAGAATCTAGAAAAACACGAGATATGAACTCAGCTTCTCCTTCATAGGTAAGCCCTACCAAGCTTGCTACCTTGGTCTAAGAATGTTTATAAGTCTTGCCATAAGACTTAAAAGAAAATTTCTCCCTATTATCTTCCTTAAAGAAGGAAACTGTTTCATATAATTCAACAAGTAACTCCGAAAAAACATCATCTTGATTCCCCGATTTGGAAACAACAATATCTTCCCACCCGTTCAACTTTATGTTCTTCGAAATAAGAGAATTATAGTTGTTGAAGAAATCCAGATGAACCAACCTTTCAATGTAAACTAACCATTGTGAAATCGGTTTGGAGGATGACATTTCTTGAGAAGCTAACTCCACAGACATTTGGATATTAAGACCTCTGAGAAGTTCGGAACGGAGAAAGCTAATGTTCGGAACGGTCTTAAAACAGAGAGGCAGCACTTCGGGACGTGAGGTCTTGAAAACCGATGTGGGACAACTATTTGGGTCCCCTTTATATAGGCAACGAAAAATCGGTTCAACTTCCATGGTTGATCGATTGGTTAAGACAAGATCAGATCAGATCTGACGGTCGAAAACCAATTCTCAAGAAAACTTGAATCCGATATTTTGAGGTTTTTATTAAAACAAAGAATTAAGAAAATTATAATCCGAAAGCGGAATATAAGAAAATTCCAGCAAGAAAATTATGACTACGAAAAATTAGGTAAGGAAATCATACCTTTCGGATTGGCTTAGGAAGATTATTCGTAATTGGTAACATTCTTAAGAAAACAAAAAAACTTTAGTACGAAAAACAAACTTAGTACGAAAAACTCAGTACGAAAAATTCATTCTAAAAATTTAAAATGAAAAACTTATTATGAAAGATTTGGTATGAAAATTCCATTATGAAAATATGAGTACGAAATATTCCATTCTGGAAGTTTTTAATATGAACATTTCCATTCCAGAAGTATTCTGTACGAAAATATCCATTCTGGAAAATTTTAGTTCTGGAAATTCCATTCCGGAATTTGAGTTCCGAAAAGTTTGAAAACAAATTTTGAAAAATTTTATTATTCTAACAATCAGATGTACTCCCCCTATGGAAAGGAGTTTATTGCTATAATGAGACTTTTTCAACAGAAAGTTAATTAAGTAGGATTATCTTACGGTTATCATCCCTAACTTCTGTTTAATGTATTCAAATCTATCAGAAGGAAAAGATTTTGTGAAAATATCATCAAATTGATCTTGTGTTCCGATAAATGGAAGAATAATATCTCCTTTGAGTGTGTGATCCCTAATAAAGTGATGCCTACTATCTATGTGTTTTTCATGGGAGTGATGTGCAGGGTTCTTACTAAGGGCAATGGCACTTGTGTTATCACACAAAATTTGAGTTTTAGTAAAACTCAAGCCATAGTGTGTGAGTGTGTGTTGCATCCACAACACTTGATCACAACAACTTCTAGCTCCTACATATTCAGCTTCAGCAGTGGAAAGTGCCACAGAATGTTGCTTCTTGCAGGACCAAGAAACTAATGAATCTCCTAAGAAATGACAAGTTTCGGATGTACTTTTTCTATCCATTCTACATCCACCAAAATCAGCATTAGAAAATCTTTTTAGGACAAAATCATTTTCAGAAGTATAAAATAATCCTAGATCCATGGTCCCATTAAGGTAGCAAAAAATTCTTTTTACTGCCTTTAAGTGAGATTTCTTAGGATTGGATTGATATCTTGCACATAAGCATACTGAGAACATTAAGTCTGGTCGACTAGCTATTAAGTAAATTAAACTTCCTATCATACCTCTAAAAGATATTTGATCTACTGGTTTCCCAACTTCATCAAGATCTAAAGAGTTTGAGGTACCAATGAGAGTACTTATACTCTTAGTGTTTTCATAACCATACATTTTAAGAAGATATTTAATATAGTTATGTTTATATATGTAAGTTCCTTCTAGTTTTTGAGAAATTTGAAAACTAAGGAAAAAAGTTAACTCACCCATCATACTCATTTCAAACTCAAATTTCATTAGACTTGCAAAAGAGCCGGTCAAAGATTGCTGAGTTGAACCAAATATAATGTCATCAACATAAATTTGAACAATCAAAACATTTTTCTTATCTTTCTTTATGAAAAGGGTTGGATCTGCATTTCCCTTAACATAGTTATTTTGAAGCAAAAATCCAGTGAGTCTATCATACCATGCTTGTGGGGCTTGTTTAAGACCATACAAATCTTTGGTAAGTCTAAAAACATGATCAGGATGTTTTCTATCTTCAAAGCCAGGAGGTAGTTCAACAAAAACTTCCTCTTGAACATAACCGTTAAGAAAAGCACATTTCACATCCCTTTGAAAAAGTTTAAAATTAAAGAATGCTGCAAAAGCAAGTAGAATACGGATAGATTCAAGTCTAGATACTGGAGAATAGGTTTCTTCATAGTCTATTCCCTCTTGCTAATTATAGCCTTTAGCAACAAGTCTAGCTTTATTTCTTACTATGACTCCATTTTCATCACATTTATTTCTAAAAACCCATTTTACTCCAATAACAGAGGTTTCCTTAGGTCTTTCAACCAAGATCCAGACTTTATTCCTTTAGAATTCATTTAGTTCATCTTGCATGGATTTGATCCAATCATCATCACCTAAAGCTTCATCAGTGCTTTTAGGTTCTAATTGGGAAAGAAATGCTGGATGTTCTACTTTATTTTTAAGCAACTTCTAGTCCTTATAGGTTGATTTACATCACCAATGATACTATCACTGGGATGATTCTTAAGAAACACCTTATTTGGGTTTTGCAAAACCTGTTCATCAACATAGGGTAGAAAGTCTTCTGGGGTAAATGTTTCAGAAGTATCTTCTTGAACAATTTCATTATCAGAAGGTTCTTCTATCAAAGGTTGACAATCAGTTTTTGAAAACACACCCGAGGATGTAGGTTGAGGTGGTTTAAAAACAAAAGGATCTGACTCATCGAATTTTACATGTACTGTTTCCTCAATGGTACAAGTATTTTTATTAAAAACTCTATAAGCCTTAGAAGTTGTGGAATAACCTAAGAAAATTCCTTCATCAGATTTTGGTGCAAATTTATGTAAGTTATCTTTAGTATTTAGAATAAATACTTTGCAACCAAAAACCTTGAAGTAGGATAGTCTTGGTTTTCTACTATTCCATAACTCATAAGGGGTTTTATTAAGAAAAGGTCTAATCAAAACTTGATTTATAGTGTAACAAGTAGTAATTATAGCTTCAGCCCAGAAATGTCTAGCAATAGAATATTCACTCAACATGGTTCTAGTTATTTCTTGAAGAATTATATTTCTTCTTTCAACTACACCATTTTGTTGATTAGTTCTAGGTGCTGAAAAATTGTGAGTAATACCTTTTCTACTATAAAAAGTTTCAAAATCAGAATTTTGAAATTCTCCTCCATGATATCTATGAATAGTTTTCAATGGAAGGTTTTTCTCATTTTTAACTTGAGCTCTAAAACTTTTGAAATAGGAAAAAGCTTCAGACTTATTTTCTAGAAAATAGACCCAAGTAAATTTAGTGTAATCATCAACTAGAACAAACACATAGTATTTTCCTCCAATACTTCCAGTTTATGTTGGACCGAAAAGATCCATGTGCACTAACTGTAATGCATCGGTTGTTGAGACTTTACTGATTGACTTAAAACTAGATTTATGTTGCTTTCCATATTGTCAAGGTTTAAAAACTTTAGAAGAATCAAATCTATGCTCCGGTAGATCCTTAACTAGTTTATTCTTAGAGAGTTTACATAGGTTCCTAAGATTACAGTGACCTAGTCTTCTATGCCCTAACTAGGAATGATCTTCCATTGCACTAAGGCAAGGTAAATCTTGGCTTCTAAGGTCTTCTAAGTTTAAAGTGTAAACATTCTCTTTCCTATTGGCTGAGAGAATAAATTCTTCCTTGGAATTGTGAACTAAGCACTTATCATTCCTAAAATTCACAAGGTATCCTTCGTCACATAACTGACTTATGCTAATGAGGTTGTGCTTAAGACCCTTAATAAAAAGAACATTTGAAATCAAGGTTTTACCAAGAAGAACAATATTACCAATACCAATAATCTCTCCCTTAGAATTATCTCCGAACGTTACCTTTCCTCCTTTCATTTTGATAATCTTTTCAAAATAGCTTTTGTTACCAGTCATGTGCCGGGAACATACACTATCCATGTACCATGTATTGTTGCTGGTACTCTCTTTATTTTCCTGAAATCAAGAAGAGAATTAGACTTTCAGAATCCAAACTTTTTTGGATCCGAGATTTCCAGATAATAAAATTTTAGGAACCCACATCTTCTTAGAAAAGTAAGATTTGTGAAATCCTAAAGATTGGGTTTTGTTTAATGAACAATTCTTTGCCTAGTGACCACCACATTGACACTTAGTACAAAATGGGGCACTTTGAGGAACAAAATAATTGTTATTGAAAATTGGTTTTGCATGGGTATAACCAAATCTGGATTTATTTCTTAAAGGTCGTATTTGGGAGTACATTTTATCAAAATTTTCCTTACCATGGGTAAAGTTTGATAAACACTTCTTTAAGGAAAAAATTTCAGACTTGAGTTTTATAACCAAGTTTTTATCTTCAAAATCATTAGTTTTAGAACTAGAGCTAGGCTCGAAAACATTTTGCTTAGAAATTACATTTTCTAATTCTTTAGAAAGTTTGTTCTTCTCAGAACTTACTTCCTCAATATTTTTTGAAATACTTTCAAAATCAGCATTTTTTCTATCAAGATCTTTAGAAATATATGATATCTCTTTCGTAAGAATAGAATTACTAGAGTTTGCCTTATCAAGTTTCTTATTGAGTTTGGAATTCTCAATTTCAAGAAGTTTATCAAACCTAGAGACTTCTTCATAAGTAGGTAAAGTATTTTTCTCATCAGAAGAGGATTCTTCATCAGAAGAATTATAATATTTACTATCATTAGTATTTAAAGAAACATTGGTCAATGATTCAGCATTTCATACCTTAGCCATAAAACAATTATTGTCAATAGGTAATCTGGCTATAAGACCAAGATTCTTCTGTCCTAAAGATTTGTAATCAAAAGATTCATCTAAAGAGTAACCACCACTGGCACTCCAGGTGTCATTAGCTTTCAGAACATTCTTAGCTTTGGATTTATAATATTTCTTTCTGTTCCTGTCTGAATGCCTTTCTTTTCTTTCTTTCTTTTTGAGCAAAGGGCAATCTGGTCCAATATGTCCAGCTCTCTTGCATTCATAACAAGTAACTTCTCTATCTTTCTTATATTTCCTTTCCTTTTTCTTATACTTGGATTAGAAATTTATCTGTCCATATATCTTGTTCATCCTTCGAGCAAGATTTTCTAATTCATTTTCAGAGACGTCACTCTCACTAGATTCAGATTGGAAAATAACTTTCTTAGACTTGGAACTGGTTACTCTTTCAGGAGTCTTAGCTTTCATCTGATTTGATGTGGTTGTAAAAGCAATAGTACCATTTCCATTCTTCTTCTTGATGTTGTTAGCATCTCTCTTCATTCTGGTTTCATGTTGTAGAAGAGTTCCAAATAACTAATCAAGAGAAATTTGAGTGACCTTCCTGTTTTCATCTATAGCAGTTCTTTTGGATTCCCACTCATTGGGCATAATATCAATTATCTTATCCACAAGTACCTCATCATCTAAACCTTTCTCTCCCATAGACTTTAGACTATTAACAATATTCATAAATCTCTGTTGAACTTTACAGATTGGTTCACCATAAGAAAAGCTAAAGCCATGATATTCAGCTCTAAGTATAGCTCTCCTAGTCTCAATCACTTTAGAAGTTCCAAAGTGTGTAACCTCTAACTTCTTCCAGATACAATTAGCTGCTTCACAAGAAGAAATTTGGCTATATATATTTCTAATCATTGAACACAGTAAATTATTGCGTACCTTATAATTGAGTTGATATTCTTGCTTTTCCTGGTTAGTGAAAGTTCTAAATTCCTTGTCATGAATTTTATAATCACCAGTAAGCATAACAATGTTGTCCACTCTAGTATTGATAACAAAAGTCTTCATTCGATCTCTCCAGTAATCATAATCATTACCATCAAAGATTGGTGGTCTTGTAGGATTTAGATTATCAATTGAACCAAAATTAACTCCTTCCATACTTATAATAACTTTTGGCATAGAAACTTGTTTGTAGCAAAAAGTTCTGAATCACAAAGTTCGTAATGAAAGAGTTCGGAATGGGAAAGTTCGGAATGATAAAATGAGCAAGAAAAACTTATTCGTGAGTATAAGTATTTCAGAGACCTACTCTAATACCAAATGTAGGATTGGTATAGAGTATGAGGTTTCAACCCTCTGATACCAATTGTAGGATCGAAATAATGATGTAGATGCTCAATATACAAGAGGGGGGTGAATTGTATACTTTAAAAATTCCTTTGGAACCTTTAATGTTAGTTATGAATAACTGTGTATTCCTTAGGCAAAGGAAAGGGATAAGTTTAACAAGGTTAAACCTAAGAAAATTCACAACACCTCTAATACCAAATGAAAACTTGGAATAAGGAATGAAGTTATAAACTTCAAATCCTATGAACTTTCTTAAAACTGAAAAGAGATTCCGAAAGTAGGTTCCGGAAATATGGTTCCGGAAATTGAAACTTAACAAAATATTATAATATGAGATTCTACCTTAAAGCTTATAGAATCTAAATGAAACAGAGTACAAGTAAGTAAGTATATGCAAGTTATACTTTCCTTACAATACAATATGTAGCGGAAAATAAACAAGTAGTAGAACTACAAGTAACAAAATATAAGTCTTTTAACCCAAAGAGAAGGGTATCCAACAACCTTGGATATAGTTCCCTTGATTTATACTTTCAAGAAAGTCTGTCTTACCCACACCAGGGTAATCCCTCGATACGAAGATCGGAGTCTCTATCTTGCTATCCCCGAAATCCCTCAACTTCAAGGTAGTTGACAACCTCTGTCTTCCCCAGCAAGGAAGCCCCCGAACTTCAAGGTAGTCGGAGACCTCTGTCTTCCTATCCCCGGAAGTCCTTGAATGTAATCACCAACATTTGGAGTCGCACGAAGCTTTGAGAGTTAACAAGATCCTCTCTCTCTAGAAATCACTTCAACAGCATGTATGAACAAAGTCAAACCAAGTTGTTTCAGCTATATGATATCAGCTATATGCTATCAGCTATATGCTATCAGCTATATGCTATATCGAGCTCTTTCAAATGAGCTCTTATTTATAGGTAAGGTTGGCCTCCTTCCCAACGGTCATATTTTCCTTAAAAATCGGAGGGACCTGTACACATGTAACTTAACCAACGGTTAGTTTATAACAGAATAGACGACATCGTTTTATAAAAAAACAAGTGTAACAGAAAGTATGACACCATTTAAAATCTAACTCAAAATTTTGGAGTGAATGTTCGGAGTGTAAACAAAAATAATTTTTTGGATTCTAAATAAATGCGGAGTGTATAACCAAAGATGATCAGATTATGTTTAATTGGTGAATTCGGAATGAGAATTCAGAATGGGAATTCATCATCAGAATTCGTAATGAGAATTAATCATCAGGATTTATAATGAGAATTTGTTGTCAAATTTCATAAGAATTTGTATCCTGAATCTAGAGTAAAACTGTATCCGGAATTTGGAATGAAACTTTATCACAGTTCTCATTCTGGATTTCAGAGTGAAACTTTATTACAGTTTTTGTCTAGAATTCGGATCCTAAAACAGAATACTTCATATCAAAGTTTCAAGAAATTCCGAGAAAATAGAAATGAATCTGAATCTTATACTTAAGAAAAATATAGATGAAAATTTGATAAGGATAATTTTTCTTACAAAAGCGATTTTCCTTATAAAAGAAAATTTCCTTATAAAAGCAATTTTCCTTATAAAAGAAATTTTCCTTATAAAAGCAATTTTCCTTATAAAAGCAATTTTCCTTATAAAATAAATTTTCCTTATAAAAGAAATTTTCTTAAAGATAAGGTGTTTTTGATTTTCAAAACAAGAAGGAATGGAAAATTCATAAGGAAAACCTTATTGACTCAACAGTTTTACCATTAGACGGAGGTGTGTGTAAGTGTAGCTATAATCCTTATCATGAAAATATCCATGTATATTTAAGATACTGGTGTTGTTACAGAATAAAGAAATAAAAAGAGTTTAGGGGGTTGGAGATGCAAAAATAAAACAAAATTACATAAGAGAAGACATTACCTTTAAATCTGGTAACTACCCTTGGTTTGAACACAAAGGGTATCTGGAAGAGCTTTCTGCCTAAGGCAAGGCTTCTAGAATTAAGAGAGGGATATTGAGAGAATATTTGAGTAGAGTTTGGATGAGCCAAAGGGATTGAGAAGTGTGAGAATTTGGTAGGAAGTGGGGTCTTTTTATAAGGTAGAGGAGGCGCTATTTTGGAAAGCATGAAACTATTTTTTTATTATATAATGATTTTCGGTTTCTAAAGGTCCAAAAATTATTAAAGTTGAAGATATGGTGTCCCATGTTCGATATAAAATCATCTGATAAGAATTGGATAAGTTTTGGTATTTTTTTAAACTTTATCTTCTTATTTATTTATGTAATTCAAAAATGACGTAAACATTGCATCATCATTGTCTCATAAATAATTTTATTTATTTGATGTATAAAAATTATAAAAAAATTACTATGATGTAGGAAATATTTTTAAATTTCTAATGAATATTTATAGTCAAAAATATAACTTATATAACCCCATGTAAAAATTGTTTTAGTAAAAGAATACATGTTTGTGACATTTTTATTTTTTACTTTAAATAAAAAGCTATTAATGTCATTTTCTAACCCAAGTGGCTTCATGGGGTCCCATAAATTGACCAATGGATTTTCACGGTCTTCCATGACTCATCCAATAAGTGTAGGAAACATGTCAAGGTGATTTCATATTATTATAACATTATTTTTACCTTAAATTACACTAATTACCTTTAATCGTGATTAATAAAACTTAAAAGTTACTATTCACCAAAAAAATATTTTCATCCCATTGAACAAAATTTTACTTACTAACGATAACCATGTATGTAGGATTTTTGAAATTCAATTCACAGATGTGGTAAAGTTCCATTTAAACAAAAAATTCAGTTTTTTTACTACCACTTAGTGGTTTCACTATTCATCAAAAATAAATGTTTTCCAAAAAAAAACCAAAAATTTACCCTAAGGTATATTTGATATTCCAAATTCAAAAATAATGTCTATTTTACAAAATTCAAAACATATAAGTTTAATTAATTAATTTATTCATTAATTCACATTGTTCAAACAAATAACGTGTTTTTAAGAAACAATATCTATCAAAAGATTGACACTTGTTTAAGTCCAAATTCAAAGTGAAATTAATTACAATGACCACCATTGGATTAAATGGTAAAAAATATATTCTAATTTTATTTTAAAACCAATTCAAAAGATAATCTAGTCATATAAATAAACTATACTAAAATGAGGTTTTGAATTAAAATACAACATTTTCACTATTCATTAAAAAAAGAACATTATTGGAAAAATAAAAAAACATACACAAAGTAAATTTTGATGTTCCAATTATAAATAAGGATTTTATTTGGTCCAATATAATGTATAAGAGTGACCAAATCTATATTTAAATAGGGTTCACCACCAAAAGGCGATAAATCGACCTTTTAGTGAATATTAGAGTATCTATGTCTAAAGTTGAATTCTTTACTTATTTTAAGCCTTTATATTTTATTGAATAAATGTAAAAACATTTAACAAACATATATAATCATATTTTAGTTATTTATATTCATTCCTGCTAATAAAACGGTGACGTGTTAACTACCATTTAAAATAATATTATTATATTATTAGTGTGCAACGTAAGATTTCAAAGAAACTCGTTGTTGTGTATCGGGTACGCTATTGAACTTAGCAACCCCTTTAAAGAAAATTTAATATTTAATTCATAAATATAAATAAATATTAAAATGTCTTATTCTTTATTTACTGGGGATGTTACAGGAAATGTCCCTCATGCCTACGTACGACCTGTCAACTCCATGATCATAACATAACCCATTTATCAAAACCATCTTTCATGATTGATGTTAAAAGTATAATTGATGTAAAAAATTTATAATTATTTAATTATTATTAATATTTATATTATGTTACCATGACTAAATAAATATGCTCGAAAATAATAAATCAAAACACAAATGAAAATCAACGTGGTTATTAGTTGAAACATGATTTCAATAATGAATTTTAATAAAAGATTAATAAATTGATATAAGTAAATAATAAATGGAATATTATATTTAATTATGGTTTTAGATTATATAAATAATAATCGTATATTGCTTATAAAGGAGTTTTGAACATTTATGATGGAATTTGAGACTAAATGTATGGGATTTATTATCTCTCTTTTATTTCTAGGAGACATATGAAAATTCCCCACATGTTACCTTTTTGGTATATATATATCCCCATAGAAATATTATATCATTAATATCATTATTTTAATTTTATATAAAGTTAGTTTTATGTTATTATTTATTGAGTCTTGTGATTGAAAACATTACTAAAGTGGTAAGGGATTTTTGTCTAACTTTTTTACTTCTCTAAGACACATGTCATATCCACCACCCATTTCCTTTTATAGTGTATATAATGCTATTAAATTTATTTTAAGATTATTCAAATAAAAATTAACTTCTATTTACATATGAATTTTATAATCTCTCTTTCATGGGCTTCAAAGTTCAAAAGTTACCAAAAATATAATGGATTTTTTGTCTCAATATTCCTACTTTGAGATATATATTATGTTATGAAACTATCTTAATTTATAAGGTGTGTATAATTCTCAATTGATATTGAATATCATTAATTTATTTGTTCTCATGATATTTTTAGTTTCATTTTATTTTATTATTTCATGGGTCTTAGGATTCAATGTTTCCAAAGTTGAAAGAGTTTTAGGTTACAATCTCATTGTTTATCATGATTTTTTATGAATTTGATTCCAATAATGAAATATTGTTATATGTCTCTAAACGAACCCATTAATTTTCTTATTCGTAGGTTATTTATTTTTGAATAAATTTTTTAAATTTAATTTTCTATTTTTACTAAATCAATATTTCCAAATAATTGTTTTAATAAAAATTAACATTATTTCTCTCTTCGATTGAAAAAACCTTTTATTCCCAAACCATGATTTCAAAAAATTCTTTCAAATTTTTTTTCAAGGTTATTGAAAATATTTATTAATAGAATTTTTACACATGTTTCACTTTTTAAAAAATGTTTTTAATGGAATATTTATCTTGTTTATCTGATATTCCCATTTGTATTTTACTATAAATGTGAAAGTAATCATTATTTTAATTTGTAAGGCATGAATAGAATTTCCCATTGTCATATACCTTATTTTATATGAAGTTACTTTCTAATTTTTCCATTTTAATTTCAAATAAATTTATTTTAAAAGTGTTTTAGGTTTAAAAAAAGGTTCTTTTTAAATTAAAAATAATATTTTCCTCGATAAATTTTGTAAGTCATTTTTTAAAACATCATTTATTAGTTTTTGAGTTTATTTAAAAAAATGATTTCAATAATATTTTATGAATTTTTTGTTTTTATAAAATAATTTTTAATAAAACATTTTCATGCTTATGAAATGTTCCATGATATTTTTCTTTAAATATCAATCTTCTTCTATAATGACATCCCCTGATATAATTTATAATTTTATGGGGATATGTATTAGAGATACCACTCTTATTTCTTTTCTAATGGTTTATTATGAAAGGATGTTTATAAAACCCATTTATATTCCTTGATTTATACCATGATAAAATTCTTATGAAACCCACTTCTTTCACCGTGGGTTATTCAATGATTGAATTATGAAATTATTATGAAACTTATCCTTTTCATAGGTTTTGGTATGATGAAATGTTTAGTAAGGCCATTTTATTTCATGGGTTTTGATAAGATGAATGTTTTATGATATTATGGAACACATATGTATGAATTAAATTATTTTATGGGTGGGACTTATATATCAATCCAATGTATTGGGTAATGATTTGTATCTAATGAGATAGAGATGATTGGAATTGGGAGTGAACCTAGTTAAGTAAGGGAATTTTCCCTTATCATGCTCTTCGTAGTGAACATTTACTACTATGTTTTTTAGGGAGTGTAACCATTCCATTATGATAGCCTAATATTTGAGGCTTTACTACTATCGAAGTGATTTTATAAACTTATTTTTATACCATAATTCCATGTTTTATTCCATTTTTATGCTCTCATGTATCATGGTTTTTATTTTCATTATGATAACTATATTATAATCTACAATGATTTATTTCATATCCCTCCATTATGATATTTGATATGAAGGATATTGATATCAAATATTATGGTAATTTTCTTATACCATTAGTCTCATGTCATTACTATTTTATCCCTAATATCTCACTTTCTTACCCTTTCCGAGAATATAATCTAACCTTTTTTTGTGTTTCCTTTTCCCAGGTTATGATGAAAGGTTTCTACTAGGGTATATTTGTGAAGAATTACAATGGGAAGATCGTTATAGGATATGTTGAAGATAAATCACCAAATTAGATTATTGGGTAATTAGCCTACAAATACACTAACTTATTATGGTCCTTAATCGTGTGTGTGTGTTTGAGTAATGTATATAATATTCATCAAAAATCTTAAATATCTATGTATGATAAGACTGAGGTTTTATCATAGGAATTATTTAGTTATCCTTTGAAATTATGATTAGAAAACATTAGTGAGATCCACAGGGATATATATATATATAAGTATATTTATAGGGATGCCTGTAAGGATAAGACAGAGATGAGTCAACTTATAGTAAACTTTCTTAGAATTTTGGTAAAGGATATAGTAAATGGTTTCTCAGAAATTAAATCCCTATCAGGATACTACATGTGGATGTTTCTCTTAAATATATTTACATAATATTAATAAATATAAGAATAATGAGTTGATTTAGACTTTATTAACACCTGGTTCATGACAAAAGGTGTTGTTAAAGGCCACGTTTGACACTCCTAGGGGATATGCTTTTAATATTCACAATCTCTTTCTAAACCATCATAAAGGATTTTAAGAGATGATGATTATGAATGACCTAGGATAAACCTATCATGTTATATATTAAAATTATTATTTAATGATTTAGACATACTATAAGTGATTTTCATAATTATTTGGTTTCCCATTATAGTTAACATTTCTCAAACAACTCTTTTTGGTGTTAGTAAATTAAGGGAACACGAAGAAACAATATTAATATTGAATGTGATGGAAAATTTTCTGCTAAGCGTCCAAATTGGATGATGACTAGAGTGAATAATATTTTAATTATTTATAATTTTTTATTGCGGACCATTTCTTACAATGTATTCCTTACCCTACCCTCAAAATCACCAAATAATATAAGGATAGAGTATTCTAAGAGTTCATATTGTGGATACCATAGAGGAAGGAATATTTAGTTTCCTATATGCTGTGGATATGGGAATAAATACTCATGAAATGAATTTGAAGTATGTGAAGATATTTTGGGTTTGAAAAAGAAGGATAGAAAGAAAGTAACTCCCAAGGATAAATGAAAATTTTTGTTAACACAGTTGATGATAATATTGGTATCATTAAGGTATGATAAAATATTAAATATTTTAAATGTGGAATGTATGGAAATTATAAAAATTAAATTCCTCAAGGGAAATATTGTGAAAAGAATTAGAATGGTTTCAAAAGTAACAGTTAAATTTTTGATTATGAAGAAAACAAAAATGACATAAGAAAGGAAAGAAGGGTTATGTAATAAGATGATGAATCTGAATTAATATTTTGAGAAGGAAGTGGGATAATTAAAGTGATTATGTTTTGGAATGGAAAAATTATATTATATGAATCACGAAATATATAAGGATAGTTCAGTATAATATTTTAATTAATGATTTGAAGGAATATATTTAATATTAGTAATGAACTTGAAAACTGATTTAATGGAAAGGTAATATTTTATATAAAACGCAATATTAATGGAATATAATTCTTAATATGATCTGAATGTTGTGAAAATGATTTTTAGTTTGGATAAAGAGATTGTTAATATGAATAAAGTAAATTGGATAGTATTGGGGACCCCAAAAATGCTAAAGGATTTGTTGACAAACTGGTTTATGTTATCATGGGTTACATTTATAACATTTTAGGATTTATGGAATGAATTCAATTATATTGGTTTTACTAAAGTAAAGATGATGTAGTTTTGTTTTCCTTAATATTTTATGGTATTCAAGTTTCTACTAGGATTCTATAAAATTTATGAATAATGTATTAACATGTTTTGTATGTGATAATAAAGAGATACCTTATGATATAATGGGGATTAATACGAAGTTGATTTTGTCAAATTTTGTGACCTTATTTATAAATTTTGAATTTTCTTCAGGAAAAAAGTTTAACAATTTATAGAATGGTTTATGTTGATATTTAGATGTGGTTTAAGATATTAATTTATTGATTCAATATATGAAGATTTATTTATATTGGATCAGTAGTGATAAAACAAATTATGATATATAGAAGTAATGACTTATAATTATTTTAGTAATTTTATTTAGTTCTTTATTAAAAAAACATCAAATATTGTAAGAAATGAAGTGGAAATTGATATAGGAACAACCAATGAATGAAATTGTGCCTATGAAAGAAATCGATATCATGTAAGTAAAGTTTAATATGTTCTTATTCTATATAGAAAATGAATCACTAAATATTAAGAAATTAATGTTTAAATAAAATCATTACATAATATCCTAAATTTGGTTAAAATCAATGACCTTTTTTCACACCTCTTTGGTTTATGGATTTGTGGTTGTTAACTTTATTCTGACTATGTACTCAATCACTCTCCATCAATATATGGGTGTTAGTTTTCTCTAATATGTCCATGTTTTCACATCCGACCAATTTTCTCAAATTTGGAAACCTATTATGTATCATTCTTGATGAATTTCATACATTCCATTATCTTTTTGAAAAGGATTTTTTAACCCTTTTTATTATGTGGGATTCTACGAATGAATTTTTAAATTATAATACTTTGATGACCAAGTAGAATTTCAAGGGTGATATACATTTTAGGTGGGTTATAATGTAACACCCCAGTATATTGTGAAACATTTTTTTCAAATTAAAGTAATATTTTCATTTTTTCCATTACATGTAACATAGAATTCATCTTGAGTTATGCAAAACACTCTGTTTTAGCAATACATGACATATTGTAAAAATATTATGATATTTATCACATATGCATTGGAATGGAGGGTGTGAATAATATTTTGAAAATTATGAAAATATATTTTTTTACAAAATTATGTATAATGAAATCTTTTTATACTAATGAATTAACAATTTAAATATAAATTATCTAAAAATAAAAGAAATATTTTTATAAAAAAACTATTTTTATGAGAACAAACATGTTTTACCTCCTCAAATTAAAAAAACAACATTTCATGAATTATTTTACCAAAATATATATAGAATATATTCTTTAAAATATTTAACATTAATCATAATTTTTCTAGATAATAGATAAGAATAAAACAAGCTTAATGCTTAAAATAGTATTTTTCTAAAAATATGGGATGTCACTTTTTGCACCCATAATTATAAAACATTATTTCAGAAAATTTTATAAATTTATTTGGAAAAAATTAATTAATTTTTAAATAATAATATATAAATTATATTAGGGTTGCGTTTTGATAATTTTCAGAAAATATTATTTTTTTCATGAATAGTGAAAAATGCTGAATTTTAATTGAAAAATGAGTTTTCATTTAAATTGTTCATAACTATAAATTGTAATTTAAATTTTTTATAAAGAAAAATTATTTTAATAATATAAAAATTAATAAATTTATTTCATTTTAATCATTTTTTATTTAATTTTTATATAAAATTTTTTAATCTTTTGAACATTTTCTCTTTGAAAATAGGCTTCCTCGTCATGTTTGTAGGATTAGTTTTAAATTATTTTTCCCCAATTAAGATATTTTAATTTATAATAATAGATTTAATTTTTTTAATGATAACATTTTATAGTATATAATAAGATAAAATTAATTTTTTTTTAAAAAAAATATTCAAAACATAAAAAATTTATTACGAGGATTCAGATAAAAAATGGTTTACAAGGGGTTAAACTAAATAGATAACTATTAAAATGACCTAAAAAAATATATGAAATATATATATTTTCACAAATTTAGACCTTAAAATATCTAATTACCATTAATAAACCATTTTTATCCTCTTTTCATGAGTAAAATGAATGTATAACTTTGTATTTTCATAAAAATTATAATTATGCCACTCACCACACTTATAAAATGCCACACACTCTCCTCTATTAATCAAACATTAAAACTAATTTGGTTCTGAAAATCCATACAAAAATCGCTTTAAACCATCCCTACTCTCATAAAATAATACTTATTTAAAAAAATCAATTTTGGAACCATTTTGTTGAAATTCTAAAAAGGATAACTGAAAAAGAGGTAACAATCTTAAATGAGTGTTTTTATTTTATTATCTTCCTCCACCTAATTCAGTTATTTTTCAATATTTATGATTTAATAACCATATAATATTAAAAATACAAATTGTTTTAATATTATAATAATTACCTAAAACCATCTCTACTTTTATAAAATGGTTTATGAAATCTTCATTCTTGGGTAAGGCGGATTGTCACCTCGTGAACTCATGTCATTCATTTTTCAATTACAACTATCATGGTTTGGTAAGTTGATAGATATACATTATATATATTATATTCATAATAAAATTATAATTATTTATAATTATATAATATTTTTTTTTACTTTACTTTCTATAGAGGATATGATAATGGTGTTTGTGTATACAACAGACTACCTCCTCGTGATGTGATGTGATTCATTTTCACTAATGCTTTACATGGAATATATTAAGGATATAATTAATGAATATATGTGATTAAAATAAATAATCCTGATATTTATGACATATTTATCTTTATTATATGATATTATTTTATTTTATTTATTTCCCATTCACCCACTAATATATGATAACATCGTTTGTGTACGAGTGGACTACCACCTTCACAAAGTGATATGACTCTCTCTTTTCATCTCAAAACCAAATGAAGGATATTTATAAATACATTTATAGAAGTAATAATTTATTTATTACAATATTATCAGTATATAATGATAAAATATTACTTACCTCATTTACATATTGTTCGTTGAAAAGTTGAAACATTAATTATTCATTTGTATGCCCTACCATCTTCATGATTATAACATAAATCATTTATAAAAAACAATATTTCCCGAATCCTCTTAAAATTATAATTTATGTATAAATATTATAATTAATTCATTATTATTATTATTTATATGATAGGACCGTCTTCAAATTAATAGAATAAAAAATAAAAAACATATCAAAACATATATGAAAAAATTAAAGTATTTGTTACCCGAAATAAGATTTTAGGAAGAAATTGTTAATAAACATATAATATATAGTAAAAGTAAATAATATATGGTATTATATATATAATTATGGATATATAATATATTTATAAAAAATATATATTTAATACAAAGGAGTTTCAAATGTGTACGAAGGTAGTCAAGACTTAAGTTATGTGATTTCTAGTCTCTATATTATTTCTAGGAGACATAAAAATATTCATAACTCATTTATTTTATGGATTGTATATAATATCACTTTCACATTTTATATCATTCATATCCTTATTTCCATGGTATTGAAGGCTTTTTTTTTATTTTAAGATTTATTAAGTCTTATGATTCAAAATATTACTAAAATGGTAAGAGATTTATGTGTCGTTTTTTACGTCTATGAAACACATGTCATATTCACCACCAATTCCCATAATATGGTGTATATACTGTCCATAAACTAATTTTATGATTATTCACCAAAAAAATTATTTTTTTACATATCCTTTTTAATATCTCTCTTTTGAGGTGTTTACGGTTCAATGGTTACCATAATAATAATGGATTTTTGTCACAATTTTCATTCTTGGAGATATATGTTATGTTATTGACATGTACTATCGTTGAAGTCAGTAAAAGTTTAAAATTTATATTCCTACTAACTACTCTATATGTGGAAAGCAGGGTCTAACCCACAAGGAAAGAAAATCTAACCACTATTCTTCAAAAAAACCTTCTAAAACTCCACTGTTGTCTAAAGTGGAGTGGATATTCTATTTTTTTTTACTTTTTATCCTCAAGTAGAGTGACAGAAAATTTTATAAAATTTATCCTACTAAATTAAACCTAGAGTCAGTTGAAAAAAAGGGGAATAGACATATAAATGCACTTATAAATAAATAATCTATTTAAATGCTTGGGGAAAAAGCTACATTCTACTGGTTCTAAGAGAAATTAAATTCACTTAAAAGATATCCCAGAGAGCCACCATAAGAGTATGAATCACCTCCCTCTCCAGGAGTTTATACATACTAGACAATCTATTCTAGAGTTCGCCACTCCAAAATAGAACAACTGTGAAGAGTTTGAAAAGTGAAAATAAGACAAAATCACCGTAAGTCATGTAGTCTTAAGAATTTATTATCTTTTAAAAAAATGTATTAATAATAAATCTCCCCAATTGATTGTGAAGTTTAAAAAATAAATATTGGTCGAATAATGCAATTGAATGAATTTAGTATTGATCTCGCCAATCAATACCGAATACATCTATTGATGAAGTGAAAGAGAACATTTATATATAACTATAGAACTTGAAATTATTACCTAACTAAAAGTTTTATCCTAGAATCATCTCAATTAAATATACTAAAACAATTCAATTGAAAATGAGAAGAATTAAAAGAAATCATAGGAAGTAAACAACCGCTACTTGCGTGAATTGCAGCTATTCCTGGCCTCCTCCATCTCTAGGAAGTGGTTCTAGAGTCGCCCTCTTCATTACCTTCATTCAGAATTGGATCCTTCAATGTGTTCAATGAATATCCCTCTCATAAATGTCCCCCCAATGAATCTTCATCTAATAAATATCTCCCACCCAATCTGAAACTTGCTCTATCTTAAGTATCCATTGTATTCTGCTGCTTGCCACCGAACATCTTCCACCGACATTGAAATCCCTTCACGAATGCATCATACAACGGGCTTTTTTTCGCGACTAACATGTCGTGTGGGTTTTTCCTTCAAAACTAACTCTCGTTGAGTTAGTTGTATGCACCTAGACTTGTTTTTGACCTTGGTATGAACCTGAATAAGAAATAGAAAAACAGAATAGTTAAAAACACGAAGAATGGTTAATTAAAAATAAATATTTCCATTAGTTAATTAAGGAATCTTAAGAAGAATTAAAAAATTTATAAATTATAATTAAATTAATAATTTGTTTAATAAACGTTATTAGTAAAATATTATTATTATTTAATTAAATGATTTTGATTATAAATCTAACTACTATTATTTTATTATAAAATTTGGGTATTATATATTAAGTTATTAAGTAATTAACTTATTTAATTTAACATATTAATGTTCATTTAATATGCAAGAAAATATATCATTAAATTAATTAATGAATTAAGTTACTTTTTTTTAATAATTTTTTAAAGGTCATTACAATTTTAGTACTGAATATTTAAGTTGATATTTATGATTTATTACTATTATTAATGTTAATTATAATTATTTTGTTTATTATTACTAAATTATTTACTAATAAAAAAATAGATTAATTTATTTTAATTATGTTTATAATTTATTATTAGTATTTTTTAATTTATTACAAAAATTTAACAAGCACATTATAATTAATGAGTTTATTATAATTCAATTATTTAGATATATACTTTAATTAAAATTTTATTAATTTATCTAGTTTTAAAATGCTATTTTATTATATATATTATTTATATTATTTATTTATAATTATTAATGTTTTATATGTTTAGTTGCTTTATAATATTTAATTATGTTTTATTTTTATTTTTATATTTAGTTTTCTTTTATTATTTTGGAAAAACTAATCTATCTCCCCCACCCCCAATTTTGGCACACAGTAGGGGAGAGTTTATTCACGAATCTTCTAGGATACAACAGGTCTTGAAGATTCTCCTCCCAACAACCTTCTTCAGCGGCTTCCCACAATAGACTGAACTCCTACAACAACGACGATGCAGATTCCCTTCCACGATAGACCTCAGCTCGGGCTTGACTCCAACATGTAGTGGTTCAATGTTTCAAATGGTGCAATTAGTGGTTTTCTCGACTCCTAAATTGTAACTTAGTCACAGCAGATCTTTTGGACACCGGTAGTCCTCTGGGTGAGTTAGGAATTCGTATGTGGTCAAGTTGAAAATGGCTAGCTTCTCCCTACTCATCAGTAGCGCGACATCCTCTTGTCTTTGCTTCTCCACCAAGATACAGTTAGCAGAGGTGTGCATCTTGGTCTGGCGGTGGCCTCAGGGTCATAGCATCCTCCTTGGTGGCGTGGATTCTTCCAGGCCATTGTTTCAATGAATAATGTGTTCACGATTCCGCTCCACAGCGGCTCGCACCTCCAGATCTGAGAAGATTTTTATTATGTGAATAGAACTGATTTGGATTCAAAATGATATAGGGTTTCTTGGTTTCTGGGTTTTAGATCTGATATTTTAGTTTAATTTGAATTTATGGTATGATTAGGGTCCTGTATTGTGATGATGAATGGTGTAGTAAAAAGCTAATAGTGGTCAGCTCTTATTCAGTGTCTTGTGGTTATGGTGAGAATGTGAAGAACCAGTAACAATGGTGGTAGCGGAAGTGATAGTAAGAAGCATCAGTGTCTCTGGTAAGTGTGGTGATACTGACTGTGAGTTTGGAATAGGCGAAGAAGAGGATGGAAGCAGTGTTTTTGAGTAGCTGTGAGAAAAAGGGTTGTGAGACATTGGTAGCAGGAAAGGAGCATGTCGCGGGTCGGTGATGGATCTGCATCAGTGAGGTGCAGCGGAGGTAGTCTAACGGTGAGGTAGAAAAACCAATAGTGAGGTTCTTGGGAGAGCACAGGGTCACCGAAATGATTAAATGAAAAAGAGCGGTCACCATTAGTTTAAAATTAGTGAAAAGAGGAGCAGCGACATGGGGGTCTCTATTGGCTCAAAGTCAAAAGGTCACCAGTAGACAAACAAATGGGTCACCGTTAGGAAGAAAATAAAAAAGGTCACTCGTATAAATAAGAATAGGATCACCATTGCAAACAAAAGGTTACCGATAGAGCCAAGGGTCATCGCTAGAATAAAAAAACTAATGGTGACCTTTAAAATTATGATTGAACATAAAATTAAAACTCAATTAAAATTAATAAAAATATTGAAAATAATTAATTAAATGAAAGCTAAACACCATAAATTTAAAACATGATTCTTATTAAACTTTAGAGATTTAAAATTACAGAAAAAATTATTAATTACTAACACGTAAGTTATGAACTTGATGATTAATAAACTAATTTGATATAAGAATTAAATTAAAATTACTATGTAAATTAATTACAGGGTAGCAGTGAGTTAAAATGAAGAGAATTGGTGACCCAATAGGTTACTGATAGCTCTTCTCTACCTCACCATTAGACTAAAATCAATAGAAAATGAATAAATATTATAACTTCATATATAAGATTAATTAATTAATGTTTTAAAACTCCTAATTAATTATTTAAACAACTATTTGAGTACATAAAATTAAAAGCGAACTATTTCATTTAATTTAAACTAAAATTCTTAAATTAATTAAATAGTAGGATGACTAAAAATATTAATTAATGAAGTTAAAATATTTTTAATGAATCTATATTAAAGAATTAAATAATAAATAAAATCTAAATAGTAATACAATGATTAAATAGTTGTTTATAAAAAATTTAATTTACTAAAAAGTCAAGAATATTTTAAACTAACTGAACTAATTAAGAAATAATTAAATTAAAAAAGTAAAGTAAGATTAAAATTATTAATTTAAAGACTAAAAATAAATAATTATTTATAAAAATTGATTAATTAACAAAATTAATTATAAAAATACAAAAGTACAATATTTTAATATAAAGTGATTATATAGTTAATTGAATCATTAAAAATTAAGTAAAACTATGCGGCAAAACTATGTAAAAATAGAACCACAATAGTTATGAACCTATATTATTTTATATTGTGTATATAATTCCCAATTAAAATTTAATATAATTTATTTATTTTTTATTGAAATTGTATATTTATTTTTACAGTATTCTTATATGGGGCTTATAATTCAAAGTTACCAAAGTGTAATAGTTTTTTGTTATAATCTAATCATTTATTAGGGTGGTTTATGGTTATTCTTCCAATGGTAAAATATTATGATCTAAATCTAAATAAAATCAAGAAATTTATTTTCCTATGGTTATTTCTTTAGAATACATATTTTCTATTAATTTTCCTCTATTTGTATACTCATGAGTTAAAAAGATGGTTTTTAATAAAAATCATCATTATTTCTCTCTTAGGTGGAAAAAACGTTTTATTCCAAAACCAAGATTTAAAAAAATGTATTAAAAAAATTAGCATTAATAACATAATTTATTAAAGATATTTAAACCAATGTTTTACTTTTGACCAAAAAAATTTGAAGGAATCTTCTTTTCCTTTTCTTAACAATTCTAGTTTGGCTTTTATAAAAAATATGAAAGGAAACATTGTTTTAAAGTGTAAAACCTGAACATAATTTCCTACTATTAGGAAAATTATTTTCTTTATTTCTTAATTTATAAGTATTGATTTTTAATTTAAAATAAAATTTTGTTATAAATTCTTTATTCTTAAAATTTATTTTTTCAAAGTGTAAAAGTTATTTTTCACAGGAATTGTTTTAAATTATTTTTTAAGTATTCCTTTATATTTATTTAATTTTATTTTCAATGAAAATGATTTAAAAAATATTTGATGAATTTTTAGTTTTAAAAAGTGATTTTCAAAGAAAATTAATCTTCCTCAAGAATTTTTCCTCGTAATTTATCTTTCATAATGATTCTTCATCTAATATGATATCCCTTAATGAAATTCTAGCTTTACTATGGATATGAACCAAGGATATCATTCTTATTACTTATTGGAATGGTTTATGATTAAAAGATGTTTATAAAACCACTTTATCATATATGAATTATACCATGATAAAATTCTAATGAAACTAGCTTTATTCTCCATGGGTTATGAAATAATGAAATTATTATAAAACCTATCTTTTTTCTATAAGTTATGATATATTGAATTATCTATAAATCCCATTTATTTTTAGGGATTATGATATGAGTATTAGTTTTGGATCCTATATAAATATATTATTGTTTTTTATTATGTTATTGGTTGGACCTATATCTCCCAACAATTCTTTAGGTATATATTGTTATCACATGAGATGTACATGAATGAAATAGGTAGTGAACCCAGTTCAGTAATGGTATTTGTCCTCTATAATAGTCTTGGTAGTGGACATTGACTATTATTATAGTTTTTAGAGTGAAAAAACCCACTATTATATCAATATAAGTGATCCTTGACTATATGGAAATAATTTTATATTCTAATTTGTAAGCCTCAATTCGATGTTTTATGACAATGTTATGATATCATAGATCATGTTCATTGACTTCCTTTACAATTCATTTGTTATGAACTGGGAATATTTATTCCCTGTCTCAACATTATGAAATTTTATATGTAGGTATGGATTTCAATTGTTGTACACATTTTCTCATACCCTTATTCTCTATTCTTGCTTTTTGTGATCCTCGAAATCTCACTTTCTAACCCTTATTAAGAATATGATATCTCTATTTCTTATCTTTCTTTTCCCCAATTTATAAAGAATTGTTTTTTGTGTTTACTATTTGAGAATACTGATAATGATGAATATTTGTATGGTATATGTTAAATATATTTCACTAAATTAGATGATTTTGAAACTGGTTTCAAAATATACTAAACTTTTAGGGTCCATTAGTCTGTATTTGTGTAATGTATTTAGTTTTCATATAAAATGATTTAATTTCTATATATAATAATCATGGGGTCACTATAATTAAGGAACCCCCTAAGACACACTTCTTGTATATTATAGTGAAACACCATTCATTCCAATCAATTAGGTTGATACATCCATTAAATATACCAAACACCATTTATTTTGGTCCTAAGTATGATACTTGAATGGTCATTGAGATAACTCCCACCAAATATACCAAAATAGTAATACCCCCAAAATAGAGGAATCCATCATCTAATATTTAATTAAATAGAAGTACTTGAGTTATGATATCATAAAACCATACTCACCTCCTATGATTCTACAACCAAAAAAGCCATAGTTGAACCCACCACTAAGCAACGGATTTTAGAGTAGGTTATAGACACAAGATTACAAGGATATCCAAATGAGATTCAATGATGGAGAGAGTAGTCTTTTACAGAGTATTCAATGTATTCAATAACACCTCCCAAACTATTTTATGAGGAGGCTAATGGTAAGAATTATTTACACACTCAGGAATCCATGGATATCCCCTTCCTTAATTTTTTGTATTTCGTGGCCTCTATATTTTGAGATATTATCAAGTTTCTTCTTAGTACAGATATTTTACCCATTTTATGATAAAAATGTAAAAATGAGATATAATAACTCTAGAAATTTACATTAATCAAAATAATTTTTGATATAGTTTAATCATAGTGTTTTAGTTCATCTTTTTCTAATTTTTTTTACAATCTAGTTCCAATAATAATGTTGTGGTTTTCTTCCCAATAAATTCATGGCAGAAATTACATGAAGGTCCCACCTTGTACTGTAACATTATTTATAATAAAATTCCATTATTATTTCCATGTTAATATCATAACCCATGTCCAGTTAAGATTTTCCATGTATTGATTTGTCCATAATAAATAATTATTTCAATAAATTGTGACTATTATTTTAGAAAACCACAATTTATAAATATAGAAAAATGATACTATAATTAATGATAAGAAAATTATGTTATGATACAATAATACTTTTCAAAACTGTTTTATATGAAATTAAATTATTTTATAATAAATTCAATTTTTTATCCAAAACATTAAAAATTTTATAGTGTTCATATAACAATATTCATGGTTCTCTAAAAATAGGAAAAAAACTCATATTTCAATTTCCATATTTATCAATTAACCATTGTTACTTTCTCCAATACCACTAATGTTTTTTATAGGAAATATTGATACCCAATAGTTTAAAAAGAAAACATAAGACCAATACATACTATTGAATATTATAGTGATAAAAAACAAAATTATAAACCATAAAATAAATCATACATAACATTCCATACCAAATCCTCCGTAATAATGAGTTTGATTAAGATACATGGGAAGTAACGAATGGGTTCATTTATCCAAAAGGTATTCACCTAACATAAGTCTCACACAAAAAATCGGTAGGACCCCAAATCCTTCAATTTTATGATAGTATGTCCTCTTGAAATGTAACTAATGATAATATTTTTAGTTAAATACTTGGTTTTTTAAATAATGTTTTCTAATTGCATCCAATGAGGTTAATGAACTCCATTTATTATTAATTGAATAAAATATAATATTTTTATTATAATATTTAATACATTATGAAATGAATATATCTTTGGATTCACCGTTGTAACTCTCACAATAGAAACCATATTAATTAGGTTACATGTTAAAACTCCTTGTATTATTCAGTTAATCTGTACACAATTATATGGAGTCTCAAAAAATGATACGCAATCTTGTAAAATTAGTCAGATTATATCCCATATTAATCAAAATTGACTACTATGATGTGGTATCAAGAACTTTGTTTAACGACCCACACTTTTCTAAATGAAACTCCTTTTTTGAATTAATAAGTGCCTTATTTATTTAATGTAAATATACAAAACCCATGAAATAATTTTGTTATATTAGACACTTACAAGTTATATCATATTGGATTCAAAAATAATTTTATGAATCGTAACTATATATAATATATTTTTTGAATAGTGATCATATGTTTAGAATATATTAAGGGTTACGATAAAGACCTAATGATATTGGAAAAAATGATGGCCTCGACCAGTTGGATCATACCCTATAAATAACATTTATTTTATCATTAAAGTAAAATAGAATCTCTATTATTTTACCTTGATAAATCTACTCCTGTGATCTAACTACTAATGTATTAGATAAACCAATTACAAGATAACTTCAAGCTCATTGGGATCAAGACCCAAACCATGTTCATTGAACAACCCTATGAAAATATCATGATCGCACACCTTAACCATAGGTAATTTGGTATTGTAATAAAGGTTTATGTATCGAGGCCAAAATTGTATGATTTTTTTATTAAAATAATGATTATACTTATCATTTATTATTATTATTACTTAATTGTTTGATAATAATCTAATTAAAAATAGATGAAAGGCAAATGTTTTTTGAGAAGTGTATTGAATAAATCTAGTATAACTATTGTAACACACCAATATTTTATGAAAAATATTCTTTTAATTTCATTAATGTCTTGTGTTGTATGCTACACCAAGATTACCTTGCGATATACACAACACCGTATTAGCTTGCAGTATACGCAACACTATTCTTGGATCGTGTTACACACAATTTTGATAATAGTTATTCTACGCAACATTGATTATATATATATATATATATTAAATGTATAAATGAAATATGGTTGGATTCTGTTATACAAAACAACGAAGGAATCTTGCACAACACGCAACCCTGACTTGGCTTGCATTACACGCAATCGTGACCTTCCTCGATAGCGTGTGTTGTACGCAATACCGGGTGTTACTAAACAACGATATATTATTATAATATTATTATGAACTAGACGTTATGAATATTATTAACTAAGTTTTGAATTTTATAACATTATTATTCATCTTACACATTTTCTAGAACATGTTATAAGAACAAAATAAATTTTTCGGGTAAAATAAGTATTTTTCAAAAAATACAGTTTTGCCACCTTTTGATGGCGAACCCACATTAAATCTAGTTTTTGAAATGTTTATAAGTTCCATTTTACAAAATCAATTTATTCTATTGAATCAAGAAATAAAAATTTACTTTGGATAAATTTTTTATTTTATTCTGATGACTTTCATATTTTAATAAATAGTAAAAACATGCTATATTTTAATTAAAAACAACTTTTTTCATCGTAATATATTATGTGGTTAAATTATAATATTTAATGGTTTTAAAGTATAAATAGAATATATTTTTACCATTTAATATAATTTATGTCATTAGCATTGATTTTACCTTGAATTTGTAGGTTAAATCAATTCAATCTTTTGCAATGTTTTAAAGAAAAACCAGTTTTCCTTCAACAACGGGATTAATTTTAATTTAATTTCTGAAAATTTTTTGTATTGAATTTGGAAAAATGAATTCCATATTTGTAATTAGTGGATCCAAATTATGTTAATAAGCTACTTTTTGTTTTTGGGAATTATGAATAGTAACTACGGTAAATTTTATTTACCATATTTAAAGGTAAATTGGGTAATTAAGGGTAAATATAATATTATAAAATTACTCTAACACATTTAAAAATCATATTGGATGACTAAAAGTCGACCCATATCACCTAAGGGTCGGATTATATTCATTTAATGGACTTTTGTCCATGAAAATAATTTGATTATTATTAAAACCAAATAATGTGACAACATGTCACTTTCTAAAATCTTATAAGTATAATAATTTTAATTTAGTGATAAACTTCATGAAACTTCGAACATGAATAGTATCCAGAAATATAATACAATTATCCACATCATAGGTATTTATTTAGAATTTTTAGGGATTAAATAATTATCATTTATTATGACACAAAGATGATACAGTAATTGTCTTATTAATGAAATATTGACATAATTGATGTTATAAATACCCAAATAAATATAATTTAAGTCCTTTTATGAATTAAGCTAATTTTATAAGTTAATATGACATTTTAGTATTGATGTAATTAACGTTTTTCGAACTAATAATTCTGTTATGAGTTTCACAAAAATCAATTACTAAATAGTGTCAAAATTGACATAATATAGTTTTTAAAACAAATATTATATTATTAATTATTATTTTATTCCTAAAAAAATAAGGTTCATCCAAATGACTTATATAAGGTTATATATGTTAATAATAAAAACCTTGGGGTTCGTTTGGCTTCTTACAGTAAGTTTATTAACCTTATAGTATAAGAACACAAGAAGACACGGTAAAAGTAAAATTATTTAACCTAATGTTAAATATAAATGATAAGGTTAAATAGGAACCTAAACTTTTCTAAATTATATTGGATGAGAGTATTTAGACCCATACCCACCTTATCTTCGAATTAAATCAATTTGGAGCTATTTAAAACCGAATTTGACTTTATAATAAAGTAATAGTTTTAGTTATTCCAAAGGTACCCCTCTCCTCCCTTATAAAAGGGCACCTCCTCCTCCCTCTTCGTCACACCACATTGAGCCTTCATGCTCAGCCATCCCCTGCCTACACTTCCCTAGAAACATCCTAGAGGTTCTGGTCTTCTTCAAATACCGATTTTAGTACCCTAAAAGGAGGTCTCAAAGAAGCACTTCAAAGAAGAGGTAATGTTCGTTACCGATTCTTTCATCTTTATTTCTTCTTCCACTTCTTGTTCTTTAGATGTTTCATTATGATGTAATAACATCAGTATCACTCATATACTGATATGTTATTATAAGTATGAAACAACCCTATTTCACCATCTATCCATCCTACGGAAAACGAAATCACTGCGCGTGCGTACGTACGGAATACCGTCTCCACGGCGTGGTGTAATCTATTTTCCACCACCACCTTACTTGGATGGGTATAATGGTGTAAATAATAACTATATATAATTATTGTAAATTTATATTGATTCTTTAATAGTATACATACACTCCAATAAAATCCCACGATCATGAGAATGATATCATCGCTCGTGCGTACGTACGGACTACCATCTCCACGACGCGATGCGATTCATTCTCCATGTTAACCATTTAAGAATGATTAAAAAGTATATATAAGAAATAATAATGGAATATATGACATTATAAAGCTATTGGATTTATGTATATATGTATGTCATCTACTTAATTTCATTCAACTCAATGAGGAAACGAAAACAGCGTTCATGCCTACGTACGGCCTACCGTCTCCATGAACGATGTATTTCTTTCCATTTATCGATCTATTATATATATGTATATTCTGAATATATATTATATATAAATCATGTTTTATATTCTAGAATTAATTAACCATGATCTAAGTAATCATATGAATAATTACAAGTTAAAACACGAACAACAAATGAGACGATTTTACCCAAAACGCTCTTTAACATGGAATTTACAAAAGAACGGGTAATATAAAGTCATAAGTGAACCATATATGATATAATAACAATGAGTATGATTCTTGAATAAGTCAATGACATTATTTAAATCATTATACAGGAGTTTCGGACACTTACGAAGCAAATCGTACCTAAGGTAAGGGAAATATCACAATCTCATTTTTATCTGAGATTCTTTATACTTTGGCATTTACTGGGGTGTATTTTATCATCCACATCCATGTTTCCTCAATATGTAACATTATTTCCATCCAACTACAATTTTTTAAATCCAATTTTACCCCTCGGTGAGTTTTTAGTAAAGGATATGAAAGAAATCTTTTGTCATTTTTCGTACGAGGTTCTTTTTGAATTTTCCGACAAAAGTACGAAGAATGTTTTTTTAACTTATACGGCATGAATGGATTTTTAAAACATTATTTCCTAGAAGCTTCCTTTACAAGTTTTAAAGTTTATTTTTAATAAACTTCTTTTAGTTTATAATTGTATGACATGTTAAGAAAGGAAAAGTGTTTTTAAAGTAGAAAGGATATTTTCCTCAAGAATGGAGTTCAAGTGTTTTATCAAAATTATTTTCCATCTAAGATAATAAAGGGTTCTGTTTTTATCCCTATTATTACATTGATTTGATTATGTTGTGATGGAATTATTTTTATGAATTCCTTTATCTTATATGAATTGTTTTATGATTTCACGATGTTTAAGATTCCCATTTTTATTTACATGGGTTATGCTATGATGTATGGTTTATGATTTTGTGGCACACATAAGAATGGTATCATTATGAGATGGCTGGGACCTATATCTCCCTACAATGCATTGGGTAAAGATTTTATATCTCATGAGATAGACATAGGTGGAACAGTAGGTTATACCGCTTCAGTGAAACATGACTGAAACGAGGAGTGAACACAGTTCAGAAAGGGACTTTGTCCACTACGATAGTCTTGGTAATGAGTCCTGACTAACAAGAAATGATTCTCTATGATTATGTATGTATTCCACAAAGTTTCATGTTTTATGTTATGATTATTCACATTACATTTCACTACTATGATTTATCCCATGTTATGATATTATGATCTGTTTTGCAGGTTAAGATTTCCAAAATGTTATGTTCTTATGAATAGGATGTGGTTGATATTTCTTTTGTTTACCCTTACTGAGAATCTGAGCTTACCCATTTATGTTTTCTTTTCCCCAGGATATAAAGAAAGGTTTTAGGTAAGAGAAAAAATGGAAGATCTTTATGGGAGAAGGCGAAGATCTTTCACCATGATTAGAAGATTATATTCTGAGTTTCCAAGGACACTAAACTATTACGGTTCTTGTGTGTGTGTTTTTGTTATGTACTAAGTATTCCGCAAAAGTAATGTAATTTCCATGTACGTCAAGCTTAGGTTCTCTACAGTTGGTATCAGAGGAAAGGTTTAGTCAACCTTTGGAAACTAGGATGCGAAAACATTAGTGAGATCCCTATAGATATTTCTAAGGTATGTCTATGGATGTCCCTAAGGATAAGTATACGTATAGGATACAGTCCTAGAACTACGGTAACGATCATAGAATTTAACCTAAGATGTTAGATATTGAGGATAGTCCCCCTTTATTATGTTGTTTTCCCTAGCATGATTTTTGCCTCTCACACTATTCTTTTTGGGTTTTAGACGATTGCCAGAACCCAAAGGAACCGTGTTGATCAATGTAATGGAAAATTCAATGATTGTCCTCCTGAATAAACAAATGTTATGGTAGATGGAGTGAAAAATCTTATTTCTATACTTACACAAGCTATGAATCATTCTGGACTTCCAAATGAGTAGAGAAGGGAACAATATTCTATTGAGTCCTTCATGAGGCAACATCCACCTTCTTTCAGTGGGTCTTCTGATCCACTTGTTGCTGAACAATGGATCAGTACCACTGAAAAGATATTTTCAGTTCTTCAATGTTCTGAACATGATAAATTCATCTTTACAGTATATCTTTTGAAAGGTGAAGCTGATCAATGGTGGAATCTTATTAAGAATACGAGGCAAAGAGATGAAATTGAGTCCATGGAATGGGACGAGTTCAAGAACTTATTTTTCAATAAGCACTTCCCTCGTATTCTTCGAACAAAGATGGAGAAAGAGTTTCTTGAATTAAAGCAAAAGGATGATAATCTGTTGGTATATATGAAGCGAATTTTACAAGGCTTGCAAGGTATGCATTTGGATTTATCATCCAACCTGAAAGTAAAGTTGATCGATTCTTCAGTGGCTTAAAACCAAATCTTCGAAGGGCATTAGCTATAAGAGTCTTCAGTCGCTATGAAGAAATTGTGCGTTGTGCTATCAAGGTAGAAATGGAAGTTGGTGTTACTTATCCGTCTCATAGTTTTGACAAGAAATGAAAGATGGAGTTCAAGGAGAAATATCAGAATAATGGTGAAAAGAATATAAATGTTTCCTTATGCTCAAAGTGTGGAAAGAAGCATGGTGGATATTGTCTTAAAGGGACAAGTAAATGTTTCAAATGTGGAAAGGAAGGTCATCGGGCAATTGAATTCCGCAATGATGGGAAGAAGATGTCTAATGATGCAAACAAAGGAAGGGATACACAGAATGAACCTACTACACTTTAATGCTTCAAGTGCAAGGAAATGGGGAATTATGCTAATAAATTCTCTAATCCAAGGGTTAGTGATGATCGACATGAGCAACCACTTGAGTCAAAGTAAAAAAGGGAAGTCACATGCGATCACCATTGGCGATGTTGAATATGACAACGATGTAGTGGAATGATTAAGTGTTTATGTAATGGGATTACAGAATAATGTTGTATATAGTATCGTGGAATATTGGAATATTTATGTTTTGGTCTATTGTGGTTTTTAGAAATTTTATGGCATCGGTAACCATGAAAAGTGATTGAAATATTTTTGGAAAGCAGATGATATGCACATAATGAAGGGATAAAGAGAATCTAATATGTTTTATAGTATTCATGAGCTCATGATTGATATAAGGACTAAGTGATATCATGGTTTGAGGATATAGAATTTTGAGTATTTTGGTATGTGGAAAGTGTTAACTTTTAACTGCATTCATGTTTTCACTAAGGTTCAATGGATATTCATTCTTCAAGAGAATACATGATTAAGGTATTCAAATGTTTGTAATTTGAACAACAAGATATATCTGGGGGATAAATGATGGCATTCACGTGATCATTTTTTTATACTATGAGCTTGGACCGAAGTATTTTAGATAAGCCTAAAGATTGGAATGGATTATGTTGGACATAAGTTAGTATTGTTTAAGGATAAAACTTTTTTTTGATATTGTTGATGGGATGTTATAGTAATATAGCTTTAGAAAAAGGAAAACCTGCAGGACGGGTGACAACCCATCGCGTCAGACAAGGCTGTGGGAATCGAACCCACAACCGAAGTACAACTGGCCTTTTTCGCCTACCACTGGCCTACAGGAAGTCCCTGTTTAGTAGAAACTAGTTTTATTATATTAAGAAATATGATATATGAAGTATAAGTCCATTTTAGGAACCATATATGATTAATCTCACTATAGATGGACTTATGTATTTTTTTGATAAATTTTCTAACCTTTTGTTTGAGACAGATGGAATGACCCATCATTCTATCACATGATCTACAAACATATCACGAATGAAAAATTCAACTTCATTTATTTAACAGATGAAGTGGGAATTTTCCAAAGAACGACAAATGGTGAGACTATACCAAAATCACGAAAGTATTTCTTCTAATTCCAATTTCATCAACTTTAGGGAAATGATCTTGAAAACCAAAAATGTTGTTCTAGTGCTCTTATATCCGATAAATCAGATGGTACCTTAGATCATCACAAATCAATAGATTTGTGATTGTTGGATTTTTCATATCCATGTTCTCTACCACTCTCCATCAGAACTTGATGGTTTGATTTTTCTTCCATATCCATATTTTCACCTATGTTCTCCTACGTGGAAACCCAGTGATGAGTTAATTTGGGTAACCGTTACATTTCATACTTTAGTTTTTAAAGCCATGTTTTGGTATTCCTTTTTACGATGTGGGTTTCTATTAAACAATCTTTCGTGTAGTAAACCATTTATAACCCCCGACGAATTTCGAGGGCGAAATTCATTTTAATTGGGGTAGAATGTAACACCCCAATATTTTATGAAAAATATTCTTTTAATTTCATTAATGTATTGTGTTGTATGCTACACCAAGATTACCTTGCGCTATACGCAACAACGTATTAGCTTGCAGTAAACGCAACACTATTCTTGGATCGTGTTACACACGATTTTGATAATAGTTATTCTACGCAACATTGAGTATATATATATATATATATATATATATTAAATGTATAAATTAAATATGGTTAGATTACTTATAAAAAACAACGAAGGATTCTTGCACAACACTCAACCCTGACTTGGCTTGCATTACACGCAATCGCGACCTTCCTCGATAGCGTGTGTTGTACGCAATACCGGGTGTTACTAAACAACGATATATTATTATAATATTATTATGAACTAGCCTTTATGAATAGTATTAACTAAATTTTGAATTTTATAACATTATTATTCATCTTACACATTTTCTAGAACATGTTATAAGAACAAAATAAACGTTTCGGGAAAAATAAGTATTTTTCAAAAAATACAGTTTTGCCGCCTTTTGATGGCGCACCCACTTTAAATATAGTTTTTGAAATGTTTATAAGTTCCATTTGACAAAATAAAATTATTATTTGGAATCAAGAAATAAAAATTTACTTTGGATAAAATTTTCATTTTATTCTGATGACTTTCATATTTTAATGAATAGTAAAAACACGCTATATTTTAATTAAAAACAACTTTTTTCATCGTAATATCTTATGTGGTTAAATTATAATATTGAATGGTTTTAAAGTATAAATATGATATATGTTTACCATTTAATATAATTTATGTCATTAGCATTGATTTTACCTTGAATTCGTAGGCTAAATCAATTCAATCTTTTGCAATGTTTTAAAGAAAAACCCGTTTTCATTCGACAACGGGATTAATTTTAATTTAATTTCTGAACATTTTGTGTATTTAATTTGGAAAAATGGATTCCATATTTGGAATAAGTTGATCCAAATTATGTTAATAAGCTAATTTTTATTTTTGGGAATTATGAATAGTAACTACGGAAAATTTTATTTACCATAGTTAAAGGTAAATCGGGTAATTAAGGGTAAATATAATATTATAAAATTACCCTAACACATGTCAAAATCCTATTGTATGACTAAAAGTCGACCCATATCACCTAAGGGTCGGATTAGATTCATTTAATGGACTTTTTTCCATGAAAATAATTTTATTATTATTAAAACCAAAGAATGTGACAACATGTCACTTTCATAAATCTTACAAGTATAATAATTTTAATTTAGTGATACACTTCATGAAACTTCGAACATGAATAGTCTCCAGAACTCTAATACAATTATCTAAATTATAGGAATTTATTTAGAATTTTTAAGGATTAAAAAGTTATCATTTATTATGACACAAAGATGATACAGTAATTGTCTTATTAATGAAATATTGACATAATTGATGTTATAAATACCCAAATAAATGTAATTTAAGACTTTTTATGAATTAAACTAATTTTATAGGTTAATATGACATGTTAGTATTTATTTAATTAAATTTTTTCGAACTAATCATTCTGTTATGATTTTCACAAAAATCAATTACTAAATAGTGTCAAAATTGACATAAAATAGTTTTTAAAACAAATATTATATTATTAATTGTTATTTTATTCCTAAAAATCTAAGTTTCGGCCAAATAACTTAGATACGGTTATATATATTAATAATAAACAACTTGGGGTTCTTTTTGCTTCTTATAGTAAGTTTATTAACCTTATAGTATAAGAACACAAGAAGACACGGTAAAAGTAAAATTATTTAACTTAATGATAAATCTAAATGATAAGGTTACAATAGGAACCTAAACATATCTAAATTCTATTGGATGAGATTATTTAGACCCATACCCACCTTAGATTCGAAATAAATCAATTTGGAGCTATTTAAAACCGAATTTGACTTTATAATAAAATAATAGTTTTAGTTATTCCAATGGTACCCCTCTCCTCCCTTATAAAAGGGCACCTCCTCCTCCCTCTTCCTCACACCACTTTGAGCCTTCAAGATCGGCCAAACCCAGACAATTTCTCTTCTCCACTTACCTAGAAACATCCTTGAGGTTCTGGTATTCTTCAAAGACCTATTTTAGTACCCTAAATGGAGGTCTCAAAGAAGCACTTCAAAGAAGAGGTAATGTCTGTTACCGATTCTTTCATCTTTATTTCTTCTTCCACTTCTTCTTTTTTAGATGTTTCATTATGATGTAATAAAATCAGTATCACTCATATACTGATATGTTATTATAAATATGAAACAACCCTGTTTCACCATCTATCCATCCTACGGAAAATGAAATCACCGCGCGTGCGTACGTACGGAATACCGTCTCCACGCCGTGGTGTAATCTATTTTCCACCACCACCATACTTGGATGGGTATAATGGTGTAGATAATAACTATATATAATTATTTTAAAGTGATATTGATTCTGTAATATTATACATACACTCCAATAAAATCCCACGATCATGAGAACGATATCATCGCTCGTGCGTACGTACGGACTACCGTGTCCACGACTCGATGAGATTCATTCTCCATGTTAACCATTTAATAATGATTACAAAGTATACATAAGAAATAATAATGAAATATATCAAATTATAAAGCTATTAGATTTATGTATATATGTATGTCATCTACTTAATTGTATTCAACTCAATGAGGAAACGAAAACAGCGTTCATGCGGACGTACGACCTACCGTCTCCATGAACGGTGTATTTCTTTCCATTTATCGATCTATTGTATATATGTATATTCTGAATATATAATATATATAAATAATGTTTTATATTCTGGAATTAAGTAACCATGATCTAAGTAATCATATGAATAATTACAAGTTAAAACACGAACGACAAATGAGACGATTTTACCCAAAACGCTCTTTAACATGGAATTTACAAAAGAACGGGTAATATAAAGTTATAAGTGAACCATATATGATATCATAACAATGATTATGATTCTTTAATAAGTCAATGACATTATTTAAATCATTATACAGGAGGTTCGGACACTTACGAAGCAAATCGGACCTAAGGTAAGGGAAATATGACAATCTCATTTTTATCCGAGATTGTTTATACTTTGACATTTACTGGGGTGTATTTTATCATCCACATCCATGTTTCCTCAATATGTAACATTACTTCCATCCACCTACAATTTTTTAAATCCAATTTTCCCCTTCGGTGAGTTTTTAGTAAAGGATATGAAAGGAATCTTTTGTCATTTTTCGTATGAGGTTCTTTTTACTTTTCCGACAAAAGTACGAAAAATGTTTTTTTTAAATTATACTGCATGAATGGATTTTTAAAACATTATTTCCAAGAAGCTTACTTTACAGGTTTTCAAGTTTATTTTTAATCAACTTATTTTAGTTTATAATTGTACAACATGTTAAGAAAGGAAATGTGTTTTTAAAGTAGAAAGGATATTTTCCTCAAGAATGGAGTTCAAGTGTTTTATCAAAATTATTTTTCATCTAAGATAATAAACAGTTCTGTTTTTATCCCTATTATTACATTGATTTGATTATGTTGTGATGTAATTATTTGTATGAATTCCTTTATATTATATTAATTGTTTTATGATGCCATGATGTTTAAGATTCCCATTTTTATTTACATGGGTTATGCTATGATGTATGGTTTATGATTTTGCGGCACACATAAGAATGGTATCATTATGAGATGGGTGGGACCTATATCTCCCTACAATGCATTGGTTAAAGATTTTATATCTCATGAGATAAACATAGGTGGAATGGTAGGTTATACTGGTTCAGTGAAATAGGACTGAAACGAGGAGTGAACTCGGTTCAGAAAGGTACTTTGTCCACTAAGATAGTCTTGGCAATGAGTCTTGACTAACAAGAAATGATTCTCTATGATTTTGTGTGTATGATAAAAATTTTCATGTTTTAAGTTATGATTATTGGGATTAAATTTCACTACTATGATTTATCCCATGTTATGATATTATGATCTGTTTTGCAGTTTAAGATTTCCAAAATGTTATGTTCTTATGAATATGATGTGATTGATATTTCTTTTCTTTACCCATACTGAGAATTTGAGCTCACCCTTTTATGTTTTCATTTCCCCATGAAATAATGAAAGGTTTTAGGTAAGAAAAAAAAGGGATGATCTTCATGGGAGAGGTTGAATATCTTTCACCACGATTAGAAGATTATATTCCGAGTTTCCAAAGACACTAAACTATTACGGTCCTTATGTGTATATTTTTGTTATGTACTAAGTATTCTGCAAAAGTAATGTAATGTCCATGTACGTCAAGCTTAGGGTCTCTACCACTATTTTAATGTATTCAAGAATTTTCTTAAAAGATATATATATTAATAAAATATTTTTGTTAGATAGTATTCAATAAATTCAAATAATAATATAATTCTATGAATTCAAAAATAATTTTTTTTAAAGGTCAAAACAATTGGTCTAAAAAACCAAATATTTTTTAAAAAATGAGAATTTATTATTTACAAGTGTAATTTTTCATATTTATAATTTTTTGGATAAAAAAAATATTATCCTAATAGAAAATTTCCAATAATGAATTTTTCATTATTTTTAGAGACAGTCGAATTTTTAGGGAAAAAATAAATATTGTATAAAAATAATGTATGTATTATGAAATCATAATGACACAAAATTGATGAAAAATAGTAAGTAAAGGATTTCGGTAACCAAATCTATATTTACTATTTAATATAATTTTTTAGGTTACTTTATTATTATTTTTAAGACCTTTGTGAATCCTCCAAAAACATATATTATATTTTATGGTTTTAAAATCTATTCTTTAAAACAAGACTCACATCCACATCATCACGTGTATTATTTTAAGGGATTAGTTAATGGACTTGTAAAATAATAAATATAACTCCTCTTAGGTAAAAAATAGTTAAAACTAATTGGACGGTTTTTTATTTTGACTACTTTATTGAATAGAGTCCAAAACCTATAGTTGGAAAATAATAAAGACCTCTCCACTATTTTACATTATAATCCCACTAATTCTCTATTACTATTGATTTGAAACAATTATGTCATGAATATAATCTAATAATGCTTCTCAATATCCCTCCCACGGTTTCCCAAAGCTCCCTAAAATATCTTACCATAATTTTGGATGCACCCTCCCAAGGGAGGGGGTCATCTCCTTCTCCTCTTTATTCATGCACCTTTTTTATATAATTCCTTTTTATTTAAATATCTATTGATGTGATATGATTTTACACATCCATATTACTTAAAATATCATTTACAAGTGATGATAGATCCCTCTAAATATAATTAATCACTCTACAGATTTATTATGTTCCCTAATTATGCCTCCAATATTATCCTCTGATTTTACATGCCAAACCTCTATATTTTGAATGCCATCACCATTTCTACTCAATGTTACTCACTTAGAAAGACCTATCCTTATTTTATTGATTATTTAAATGTATTTATTCCAAAATATATAATATATGTATTCATTTTTATGAAATATGATTCTATATTAAATGATATATGTTACAATCTTATACATGTACATGATATGAAAGTGACAGTTGTGCTAAGAATTATATAGCACTCCAATGAATTGGGTAATCTTTTATTATCATGACAAGTCATATATGTTATTACAGATTAAATCTAATCCGTTATGGTATTTTCCACAATGTTCTTATGTATTTGTGGTTATATTTATCCTTTTATATGATTTTATATTTAACGTTGTTTCCACATTCCTATGTCTCCATTATGTTATCATTGTATATCATGTTTTTTTTGTTTCTGATTCTCAACCATTTTTTATCTCAATGAATTTTCTATTTACTAAAGTGTAAAACATTCAACATGTTTTTATTTTTTAATTCCCTTACATGGATTTATAGCTCATCCCATTCATCTGTATTTCCCCAAGTTATACAAGGCTGTTTTAAGAAAAACTTATTTAAGATCATGTTAAGGAAATTTTAAATAATTTTATTGTATCTATGTATCATTTTTATGTTATATGTACCTAATTTCCTAAATCAACTGGGCTTAATAGTGTTTTAGGTTAAACTATCTGTGTTTATATTAAATAAGTCATGAAATAATGTGTATTAAAGGTTTGTGTTCTGATACTATGGTCAAAAATAATCCATGTGTACTAAATATCAACAAATCGTGGTTTATTGTTCTGTTAATGTTATTAAAAAAAATATCATAATGATTAATTCATGAATAGAAACTAAAATAATAATAAACTTGTCAACATATTATAACTGCACAGCACTATAAATATCCCACAAGCACAAAAGTCATGCTCTCTAAAAATGAAGTGTACATATTTAGAATCAAAAAAATAAAAAAAACTCTTATATAAAGAAACTCCCAAAAACCAAGGATCCACTAATCCAAAAATCCTATTTCAATGTCATCAACCCACTCCATTGGAATAACTATATATGCATCATAAAGATAATCACCATTATAACCATTTTTTTACCAATTATAACCATAAACCTAAGAATATACATAATTATCATGGTAATATACCTACAAATGGTTTCGATAATAGTCCCTTGACTATTTGAATATTGGTCCATTCCCAAGAAAACATACCTTGGTTTTATAGAGATAATGGTATTTATATCACTCATATTATAAAATATAATATAGTTAGCACACAACATTCATATCCAAGATCAACCATCCACCACCAACAATAATTTTCAACTTATTGTTCTACCACAGTATAAAACCTATACTCTAATCCCTTGGGAGGGAAAAATTGGACACTCGTACTAGATAATGTCTCAAGGTATCCCATGTGGATAATTCTGTATAAATCATAGGATTACCCAGTAATGAATATATTCTACTATAAACCTATAATTATCTATAAGAGGTCATAGGGAGTACTAAATGCCCCATTTCCTTAGATACATCATTATATAATTTTAATATATCAACTGATTCCACATCATATAGTAATTGTAATCTAATCTCCCCCATCCAGAGTAGACGCCATCATAATCATGGTTTAATTGATCCCCTCTATCCAAATATACCCCCAAACAATCGTCTCAATTTATGATATTAAATAACATAAATTAGAGATTGATTATCTTATTTAAATAGTTATGGTCTGTAGATAGATGTTAAATAACCCATTCACTATCTATCACATCCATGTGATAACATGTAAATATAGAACTAGTGTAACAGTGGGTAGAACAATGCCCATAAGGATTTATCATGATTGTGCACTACTTTTTAATTACTATGTGTTAATCTTAAACACTACCCACATATATTTTTAGAAACAAATTCTTGACCACCAATGAACGAAGTAGAACCCATTCCAATTTCAAATATCCTTGTGCAATATACTGAAAAATATCCACTACCACATTATCAAAATTAATTTAAAACAAATATTAAAATAATAAATGTTCCACCATGAATTAAATAATTAAATAATTTTTTTCTAAATCATACTTTATCATCGATATGTAAAATATTAAATAATTCCTATCAATCATATGCTTGTAATATTATCAGATTACCTCCATAAACTTTTATGATTTCATTAAAATATTCTAAAATAAAAATTCTACCTTATAATGATTTCATGTTTCCACTAGTCTCATCAAAATTCAATTTCATCAATTAAATAATATTTATATGAATTAATAATAAATAAAATACTAATATAAAATAGTCATTCAACACTGGATAATTTTATTCCTTAATATCAATTTTAATAGTGTTGACTTTGAAAGTGATGTTATTAATATATTTTTAACATTATTTAATAAAATAAAAATTATAAATGATTTAGAACATCATTAATTTCTTATAATTTACTTTAAACATCAATAATATAAAAATTATAGTTTTTCTGAAATATAATAGTATTTATGTATGATAAAATCCATCAACAGTTCTATTGTAGACAAAAAATATTAGATATTATGGTTTCATAACTAATATCAATTTTAATGTTGAATTAAATAATCATATAAAAAATCATTATATTACCAATATATGAGTGAAAAAATAATGACCATCCCTGATACCATTATAATAATACAGAAATATTATAATATAAGGGTAAATCTAATGAATTTTACCTCTTCAAAGAAATCATTGATCAAATAAACAATTCTTTATATATATATTAATATAATATCTATTCACTACTATTTTCATCGCTTTTTATAGTCAAATACTCAATGACATCAACCAATTGTTTAAATGATGAATGTAAATCTTCACAACATTTGAATGCACATTAAAATTATTTTGAATGAGTGAATGGAAAATGAAAACTATAGAAGGGGAAATATTCTAATAATAGAGGAGAATGTGAAAGTTTAAATGGTGAATAAAAACCATATAGGTATAAGGATATATTTATAGGTGTGAAATTAAATTTCATGGTTTCATGTAGTGACATTATGTGAAAATATAAAATTCTACTTTAGGGGATTTTATTTATGTTTTTAACATATATTGTTAGAAAACTAATATTAAAAGTCGTATTTTAATAATTTAAATGTTTTTTCCCTCAAAAAAATTCTAAATGTTAAATTTAATGTTAATTCTTAGAAAATTGATGTTAAAATAACTTTTAATTTTAGTTGTGTAAAAATTAATGTAAGAAAATATAACGTTAAACATAATTTTTCTACTATTGACACCTCATTAAAATATTTCATAATTGATGCATCATTAACATAATTCTTCATTAAATTTAATATAGCATTATTTTTATTATATTATTAACTTCATTTCATTCCTTAAACATTATAAAATTATTGTTTATATAAATAATATTACATTTTATTCATATAAATCATTTTGAAATTTAAAAATGTATAATGAATATGAAGAGAATTTAAGGAATGATCCTTCCCAAAATAAATTATTTCTCATAATATTAATCTTATTATGGATTAAAAAAATAATATTATGATTTGATTATAATTGAAGAATACAAATAGATAAATTTCAGAAAACTCTTAAACATATATTGTTAACTACTTGAATTTTTACTCATTATTCCCTCACCATTATATGTACACTCCTCTTTGATCACCACAACACAAATAACATGAGTGTATTCATTAATGGATGATGAGATGATAATATTTTCTATGAGAAATAGTGTTTTCAATTCCTCAATTTCATAATAAAAAAAATCTTCTCCACTTAAATTTTTATAATGTAAACATCTTATATTTTTCAAAATCTTACATTCATTGCACTATTGAATTAACATTGAATGGATCACACCCATGAAAAAAAAATAAAAATCAAGTATTTCAATATTTTAAGTTTGTTATTCCTATAATTTTAGTTCCATAACAAAATTAAAATAAAATTATATCAATTATTCATCAATAAAAAATTTAAATAGAAACTATTTAAATACAAAAATCCTATATATTTAACGAAAAATATTATCTAATAGTATTTCATACCAAAATCATACCCTGAGGTGAAAATTATAATATGAGATTAATAACATCTGATAGCCTTATGGGAGTTGTTAATTCCCAAATGGTTAATGAATTTAGAAATTTACAACATGAATAAAAATCCACAAAACTATAGTGTAGTATATGATATCAAGTCCATGGTTGGTCCCATAGAGGCAGGGTTGGACAAAATATTGATATAATGATATAAACCATGACTATTTTATGAAATAATCCTAAACACATTTATTGAATGTAGATATTATGATTGATTTGCAAAAAAATAGAAACATGATATATAATTCTAAATATAGGTTTGTGATTTATTTGGGTATAAAGTAACAGGAAAGTAATAATTGGTGTTAGAATAGAGTTTGGGAGAATCTAATGATCATGTTAGTAAACTCCAAAATCACTAACATCCATTTTTTAAAATTTCCATGTAACTTTAGGTTTTCCTTTACCTAGTAACTAGGAATAATTTTTAAACCAAGAGAATAATCCAACCAATGGTCTCTATTTGAATCGTTCAAAATTAAATTCATTCAAAATATCACTCCATGGTTGATTAGTAAATGGTCATGAATAATAGAGAGAAGAAAGGTTTTAAGATAATAGAGTTGTAGTAAAAGACCCAAAATGAATTTCACTCCAAAATAAATAAAAATAATCAATAAATCCCATTTTGTTACAGTTTCCATACACAAGGACTATCCACTCAGGATAGTCATGAGAATTTAGGAAAATAAAAAATCATATTTGATACATCACAGTAGCATCAAACCGTAATCCTAATGATAATGGCTACTAAATGAATGAATAGAGTAGTTTCCTTTCCTCTTATTTATAGAATTCCATAGGGATCAGGTAACGTTCAATTTCATTTTGTATGGGTGAAAATTGTTCATAGGTGGTCCCAAAACATAAAAATATAAAAATATAATGGCATGTAAAATATGGTATATTTTTGTCTATCATAAAATTTACACAATGTGAAATGATTACACAATGTGTAATCGTTTTCATTTTTGTTTTTTCCAAATACTTCTCTATCATGAACTTCCATATATTTTATAGTGTATACCATGTGTAATTTATTTTCAAATCTTTTATTATTTCATGAATTTCCATGAGTGGTAGTGGATTCTGTTGATCTCATGTTATGTGATGTATTTACACAATGTTTAAAGGTTATTCTCTAGTTTTTTTACCTCAAATAAAACTTAAATTTTCTTGTATTATACCTTTTTTATTTTTATCATGGTAATAAGTTTGTTTTATCTCTTAAATATCCCAACATTTTTCATTTTTCAAGAATAATTTTATCATTAAATAAAACATAAAATAAGTCAAACATTAAAAATATTGTAAATATCGATCAATTTAATACAGAAATAAATAAACCAAATAACCTAAAATTTATTAAATTAAATATAGATATTAACATCTTTATAAAAATATTATTGATTATGTAACTAATATAAAATTTAATTTTTTACTTCATTGAATAAATAACCAAAATACCCTTAAAACATAACAAAATCTCAAATAAGAATATCTAAACATCAACATTTTATGTCGAAATATTCATAACTCCAAAAATATAAATTTTTGTTACCAATGATTTTTAATATGTATATATCTATTTGACTAATATAAATAAGGGTTACAAAAATACATATATTTTGTAATTATCAAAACATGGGGAGTTTTTGGATCATTAAAACCTTGTTATCATTGTTTTAATAATTTATACACTCCCTATGATATTATAATGAATTATATATTATTTTTAAAATTTTAATTTCATTATTTATATAGAAAAATATGATTATTTTTATTATAAATCATTACATATCCACTTATTTTGTTTATAAAAAAATTAATATACAATTACCATATTTTTACCCATGAAAGAGGGAATATTTATGTATTCAACTATTTTATTAGTAAATATCATTGTATGAAAAATTTAATAAACATAATCATTACCCATGATTTGTTGTATGATTGATCACAATACTAAAAAAACAATATAGTAGATTATTTTTTGGTTATAATGTTATAAATGTTATGAAACTTTTCAATTTTCCATTTTCATAAAGGTTATTATGTTAATCAATTTAACTGTTTAGGTCAATCTAACAACCATAATTTATGAATCTATATATTGTATTAATAATTTGTTAAATGTTTGTTTTATATTTGTTTATTTATTTAAGAATTTTTGGATATATAGTATATTATAAGGAAAATATAAAAAATTATAATCGAATAAAGATATGTTGAAACACAATTTGTGATGTTGTCATGGAATATTATAGTGATGTATCACCTAATGATATAAATACATAGATATAATCTTAAAAGTATCACTAAATTATAAAATATTGTGAGCTATGACATGGGTAATTCACCCCAAACAATAGTCTATGATTTAAAATCACATATTATAATGTAAACAATACATTACCTTTAAGTTATATCCAAAAATTGATATTAATAAAACATTATATACAATATAAATTATAGTATATAATGTATTTGAATCTAATTTAGTAATACTAGATAATATTATATATTTTTTCAACTAATATTTATGTTATAAAATTGTAGACAATGGTAGAAGTGAGATTAATTTTTATATAATTGTAAAATTAACAACAAGAAGATATTATATAATCATTATAGAAAGTATTAAATAATTTAATATAGATTAAAGACAGGTCTCCTGCATAAAATAATGATAATGTGATAAATAGGAAGATAATACTTGATAAAGAAGAGAGACTTAAAAAATTGATGAAATTCTTATTATGTTAATTAAAAAACAGTTCTAAACATTGATTATCCAATATAGATTCTTCATTGAAGACATCAATTAATTTAAAAAAAATTATATATTTTATTTTTTATAATATTATTTTGTTTTAAAGAAAATTCACATATACCTTAATTTTTAATAATACCTAACAAAAATATCATTCACTGTTGTGGTTGTTTAATAAAATAAATGCATATCTATTCCTCTCACTAAAAAATTTGTATCATTTACTTATTCCATTATGAGCTAAAATGTATTTTTATATGGATTTTGTCACTATTTATAAAAAGATAATTAATTATAGAAAAGTTGTGTGAGTCCTTATAAAGTCAGTATAAATTATAATTAGTGAAACATATTTGATCACTGGTGCATAATAATTTACATTGACTTAGTATAATTCTCAAGAGATTTTATTGAACACCTATCAAATGGAATTTATAGTTTCACCTCTATACTAAGGTCATTGGGAGTTCCATGGGAAACACCCCATAGCTAAACTTATAACACCCTCTTACCCTCCATTAGGTATTATATGAGTCAGTTTTCTATTTTTTTTTCACTGAAGGCCTCTCAATGATGGAGGTATTTTCTAAAGAAAAATGACCTAATGTCTACGGATTTATGTTTATTTGAATTAATGGAGTTTGGGTATAAATTTGGAAATAGAGTTAGAGGTTAGTCCTTTGGGTCAGAGTGCCTCATGGATTTTTCAATAGGAAACTGGAATACACACTAACTACTAGACACATTCACATCATGAATGGGTGACATAGTGTGAGCATGTTTCATGGATGATGTCTTGAGCCATGTAAAAAACAATTAAATTAACAATAAATGAAACCATTTCAAATTATGAATGGTTTGATCGAGATTTAATTTAACTGGAGGCGATGAATTTTTTAGTATAAATTAAATTCAAGGAATTCATGTCATTAAATGGGGTTTTGAAATGAATTATTTACGTTAATTAGTTTTAACCATAATGTATTCACAACCCTTTTTGTTATATATTTTTTATACCTCTATATCAATTTTCCAGTTGCTTTTTTGGAAATTTTGGGTGAGCTCCCTCTTCTTGAATTGCTCTATTCACTATTTGACTACCATGGTTGTTGCGTCACATATGCATGATAAGAAGTCTTCCTACCTAATCATTGAATTTGATCATAGATGTGGTGTTGGATGAATTTTTCATTCATAGAGTGATTATATTGTGTTTTATATAGATCCTATATAGTTTTATTTCACAAATTATTGATTTAATAATGATCTATTAGTTTCAAATGTCTGTTGTCGACAGAGGATATGTCTCAATAATTATTTTGGTCGGTGTATTTATGAAAATGATTATAATTATTTAATTTCAATATTTTATCATCAATTCCATTAGCTATTTGAATGAAAATTCATGATATGTTATTTAAAATTATTTACAATAAATCATTGACATTTGTAAATGGATTTTGATTAAAAATATATATTTTTTATATGAAAAAGTTTTATTAAATGTTTGAATAAATTTAGAAATGGTTTTGAAAAACATATCACATTGTGAACCTTGGGTACATCGAGAAATGAACATGTCACTTTCATGTGTTTAATGCTATGAGGTTTTTTGGGATATCAAAAGACTATGGATAGATTTTATATCAATTGGAAATAACATATTTTGGGTTTAGGATTCTTTTATGTATAGTATGTTTTCCCATGGTCTAGATACCAAATGTTGTTCTTTTTCATTTATACCTGGTTTAATACAAGATGGATTATGTTAGTATATTTTATCATATAATTATCTTGTGGTGTATCCGTGGTTGGTTTTTCATATACATTCTAACTTTCCTTTTATATTTTACATATTCCTAGATTTAATGAATATGGTATGAATTTAATGAAAATGATGGAATGATTAAAAAATTGTTTCCTTTAAGAAAATTAATTATAAATGTGATATTTTTTTAAATCTATAACTTGGGAATTCTTGATATTAAAATGTCTATAGATTCATTGGTGGAATCTTATTCATTATTGTTCTCACATTCATAATTTTCAATATGGGGGGTTATAGACCTTATTTTTCATGACTATATTAAATAGTTGTTCATCCTATATTATATCGGGTTATCTTTTTATTCATCACCTTTGTAGTGGGATGGTTTGGTGGTGATGGATGGTCACATGGAAATTTGTTTATTATGGTATATTTTATCTTACTTTTTTGTCTAGTTTGGATTGAATTGTATGTATCAATGATATTCATTCCTTTCTTCCTCATTATATTTTGATGTTTCTTTAGTTTTATATATAAATTTTGGTTCCTTTTTATATCTCACCATGTGCTAGATTATTCAGGGGGGCTTGTATAGTATACCCAGGTTGGTTGTTACAAATTTTTATTTGAGGGATTACCCAAACTAAAGTGTTTTTTAAACTATTTGGGTTGGGTTTCATGTTTTGGTAAACCATATTGAGTCAATAAGAGTTCCTTGTTACTTTTCCATTCCTTCATGTTTTAAAAATCAAAAATATCTTATCTTAAGGAAAATTTCATTTTCCTTAATACTTTTCTTAATAAGGAAATATTTACTTCCCCAAGTAAAATATATCCTTACCAGTTTTTTATTTTTCATATTTTAGTCTCTTTAAATCTAACTATTTTTATTCTTGAGTGAAAAAATTGGTTTCACATATAAAACCTCTGAATTCTATAAATACTTACATATTGAGTATTCTGTTTTCAGGATCTGAATTCATATTTCAAATTATCTGAAATTCAGACTCCAAATTCTCTGAAATTCGAACTCTAAATTCCATGTAATTCAGATTCCAAATTCCATAGAATTCTGACTCTGAATCCCTTAGAATTCAGACTCAAAATTCCTTATAATTCAGGTTCTGAATTCCAAAGAATTCAGAATCCAAATTCACTAGATCTCAGACTCTGAATTCCTTAGAATTCAGACTCCAAATTCCATATAATTCTTACTCTGAAGTCTATAGAATTCTGACTCTGAATTCCGTGAAAAACAGAATATGAATATCCTTTTAATATAGACTCTGATTGTTTATTTTCTTAGACTCTGAATTTTATTTTTCCTTAGACTCCCAAAAATTAGATTGGGTTGAGCATCCAAATTTTTCATACCTTTATTATACTTATGAAATTATATCATGTATTTTGTTTCTAACTAACCATTGTTTGAGTGACACGTATACAGTTCCCTCTGAAATTTAGGGAAAAATATGATTGTTGGAGGAGGGATCCGACCATTGGAAATGAGCCTATAATTAAGATCTCATTTGAACGAGCTCAAAACACGTTGATCAATCTAGATATTACATGTTACTGAAGTGATTTCTATAGAGAGAGACTCTCATACTTTTTGTGTATTGAACATCTTGTTCAGATAGCTTCAGGAAACTCTAATTGTTGATGTCTACAATCGAGGGCTTCCGGGGATAGGAAGACAGAGGTTCCGACTACCGTCAAGTTCGATGGCTTGCGAAGATAGAAAGACAGACTGCAATATTCTGATCGAGGGCTTACCCTGGTGTGGGTTAGACATACTTTCTTGAAAATATAAATCAAGGGACCTTTGTCCAAGGTTGTTGGATACCCTACTCTTTGGGTTAAAATATTTAATAGTTTTTACTTGTATTGTTTCAAGTTTGTTTCCCACTACATTTTGATTAATAATGAATGTATAACTATTTTATACTTTCCTATACTTGTATACTCAAATTATTAAGATTCAGTATGCTTTAAAGTATAATCTTTGTACTTGTAAACTTTTCATAAGTTTCATTTTAGGAAGCATATTTCCGGAATACGACAAGTTTATAGAACTAAAAGGTCTTATGAATTTACCTAGTTTGACATTGTTAAATATTAGGAAGGTTTATGCCAACTTTAATCATTCTAAAGGAATTTTTAAATTATACAATTCACCCCCCTTCTTGTATATTGAGCATATACATATTATTTCGTTCCAACAATTGATATCAAAGGAGGTCTCTAAAATACTTATATTCACATAAAAGTTTTCTTGCTCAAGTTTTCATTGTTCTATATTTTCCTTACTTATGAGTTTTATCCTTGTTTACAAACATTACTACTAACAAGTTCGTGTGGAAAGATATTTTCTTTGAGATGACAGGAATGAATGTTGGTTCGATTGATAATCTTAATCCTACTGGACCACCTATATTTGATGGGAATGATTATGAATATTGGAGAGATCGTATGATAAATTTTTTCATTAATACTATACTAGACAACTTTTTAATGCTAACTGGAGATTACAAGATTCGTGATAAAGATGTCAGAATTTTTACTAATCAAGAAAATTCAGAATATCAAATAACTACAAGGTACACAATACTTTACTGTGTTCCATGACCAAGAATATATATATCCAGATTTCGTCTTGTGAAGCTGAAAATTGTATTTATAAGAAGCATGAATTTACACAGTTTGGAACTTCCAAAGTTAATAAAAGAAGAGTTATGCTCAACGATGAGTATCACGGTTTTTTCTTTCCTTATGGATAACTAGTTTGTAAGGAACAACAGAGGTTTATGACCAGTGTTGATAGTTTATAGTCTATGTGTGAAAATGGTTTAGATGACTAGGAACTTGTGGATAATATTATAGTCATCATTCCTAATGAGTGGGAATCAAAGAGGATAGATATTGATGAGAATAGGAAAGTCTCACAGATTACTCTTGATGAGATTTTTGGAACTCTTCTTCAACATGAGACAAGAATGAAAATAGATGATAATCTAAATAAGAAGAAGAATGTGAATGGAAGTACTTCTTTTCCAACTACTTCAAATCATATGAAATCCATGACTCTAGAGAGAGTTACAAGATCTAAATCGAAGAATCTCACTACCTTATCAGAATCAAGTGAAAGTGAACATTATAATAATGAACAAGAAAATCTTACTCGAATGATGAACAAGATAGTTGGGAAGAAAGAATTTCAGAATAGATATAAGAAGAAAGAAATAAAGGATAAGAAATACTATGAAGTTACTTATTATGAATCCAAGAGAGCAGGGAATATAAGGCTAGATTGTCCTCTGATTAATAGAAATTATAGAAAGGAAAATAATTCTGAAAGGAATAGAAATAAGTACTAAAAGGCTAAATCTAAGAATGTTTTGGAATCCAATGACACATGGAGTACTGGTGGTGGTGACTCTTCTGAAGAATCCTCATAGTACTAATCTTCTGGACAGAAGAATCTTGGTCTACTTGCCGAGCTACCTATTGAAAATCATTTTCTAATGGATAAGGTTCACAATGTTGAATCTATAACCAATGTATCCTTGAACTTTAATTATAGTGATAGAAAATATTATGAATCCTCAGATGAAGAATCTTCTTCTGATGAAGATAATACTTTACCTACTTATGCAGACGTGTCTAGGTTTTCTAAGCTCCTTGAGAGTTAAAATTCTAATGTCATAAAAAATCTTGATAAGGAAAATTCTATGATTTCTATTCTTAGTATGGAAATATCATATCTTTCTAAAGATCTTGATTAAATAACCCTTGATTTTGAAAGTATTTCAAAAAACCTTGTGGAAGTTAATTCTGAAAAGGATAAACTTTCTAAGGATCTAGAAAAAGTAATTTCTATGAAAAATGTTATTGAGACTAACTTTAGTGATAAAAATAATGTTTTTGAGGATAAAAACATAGTTATTAAGCTAAATTCATAAATATCTTCCATGAGGAAGTGTTTATCAAACATTACCTTAGGTAAGGAAAATTTTGATAATATGTTTTCCCAAATTCATCCTCTAAGAAATAATTCTAGATTTGGTTACACACATTCAAAACCAATTTTTAGTTACTATTATTGTGTTCCTTAGAGTGCTCCATTCTAAAATAAGTGTCAGTGTGGTGGGAATTGGGAAAAAAATTCCTTAAACAAAACTCAGCCTTTAGGTTTTCATAAATCTTATTTATCAAACAAAATGTGGATTCATAAAGTTTTTCTTTATTAAGTTTCCAAATCCAAGAAGGTTTGGGTTCCAAAACTCTAACACTCTTGTATTCTGTAACGTAAAGATAGTTCAAATAGAAATACATGGTAAATGGATAGTGGATGTTCCTAGCATATTACTGGTAACAAGAACTTCATTGAAAATATTATCAAGACGAAGAGAGGAAAAGTAACATTCGGAGATAATGCTCAGGGAGAAACTATTGGTATATGTAACATTGTTATTCTTAGAAAAACATTGATTCCAAATGTATTATGCGTTAAGGGTTATAAGCACAACCTTATTAACATAATTTAATTATGTAATGAAGGTCACCTTGTGAATTTTAGGAATGACAAGTGGTTAGTACACAATTCCAAGGAAGAGTTTATTCTTTCTCTCTATAGGAAAGATAATGTTTACACACTAAACTTAGAAGACCATAGGAGGCAAGATCTTCCTTGTCTTAGTTTAATGGAAGATCATTCTTGGTTATGGCATAAAAGGTTAGGACACTATAACATTAGGAACCTATGTAAACTCTCTATGAAAAGACTAGTAAAGGATCTACTAGAGCTTATATTTTATTCTTCAAATGTTTGTGATCCTTGTCAATATGGAAATAAACATAATCAAGTTTTGAATCAATCAATGAAGTCTCAACTTCTGATGCATTATAGTTAGTGCATATAGATCTTTTTGGTCAAGCACTGGAAGCATTGGAGGAAAATATTATGTATTTTTTCTAGTCGATGATTACACTAGATTTATGTGGGTCTATTTTCTTGGAAATAAATATGAAAATTTTTCTTATTTCAAAAGTTTTAGTGCCGAAGTTAAAAATATGAACAACCTTCCATTTATAACTACTCATTGTGATCATGGAGGAGAATTTCAAAATTTTGATTTTGAAATGTTTGGTAGTGGAAAAGGCATTACTCTTAACTTCTCATCACTAAGAACCACTCCACAAAATGGTGTTGTTGAAAGAAGAAATAGAATTCTTCAAGATATAACTAGAACCATGTTGAGTGAATATTTGTTAACCAAACATTTTGGGGCTGATGTTGTAAGTACTGCATGATAAACTATAAATCGTGTTTTGATTAGACCTTTTTCTTAATAAAACTCTTTATGAGTTATGGAATGGTAGAAAACCCAGACCTTCCTACTTCAAGGTTTTTGGCTCCAAGGTATTCATTCTGAATACTAAAGATAATCTATAAAAATTCACACCAAAATCTGATGAAGGAATTTTTTTAGGCTACTCTACAACTTCTAATGCTTATAGGGTTTTCAATAAAAAATACTTGTACTGTTGAAGAAACAGTACATGTTAAATACGATGAAATAGTTCCTTTTTTTTAAACAACCTAAACCTACATCGTCAGATGTGTTTTCAAAAACTTATTATCAACCCCTGATAGAAGATCCATCTAATAAGAAAATGTTCAAGAATATGTTTTTGAATAATTTACCCCACAAGAATTCCTACTATACATTCATAAATATTTTTTTGAAAACCCAAATCAGTTTTTTCTTAAGAATCATCCCAGTGATTGTATCATTGGTGATGTAAGTCAACCAGTAAAGACTAGAAGTTACTTAATAAATGAAGTAGAACATCCATATTTCATTTCCCAATTAGAAACAAAAAATATAGAAGAATCTTTAGGTGATAATGATTGGATAAATTCTATATAAGATGAGCTAAATGAATTTGAAAGGAATAATGTCTTGACCTTGGTTCAAAGACCTAAGGAAACTACTCTTATTGGAGAAAATGGGTTTTCAGAAATAAGTGTGATGAAAATGGAATAATAGTATGAAATAAATCTAGAATGGATACTAAAGGATATAATCAACAAGAAGGAATATACTATGATGAAACCTACGCTTCAGTGTCTAGACTTTCAACTATTCATATTCTATTTTCCATTTCAGTATTCATTAATTTAAAAATTTTTCAAATGGATGTTAAATGTTCTTTCCTTAATGGTTTGGTTTAATAGGACATTTTTGTTGAACAACCATCTGGATTTGAAGATACAAAACATCCTGAAAATGTTTTTAAACTTACCAAATCTTTATATGGGATTAAACAAGCCCCAAGAGCTTAGTATGATAGACTTACAGGATTTTTGCTTCAAAATAATTATTTTAAGGGAATTCTGATCCAACCCTTTTACAAAGAAAGATTAGAGAAATTTATTTATTGTACACAATTATGTAGATGACATTACATTTGGTTCAACTCAGTAATCTTTTACTGATTCCTTTGTGAATCTAATGAAATCTGAGTTTGAAATGAGTATGATGGGTGAGTTAACATTTTTCCTTGGTTTTAAAATTTCTCAAAAACTAGAAGGAATCTATATAACCCAACATAAGTATATTAATGATATTTTTAAAAAATATGGATATGACCACACTGAGAGTATAATTACTCCCATTGTTACCTCGAATTCACTCGATCTTGATGAAGATGGGAAAACCAATAGATCAAACATCTTTTAGAGGTATGATAGGAAGTCTACATTACTTGACAGCTTGTCATCCAGAACTAATGTTTTTGGTATTCTTACGTGCAAGATATCAATCCCAATTCTAATGAATCTCATTTAAAGGCAGTGAAAAGGATTTTTTTTCTACTTAAGGGAACCATGGATTTATGACTCTTTTATACTTATGGAAATGGTTTTGTTATAAAAAGTTTTTCAGATGCTGACTTTGGTGGGTGTATAATGGATAGGAAAAGTATATCTAGAACATCTCATTTATTATGAGATTCCTTATTTTCTTGGTCATGCAAAAAGCAACACTCAGTATCACTTTCCACTACTGAAGCTGAATATGTCACAACTGGAAGTTGTTGTGCTTAATTATTGTGAATGCAACACACACTCATATACTATGGTATGAGTTTTACCAAAACAAAAATATTGTGTGGTATTACTAGTTCCATTACCTTAAGTAAAAACACTGAACTTCACTCTTGTGCAAAACATAGAGATATTATGAATCACTTTCTTAGGGATCACACACAAAATGGAGATATCATTCTTCAGTTTATCGTAATGCAAGATCAATTTCCTGATATTTTCAGAAAATCTTTACCATATAATAGATTTAAATACATAAAACAGAAGTTATGAATGATAATCATAAGGTAATCTTCCATGTTAATTTCTTGTTGAAACACATCTCTTTACAGTAAGAAACTCCCTTTACATGGGGGAGTACAGTTTCTTGTTAGCCAAAATTTTTCATTTTTAAAAATTTTTATAATTAAAAGTTTTGAAGTCAAAATATTCACAGTTAAAATTTTCGTAGTCAAATTTTTTCATAATCTGATTTTTTAAGTCAAAATTTTTCAGAATCTAAAGCTCATAAAGAACAATTTTCCTTATTATGAATAACCCTAATAGTAATATGATAGTTATATTTCCTTTCCTAAATTTTCATAATCTTCCTTTACATGTTGTTATTTGTTTGTTTTCATGATTTTCATATTCACTTATCCTTAAATCCAAATATTTTTCTTAAAAACCTCAAAAGATCAGAATCTATCAAAATCATTCTTCAGCTATTATCTCAACTATCGGATCTTCTCAAGAAGTTTTCAACTATTGGATCAATCAGGGAAGATGAATCGTCACTTCAATTGCCTATATAAAGGACCCCCGATAGTCATACAACATCGAACCCCAAGCCTTCGTGTGCTAAAGCATTACCTCTGTTTTTAAAGACATTTCAGATTTTTAATGTTTTATTACTTTTGAATGTCTGTTGAAGTCTCTTCTTAGAAATAAATTTAATATGTTAAGGAAATCTCTGAGTGGAAGATCAACTGAGAAAGGTTAGTCGATCTGATGTTTTATGCCATGTATGGTTCCATTGTTTCTAACAATATCAAGCTGAATAGTTAGGAGAGTGTATGTATATCAAAACTGAGAGAAAAAGATCCAGTGTATCTGGAATTTCTGGTTGAATTCTATGAGACCGTTAGTTTTTTAAATGAAGGAGGAGGAGATAAATTTTCTTTGATGAGCTATGGAAAGACATACTCCCTTTCATATAACATGGAAGAAAATATGATAGGAATTCCTTATGAAGGAGAAGTAGAGTATTGCTCACACAAGATATCTAATATAATAGGATCATTTGTCAAGGAAAAGACTCTAGCTTGTCTTGGTATTTTAGAGGTGAAGTCTCCAAAAATTATTCATCTATCCACAAATTTCCAAATTATTCAGCTATGGGTTCAAGGATTTCTCATTCTGAGAAATGGGAACAAAGATACTCTGAAGAAAAGTGATATGTATGTTCTAGATTTCTTGGTGGACCTATGAAGGATAAACATGATTAAGAATATCTTGGTTATGATTGAGAATATAAAGAATGGAAATCTGAAGTCTTAGTTCATCATGTATCTGGTCATTCTTTCAAAAATTATTGTTTTTTGTCTTCAGTCTTTCAAGATTCCTTGCAGTTCTAAGCTGAGAAATTATAATATGATGCTTTTGAGTGATGACACTCTAAAGAGGTTGAATATTGGATTTAATAGTCAATCCGGACAATTTTACTATTTTTCAGAAGAAAAAGTTGAAACTCTATCAAAAAGGGCATAAGTGGTTGAAACCTCTAAAAAGGGTGGAAGGAAGAGGAAGGTCAAGGAACTAGAAGATAAAGGAAAATCTCTAATGGCTAAGGAAACTCAGTCAGCACTGACAAAGAAAAATAAGAAAAAGACTTATCCGGATGTGGAAATGGCTAAGTGGAAAGAAGATAAGAAGAACATTAAGGTAGGGGAGCTTAATTTTGGCTTGGACCCTGCTGAGGAAAAAGCCTTGAAGATAAAGGCTGCTGAAGAGCATGACAATAAAAATAAAGAGAAAAGGTAGAACAAGAAGATGTCTAAGGATAAGATAGTCTAATCCCTTCCTAATATTGCTGAAAACGTCTCTAAATAAATTCTGGTACCAGATTCTTTTTTGATAGAACTATTACCCGAGACTCTGAGAAAGAAGTTAGTGATTCCAGAACAAGTTCAAGAAGAAGAAATAGTGAAAGAAGAAGAAGTGGAAGAAGAATAATAAGAAGGAAGTGGTGATACCAATGATATAATAAAACAAGTATAATACTTTCATGAGAAGGATATTCCTTCTGAAAAGTTATCAACCTGAACTTCTGAAGAAGAGTCTTGAAAACTTGCTACCCCAAGAAAAGATGAGAATGGTGAGGAAGAAGTGAATAAGTTGTCTAAAAATGAATGTAGCAATCATGATTTCATTCACCTAGGGGATGTTGAGGTAGAAGCCGAGAAGGAATAAGTTGATGAAGATAAAATTATTCAGCTGTCAGATAGTAAACATTAATAACCTAATCAAGAAGAAGTCATTTCAAAAGATGATAAGGGAAAATATGTGGTAGTTGATGCACCTAGAAAATCTGTTGTAAAGAAGAAAGGAGTGGGTGCTTTATTAAAAAGTAAGGCTACTGAGATTGACAAATAATCTTCACCAACCAAAGTCTCGAATTTAGAACCATCTTCTCTTGGACATGACATTGTTGTTCAGTCCTTGAAGATGTTGGTTGGGACTATTCCAATATTCCCTAGTATAGACTCAAGATGTTAGATGCTTCAGCCTATTGATAAATGTGTCTTTCTTAAGGCAGACTTCAAGACCTTTCTCATTGGTTACGACGATCATAAAAGATCTTGTAAGAAGATGACTAGCTGGAAAAGAAAAACAATAGAAGATATGAGAATCTTTGATGAATTTCAAGATAGTGTCAAGGATTATTTTGACACTGAAGATGTGAAGATCAAGGATCTCACTAATTGTTTTGAGGAAAATATATCTCTTGAACAGACATCTCGAAAGCAAAAAGTAAAGGATATGAATGGGAAGCTAAATTCTATGGCCATGAATTGGAAGAGGGAAATGGGTCTCAGAATTGATATAGAAGAGATTCTTACTAAGAACGAAGATGTTTTGAAGGCCCAGGAAGAATCTCTTAAGGCTCTGGAAGATAAAATTAAATCCTTAGAGAAGAAAACATAAGATCAGGATCCATTGCTCAAGCATGCCGAAGAGGATCACAAGGAGCTCAACAAGTTAAAAACTATAGTATAGAAGTTGATGCCTAAGGATAAGGAAGTACAATCTTTTCCAAATCCGATATTATGTTGTATTTATTTCCTTCTACAAATTCTTTCGAACATAATAGATTTTTAGTTTCTCTTCATATTTTTTGGTTGTTCAGTACTAATATTTTAAGTACCATATTTTCCTTTCCATTCCCGGTATTTCTTTTTGAAAATCACAATGGGGTAGAAAGGAATGTCAAAAAAGAATACTTAGTAGAGAAAAAATTTCCCTAAGGGGGAGTTTCATCATGAAGATTTTTGTATACTAGAAAATAAAAAACTCTTTCAGGAAATCAAGAATATGATCCTTATTGTTTCCAAAAAATAAGGTGGAGTTAGTCATGTTCACTTTGTTATATAAGTAAAGTGAGATAAGTTTTATATTCAAGTTCATAAAATTTCTAAGTCCATATATTCTTTTTCATAAGGATGTTTCTGATTTCCAAAAAGGGGGAGATTGTTGAGTAAATAATGTTTCCTTATGACTTTTCCATTCCTTCAGGTTTTTAAAATCACAAACACCCTACCTTAAGGAAAATTTCATTTTCCCTAAGATTTTTCTTAATAGGGAAAATTTTCCATCCCCAAGGAAAATTTATCCTTACCTGTTTTTCATTGTTCATATTTTAGTCTCTCTAAATCTAATTCTTTTTACTCTTAAGTGAAAAATTTGGTTTCACATCTAAAACCTTGTAATTATATAAATACTTAAATATAGAGTATTCTGTTTTCAGGATCTGAATTCAGATTCCATGTTCTTTGAAATTCTGACTCCGGAATCTCTAAAATTCAGACTCCAAATTCCTTAGAATTCAGGTTACAAATTCTGTAGAATTCAGAATTTGAATCCCTTAGAATTCAGACTCTGAATTCCTTATAATTCAGGTTCAAAATTCCTTACAATTCAGACTCCAAATTCCTTAGATTTCAGACTCTGAATTCCTTATAATTCAGACTCTGAATTCCTTAGAATTCAGATTCCGAATTCCTTAAAATTCAAATTCTAAATTCCTTATAATTCAGACTCCGAATTCCATAGAATTTAGACTCCGAAGTCTATGTAATTTTAATTTTTATTTCCTTGAAAAACAGAATCTGGATATCCTTGTAATATAGACTCCGATTGTTTATTTTCTAAGACTTCTAATTTTAATTTTCCTTAGAATACGGGAAATTAGATTTTGTTGAGAAACCATATTTTTCTTACCTTTGTTATAGTTATGAAATGATTTCGTGTATTATGTTTCTAACTAACCACTTTTTGAGTGACACATGTACAGGTCCCTCCAAAATTCAAGGAAAAATAAGATCATTAGAGGAGGGAGCCGGCCGTTGGAAATGTGCCTATAAATAGGAGCACATTTGAACGAGCTCAAAACACATTGATCAATACAGAGATTACATGTTGCGGAAGTGATTTCTAGAGGGAGAGACTCACTTTCTTTGTGCGTATAAAACATCTTTTTCAGATTGCTTCATGTGACTCTGATTGTTACTATGTACAATCGAGGACCTTCCGGGGTAGGAAGATAGTGGTTCCAACTACCTTGAAGTTCGAGGGCTTGCGAGGACAGCAAGACAAACTATGATATTCTTATCGAGGGCTTACCCTGGTGTGGGTTATATAGACATTCTTGAAAATATAAATCAAGGTACCTATATCCAAGGTTGTTGGATACCCTACTCTTTGTGTTAAAATATAACATACTTGTTACTTGTATAGTTTCAAGTTTTTTCTACTTCATTTTGATTAATAAAGAATGTATAACTATTTTATAATTTCTTTATCTTGTATGATTTGATTAGTAAGATTCAATATACTTTAAGGTATAGTATTTGTCCTTGTAAACTTTTCATAAGTTTCATTTCCATAACCATATTTATGGAATCTATAAAGTTTGTATAACTAAGAGGTCTTGTAAATTTACATTGTTTAACATTATTAAACAACAGGAAGGTTTATTCCAACTATAAAGGTTCCAAAAGAATTTTTAAAGTATACAATTCACCTCCCCCCTCTTGTATATTGAGCATCTATATCTTATTTTGATCCTACAGAACAGAGCTTGGACCATTGGAATTTAGTTTATATGTGTGTAGAAGGGTTTTGGTCAACTCACTTTTGTGTACAAATCTATCTTACCATGTGTTTTTAGGGATTTTTTCATTATTAAGTCTTGTTGGTTGAGGTTATTTTAATAAATATGATATGGGGTTTCTTTAAATGTTCATGTTCCTAATTTTTTTATTACTATTTCTTTGATGAATTCATAATTTCTTTAAATTCATGTTGTAATAAAGCACTGATTTCAATATCTAAATTTGGTACTATGATTTTGGATTCTACTCAGGAATGATTAGTGTTCATTTTTTATTCTTATAAAATTCATCTTAAAGAGATCATAGAAATATGAGTGAGGAATTAATAATATGGGTTCTATAGGAAATCCCTCTTGTGGATCCATAGTTGGTAGAAGATGTAATATACACTATTTAGATTCTCGGTCTAGAAGGTTTCAAGAACATATGACACATATTCGATCGTGGATTAGAATTCTCTAAGACGAATCTACATATCTTCTAAGGTAACAAAGGACCCCAAGAATCTAAATAATGGATTTAGCATATTGAGAGGATATATAAATAGTTTAAGATTCCTGTGGACTCTCAGGTGGGTTTTTTCATGCATATTCCTAAGGAACTAGGAAAGAATGGTGTAGATCTTTTGTAAAATATATGTGGAATGAAGATATCACATTGGATTCTTTCATGAAAATATTCAACCAATAGTTTTATCTTGATAAATTATAAGGGGAAAAGAACCAATATTTTTTGGATTTAGATCATTAAGAGTATATTGTTATGGTGTATTCCACCCATTATTCTAAGTCGGTGCACTTGGCACTGGATGTATTCACAATAATTAGCTAAAACCATAGAGGCTTGAGTTAGTATTGAGGGATAATATTCAATCAATGATGATATTCATGATAATTCTGACCTTTTTAGAGGTAGTCAATAAGGACTCTTTGGAAGAGACTAAAAAATCTAGAAAATATGATTGAGAGGTGCTTAAGTTGGTACCATTGTTAGCTAGGGTGTATCTTCTATCTAGAAAAGGAAGTGTGAAGGTAGCTAGTTTTATCCATGACAAGTTTTAGGGGCGTCATCAGGATAGTAATAGTCTATTTCCTATCTGTGTGTAAGGTACGTTCATACCAATCCTAACTATATCGGGGCTCCCAATAATTATCATCATTTTGGAAAATACTTCCATCAGAAGTGTTTTTGTGAAAGGATGTACCGAGGAAGTAGGGTTGGGTGCACTCTTATCAAGGGTTCTCATGTTCATACCAATTTTTCCAAGGGTTATGGGTCTTATCCCTAGAATAAGGGGATGTTTTGTGGTTAAAAGTCACAAAGAGGATCTAATACCCAAGACGATTTTGTAGCAGATTTTGCACTAGATGAATCTAATGAAAGGACAGCTATAATTAGAGGTTCTATGTTTATTTCTTATTCAATAGTTCTATATTTTCTAATATTGGTTCACTCATTATTTTATATCTTCAATGTTAATACAAGTTTTGGGACTAAAATCAAATATTATTCCATTCTTCTTGGATATTTCGATGCCTTTGGGAAAGTGTTCCAAAGAATTTTTTAGGTGTCTAAAATATCTAGGGATTATAATAGACCATGAGGTGGGGTCGAACTTATTGGTTCTTGATCTTGATATCATTGACATTATCATTAGTATGAATTGGATGATCAATGTTAAGGCATAGATTAATTTTTATCACTATCAAGTTTAGATTCTACCACATGATTGAATCTCTTGTGAATTTTAAGGTGAGGAGGATTCCATGTCTAGGAGAGAGAGGCCTATTTTTCCTTACACTAGTGTAATATCATGTTCATTTTTAGGATTGTTCCTAGATTTTTATATCCTTATTTGAGAATTAAACTTTCTAATGTGGTGTGTGTGTACCTGGAGGACTTTCAAGGGGATTTTCCTAGTTCACCACCATAGAGAGAGTTCCAGTTTACCATATTCCTTGAAACTGGTACAATTCCCATTTTTATTCCATCATATCCTACGGTAAAAGCTATGTTAGTAGAAACTAAAGTCCATCTTGAATATATAAAGGATAAAGAACTTATTCATCATAAAATTTCATCATGTGATTTTTCATTCCACTTTTTTAAGAATTCAAACATGATCCTCATACATTTTATTTATTATCAAACGTTAAATTATGTGATCAATAAGAAAATATATCACTTACCCAAGATTTATGTTCTCATCGAGCATCCTAGAGGGGATCATTGGTTTTAAAAGATTGAACATTTTCATGGTACCACTATTTTTGTGTCTTGGAATATGATATACCTAAGACAACATTTAGGTGTTGTTATGGATATTTTGAGTTTATGGTTATTCCATTTGGTCTCACGGACACTATTTTGGTGTTTATGTCATTGATGAACCATATCAATCATTGATTCTTGGACTCTTTTCCTATTGTGTTCCAAAATTATATCTTTTTTTATCTAAGATAGAGTAGGAGGATATGGATCATTTAGATATAATTATTAAAACCTTGAGGTAAAATCACTTGTATGGTAAGCTTACCAAAAGAGAGTTTTAGATTAAATATGTAATGTTTTTTTAGAATGTTATATTTGAGAGGGGAATATCGGTGGATTATAAAATGTAATAGTATGGCCCAAAAATAACTTTGAGATCCAAAAACTTCTTAGGTATTTTTGGTTATTACATGAGGATTGTTCCAAACATCTCCAATATCACATCTCTGATGAAATATTTAACTCATAAGGGTGTAAAGTTTTTGTGGAATGAAAAATGTCATAAATATTTAGAGGAATTTAATGTGTGATTGACTTCAGGAATAATTTTCGTTCTTCTAAAACTAATTTTGGGTTATGATTTTTTCGTTGATTCTTCTTTCATGGGTATGGGGTGTGTCTTTATACAATAAAGACATTTAGTAGCCTATGGTTCTCAGGAGTTATTACCTCATGAGAAAATCCAACATACCCATGATCTTTGGTTTTTAGTGATAATGCATACACTCAAAATGTGGTTTCACTAAATCTTTAGGGAGTGGATTACTTCATATTCAGATCATAAGATCCTTGTTCATATTTTCAGACAAATAGGTCTGGAATTTTGATATAGATGATAGGTGGATTATCTCGGAAATGTTTATTTTGATACTTCTAATACTCATGGGAAATTAAATTTAGTTCTTCTTGCACTGATTAAGAAATTACAAAAATAATAATTGAGGGAATATGTGGAATAGTTGTCTCTCATGATTTTCTTTTCTATGATGAGATTGGGAATATAAGAGGTCGTTGGAAAGGTATCTTTGGATTTAATGAAGGAAGAATCGTTATTTGATTTGTGGGTTTATCTCATGTAGATATTTGACCCTGAGTGATAGATAATTAGTAAATTCCATCATCATGGGGAGACCTCATGTGATTAGTCTTAGTCTCCCTATGGTAAATCATGTTTTTGAAGTGGTTTATTTTTCATTTTTCTCGGAGATAGGGGTTTATTAATAGTGGAAACCATTCTTGTTATACCTTACACATAGGTATTACCAATATGTATAACAATTTTAAATGGTATTGGTGGTTGGGGATGAGACAATAGATTATATATTCTTTATCACTCTATGTTCCATGTTATAGAATTAAGGGGAACTAGATGCCTTCTGGTTTGTTTCATCCCTTACCCATTTCATTATGCAAATGGAATGAAATTTCCATGTATTCCATTTTTAGTTTACTATGGACTCCTAGTGGGAAGAATGCGATTTCTGTGATCATTGGGAAAATCAAAAAATCAGGACATTTCATCCCAAGAAAGTAGATGATGAAATTAAAACATCATGGGGGGTTATATATCTGATAGAGTTTGAGACATCATGGGGTTCCCCCTATAGTTGTTCAAAGTAGGGACCAAAGGTCCACATACAGGTTTTAGAATGGTTTTTAAGATGAGATGTATTCCTATATGAAATTTATCGCAACATATAATTATATATTGATTAAAAACAAAAATGGGATATATCGGTTCTTTAGTATATGATATGGGATTTGGTGCATTATTATGGTAGTTATTGGGAAAAATGTTTACCTTTATTTTTGTTTTCCTAAAAAATATTTATCAAGACTCAATAAAAATGGGGCATTTTTTGGCTTTGTATGGGAATCCATGTATATCTCCCTTATGCTAGGTAGACTTAAGAGATATGTCCTTCGTTGGGTAGATTCTTGTTCATGAGATGACATAAAAGGTTCAATTTATCCAAAAGGGATTAATCACTAAATAGAGTAATCAAAACATTATATGGATCATCATCATCAACCAGTAGATATTGAGGTTGGTGAGTAGGTATTTCAATGAAATTCACCACACACGGGACATTTTCAGTTTGGTAAGTAGTGTAAATTTGTATCGGGGTTTTTATTCCCCTTTGAGGTCATTTGATGAATTAGATAGGTGGCATACAAGTTTAACTTATCATCACTTTTGACATCAAACCCTGATGTGTTTCATGGTTCCCATATAATAAGGTTTCAATCAAATAATTCCAATATAGTTAAATGGGAGGATATTAATCTTGATCTTGGAACCACTATTGTTGAGTAACAGATTCAGATTATGGATCTCCTAGGTAAATTTTTTAGCATTAAAATGATTTATTTTGTACATGAACTATGATCATGGGAATGAGATATCCCTGATATGTAGGAGTAGGATGTTTTGATGAGGTATTAGTGGGATTCACTTTTTTGTAGTCCAAGATGTTAAGGAATCTCTAGGGATATAAGGAGTTTATGTTTGGGAGATTGTAACACCTTTCTACATTCCTTCAGGTATGATTTGACTCTTGTTTTGGTTTTCCCTTTTTTTGGGGTGCATTGAAGGTTCTCAAAGATAGAGATTCTTTACTAGATATAATGACCTAAAATACGAGGATGTATGTTTGTTTTAATTAATGGAGTTTTGGAATAAATATGTAAATGGTTTTAGATTTTTCACCTAGGGTTTAGAGAGCCTAGGGGCTTTTCATTCATTAAAATGGGGTGCACATGGCCTGTTGGACACAATCACATCATCAATGATTTATAGGTAATAAAATTATTCCATAGAAGATATCGGTATTCTTCTTCAGAGCATGAAAATTTATAATCCATGAAACCATTAAAAATCCTGAATAGGTCTATTTGGTTTTAATTTAACCAAATAAAATGTATTTTTAGTTTTACTTAAAAGTCATGGAATTAATGTTGTGAAATTGTTTCAAGATTTCAATTCTTTCTTTTCAATGGTTTTAACCAAACTTCAATCCTAAACCTAATTTTTATTCAATGTATAACTACCCTCTCATCCATTAGTGAAATTTTGGGTGACCTCCCTCCCCCATATTATTATGTTATTTATTTAACTCTCATAACATTTTCATTTCATATCCCCAGTAAGTGATCTTCCTGCTTCTTCATCACCTCTGGTCATATATGTGTAATTGGATGTGTTTGTGATTCAGATTATGATCTTATGGTTCTTTATATAAATCATTTATAGTTATATTTCATGTCTCGACTTTTTAAGGGTGATATATTGGATTCTTATCTCCATTATTGAAGTCGTATAGCATTCCATCATTCTTGAGGTAGGTTTATCTATGAAAGTGGTTCTAATTATTGAATTTCTTTATGTTCTAGTCAATTCCTCTGGGGTTTTCAATGAAAATTCATTATTTTTAATTTTATAGAATTTACTAGAAAGGATTAACGTTTTTAAATGTATATGGTTTTTAAAATTGATTTTATTTCATATTAAAAAAATCTATTAAATGTGAGAATGTATTTTAAAATATTTGTAACAAACATAGAAAATTATGAACCTTGGGTCTGTTAGGAAATGGGCATGCCTCTCTAGGGTTCATAATAACACTAGGGTTTTTTGTGAAATAGAATGATTTTGGAAAGACTAAATATTAGTTAGAACAAACATATTCATGGTTTAGTATTATTTTATGTCTATTAATTATCCCCATATGCTAGATCCCAAATTGTTTCCTTTTTCATTTATACCTGGTTTATCACATGATATAATACTTCAAGGATATTTTATAAATTGATAAAATTAAAATTTTTCTATGCTTGGATTTCCCATTTCTTACCTAATTTTCATTTATATTTGACTTACTCCTAAATTGAGGGAAGATAGTTTGCATTTATAGAAAAGTATGGAATGTTTTTAAAATTGTTTCATTTATGAAAATTCATTAAAAATAATATATTTTTAAAGTTAAAACTTTTTCATTTTGTATATTATAATAGTAATAGATTCATTGATGATATGTCTCTTGGATCTGTGATCATACCATACATTTTCCTTTGGGTGGTCATGGACCTTGTTTTGTTAGACTCTAGTAAAGGGAAGTTCAACATGTATATATTGACTTATATTGTCATTTTCCACCTAATAGTGGGATGATTTGGTGGTGATCGATTGTCACATGGAGAAGTGTTTAATCTGGACTATTTAATCAATCTATTTTGGGATTGTTTATATTGACTTGTTTATCTAATGGATATGCATTCCTTTCATCCATATTATACATTTATTTTTCTTTAGTTATGCATGACTGTTTTGGTTATTTTCTATACCTCGCCAAGTGGAATATCATTCGGGGTAGCTTTCTTTATTGAACATGGTTCATTTTTGTCATGACCCCCTCCCACCAAAGATTCCCCTCCTGAGCTGGCAATGGTGAAAGGGAGATAATGACCCCCGAGTCCCGCCTCCTGTAGGCCCCGGGGTGGCAACTATCACCAAGGGTATGAGTTTTCACAAATATGGGAGGCATTACCCTTTTTATTATTTAATATCGAGAAATAGGACAAGTCAACCACCCAAAAAGGAAAAGGAAAAGTGTATAGAAATAAACCCAAACCAAACCCACATGCATGTTTAAACAATTTTATAACAAGGTGAAAGTACAAGAAATCTCAATAGTACAATACCAAAAGAAAACAAGAGTACAAAAACTGCAACAACTCCAACTGTCCGACTAGTAGGGTCCTGCACGGCCGTGGTATTCTTCCTAGAAACCTTCAAGTAAATGTAGGGTGAGCATACAAGTATACTCAGTAGGGAAAACTAAAGCTCTCATGCATAATTGGGGAGACATCCTAATGTCCCGTGATAACAACAGAAGAAACCTAGAAAGCAATTATATCCACCCAACCTCACCAGCCACACTCACCAAAACACAATCACAACAGGTAGTAGTATATAAGAACAAGATTATTGGGTACCCCGCACCATTTCCCACTAGTTAGCTACTCTTCCTAACGGCGGACGTCCTGAAACTACCACACTCTTCCTGCCCACACACACATGGGCCTCAAGAACCACACATCCCACCCGCACAAACCTGGGCCTCACAACCACGCATCCCGACCGCACACACCTGGGCCTCACAACCACGCATCCCGGCCATAGAAACCTGGGCCTCACAACCACGTATCCTGCAGGCACACACCTGGGCCTCATCCCGAAGATTCTTGGGAATAGAAACCTGCATGAAGAGTCTTGGGCCAATCCACCCTAATCGAAACCTACCTGAAGGGTCTTAAGTGTAAGGTCGCCTCAAGCCATAACAGCATAGGGAAGAAGGATCAGTAAGGAGCTAGTAACTATGGGAAAACACCCTCTCCCATGAAATGGGAGTGTTCGGCACTAAGTTCTCAACATGGGTGGCGTGCGATAAAACACAAAGATACAGATATATATATATATATATACCAAACACTCATCCCAACCTATGACTTCTAATCATAGAACTGATCAGGTGCCTTGGCACTGCTACCACGAAGAATGCATACAACAAACAACCCCAACCCCATTTAGGTTTTCACGTTTCAGTAGAATTAGTTTATTTAGTTCCTTAATTACTGGGCAACTATCCACAACCAACCACATCGATCGTTTATAAAACATATCCCTATTATCCCCAAATAAAGTTAGGACAACACAAGCAACACAACTAAGTCCTTCTTATCAACCAACCCACTGATTATTAATATCATTCCATTACCATGACCAACCATTCATTAACTCATCCAATTTTTATTTATTATTCACAACCCATAGCCCGTTCACATTCAAACCCATCCCTACAACCCTGCTGCCAACCGCCATAACCACAACCGCACTGAAACCGGTACGTCATTATCCCATTAATAAAATTTATCGCAGCCCCGAAACTGGGGTGATCACACAAGCGTTCCAGATTTCAAAACATCCAACTTTACATGATTAACCAAATTCCACATTCAAAAAAGTTCCATCCAAATAATGGTCTAGAAAGATAGGAAAATTTTAATTGCGCAAGAAAAGGCCCCCAACGACCGTGATTTTCAGTAGGCATAAGCCTATTAAATTCACAATATAATATCACATGATATAAAAAGTAAAGTAACTGTAGTCACAAACATCCCATCCCTGTTATATAAGCTAGTTATTATCTTCATTAAAATGGTTCGACTGTGTTTCATAAAACAATAGGAAACCCACCCCGCATGATGCAGAAATTAGAGAGACGAAGGTAAGAGCCCTACCTCAACAGGTTCTGATGTCCTTCTACGAACATGACCACCATGATCACAAGGCTTCTCCCAGAATGACTGCACCCACCAAGGACATCATGCCACCACTGAATCAAAAACACAAGAAACTCCTTCAACACGGAGATCACATGTCGTAGCATGGAAAGAAAATGGGAGAAGCAGGATCGGAAAGAGAATACAAGAATAGAGGTTTAACATACCTTTTTAGAGTCATGCGTCAAAGACTGTCGTTCCTGTTAATTATCAGTAGTCTCCTCAGTTGGAAACTGCGGAGGGGGAGTCTAAGAAGTGGGAATAGAACAGGGTGTACAGTGTTCTCCTTGCCAACATGATCCCACAGCCACTGATGGATCGATGATCGGAGTTCGGATGATGAAGTTAGAGGAGGAAGACTTCTCGATCATCCAAGAGTGTCGTCGTGTGAAGAAGAAGCGATTGGTCTTGAAATAATATGCGACTCTCTCTTATATAGGCAATGAATAGGTAAAACAGTGTGAAGCGTGTATTAATGAATACATGGTGTGACCGTACACCCGTTATGCGTTTTTACTGGTCAACACATGACATGTCATGTAGTTTCCATGCATTTAATGATAATAATAACTTTAATTAATAATAGGTGTTTTATTGACCTGATACATGAGTCATAATTTAATATGCAACCTTAGACTTGAATTGGTCGTATTAATGACAGGTTCACATCGCCACTGACGAGAAGTCAATCGGGCGTCGCACGTGGGAGTTACGACGGGTCGAAGATTTAATAATAATATTAAATCTATTAATCCACGAGTGTTTCAGGTAACCAATCCGAAAACCTCAAAAAGACATCAAATATTGGACTCATAATTTCCATCTCATAGTCTGGGTCGCATTGCCGCTGACGGTTTGTAAAACTGTGGTCGTACAAAGAAGTTGCGGACAAAACACGGTTTTCCCAACAAAATAATAACTACATTATTATATTATTATTTCATTTAACCATTTTTTTCTTAACTCCAAATCAATCACGTTTTGGGTATCCTTTCACGCTGGAATGAAACCCCAATTCCCCCTTTTTCATTTATTTCTCTTTTAATTTTTATATCTCATTCTCTCTCCAATTCCATTTATTATCTTCCACCAATTATTCTCCCCATTTTATCATGCCCCAACAAGTGGTGCCTCCTCTTATATTCCATGCGCCTCAAGTATAATAGAAAAATTATTAATTCCCTTACTTTATATCAATTATTAATTTAATTTTATTATCATATTATTATACTAGCAATATTATTAATTTCATATTTCAGTTTAGGGAGAACCTATGCACAACCATTCCATGCGACTCAAAACCATTTAATTTAATTGAATTAAATGACAAAACAAAATTAATATAACTTACATATTCAACCCCATTTTAACTTTATTTATTTTTATTTCACACTGATTAAATTGAAACAACTTTTATTAAATTAAAACCATTCAATTTAATAAACCCAATATATTTTTACGCCACCATTATTATTATTATTTAACATAATAATAATAATGAACTCACCTTTAATTTTATAAACGCACCACCATGCTTCCACTTGCATCTTCATTTATTTTTTTGCAATAAATACCATGACTCATTTCATCAATTTCTTATTTTTATTAATATTATGAATAATATTAATAACACAACACCCATTATTATTATTCAAATTTAATTTCAACAATTACTCAATTAATAACAAACTGAATGTTTCATTTATCAATGTCTAATGGATCACACACCTTCCCACTTCACATCATTAATAATAACACTCATTAAAACATTTTATCATGATTATACTTTTTAGTTTAATTAATCACACAATTTATGTCATCATCATTATTATTTAACATATTTTTACATTATCATAAGTATTAAAATTATCATTATAACGCGTGTCGTGTTGACCACATCGATTTCAACAAAGGAATGGACTGGAGGGGTCCGGGCCATTACATCAGATACCTCTCAAAACATTCTCATCCTCGATAATTAAAAGCCAACTGAGAAAAAAGAATGCATCTGAAAAACCACTCCGCAAGATACCTCTTAGGGCTCTTGTCATAACAAGAAACAACCGAAACCCCTAATTATATGATTTAGGAATTCCCTCTCCTATATTGAGATATTATCCGCTTTAGGAGGCACTGACTCACCTACATGGGTTTAATTTCATCCGCATTAATGTGTCTTGATTAAGGATTGGGCCTCCCCACTTCCATATATTAGGATTTTCAAACGTACACTGCCCCCAACACCGTACAACCCACACACTGCCCAGACACATGGCTTGGGGAATTCCTTCTCCCATGTCGAGATATTATCCACTTTAGGCGGCACTGACTTTCCTACATGGGTTTAATCACATCCACATTAATGTGTCTCGATTAAGGATTAGGTCTTCCCCTCCCCACATGATAGGGATCTTCACGTATATTTAAAGAAAAGAGGGAAACAACATAGAATTAAAAACTCACAAAAACAAGGTCCAGGCCCAATGAATGAGCAAAAGAGTTCCAACAATGGAGTGTAATGCTCCCCAAAAAACATAAAGGAGATCATTCAAGAAAACCCAAACACATCTTTATCAATCCATGGTCCTTCTAGAGATGATGTCTCTGATGCATGCAACTATCCACTCCCAGCTCCCCTGCCTCTCTGTTGACGTCCGCCTCCTCGACCACGTCCTGATTGGGATCCTTGAGGAACTCCTTGTGGATGTCCTCCACCTGCTCCATCTCCCCTCAGAGGAACTGGAACCTGTTGCTTTTGGAAAGGTCTTTCCCGTGACTGGTGCTGCTGAGTCGGGTGCTGAACTTGTCCATCTCCACCGTACTGAGCTTGGGTCGGGCACCGACTCTGAACATGCCCGAAACCTCCATAGGAAAAACACTTCGGTCCTGGGCTCATGAAAAAGGGACGAGGACCCGAAGATCTGAACTAGAACTGCTGGGGCCTGCTCCCTACTAGCCTGAAACTGGAAGGTCCCGTCGCAGGAGACCTGCTGCTGACTGCCTTCTCCTTCGATGAACATGGCTGGATCCCCTCATGTGGTGCACCTCCCTGCGAGTGTATCCTTTCTACAACATCTGCCTTCTTCTGTACTACCATGTACATCAGAAGGGTGAAGGGGGTGACAGCATAGTAGAGCAAAGGACGAAGCGCCTCCTCCAAATGTCTCGCCCGAGACTCCTCATCCAGAAAGAGATCCGGAGCAAAACGCAGGAGATCCTTGAACTTGATCCCCAGCTCTCATACTGACATACTCCCCTACTGAAGGGAGAGTAACTCCTTCCGCTTCTCCACCTTGATCATGGAAGAAAGTAATTCCTCTCGGAATTCCTTCTCAAAGTCAGCCCATCGAACCTCTGCCTTTATCCTCTCTCCGAGGTAGAGCGTCCACCACTGTCGCGCCGCACCTCTCCGCTGACTGACTACTAGGGGAACCCAGTACTCCCTCGGAGCACGAATCAAGGTAAAATCAATCCCTAGATCCTCAAGCCACCCTTTCATCTCTGTATCCGAAGTACTACCCTCATACTTCTTGAGGGTTTGCCGCTGGAAAGAATGGAGAGTCCTCTGACACTGGCTATCTTCCTCCTCTCAGTCAATCCTCAACTGATCGACCGCCTGAATCTGCTGGGCCTTGGCTGTCTGAGCTACCCGAGGATGACGTCCAGGTGCCATAGCTGTACGGTAAACAAAGATCACCTAAGCCGAAGTAGTAAGGAAATTTCTCAAGGTTTTATTTCATCAGTTTTTTATTTCAATTTCGTTCCCAGAACACCCAAATCAAGTAAAACAAAATCATGATGATTCATGTACCTTCCCTAGGGTATCTACCCTGCAATCAATGTAGTCTCACTTGGTCATTCGATAGGCTCAGAGTCCTTGTATCAGATCACGGGGGGCCCTAAAATCTTGTGTCCTAGCCGGTTGTCCCTGGACTATGCCACGCACCAAGATTAACTATTATTGTTTCCCTACCATCCCATGAAATCCTCATTGTGCCTAACTACAGACTCAATCCTATCTCTAAACCATCACCTCTGATACCATTTTGTCATGACCCCCTCCCACCAAAGATGCCCCTCCTGAGCTGGCAATGGTGAAAGGGAGATAATGACCCCTAAGTCCCGCATCCAGTAGGCCCCGGGTGGAGACTTGAACCAAAGGTATGAGTTTTCACAAATATGGGAGGCATTACCCTTTTTATTATTTAAGATCGGGAAATAGGAAAAGTCAACCACCCCAAAAGGAAAAGAAAGTGTATAGAAATAAACCCAAACCAAACCCACAAGCATGTTTAAACAATTTTATAACAAGGTGAAAGTACATGAAATCTCAATAGTACAATACCAAAAGAAAACAAGAGTACAACAACTACAAGAACTCTAACTGTCTGACTTGTAGGGTCCTACACAGACCTTTTATTTCTCCTGAAAACCTAAAAGTAAACCTAGGGTGAGCATACAAGTGTAATAAGTAGGGAAACCTAAAGCTCTCTTGCTCAAGTGGGGAGACATCCTAATGTCCCGTGAGAACAACAGAAGAAACCTAGAAAGGAATTATATCCACCCAACCTCACCAGCCACACTCACCAAAACACAATCACAACCGGTAGTAGTATATAAGAACAAGAGTATTGGGTACCCTGAACCATTTCCCACTAGTTAGCTTCTCTTCCTAACGGAGAACATCCTGACACTACCACACTCTTCTCGCCCGCACACACTTAGGCCCCAAGAACAACACATCCCGCCTGCACACACCTGGGCCTCACAACCATGCATCCCGCCCGCACACACCTAGGCCTCACAAGCACGCATCCTGGCCGCACACACCTGGCCCTCACAACCACGTATCCTGGCCGCACACACCTGGGCCTCATCCAAAAGATTATTTGGAACACAAACCTACCCGAAGATTCTTGGTCCAATCCATCCCAATCGAAACCTACCAGAAGGGTCTTAGGTTTAAGTTCGCCTCAACCCATCACAGCCTAGGGAAGAAGAAGCAGGAAGGAGCTAGTAACTATGGGAAAACACCCTCTCCCATAAAATAGGAGTGTTTGGAACTAAGTTCTCAACATGGGTGGGGTGCGATAAAACACAATGATACAGATATATATATATATATATATATATATATATATATATACCAAACACTCATCCCAACCTATGGTTTCTAATCATAGAACTGAGCACGTGCCTTGGCACTGCTACCACGAAGCATGAATACAACAAACAACCCCAAACCCATTTAGGTTTTCACGTTTCAGCAGAATTAGTTTATTTAGTTCCTTAATTACTGGGAAACTATCCACAACCAACCACATCGATCGTTCATAAAACATATACCTTCCATCCACAAATCATGTTAGGAAAACACCAGCAACACAACCAAGTCCTTTTTATCAACCAACCAACCCATTGATTTTTAATCTCATTCCATTACCATGACCCACCATTCATTAACTCTTCCACTTTTTATTTATTATTCACAACCCATAGCCCATTCACATTCAAACCCATCCCTATAGCCCTGCTGCCAACCTCCATAACCACAACAGCACTGAAACCCGTATGACATTATCCCTTTAATACCATTTATCGCATCCCCGCTACCCGTCACCAACATAACATTCACAACCACCCACAACCAATTCAACCATAGCCCCACTGCTCACCCAAACCACAACATCCCACAAAACATCCCCATTGCATGCCACGTATCCGAGCTAACACCCACATGTTCATTATTCCATTTTGATCAACTGGGGTGATCGCACAAGGGTTCCAGATTTTAAAACAGCCAAATTTACGTGATTAACCAAATTCCACATTCAACAAAGTTCCATCCACAAAATGGTCTAGAAAGATAGGCAAAATTTAATTGCGCAAGTAAAGGCCCCCAACGACTGTGATTTTTAGTAGGCATATGCCTATTCAATTCACAATATAATATCATAGGATATGAAAAGTAAAGTAACAGTAATCACAAACATCCCATCCCTGTTATATAATCCTGTTATTATCTTCATTAAACCGGTTCGACTGTGTTTCATAAAACAAGATGAAACCCACCACACATGATGTAGAAATTAGAGAGACGAAGGTAAGATCCCTACTTCAACAGGTTCTGATGTCCTTCTACGAACACGACCACCACAATCACAAGGCTTCTCCCAGAACGACTGCACCCACCAAGGACGTCACGGCACCACTGAATCAAAAACACAAGAAACTCCCTCAACACAGAGATCACATGACGTAGCATGGAATGAAAATGGGAGAAGTAGGATTGGAAAGAGAATAAAAGAATAGAGGTTTAACATACCTTTTTAGAGTCGTTCATCAAAGACCATCATTCCCGTAAATTATCAGCAGTCTCCTCGGTTGGAAACTGTGGAGGGGAAGTCGAAGAAGAGGGAATGGAATAGGGTGTATGGTGTTCTCCTTGTTGACATGATCCCGCAGCCACTGACGGATTGACGATCGGATTCTGGATGAAGAAGTTAGAGGAGGAAGAATTCTCGATCATCCAAGAGCGTCGTCGTGCGAAGAAGAAGCAATCGGTCTAGAAATAATCCGAGACTCTTTCTTATATAGGAAACGAATAGGTAAAACAGTATTCAGCATGTATTAATGAATACACTGTGTGACCGTACACCCGTTACGCATTTTGACTGGTCAACACATGACATGTCACGCAGTTTCCATGCATTTAATGATAATAATAACTTTAATTAATAATAGATGTTTTATTGACTCGAGACCTGAGTCATAATTTAATATGCAACCTTAGACTTGAATTGATCATATTAATGATAGGATCACATCGCCACTGATCAAAAGTCAATCGGACGTTGCACGTGGGAGTTACGACGGGTCGAAGATTTAATAATAATATTAAATCTATTAATTCATGAGTGTTTCGGGTACCTGATTCGAAAACCTCAAAAAGACAACCAATATTGGACTCATAATTTTTGTCTCGTAGTCGGGGTCGTACTACCGCTGACGGTTTGTAAAACCTAGGTCGTACGAAGAAGTTGCGGACAAAACACGGTTTTCCCAACAAAATAATAACTACATTATTATATTATTATTTCATTTAACCATTTTTTCCTTAACTCCAAATCAATCACGTTTTGGGTCTCCATTCATGCTGGAATGAAACCCCAATTCCCCCTTTTTCATTTATTTCTCTTTTAAATTTTATATCTCATTCTCTCCCCAATTCCATTTATTATCTTCCACAAATTCTTCTCCCCATTTTATCACGCCCCAACAAGTGGCGCCTCCTCTTATATTCCATGCACCTCATGTATAATAGAAAATTTTTTAATTTCCTTGATTTTTATCAATTATTAATTTAATTGTATTATCATATTATTATAGTGGCAATATTATTAATTTCATATTTCGCTTTACGGAGAACCTATGCGCAACCATTCCATGCGACTCAAAACTATTTCATTTAATTGAATTAAATGACAAAACAAAATTAATATAACTTACATATTCAACCCCATTTTAATACTTTTAATTTTATTAACCTCTCACACATAGTTTTACTCCATCATTGTTATTTATTGTTTTTCAATAACAAAAACATTTCATTAACTTATTTTATTACCTCACCGACGTTATTGTTTTTAATAACAAAAATATTTACGCTCGTCGCATTTACCACGTTAAACCACCATATTGGATATCTGAATCTGACCATGCCATGTCAATGTCGTGTAACATCCATCAATTTAATTATTTTTATTCTATTTATTTTTATTTCACACTGATTAAATTGAAACCACTTTTACTAAATTAAAACCATTCAATATAATAAACCCAATATATTTTTACGCCACCATTATTATTTATATTTAACATAATAATAATAATGAACTCACCTTTAATTTTATGAATGCACCAACATGCTTCCACTTGCTTCTTCATTTATTTTTTTCAATAAATACCATGACTCATTTCATCAATTTTTCATTATTATTAATATTTTGAATAATATTAATAACACAACACCCATTATTATTATTCAAATTTAATTTCAATAATTACTAAATTAATAACAAACTGCATGTTTCATTTATCTAATGGATCACACACCTTCCCAATTCACATCATTAATAATAACACTCATTAAAACATTTTATCATGATTATTCTTTTTATTTTAATTAATCACACAATTTATATCATCATCGTTATTATTTAACATATTTTTACATTATCATCAGTATTAAAATTATCATTATAACGCGCGTCGTGTTGACCACATCGATTTCAACAAAGGAATAGACCGGAGGGGTCCGGGCCATTACAATTTTTTACAAATGGTTCAGCATCAAAGGTCCCATATCAAAATTTTAGTTGAATTTATGAATGTTTTACGACTACAAAAACCCTAACCTGAATAACCGACACATATTTTTGTAGTAGCATGGACCACACTAAAGTGTGGGTACTATGGAAATGCGGATCACTATATTTATTTGGTTATGGTAACAACATGTGTTATTTTATAGTTTTATTGATTTATGAGAACATTTTTTTGATATGATTTATATAGTTTTCCACACTTTGTAATTTCAACTTCATGACATTGTGAAAAATAATTTTCCCTATTCATTAGTGTAAGTATTCTTCATAAAAAATGTAAATAATTTTATTTTTCCTATTTCATTCTTCCCATTTCATTCATAAATAGAATCATTCATAATTTTCCCTCTCATGATTCATGAAAAAAACTATATCCCTTAAGGAATTATTGGCTGTTAAAATTACAATGGGGTCAAATTTATTTGTACCACTATAAAATCCTTAGGTTTCATTGACTTTATTTCTATTTTTTATAATTATTATTTTAACCCTCCATTTTCACCCATATATTTAGTGTGATTATTTTTAAATGGAATATTCACCCGCTCTCCCTCTTGAATTTTCCATTGTCCCTATAGATCCCAACCCAATTCATTTTATTTCAGTTGTATTTATTTTTTCAATTAAACAAATATGTGAAAACTAAAATTACCACATTGTATTGAGATAGTTTAGTAGAAAATAATTATAAATAATTTTTTAAGGTAAATAATATGTTTAGTTTCATTCCAGGCAACATACCAGTAATAGTATATTTGAATTTTATCTTCTAAAATTAAAACAAATCATGTGAATATAAATGTATAATGAAAAGTTTAATTAAAAAATAAAAAAGTAATTGAAAGTTTTCATTTAAATGCATTGATTATTATTACACTAAAAATAATTCTGGATTAATTTATGAAAAATATTAAATTTTGTGGAAATTCATAGTATGCTTTTTTATTACTTTAGAAAATACATATTATTATAATATTACTATTTATCATTTCATTTCAACCTAGCCATAATGCCTTGAGATTTTTATTTTATTTCTGGATAATCAACCTTTTATGGGTTGAGGGGAACCCATTTACTTGACCTATAGGTCCAAAGATACAAGGGCTAAAACACAATCAAAACATCCATGGAGTAATTCCTAATCATGAACCAATGTCCCAAGACCGAGTAACTCAATAACTACCCCTTCAATGGTATCTACATCACTAATGGTCTCTAGATCCCCACCTCACATGGATGATTGGATAGAATTTCCCCATACAAAGGTGCATGGTACCTAGTACCAATGTGAATTTTTTATACCTAGTTATCCTTCCAATCTAGTTAGCTCTACTCTAATTGATGATACTATCTCTATATCCTCATCTGTGGCCTTCTCCTCTATGATCTTCCCAAGATTCTTCTTAGTCCTTTATGGACCAAAGGCTAGGTTAATCGAAGGATTTTCACAGCCTATAGGTCGTCAGACCTGTAGGCATAAACCAGTGGCCCAAGGGCACAAATCGGGTGAATACTTTTTGTTGTTTTTTTACATCATAGTACCTACTACAGTAGATGCTATAGCGTGACCACTATAACATGGAAATTCACCCCAATTGGATTTTATCCTAGGTCTTCTAGATACAAAAACAAAGCCACTATGTAATAAATTTCACTATATAAAAATCCTTTAAAATAAGTGTTTATATTTCTTAGTACATTTTAAAATATATAAGAAAATGAAAATTTATTATCCTTAAATAAGAATTGTGAAATTTTGAGCTTTTATTAATGCTAAATAAAATCTGAGAAAGTTACACTTTATGAGTTCCATTTTTTATAGCACTGATAAAGTCTTTTTGATTTTACCATAACAGTCACTCCTCTTCTTCTTCTTCCACCTGAATCATTTTTCTATAGTTTTACAACTACTTTATCAATTTTTAATTTATTTATTCAATCCAATATTAAATTCAAGTTATGATATTCTTAATTATTTTGTTATTCTAGTGATTTTTTAATGAAAATTATGTATTTTTTTAGGTTATTTATTCTTCTTCAATATTGTTATTTGGTTCTCCTCATTCTTGTCTCATATATATACAAACACGTATAAAATTATTTATATATAAATATATATCTACACAAGTAAATATATGTATTTATAAAATTTTCATTGTATGCACATTTATATTTACAATATATATATATATATATTCTAATTATATATATATATATATTATTTTTAATATGTGTGTTATATATTTTTTGTTTCTAATATATATATATATATATATATATATATATATTATACTAATTACATATATAAATGTTGACCTATCTATATATATGTTAAAAATGTCGATGTATAAATTTTATCAATATAATATTTTCATATATTTCATACGTTCATTATTCAGACTATTTTTATAATATACATATGTATTTATATATTCACTATATATTTGTGTTCATACATAACACATATTGATACATATAATTGAATATATTTGTTATAGTGTGTGTGTGTGTGTGTCTGTATGTATATATATACATGTTTTATATAATTTGTGTGTGTTTTATTTATGTAGCTAATGAACCCAGGTTGAGGAGACATGACACCCATTTATGCCCTCCATAAGGCCTCAAGTGTGCCTCACTATACACTAGAAGCTTCCAAATATTGGTGAGGATATAACAGATACATTAGTCAGACTCTAGCCTCTCTTCATAGTTAAATATAATCATAAATAATGAAAACATATGTCAGGATAAACATCAGAGCATGAATAATAAATAAGCTGATATAAAATCATTCCATAACAAATGAAATGTTCTTTATAGTAAGATATACTCATAAGAAATATAAAACAAACAATATTTGGTCACCCAATGTGATGAACACATATTAAAATTAGACTAATAATAAATTCCCCAAGATCTACTGTCATCTATAAGCTGAACTACATACCCAATCTCCATGATGCTCCAGCTACACCGTCTTGATCTTGAGAATACACACAGGAATACCCACTCAAAAAAGTAAAATTGGACATCATTCTGATTGATTAAGCAACCTGGGTTCCATTTGGAAGCATACATAAGGTATTCAAGAACAAAAAAGCTTCAAGTATATGGTGTGAGAAATAAATCTCAGTAGGTCACCCCCAACAATGATCCAATAACCTGTTATCATAACTAGTTCATGAAAATGAGACATGTACATCCTATCCAAAAACTAGTTATAGTATGAATAAAATAATTGCGTTCATTGAAATTAATGGGGATGAACAAAATACAAAAACAACTAACTCTGGCTTATAGTATTACACTCAAGGTAAATCTATGAATTTTTTGGTCCACGGAATAGGATTTAAAACATGTGATTCAGCTTGCAATGTAATATCATGAACATATTCTAGATCTACACAAGATATCCATGAAAAATAAACATAAATGAATGAATACGAGACATTAGGGAATAACCATAAGAATCTATATCACAACATTCAACTATAAGGATCTAGGACTCCTATAGAATGATTTCAAATAGTGATAGAACTCTACGTAGAACCCTAGAGAACTTGTCATATCCCAACATTCCTATAGAAAATAGATCATAATCCAAATTATGACCTGGCATCATTCAACACCATAGGGTTTCCCTCCAACTATAGGCCTAAAAATGTACTATTCCAGGGGTACCCATATATCCATGGGCCTAACAGACACAATGTCCCATGGGACTTATCTATGAAATCTCATGAGTGTTAAACATCCACTTCCAGTAACCTCTATCTATATTATAACTCTCAAATATAGTTTTTCACTCATCTAGATCTCCCATTATCTCTCTAAGATCATCTTACCACACCCATACAATGGATCAAGTTTGTTTGTCGGAGTGGATACTCAAGAGGGGGGGGGGGTGAATTGAGTTCCAATTAAAAAATTTTGTACAAAATATTTATATTAAAATCCCCCAATTTAAATAACAATCTAAACTGTAGTGGATTTATAAAGATTGTAAATGATCAATTAGCATCTCAAAGATTGATTACTTCTCATTCAACTTAATCAAGAGATAAAGTTATATTTTGAATCTAACTTACTAGTTCACAATAATTACAAACACTTACTAGTTCAAATATCAGAGTTACTTTAAAACAAGTTTATATTTAAAGTATTTAAGATAGGAATATTCAAGAGTTTTAACAAAGAAAAAATGCACATCAGTTTTGAAACAAGAGGTTCTGTCTCAATATGAGACGTAGTCCTCTCAAACAGTTTATATAAAAAATGATCCACACCCTGGATCGAGGTTTTAAAATAGTACTCAGACTGTTCAGGTCCTCATACCTCAGCCACAAATCTTCGCTGTTAAACAACAACAGCACTCAGGCTGTCCAGGTCACACTTTACCTCTTCCACAAATAGCAGTGGGATACAATAAGGGGTAAAAAGTTTGGTGTAAGGATTTTGTATCCTCCAATTCAACCCAGGAGTTAGTGTGTGTCTAAATAGACAGATTCACACACACTTCTCAAAATGTTAATCAAGGGTATAATACATAGGAAATAAAAGGATAATGAGTTTATAATGCTCTGAGTGATTATAGATGAGCTCTGTACTCATTTGTATGTGGCAGATGTTATTCAAGTCCTTTATGGTGAAGTTGACACAAAAACAGAGTGTCATTGTTCTTCCTAGCTAAAGTTATTTAGCCTTGTGTATATGATGTTTGGTGAGGCACATCAAATCGGCTTCAGTGTTTATTATAGGTGAATGATCTTCTTGAAGCTCTTTGGTTTTCACATGTGTTCTTCAAGTTCTTCTTTTGTTTCTTGGTTATCCACACACATGTATGCTCTCGTCTTCTTGAGTGTATTTTTCTGTGTATCGTTTTTTCTTTTTCTTCACTGTAGATATATCTTCCTTTTTATTCCTTGATATCTGGTAAAAAGAATGATTACTTTTTGACAGGTATGAGGTACGGTTCCCTGACATCCAACAACCAGTATTAATTAATAGCAGGGGAATTAAATTAAAAAAATATGACCGTTGGAATTAAATAAGAGTTAATAAAAATTCAAACAATTTTCATGACTATCAATAAGTCATGAGATCGGTAGGTCATTTGAATTTTCATTGGTATCGGTAGATCATATGATCAGCATCGGCTTTGGTAGGTCATGTGATCAGCATCGGCTTTAGTAGGTCATTTGATAAGAATCGGTGAGACCGTTGTCATCGGTGATACCATTGTCATGGGTGAGACTGTTTTCATCGGTGAGACCGTTTTCATCGGTGCGACCGTTCTCATCGGTGTGACCATTCTCATCAGTGCGATCGTTCTCATCAGTGTGACTGATCTCATCAGTGAAACCATTATCATCGGTGTGGCCATTCTCATTGGTGTGACCATTCTCATTGGTACGAATGATCTCATCAGTGTGACAGTTATCATCAGTGTGACTGTTCTCATCGGTGTGACCGATCTCATCAGTGCGACCGTTATCATCAGTTCGACTGTTCTCATTGGTGCAACTGATCTAATCAGTGCGACTGATCTCATCAGTGCGACTATTATCATCGGTGCAACTGATCTCATCGGTGCGACCGTTATCATCGGTGCGACTGATCTCATCGGTGCGGCTATTATCATTGCTGCGACCGGCCTCATCGGTGACTGAAGAATATAACTAACGGTGAGTTAGAAACATAAAATTCGCACAGAGTGTCTGTATAAACCAGAATACTTCCAAGTCAATAGTAGACGATAAATAATCCTAGATAATCATATATAGACAAGATTAACCATATATAAACAAATTTAGAACAGATTGAATAATTTACTAAATTGACTTATAAATGAAAACAAAAATTATTTGGGATTATTAAAATAACCATCTCACAGAGGGTTCAACAATATCCCAATTTTATATAATCACAAATATATGGTATAAATATAGAGAGAAGATGATATAACATTCATTATGCTCCCCCTATGTAAAAAAGAATATATGACTAATGAAAAACATGCCATCATAGTATGGGATCAAATCATAAACAAAGTTAGAGTATATCAACATATCATCAAAGCTAGGAATAAAACAGAGCTATATGGATCTATGGAATTAGACCATAATGTATATTTAGAGCTTATATAAAGGTCTCCCCTTTATATATTTACTTTTCTCCCCCTTTATATATATATTATTTTATATATTTATTCTTTTCTCCCCCTTTGGGATTATCAAAAAGAAAAAAAAGTAGAGAGATCAAAAAGAAGAAGATTCCAGTGAAATAACATGTGAAAAAGGTACAAGAAAAATATTCAAGGAAAAGACACCCTATCAAAAATGACAGGCACAGCTATTTCTTGGGGTGAATAAGAGGATTCCCATTAGAAGAGGGAGTAATGGATGGGCCAGAAGGTTCTTTGGTGGAATCTTGATCTGGCCGGATGGAGAGAAGAGGTAAGATAGCTCTGGCTGGAAGTAGAGTGGGTGCTAAGGTTACTTGCTGGTGGCTACAAGATCTTCTTGAAGGTGGCTGGTGAATGACTGGAAAAATATTGGATAGAGCCTGAAAAACTGATAACTGACCTGGAGAAACATTGGATGGACTGAGACGCTCAGTAGTAGGAAAAACAATTGTCTTTTCCTTCACATGAAGATAATGTTTGAGCATATTGATAAAATCTTGAATGAATTCACCACCATATTTCATGGCATTCTCAAAATCATCTTTGTTCTGCATGAAACTCTATAGAGTGGGAGTAAAATACTTTAACCGTTGGACCTAAGCCTTAAAATATTGAGTGACTGGAGGGAGTCTGAAATTATCAGAATGGACATTAAACTAATGGTTCAACTCATTCTTGGTATAGATTTCAGAAAAATAGTGATCCACTTTTTCTTTGATCTCCTTCTAAGCTTGAGTAGCATCATCCGAATACAGCTTCACCATTTTGTGAATATGATCACTATTTTATTTCATCTTTTTCAATGATTCCAAATCTAGAATCTGTCCAATGGCTGATAACTCTTCTTTTATAACATATTTTAAGGCATTGATCTCATGTCCAATGATCTTGGTCACTTTGGAGGAGCTTTCCTAAGAAACAATCTGAGTTATCTCAGCCTTCAATTTTCTCAAATCATATTTCTTCAGGTGTTCTATCAAGTTTCTCAAAACATCCATCATACCAATGATTGTTGAACTAAATTCACCTGATAGAGATACTAATTCACTACCCAAATCCTTGAGTTCTTGATTTAGAGAGGTAATGTGCCTGCCAATCATCTCACTAGTATTTCACATGTCTGGCTAAATAATACTTACCACTCTTTGAGTTATAGCATCTATAGTATCCTTAGATAGATTCACAGGAGCAGGAGTAGGAGAATTAGATAATTCCTCTTTCATTGTATCTCTAACATCATGGAGCAACTCATCTTTAAATCTGTCAAAATCAGATCGAGAAATCGAAGGACCGGGTCTTTCTTCTGTCACTTGCACATTCTCAGCAGCTGGTCCTGCCTTAACCAGATGGCTTACTCTTGCAATATTCATTTCTTCTTCCTATTCCTCTGAATAATCAGAACCTATAACCAAAAAATATGGGTGGTCTTCCCATCCAGCTTTACAATAGGTATGCATAGGCTTTACAAAATCATCTTTACCAGAATTTTCAACAGAGTCTTCCCCATCTAAATCAATTACAGTCTGCACAGTCCTTTCAGCCTCAGAAATAGTTTCTTACTCAACTAATTGAATTTGTGGACCATCTTGGATCACATTATAACCATCCACTGGTCAAGTATTTTCATCATCATCATCATCATCATCATCATCTTCATCACCATTACCATTTTCATTATTGTTTACCGAAGTCTCATTGGTACTATCTTTGTTACTGGATTCATACTGGACAGAATTGGATACTTCAGGTTCAGCTTCTTATCCATCACCTAGAAGAAGTTCTGACTCCGGTAACTAAAGTTGTAGACTTGCTGGGCCAAATAACATTCTTTTATTAGGACTTACTTTATCAGGATCAGTCCTGTCATTAGGAGGTGACTCAGGTTCCTTTTAAGTATCCACATCATCATCATCATCAGCTTCCCATGTTTCCTTCTTACTGGACTCTCCAGTGTCCTTAGGAACTTCTGTTTCTTCTTCCTCATCAGAATAGACAACTTCCTCATCAGGTTTCAAACTGGGATCTCCAATCCCCTTTGGTCTCTAAGAATGATCAGTAGGAATTAAGTATCCATACAACCTATCTTTATCAGCAACCCATGTCTTCATCCATGGATTCCAGTTAATTTTCATTCATTTGTAGATATCCTTTTCTAATACAAAAACTACTGCTGGATGATATACACTCATCTCCATCTTCAACACAGCCCAAAAAAATTAACATAGCAGAGACTTTCTTAGAATAGAATAGGGTTGTGTCTTTATTGGATGGCTTTACAATCTCAACAATATGAACAGTAATGTATCTACACAAGTTGATCTTCTCATAATTGAGCAATAGAAACAACAAGAAAACATCTTGATACTTTATAGAAGCAAAATCAACCTTTCTGGGACAAATTTGGGGCTGAATAATCTTAAATAAGATTCTACTTTCTTCATCTAACTCAGCAGCTGCTATTCTCCTGGATTTTGATTTTCTAGTCAACATCTCCAGAGCATACTTATACAAAAAATATTCAGTGGTAGGAGGAATATTACCAGTTTAATCCTCATATATACCTTTATGAGTTACCCCCAAACACTTATCCCATTACTTTGAGGAAAAAGATATCTTTTTCCCTTTGACTACTGAAGATAATCTTGCAGCTTCTACTCAATCCAACACAATACTAAAATTCAAATAAAACTCATGCACTAGATTTTAGTAGTATACTCGGTCATTATTACAGAACCAGTAATTTAATCTGTGCATCTCCAACACTTTTAAAAGTGCTGATGTACTAGATAACACCCATTCGGAACTTACTTCCTTTTCTGTGGCTACCACCCGAGTCTCCGGTTTTGGGTTCACAGACTTTTGAGTCATGCTGCTCGATTATCATCGAGTGCGTTTCACATGAGATGAACCTTCATATTCCTTGTCTTATCAATTTTTCTTTTCTATTTGGAGTTCTGAGAGGTTTGAGAGGTTTGAAAGGTTCAAAAGGATCAAAAGGCTCAAAAGGTCTAAGATTCAGAAAAAGTGGATTTCGGCGGGAGATGGAAGGTCAACAGTTCTTAAGAAATGAAATAGTTGTGGGTCATTAATTTTATAATTTAGGGTTACAATATTAAAAATAATATTTATTAAGTAAAAAAAATGTCGTTTCAACAAACACTAATGGTTTCATGTACTGTATAACTCAAACAGTTGCAAAGATCAGTTTCACTAATCGGTTTCACTGATCGGTTTCACTAATTGGTTTCACTAATCGATCATACCTAACTCTTGTTTAATAAAATATAACCTTTCAGAGCTTAAGGGCTTGATGAAAATATCATCTGATTGATGTCCAGAGTCAATAAATTCTAGATAAATATCACCCTTTTGATAATGATCTCTCAAAAATTGATGTATGACATCAACGCGCTTAGTCCTAGAGTGAGACAAGGGATTCATAGAGATGTTAATTGAACTAGTGTTATCACAATTTATAGACACATATCTAAATTGATATCCATAGTCTAATAAAGTGTGTTTCATCCATATAATCTATGCACAACAACTACCAGCAGCAATGTGTTATGCTTCAGTAGTAGTCAATGCAACAGAGTTCTGTTTCTTACTATACCAAGATACCAGGGACTTTTCCAAGAGATGACATGTTTCAGATGTGCTCTTCCTATCTAACTTGAAACAAGAAAATTCAGCATCTTAATAACTCATTAAGTCAAAGGATTTTCCATTTGGATAAAACAAACTTAAGTTGGTAGTATGTTTAAGATATTTGAAAGTCCTTTTAACATCACGTAAATGAGATTCTTTAGGATTAGCTTGAAATATTATACACATGCATACACTAAACATGATATCTTTCCAAATAGCAGTAAGGTAAATTAAGATTCCAATCATACCTCTATAATTGGTTTGATCAACTGGTTTCCCAGTTTCATCATCATCATCCAACTTACAGGTGGTACTCATAGGTGTATCACTCCCCTTATTACTATCCAAACCAAAACGTTTTAAAATATCCTTTGTATATTTACTTTGATTTAAAATAATACCATCTTTCTTTTGAAAAATTTGAAATCCATGAAAATACTTGAGTTCTCCCATTAAACTCATTTCAAATTCATTTTGCATAATCTTTGAAAAATCAGTACATAAAGTATTTTTAGAATATCCAAATATAATATCATCAACATAGATTTGTACAATAAAAATATCTTTAGAAATTCTTTTAATAATAAGAGTGGGATCTACAATTCCTTTAGTAAAACCTTTAGAGATAAGAAAATTTTTCAGTCTATCATACCAAGCTCTAGGATCCTGTTTTAAACCATAAAAAACTTTAGAAAGTTTATTAACATGATTTTGAAAATGGGGGTTTGTAAATCCAGTTGGTTTTTCAACAAAAACATCTTCAATTATAAAACCATTTAGAAATGAACTTTTGACATCCATTTTATATAACATGAAATTCAGATGAGTTGCATAAGCATGTAAGATCCTAATGGATTCTAATCTAGCTATAGGTGCAAAGGTTTCTTCGTAGTCTATTTCTTCTTCTTGATTATAACCTTGTGCACTAGCTTTGTTTCTAATGATGTTTCCAGATTCATCAAATTTATTTCCGAATACCCATTTAGTACCTATGGTCAAGGTTTCCTTAGGTATTTCTACTAATTCCCAGAATTGTTTCCTTTAAAATTGATTTAACACTTCTTGCATTGCCATTACCCAAAATTCATTATTGATTGCATCATTGATATTTTTAAGTTCTAACTGTGAAAGAAAGGCCTGATGTTCAACCTGATTTCTCAAAGAAGCTCTAGTTTGTGTTCCTCTATCCAGGTTACCTACAATTGCATCTAGTTGATGGTTCTTTAGAATCATTATTGATCTAGTAAAGGTAGGACTTGAAATTTCAGGTTCTTCTCTAGGTTCGGGTTCATCAGAAGCAGATTCTGGGGTATTTCCAGAGCTGGTTGTCTTTACAACAAGACCACTATATTTATCATTAAGATTTAGAATAGACAAGTCTTCTTTAGTATTTTCAATACCAGGATTAGGTTCATGTGGATCAGTTTCATCAAATTTGATGTGAATAGATTCTTCCACACATTTGGTTCTCTTATTAAAAACTCTATAGGCTTTTCTAGTAATTGAATATCCCAAAAAGATTCCTTTATCACTCTTGGATGTAAACTTGTCTAGATTATCTTTAGTATTCAGAATAAAAACATTGTAGTTGAAAACATTAAAGTAACTAAGTTTAGGATTCCTATTATTCCAAAGCCCATAAGGGGTTTTCTTAAGAACAAGTCTAATAAAGACCATATTTAAAATATTACAAGTTGTATTGATAGCTTCAGCCCAAAAATAAACAGGTAAATTATATTCATTTATCATAGTTCTTTCAATTTCACGAAGGTTTCTATTTCTTCTTTCTACTACACCATTCTTTTGAGGTGTCCTAGGGGCAGAAAAGTTGTGATTATAGCCATTATGTGAGTAGTAAGATTCAAACTCACGATTTTCAAACTCACATCCATGATCACTTCTCAAGGTCTTAATCTTAATCCCACTATGGTTTTCTATAGATATGGAGTATTTAATAAAGAAATAGCAAGCTTCACTTTTGTGAGAAAAAAAGTATACCCAAGTATGTCTAGAAAAGTCATCTACTAGAACATAAACATAGCGATTCCTATTTAAACTTGAAACTCTAGAAGGTCCGAACAAGTCTATGCGAACCAACTCGAGGGGTTGAGAAGTTGAAACTTCTTTCTTTGATTTAAAAGAAACTTTATGTTGCTTACCCTTTTGACAGGGATTAAAAACATTATCAACGGGGAATTCAAGTTTAAGTAGGTATCTAACCAAGTTCTTCCTAGTCATTTTTCTGAGTGAATGTATATTGCAGTGTCCTAATCTTAGGTGTCAAAGCCTAGATTCTTTATGAAATGCATTTAAATAAGTAATGTTCTGCTTATCTAAAGAATTCAAATCTACAGCATATACATTTTCATTTATTAAGGCAGAAAATACTAAAACGGTTTTAGAATTGAAAACATTACAAGAATTATTTTAAAATTTAACATTAAAACCATCATCACATAGCTTCGAAATACTTAACAAGTTATATTTTAATCCATCTACAAATAAATCTTTAGAAATTAAAATTGAATCAGTGTTACCAATCTAGCCTAGGCCAATGATTTTCCTTTTAGAGTTATCACTAAAGGTGACATATCCTCAATCAACCTTGATTAAGCCTTTGAAGCATGAAAAGTCTCCTGTCATGTGTCATTAACATCCACTATCCAAATACCATGTCTTCATACAGGAACTTTTCAAGCTAGTTTACTACAAAAAAATTAGATAGAAATGATTTTTCTACCCAAATTTTCTTGGGTCCAGATAGGTTAACAAGAAAAGATTTTGGTACCCATATTTTCCTAATGGATCTCATATATTTAACAAAATCAATAAATTTGGATAGATAAAACTTTTTTGATTTATAACCATGTGAATAGCTAGTTGAGGCATAGGAATTTTCAGAACTAGAACTAGCAGCATACTATCAAGATTTAGGAATAAATTTATTTTTTGTAATCTGTTATTATCCAGGTTGATAACCTAAACCAGTAGTATACTTTGGTGCCACTTGTTTTCCTAGAATGTGTGTAATTATGTCCTTTCCAGTTGTAAATTTTTCCAAATCTGTCTTGAGTTTCTCATTAAAAAATTTCAGTTAAGTATTTTATTTGTATAGTTGAGAATTATTTTCCTTTTCTACTTCAAGTGTAGATTTGATAGTTCTAGATAATGCATACTACTTCTTTAAGGATTTATACTTATCTTTCAGGTCATTTAAAGTATCTTCTAGTATATTATAGTATACAAATAAATCTTCACTAGAAATGTTTTCAGAATCAGAATTATATCCAGATTAATAAGAGTTTAAAGCAGGAGTATCCAATGCTACCTCAGATGTGTTTGTCATGAAACACATATTGTATTTTTGATATTTCTCATCCCGAGTGGAATCAAAATCACTTGAACTGTTTTCTGAAGCACTCCAGGATGCTTTAATAGCTTTCTTATATTTTTTTATCCTTGTACACATATTTCTTCTTGAACATTAACTTCGGAAGTCAGCCTTCACATGTCCCTTACTCTTGCATTCGTAGGAGACTATGACATCTCCCTTATCAGTTCTTTTCCAGTCTTTCTTCCAATGACCTTTATTGTTATACTTTCCCTAATAGTTTGATTTTATGAAAATCTTCTTCTACCTATAAAACTTATTAAATCGTTTGGCTATCTGATCCATTTCAGCATCACTGTCAGATCCACTTTATTCACTACTTGAACTATCACTTGAAGCTTGAGTTTTCTCTTTGTCCTTGATTTTTGAAGAAGAGGTCTTGAAGGATACTGATTTCTTTCTTGGTTCATCGTCTTCTTATCTGTTTTCCTTCATCTCTTCTTCATACATCATCAACTTACCAATCATCTCTTTAACAGGTAGTGAACTTATGTCACATGATTCTCTTATTGAGACAGATGTGCCTCTCCACCTTTCTGGAAGACATCTGAGTAACCTCATGATTTTCTATTTTGTTAAAATAGCCTTTCCCAGTGAGCTCATTGTATTAACTATCTCATTGAACCTAAGATACATGTTATAAATAGGTTCATCAGGTTTCATTTTAAAATTATCATACTTAATAGTGTATTTATTTAGTCCCATTTCCTTAACATTTTTTGTTCCCTTATGAGAAACACTCTATGTATCCCAGATTTCATATGCAGTTTTACAAGAAGATATTCGATTAAATTCCTAATCTCCTAAATCACAATACAGGGCATTCATTGCTTTACAATTATTATTATAATCAGTTTTCATTGGTTCATCCCAAGTAGTTCTTTTAGTTTCTGGAATCTTATACTGAGTCTCTATAGCATTCCAAATGTCAAATCCCATACATTCAAAATGAATTTTCATTTTTAGTTTCCATTGGTCATAATTAACACCATCAAAGAGGGGTGGAATTTTGGTAGCTACACCTTCTAATATATTGTCCATAATACCTATGTTTTATAAAGATATATAATGATATAAATATTTAGAATTAACAGAAATATTTAGATGTTTAAGACACAACCAAAATCACATTTGAAAATGTTTCACAAATAGAGTCTTTATAAAAAATTTTAACTAAAAACCCTTTGATACAAAATGTGGGATGGAGTGGATACTCAAGAGGGGGTGGGGGTGAATTGAGTTCCAATTAAAAATTTATGTTCAAAGATTCATATTAAAATCCCCCAATTTAAATAACAAGCTAAATTGTAGTTAATTTATAAAGATTTTAAATGTTCAATTACCTTCTCAAAGATTGATTACTTCTCAATCAACTTAATCTAGAGATAAAGTTAGCTTTTGAATCTAAATTACTAGTTTGAAACAATTAAAAACACTTGCTAGTTCAACTATCAGGGATAATTTAAAACAGATTTATATTTAAAGTATTTAACAGCGGAATATTAAAGAGTTTTAACAAAGGCAAAATGCACAGCATTTTTGATTCAATAGGTTCATTCTCAAGCAGAGACTTAGTACTCTCAAAGATTTTATATAAACTATGATCCACACCCTGGATCAAGGTTTTATAATATTACTCAAACTGTTCAGGTCCTCAGACCTCTACCACAACTCTTCGTGGTTAAAAAACAACATCACTCAGGTTGTCCAAGTCACACTTGACCTCTTCCACAAATCACAGTGGGATACAATAAGGTGTAAAATGTTTTGTGTGAGGATTTTGTATCCTCCGGTTCAGCCTAGGAGTCAGTGTGGGTCTAAATAGACAGATGCACACACACTTCTCAAAATGTTAATCAAAGGTACGCTATAGAGGAAATAAAAGCATAATGAGTTTAGAATGTTCTGAGTGATTGCAGATGAGCTCTGGACTCGTTTGGATGTTGCAGATGTTATTCGAGTCCTTTCTGGTGAAGATGACACAAAACAGATTGTCGTTGTTCATCCCAGCTAAAGTTATTCATCCTTGTGTATATGATGTTCAGTGAGGCACATCAACTCGGCTTCAGTGTTTGTTACTAGTTGAATCTCCTTGGTTTTCATAGGTTTTCTTCAAGTTCTTCTTTTGTTTCATGGTTCTCCACACACACATATGCTCTCATCTTCTTGTGTGTCTTTTTCTGTGTATCATTTTTTCTATGTCTTCACTACAGATAGATCTTCCTTTTTATTCCTTGAGATTTGGTAAAGAGAATGATTACTTTTTGACATGTACGAGGTACGGTTCCCTGACATCCAGCAACCAATATTAATTAATAGAAAGTGCATTAAATTAATCAAATATGACTTTTGGAATTAAATAAGATTTAATAAAAATTCTAACAGTTTTCATAACTACCGGTAAGTCATGATATCTGTAGGTCATTTGAATTTGCATTGGTATCGGTAGATCATGCGATCAATATCGTCTTTGGTTGGTCATGTGATCTGCATCGGCTTCGGTAGGTCATGTGATCAGTATCTGTGGGACCACTATCATCAGTGATACCATTGTCATTGGTGAGACTGTTTTCATCGGTGAGACCGTTGCCATCGGTGCGACCATTATCATCAGTGCGACCGTTCTCATTGGTGCGTCCATTCTCATCAGTGCGATTGATCTCATTAGTGTGACCGTTATCATCGGTGTGGTTGTTCTCATCAGTGCGACCATTCTCATCGGTGCGACTGATCTCATTAGTGCGACTGTTATCATTGGTGAGACCGTTCTCATTGATGCGACTGATCTCATCGGTGCGACCGATATCATCGGTGCGACTGTTATCATCGGTGCGACTGATCTCATCGGTGCGACTGATCTCATCGGTGTGACAAATCTCATCAGTGTGACCGTTATCATCGGTGCGACTGATCTCATCGGTGCGACCGTTATCATCGGTGTGACTGATCTCATCAGTGCGACCGTTATCATCGGTGTGAACGATCTCATCGGTGACTCAAGACTATAACTAGCGGTGATTCAGAAACATAAAATTTGCACAGAGTGTCTGTATAAACCAGAATACTTCCAGGTCAATAGTAGACCATAAATAATCATAGATAATCATATGTAGACATGATTAACCATATATAAACATATTCAGAACAGATTGAATAATTTACTATATTGACATATAAACGAAAATAGCAATGACTTGTTTTATTAAAATGACCATCTCATAGAGGGTTCAACAAGGTTCAATCCTCTGTCCACAATATCCTAATGGTCTCATTCTACATTCCTTGTCCTTAGTATAAATTTCCTCGAGCATCTCGGCCATAGGCCACCATAATGTGGTTGTTTCAAAATCTCAAACTCAACATCTAAAATGGATTAAATAGAAGCCTCGATAAAATATTTGCTAAAAGATGATAGAAATTAGTTTGACCAAACTCTTTAACACAAAATCCAAATTGTTAAACTAGCAGTGGTGATCAATACTTGACTCATAAAACTAGTGATTTCCATGGACCTAGGGTCACAACATAATGAAACTTCTGACTAGGAACTCCCCTAGTGCACCGATGATATCAATATAGTTCCTCTAAATGATATTTAAATGGTCATAAGGTAAAGTAAGAGTATGATAATATATGAGGCTTTCCTCTATCTCATCCAAACAAAATAGGAAAATCTTGTTATGGAAACAACTCTAGGGTTCCTTTAATATCCGTTAAATAATCAGCAATCAACAATACACTTAAAAGGTAATCCAAAAGGACAATCACACCTTCTATTGGGTTCTAAATAGTCATCATAACCACCCAAAAATAAAGAAACCCTACAAGCATCCTCAATAGAAGTTAAACCTTGAGGAAAATAACATTACAAGAAAACCTCAGTCCTCCTCCCTAGAAAACAAACCACCCTCATGTAATAAAATTCCCTAAGGGAGATACAAAGAAACATCATGCCATGTGATCATTATAAACATTTCATGACAGTATCCAATGTTCACCAAATAAGAAACCATACCACCTGGGAATCCGTAATCGGTCCCTTGGGACTATGTCAACATTATAGTAGAACCAAATATAAATCACGATTACACGATGTTAACGCATACCAAAGGATCTAACAACACTGATCATCAATCATAGGATCTAAAGCTCAATTTCTCTAACCTCAAACAAGTAGTACTAATATATGAGGAAAACTATGATCCCCTAAAAGTTACAACTTGATCCTATCATATGGTATCTATCCAAAACAACCTTGAACTAATCCAACCAAGCATCTAGAAACCAAGAAAACTAAATAAATCAAAATAATCACTTGGGTGTTTCATGTTAGACCTCTAACCCAGAGATTAAAAAGCAAAATCCATGAGTAAAACCCATTTTTTCACCTTTAGATCTATCAAAATAACTCTATACATCCATTGACCTCCTGTAGTACTCACTATCATGTACCATTCTGGAGATGACTCTCTAAGAGACTATGATTAAATCCATGATTGGATTAAGGAAAAAAGTGGTTACCCAGTCAACTCCACATTATAATTAAAATAAATATGTGTCTATATATTATGGTGTATACCCACACTTACACACACTGTTGTCTAATGTTTAATGAACTTACCATTTATGTGTATGGTGAACAACCACCACATGAAATGATGTCATTAATTTTTTATTTACCACCCCCCATAGTTGAAAATTATTATGTAAGTGATGTTTATATATGAGATATATGGTATTTATTATGTATTTAATATTATTTAATTCTTTTATAACATGTTCCTTTGTACATTTCATTTTGAGTAAATACAATAACATTGTTGGTGGATGTGTAGACTACTCCCTCTTCGAATCCATGTGATTCATTCATGGTATAAATGTAACATATTAATGATGTTTTTTACTAACCTATATGAAATATATTAAAATAATTTTATAGTATAATTTTATTATACATATGTTTCATTTACTCTGCATTCTTTTAATATGATAATGAACTGGAATTAGGATTCATGCGTACATTTGGCCTACCGTCTCTATGAATGGTGCATTTCATTTCTTATCTCCAAATATTATAGATTATTATAAATACAAATATATATATATATATATATGATATTAAAAACATTAATTACATTATTTAGATAATGAAATCGTGATCTTATTAATAGGAACAACAAATAAAAAGTTGAATCTTAAAGGAGATACTAGGAAATTAACACCCGAAATATTTAAAAGAATGAAATCTTATTAACAAATGGGTAATATTATAATTAAATAAGATTATATATTATATTATAAATTTTATTTTAGTCGTTTTATAGTTTATTAACATGTTTAAACCCCTTATATAGGAGGTTAAAGGATTCTCACTTGAAATTAAATTATAGTTAAGGGATTTCTATCTCACTTTTCTTTCTGTGAAGCATGCAACATTTTCACCACTTAAACATTTTTTAATGTTTGTATACTGACCATTTTGATGTATTATTCCATGATTGTTTTTATATTATTGGTAATTTGACAATAAATTTCAATTACTAATTAAAAAGCTCTTTTAATTTAAACGCTACAAGGTGGTAAATAACTTCATAACATGATTTCATTTCATTTTTTTATATTACTTCTCCACTGTCATTAATAATGTTAAATTACTTGTGAAATAAATTTTTACAATCTATTATTTTATTTTCAATTATTTATGTGGATTTACATATGAAACACATAATTTATTCATTGACTAGTTCTCACATCAACTTTAGGGTATTTTCAATGGTTTACTTCACAATCTCATTTTTTTCGGGATTGATTACACTTGAATCACCATAAAAAGAAAATTATTTTATCATTTTATAATAATAAATTTCATTTTATTATCCTATAGTTATTCAAAAAAATTTAATAATACCATTTTTTCAACTCTTTTTTACAAAAAATTATTTAGAAAATATTTTTGAGAAATCCCAACTTCATTTCTCTATTTAGTGAGAGAACATGTCTTCCTCTAAAAAACCTATTTTATATAATGGTTTTACGAAATGTTTTTAATCATTCAAAAATGATTTATTAAATACATTTTTACAATTTTATTTCTTTTACCAATGTTTTCATATGAATCTTCTTTTCACTATCCAACCACGACACTTTTCTAACCTTTCAAAAGGAATGTTTTTTAGATCGTACCACATGTACAAATTTAAGTTTCATTATTTCATTGAATCTTCCGTTTCATTATTAAAATTATAATTTTTAAATAATCTTTTTTTAAAATTTATTTTCAAAAAAATCAAAATAAAATGGATATTTTCTTCAAAATGTTTTAAAAAACGGTTTTATAATACTTCCATTAATCAATTAAAACCCCCTTTATTTTTACTCCATTAGGGATATGTTGTCTTAATACCATCCTTATTATTTCTCTAGAAGGATATTTATTTATTTTTTCAAGGATAGTATTGAAATTCACTTTATTCCTTTTTTAGCCCCCATGAAATATTTAGATTTCCAATGATCATTGAATATTGAATTTCCTATCAATATTCACATAATTTATCATGGATATTAATATTTCATTAATTATATAAAATTATACATTGTGTGTCTATTTTGATAGTTATTTGATTATTTGTGTGAATAATTGATAAAATCATATTCATTATTCAATTTGAATATTTAATAATGAATATTATTTAATCCAATTATTCAATATGAGGAATTGTTTACACTATAAATGATTGGTGGGGACCATACTTAATATATACCCTCGATGCATCGAAAGGTTATCATGAGACAAATAAGTTGCGTAAAATAAATAGGATTCTACCTGTATTTTTAAACCTTCATAAAAAAAGGTCTTGATGGTCTCAGATTTTATGTTCCTGGGATTAGAAGTCTAATAATTAATAATTTCTTTCATTTATATTCATTTGTTATTTTTCAATGAGATTTTACATCGATATATATATATGAATTTTATTCTTGATTTATTGATTAAAGGGTATGTGTTTCAGTTTCTCACCTTTCCATATTAATTTTTTTCTTATTTGTTATTTAAATGGAATGTGTGTCCATTTATTTACCTCTTCATATTGTTTACACATTCCATTGTTAGTTTATTTAATACATGTAATGTGTCCTAAGTAATTAACTTATTATATTGATAATTAAAATTAATTCAGTATGGTTTCTTCTATACTTAACCCTTACTGGTCATTTTATCTCACCCATATTATTTCATTTCCCCAAGAATCCAAGAAGTTCACTAAGAATGATATGCATGGACATTCTATAAGTAATAATGTTGTTATCATCAAAATAAAAAAATAGATTGCAATTAGTGTATACATTTTTAAATCATGAATCAAGTATGTATATAGTTTAACAAGACTACTACACAATTCAGTCCTTTGGGATGTGATTTAATTTAATCCTATAGCAATGTAATGGAATATTGACACCGGATCCATGATTTATGGGGTTGGGTGACTACAACTTTTCTTAAAAAACAAATCCAACTTAAAACCATTTTTCATAACCTATTGAAAAGAAACATAAGAAAGGGTTATCTTAGATGCTTAATAAGGGTAATCAATGAAGATATATAAGTACAACATGAACATAAGGGTATGATAACTTCATAATAACATTTCAAAACCATACCCTATACATCAATGATCATAATATTGAGTCCTAGCGTAACTATTTTTAGTTCATAAGACATGAATTATATGGGAATCAATGAACATGATCCATGAGAGCATAACATTAACATAAGACATAGAATTCTATAATATGTATAACCATTGAAAATATTATTTCAAGGATACCAACCTAGACATTCAAACCATGTTAGGCATACAATAACCAACCATGTTCCTACTTAGATATTGGTATATTCCCTAAGAAACCTATTTTAAACTTGGGATAACATCCTATGTACCCTATTTTGGGATAATGATAACCTACTATGTACCCTATTTCAACCTTGAATAAACTCCCATATACCCTCTTCGAGGCTTAGAAAAACCTCTTGTGTACCATTTGATATCATATAATATTAATCATTACCCAATGTAATGGATAGAGATATTGGTCATATCTATCACATAATGAAAATCAAACATACATGTTCCATAATATCATAAAACATTCATTATATCAAAACCCCTAAAAAGAGATGGTTTCATAATTATTTCATCATTTACTCAAAATATAACCCTTGGAAAATGAAGTGGACTTCATAAGAATTTTTTCATTATATAGCCCATGGAAGAGAAAACGGTTTCATAAACATATTGTAATCGTAAATATAATCTGTATTTAGAAATAATAAGAATGGAATCCCTAGTTTATATCCCCATTAAAACCTCAGTTACATAGAAGTATTATTTATATAGAAAATGATTTTGAAAAAAAAAATTCTTGGAACATTTATTATTTAAAATATATGTTCATTGAAAATAGATTTTTAATTAAAATAAAAAATAATATAATATTGTGGAAATATTTTTATTTTAAAATAATATTTAAAACATATAACGTAATATTCAAGGATAATAATGGTGATGAAGACTATAAAATTATATTGATGTCATACATATTAAAATAAATATTCATTTTACATTTTTTGTAAAATCTAAACAAGAGTAATTTGGAAAACAACATAAAGATTCAATTAAATTTTTTTACAAAGTAAATAATGGAAAGTTTCTTAATAAATATTTTTATTAATGTTATAAATATTTTTCAATTTTTTTAAAAATCCATGATTTTGGATAAGAAATTTTTTTCTACTATATATAAAAAGAATGATTTTTTTTTATAAAAACATTCTTCTGAACTATTGAGTTCAAAAAGAGAGGTAAATTCATGGAAAGAAATTAATCATATGAGATAACCATGGGTGAATTAAACTTATAAGTTTTTTGATATATTTATCATAATATTTTATCACTAGACACATAATCATATACAATCCAAATAAATGTTGAGATTGTCCATTAAAATCATTACCACTTTGTTAACATTGAATTGAAATTACTATGAAGAAATAGCATTAATTGAAACTTAAAATAGCATGATAATAAGTAAATTCAAGATATTTCATATAAAATCAGTTTTATATACACTTTATAACTAAGAGAGTTTTGTAACACAACATATGTTTGAAGGAATGAAAACTGAGAAAAAAATCAGTTACCATGTTGGTAACATTTGAGTTGTAAATATATTTTAAGAGATATCATAAAAAGGATTTTTACATCCCAATAAATTCAGGATAATACTTGTAAAAGTCATTGATATATACTATATAAACTATATAAATTAAATAGGTATTGAATACTGCATGTGTCTCACTTATGTAAAAAGTGAGATGGAAATCTCTTACCATAAGTATTGATTTTCTAAGTACACATTTCAATATACTATATAATAAAAATATGTTTATTATCCATATATTAGGTAATGATAAAAATATATACAATACCACATATTGTTTACTTCATAAATTTCATTACCATTCTATTAACAATTTCAAGTTAAAGATAAATTTTAGGAAATAACTGCTTTATTTTTCATGTATGTTTTGATTTCATATTTTTTCCTCTTACATTGATAATAGTTACATAATATACAGAATTTTAAAAATGGTATAAATTTCATATATATTCATTATACTGGAATTTATATTGGTCTATATACTTTAGAGATAGAATATGAAATACACGATTCATGAAAATAGTAAGTTGTATGAACACGTGAACATTGTTTACATTTTATTGATAGAAATAAAGAAAAAAGATAAATAATATGTTGATATTATATAATATTTTTTATTCAATAGATATCTCATATTTTCCTTAAGAAAACAATTATCACCATCCATGTAATGCGTGAATGTATCACATCGCTTCGCAAGGTGGTAGTTCATCTTACACACGACTGACATTATTTTATTCCAACAGAATGGAAAGTCAGAAATTATATGTTATATCATAATTAAATAATCATAATAATATTATTGATATATTATATAAACAATTAATAAATCCTTATATCCATCACAGAGAGGTGGTGATTGAAAATGAATTACATCGGTTCGTGAGGCGATAATCCACTTTAAAAACAAATGATGATTTTGTAAGCCTTTTGATGAAAGATATGAAGGAATTAATTTACAAAATTAATATAAATACAAATTATTATATGGAATATAATTATTTTATTAAATAATAAGGGGTTAATAATAACTCAAAGAGGTGGAGGAATAAATGATCGAAAAACACTCAATTATAGTTGTTACTTATTCTTTGAAAACTACTATTGGTTTGCACCAAAAGGCGTATTAAGATGTATTTATGACAAAAATAAGGATTCTAGGATGATATTAAATAATTAAGGAATAGATCAAGGACATTATTAGATGAATTTTTTTTGAAGAGGATAGGAGACGATATTGAATTTTATAAGTACTTTGTGGCACACATGTAATTTTTGAAAATAAAATATGTTAACCATGTTTTTATACAGAAAAAGGATTATAAGTGTAAAGGTTTTTATCCTATAATACATAGAAGTTATAAATATGGACATAAATTTTTTTTTTAAAATTTTTGGGTCATTTTTAACCCTTAACTATATAATTTAACCCCTGGTAAACCCATGTTTACCTTAATCACGGTAAATAATTTTTAATTTTTTTATTATTACTTATGGAAAAAAATTAATTTGACATTTTAAAATAATTTAAATTATAATTATTCATAATATTAAATCATTTTTTCCAAATTCAATTCACATATGTGGCAAAATTTAATTTAAATTAATCTCACAGATGAAACTAGAATGCTTGTTTTTAATGAGAAAATGATCCAAAGTTTAAAAAGATAGCATAAAAACTTCAATATTAAAATTATTGAAATGAAATAAATTGTATTAATATATGTATATATAATTAAACTAATTTTTCATCCAAAACCATATTAGAACATTTTTATTGTTTTTAAAATCAATAAAAGATATTATAATTCCTAATAAAAAACTGTATTTTTCACTATTCACTGGAAAATTTATCTTCTCACAATATTATCAAAAATTAAAAATAAGATAATTTTTAAATTATTAATTAACAAATTAAATATATTTAATTAAAAAATTATCAAAAATATTCAAAAAAAAGTTTAAAAATATTAGAACATAACGAAAAAAACTACTCTTTTAGAAAAATACAGTTTTAAAAGTAAAATTGAACTTATTCTTATCGCTTATCTAGAAAACACATAGAATAAATTTTAAACATTTTATTGAATATATAATATATAAATATAGTTAAAATAATTCACCAAAATTGATTTATTGAATTTATTGAGATAAATCATTTTTTTATAGATAAAATAATTTTCTAAAAAATGATTCCCTTTATATTCAAATGGATTTTGTTTTTATTTATAATTAATTAGTCACCAAATAATTCATTGTATATACATGTATAAACCATATATTTTTTATATTTTAGTTAACTCTATTCATTCCATGCTTTCCAAGAATTAGGTGACAATAATCATATTAAATAATAATTTCTGAATGGCAAGTCATGTTTTGTCTAAAATCAGTTTTTCATGTAATGAAAACTAAACTCAAGGTTGTGTGTTTAAACAATATAAAATCAATATATCATGTAATTAAAAAATATTGTTTCATGTAAATAATTCTAAACATGGTTTTTTTTGTAATGAAAATTATCTAACGAATTAAATTTATTTGAAATATTTATTTCAAAACATATTGAGGCATTTCATTTCAACCCCTTAAAAGTAATTTTTCATTGAAATTAATCAATTTTGTACCCAAAAAATAAGGATAATTCTTAATAATTACATCCACAGGTTCCCATGTAACTTTGTATACATTGTGTTTTCACTACAGTATATTAAAAATTGACTGGTATTCTTTCTAGAACTTTATTTTCATCATCGAGAATCGAAAATGGTTATTTCATATAAGAAAGATCATTATCCAAGGGTATGACCATTAATTTTAGTAAACATGAAGGATATGTTATGTACATTCTTAGGAGTGGTATATATAACACGTCATGAAGTTTGGAGAGGTTTTTTAGAAGCATCAAATGATAAGTTATAACATAGATATGATCCTGTATTTTTAAGGGACCAATATACCTAGGGATTAATTTTAACTTCTTTATTCTATTAAGAAATACATAGAAATACATCCTATGATATCTTGTCTTAGAACACATAGTAATAGTAGTTAAACTAGTTATCCACATGAACACAAGTGTGCCTCCCCAAACACAATATGCTACAGACTAACTGTGAGGGTCTAAAGTTGTATAGTGGGGATACTACACCCTCATGATTAGAGTGGAATAAAATAGTAAGAAATGTATAAATAAGTGCTAGAATCAATAATAATGGAAAATAAAATAGAATAGGTATAAAAATATGACCCATAAACAATAAAATCACAAGATTAAATAGTATTATATACAATAATAATGACGTGTCTCTATAATATGGACTAGAATACATGGATGTACGAATATTCTAGAGAATAAAAAGACCCAAAATTATCCATGAATATTAGAATTGGCCTAGTAATCTGATTCCAAATTCCATTCCTAATAAAATAATTCACACATCTGGAACTAGAAGCTTCCAATTATCCACAACTTCAATAAAATAATCTTCCTCGGTATCATCATCATCCCAAATAGGGTGTGAGATAAAATTACTAATCTACAAACAACTATGTATATACAAATACATCCTCTGGATATGAACTATAATAGTGTCTATGTATAATAAATTTAAGTAGAAAATAAATACTACCCATGTTGAGCTCATGTTCCTCATGGGAAACCTGGTCGACCATACATACTTTAGCCTTTTTTGGGTGTCTATGATCCTGTAATTACTTTTCCATTTAATCAGGGTGTGAGGATTCTATTAAAGTGACCAAGGAGTATTAATGATGAAAATAATCCAAGGAAAAACCAATGAATCCATGACCTTAGAAGGTTGATCTATCTCACAGTACACAACCATAAATTCTAAAAATAAAGTTATAAGTTTAATCCAAGGTAAAAATATATGGTATTCCACTCGAAATGTCTCTAATGAATTCCATGGATCAATTCAAAAGTAAATACTGGGATAAGCATGACTTGTGTTTAAGGGGAATAATCCAAGGTGTTTCTTGTCATGAGACATCACACTAAATCCAAGGAGTTCATACAAGTAATTTTAATATCTTTAGAAAAATAAGGATCCTACGACATCATGTTGGGTTCATCTAATAGATAAGGACCGAGTTACAAGGACATTATCTCCCTTGGAAACTCGATTAATAAATAATAATGGAATCCTCTGAGTTCTCAAGGTATTCCATCAAGAATCTATGGTATGCTCAAATTTTATCATTCCTATAAAGATGAAAATGGTACGTGTGCAATAGGCATCATAAACCCATTTCAAACATATTCATAAGTCATTATAGTCCACGTAATAATAATTCTAATTACCATAAATTAGGTTTATTTCATTATCTTTCATCCAAATTGATATGGTAAATAAGGAAATGGAATCATTTTATAATTAATTTACAATTTATTGAGGCTTATTGATATATATGTATGGATGTATGTATGTATGTATGCATGTATGTATGTATGTATGTATATGTACATTCCATTTAATAATTCCAAATTAATTTAATTAAAATAATGAATTAACATAATAAATGTCAGGTAAACACACCAAAACTCTATTCTAAGTATTCAAAGTGTTGGTAACTAATGGAATACAGAATAATGTAACATAATTTTGTGGTTCAAATTTAGGTCTCAACCTTCAATAATATCAAAATGGTCTATCTAGGCCTTATCTTTCAATTTAGGAGATTATATTTAAGGAATATGAATTCAAGAAAAATGAACTATAAAACTGGAATGTGCACACTATAAATAATCTATAAATGTAAATTCAATGAGTGATAAGTCATATACTACCTACCATATTTCTATAGATAAGCAGACATCCATTATCAGCATTTGTTTTATCTAGATTGTATGAAAACTGAAGAATATAAATTCCCTATAAATAGGTCATATAATATCACACCAAAATTTCTAAAATTTAATGAAATAACTAAGAGAAAATATAAATTTGATCAAATATTTTTCAAAGAAGAATTCAATGAGATGCATGGTGGCTCGATTAGACATCGAATGGATAATAAAACCTAAATATTAGACTAGATAATCCATGGATCTCTCTTGGAGGATGAGTCTCTACAAATAGGAATTGATAGGGGAAATGGATGAGGAAATATAATGTATTTAGGATAACAATGGTCTTTTATACTTTTTAATGGCTACACAGTTTGGTGACATAGTTGGCCAAACCATTTTCCAACCATGTGCACTCCACTACCCAGGGGATACACCATGCATATCCTATAGAGAATGGTTAAAAAATTGTGTATATCTCAAGTGTACCCTCTATATCAATAGCACATGGTCATGTGGCCTGGTGTCATGGTCAATTAAAATTGTGAAGCCCTTCGATGAATTATAACACCCCACACAGTTTAAAAACGTCATGTGACCTAGGATTCACAGTTTATACTAACTGTGAGGCTCATTTGTTTCCTCTCAAATTTTGGGCTATGAGATTCAAAAGAATCCCTAGACACACCCATTTCCCCTATAACCACATTATTCATTTACATTAGATTCATATAAGGAATTATGAAAACTAAAGGTTTCAGAACTCAAAGAAGAACTAGGTTCTTATTGTATTCCATCCTTAAAGAAACTCATCCCTAAAATACCCTTCCAAGTATGGTAAAACATAATCCTATAATAACTACAACCACTAATCATGTAATTTAGCCTCTCTATATCCCAAGTATCATAATTATCATCGTTATTTTTCAATATCACACGTACTAAAGGGACAAACCCTCCAGAGGGAGCCTTTTTTACTCCAATAAATGATTAAAATAGGATACTTCTCAATGGAAGAATAAAACTATAACTTAAAATCATCATGATCAAAAGTATGATATAGTTGTATATGATATTAGTGAAGCTATCATATATCAAAGAAGCTGTGAATGGCTTAGTGCCTCTATGGAAGAGGTATCGGGTAGGCTATCATCCCAACTCTATCTAATATCTAAAAAGGTATAAAAAACCATATAATTACCATCCCTGGCCTCTGTATCCCTCTATTCCATAGTCTATGGGAATCATGAAAGAAAAAATAATCTCTGACATCTAACTCTAGAGGTTTTTTATGGTGGTCAGAATAAGATTTATATCAGGACTAATTAGAATTCCTATGCTTCATGATTTGTTTTAACTTATCTAAAAGCCCATGAATCAGAATAGGACCCAGTATCACAGCATCTCCTCCACTCTCCATCATAGAGGTGACTGAAATATAATTTTGTATAATTCCATATAAGGATCCATCTATATGGATTCATGATAACAATTCTTGTAGGAGAATACAAAAATAGTAATATTTTTCTCCCATGAATCTCAATAATCAAGGAAACACACTCAATTCATGTTTTCTAAACTCTATATCATATGTTCTAATTGACCATCAGCCTGATCGTTGTAATTTTTACTCAGAATTTCCTATATATTTAGTTCCATTTGTAACCCCTGGTATATCATCAACATCAAATGAGAATCCATATCAAAAATTATAGTATGAGGGTCCCTATGTAGCCATATAAACTCATGAAAATATATTTTTCCCATATCACCCACTAAGATGGTCTCCTATACAGGAAGGGAATGTTCTACCTTTGTTAGTCCATCAACAAATACACAAAATATTTCACTACCTCTAGGAATACACTATAAAATAGTCACAAAATCCATTATAACATCATCACATTTTCATTATATAACTGATAATCAATAATATACACTATAATGACACTGATTCTCCACCTTCACTAACTTATTGGGGGTAATACCCAATCATGAAACTCATAATTTTATTTTTTTATCCCAGACCACCAGTATTGGTGGTGCATGTCATTATACATCTTCAAAATCCCTGGGGGAACTAACCACTTTGCTGAATGTTATTATCACATCAATTCCTCTTGTATATCTATAGGCAACCAGATAGTCCCATGTATTCATAAGGTTTTGTATTTATCAATTGACTGATCTGGTAGTAGGTCAATACCTTAAATACTATCCCTCAGGACCAAGCCCTCGGGATCTAATAACTACCTATTATTCACTCTATCCATAAGTGATGAGAGTAACACCAATGTGATAATAAATAGTTACTCGTAACTTTCCTAAACCTCTATGTTCATGTCATAGATAATGGAAATCAATCTCTCTTCATCATTGGCTACCTAAACATTACATCAGAGTGTTCCAGATCAAAGCATCGACAACTGTATTACCATTACCAGGTGTTTAAGAAAGATAAAAATAAAACCAAAAAGGTATTAGAAATATCTATGTTGTCTAAGAATCATTTCATTCAGCATAAAGATGTATTTTAGTATTCTTTGATCATTATACATCGTAGAGTACTCTACGAGCAAAATGTGTCTCCATCATTGTAAGGCATGGACAACTACTAGTAGGTTGAGATCATGTGTTGGGTAGTTATGATCATGTTTCCTCAACTTCAAATATTATTATTAAAAAAATTAATATTCCTACTTCATAACAGCTTCTATACTTATTCATTAAATATCACAAAACATGGTATAGCCTCTACCTAGATTTGGAATATTCTAAATTAGGGTTTAAATAATTCTTCCTCTCAACTTATAGAAATATTTGTTCTATGCTTCAAAAAAGATAAACATGATTCCCTTATAAGAAAATCCTATAAGTGGTTCTACAATATATGATAAATCCTATATAAAACTCTAATAATATCCATCTATACCTAGGAATCAGTATATGTCAAACATGTTCTTTAGATACTCTTATAATTCTAAATCCCTTACATTCTCTAGGTAAACATATACTCTTGATTCTAATAAAATATGGTCTATTAAGTGAACCTTATGAATCCATAAGTAGAATTTGGTGAGATTGACATACAATATATTCTCTCTCAGTTTACTCAAAATGATATGAAGGTGCATGGAATAATTTTTTTGATTCTATGATCATCAAAATATGTCATCCAAGAATACCTCAATGAATAAATCCATGTATGGGTCGAAAACCAGATTCATCAAGTACATGACTGTGGTGGTCATGTTTGTATGACCAAATGAAAAAACCAAATACTCATAAAAACCATACCAAATATTCAACATTGCATGAGGTATATATAAAGGTTTAACATTTACATGATGATATCCTTACCTTAGATATATCTTTAAGATTACTCTAGCAAATTGGAGTAGGTAGAAAAGATCACCTATGTGGGGAAATGGATAATGGTTCACAATCATCACCTACTTCAATATTTGGTAATCTATGTGGAGATTAAGGGTTCTATCTTCCATCCAAGAGAAAAGCCATGGTCAACCCTGTAACACCCCGACCCCAGTTACCCAGAGTCGGTGCGTTATTACATAAAATTGGCATGATCACAAAAGATCAAGTCTTGAAAGACCGATTAGTTTAGTAGCCTTGTAATCACTAGATACATTCATAAGGTTTACATTACATCAAAAAGTGAAAAACTAAAATAATATAGTCTCCATAGTTTACACTCATATCCCCTTCAGACTATCCCTGTAGGTCAGTCATAAAATATTTCTTCACATCCTAGGAAAAATAAAACATAGAAAGGGGTGAGCTCAAATGCTTAGTAAGGATAACAATATAGAAAAATCATTCATAAATAAGCATAAACATTTGAGGCAATGTATAACTAAAACAGAAGCCTTTAAAACTTGCACTTCAGAATAATATGGCAAACATAAAATGAAATAATGCCATTTACATATTCACATGGATATTCTACTAGTTGAATAATCACATGCAATATCAATAACCACTTTCATAATGATGGAATGCATAATTACAGACTATCATAACCACGTAGCCAAGGCCATATGCCAAGACTACAAATAATATTTTGTCAAGGCCTCGTGCTAAGACACTAGTTTGTCTCATGAGACCTACCTATGCATCGAGGATCTATAGTGGGCTCCACCTGTCACCTACTAAGTCCAATGCATTCCTCATATGAATAGGTTTAAACATAACATAAACATTCGTATTAAAACTAGCATACGAAATGTCAATATTTTCTCCATAAACCGTGAATGGTATAAACATAACACATCCACAGTCAAACATATCACAAAACCATCAATAAAATATGGAAGTTTTGTATCATAATAAATCAACTTCAAATAATCTTAAAATCCATCAAAGGATGTTGACATAGATGAAATCAATTCTATTTGAGATAAATGTCACTTTTTTTGAAATCATCGAAAGTCACACATTTATAAAGGAAGTAGTTTAAAAGAGATTTTTGAATCAAAGTGTCCCATACCACTTTGAAACTTTTGAAAAGAAATATAATTTCAAAAAATTCATGTCCATATAAATAAATCCTTAAAAAGATTTTGAAAACATGGACATTAATTAAAAATATTTATAAAGATAAATCTTTAAAACATTTAAAATTCAGATCTTGATAAAGAGTACCTTTCACAAATTCTTAAAATATTCATTTTGAAATCATTTAAAAGTCACATAATTATAAAATAAAACATTTAAATTGAAAATATTCTTATAATCTTGTAAGGGAATATTTTATGATTTTACAACGGTGGAAAACATCCGCACCTTTCGTATAATTTAAAAAAATACATTCTTACCGTAATTTTGTCGAAAAGGTTAAAAAGGACCCTGTTTGGAAAATGACAGAAAGATTCCTTTCAAACCATTTTATAAAATTAAAACAAGTTTTTAAATGACTTTAACCCATAGTCTAGTAAATAGTAAAAAAAATTTGGAATACATTTTTGAGAAACTAGGATGTGGATGATAAAGAGGTCCTAGTAGATAATTATGTATAAACAACCTCGGATAATGAAGAGATTGTGAAGTAAACTCTTACCTTGTACTTTTCCTTAGTCGATGGTATGTTAACCTCCTGTATAATAGTTAAAACACTGTTATTAAATTATACAAGAACCATATACATAATTATGATATCATATATGATCTTTTAACATTTATTTGTTAATAATATCTTAGTATTATCATTGTTTCAGGTGTTAACTTACTCATTTTCTTTTATATGTTTTGTTACATAAGTCGTTTTTTTGTGGATAGGTTGTAACTTATTCATATTAAAAATGATATAAAGTTCTTAAAAATTACTTTTAATCGTCAAATGAGAATTAGTCTTGAATGGATACAATGAGGAATGAATCTCATCGCGTTCGTGGAGATGGTAGTCCGTACGTACGCACGAGCGACAATATCATTCTTTTGATATTAAAATAATATATTATTGGATGGTATATCATATATAAAGAATAATTATCATGTTATATTTATTATTTACATGAATTACACATCATTATTATACCCATCCAAATAATAATATAGTGAATAAAAATTAGACCACGACGTGGAGACGGTAGGTCGTACGTACGTACGTATGGTGACATGTCATTCAAAGTATGGATAGAATAATGAATATGGTTGTACCATATTTATAATAATATCATTGTATATAGGAAATACTGGATTTATTATTTTATAATGGGAATAACAATGAAATAAGAAGTTGAAGAAGAAATGAATTTGAAAATGGGTGGTGAAAACATTACCTCTTCTTCGGGTTCTTCCTTTTGATTTGATAAAAAGGGATCCTTAGGTTGGCTTTCTGATAAAACTAATGCCTCTAAGTTGAATTTAGGGAAGTTTATAGAGTATTTGGGCAGGGTTTGGCCGAGCAAAGAGGCTTTGAATGTTTGAATTAGTGAGAAGGGGGAGTGCCCTTTTATAAGAGGGGTGAGGGTCACCTTTGGAAAATCTAGAAATATTATTTTATAACAAATTAATATTCGGTTTCTAATGGATCCAAAGTATATTATTTAAAGGTTAAGGTGGGTATGGGTCGAAAACCACTCAACCAATATATTTTAGACAGGTTTGGGTCATTATATTAACCTTATTTTTTAGATTTAACTCTTAGTTAATTAGTTTTACACTTACCATGTCACTTTGTATTTTTATATTCTATAGTTAATAAACAAATTATATACCTCCAAGAGACCCCCAAGTGGTCCCTTAATGATACACCTATCATTATATATGTCTCTTGGCCGAACCTTATATTTTTAGGAATTTAATATCAATTAATAATATAATATTTGTTTTCAAAACTCTTTTTTATCAATTTTGACACTATTGGGTATTTTGTTATTGATAATTTCATAAAAGCATTATTAATTCTTAAACAATTTATATAAAAAATACTAATATTTCATATTAAACTATAACATTATTGGAATTCATAAAAAGTCTCAAATTACATTTACTTTGATATTTATAATATCAATTAGTTTCATATTTCCTTAATTAGGTACTTACTACATCACTATTGTGTCATAAATAAATTAAATTATTTAATGTATAAAAATTATATATAAAATACCATTATGTAGTAAATCTATTTATATTTCTAATGAATATTTACAATTGAAAATATCTTATTTATAACTCTATCTTAAAAATGTTTTAGTAAATAAATATTGATTTTAACTCTTTTAACTCTTCTTTGAATTAAATAATACTAAATATCTTAATCTAATACAAGTGGACCTAAATGATAATATTTTATTCCTAAGGTTGTTTTGGGTCGAGATAAACTTGTGAAATAGAATTAGGACATGTTTTAGGGTAATATTAATATCATTTTTACCCTTAATTACCCTATTTACTTTTAACCATGGTAAATAAAAGTAAAAAGTCAGTATTCACCAAAAATTATTTTCATCTCATTGAACCACATTTTACTCCTTGATATTAACCGTGTCTCTAGGATTTTCAAAATTCCACTCACAAAAGCGGTAAAATTATGTTTTATGTGAATTTCCAAATTCTCCTATTAAGTGGGTAAAAGACGGTGAAAATTTCAATAAACTTTTTATATATCTAAAATTATTCTAAACTAACTCCAATGAATTACATTGAACTTATGTAGGTATTATGTATCTATTTTGAGCTTAATTAAATTTAAATAATTTAAATAATTATTTAAATAAAAATTTTGTTTCAAACTATAACTCAGTGTTTTTTTCATTATTCATCAAAAATTGAATATTTTCAGAAAAGTACCAAAATTTCACCCTAGGATAATTTTGATATTACGAATCCAAAAATGATGTCTATTTTACCAAATTAAAAACATAAAAGTTTCATTTATTAGTTTAAAATTAATTTCTTCTATCAAAACCAAAAGGCGTATTTTGAAGAAATAATAACTATCAAAAGTTTGACATTGTTTATTCCAATTTCAAAGTGAACTTACTTACAATGACCATCATTGGATTAAATGGTAAAAATATAATATATTTATACTTCCAAACCATTAAAATTTTTAATTTAATAATATAAATTATTTTGATTAAAAAAGTTGTTTTCATTTAAAATAAAGTATTTTTCACTATTCACCCAAATATGAAAGTTATCAGAAAAGCACTAAAACTTTATTGAAACTAAATTATTGTGTCCTGACTCTAAATAAGAAGTTCATTTTTTCAAATTGAATATATAAAAGTTTCATATACTGAATTTAAAAAGGCTTCGCCATTAAAAGGCGGTAAAATTGCATTTTTTGAAAAATACTTCTTTTATCTGAAAAAATAAAATTGTTCTTAAATTATGTCTTAGAAACTCATAATATTGATTCAAAAATTATAAGGATAATATAAAATTCAAAATTCAGTTAATACAATTCATAATATCTTTTGAACAGCTAGTTTGGTAAGTCTTGGTACGCTCGAACTCAGTGTTTCGTACAATATACGCTATTGTATTATTCAAAGAGAAGCGTACCGTGGAAGCTTGGGGTGTTACATTCTTCACTCCTTCAAGAAATTTCATCCTTTCAATTTGTAATTATTTTTCGAAAATAAAAGGTTGAAAATAGAAAATATCTTTGGGGGGAAACCCACATCGGAAATTGGGTTAATAAAATTTAGTCTTAATGAGAGGAAAGGGAAATGAAAGGGTCACCACCAAATCATGATCTTGATTAGAAGAACATTAGTGGAAATTATACACATATAATTGGAGGAAAAACATAAATATTTATAGTTAGTGATTGAGGTCATCAGTCACAAAAAAGTGTAAAATTGAGGGCCTTAAATTCATTAATCTATGATGATTTAAAATACCATCAGTTCTACAAAACATATGGTATTAGGATAACACATTTTTTTGTTTTAAGATCCCTTCACTAAATTATATGAATTAATTTATTCATTTAATAAGAGAAGAAGAAAAATATATACTTGACAAGTAGAGTCCCATCCTTTAACTAAGTTCTACCACAAACTCATCTTTCACTCTAAAAGATAATAGAACTTAAAATAATATTCTATTTATTCTATTCATATAAGGTTTAAAAAAAATGAATTTATAATTCATCTATTAGAACCATTGGAAAACTACATTATTCAATCGAGGACATCACATGGGTCAGTGATAGGTGATACACCCTTGTCGTCCTTCGGTTGCGGGTTCAAGTCTCGCGGCCTTGCCGGACTGACGGGTTGCCGCCCAACCTCCGAGTTGTCTTTTTATGGCAATCCAAAAATAATCTCATACTATAATTATCCAAAATACTTTTTTCCAAACTCACAGTCCAAAATTTATAAGGAAGGTAAACACAATGAAGATCCTTTTTTCCGCGTAATAACATGTGAACACCTTCATCATGTATTCTTTTAAAACACTACAACATCCTGAATTACCATAAAGCCTTATTGATTACATTCAGGATCCCTTATTACCTATAAAATACTGGATATACTCCTTCAAAAATATTGTAAACCCCAACAATGATGGAATATACAAATCATTAATCAGTTTCAAGGAAGTCAAGAATATCCAATATAATTCATCCAAATCAATCATGTATTATTCCAAAATCACTACATTGGTATCAGAACCATATTATGGTTTATCTTTCTCTCAACCATATATTTTCCAAAAAATTAACCTTCTATTGAGTCACTTTTTTTTGTTCCACACAATCTCAAGTCTTTAATGAAATAGTACTGTAGTACAATCCTATATGCTCCATAATTATTATAAAAAGTACATTGTTGATACAACACTCAAATGACACAATAAACATAAGAACACTAATCATTCCTCTTCATATGTGGTAGTGTCATAACTTTATTATTATCTAATAGCATCATTTGTGGAATAGTCTGATGACTGGGACATTGATTCGCGTAGTGTCCAAAATTCTTGCAAATAAAGCCTTGTACATTTGAAACCATTTTCTTACCCTTGCAGTCACATACTTGGTGTCCTTTTCCTCCACACTTATAACAAACTCCCATTCTCTTCAAGCATTTTCCAATGTGATTAATTCCACAGTTATCACATATGGTAAAATATTTCTTTACCTTCTTCCCTTTATCTGTCCTTATCTCTACCATCCTTTCCTTCTCTGGCTTCCCATCAAAGCCATAAGACTCGGAGAATTCTTTACTAATCTTATCAACACATGATATTGTTTCTTCATATAATGATAATACATGGGAGATAATTTCCCTTCTAAATGCTGGATTAATACCATGAATGATATGATCCTTCTTACTCTTTGAATCATACGTATTGCTGGAGTTCACATTCCTTCTACTGGGCACCATTTCTATACAATAGCAAAAACTAGGTTTGTTTAGGGAATGCAGTTAATTATTCCGAACTTCTAAAATTCATAATGTAAATTGAACGTTTAATGGATATAAAATATAATCCTAAAGATGTTTTAATTGAGGAAATCTGTACTCATAAATCCTTCATAATGGTTTGTAAAGAAAATGAGAATTATCCTAAGCATATCCCCCGGGAGTGTCGTAACCAAGAGTGCAGCAAGGCCCATTGTCGTGCACCGGTTCCTGTTCGAGTCTAGCTCAAATCAGTGTTTTCAGGTTTTACCCCTAGGTACATATGTGCCAGAGCCACCTCTACCTACTCATATCCAAATAGGGATGTATTGCTCGTAAAACTCACAAAATCTCTACAGTACCAAAATTCTAGGAAGTTCTTCTATACTAATCCTCAAAGTCCATCTTAGGTCTATGTTCTCTAATCAGAGTTTATCTAAATCTAGATTCTAAGGTTTGTACTAAAGTTACTTTGATACCAACTGTAATGCCCCGACCCCAGTTACCTAGATTTGGTTCCTTATTACATAAAATTGGCATGATCAAAAAAGATCAAGTCTCGAAAGACTGATTAGTTTAGTAGCCTTGGAATCACTAGATATATTCATAAGGTTTACATTAAATCAAATAGTGAAAAACAAAAATAATATAGTCTCCATAGTCCACACTCATATCCCATTCAGACTATCCCTACAGGTCAGTCATAAAATATTTCTTCACATCCTGGGAAAAATAAAACATAGAAAGGGGTGAGCTCAGATGCTCAGTAAAGATAACAATATAGTGGAAGCTTTCATAAATAAGCATAAACATTTGAGGCAATGTATAACTAAAACAGAAGCCTTTAAAACTTGAACTTCAGAATAATATGAAAAAGATAAAATGAAATAATTCCATTTACTTATTCACATGGATATTATAATAGTCGAATAATCACATGCAATATCAATAACCACTTTCATAATGATGGAATGCATAATGCCTGACTATCATAACCACGTAGCCAAGGCCTCGTGCCAAGACAACAAATAAGATTTTGTCAAGACCTCATTCCAAGACACTAGTTTGTATCATGAGATCTACCGATGCATCTAGGAGATATAGCAGGCTCCACCCTTCACTTACTAAGTATAATTCATTCCTCATATAAACAGGTTTAAACATTACATAAACATTCGTATTAAAACTAGCATACGAAATGTCAATATTTTCTCCAAAACCCATGAATGGTATAAAAATAACACATCCACAGTCAAACATATCACAAAACCTTCAATACAATATGGAAGTTTTGTATCATAATAAATCAACTTCAAATAATCTTAAAATCCATCAAAGGATGTTGACATTGATGAAATCAAAACTATTTGAGATAAATGTCTCTCTTTTTGAAATCATTGAAAAGTCACACATTTATAAAGGAAGTAATTTAAAATAGATTTTTGAATAAAATTGTCACATACCACTTTGAAACTTTTGAAAATAAATATAATTTCAAAACATTCATGTCCATATAAATAAATCCTTAAAATCATTTTGAAAACATGGACATTGATTAAAAAGATTTATAAAGATAAATCTTTAAAACATTTAAAATTCTGATCTTGATAAAGAGTACCTTTCACAAATTCTTAAAATATTCATTTTGAAATCATCTAAAAGTCACGTAATTATAAAATAAAAAATTTACATTGAAAATATTCTTATAATATTTTAAGGGAAGCTTTGAAGATTTTACAATGGTGTAAAATAGCAGCACCCGCCGTATAAGTTAAAAAAAGACATTCTTACCTTAATTTTGTCGAAAAGGTTAAAAAGGACCTTGTTTGGAAAATGACGAAAAGATTCCTTTAAAACCATTTTATAAAATTCAAACAAGTGTGTAAATGAATTTAACCCATGGTCTAGTACATAGTAAAAATGTTTTGGAATACATTTTTAAGAAACATGGATGTGGATGATAAAGAGGTCCTAGTAGATAATTATGTATAAACAACCTCGGATAATGAAGAGATTGTGATGTAAACCCTTACCTTGTACTTTTCCTTAGTCGATGGTATGCTAACCTCCTGTATAATAGTTAAAACATTGTTATTAAATTATACAAGAACCATATACATAATTATTATGTCATATATGATCTTTTAACATTGATTTGTTAATAATATCTTAGTATTATCATTGTTTCTGGTGTTAACTTACTCATTTTCTTTTATATGTTTTGTTACATAAATCGTGTTTTCTATGGATAGGATGTACCTTATTCATATCCAGAATGATATAAAATTCTTATACATTACTTTTAATCATCAAATGAGAATTAGTCTTTAATGGATACGACGGGGGAATGAATCTCATCGCGTTCGTGGAGATGGCAGTCCATACGTACGCACGAGCGACAATATCATTCTTTTGATATTAAAATAATATATAATTGGATGTTATATCATATATACGGAATCATTTTCATGTTATATTTATTATTTACATGAATTACACATCATTATTATACCCATCCAAATAATAATATATTGAATAACAATTACACCACGACGTGGAGATGGTAGGCCGTACGTACGTACGTATGGTGACATGACATTCAAAGGATTGATAGAATAATGAATATGGTTGTACCATATTTATAATAATATCACAGTATATAGGAGATACTAGATTTATTATTTTATAATGGGAATAACAATGAAATAATAAGTTGAAGAAGAAATGAATTTGAAAAAGGGTGGTGAAAACATTACCTCTTCTTCGGGTTCTTCTTTTTTATTTGATAAAAAAGGCTCCTTAAGTTAGCTTTATGATCAAACTAAGGCCTCTAAGTTGTATTTATGGAAGTTGAGAGTGTATTTGGGCAGGTTTTGGCCGAGCCAAGAGGCTTTGAATGTGTGAATTAGTGAGAAGGGGGAGTTCCCTTTTATAAGAGGGGTGAGGGGAACCTTTGGAAAAGCTAGAAATATTATTTTATAATAAATTCATATTCGGTTTAGAATGGCTCAAAAGAAGATTATTTAAAGTCTAAGGTGTGGATTGGTCGGAAACCACTCAACCAATAGAATTTAGACAGTTTTTGGTCATTATATGAACCTTATTTTTTAGATTTAACTCTTAGTTAATTAGTTTGACACTTACCATGTCACTTTGTATTTTTATATTCTATAGTTAATAACCAAACTATATACCTCCAAGAGACCCCCAAGTGGTCCCTTAATGATACACCTATCATTATGTAAGTTTCTTGGTCGAAACGTAGATTTTTAGGAATTTAATATCAATTACTAATATAATATGTGTTTTAAAAACTCTTTTATGTCAATTTTGACACTATTGGGTATTTTGTTTTTGATAATTTCATAACAAACATTATTAATTCGAAACAAATTTATATAACCAATACTAATATGTCATATTAACCTAGAAAATTAGTGTAATTCATAAAAAGTCTCAAATTACATTTACTTTGATACTTATTATATCAATTAGTTTAATATTTCATTAATTAGGTAATTACTGCATCACCATTGTGTCATAAATAAATTAAATTATTTAATGTCTAAAAATTATAAATAAAATACCATTATGTATTAAATCTCTTTATATTTCTAATTAATATTTACAATCTAATTTATCTTATGTATAACCCTATATTAAAAATGTATTAGTAAATAAACATTGATTTTAACTCTTTTAACTCTTCTTTGAATTAAATAATAATAAATGTCCTAATCTAATCCAAGTGGACCTAAATTATAATATTTTATTTCTAAGGTTTTTTTTGTTGAGATACACTTGTCCAATATAATTAGGACATGTGTTAGTGTAATATTAATATCATTTTTACCCTTAATTACCCTATTTACTTTTTACCGTGGTAAATAAAAGTAAAAAGTTACTATTCACCGAAAATTATTTTTATCTCATTGAACCACATTTAACTCCTTGATTTTAACCATGTCTCTAATATTTTTGAAATTCCACTTACAGAAGCGGTAAAAATATGTTTTATTGGAATTTCCAAATTCTCCTAGGAGGTGGGTAAAAGACGGTGAAAAGTTCAATAAAATTTTTATATATCTAAAATTATTCTAAACTAAATCCAGTGAATTACATTAAAATTATATAGGTATTATGTATCTATTTGGACCTTAATTAAATTCAAATAATATAAATAATTATTTAAATAATTTTTTTTTTCAAACTATAACTCAGTGTTTTTTTCACTATTCATCAAAAATTGAATATTTTCAGAAAAGTACCAAAATTTCACCCTAAGATAATTTCAATATTCTGAATCAAAAAATAAAGTCTATTTTACCAAATTCAAAACATAAAAATTGCATTTATTAGTTTAAAATTAATTTCTGCTGTCAAAACCAAAAGGTGTATTTTTAAGAAATAATAACTATCAAAAGTTTGACACTTGTTTATTCCAATTTCAAAGTGAAATTACTTTCAATGACCATCATTTGATTAAATGGTATAAATATAATATATTTATACTTCCAAACCATTAGAATGTATAATTTAACAATATAAATTATTTTGATTAAAAAAGTTGTTTTCATTTAAAATATAGTATTTTTCACTATTCACCCAAATATGAAATTTATCGAAAAAGCACCAAAACATTATTGAAAATAAATAATTATGTCCTGATTCAAAATAAGATGTTCATTTTTTCAAATTAAATATATAAAAGTTTCAAATAATGGATTTAAAAAGGCTTCTCCATTAAAAGGCGGTAAAATTGAATTTTTTGAAAAATACTTCTTTTATCTGAAAAAAATAAATTTGTTCTTAAATTATATCTTAAGAACTCATAATATAGATTCTAAAATTATAAGGATAATATAAAATTTAAAATTCAGTTAATACAATTCATAACCGCTTTTGAACGGCTAGTTTGGTAAGTCGTGGTGCTCTTGAACTTAGTGTTGCATACAATACACGCTATTGTATTATTCAAAGAGAAGCGTATCGTGGAAGCTTGGGGTGTTACAAAACCCGTGGTGAAGTACCAGGTTAGATAAAAATAATAGATTCCAAGTCCTCTATATTCCTATTGAACTCCAAAAAATCTATAGTATCCATCCTATAAGGGGGAATGGATACTAATGTTTCTCCTTGTACTAGCTTGATAGATAACTCCACCTCTCTCTCATTAGTTAACCCAGAAAAATCATCATAGAAGACAACCCTGAAATGCTCTATTATAGGAGAAAAATCATCCTAATATAAATCGTAATTATCCAAATAATGTATATCTTTATGGGATATCACTCCACCCATCCCATGATATTATAGTTCTGATCTATATGATTGTACATCCCATTCACCCTTGTGACCATAATATTCACCCTCTGGTGGTGTAAAATATAACACGCAGAAATAGATTTCAACATAATAATGATATGGGATCAACTATTCTAACCAATGAATGATGGAAAAACCTATTATATCAAAGAAAAATAGGTCCTATAAGAAGAGATTACTCTCTAACTAAAGGGGTAAATTTATTTTTTCATATACTCTTTGATCAAATTCCCAATGAATTATCAAGTTTCATCACACCACATAAGTACTGAATTTAAATCCGAAGACATTCCAAAATAAATATAGAAATCACGTATTTTGTAAAACTTGTATAGAATCGAAAAGATATAATAGTATGGGATACTATAATAGTACCACATACTGTACATGTCCCTATGATCTTCTCCTCAGTTATCATCTATACTATGTGAAAATGGCGTGATATGTGGCCATAAAATATAATTGTAATACCCTAAGTTGGTCTGCTCTAGTGAGGTTGAAAAATAGAATTTTGGCCATCACAGCCATGACCACCTCCTCAGCCTGATTGGATGACACAACCCTAGCTCCCTAGATGACGTGGAACTACTAATATTTCCCCATGAAGTGAATATTCCATAGTTCTTGTTCCACTAGGGATAGATGTAAAGGTCTAGAAGAACCTCTAAAGATGTATCATTTATCCACAATATCTACAGTCAACTAGGTTCACATCACACTAAGGAATCATGTGCAATTGACTTAAACACTAGTTTAACACCACTGAAAATCCAGTTTGGATGTTTTGGATACTACTACCCTATATAGAATTATTATGATAAAATTTTGGGACACTAAAGGAACCACTACTCTGTCTTGGTACTCTAACACCAGTCCATGTACCATTGGCTTCCCTTAAATTGCATTTGGTGATAATGTCTTGATTCAAAATACCATATATGGTATCTTTCTAAAAGAAAATTTCTTAATATCAAATTGTGTATCTAATCCCATCCTCAACGTTCCCTTCCTGAGACAGATCATCCACAAAAATGGATATTATAAAATGTGAAAGATCAGTAAAGAAATATGGTTATTCCTCAGAGGACATAGTTTCTTTTTATAGGTTCATGAACTCTTTTGACCTATCATCTCTTATCATATTTGATAAGAAGAAGTCAAAGAAGCTGTTCTATAAATTTCCCTATTTCATTCCCCAATGATGATTATACTTATTTAGAATATCCAATGAATGTTTGAAAAAATCATGAATAATGTAAGTGAAGAGCTTCATTATCCCACTGAGAGGTGTCTCAAGGTGATAGAAAATCTATAGCATGGACTCTATCTATGAATCTGCTTCCGTAGGTCCACCATACCTTAAAAATGTGAGTGGGTGTAACATTAAAATTCACATTTTAACGCTACTATAGAAGATGTAGTTCATGGATCTACCTTCATCATTTTCATAATACAAAGAATCCATCTAGAAATTACACATCATCACTTGCATCCATTATATAAGGATGTGTTTCTGGTTGCACTAATAGAGGTAAAAATGGTGGATTATGGCCTACCACCTCTAGAGAATGTTCTTCACTACGCTTCAAGCATAAAACTCAAGGATATCAAGTAGGTATAGATCTACCAATTCCAACCACACACCTAAGATATAATTTTATAATGAAATGACACACATATAAAAGGTAAGATATATACAAGCCTTCCTATGAAAAATTCACACCACTCATCCTACTTGTAATCCCTATCCGGGTGTCTTATATAGCCATGATAAGTGATTAGAGATACTACATACTACAGACTACTAAGGTCAGACCCAGGTCAAGTTCTCTATGACATATCAAGGTTCTGGTATATAGTGTGTCAATAGATTGTTATAAAGTAAAAACCCATTTAAATTATAAGTGGAATCAGTATTTAATGAAAACCATATTTAAATTAAATATTTAACAAGTCTTGAATTTACAAAAAGTAATAGTTAACTGATGTACCATTCCTAATGTATATAAGCACATACTTTATAGTTTTTAGTTTGTCATTATTTTAACAATATCCATTTCTTCACATTTGATAAATGAATGTAATTGATAAAATAAGAATATTTTTCTAGATGAATCATCATTCACATTATATATAGTTTAATTCACTCATTAAATTATAAATGAAAATAATTTATTCAAAATCATCAAATAATTTAGTCTATGTAACATCAGTTACATAACTCAAAAATATATTTATTGATTAGTTCAGGTTCCATCATCAACCTATATGAAAAAACACCATTTAGTTTGATTTATACATTTTAATAACCAATTATACAATCCCATTTTCCAATATCAATATTATTTTCATAACATATATATCAATCAAGGATCATAAAACAAGTATCATGTAGTTAGGAAATTAATCCTACATGAGATTTTATAAAACTTGACTTATTAATCTCAAAAGTTACCTAAGATGATGCATTAACAATATCTCATTTCCATACCAGTCCAAGTAAAAAATTCAATCCAATATAATAATAATAATAATAACATAACATATCATGTGCATTAATCAAAAGTGGAATAAAATCAACTGTACTAGGAAAAATCCAAAACATCACATCCCATCTAAGTGAATATTTCTTTTCTATTACAAGTGGGTTAGCTACTCCTATGCATATGATCATTACCAAATTCAAACACATCCTAATCTCCTTTATACCATCCCAAAATAGTAATGTAAGAAATTAAATCCCTTAATACAAATTTGTGACATCAAAAACTAGCTCATCCAGTAATAGTGCCCTAACTGGTTGGCAACATAGACTCAAACGTGCCAACCTATATGCCAAAGCATTCCAACTATCAGTGAGGGTCTGAGGTGGTGTGGATGGGAGACTATTCCCTCACGATCAAAGTTGAACAATGTGTTAATCAGTGTATAAATAAGTGATGTAAGCAGTAATAATGGAAAATACTAGATAATAGGTATAAACATCTGATCCATAAATAATTAACCCATAATATTAAAAAACAATATAGAATAATGATATCATGTATATGTAATATGGATAGGAATACATGGCAACAGGTAGGTAAAAAATAACAAAAATACTAAAAAATATCTAATTATCCTAAGAAGAAACATAGTCATCTACTTCCAAGATCTCATCCTAACAAAAGAGGTCCCTCATTTGAAACTAGACATTTCCACATATCCATACCTGCGGTCATATAATATGTTTGGGGTCCATCGGTGGCCCAGATAATGTGTGGATAATATTATTAAGTCACCAACAATATTTTCTATAAAAATAAAACCTTTGAATATGAATTTTAACTATGTATATATATAATAATGTAAAAAAAAATTAATTTCAACCCAAGTCAATCTCAGGTTCCTCATAGGACACCTGGCCAACCATAAGAGCTTCATCTTGAGATGGGTGTCTTTGAGCTGGTAACCACATACCCATTTAATTATGGGTTAAAGATTCTATTAAGGTGACTATGAAGTAATAATGAAGAAAATAATAAAAGAGGATACAAGGAAAAAACTAAGGCATCCTTGACCTTAAAAGGTCGGTTTAGATCATGGTACACAACCATATGTTATAGCAATAAGGGGATAAGTGTAATCCACGTGGTAACCCCAAGTAATTTCACTAAAATTATCTCTAAATAAGTCCCTATATCAGGTCCAAAAAAAATACTAGTCTAATAAGGACTTGAGACCATGTATAATAATCTAAGTAATTGCGTGTCCTAAGATATCACACTAAATCCATGGAGTTCATCCAAGGAATTATAATATCTAAAGAAGAATAAGGAATCTATGGTGTTATTCAAGAAATCCTCTAATATATAAGGACCGATATCCAAGGTGGGTATCTCCCTTAGTAATTAGATCAATTAATTGGAATAGAGTCATTTGAATTCTAAATTAACTCCCACTGGAATCCAATGCATGATCAAGTATAACCATTCCTATAAATAAGAAAAACATACATATTAAATATTCATTGTTTAATCATTTCGTATATATTAATAGGTCATTATAGGCCTTTTAAAACTCATTCCAATTAACATTCATTAGGTTCAATCAATTACCTTTCATCATAAGTGAAAAATTCATTAAGGACATGAAAAAAAATTCAAAATAAATTAAAATTTATCAAGGATAAGTGATAAATATATATTTATACTTTCCATTCAATGATTTATAATTCATTTAATTAAAATAATGACTTAAAATAATAAATTTCAAGTCATCACATCCAAATGGTGTTCCAGGTAGTCACGGTGTTGGTTACTAAATTCATATTGAAGAAATCACCCTGATTGGGTGGTTGGTGTTGAGGACTCAACATTGAAAAATATGAAAAATGTCTATTTTGGCCTTATTAATCAATTTAGGTGATTGGACCTATGTCATATGAATTTAAGAATAAATGATTGATAAAACTAGCATTAATAGAATGGAAATAATTTACCAATAGTGATATATTGATGGATAAGTCATAGACCACATACTTTATTATTGTAGATGAGAACTCATCTATTATTATCCTTTGGTTTGCTATAGATCAGAATAAATTAAAATAAAAGTAAACTTCCCTAAAAATAAGCAATATAATCTCACACCAAAATAATGCCAAATTTGGTGGAATAAATGAGACAAAGAAGGTAGAAGATCTATTAACTTACTAATATAAATCTGATGAGATGAATGGAGGCTCGATCAGATGTTAGAGTGAGAATAAATCCCAAATTCTATGTTAGGGAAATCATGGATCTATCAAGGGGAGGATGAACATCACATTATAAATAAGAGGGTAAAAAGGGTGGAAAAATATAAAGTTATTCAATAGTAACTTTGAATTTTATATACTTTTTAAATGGTTCGTGGGTTGGTTGCACGGTTGGCCAAACCATTCACCAATCCTGTGCACCCCACTACCTAGGGGATACACCACACATGGCCTATACTACATGGTTAAAAAATCCATGTGTATCACATACACATGTTCCATCTCATCCAATCATGATCATGAGGAATGTCTGCATGGTTATTTAAAATTGTTTGTCCACCTTTTGTGCATTGGAGAACCACATATGGTTTGTTTAACAAATGATTCCAAAATGTTTCCATTGAGAAGGTAGGTATATAGGCTTTGAAAAATCCCCATACACCCCCGATTCTTTCATAACATCAATAGTAATTTACATTAGGTTAAAAAAGGAATTAATGTGAAAATTAATGGTTCTATTAATTGAATAAAACTAGGTTCTTAATCCCTCTCACCAACATCAAAATATATATCGACTTGAAGATTGTTATCCTAACATTTTTGTTATATTTTTATTGTTCGTTCATGTTGTTGACTGGATGTAACCTTATTTTTCATCTCATAATCTTGATTAATTCCCAATATCATTCTTTTTTACAACATAATTAAAGTGCATTGGAGTTTTATTGTTCTTTATAAAAAGGTCTTAATAATGATCCATTAGAATGCTCAATTAAAATTTATTATTGAAAGAAAACTCATCTTTATAATGGATTTGATCCAAAAAACCTTTTAAATCCATAAAATTAGATCTTATCATATCATTTAGGGTTTGAATTTTTCTCTCAAACTCAACATTTTTATGAGGATGATATGTAGTTCTAAAACTCATCTTTGTTCCAAGAAAATGGTGAATACATCACAAAAACATTGAGTTAAACTTCATATTCCAATCATATACAATTGAATTTTGTACCCCATTAATCTTTACCAATTCTTTAATTTTTTAATATAGTAAGTAGATCTAGAGAGAAATATTCTCTTTTAGCAATGAAGTGTGATGACTTTATAACATTGTCAACTACAAACCATAATTTCCTCAACATCAAAGATAATATAAACCCTAAATGTTGCAATTAACTTTCTTCATTTGTACACAAATTTTAATGGAATTCATCCTTAAATAAATGTTTCTCTATAACATATACAAAACAATATATTTTACTAACATAATGTGTGTTAAAATTTCTTTAATATTAATAAACTCTCATCATATGAAACCTCAAGATGGGTTTTATGGACTTTGAAATTATAATCAACCTTAAAATCATAATCCAATGATTTTATCCAAAACTCTTAAGTTAATATTAGGTGGATACATATGCACTTCAAAAGATATTCCCCAATTAATTCCTTATATAACATCTTATCTTATCTAAAAACATTTTTACTGGAATCTTGGGTTCATCCTCATATCAATATAATATCATATGTGATTTTGATACTCCAAAATCCATGTAGAGGGAGATATTAAATTCTCAAAAGCAAATTAAATTTATCTAAAGTATGGACAATAATATTTTCATAGGGTTGAATCATAAAAAATAAAACATGAAATTACCCACTAAGTAGAGTAGGATAATGAACCGTTATAATCATAATTCACTTAATCCATTTTGATTTAAAAACCTTTCCCTTGGCCCTTTTCATTTAAAATATTCTATAGATTATCATACAAATTATCCATTAGATTGGGGAATTGATTCAAATAATTATCTAACTCTTTACACTTGAAAAAATGTAGTTTGTGTAGTGAATTATATATATATTTATCTTTATTTTCATCATTCGATAACTTCTTCCCATCACTTGAGCATTTGATTTTCCGATGACCATCCCTTCCACACTTAAAACATTTACTAGACAATTTTCACCAAGTTTATTCCCTCAATTTGACCATAAAAGAAGAAATCTTCTTCTTCTGTCCATGATTTTTATATTTTCTTTTTTATTATATTTTTCACTTCTTGTAAAAACCATGAGATTGATAAGTAATTTTAACCTCTATTTCCACCAAAGTATCACTTAGAACAATATATTCAAAGATACAGAATTATCATATGGATAATACCCTATGGAGATATGGTTTTAGACCACTGATGAATTAATCAATCATATATTAATGTTCTATGATAATACCATATGAATACCTTACAACTCTTGTAAAATATTCCCCGTCAGTACCAACATATTCATTAACCTTTTTTATTTTGATCAAGGAACTCCTTATCCATATGTATATGAGGAATAAAATAAAATTACTAATTTAAAATTAACTTCATGAACTCACCGCGACCCATGGTGAATTTTTTATATATTATCTTTTATTCTTGATGAGATTCCACCATTGATCCAGTTCACCTTAAAAATTATAGACAATAAAATAACATTTTTATATTCTAAACTCTAGAGAATATAAAATATATTTTCAATGGTACTGATCCATTCCTCATAAAATGGAGAATTTTTAGATCCATGGAAGGTAGGTGGAAATTTCCTTATGAAGGACTCAATATAATGATGTTCGATCATTTTTTTATTTGGATATTCAGAATGTTTCATTTCTAGAGAAAGATGTTAGACCATAGAAATGGTATTTTTAATTCTAGCTCCCATAATTTTTGGATAATAAGGTGAACAATAATTTCATTATCCATATCACTCATTATTAACATTATTAATTTATTTTACAGCCTTTTACTAAAACAAAATTTCATTGTTTATGCAATAATAATCATTATGGGGAACCACGTAATCATGAATAATCACTTATAGGGTGTCTAAATTAAGACACCTTATTTTTAATCTAGGACACCATATGTTTATCCAAAGTGATACATAGTCATATTCTAGTTAAATACTTCATGATGGTTCTTAAATAGTTTGTTAATTTCTAAATCATATACCCTAGGAGTGTCAAACAAGGTGTGAATCAAGGCCCATTTTCATGCACCAGTTGATAATTGAGTTCATCTCATTGCACCTTTTTCTGAGTTATTACCCTTAAGTACCTTTATATGAGAGGCACATCTTCTTTTACTATCTCAAAAAGGATTTAATTTTTTTGGAAATCACACACACTATAATTTAATGAAATTATTCTATATTTTCATATACATTGACACATATTTAACTTATCTATAGATACATCCCTATGCATAAACATATAAACATTCTTTGGGATCTTTCTAATGTTTTCTCATCCTAGTTTGTAAAGGTTGACTAAACCATTGCTTTGATACCGAATGACATGACCCAGAATTTTCATATATATATATATATATATATTACATATTTTTAGAATAATATCCAATACATTATGTAAACACACACCTAGGGACCAAAATATTTTACTGACTTTGCAGATTATGACAAAATCATCTAATTTGTTGAAATATATTTAACATATCTCATAAAAATATACCCCTCGGTATATAATAACCAAAATACCCTAATTAAAACGTTTCTTCAAAACCTAGGTGAAGGGAACATAAGAAAGGGTGAGATTATATGCTAAGTAAGGGTAAAAAAGTATATACATTTGTATAACATGAACATAAGGGTAACAGCACATGATCATAACATTTGAAAACTATACCTTAAATATCAAGGATGTAACACCCCGACCATAGAATCCTAGAGCCAGTGAGTTATTTTAATACATTTACATGATTACAAGGAATCAAATCCCGAAGGCCCGATCTGTTTACTAGCCTTTAAGGAACTAGATATAGAAATGGATCCCATTTTACATTGGGAAAAGAAAAAAAACATTATACATAACAAAAATTGATAAATTTCATCCATGATAACTCAATAAATGGTCTCTTACTCATAACATATTGAAGGTAAAAAAATAAAAGGTGTGATCTCAAATGCTCGGTAACAGTTACAAATAGCTAAAGCATGAATATAAAATAACCAAAATCATAAAAAAAATTGGAATTTCCAATATGGCATGGTGAATAAATAAAAAACACATGCCATAAATAAATTGAGAATGAAACTACATACACAAATTTTGTCATATTAAAAACCTCATGGATAGTAATAATTGAAAATGAATAAAGAGAATTTTTATTAATTGGACATCATGTATATGGAACATTATACCACTATAAAATCGAAACGGTATATGTCTATTGGTAGAAACCCATATAATTTTTGGAAAAAACATGAAAGGTTTGTCACCAAATGATTTTTCTAATGAGACATGTCGAGGCATCGATGGGCTATAGCAGGCCCCACTTGTCGCTGCAAGTCCAAAACATTCTGTATACATAGATCTAAAACAAGTACAATATTTCATCTCAATACCCATATAGAGTAGAGGATACGGATTCATCAAAGGATGTTGACATAAATAAAGATAAATTTAAATGATACCACTGAAAAATTCTTGAGGAGATAATCCTTAAACATTCCAAAGTGTCTCGTACCACCTTGAAACATTCAAATAATAATACCTTAGGATATCATGAGACTATGGAGACTATTTTTATGATATAATAGAAATAATTACATACACTAAAAGTAATAATTAAGGTGTTAACTTGGAATATATCTCATAAAAGATAAAGTGAGATGAATAAAACATCTTTACTTTACAAAGAATAGTTCATTTGAAAAATCATTTTTAATTTTCATGAAATCAAGTTATAAAAAAGTATATCCATGAAAATAAAATGGAAGGTCATTTAAATTTTATTTTAAGAATAAATAAAATATTATTTTGGTGAAATCATTTAAAAATATTTTTTAAAGAAGTTTTATAAATATAACATTTTAGTGCTGTTTAAGGAATTATTTTAATAGATTTTAAAGTGCAGACACGTGTTTTATTTCATAAAATAAGAAATGAACTAAAATATATTTTTCAATTTAAAATGTGTGATTTTATTACAGATAAATATTTCCTAAAAAAGATTATTGAGTGAACGTAAAAATAGGTAAGAATTTTAGAAGTTCCTTGAATCGGGTTTTCATTTCGGAAAAAAATTAAGATTCTTTTAAAACACATAACACCCCATAAAATAAAGAAGGATTCCAATTTTTAATAATATATAGAACATTAAAAAAAATTTATGAGTAGTACATATTAATAAATTACAATTTCATTGATGTGAGTAGACAATAATAGAAACCCGAATGAAAATGGAGGTTCGGGTAGAAAATACTTACAACATTTTAATCAATTGAATTGTATGCAAAAAAATTAATAATAATTAAATTATAAAATTAATATATTGAAAACAAATAGATTAATTATTTGAAACATCAATGGGAATTATACATAAACCATACACAAGTAGTAGTAGTGAATACAGACTATCTCATAAAAATGGATGTGAGATGAAGAAACCCCATACCTTAAGTCTGCTAGTGTTCTTTAATTGATCTTAATATCCAAGATAACAAAATTATATTCATTAATTAATATTTAAAAAACCTCTTATATATGAAATCTATTTTTATAACCTTATTAGGTTCATTAATTTCCTTTTTGATGGGTTTAACAGGTTCTATCTTATATTTCAGAAGCATTTTCTTCGTTGGAAAAATGATCGGTTTACTTGTATTCATGAATGGAAGTTTGTTTGAAATTTGATAAAACATGAAGAATTGTTAATATATATTATTATTTAAATTACAGAGATATAAATGATATTTTAATGAATTTGGTTATATACCATGAGGTTGAATCATTAGATAAAAGTTAATGATAAACGATTGGATTAACATGGCGGTTTTGTGAAAAATGAATTTGTTTTGTATAATTATTTTATATTATGATTTTGTAAGGATTACAGAAGATTGAATAATATAAAATAAATATATTATGATCAATTTCAAACATTAAAAATTTTTAATGACTATTCTTTAAGATAGTAATAAAAATTGAAAACTCGTCTTCCTTGAATGTGATAAATTAACACATCTCGGACGTTATTTTCATTTTTACTATAAGAGGTGGGGAAAAAGAGATGATGATGAAATATTCCATTAGAATAATAAAATTATAATTAATTTAAGGTACTATAATTATCATATCATTTTTATGATGGGATATGAAAAAAGAAAAGAAAGTAACTCAAAATAAAATAAAAGTTCAGAAATCCATCACGAAAATTAGGCAACCTAACGACGTCGCTTAATATTTCAGAAAATAGTTTAATGAGAGAAAAGGGGTATCTCATTAATCATACAGAATATGGAAATTAAGGGGGATATGGAATGACATATCCCATCCTAAACCAATTTAAATTAAAATATAATAAAATAATAAGTGTGCTAGAAAAAAGGAGAACACTGGAATTAATGGAATCTTCTTCAGCCTTGGAGAACGCGCCCTAAGCGCCGTCACCTTTTTCAATTTTCCAATCTTTTTTGGACCCCCTCTGACTACCCACTAGAGACATCCCACACTAAGGATCCCCATTATCTGGGTCCTCATGAATTATTATGCCCTTCTCTTACGCCTCTGGCATGGCTTGTTCAAAGAGGTTCATTGCGGATCGTTTTGTGATGCTCAGCACTCTTTCTTCCCAGACATCTATGTCCCGTACCTGAAGGTCTTGTGCAATGATGGTGGTATATTTAGGGAGTTCCTACAATTTTCCATTTTTTAGGCATATGCGTGATTTAATTGGATGCTCATGGATCCTTTCAGCTCAGTGAAACCCTCTTTAGTAGCCTTCAAATGCTTCATTTTCTCATGGGGCCTCCAATCTGTTGTTTAGATCTCGACTATTCACTGGAAGTCCTTATTCCTTGTTATGTCCTCAGAATATTATTTCATACATATGTGGGGTAGGGATACTTTATTTTTTGGTCTATGGAGTTTTAATTGGTCTCGATGGTCATGGGATGTGCATAGGGAAAGGAAAATCCCATGGTTGCGGTTTGGATCCATCTCTCTGGCCTCCCTCACCCCTTCTAGAATGGGGGCTTCCTCAGGGTGATTGGAGATGATCTCTGAGGATTTTTTTTCTCTAAATCCCAAACTTCAAGCGGTGAAGACATCTTGATGGATCGTATTTGTTTTTAATTGGATAGTTCTCTTCCCTCATCAAGCATGATCATGCTCCATGTTCAGGATGGACTTTGCTGGAATCAACAGATCCTCTACCCTGTGTTTTGCTAGTTTTCTTCCCATTTCCCAATGTAGGTTCATTCCCTTTAGGTCTTTTGAAGATGACATCAAGTAAAAGGGTGAAGTCCTCCTAAGCAATTGTCCTCCTGGGATACCATGGAGACTTCTCCATTACAATCCCCTTATGAGGTCTTATAGAGGGAATCCTTGGATTCAATGGGTTCCCTAGTGCAGGATCCTTCCTTCATCGTCCTATATTCAAAGCTATCTTATGGCCCTTTTATTGAGGGTGTTTTGGTGTCGTGTAAGGATTTATTTCCCTTTGTTCCTAAAGGTGTAATTTAGATACAGGATGGTATGATATTTTTTTCCCCTACATCATTTCCATGATTATGATGAGTATGTACTTGGAGGAGTGTCTCTATGGGTTAAGGACCTCTACATCAGGTCTCCTGGATCTGCCGCCCCCACCAAATGCATCACCCATTGTTATCCTTGAAGTCCCATGGGATGCCTCGGTAATGGATCAGATTATCTACAGTAATTTTCGTGAGGAATTCCACCAATGGCTTTGTCATGAGATGTAGTTGGTATCCTGGTCAGTTATCCCCTCAACCTTAGAGGAGACACCCTTGACAGGCCCCAAGTTTCAATGTATGTCCAAAATGTGAAATGCTGGCCATGTATCCTCAGATGGAATGAAAAGGTTGAGGTCCTTTTCAGAGGACATACAGTAGAGAGTTTACATAATTCATGGTTGGGAAAGGACTTATCGACCTAGGATACTCAGGTTACTATTTTACCTGGTGTAACAACCGAAGGGGTCCTCACCACTCGTGGAGCCATATGGATAGATTTTTTTCCAACATGGAATCCATCTCTATTTTCTCAACTATTAAGGTTCACCACATGGTCTAAGGCATCTCTAACCCCTTTAAATTTTGGTATCAATTTCTTCTAAGCATGATCACTATGAGAGGTTCAATTTTCTTTTATAGTGGGTTGGAATGCTGGGTTATCAGGATCTAGTTTGTGGTATTTGTAAAACTCCATGTTAGGGTAGCTCATGGATCTTTATTCATGATAAACTGTCGTACCTCAAGACTCTTATCCCATCATGGGAAAAGATATCCCTCGGCTCAGTAGTTAGATAGATGGTGCCATGTGGGAGTTTTAATGTTTTGAATCTATATTAGAACAATTGTGGGATGACCAAACATTTTAAGAGATATCTAACAGAAAGGAATATATTGTAGAAATGCTTCTATCTCAGGAATGTTAGGTCAGTGAAATTTTATGAATTAAATGGATCTGAGAGGGTGATAGAAACAAATTATTTTTTAATGCATGTATCAAAGAGATAAAGAGGCTAATCAAGACTAGTATTCCTTTGAAAGATAGATCTTACACGGATGATAGGGATGTTGTGGGAGGTATGACCCACTACTATTTCAAGGACCTGTTGGCTGGTCCCAATGATCGTATGCCCAACGGTTAATCAAGAATAGGAAACTAGATTTTTTAGGTCATTTTTAAATGTTTCTCTGATCAGGAAAATGAGAGGATGAATTCCATACTGGATGAAAAAGAAATTTATACACCCATGATGAACCTTCACCTAGACAGTGTCCTGGTACCAGATGGTTTCTCAAGAACAATCTATAGTGTCTTGTGGGAGGTGGTATAGGACAATATCATATCATCCATCCCGTACTTCTTTAGGGGAGGTAATATGTTGTGAGTTTCTTTTCCCATCACTATGGTTCTAAGTCAAAAAAAATCAGAGCCCCTCTTTAATGATGCAATACAGACTAGTGAGTATTTGAAACTTCCCATATAAGTACCTTGCAAGAGTCATTAATTCTATATTTTCTATTCATCATCCTAGGTGGATTTACATGGAGTAGCATGGATTTGTGAGGGGCTGGTCTATCCAAGGATCTATTTCCCTTACTCACGAACTGATACGGAATATTAAATTTAAAACTTAGGGCTCAAATGTAGCTCTCAAGTTAGATATGAATAAATCATATGATCGAGTGGAGTGATGCTTCATCAACATGGTTTTGGATAGTGTGGGGTTTTCATCCTGTAATATAGAACTTTTTTAGATGTTTCTTCTCTCTGTGGATAGTGGTCTCATTCCAGGGGAATCCCTATAGTTTCTTTAAGTCCATTTGAGGCATCCATCAAGGTGACCCTTTGTCCTCTTGCATTTTCATCCTCACCCAGTAGGTCTTGAGTAGGCTCATCTATAGGAGCATAAATAGTGGAGCTATTCTGGCCTATCAGAGGAGTATGAGGGATACAACCCTTTCTGACCTTCTGTTCTCATATGACACTCTTTTGTTTATTAATTCTAGAAAAAAGTATATTTTTTTTGTCTTGAACATGATTTTGGAGGAGTACTGCAACTGGACTGGCCATCCTATCAATAAAAAGAAAAGTTTTTTTAAATCTCCAACAAATTCCTTCAATGTCCGATTTCTCATATTAAATTAAATCTTTACATTAAAACAGGATATTATCCCATGCAATATCATGGGGATCCTATATCCCTTAGTAGACTTTGGATTCGGGACATCGATTTCTTTACTAACAAGATCATGGACCACATCCATAATTAAAAAAATAGGTACTTTCCCTTTGGTGGTCATATTGCACTCGTTAATAGTGTGCCTTTGGCTACTCTATTCCATTCTGTTTCTACGGTTATGTCTCCGAAGGGTGTCATCACCCACATTGACGAACTTATGGATGGTTTCATTTTGGATCCTCTTGCGTAAGTGAAAAAACATTGGGCCTCTTGGAGAAGAGTGGCAGGCTAGGAATTCTAGGGAAGGTGGCATTAATGTGCATAGTTTGGAAGACACCATCATTAGAACGCAAGCTATGTTGTCTTGGGAATTTGTGGATCATATTATGCTATAGGGGAAAATGAATCCTTGTTTTTTCATCAGTCCTTGGAGGAGGGAAGGGGCTCTTTGATCTGGCCTAATCTTACGCACCTCATATCTGAGCTTCTCTGTCACTCATAATCGATTATAGGGAGGGGATATATATTTTTCTAGCGTAAAAAATGCTCTCAGAAAGTTCTTGTCTTACTCGGGTTCTTTCTCCCTTCATCTCATTCAGGGAATCTAGCATGTACCCGGGTCTCATTAAAATGGTGTTGGGTGAGGAGTAGCAGGCCCTCTTCAACCACATCATTATATCGCAAGATCCTGATCGGTGTGTTTTCACTCTTTCCTCCTCGGGGGTCTTCTCTACTCAGGATGTTTGTCGAACGTAGGGAAATTAAAAGACTCAGGATGGTTGGGATGACACTCTATAGACCATGATGGTTCCCTTTAAGTATAATTTCCTTTTATGGAGGATCAGGCACCGTGCCATTCCTACGTATTAATATATTAAACACTGTGGAATCATGCATGTTTCTTGGTGTTCTAGATGTACATATTACAAAGAGGAAACAACCAACCAACTATTCTTCATGAGTGACTGGGCGAGTGAAATTTGTAATTTTTATGGGGAATTTGTAGGGCTTCGTGATCTTATCCTGGTGGATCTCCCATTCTTGGACAGATGGTTCCATGGGTCGGCTGATAGAGTGTCGGAGAAGATGGCACGATCATTGACTCTCTATGTTCGGTGTTGGTTGAAAAAAACTATTTTTTTGAATATTTTATTGATAATAAATGACATAGTTTCCTCACATTATGCTAAATATGTTCATTTATGAAATATTTGGGATTAGATGATTCATTTGAAAATTTGATTAAAATTGTAGTTTTTCCCTTTTAAAATGAACTGTAGTATTTCACACATAAATATTTTAATCTGAATTATTTGAAATTAAATTTTTTGTAACAGTGTTCCTCACTTAATGTTCTACAACTTTTATTCAGGACACTAGAGCTAAAGTGTGCATTTGATTGGTGCAAATTGGCCATGAAGTCAAAGTTCGGCTGGACTCGCCAGAATGGACATGAGTTCTATATTGGGGCCATAACATCTTTATCCGTGCTTGGATTAGGCCCAAATTTGAAAGGATATCGGGGATTCATTTCCGCACAAATCATCCCTCTGGAAGGATATCTAGTTCACGTGTTTTAGAGGTCAAATGGGTGGTGCAATTTTTATTAAAATATTTGGCCGAGATTCCCCATTCACACTTGAACCCTATTTAAACCTAGCATTCCCTCCACTCTATAAATTAGTGTTTCTCAAATTTAGAGGGTTTGGGACTTTCATTATGAGATTTTAGGTAGAGGAGAATTGGTTTCACCCAAATTCTTTAACCATTGTAAGAGGGGTATCTCTTGAAGCAAGGATCCCCTCATCGAAGCCCCCTCTTCTTTTGTTGTAATATTTTCATTTGTGTATTAAACTTAATTGTTCTTCTTTTATTTCTTCTATTTTCTTATTTTTTATTAAAATTTCTTATTCTCTTAATCTTTATATTTGGGCGGGAATTATTGAGTAGAATCGTGATTGGGTTATACCCATTATAAACTGTTGCAAATTCAATTCGCTTTTACGATGATTATGCCACCCATGGAAGAGTAGTCTTTTTAGTAATCGATCTATCTCTTACCTTATTCATTCATTTATTTTGAATTAATGAGCTATTGTAATTCAATTAATATGATATATTAATTATGTTTTCAATTTAAATGAAACTTAGAAAACAATTTAACAATAAACACAAATCACGCGAGGTCGAGAATTGTGTGAATTGTGAGAGCATGAACTTAATTGGTAATTCAAAACCACACGGGATCAATTGGTAGTGTTAAAATATAATCCCTAAAATCAATTAATTCTAATTTCTTGAGATTATATGTGCCTTAATTTACCATTGACCATAATAAATCCTTTGAACATCAATCAAAGCATGGTTTTGAGATTACATGTTCCGAAGTTAACCTAGGGTTAAATTCACTTCATCTTTGTGGTAAAATTAATTCTCATAGGTTTTAGGATTTAACAAATTAATAAATCATAATTAAGTGGATATTAATTTAAATTATAATGATTAATAAATGGTTTAATAGGTAGAGTTTGATCAATTACACTTTCAAAAAATAGTTATCAAAAAAACTTCTTCTCGTTGTGATTTGTTAATCAACTTACATTTCAAAATTAAAAACAAAAAAAATATGCCACCTTCTTCTAGAAAACATGTTCTAGTTTTATAAATTATAAACAACCCCCATCCATTCAGGTAGTTTTCTCAATTCCTTTCATTTTATTTTCAAAATAACTTTAATAAGTTTTTAAATTTACTTCCTCCTTGGAGAAACGACCTTGGTCAGCCACTCTACTACACCTAAGTAACCCAAAAACCACTAATCATTTGAGGGAACCCACGACAATGCTCTTTTAAATTGGAACTTTTTCCAGGGAGGCAATTAATTATTTCAACCAATTAGAGGTATTTTGTTTTACATTTTATTCTCTTACTCTCTTCTTTCTTCCTTCTTGACCCAATCTGATTTTTTTCTTCTTCTTTTATTTTCTTCTACATCTTTTTGGACCATCAACTCAAACTTCTAATTTTTTTTACTGTGGTCCACTTTCCTTCTTTTAATTTTTATTTGATTTATGACATGAAATAATCCTAAATATCTCTTAGATATTGTCCATGAGGTTGAATGTATCCTTAGGGAACGAATCAGACATTATCATTCTAAGGGAAGTTTCAATATTCAACTAGTTGGAGAATCCCTCCACTTTCAGAACATTGAAATTGGAAGAAATTCCAATTCAACCATAAAACAAGGGCCAATGCCTGAAAATAATCCATTCTATAATTGGTTACACCTGATATTAACTATCAACCAAATTGCATTCCATACCCAAATCTTGAATCGTACATTGAATTGAAATCTGGATTAATTCATCTTCTTCCAAAATTTCATGGCCTCTAAGGTGAGGATCCCAATAAACACCTTAAAGAATATAATGTGTTTTTCTCAACCTTGAAACCAAGAAATGTATCTGAAGACCAAATCAAATTAATAGCATTCCCATTCTCACTTGATGGAGCTGTGAAAGATTGGATTTATTATTTACAACCGTAAGATGTAACTTGTTGGAATGATTTAAAATGTCTTTTCTTGCAGAGATTTTTTCCAACATCAAGGAGAACTTTCCTTTTTAAAGAGATATTTGGGATTAGGCAATCACAATGGGAGTCAATGCATGAGTATTGGGATAAATTCAAGAAGTTTTGTTCCAGATGCCCACATCACCAAATCAATGAGAAACTACTCATACAGTACTTCTATGAAGGACTCACACCTATGGAGAGAAGCATGATGGATTCTGTGGCTGGAGGAGAATTGGTGGACAAGACACAAGTAGCTGCACATGAATTGATTTACAAAATGGCCCAAAACTCCAAAAAAAAATTGTGATCGAGGTACACCACATGTCAGGGAAGTACATCAGGTATGTCTATCTTCTCTTGAAATTCATTTGATTGATACCAAGTAAGAAGAATTGAAAACTATGGTGAGATAGATTGCTTTGGCTCAAAAGACATCTCAACCCCCTTCTTCAAGGCCTTGTGGAATTTTTACTGAGACAAGCCACCCAACTGACTGTTTCCCCCAACTACAAGAAACAGATGATTGTGCAACAGTGTTTCATGGGCCACCTTATCAGCAGAAAAAACCATATCCCCCAAAGATTCTTGATTCCTTTGCACCAACATACAACCTAGGGTGGAAGGATCAATTGGACATGAGGTATGGATCTAGACAACAGCAAAGGTCACCCTTTCAAAAAAACTTCCAATAGCCTCCGCCTTACGAGTAGGGATTCCAACAACCCCAAAAATGTTTTGAAGCCCAAACATCAACAATCCAACAACAAGGGAATCCCCTACCAAAGGTAGATTCTCATACTGATGATCTTTTGAAACAAATTTTTCATAATCAGCAGAATGAGCTGAAGAGTCAAGGTTCGAAGCTAAGGGATTTGAAGACTCTAATGAGCTAGATTTCCACCACCCTCCATGAACTTGTAAGTAAGAATTCTGGAAATCTACCTTCCCAACCCACTCCAAATCCAAATGGGAATGTTAGTGCCATCACATTGAGAAGTGGGAAGGAAAAAATTGATGCTTCACCACCTACCATTCCACTGGGATTCACCTCATCTCCAAAAAAATCCCAATTCCACATCAACTGATGAGCAACCCAAGGAGAAAGATAACGGTATGCAAAAGATTAATGATGTTCCTCCTAAACCCCTTCCTTTTACAAACACGGTTGTTTAGACCAAGAAGATGGCCGAAGAAGCAATGAAAAATGAGGTTTTGGACACATTTAAGTGTGTGGAGATCAACATTCCTATACTTGAATCCATTAAGCAAATTCCAATGTATGCAAAATTATTAAAAGAACTTTGTACCAATCGAAGAGGCCTCAAGGGAAATGAAAGGATCAATCTTGGAAAGAATGTGGCAGCACTCATTAAATCAACTCTAGCAATGGTGATAAACTGAAAGGATCCTGGGACATTCACCATACCATGCACCATATAAGAGTTGTACATTTCTGATGCACTTTGTGATTTGGGAGATTCCATAAATGTGATGCCTCACTCTGTATTTTGATCTTTGCAGGTTGGTGAGATGAAGCCGAAAAGAGTTGTGGTGCAGTTGGCGAATAGAGCTACAACATATCCAGCTAGAGTCCTTGAGGATGTACTTGTATGGGTAAGAGACATGATCTTTCTAGAATATTTTTATGTGCTTAACATGGAGGATGATCAGGTAAGTTCTCATGCTCCCACATTATCTTAGGTAGACCCTTCCTCAAAACTGTAAAAACTATCATAAATGTGAATGAGGTTATACTTTCCATGGAGTTTGGAGATGAAGTTGTTATATTTAATGTTATGGACTCCATTAAGTACCCCTTATAGGACCATTCTACTTTTGTTATCTCCCATTTTGAACCACCAAGTAAATACCACATGGATTTTGATTGTCCAATGCTTAGGTAGATTATGAGTTTTGGTTCCAGCTTGATGTTTAAAATTAATTCAACACCTGTTTCTAATGCACAAGGTTCTATTAGATTTTATTTTGAAATGGAATCCTATTCTGATTTTGATCATGTCAACTCTAATTATGACATGGCTTTCGGGTATGATGATTTATTTAATGCTTTATTCTCTGATTTTGATGATATATATTCTGATAGTGATTCTATTTGTGCACATATTTCAGTTCCTTCTATATGTCCATCCATACACCACCCCCTACACTAGAATACAAGCCATTTCCACTAAATCCAAAATACTCATACTTTTTATGTGGTGAGAAATTACATGTTCTCATTGCTAACAATATCCCTTTTTAACTTTAAGAATTTTTTTGAATATTTTGAGGGAGAACATTAGGGAAATTGGGTGGACCTTGGTTGACATATCAGGTATTAGCCCCTCCATTTTCATGAATAGGATTATTTTGGAGGATGGGGCTAAACTAGTGAGGCAACCACAAAGGAGACTCAATCCAACCCTTCTAAAGGTTGTTAAAAAAGAAGTTGAAAAATTTATTGAGGTAGGTATAATCTATCACATTTCAGATTCTCAGTGGTTTAGTCCTATTCAGGTTGTGCCTAAGAAAAGTGGTTTCACTATTGCTAAAAACAAGAAAGATGAGTTAGTTCCAATGAGGGTGCAAAACAGTTGGCATGTGTGAATTGATTATAGGAAACTAAATCAATATACTCGCAAGGACTATTCCCCCTCCCATTTATTGATCATAATCTTGAGAGATTTGCTGGGAAAACACATTATTGTTTCTTAGATGGATTTTCTAGATATTTTCAGGTTCCTATTACTCTGGAGGATCAGGAGAAGACAACATTCACTTGTTCTTTTGGTACGTTTGTCTACCGAATGATGCCATTTGGACTTTGCAACACCACAGGTACCTTCCAGAGATGCATGGTGAGTATTTTTTCTGATTTTATTGAGACCTTCATGTAGGTATTCATGGATTATTTGACAATGTATGGTTCATCATTTGATGAATGTCTAAGTAGTTTGGGAAAGGTATTGAATTTTTGTATTGAGAAGAATCCAGTCTTGAACATTGAAAAGTGTCATTTCATGGTAGAGCATGACATTTTCTTAGGGCTTGTACTGTTAAAATATGGGAAAGAGGTTGATAGATCTATGATTGACATTATTTCATCCTTACCCTATACTTAATGTGTGTGTGATGTTAGATCTTTCCAAGGGTATGCAGGATTTTATCAGCGATTCATCAAAGATTTTAGTAAGATTGTTATTCCTATGTCACGATTACTTCAAAAAGATTCTGATTTTGTGTTTGATGATTCTTGTAGAAATTCATTTTATGAGCTAAAACAATGTCTTACCACTCCACCTATCATACAGCCACCATGGTGGGTTCTTCCTTTTGAGCTTATGTGTGACGCATCCAACTTTGAGATTGGAGTTGTCTTATCTTAGAGGGTGGAGGGACGTTCACATGTGTTCGCCTATGCTTTGAGGACATTAGATTCAGCCCAATAAAATTACACAACCATGGAAAAGAAGTTTCATACTATCATATTCGATTTAGATAAATTCCTTTCATATTTATTGGGTTCTAAAGTAGTTTTTTTTTCTGACCATGTAACTCTGAGGTACCTCTTGCAGAAGGCAGATGGAAAGCCCAGGATGATCTGATGGATGCCTCTTATTCAGAAATTTGATATTGAGATAAAGGACATAAAGGGGTCAGAAAACTTGGTGGTGGACCACATGAGTAGGATTACTCACACACTAGAGGATGACAAATTGGACCTGGTACCACTTTGAGACACTTTCCCCGGTAATCATCTTCATTCCATATCAGGTATGCATCCCTGGAATGAAAATTTAGTTAACTACCTTGTTTCCTCTCAAATACCTACAAATTTAAAGAAACAAAAAGTCCAAAAATTTAAAATTGAGTCTCGGTATTATGTTTGGGATAATCCATACCTCTAAAGAATGTGTAGTGATCAAGTTATTAGGAGGTGTGTTCCTGATCATGAGTTGGAGTCTGTTTTACATTTTTTCACACACTTTCTTGTGGTGGACACTTTGGACCCCAATGGAAAGCTATGAAAGTTTTGGACTCCGGATTATATTAACCTAGCTTATTCCATGATGCTCATGTGTTTTGTAAGTCATGCTCTTGTTTCCAACACACTAGGAACATTTCAAGGAGACATGATATGCCCCAACAACCCATATTATTCTGTGAGATTTTTGATGTATGGGGCATCGATTTTATGGGTCCTTTTCCGAGTTCCTTTGTTTTTTTTTACATTTTGGTTGTTGTTGATTATGTGAGTAAATGGGTGGAGGATAAGTCCACTAGGACAGATGAGTCTCATATTGTTGTGGAATTTTTCAAAGCACAAATTTTTTGCAGGTTTGGAGTACCGAAGTCCATCATCAGTGACCAAGGGACACACTTCTACAATCAGGATTTTCCTTCCCTTCTTCGGAAGTATGGGGTGACACACAAAACATTAACACCATACCACACTCAAAAATATGGCAAGACTGAGGTTTATAATAGGGAATTGAAAAAAATAGAGAAAACTATGCATCTAAATAGGAAAGATTGGAGCAAGTGCTTGGATGATGCATTGTGGGCTTACAGAACAGCATACAAGACACCCATCCGTATGTCCCCATTTCAGATTTTTTTAGGAAAGCATGCCATCTCCCCATAGAGGTTGAGCATCAGGATTATTGGGCTAAAAAGAAATGCAACATGGATTTGGCCCAAGATGGAATCAAAAGGAAGCTGCAAATTCAAGAGCTTGAGGAGATTCGTTTGTCTTCATATGAGAACTCAAGGATCTTCCAGGAAAAATCAAAAGAAACTCATGATAAAATGATCCATCAAAAGTAGTTTCATGTTGGAGAGAAAGTCCTTATCTACAGTTCATTATTGAATCTAATGCCTGGTACATTTCTTTCCAGGTGGTTAGGTCCTTATGTTGTGACTAATGTTTTTCCTTATAGTGCGTGGAGATCACACAAGAGGACACATGAAGGATCTTTATAGTCAATGGGAAACGTTTGAAGAGAAACATTGAGGGACTTACTACTGATGCAATGGATTTTATCACATTGCATGACCTCATCATCACTTGAGCACAGTAGGCTGTTCCTAACCCATTAAAATTTTTATTCATTGTCCTATTTAAATTTATACATTTCATGTGCATATATCATCTAATGGGTTCACATTGAGGAAAATTATATATTTTAAGTGTGGGGGAGGGAACCTTTTAGTTTAGTAATTTTAATTGTTTTCCTATTTAAAAAAACAAAACAAAACAAAAATTGTGTTTTTTTTAAATTTTGTGTTTTTCTTTTTCAATTTTCCCAATGTTTCTATAAATTTTGTGCTAAAATGATTCTCATAACCATTTTGAAATCCATATCAATAAGTGAAATGAGTTATCACTTGAAACTAAGCATAAATGAATGCTGAAATGACTTTATTTGAAGTTTAAATATTTATTAATTTCATGAAAAGTACACTGAATTTTGAATCCCATGCCACATCTCACTGTCTATATATTTGAAATCACTTTCCTATGAGGCTTTTGAACCATTATTTTCATGTTCATTACATTCAACTCAATTCTTGAGAGAACCAAACCATTCTTGATTTAACTAGAATTTCATTTATTCCTTTCAAAACTTGAGGGTTTGAGGTACATGGGTTTAAATGATTGAGGCATTTGTTTGGTATTAAAGCCCTTATTTCAAAGAATCATGTTTTATAATGTCCTACCTTGAACAATTAATCCTTATAGCCCTTATAAGCCATGAACAACCTGTTAGATTAGCCACATTACAAGCCAATTTTCCCTATCCAGCCAACTCTTGATGTGAAATTACAATATAGTTGAACTTAAGTGTGGGGGAATCTGTCTTGTGTTGTTCTACCACATTCTGTGATACATTGGGTGGAAAATTAAATTTTTAAGTGATTTGTTTGCTGCTAAATAAAATAATTATATTGAATTTTGTGCCTTTTCTGTATCTTTCATGATAAGTGAAGCTACCCCTTTTCTGGAGCTTCTAATAGAGGTAGAAAGTTATGCCTATCTGGAGCTTTCAAGAAAATAATGTTTGAGAAGATTGAATTTTTTGTCTGAATGATGAATGGTGTAAACTTTCCATTACTTTTCTTGATGATAGAGATGAATTGATACTATGGAGATTTAGTAGGAGACTATATTTAAGTGAAAATTATATTAATGCAATTTTTCTTCAAAAAGAGTCAAGCCCTCCTCATCCATCCTCAGAGTTTATCACATCTAAATTCGACCAACTGAAAGCCATAGAACAACCCTGAAAAGTCCTCATGATAAACATATGTTCTTGACTCACATCAGGTGGCGTTTTAGGAACTTATCAAGCCTATGGTGACCCTTTTATGAGTTTGGATGAGAAAGACATTGCAAAAAAAATTGACATTTGTGTGATAAGAGAAAATTCTAGTGATTTAAGTGTTTTTTGCAAGGGAGGAAAAATGAAGTGAAAATATATTGAATTATATAAATGGAGAACTTTAAATAATGGTTTTCATGAGGCATGATATCTTTTGTTTCTTGGTGTGGAATTCTTTGATCTCTAGGATATGTGTTTTAAAATTGTTTTGATTTAATATTGATCTTTACTTGATATGAGGTTTTTCCCAAGAGTGAAAAAGGTTAAGTGTGGAGGAGTTGATAAAATACTATTTTGTTGAATATTTTATTGATAATAAATGACAAAACTTCCTCACATTGTGCTAAATATGTGCATTTATGAAATAATTGGGATTAGATCATTCATTTGAAAATTCATTAAAATTCCTGTTTTACCCTTTTAAAATAAAATGTAGTATTTCGCACATAAATATTTTAATATGAATTATTTGAACATAAATTTTGGTAACAGTGTTACACACTTAATTTTCTACAACTTTTATTATGGACACTAGAGCTAAAGAGTGCATTTGCTTGGTGAAAATGGTTCATGAAGTCAAAGTTCGCCTCGACTCTCCAGAATGGACATGAGTTCTCTATTTAGGTCATAACTTCTTCATCCTTTCTTGTATTAGGCCCAACTTCTGAGAGGTTCTCGGAGATTCATTTTATCATAAATCATATTGCTGGAAGGAGAGCTGGTTCATGCGTTTGTGAGGTCAAATGGGCGGTTCAATTTGTATTAAAATAATTGGCCGGGATTCCTCATTCACACTTGAAACATATTTAAACCTAGCATCCCATTCACTCTATAAATTAGTTTTTTTACCATTTATAGGGGTTGGGACGTGAATTAGGAGATTTGGGGAATAGGAGAATTGGTTTCACCCAAATTATCTAATCATTGAAAGAGTGGTAGCTCTTGAAGCAAGGATCCCTTCATTGAAGCCTCATTCTCTTCTTCATGTTGTAATATTTTCATTTTTGTATTAAACTTCATTGTTATTCTTTTTATTTCATCTCTTTTTTTATGTTTTATTCAAATTAATATTTCTCTTAATCTTCCTATTTGTGTTGGAATTATTTAGTAAAAGTGTGATTTGTAACAGCCTGAAATTTTATGAAAAATATTCTTTTTAATTTCATTAATGTCTTGTGTTGTACGCTACACCAAAAGGAGCTTTCACAACACTAATCCTTGACTTTCCTTGCATTACATGCAATTGTGACCTTCCTCGATAGCATGTGTAGTATGCAATAACGAGTTTCACTAAACAACAATATACTATTAAAATATTATTAAAACTAGCCCTTATGAATAGTAATAACCACTTTTTGAAATTTTGTAAATTTTATTTTTCAAAATGGAATTCATTTTTGGATTCGTAATATCGAAATTAGCTTAGGGTGAAATTTTGGTACTTTTAGGATAACTTTCATATTTTGATGAATAGTGAAAATTACTAAATTGCAATTAAAAACAACTTTTTCAATCAAAATAATTAATAGTGATAAATTATTAATTTGAGTGGTTTTGAAATATATTTATAATATATTGTTACAATTTAATATAATGTTGGTCATTGGATGTAATTTCACATTTAAACCAGACATAAACAGGTGTCAATCCTTTGATAGTTGTTATCTCTTAAAAACACGCAATTTGTTTTGACGACGGGATTTAATTTTTAAATTAATTAATGCAACTAATATGTTTTGAATTTGGTAAAATAGACATCATTTTTGAATTTATAATATCAAATATAGCTTAGGCCTAATTTTTGGTATTTTTCTGGAAACTTTCATTTTTTGATGAATAGTGAAACCACTAAGTGGTAGTTATAAAAAATGAATTTTTCATAAAACTTAATTTTACCGCTTCTGTGAGTGGAATTTCAAAAATCCAAGAGACACGGTTGATGTCAGTAAGTAAAATGTGGTTCAATGAGATGAAAATAATTTTTTGGTGAATAGTAACTTTTTACTTTGTTTTACCACGGTTAAAAGTAAATAGGGTAATTAAGGGTAAAAATGATATTATTATTACCCTAACACATGTCCTAATTCTATTGGATAAGTTTAATTAGACCCAAAACAACCTTAGGAATAAAATATGACCATATAGGCCCACTTGGATTAGATTAGGACATTTATTATTAATTTATTTAAAGAAGGGTTAAAATAGTTAAAATCAAAGTTTAATAAGTAAATCATTTTTAATATAGGGTTATACATAAGATAAATTCGACTATAAATAGTAATTAGAAAGCTAAAAAGATTTCCTACATAATGGTAGTTTATTTTTAATTTTTAGACATTAAATAATTTAATTTATTTATGACACAAGGATGATGCAGTAATTATCTTATTAATGAAATATTGACATAATTGATGTTATAAATACCCAAATAAATGTAATTTGAGACTTTTTATGAAATAAAATAATTTTATAGGTTAATATGACATGTTATTATTGATTTAATTTACTTTTTTCTGACTAATTATTCTGTTATGAGTTTCACAAAAATCAATTACAAAATAGTGTCAAAATTGACATAAAATAGTTTTTAAAACAAATATTATATTATCAATTGTTATTTTATTCCTAAAAATCTAAGGTTCTACCAAATGACTTACATAAATCTATATATATTAATAATAAACAACTTGGGGTTCGTTTGGCTTCTTATAGTAAGTTTATTAACATTATAGTATTAGAACACAAGAAGACACGGTAAAAGTAAAATTATTTTACTTAATGTTAAATCTAAATGATAAGGTTAAAATGGGAACCTAAACTTGTCTAAATTCTATTGGATGAGATGATTTAGATCCATACCCACCTTATCTTATAAATGAAACAATTTGGAGCTATTTAAAACCGAATTTGACTTTATAATAAAATAATAGTTTTAGTTATTCCAAAGGTTCCCCTCTCCTCCCTTATAAAAGGGAACCTCCTCCCTCTCTTCCTCACACCACTTTGAGAATTAAAGCTCGGAAAAACCCTACCAAATTCCCTTCTCCACTTCCCTAGCAACATCCTAGAGGTTCTGGTCTTCCTCAAAGACCAATTTTAATTCCCTAAAAGGAGATCTCAAAGAGGCGCTTAAAAGAAGAGGTAATGTCTGTTACCGATTCTTTCATCCTTATTTCTTCTTCCACTTCTTATTATTAGGTTGTTTCATTATGAAGTACTGACATCAGTATCAATTATATACTGATATGTTATTATAATTATGAAACAACCTTATTTCACCATCTATCCATCCTACGGAAAACGAAATCACCGCGCGTGCGTACGTACGGAATATCGTCTCCACGCCATGGTGAAATCTATTTTCCATAACCACCTTACTTGGATGGGTATAATGGTGTAAATAATGACTATAGAGATTATTTTAAAGTGATATTGATTCTGAAATAGTATACATACACTCCAATAAAGTCCCACGATCATGAGAACGATATCATCGCTCGTGTGTACGTACGGACTACCGTCTCCACGACGCGATGAGATTCATTCTCCACTTTAACCATTCATGAATGATTATAAAGTATATATAATAAGTAATCATGAAATATATGACATAATAATGATACTGGATTTATTTGTATATATATGTATGTCATCAACTTAATTTCATTCACCTTAATAAGGAAACGAAAACAGCGTTCATGCGTACGTACGACCTACCGTCTCCATGAACGGTGTATTTCTTTCCATTTACTGATTTATTATATATATCTATATTATGAATATATATTATATATAAATCATGTTTCATATTCTGTAATTAAGTCATAATGATCTAAGTAATCATATGAATAATTACAAGTCAAAACACGGATGAAAAATGAAACAATTTTACCCAAAACGCTCTTTAACATGGAATTTACAAAAGAATGGGTAATATAAAGTCATAAGTGAACCATATATGATATCATAACAATGAGTATTATTCTGGAATAAGTCAATAACATTATTTAAATCATTATACAGGAGGTTTGGACACTTACGAAGCAAATCGGACCTAAGGTAAGGGAAATATCACAATCTCATTTTATCCGAGATTGTTTATACTTTGGTATTTATTGGGGTGTATTTTATCATCCACATACATGTTTCCTAAATATGTAATATTATTTCCATCCACCTACAATATTTTATATCCAATTTTACCCTTCGGTGAGTTTTTAGTAAAGGATATGAAAGGAATCTTTTGTCGTTTTTCGTACGAGGTACTTTTTGACTTTTCCGACAAAAGTACGAGAAGAATGTTCTTTTTAACTTATACGGCATGAATGGATTTTTAAAACATTATTTCCAAGAAGCTTCCTTTACAAGTTTTCAAGTTTATTTTTAATCAACTTCTTTAGTTTAAAATTGTATGACATGTTAAAAAAGGGAAATGTTTTTTTTGAATTTGAAAGGATATTTTCCTCAAGAATGGAGTTCAAGTGTTTTATCAAAATTATTTTCCATCTAAGATAATATAGGGTTCTGTTTATATCCATATTATCACCTTGATTTGATTATGTTGTGATGGAATTATTTTTATGAATTCCTTTATCTTATATGAATTGTTTGATGATGTCACGATGTTTAAGCTTCCCATTTTTATTACATGGGTTATAAAATGATGTATGCTTTATGATTTTGTGGCACACATAAGAATGGTATCATTATGAGATGGGTGGGACCTATATCCCCCTCCAATGCATTGGGTAAAGATTTTATATCTCATGAGATAGACATGTCTGGAATGGTAGGTTATACCGGTTTAGTGAAACATGACTGAAACGAGGAGTGAACTCGGTTCAGAAAGGGACTTTGTCCACTAAGATAGTCTTGGAAATGAGTCTTGACTAACAAGAAATGATTCTCTATTATTATGTGTGTATTCCACAAAGTTTCATGTTTTAAGTTATGATTATTGGGATTACATTTCACTACTATGATTTATCCCATGTTATGAAATTATGATCTCTTTTGCAGGTTAAGATTACTAAAAGATATGTTCTTATGAATATGACGTGATTGATATTTCTTTTGTTTACCCTTACTGAGCATTTGATATCACCCTTTTATGTTTTCTTTTCCCCAGGAAATAAATAAAGGATTTAGGTTTAACAAAAAGAAGATCTTTATGGGAGATTTTGAAAATATTTCACCACGATTAGAAGATTATATTCCATGTTTCCAAAGACACTAAACTATTACGGTCCTTGTGTGTGTGTTTTTGTTATGTACTAAGTATTCTGCAAAAGTAATTTAATGTCCATGTACGTCAGGCTTCGGGTCTCTACAGTTGGTATCAGAGGAAAGGTTTAGTCAACCTTTGGAAACTAGGATGCGAAAACGTTAGTGAGATCCCTATAGATATTTCTAAGGTATGTCTAGGGATGTCCCTAAGGATAAGTATATGTATAGGATACAGTCCTATAACTACGGTAATGATCATATAATTTAACCTAAGATGTTAGATATTGAGGATACTCCCCCTTTATTATGTTGTTTTCCCTAGCATGATTTTTGCCTCTCACACTATTCTTTTTGGGTTTTAGATGATGGCTGAAACCCGAAGGAACCGTATTGATCAATGCAATGGACAATGCAATGATTGTCCTCCTGAACAAAGAAATGTTATGGGAGATGGAGTGCAAAATCGTATTTCTATACTTACACAAGCTATGAATCATTCTGGACTTCCAAATGAGTATAGAAGGGAACAATATTCTATTGAGTCCTTCATGAGGCAACATCCACCTTCTTTTAATGGGTCTTCTGATCCACTTGTTGCTGAATAATGGATCTGTACTACTGAAAAGATATTTTCAGTTCTTCAATGTTCTGAACATGATAAAGTCATCTTAGCAGTATATCGTTTGGAAGGTGAAGCTGATCAATGGTGGAATATTATCAAGAATACGAGGCAAAGAGATGAAATTGAGTCCATGGAATGGGATGAGTTCAAGAATTTAATTTTCAATAAGTACTTCCTCGTATTCTTCAAACAAAGATGGAGAAGGAGTTTCTTGAACTAAAGCAAAAGGATGATGAATCTATTGGTATATATGAAGCGAATTTTACAAGGCTTGCAAGGTATGAATCTGGATTTATCATCCAACCTGAAAGTAAAGTTGATCGATTCTTTAGTGGCTTAAAACCAAATCTTCGAAGGGAATTAGCTATAAGAGACTTCAGTAGCTATAAAGAAATTGTGTGTTGTGCTATCAAGGTATAAATGGAAGTTTTTGTTACTTATCCATCTCATAGTTTTGAAAAGAAACGAAAGATAGAGTTCAAGGAGAAATCTCGGAATAATGGTGAAATGAAGATGAATGTTTCCTTATGCTCAAAGTGTGGAAAGAAGCATGGTCGAGATTTTCTTAAAGGGAATAGAAAATTTTTTAAGTGTGGAAAATAAGGTCATTGAGTAGCTGAGTGTCGAAGTAATGGAAAAAGGGTTTCTAATGATGTGAATAAAGAAAAGACTACAGAGAATGCACCAACAACACTTTAATGCTTCAAGTGTAAGGAAATGGGGCATTATGCTAATAAATTCCCTAATCCAAGGGTTAGTGATGATCGACGTGAGAAACCACTTAAGGCAAAAGACAAAGGGAAGTCACATACGATCACCATTGGCAATGTTGAATATGACAACGATGTGGTGGAATGATTAATTGTTTATGTAATGGGATTCCAGAATAATGTTGTATATATTATCATGGAATGTTGGAATATTTATGTTTTGGTCTATTGTGGTTTTTAGTAATTTTATGGCATCGGTAACCATGAAAAGTGATTGAAATATTTTTGGAAAGCAGATGATATGCACATAATGAAGGGATAAAGAGAATCTAATATGTTTGATAGTATTCATGAGCTCATGATTAATATAAGGACAAAGTAATATCATGGTTTGAGGATATAGAATTTTGAGGATTTTGGTATGTGGAAAGTGTTAACTTTTAACTGCATTAATGTTTTCACTAAGGTTCAATGGATATTCATTCTTCAAGAGAATACATGATTAAGGTATTCACATATTTGTAATTTGACCAACAAGATATATCTTATGATATATAGGGGATAAATGATGGCATTCAAGTGATCATTTTCTTTATACTATGAGCTTGGACCGAAGTATTTTAGATAAGCCTAAAGATTGGAATGAATTATGTTGGACATAAGTTAGTATTGTTTAAGGATAAATTTTTTTTGATATTGTTGATGGGATATTATAGTAATATAGCTTTAGAAAAAGGACAACCTGCAGGACGGGCGACAACCCATTGCGTCGGACAAGGCTGTGGGAATCGAACCCACAACCAAAGTGAGACTGGCCTTTATCACCTACCACTGGCCTACAGGAAGTCCCTGTTTAGTAGAAACTAGTTTTATTATATTTAGCAGTATGATATATGAAGTATAAGTCCATTTTAGGAACCATATATGATTAATCTCACTATAGATGGACTTATGTATTTTTTGATAACTTTTCTAACCTTTTGTTTGAGAAAGATGGAATGACCCATCATTCTATCACATGATCTCCTAACACATCACGAATGAAAAATTCAACTTAATTTATTTAAGAGATGAAGTGGAAATTGTCCAAAGAACAACAAATGGTGAGACTATACCAAAATCACGAAAGTATTTCTTCTAATTCCAATTTCATCAACTTTAGGGAAATGATCTTGAAAACCAAAAATGTTGTCCTAGTGCTCTTATATCTGATGAATCAGATGGTACCTTAGATCATCACAAATTTATGGCTTTGTGATTGCTGGCTTTTCCATATCTATGTTCTCTACCACTCTCCATCAGAACATGATGGTTAGATTTCTCTTCCATATCCATATTTTCACCTATGTGGAAACCTAGTGATTAGTTTATTTGGGTAACCGTTAAATTTCATACTTTTGTTTTTAAAGATTGTTTTTTTATTCCTTTTTACGATGTGGGTTTCTATTAAAGAAACTTTCGAATAGTAAACCATTTATAACCCCGACAAATTTCGAGGGCGATATTCATTTTAAGGGGGGTAGAATGTAACAGCCCGAGATTTTATGAAAAATATTCTTTTTAATTTCATTAATGTCTTGTGTTGTATGCTACACCAAAATGAGATTTCATAACATGCATCCTTGACTTGTCTTGCATTACACGCAATCGCGACCTTCCTCGATAGCGTGTGTAGTACGCAATAATTAATTTCACTAAACAACAAATTGCTATTAAAATATTATTAAAACTAGCTGTTATGAATAGTAATAACCACTTTTTGAAATTTTGTAAATTTTATTTTTCAAAATGGAATTCATTTTTGGATTCGTAATATCGAAATTAGCTTAGGGTGAAATTTTGGTACTTTTCAGATAACTTTCATATTTTGATGAATAGTGAAAATTACTAAATTGTAATTAAAAACAACTTTTTCAATCGAAATAATTAATAGTGATAAATAATTAATATGAGTGGTTTTGAAATATATTTAGAATATATTTTTACAATTTAATACAATGTTGGTCATTGGATGTAATTTCACATTTAAACTAGACATAAACAGGTGTCAATCTTTTGATAGTTATTATCTCTTAAAAACACACTATTTGTTTTGACGATGGAATTTAATTTTTAAATTAATTAATGAAACTGATATGTTTTTAATTTGGTAAAATAGACATCATTTTTGAATTCATAATATCAAATATACCTTAGGCCTAATTTTTGGTATTTTTCTGGAAACTTTCATTTTTTGATGAATAGTGAAACCACTAAGTTGTAGTTATGAAAAATGAATTTTTCATAAAACTTAATTTTACCGCTTTTGTGAGTGGAATTTCAAAAATCCGAGAGACACGGTTGATGTCAGTAAGAAAAATTTGGTTCAATGAGATGAAAATAATTTTTGGTGAATAGTAACTTTTTACTTTTTTTACCACGATTAAAAGTAAATATGGTAATTAAGGGTAAAAATGATATTATTATTACCCTAACACATGTCCTAATTCTAATTTATAAGTTTAATTCGACCAAAAACAACCTTAGGAATAACATATGACCATTTAGGCCCACTTGGATTAGATTAGGACATTTATTATTAATTTATTTAAAGAAGGGTTAAAATAGTTAAAATCAAAGTTTAATAAGTAAATAATTTTTAATATAGGGTTATACATAAGATAAATTCAACTATAAATAGTCATTGGAAAGATAAAAATATTTCCTACATAATGGTATTTTATTTGTAATTTTTAGACATTAAATAATTTAATTTATTTATGACACAAATATGATGCAATAATTATCTTATTAATGGAATATTGACATAATTGATGTTATAAATACCCAAATAAATATAATTTCAGACTTTTTATGAACTCAGCTAATTTTATAGGTTAATATGACATGTTATTATTGATTTAATTTACTTTTTTCGAACTAATCATTCTGTTATGATTTTCACAAAAATCAATTACAAAATAGTGTCAAAATTGCCATAAAATAGTTTTTAAAACAAATATTATATTATTAATTGTTATTTTATTCCTAAAAATCTAATGTTCAGCCAAATGACTTAGATAAGGTTATATATATTAATAATAAACAACTTGGGGTTCTTTTGTCTTCTTATAGTATGTTTATTAACCTTATAGTATAAGAACACAAGAAGACACGGTAAAAATAAAATTATTTTACTTAATGTTAAATCTAAATGATAAGGTTAAAATAGGAACCTAAACTTTTATAAATTATATTGGATGAGAGTATTTCGACCCATACCAACTGTATCTTCTAAATTAATCAATTTGGATCTATTTAAAACCGAATTTGACTTTATAATAAAATAATAGTTTTAGTTATTCCAAAGGTGCCCCTCTCCTCCCTTATAAAAGTGAACCTCCTCCCTCTCTTCCTCACACCACTTTGAGCCTTCATGCTCGGCCAACCCCTGCCAAATTCCATTATCCACTTCCCTAGATACATCCTAGAGGTTCTAGTTTCCCTCAAAGGCCAATTTTAATGCCCTAAAAGGAGATCTCAAAGAGTCGCTTCAAAGAAGAGGTAATGTCCGTTACCGATTCTTTCATCTCTATTTCTTCTTCCACTTCTTCTTATTAGGTTGTTTCATTATGAAGTAATGACATCAGTATCACTTATATACTGATATGTTATTATAATTATGAAACAACCTTATTTCGCCATCTATCCATCCTACGGAAAACGAAATCACCGCGCGTGCGTACGTACGGAATACCGTCTCCACGCCGTGGTGAAATCTATTTTCCACCACCACCTTACTTGGATGGGTATAATGGTGTAAATAATAACTATATATGATTATTTTAAAGTGATATTGATTCTGAAATAGTATACATACACTCCAATATATTCCCATGATCATGAGAATGATATCATCGCTCGTGCGTACGTACGGACTACCGTCTCCACGACGCGATGAGATTCATTCTCCACTTTAACCATTCATGAATGATTATAAAGTATATATAATAAGTAATCATGAAATATATGACATAATAATGATTATGGATTTATTTTTATATATATTTATGTCATCTACTTAATTCCATTCAACTCAATAAGGAAACGAAAACAGCGTTCATGCGTACGTACGGCCTACCGTCTCTATGAACGGTGTATTTCTTTCCATTTACTAATTTATTATATATATGTATATTCTGAATATATATTATATATAAATCATGTTTTATATTCTGTAATTAAGTAATCATGATCTAAGTAATCATATGAATAATTACAAGTCAAAACACGGATGACAAATGAAACAATTTTACCCAAAACGCTCTTTAACATGGAATTTACAAAAGAACAAGTAATATAAAGTCATAAGTGAACCATATATGATATCATAACAATGAGTATGATTCTGTAATAAGTCAATAACATTATTTAAATCATTATACAGGAGGTTTGGACACTTACGAAGCAAATCGGACCTAAGGTAAGGGAAATATCACAATATCATTTTATCCGAGATTGTTTATACTTTGGTATTTACTGTGGTGTATTTTATCATCCACATACATGTTTCCTCAATATGTAATATTATTTCCATCCACCTACAATAGTTTATATCTAATTTTACCCTTTGGTGAGTTTTTAGTAAAGGATATGAAAGGAATCTTTTTTTGTTTTTCGTACGAGGTACTTTTTGACTTTTCCGACAAAAGTATGAGAAGAATGTTTTTTTAACTTATACGGCATGAATGGATTTTTAAAACATTATTTCCAAGAAGATTCCTTTACAAGTTTTCAAGTTTATTTTTAATCAACTTCTTTAGTTTAAAATTGTATGACATGTTAAAAAAGGGAAATGTTTTTTTGGAATTTGAAAGGATATTTTCCCCAAGAATGGAGTTCAAGTGTTTTATCAAAATTATTTTCCATCAAAGATAATATAGGGTTCTGTTTATATCTCTATTATTACAATGATTTGATTATGTTGTGACGGAATTATTTTTATTAATTCCTTTATCTTATATGAATTATTTGATGATGTCGCGATGTTTAAGATTCACATTTTTATTACATGGGTTATGCAATGATGTATGATTTATGATTTTGTGGCACACATAAGAATGGTATCATTATGAGATGGGTGGGACCTATATCTCCCTCCAATGGATTGGGTAAAGATTTTATATCTCATGAGATAGACATGGTTGGAATGGTAGGTTATACCGGTTCAGTGAAACAGGACTGAAACGAGGAGTGAACTCGGTTCAGAAAGGGACTTTTTCAACTAAGATAGTTTTGGCAATGAGTCTTGACTAATAAGAAATGATTCTCTATGATTATGTGTGTATTCCACAAAGTTTCATGTTTTAAGTTATGATTATTGGGATTACATTTCACTACTATGATTTATCCCATGTTATGAAATTATGATCTCTTTTGCAGGTTAAGATTTACAAAAGATATGTTCTTATGAATATAACGTGATTGATATTTCTTTTGTTTACCCTTACTGAGCATTTGAGCTCACTGTTTTATGTTTTCTTTTCCCCAGGACATAAGGAAAGGATTTAGGTTTAAAAAAAAGAAGATCTTTATGGGAGATGTTAAAAATCTTTCACCACGATTAGAAGATTATATTCTGAGTTTCCAAAGACACTAAACTATTACGGTCCCTGTGTGTGTGTTTTTGTTATGTACTAAGTATTCCGAAAAAGTAATGTAATGTCCATGTACGTCAGGCTTCGGGTCTCTACATGATCGGGTTATACACATTATAAACTGTTGCAAATGCAATTTTCTTTTACGATGATTATGCCACCCATAGAAGAGTAGTATTTTTAGTAATCAATCTATCTATTACCTTATTCATTCATTTATTTTGAATCAAAGAGAGACTGTAATTTATGTAATATTATCTATTAATTGAGTTTAAATTTAAATTAAATTAAGCATGAAATTGAACAACAAACACAAATCGCACAAGGTCGAGAATTGTGTGAATTGTGAGGGTGTGAACTTAATTGGTAATTCAAAACCACATGGGATAAATTTGTATTGTTTAGATATAATCCATAAACTAAATTAATTCTAATTTCTAGAGAGTATATGTTCCTTAATTTACAACTTACAATAAGATAACCTTATAACATCAATCAAATCAGGGTACTACGATTGCATGTTCCAAAGTTATCCTAGGGTTCAATTCACTTCATCATTGTGGTAAATTTAATTCTCATAGGGTTAGAGATTTAACAAATTAAGGGATCATAATTAAGTGGATATTAATTTAAATGATAATTATTAATAAATGATTTAATATGTAGAGTTTTATCGATTAAACTTTCTAAAAATAGTTTTCTAAAAAAACTTATTCTCGTTGTGCTCTTTTAATCAACTTAAATTTCAAAATTAAAAACAGAAAAATATACAATCTTCTTCCAGAAAACTTCTTCTAGTTTTATAAAAGATAAAAAAACCCATCCATTCAAGTAGTTTTCTCAATTACTTTTATTTTATTTTCAAAATACCTTTAATAAGTTGTTAAATTTACTTACTCCTTTGAGAGATGACCATGGTCAGCCACTTTGTTGCACTTAAGTAAACCAAAACCACTAATCATTTGAGGGTTCCCATGACAGCACACTTTCATTGGTCCATATGGAATGCCAAGAATAAGCTCATACATGCAAGGATTTGATCTACATGTAATTCTATCATCATTAGGTTGAAAAATATCCTTATTTATTTGGATTGTATCGTCAGTAACTTGCAGTATGCACCCTCCTTCAGTTTCATGTTTCCCAGCCCTCACAATGTCTAGCCAAGAGATAGTAATGATATAGGTCTCAAGGTTTTTTGGAGACCACCCAGGGGCCTTAAACTTAATACTGACTTGTCCTTCTCTATGGGAGTCTTCTGTGGGGGTGGGGTTCTTTGGGACTTACGGGGCTTAGTCCCCCTGGCCTTCTCATCCTAATTAGTCCATGGCTCCTCTCTTTAGGCCAAAGCTAAGGCTACACTCATGGGTATTACTTTTTGTCACAAAAAGGGTTTATCTTTAGTTAAAGTTGAAATAAACTTAAAAATTCTCTATGATTCTCTAAAAGATATCTACTCTATTCTATGGTCTATTATCTAAATAATCAAAAATTGAAAAGGTATACTCTCCAAAAGAACCTAAATTAGGCACTCCTGGCATGAGGGTAACCAAGTGGTGGATAACCTTTCATCTACGGAGATTCATGGACATGATTCAATTTGTTTGAATTATATTTCCTCTTTGAAGCCTGAAGGGGTCAATATGATTAGAGTGGATACCCTTATCTGGCATCATTTCAAACAACCTTTGGCATCTTTTTATCTATGTTTTTGGTTTTTTTTCTCTCTCCTTCTTAATGAAAAAGTAAATTTTCCGGAGTGAGTGCTTGAAAATTAGAGATATTTTGAGAACAAATTTTTTTGCAGCATAATAGCTATGCAACATGGTTTTGGAAAACATTAAAAATACAGAGGACGGGGGTCAACCATTCATAAAATACTCATAAAATAGTATAGTGAAAAAATAATATGGAACTAATAACATAGTGTGAAAACTTAAAATACATGACACATAATAGATAACAAGGATGAAAAAGGGAAGTTGATAATTCTCTTACCTTGTAGAGTAACTCATAAGAGTTAAAGGTTCAGGCCTTAGGGGATTGAGGACACAGTTGGAAGACTATTAAGGAGGTAAAACTACCATAGATTTAAGGATTATGAGTTTGTAATGAATGAAAATGAAGGAATTATTGGGTATTTATAGTAAATGGGATAGAGTTTTTTATTAATTTAAAGTGACACCACATTAGTAGTTTTTGAAAAACCATGGGCATGACCATGGTATTTTCCCATGATTTTAGCCATATGGGACACCTCAAATCAAATTTAAGTGTAAAAAATTTAACTATAATTTTATATTAATTATTACATCATTATGATGTCATTAAATATACAAAAAATTCAAAATTTTATTTTTTACTATTCACAAAAAAAATTCAGGTATTTTAGAAAATTACCAAAAATATACCCTATGAATTTTTAGACATGCATAATTCAAAAATTAAATCCATTTTTTGTACAGAATATTCTAAATATTTTTAATTTAATTTTTAAATAAAATCATAATTTATTCGAGAAAAAACAACATTAAAACTATTAAATGTTTTATAACACCTTGAAAAATTAATCAACATCCCATAAAATTATCTTATTACCATAAGAAATTAAAATAAAAAATTATGATTACATTTTAGGAAAATAAATTTCCATTTTATATTATTAAATTAATCATAAAATTGTAATTAAAATATTTATGATAAATAAAAAATCCAATACTTATACTATGATTGTTTTTCACTTATAAGATATCTATTTTTTTATTCAGTCATGGGTGAAGATTCTATTTTTTAGCCTATTTACCAGTCCTTACTATTCATAAGGTTATGTTTATAAAGGTATGTTACTATTCATCAAAAATTTATTTTGTCATATCAGACTCTAAATATCTTTCTGAACACAATAGTGTATGTCGGGTTTTCAAAATTAAAATTATAGAAGTGGAAAAATTATGTTTATTGGTTAGGTTATGATAAATTATTGTTATTTAGATAATTGGTGTTACATGCAATCTATAATAAATATATTTTAAAATTCATGGGGTGTTATAAATGATCATAATATTGAGTCATGGAATAATTATTGGATATGCATAAGAAATTATTCTTAACGAAATCAATGAGCATAACCTAGGAGAGCATAAAATTGGTCTAAGACATTGAATTGTGGAATATACATAATCATAGAAAATATTATGTCAAGGATACCCACCAAGACATTAATAACATGTTAAGATGAAGGTTACTACCCATATAACTTCTTTAATCTTGGGATAACTAACTATGAATCCTCTTTCGATCTTGGGATAACCTCCCATATACACTCTTTTGGGCTTGGGATAACCTCTCATGTACCCTTTCATCTCATATAACATTGATAGTTACCCAATGCATTAGAGGGGAATATAGTTCCCACCCATAAAATGATAAAATCCATACAAATTTGTTCCATAATATCATAAAAACATTCATCACATTATATTATAAGAAAATAAATTTGATTCATAATTGTTTCATTATTTCCTCAATCTATACCATAAGGAAAGAGAAGCGGGTTTTATAAGAATTTTATCATGGTATAACCCATGGAATAGAAATGGGTTTCATAAACATATGTTCCCCATAAGCATAAACCATACAGAGAAATAATAAGTATCAATTCATTGGTTAGTATCCCCTATAAATAATAAGTAACATCAAAGGATGCCATCTTATATAAAAAAATGGGTTTGGAAGAAAAATCACATGGAATGTTTCTTTTGGAAAATAAAATTCTTTGAAAATCACATAATCTTCAATTAACAATTAATAAAATATCATGGAAAGACTTTCATTTGTAAATAAACATGAAAAAGAATAAATTAATCTTCAAAGAAAAAAAATTTCATGTAGTTTGGAAATTTTTGTTCATGTTTTACACCTTAAAACAAAGATTCAATACACATTTTTGGTAAAATATAAACTAATATTATTTAGAATATAACATTAATATTACATTAAAAAACATAAAATTCAAACATGCATAAAAATGTATTTAATAAATAATTTTTATAATGTTAAAAAAATTAAAAAATATATACAAAACATGGTTTTGGATAAAAAGGGTTTTTGACCAAAGAGAGAAATAAAGATGATTTTTCTTTAAAATGTTATTTTAAAATATCAGTTACTTATATAGATTAAGATATAGGTAAGATAGATATTCCTATTAAATAACAATTGGATAAGAAAATTAATGAACTTCTTGATAGATGGATCATAAGTGTTCATCATAAAAACACGATCATAAACATTCCTGATAAACGATGAGATTGTAACATTAAATCATTACCACTTTGGTAACATTGAATTATAATCCCTTTAAAGGAATAATATTAAATTAAACATAAAATATCATTAGAATAGATAAATTAATGATATTATTCTCCAATGGCTATGTATATACACAAGATAGAATAATATAGGTGCAAAACACAACATATGTCTCAATGATGGCTAGTTGAGACAGAAATCTATTTCCACTTTGATAACAATTGAACCATACAACCCATGAAATATAGATCCTAAAATGTCAATGTAAATCCCAATAATTTTCATTATAAAAATAATAAAATACATTCAATGGAATTATATATACCAAAAAAATATTTATATTCTGAATATAGCATATATCTTAAATTAGTAATAAGTGATACTGAAATCCCATACCATTATTCTTGAATTACTTCTTATAAGTTTGAAAATATTTTCTAATAAATATAAATTTTTTATTAACATATAAAAGAACCATATATATATATATATATATATCATACCATATATTATCTAATTTTAAAATTTAATTTCCCATTTATTAACAATTGCATGTTAAATTTATGTTTCAGAAAATAAATGATTTGTTTTAATGTATGTTTTGATTTTTTATTTTTGATCCTATTAATTTATCATGGTTAAATAATCTCTAGAATTTTAACTATGATAAAAATTTCATATATATATTTAGGAAAAACCTATAAAGAGTGGTCCATAATAGTCAGAGACATATAATGAAACACACTATTCAAGGAGATAGTAGACTGTATGTACGCCTAAACATTGTTTCTATTTTCCCAATTGAAAAATGAAAGGAATGTAAATTATATTTTACCATTTAAAAGTTATTTTTGTTTAATTAATATCACATGTGTTTGTTAAACTCATCCATATTTCCTTCGTCATCAAGAGTGAATGAATCCCAGCACTTTGTGAGGTGGTAGTCTGCCATATACATGAGAGACATTTTTTAATTCTCATAGAATGAAAAATAAGAAGTTATATCTGATATAAAAAAATAAATATATATAAAAATATTATAAATATAATATATAAACAATAAATCCATCATTAGATCCATCTATTAGGGTAAATGATGAAAAATTAATAACATTGGTTCATGAGGCGGTAGTACGCTGGACACTAGAATGATGATTTCATAATTCACTTAATGGAAGAATATAAGGATTTAAGTTATGACATTAAAATTATAAGATCTAATTATATTTTATATACCTTTTATATTATATCAACATGTTTTCATAATAATTGTATTATGTAAAGGACGAAATGAAATAAAATGCTCGGTTAAGGGTATTAACTCTTCTTGAGACAAATACTTTTTGTTTGCCCCAAAAGGATTATTAAGTAAGATATATGACCAAAATAAAGTTTAAATAATGATATAAGGTAATTAAGGAATTTAATTGGATTGTAATTTTATGAACTTAATGGTTTTTTATTTCTAAAGAGCTGAGGATAGGGGTGGACTTTTATAAGTGAGGTGAGTGTAATACATGTAATTTTTGAAAAGGAAAAGGTATACCCATTTCTATATAACAAAAGTCTCAAAAAATGGACTATTGTTGATAATATAATATATAAGATAAAATTATATCCATAAAATTTGTGTTGGAAAAGTTTTTGTCCATTTTTAAACACTTATCGTTTTCGTTTAACCCCTCGATAAACCCATTTTTACCTTAGTAATAGTAAATAATTTTTACAACATTCACTAATAATTTTTGTAAAAAATTAAGTTGATGATATTATATAATATAAATTATTATTATTATAGTTATGGAATATTTTTTTAAAATTCCATTAATATAAGTGGAAATTTTTATTTTTTAAATTAATCCCACAGATGCGATGAGAAAGTGGGTTTCCAAAAAGAAAATGTTTTAAAGTTCAAAATGTTTTTATATCAAAATTTAACATAAAAAATGAATAAAATAAACTAAATTGGATTAATATATATAAATATATAATTTTACTAATAATTATTTTAAAACCTTCTTAAAAAAATTATGCTTTCAAAAACTTTAATGGAAATAAAAAATAATAATAATAACTGTTATTTTTCACTATTCATCGATTAATTTATTTTCTCATAAAACTGTCCAAAATTCACGCTAAGATAATATTGACATGATGATTTCAAAAATTATAATAATTTTTTCAAATAAAATTTCTTAATGTTTAAAATGTATCTTTAAAATATGTTCACAAAAGGCGACAAAATTTCTTTTTTAGAAACATGCAATTTTAACTCAACAATTGGTTTTATTATTATCACTTTCAACATGTTAAATATTTAATTTAATATAAAATATATAAATTTAATTAAAATGATTCTTTAAATTATTTATTTTATTAATTGGGATAAAACATGTTTGTGTGTATAAAAATAGTTTTCCAGAAAAACATTCCCTTTATTTTTTAAAAGGTTTTTATTTTCAATTATAATTAATTGTTTGTCAAGGAATTTATTATATTTACATGTATAAAACATGTATTTTAATAATTTATTTAGTCTTATTAATACCCTCCATTCCAATGGCTAGGTGATAACTAACATATTAAAGAAAAAATTCTTAAGAATAAGTCATACCTTGTTTAAACTCAGTGTTACATGAAACACATGCTAAGCTCGAGGTTATGTGTAACGTATGTTAAAATCAATGATTCATATAAAAACTAAGATCATAATTTATTTTATTTAATAATATCAAAAATATTAAATATGTTTGAAAAACAAATAAAAAAATTTTATTGTGTTACAACACGCCTTGTAATGACCAAGAAGTTTTTCAATGCAATTTCCATTATTATAATTGCGTCATATTTTATAATTTTATATGAATCACATACACCGTATAATGAAGACAATGAGATTTATTATTTTAATTTAAAAATTAAACTTGGAGATTAAAAATTTCCATAAGAACTGAAAATATTACAGTAGGGATAAAAATAGAAAGTAAGATAACTAAAATATAAAAAATTTAGATCTGATCGATCCAATAGAATAACTACACTCACAAAGAAAACAGAATAAATGAGGAAAAATATTAGTAATACATTATTCATCTTAAAAATTAAAATATATATTATCTTTAGATAAAAAATAACTGAATCGGAAATGAATGAAATATAATGTATTTTTTTTAAGTAGAAATCTCATATGACCATTACAAATATGACTGATGGAATATGAATCTCATCATTAGAATGTTAATGTAACTATTGCAATAGAAATGTGATCATTAGGAATAGTAACATGATAATTAGAATAGTATCCTAATTAATATTCATTTTTCCTATAAAATTAAATTATGCCATATTTATATAATGATACAAGTAAATAAATATTTTAAAAATTATAAAATAAGTGATTTTTTTAATACATAAATGTTATAATTTCACTTTTATAATAAATTTAACTACTTAAAATAAATTTTATTTTTATAAAATGGATTGATTAATTTATATTATAATGGTTATATAATTTTATGACACCCTAAGTTATTTTCCTAATAGTTATAAAATTGATTATAATATTAAAATTTGTATCTTCCAAATAAATGAGAATTTTATTTAAAAAATTAATTTCTCATAATTAGAAAATTATTTTCATAAAATTGATTTCATTTTATTTAATCTACACATTGAAAAATTGTTATAGTGAATTTTGGGTATTTTTCTTGAAAAGTTTAATTTTCAGTAAATAGTGAAATATGATTAAATATAGTATTTAACATTATAAACTAAATACATGAATTTTTTAATCATGAATAATGTTAGAAAAATTTATTGAAAACTCACATACACTAGTTATTATACGTTTTCTTAATCCAAAATAATAAACTAATTGACATAATATTCAAAAACGCCATTATCCACTTATAAATACCATTTTTATCCCCTCCTCCTCACAAATTCTAAAACATGAAACATCTAACTTTAGGACCAATTACATTCCTAATATTATCCTACACAACAAAGTAATTTTATTCCCATATAATGGCCAAACCAATTTGTCTTAAATGGAATCCTAAGAGGATACATCCAAAGGACAAGGTAACTCCCTCAAACAATTCTTTTAATTTCTCTTCCACCTCATCCTCCAAATAAATTCCTTAAAAAAAGGAATAATTACCCCATTATAATCTTTATACACTAAATTTGTATTTATAATTGAATATATACCATATATACTCTTATATACATCTTTTATTCTAAAAACTATATCACTTTCCTTATTATGCCTCTTCACCGCCTCTATGGATGATGAGTTTTCATTTTCCATTTCCGCCTTCATAGAATGTTTTAATTCAATTATAATGGATTTAGATGAAGTAAATTTTTATATTATATATTTTTTCACATTGTAGAATTAATATATGTCCATATTATTTAATAAAATAAATTAGTTCATGATGGTCGGAAAAAACAAAAAAATAAACTAACCATATAACATCATTATTTTTATCAAATGGGTAATCTCTAAGTCATAACAAAAATTTAATTTGGTTTAATTTCCATTTTTAATCGTACATTAATAACAATACATTTCAATTCAATATATTTTGTCTCAATCAACAATAAATTCATTAATTATGGACAAGTGATTTGACCATGAAACGAACACCCACAGAAAATTGAAATTATCCTTTATATCTCATTAAAATGGTTATAAATGGATATAATAAAATTATAGTAAATAATATATTTCTTTAAAAGGTTATTAATTAAAATGTTAATGAATTTAATTTGATTATCCAATATATTTTTTGAAAATGAATAATGATTTAAGAATATAAAGAAATGGATTTCATCAATCCACCATTTCTATTTTGGTTATGTACATAATCATTGTAAATCACTTTCTATATCTATTTTATATTATGTAATCATATAAATTATGTACATATGTATTTAAAATGTATATCTAGATTATTATCTCTTTCATATATGCATAAATATATTCCTAAAGTTGATTTATCACATGTATTCTTTAAAATCAAATCTGATTAATGAGAACTATTATATCCCTTAATCCTTTAAAGTAAAACTCATTTAATGTATTCGTTACCATTCATTATTTATTAAATAAAGTTATATTATAGGTATAACCAATCTATTTAACCTCTGTTTTCAAAATAAAATTTCATACTTATTCTTTCTACAAAAGACTTTAACAGATTCCTTACAACAACATTTTCAAAGATCATATATATACCAAATTATATATTATTTATCATGATATTTGTTCCAAATTAACATCATATTATGATAAATAATCTTATATAATCATATATGAACATCCAAAAAAATTTAATTTCTTCTTCCCTTTAGAATCCTTATAAACTCTCTATCGATTATGATATGAGGTTAGATTATAAATCCCATTTTGTTACATGAGTTACACTTTTGTTTATTCATTATGATATTTTTTTATGATGTTCATAATAATATACATGTTATGATGGGTGAATCCATATATTTCTCCAATGCATTAAGTGATGCTTTTTTGAAACATCACTAGATTTTAGTAAATATATTATTTCAAATTAATTTGAGTTTTTTGATAGATTTTGTTACACATAATGAAAATGTTAACTTGTTTTATACACAACACCATTTTTATCTTTCATTATATGAAACATAAATCCTCTTTTATAACATTTATTACACACAAGAGGGAGTTTTACCGAAAAACAATATAATAATAATATTATTATTCAACAGGATAATTATCACAGAACCATTGGAATGGTGGGTGTGGATAGGAATAAATAAATTATTAAAATATTTTATAAAAAATTACATATAATTAATTAACTTTTGTCCAATCAATTATAAATTAAAATAAAAACCTTTTGAAAAGAAAAGTAATTTTTTTATCAATAACTATTTACATGCACACAAGTTTGTTTTATACCAACAAATTAAAAAATCACTCTTCTTAGATTATATTCATTTAATTCATATTTAACATATTAAATATTATTTTTAACATTTAACTTATATGTTATAAAAAATAAATTAGTATAAATCCAATTTTACTCTAAAGAATGTCTTTTTTTCCTAAAATGTAATTTTGTTGCCTTTTTATGGGGAAATTATTTTAAAAATATTTTTGAAATTTTTGTAATTTTTTTTAAAACGATAACGTAATTGTTGAAACTAGAGTATTAAAATTATATTTTGGCTAATATTTTGTATTTTTTTGATTATTTTCATTTTTTTATTAATATTGAAAAATAATGAATTTTAATTGAAATTTTTTTTTCTTTTAAATAATTTATTTTATTGAATAATTTTCTAAAATGGGTTTAAACTAAAATTAGATATAATTTATATCAATTATTCCATTTTTTTCATTTGTATCAATTTCATATTGAATTTTTATATACAGTAATTTCAAACATTTGAATAATTTCATTTTAAAAACATGCTTTTTAGTTACTTCTACAACATTAATATTAAATTAAAATATTCAAATTAATTTAATTGAAATTGGAAAAATGGATTTAATATTTTTTAAAATAATAATTTCTAATTTTCAATAAGTTCAACATTATTTTTGACCAAAGTGACTCGTGAAAATAATTAAATTTAATCACAACGATTAAGGTAAAAACAAGTTTACTAAGGGTTTAAAATTTAAACTTATGGTTAAAATATCCAAAACACTTGCACCAAACCCATTTTATGGAAATATTATGACCTATATTCCCTTATATGTGAAATTTGTGAGTTTTGGAGAATCATTTCCTTGAAATTGACCCATATAATAAGTTAAATAATAAAAAAGACAAAAAAGTAAATTTCATCCGTTAAATTTCTACAAAGCATTGGGATAGAGAAAAACTATATTATATTGGTTAAACAAATTATTTGGGACAATAAATGATTTATTATTATCATAATAATTTTTTTTAAAATTTTGAAATATGATATATTTAAATTAAATGTTTAATAAATTTCAATGCCTGGGTTATTTAGATAATTGTTAAATAAAAGAAATGATAATAAAAACATTAAAAGTAAATTAATTAAAATAAATTATTCTATTACATTATTGTTTTTATATTAATATATCATAATATTAATATTTGAGGTTAATATATTTGAATTAAATTATTTCCTTAATTTTTTTTAAAAATTGAAATTTTTTTAGTAATGTCAAATTTTACATTAATGTTATTTTATAATAAATTTTATTTTATTAAATGATTTAAAATTATTAAAAACACATCTTATACCATGTGATTTTTAAAGTTTAAGAAAATATCAAATATTTTCTATTAATGGACCAATTTTTCTTTTATAGTAAAAATATTCACCTCTAAATAGTAAAATATTGTTGGAGTAGTTAGGGTTGACGTATTGTTTTTTCACGTTACATGAACTTATATTAAAATGAATTTCCAAATCCCCAGGGATTTTAATTTTATAATTTGGGTTTAATATTTTTATTAAATGGGTCTAAATTTAAAAATAATTCTATCTTTAATTTAGACATAATGTATAAATTACATATGTTATCAAATTAGTTACCTTAATAAAAAACCAAAACAAAAAGAAATAAGGAAACTTAGAAGTTGAGGAAAGAAATGTTTAAAACATTTTTAATAATATCTATATGAGGTGCTTCATTACCATATGATCACTCTAACCTATTAAATTTTAATATTGGATCCACTTGAGGTAATATTGACCTCCCAATAGTGAAAACTATTGAGTATTTACAATATTGTCACTTCTCCTCAACTATAAAAGGGCTCTCACCCCAGCCCCACACTTAATCACACCTATAAATCCTTTTGGATCATCAAAACAATATAAAATCAGTTCCAACATTCCCTCTCATAACCCTATAATCCTTATTTTTGGAATAAATAAAAACGTTTAAGGTTTTAGTGATAATGTAACGAGGATTCTAGAAGAAGAGGTAATGTTCTTCAAAAAGAGTTTTTATTTTATTTATTTGTCCACCTCATTAAATTATTTTTATATCCTCAATATATAATTTACATAGTATATTAAATATACTGAGATTTTGTTATGTTAATGGTAAAATATAAAACCATACACACTTCCATCGAATGGGTTAGGAAATCATCATTTGTGCATACAGTAGATTATCGACTCACAAATCGATGTCACTCATTTTTCCATTACCGTTTTGAAAATTTTTGTTATACTGATGGACATACAATTTATATTTTATATTTATTATATTTAATATTTTATTATGATTCTATAATTATTATATAACACATGTCATTATTCTTTCTATTTTTTTGGAATATGATAACATCTCTCATGTGTAAAGAAGACGAATGCCTCGTGAAGCGATGTGGCTCACTCATGCTTTACATTGAATATATTAAGAATATATTTAACAATACTATATATTAAATATAACATATAAATTATACTATATTTATAATATATATATATATATATATATATCGATTACTTTTCTTTCTTTCTTTCATTATGATAAATAATATGGATTTTATTGTTTATGCGTACGATAAGCCAACCATCTCCATTAATGGTGAATTTCATTTCTTGTCACTAAATTATATAGATAAATATAAATACATATATATTGAATATATATAATATTTATATCACATTTTATAATCTGGAGATTATGAAACAATGATTAAAGTAAGAAGACCCAAAATATCAAGTCAAAACATATAAGAAGAAAATGCAGTTATTACCTAAACAATAACTATAACAAGAAATTGTTAAAACTGGTAAAAAAGGTCATAAGAAAATAATATATGATATAATAAATATTAATATGGTTCTTTTATAAATTAATGACATATTAAAAACAATTATACTAGATTTTAAATTATTTCAGACCAAAAGGAAGTGTGAGGAAAGTATTTTTCTCGTCTCACATTTATTTATGTGAGAGGCATGTCATATTCACCACTTATTTTTGTTGTGTGGTGTATATACTAAACATGAATTTATTTAATGATTATTATACATAATTTTATGGTTATTTACATATATATTTATGTAAATATATTTCAGTGGTTTTATTATTTCAAATTTACTAAAATGCTACTGGATATTTGTCACAATTTTCCTTCTTTGTGACATATATCGTGTTATGAATCCATCTTCATTTATGATGTGAATATAAAAACCCATTGATTTGTATTATCATGAACATAATAATTTTCATGATATTCATATTTTCATTTACTGTTATTTCTTTATGGGGATTATGATTCAATGTTACCAAAGTGGTAAGTGTCATTTGTTACAATATCATTGTTTTTCAGGATTTTATATGATTAAGTATCTATTTTAGGAAAATTATAATTCTCATTATTAATCTTATAAAATGGTTATTCATGGTATTTGAATATAATAGTACCTATATTATATTCTTTGGTAGATAAAATAATTGAGAAATTTTTTTTAATAAAATCTTACTTTCTTTCTCTCTTCAGTTGGAAATCTATTTTCTTCCAAAACCATGTTTTTTTAAAATATATTAAAAAATATTTGTAATATCATTAAAATTATTGTTTAAATATTTTAAACAAATTTTCCCTTTTAAATTCTTTTCAAAGTAATCTTCTTGTCACTTTTTAATCAAGGCACTTTTAAAAACTTTTTACCATAAAAATGTTATGTTCATAATGGTATGTAATAAATTTCACACTGAAATAATCATCATTTCATTTAATATTCATTTTAATGTTTATAATTTATTTTTAAAATAATTTATTCTTAATATTATAGAAATTTTTGGTTTTTCAAAATTATTTTCAAATAATTGGATTTTCGAAATGTTTATGTTTTAAAAAGTAATTTTCATAATTAAAAGGGTATTTTCCTCAAAGTGTTTTAATGGTATTTTAAAGGTACCTACATTCATCAACGTCAATATCCCTTGTTGTTAATTATGTTCTAATGGGTTTATTTTTCAATGATACTTTTATCAATCCTTCTTGGAATGGGTTAAGATTACTTCAATGAGATTTTTATGGAACCTGTTTTTTTTTCATAGGATAACCATGTCTCAAAGAGATTATTATAGAACACATTTCATTTACATTAATTAATCAAGTTTCAAATTGATTTTTGTGGAACCCAAATATTTTCCATGTGCTAATCATGATTCAATTATGTTTAAATAAAGTCAATTTCATTTCTAATGTTTTATCAAGTTATAAAATTTTAAGGATTTTTTCTTTCATTTTTATAATGAGAGCTCTATGTACTTTATTCGAGAAGTTTATATCAGATATTATAAATTATGGTTGCACCCAAAATAGTATCAGCTGAGCCCAATATATCTTAAATAATAGGTATGACTAGATAATTCTCAAAGGAATTAGGTAATAAATATGTTCTTTTGACAATTATATTGGAAGTTGGCTTTATGGTTATTCCAATTTTCAAGGGTTTAATAAGATTTATATAAGTGTTTTCTGAAATGATGTTTCAAGATATAAATATGTTATATCCATTTTTAATATGGGTCTATGATGTTTTATTTGATCAATATTTATATCACATTGATCATTATTATTTATTATTATGACTATTTCATTGGTTAAATCCTTATTTCATGTTTATAAGTTTTTATATCCATGTATTTATGGGTATGGATATTCTTATGTTATACTCATTCACTTTGACTATATAATCATACCCTTATTATCTTCTTATTTTCATTAATTAAATACTATTTTTAATTCTCGTTTTATCCATATTTAGAATTTTATCTCACCCTTATTATGTTTCATATTCCCTAGTTTATGAAGAATGAGGTTGAATGAATTAGGCCTATAAAATATTTCATAAGGATGGTGAATATGTCTTAATGTGAAAATGAAAAGTTGGGTTATATGGGACAAATGTCCATAAAATTTAATGTGAATTTTTTATATAGTATTTTTTTAATTCATCACAATTTTAAACCTAAATGTATTTATAGTATGTAATGGATAAAATATTTTATTTTGATGTTTTATGTTTTGGATGGAAAAAAATGGGTCACCCTTATCTTCATTAAAGACAAAAATGTAATGTTTAGGATTTTAGAACAAGATCCAAAAGAGTTGGTTATGATATATGATTTTTGGTGTCAATGGAAAGTTTTAGATAAATTTTGAGATTAGGATTATTTAATTTGTGTTTATCTTAATACTTTTTGGTACCATAATAATTATATGATATTGAATATTATTATAAGTTAAAATTCTTATATATCCCTTTGAGATTTTTAAGTAGAAATAATTTTGGGTTTAATAATGATTTTTTTGGAGACATTTTTGTGGTTGAGTATTTGTAACCCCTGGCTTAAAAAACTGTAATTTTAGGAGTATTGTTCGGAAACAATGACAACCCATATGCTGGGTGACAACATGTCATATCCGGAAAGGTAGTGAGGCATGAACCCATGACTAAATGATGATAAGGGTTTTTCACCAACCACTTTCTTACATTTTTTTCCTAGTTTGTATAAAATATTTATAGGAAATTATTATATTTATTCCAAAAACATATTATATTTTATTTGTGAAATAGTGTTTCATTTATATTATATGAATATATGATCTAATACTTCTAGTATTTTGGTTATGAACATAGTTAGTAAATGTCTGAATAATTGTCAAAAAAAATACTTATGGAATGATTTGGTTTTAACTTTGGGTATTACTATTGAAATTTAAATATTAACGTATTAAATATTATTAATTTATAGAATTATCTTACCATGTTTTAACCATTTTGTTTTTGGTTATTTTCTAAAGTTATAAAAATACAATTTTTACCCCTTTTTGGTATGTGGTTATTAAAAGTTGATTTTACTACCTCAGGTATAAAGAATTCATCTTGAATATTCATCTTATGATGAAAAAGATGATATTTGGTGTAAATAGGTAAAATAATTAAATTTTATATATAATGTATGTATATTTAATTATGTCTTTAGTCTATATGGTAAAGGAATCATTTTACATTAGGAAAAAGATCTTGAAATAAACATTTATCCTATTACCATCATCTATGTTGACATCAATGGAATTTTACACACCTATATTTCTTGTGGTTTTGTTTTCGTTGACTTCCTATTGACCATGTTCTATATCACCCTCTATTAGTATATGGGAATTAGTTATCCCTTCCAAATCCATCTTATAATTTACCATCAATGTTCTGTTAAGATGGAATCAAAGTTAAGTGTAACTTCAGGTGACCTTTATGTTACCCACATTATATTTTAATTAATTATTTTATTTCATTTGAAAAATATGTTTTTCAATAAATGAAATATATAAAATGTTAATCATTTTAAAACCAAGATTAATTTTGAGGGTTAAATTCATTTTATTGGGGGTAGGATGTAACATCATAAGATTTTATGAAATATCTTCTTTCAAATTAATTAAAATTATTTTATAGTTTTCATTACACATAATTCATATTTTTTCATTCATTATATGAATCACTAATTTAATATTTCATTTTATTTAATATTGATATTATTCAATAACTTGTGTTACATGTAAGACTGAGTTTTAATTTAAAAAATATAATATTAATATTATTTTTTAACATGATAAATATCACCACGTCATTGGAATAGTGGGTATGGAAAGGATTAAATGAGTTATAAAATTATTTGTACACATGTATATATAATGAATTATTTTTATACCAGTATATTAGAAAGGAAAATAAAAACCTTTTGAAAATAAGATAAAATCTATTAAAAAAATTATATAAATGCACCCAACAGTGTTTTATTCCAATAGATGAAACAAATCACCATTTTTTATTATATTTATAAAATTGATATATAATATATTCAACATAATTTTTAATATTCATCATGAAAATAGAGAAAAATAAATCTAATTTTAAGTTTAAAATGTATATATTTTTTTCTAAAAATATGTTTTATAGCCTTTTTAAGACAAAATTACTTTAAAATTTATTTTTGACCATTTTATAATATTTATTTTACAAATAAAATATAATTATTCAAAAATTAAAATCAAAATTAGCTTAGGATTTCTCTTTTTAAGTATGTATTTTTTAATAGTGAGAAATATTTAATTTCAATTAAATTTTGTTTTTCATTTGTACTATTTATAGTGTTAAATTATGTTTTGAATTGGTTTAACAGTAAATTTATTTCAATTTTATAATAAATAATTCCACATAGGTCCTTGGGATCAATTTCATAATGAATTTGGATATAAAACCTTTTCAAACTTTTAATCTTTTTCATTTTAAAAACATGTATTCTCATTACGTGTGTTAGATTAATATTAAATTATATTTTAAAAATTATTTGAATTTAATTTATAAAAATAGATTTCATATTTATTAAAATAATAATTTAAAATGTCTAGTAAGAACAACATAATTTTTTACCAATTTAATTAGGGAAAATAGTTAAATTTAATTACAATGATTAAGGTAGAATGATTTTATCGAGTGATTATACTTTAATACATAGAGGAAAATGAATTATACCCTTTTCCAAACCCCATTTTCTTGAAATATTTATTGCCTAATGAGAATATTATCTAAATTTATTACTTTTGAGAATATTTTCCATGAAGGTGACCTAAATAATAAGTTAAATAAAAACAATGACAAAAATACTATCTTTCTTCTCTTAAATTTCATTAATAATATGTGGATTGGAAAAAGAACTACATTTCTTTGGTTATATATATTATTTTTAATATAAATGAGTTATTTTTATCATAAAAATTGATCTCTAATTTTTAGAGAAGATATAAATATATTCAATTATTAAGAAATGCCAAAATATAGGTTATTTGTAAATAAATAAAATAAATGATACTAAGAACATTAAAACTAAATTAAATAAAAATAAATATCCTATTAAAATATTTTTATTGATTAATATATCATTATAAAAATATTTAAGATAAATATATTCTTAATTCCATCACTGTCTTGATTTTTAAAAATTCAAATTAAGTGAGTAATATCAAAATTTACATTAATATTATTTTAAAATAATTTATATTTTATTAAATGACATAAAATTATTAAAAATACTATATTTGGAAAAGTGCTCTTTTTATATTTTAATAAATATAAAATATTTTAAATTCAAGGTCCAATTTTTGTTTATACAAAACATATTAAACCCTAAATACTAAAAAAATTGTTGATGCGATTAGGGTTTAGGTAATGTTCTTCCTTGTTACATGTTCTTCTCTTAAAATTAATTTCCAAAATAGACTGGATTTTTATTTTATAACATTGGTTTCATATTTATATTATGTGGATATAAATTATCAAATAATTATTACTTTATTTTTGCCTTAATTGATAAATTATATAGGTTAGAATACTAGTTATCTTAATAAAAACCCAAAAATAAAAAAAAATACGGAAACATTGAACTTATGGAAGGAAATGTCTCAAAAATGTTTTATAATGAGTTATTATGGTTTTTCATTACCATTTAATCCCTAAAATACATTAATTGCCAATACTTGATCCTATTTAGGTAATATTGACCTTCCAATAGTGAATACATTGGACTAGTTATAGAAATGTAACTCCTCCCCAACTATAAAAGGCAACTCACTCCCCCCCCCCACCCACACTTATTCTCAACTATAAATCCATTTAGATAATAAACAACGTCCCAGTTAACTTAAAAACATCGCTAAACTCAAAATAGGAGCCTTATTTTTCAATGCAAGAAAAACATTCATGTTTTTAGTTCAAACCTAAGGAGGGTTCCTAAATAATATGTGATGTTATTTTAAATGAATTTTTATTTTATTTCCTTATCAAACACCTTAAATTATTTTTTTATCGTGATTATATAATGAAAAAATTATATTCAATATACTTAAATGTTGTTAGGTTTATTTTATGACCTAAAACCTCTCACACTTCCATCAAATTGGTTACAAAATCATCATTCATCTATACAGTGGGCTATCGCCAAAGGAATCGATGTCATTCATTTTTTCATTACTACCTTTAATGTTTATTCATAATGACGTAAATACTATTTATATTATATAAATATATATATGATATTTATGACATTATTATTATTCTAAAAATATTATATAACACATACCTTCATTATTTCAATTTTTGGGTATATGATAGCATCACATGTGTGTCCAACGATCCACCGCCTCGTGAAGTGATGTCATTCATTAATGATATTCATGGAATGTATTATGTATGGGTTTAATAATCCTATGTGTTAAATGTGAAATATAAATTATACAGGAATAGTAATTTATACATACATAATTATTTTCTTTCATTAATTCAATATGACAAAGAAAATGGTAACAATATTCTTGTGTATAAATGACCTACCTCTCCATGAACGGTGTATTTCATTTTCTATCACTAAATTATATGTTTTAATATAAATAAATATAAATGATATATATATATGATATATATATGATTTATATATATATGATATATATATGATTTATATATATATGATATATATATATATATGATATATATATATCATGGTTTAAATTCTATATATTTTTACCAATTATTGATGAAATCTAGCCAAAAATAGAGAGTTTAATCAAAAAATTAAAACATATCAACTATTACCCGAAGCATAAATTTATCTTTGAATTGATAATAAAAGGGTAATAAAAGTTAAAAACAAAATAATATATAGTATTATAAATATTAATATGTTTCTTTAAAAAATTATAAAATTTATAAAACAATTATACATTAGTTTATAGTATGTTTTACCAAAAAGAAGCATGAGGTTAGGTTTTTTCTTGACTCGCTTTTGTTTCTATGAGATACATGTCTTATTAACCACTTATTTTTTGTTGTATATACTGCCCATGAATGTATTTTATGATTATTATTATTAAATTTATGGGTATTAACATATCCAATTTATGATCTATCTTTCACAGGGTTAATGGTTTCAAACATTCCATAGTGGTCATGAATTTTTATCATAATTTTCCTTCTTTGAGAATTATGTCATATTATTAACCTATATTCTTTGAGGATTTATATGTAAAGACACCTTAATGTGTTATATCATGAATATATTTATTTTAAATATATTATAAGTTTTATTTAATAGTATTCCTTCATGTGGATTGTCATTCAATGTTAGCAAAGTGGTATGTTTTGTTTCAGTCTCATATTTTATCGGGATTGTGTATGATTATGTCTCCATTGTTCAAATCATAAAATTTTCATGAATTGTCTTATACTCGGGATATTGATAATATTTTAATGTAATAATATAATTTTCCACACTTTGTAACTTAGAATAATTGAGAAAAAAAATTACAAAATCTTACATTGTTTCTCACATCCATCATAAATCAGTTTTCTTCCAAAACCATGTTTTATGAATATGTTTTAAAAAAAGTTTTTTTACCTTTTTAAAAAGATTTCATATATACATTCCTTACCTATTTTTTCTTTAAGCAAATTTTTTTAAATGAATAATCTTTTCTCTTTCTGATCAAGGAACTTTTTAACCTTTTTCCATGTAAAAGGTATGTTATTTACATCTTGTATGATATTACCCAATGAAATAAAAATAATTTCATTGAATATTCCATTGAAATTTAAAAAAAATATTTACATAATTTTATATAAATTATTTTCAAAAAAATAAAATCAAAGAAAAGGATCGTAAAAATGTTTTATGTTTTAAAAAATTATTTTCAACATGAAAACTGAGTTATCCTAAAAATGTTTTAATGGTATTTAAAAGATATTTACCTTAATAAATCTCAAAAACACATTTTGTTACTTATTATTGAATGGGTAAATTTTGTAATGATACCATCTTCATTCCTTCCTAGGATGGATTAATATTATTTCAATGAGATTGTCATGAAACCTATTTCTTTTTCACGGGATAAGAATGTTTAAAAGAGATTATTATAGAACCCATTTATTTTACAATGGTAAATCATGTCTCAATGATATTTTTACGCAACCAATTTATGTTCCATTATTTAATCATGATTAGAAGAGATATATATGAAACCCATTTCTTTTCCATGGATTATTCATGTTATAAAAGAATAATGATTATTTCTATGAGTTTAATGATGAAATCTCTATCTACATTATTCATGATTAGGTACATAAAATTTATAAATTATGGGTTCACCCAGATAGTGTTAGATCATCCCATTATATATTATATTTTGGGTTCACCCATATATTGATACAATTCATTGTCTAACAATTATATTCTCTAGATAATTATATAGGAATGTAGTCATATGGTTATTTCTAATTTGTAAGGGGTCTATAAGGGCTCTATAAAGGATATATGTGATAATATTACAAGATAACAATATATTGTATACATTCTTTCTATGGGTTTATGATATTTCATTTGATCAATATTTTTATCACATGGATCATGATAATTTATTTGTATGACTATTTTTTAATCCTTATGCATTTTTTCATGTTTGATGATCGAGGTATTGATGGGTTTAACTATTTTTATGTTATACTCATGCACTATGATTATGTCATCATACGCTTATGATCATCTTAATCTCATTGATTACATTCAATTTGTAATTCTCATTTTACCCTTACTGAGCACATGATCACATCCTTCTTATGTTTCCTCTTTCCTAGGTTATGAACAATGATTTTGAATGAATTATTCATATAGGGGATTTTATAAGGGTGATGTTGAAATATTAATTTGATAAATAAAGGATGTTTTGAGTTGGATAAATTCTCATTTAATGTCATGTGAATTGTTTATATAGTATTTTTCATAATTATCTAAAACATTAAACCTAAAAGGTACACTATGATATAATTGAACAAATTTTTTCGTTTGATATTTTATTATTTAAATGGAAAAAAATGGGTCACCATTATGGGCATTAAGGAGTAATATTTAAAGTTCATGATTTCAGCACAGGATCCAGAAGTGCGGGTTTTGAGTAGTTATATATGTTATTACGAGAATATATTTATAGTATTAGGGAGTTAACCTAATTGATGATGGGATATTGTCCCCAATTTGATGTTTTATTGTATTTTATTTTTTTCTTTTTTCTATATCATGATTAATATTGATTCCACAATCTTATGTTGTTATGATATTATGATTCCATGTATCCTTATGTTATTATTCTTTATGATTTATCATGATCCTTGAATTATATAATATCATGCTATTATTTTCGACTCACATGTTGCGCTTTATTACCATTTTTATCCCCTTACTCAGATTTATAGATCACGCCATTATTTTATATATTCACCACATTATACTATACTATTTTAGTATCTAGAAGGTATTTTGGATATCATTTAGTAGAATGAAATAAATAAGTTGTTTCTTATATTATTTTTGTTGTATTATGAACCTAGTCTTCCTTAACATTATACCTTGCAATCTTTGGGTTGTTTTTATGGGATAGTTATGTTAAACATCATATAATAATATGGGTGAAAATATGGGTTCACTATAGTTTAAATCAACATAATGTATAATAATTATTTTGTATTAAGAATAGAATATATTAATGAGAACAGTAGGGATAAGTGTAATTATAGGTGAATATCTGGAATTTTGATGAGGTATATATCAAGTAGTTTCTAAGAAATTATATCCCTTTCAATATACTACATGTGGATTTGTCTCCAAAATTGTTTTACTTGGGGGTAATAAACCCAAAAAAGGATGAATTTGGTATTAAATTTATTTTCACCCGGTGCAAGATAAAGAGGCAATATTGCACACCTGGTTTAACACTCTCTAGGGATTTGTTTTTTAAAATTCCGAAAATCTTAACACACTATTGTGAAGGTATTCAATATATAGTTTGGTTAGAAAAATTAATAAGGAAATTAACATGGAAAAACTAGACTGAGACATTGATATTCAAAAGTTAGGGAGTACATGTAATATATGATTCGTTTTGTATATGCTCATAGTTTATGTTTTTATTTAATTTTTAATTTAGGTATTCTTGTCCATAATTTTTATTCCTTTATTTTCGATAATGAATATAAATAAAGGGAAATTTTCTAAGAAATGATGTGATAGTTAATGTGATGATTTCACTAACGATATGACTAACTATATGGGATCTAGAGCTAGGAACTTCCTGGTAGTACTGGATTAGATAACTCATTCTATGAAGAATAACATTATTTATCTATAACTCCCTTCTTCTCTTAAGAAATATCATGTTATGATAGTGTCCTTTAGGTTAAAATGACCTCCTTCCGTTAGTGGATCTTCTTATCCTATCATAATGGAACAGTGGATTAAATCCATTGAAAATATATTCTCTATCCTCTAATTTTCAAAATAAGGGAATGTTAGGTTGTGTATTTATCTCATCGACGGGTAAATTTATCTGTATAGTGTAATGATCGTGAAAATAAAGTCCAAAGAGAAAAATTATTCCATCGAATGTAAAGGATTTCAGAAAATATTTTTCAGTAAAAATTTTCCCTAAACATATAGTATTAAAATGGATTGGGAGTTCCTTGGACTATAGAAAAAGGAAGAATATTCTATCTGGGAGTATGAGTAAAACATCACAAGGATTTCATAGTACACCTCAATAATTTTCATCATCACTGAAGATAAGGTGGACCATTTTTTAGTGGATTAATGTTGAGTCTAAAAAGGAACATAGGAATTAAATAATTTTACACCTATAAAAACATTGTTTTTTATAAACTCAAAAATTAGATGGAGATTTGATAATCTTAGCGGTTTGATAGTCCTAGAGATAAAAATCATAAAATGGTTATTTATTTATAAGGATAAAGAGATAATTATAAATTAGAAAATAACACCCAACATCACATATTTCACAAACAATTAAAGAAGTATCCTGGAAATGGTCTCAAGGGTACTGAGAGATGCTTCAATGTTAGAAAATTCATCCATACGACTAATCAATTCAAAACATATATAAAGAAAACCACCAACTTAATGGATGGAAGAATACTTAAATGAATAATAAACATGTGGTATAACATTTCAACAATATGTAACATGGAAAACATTTGAACCAATACTCTATGATAAGGATTGTCTAAGAAAAACATTGACAATAACCTCAAAGTCCTATATAGTAGAGAAGTGAAATTGTTATCATAATTTTTCTAGTTGATCCTAAAAGTGATTTTGGGAAAATGAAACTGGTTATTCGTTCAATAATAGTGAATGTATTTTTTTACTCTAGTTCTTGACATTCTTTTATATGTTTAATGTTTAATAGAACTACTCAAACACTTACTCAAAATACGGGGTTTGATATATAAGTTATAAATTAAAATGGATAAATTATTACATCTCAAATATATAACTACCCCTTGATCAATTTTTATTTAGTAAACGTCCTATAATTCCTTGTATTACTTCCTTTAGTGTATTTTTATGCTATATTTTTCATGGAATAGCTGCCATTTTATAAACAAACCATCAACTATCAGGAGAGGGAGATCACTCATTATAGACACATTCATCCTCTGAATCTATACAAGTTTAATGAGGATGATGAATCTCTTTTGGAATCTTCATCATAGGTTTTTATATTATTTACCTATAATCAAGCATATCTAGCTCAAATTATTGAGATAAATGAGAAATTCATTCTTGAATACATTCCTATTATGAGAGAATGTACTAATGTATTCCATGAAGAGTTTGTTAGACTTCCACCTAACTAAGAGGTTGAGTTCTCAATTGAACTCATACAGGGATGTCAACATATATATAGGTCTCCCTACATAATTTCCATCATTATGTATTAAGAACTAAATAATAAATTACAAGAAAATATGGAAAAGGGATTTGTACACCCAAGTGATTCACTATAGGGCACACCTGTTCTCTTCATAAAGATGAAATATGGTTCAATGCATCTTTGAATTGATTATCATGAAACCAAAAACTCAACACATATAAAACTTCTCCCTAACCATGAAGAAATGGCATCTTAGAGAAACTACATTGGGAAACTATTTCTCTAATGTAAAATTTTAGTCAAGATATGACCAATTAAAGATAAATAAGGAAGATATTCCAAAGTATGCCATAAAAAAATTATGGACACTAGGAGTTAATAGTGATGCACTTCAATCTCACTAATGATCTAGATATAATTATAGACTTAATGAATATAGTCAATGTAGATTACCTTAAAAAATTATTTTAGCCTTTATTGATTATATTCTGATGTACTCTAAAAGAGTGGATTAGAATTTGAATATTTTGATAAATACATATTGAAGGGACAATGTTATATGAAATCTATTGTTAGTGTGAGTTTTTGAGGGTTTATGTATCATTATTAGGGAATTTTATCATTATAAAATGGATATATGTGAGTACTTTTAAGATAAATTCAATTTAGAAGTATCCCATACTCACACCCATAATAGTGTTTTGTAGTTTCCTTGGACTATATAGGTGTTATCAATGATTTGAGAGAAACTAATATTGATTTTAAAAACCAATAACCATGTTGAATCAAAAGGAGGTAAATTTTTTCCATACTTCTAAATGTTAAGATAGATTTAAGGATTTGAAGAAGAAGATTATCACTAAACCAGCCATCACACTGCCCTCTAGTGGTGAACTTTCATGGTATATAATGATGTTAAAATTAAGGTCTTAGGATATGTACTAATGTATAATGATAAAATATTAGTTTATGCCTCAAGTTAGTCTACATTTTATGATTATAACTATCCAATTCCTGAACTAGAGTTAGATTGTGTGATATTCATTTTGAAAATATTTCAAAAGTATCTCTATGGGGATATATATGAAATATATGCATATTATAATAGAATAAAATATGTATTCACATATAAATATATAAATATACCACAAAAAAGATGGTTAGATCTAATCAAGGACTCTGACTGCTCAATCCACGGTCCTCATGGGAGTTAAAAGATAGTAATGTATTCTTAAAGTAAAAAAGAACCCGATAACATTATCAATTAGGAGAATATATAAGGATCCAATCTTCTTATACTTATAAAGGACAGAAATTTGAATCATAAAGAATATAAATTCATCAGTCATTTCTCAATTTATTTCTCGACCATCCCTCCTAGAGAAGATAAAGGATGATCGAATTGAAGATATGGAAATTTATTAGAATGTCAAAGCCATATGAAAATGAATATTTATAGAGTTGAAAATTGTTGAAGAATGAGTTTTAAGATTTGGGAACAAGTATATATATCTACAAATCCTAAGATAAATAATTTTTTTTAATAATTCATATAGCTTGACCTTCTCCATACACCCAATAAGCAAAAAATGTATTCAGATCTATGAGAGTATTACTGGTGGGAAAATATAAAAAATGACATTATAGAATATACATCAAAATTCTTGGTATTTTAGTAGGTGGAGGCTAAAATAAAAATTTCCAATAGGTGAATGGAACCATTAATCATATTTATATTTAATGGGAAAACATGTAAAAAAGAATATTTCATTAGTTTTCTAACTAAATAATAATAATAATTCTATATAGGTTGTGGTGGATCATCCTATGAATAATGGTCTCTTTATTTCAATTTTAGAGGACATAACAATAAATAAATTTTCAAGGATATAAATAAAATAAGTTGTGATGTTTCATAGAACACCATTATTAATTTTTTTATTGAGATCATAGATTTAAATAAAATATATTGAAAATTATCAAATAAAATATAAACAATTAATTGAACATTCTTATGGATTATTACCACAAAACTTATGGAAAATATATCTATATTATCAAGAAAATGGATGACATGTTGAGAGAATACTATATAGACTTTAATGTAGGATGGGATCAGTGTATTCCTATGTTCAAGTTATCTTATAATAATAGTTTCATATAAAACATCCAATTTGATCTATATGAAGCACCTAATGGAGAAAGATGTATAACACTTTCATGCTAGGATAAAGTTAGTAAACACTGGCTAATAGGGCCTGAAATGGATCAGGAATTCGTAGAAAAGGTCAAGGCCATTCACCAGAACATAAAGGCTTCTAAAATTTAGAAGAAAAGATGTGTTTATAATTGTTTATGAGACCTAGTTTTTGAGAATAGAGATAAGTTATTTCCTCAATATATCTCCATGGAGGAGATATATAATATTTGGGAATAAGAGAAAGCTAAGTCCAATGTACATCAACTATTTTGATATTCTCGATCCTAAAATAGGTATGACTTATCAACTAGTACTCCAACCAACATTTATCAAGTATATGACATGTTACACATGTCCCTATTGATGAAATACAAACGAGATACCTCACATATACCAAATTCAGAGGTGGTGTATCTTGAAAATGATTTATCATATAAGGTGTAGTCAGGGAATATCATAGACCCTAGAGATAAATTTATAATCTATATGCATCCCACATATCCAAAGGACTATGGAAGTATAAGGATGTGAAGTAGGACCCAAATAAATACATAAATCAGAAGTACCCTCCCCTTTTTCCCCCATAGTATATAAAACAAAATTTTGAGGGTGAAATTTATTAAGGGGGAATAATGTAGTGACCTAAAAATTTTTAATGGAATTTCCGTTCTTATAATTGTGTCATATTTTATAATATAGCATAAAAACATTCACCACTTGATAAAAGAGAAAATATATTATTAACTTATTTTAAAAAATTCATTTATAGAATAAAATTTCAATAATAATTGAAAATCTTGTAGTGGGATAAAAACGAGAAAATAATATAACTAAAATTTGAAAATTTGGATCCGCTCAATCCACCATAATAACTACACTCATAAAATATACTGTATAAATTATAAAAAATATTAGTAATAAAATATTCATCATGAAAATAAAAATATATATAACCGTGAGAGAAAATAGAATAGAATTAATAATTAATGAAATATTTTGTATTTATAGGAATTAGGGATCCCATATGACCATTGGAAATTTTATTATTGTAATATTAATCTAATTATTCGAATAGTAATGTAGCCATTGGAATGGTAACATAGAAATTATGAGTAGTAAATTGACACATAAGATAGTATCTTAACTTATGGTAGTGTAAAATAATATTTAGTAATCTAATAAAATGAATCTATGGAATATTTATAAAATGATACAAGTAAATAAATGTTTCAAATTTGATAAATTAAGTGTTTATACATTTATAAAACATAAATATTTAATTACACTAGTATAATAAATATAAAAATTTTAAATTTGGTTTATTTTCATATAATTTATTTACTAAAATTTATTATAATGAAAATAAAATATTTTTATACCTTAAATAATTTTCCAAAGCATCAAAAAAATTGATCATAATATTAAAATTGAAATTTTTCATATAAATGATGTTTTAAAAAAATTATCATATTTTGAAAATGGATTTCATAATATGGATTTCATTTTTGGATTATCAACATTTCAAAAAGATTAGGGTGAATTATTTATATATTTCTAAAATTGTTGAATTTTTGGTAAATAGTGAAATACATTAAAATGGAACATTTAACATTATAGCATAAATAAATTAATTTTTGAGTCATGGATGGTGTAAGTAAACATAATTTTAAACTATGATGTTGAATTTACTTTATCTAATCACATGAATCAAAACTACTTGTATTCTTGAGCCACAATAATAGACTAGCTAATATAATATTCAGAAAACCCTATTTCCTACCCTTATAAATGACACCCTCACCTCTCCTCTCCTCAAAACTTTTAGGACATGGATATTTCCAAATTCCTACTAATTTACCTTCAAAATAATTTAGTTTAAATATTAGTTATACTGGTCTCATCCAAATATAAATCTATGTTTCGTTACGTGGTAGCCAAAGAGAAGACATCCAAAGGATAAGGTGATTTTCTCAACTGATTTTTTAAATTTTCTTCCCCCTAATATTCTGAAACATTTACAACAAAACATGGAATAATTAATCCAATAACATATATATATATATATATATATAATTTTATAGTTCTAATGAAATATCTAACATCCATCCACTTCTCTCCCATTTTTTATTCATAAAAAATGTTGTACATTCTATATTAGTTCACCACCTCCAACGACGATGAATTTTCTTTTTCCAATATCGCCTTCATGAAATAATTTAAATTATATTATAATTCATTTAAATAATGTAAAAATTTATCTTATATATATTTTGATTCTATTCAATTAATATAATTCCAAAATATTAAATTAAATGAAACTAGTTTGTAATTGTCAGTAAAACCACAAAAAGAACTAACCATATAACATTGATGTTTTTACATAATGGATCATCCATACATTAGAAAAAAAATTAAAACCATTTTAATTTATTTAATTAATTTAATTTAATTTAATTCTACATATGGATTTGTAGTCCCATTTTACAATAACATCAATAATTATATACAAGTGAGCATACCATGGAACCATTAAATAAATGCCCTCAATGAAGAGAAATTAAACATTATATCACATTGAAATTGTTATAAACAAACATAAAAAATTATATTAAATACCATATATATTTAAAATCTTTGTAATTAAATAATTAATTAATTTAATTTAATTTTTTCGTATATTAATTGTAGGTGTTGAACGATTTATGAACATAAGGAAAGTGATCTCTTTAAACCACCCATTTCTTTCATTATGAACATTCACTCCATAACTAAATTTATATCGCTTTAATAAAATATATAATTCTTATAAATTATGTATATATATAAAATATATACCAAGATTATTCTACCAACCTTTTATGGGGAAATACAGTCCATAAATTCATTTTTCAAATGCCTAATTAAAAATCAATCCCGATTAAGTGGAACATTTCTATACCTTCATCCTTTTATGTGACACTAATTTAAAATATTTATTCCCATTCATATTTCATTAAATAAAGTACTATTTTAGGTATAACCATTCTATTTTACCTTGTGTTTTCAATGAAATTCCTTACTTATTATTTCTCTAAAATTCATTAACTGATTATTTTAAATACCATTTTGAAAGTTCATTTATATAAAAATTCTCTACCATATATTAAGATGTTATTTCAAAATGAACATCATATTCTGAGACCTATAATTATGGTATCATATATAAAGATCCAAAAAATTTATTCAGTTTTCTCTTCATAATTGTTACAAAATCTCCTTTTATTATAATATGAGGGAAGATTACACAACTTAGTTCAATCCATGAGAAATTCTTATATTTATGTTATATGATTGATTTAAATTTTTTGGAACACTTAATCATGATAATTTTATAATGGGTTCATCCAAATAGGGATCCAATGAATTGGGGAATGATTCTATATAATGAGACTTTATGTATGGGATTTTAGAGTAAACCCAATCCATGATGGGACTTTTTCCATCATGTGATGTCATCTTGGTGGTTAGCCTTGAATTATTTTTACGTTATATTTTATGTTATTTCCAAATTCCTATGGTTCTATGATCCTATGAATCAATTTTTTGTTTATATTATTCCTGAATATTATTAATCATGATCCTTTCCTTTTATGATATTAGTTTATGCCCTCTTACTCACGTGTAATGATTCATTTCCATGTTTATTCCCTTACTGGGATTTATAGATCACCGAAAAATTTTATGTATTCCCTATATTACCCTATTATGTTTCCAAATATCAAATAATTTTAGGATTTTATTAGGTATAATAAAAAAATATGTTATATTTATGATTCTTTTTGACGTATTATAAAACTAGTCTTCCAAATACATTAGCTGCCACGTTATTGGTAGTGTTTTTATTGGATATTTATATTAAAAAACATGAATGTTATGTGTAAAATACTTGGATTGAAAAATTGATATTCCTAATATAGTAATGTATTAGTACGATATACACTCACATTTATATTCTGGATCAAAAAACCATAGGGTTCATGGGCGTACTTATATTATTTTGTATTCACAGTGTATTGATTTATTGGTTATTGTCTACCTGAACTCGCTATGGGGTTCCTTTACCATGGGTAAAGTTTGATCACTTTTTTAGGTGGAGTTTTCTCTAATGAATTTTTGTATTTTTTTCATTTAAAAATATTTTGAACCTCTTTGGTTTAGTATAGTCATGACCACGTATATGATGAGGGTTAGGAATTAGGTAATCCTTCGACGAGGTTTGAAATGGATTTCTTTAAACTCAAGAGTTTGATTGAGGTATCTAGAGTTAGATTCAAGTAGTGGTTATACCTTACTATATCCTATTAATAGTTAATGTTACTTGAGAAATAATTAAAATTTAAGAGTTTTTTAGGAGTTACGCACCCTTATTTTAGAATAGGGTTTCATTTTCATATGGATAGTCAAAGTGGTGTAATGAATAAACCATGATATAGAAATCATTTTGGGGACTAATGAATTCTTGATTTAGTCTATATGGCCTTATAATACGTAGTTTTTTTAAAGTTTTTAGTTGTATATAAGAATATTGATGTGGGAGACACTTCAATAATCTCTACCACCACCTCTATGTGGATCATTCCAAGTATAGAATATTAAAGGTTAATGAAATAGATAGTTGTGTGTTATGGATAGATTTAATCAGGTATAGTTTATAATGGGTTGATTTATGATTTGGTTCTTCTTAAATTACAACCATATTCATTGATACCAATGTGACTTATTCCCTTATTCTTATATAATTGTTTTGGAATTATTAAACACATTGGAGATTGTAACCTGAATTCTTCAACTAGATACTCTCATTGGTAGGGATCATCCCTATGATTACATTATTCAGTGGTCTAAGATTCTTGGTAAGTGATAGATATATTCAATGGGTTTTATTATTTCACAAATATATCCTATGAAATCATCCATAGGTCAAATTTATTATTCCTAATTCAAGTTTTTGAGGTTCACATTTATTCTGAGTTAATGTACAATTAAGCATATGGGTCAAGATTCACATTTAATGGGGTGTGGGACCCTTTGATAGGAAGAGTGGGGATAACCCACTAGGGACGATATTTGAGTACCCACTAGTTGGTAAGAATCCTAGTGTAGTATGGATGTTAAAGTGGAGTGGTTCATATAGTGGTGGATAAACACATGAATATTTTTAGAGGACGTTTTAAGGCTACCCTATAGAGTGATCTCTATTCATATCAACTTGATATTTAACCCATACCAAAATCATATATCATTTATCAAAGAGATCGACTAAGCTTGGGGATTTGATGATGTAGCTGGCAGACCTAGAGTGGAAAGGTTTAATTTGGATCTATGGGACCGCTATAACTACTGTAAAGAAGTAATTTGATCTTGTTAAAGTTTTTGTCTAAGTGAACTAATATTTAAATAATGATATGGTTATTATATTGGTATAATTTTTCCATCAATACGTATATTATAAAATTCTAGTAGTATCATTAAGGGTAGGGAATTTCCCTGCTATGTTTTTGAGACCTCTAGATAATTATTATGTTCTATATTAATGTAACCATTGATTTAGATGAATCAAATGGATATAATCTTAGGTTTTTGAGATTTAAACATATCTTTGTTTTATAGAAATTTCTATATATAAAATTCTTAAGGTGAAAGTTCTCTATGTGATTAATCCTTTTTTCTGGGAACATTATTTAAAATAGTGGATTAGTGGTGGGAATTCATGGAGTTTGAGGCTAGGATATCATATAAGGTCATATCATCAGAGTGGTAATTCTTTAGTTAAATAATATAGTATGATCTTTCATTCTCAGTGTGTGGTATATATGTTTTAAAAATTATCATCAATATTGATTGTAATGTATATTCATTGATTGTGATAGACCTCATTTTTTTATAGAGAGGGATTCGGTAACACCTCAAGATCTTGTGGAATATTTTTTTCAAATAAATTAATTTTTTTAATATTTTTTGTTATATGAGAAACTATGTTTATCTGTTGTTACATGAAATAGTTATTTTATTCGAGAGCATAGATGATATGCAAGATGGAGCATCAGCGAACCATGAAATATTGTAATATTAAATATGATTGTTATAACCTAGATTGTAAATAGGTGGGTATGAATAGTATTCACCACTTTATAAAATATACATATAAATTTCCTACTCAATATAAATTTTTTTATAAAAACTTAGTTAATAATCAGTCAATTTTTGGTAATGTGATTATATTATTCAAAAAACATTTATCGATTTTTATAAGTAAATATTATAATTAGTTTATAAAGATTTTTGAAAATTTATTTGATAAAATTAACTTAATTTTTTTAATCATCAAATTTGAAATTTACTGACGGTGAATTTTTGGGATTTTTGAGAACAATTTTATTTTTGAGTTAATATTAAAACTTGATGATTTTTTTAAAACTGTCATTTTTTTCAATAAAAAAATAAATTTAAATGAATAATTAATTTTAAAATTAATTTAATAATTGTTTTATAATATATAACTCTCTTAATTACTTTTTAATCAACATTATACTATATTTTATTATATGTTTAATTGTTTGGGTTTACAAGTGGGATTTTTTGATAAATATTTTAAGTGAATTCTTTTCTATTTTAACTAGTTGAAATAATATATTATTAGAATGTTTTAACTGAAATTTATATATTATAAATCAATAAAGTTTAATTTTTATTCGTAAAATTTTATTTTTAGACAATGTGTTTATATAAAATCATCATTTGTCAAAAAAATACACTTCTCAAAAACATTGTTTTTCATCTGATCTAATGGTTTTTTATATTAAAGTTTTATACTTTTAGAAACAAAATTTGAGAAAATAGATATCATTTACGAAATCATAATTTAAAATTATGTTATGGTGAATGTTTCAGAATTTTCAAAAAAATATATTTTTTATAAATATTGGAAAATACAAAATTTTAATTGAAATTTTTCTTTTCAGTTAATTTATTTTAGTTAAATCATATTTTAAAAATGATTTAATGTAAAATTATTAAAATAATACATCAATTTATCCAATTTAGTTCATTGGAATATAATTAATATTTTATTTAGAATAAAAATATTGATATCCTTTGAACGTTTTCTGTTTAAAAACATGCCTTCTGTTGCGTTAGTGGGATTAATTTTAAATTAAAAATTTCTAATTATGTGAATTGAATTTTAGAAATGGGATAAATATATATAATAAAATTCATTTATATTTTCAATTATGTTAAAATTAATTCATGACCAAATTAAATATTAAAAATCAATAATAATTATTTATTGTGGTTAAGCTGAAAATTGGTTTACCTAAGGTTAAAATAAAAGGACAATGATTAAAAAAATAACCCATAACTTCTCTAAACCCCATTTTATATAAATATTTATAATATATATCTTATATTATTTATAATGGTCCACTATTAGATCCTTTTTTCATGAAAAAAACATGATTGTATTTCCTTAAAATATTTACAAGTGTGCCAGTCACCTCACTTTTAAAAGGTTATCCCTTATCCTCAATTATTCACATCATCAAACAATTTTTTCAGAAAATAACTACACAAATAACTTCCAAAAAACCATTATATAATCCTATAATCCTTATTTGTGACCTTAATCTGGAAAAAAAAGTATTTTGGTACAATCCTAAGGAGTATTCCAAAATAATAGGTAACATTCCTTAACAATCATTTTTATTTTATTTATCCCTCTACTTTATTTAATTATTATTATAAAATTATAATATAATAAAATAATTATATTAAATATGTTTAGATTTTTTTATTTAAATTTTATTACCTAAAACCACCTCCAATTCCATCAAAAGGGTTATGAAATTATTTTTCGTCTGTATGGAGGACTACTGCCCTGCGAACCAATGCCATTCATTTTTCACGACCACCTCTCATAGTTAGACATAATGATATCTTTTTCATTATATATTACATTTATGATATTATTATGCAAAAGGAATTATTATGTCACACATATATTCATGAATTCTATTTTTGGGAATATGATAATGTTGCTCATGTGTACAATTGACGACGGCCTCGCAAAGAGATGTGATTTGTTCACACTTTTCAAGGAATTTATTAGTGTGTATAATAAAAATATGTAATTTATATGAAATAAAAATTATTAAATGATGGTAATATACCATTTAATTTTATTTCATTCAATACTATAAGAAAATTGAAGCAACATTCATGTGTACGTACAACCTACTATCACCCTGAATAGTGAATTTCATTTTCCATAAGTAAATTTTATGGATTACTCTATATATATATATAAATAATTATTATATATGATACTTATAACATGTTTAAAATTATATATATTATTAAATCGTGATCAAAGTATTAAGATTAAAAATGAAAAAATAAAATATATGTTAAAAACAAAGCAATTGTTACCTGAAACATAACATTAACATATAATTGTTAATAAATTGGTAATAAAAGGCCATACGAAACTCCCATATGACATTATATATATAAATAATGTTATTTAATATATTTATTATAAACTTATATTTATTATACATAATTTTTTAACTTGTACAATGAAATTCAAGACTTGTGGTAAGGGACTTCTAGTATCTCTTTGATTTTTGGGAGAGATATGAAAATTCACCCATAACTTCTATTGTATGGTGTACATATATGAAAAATTATACATTTTATATAATTAATATAATTATTTTAATGAAATTTAAAGTTACATTCGTTGTTATTATTTATTATGTATTATGATTCAATGTATTACTAAAGTAGTATGATATTTTTGTACCAATTTTATTTTTCTATGAGATACATGCCATATTAACCACATGATTATTTTATTTGGTGTATATAATTCTGATGAATTTATCTTATTACGATTATCATTAAATTTTTTTTGGGATTTACATATCTATTTTAGGATTTCTCTTTCATAGGGTGTATGTTTGAAAACATACCAATGTGGTAAATGATTTGTGTCTTAATTTTCCTTCTTTAAGACTAGGGTTTTTGTCACACACTTATATTTTTTAATTTGGTGTATATACAACCAATTTGAGAAGTAATATCATGAATAAAATTTTCCTCATGATATTTGAAGCATTATTTAATGATATTACGTCATGTTTCTTATGTTTTAATGTTACCAAAGTGGTAAGGATTTTTTGTTTCAATATCATTGTTTATGATTATTTATCCAATGATAAATTATTATGATAAATCTCACAATAAATTCATGAATTTTATTCTTCACTAGTTATTTTATTATAATACATGTTTCCCATTCATTTTACCCTCTCTATATACTCAAGAGTATAAAAAACATTTTTAAGAAAAATCATTTTTTCAGACGAAACCCCTTTTTCTTGAAAAAATGTATTAAAAATTTATATAAAATGATTTATTAAAGAAATTTTTTCCCATGATATCATTTTTAAAAGAAAAAATTAAATTAATCTCAGTTTTGTTTTTTATTACAATTCATGTATTGATTTTATCAAAAATGGGAAAGGAACCTTTGTTTTCATGAGTAACGAATTAATCAAATTTCCTTCCATCATGAACATTATTTACTTTAAATATTTATTTATATATTTTGAAGTATATTTTTAAAAAAATATATTTTCCCAAAACAATATGTTTTAGAAATTCTTTTTCTAAATAAAATTATTTTCCTCGTGAAATGTTCCAAGTGATATTTCCAAATCATTCTCCATCTAAGATGGAATCTTTTAATATTACCTATTACTTACTGGTGATAAGATCTAAGGAAACCATTCTTATTCTTTCTATAAATGGGTTTTTATAATGAAATTTTGTTTATTAAAACCATTTATCTTACATGGGTTATACAATGATAAATTCTTATTAAACTTTATTCTTTTTTCATGGGTTAATCTTTAATGAAATGAAGTAATGGTTATTAAAACTATCTCGTTTCAACAGGTAATTATAAGATGAAATGTTTTTTAAAACCATTTCATTTCATGGGTTATGATATGATGAATATTTTATGATCATTTTTAAATAATAAATATTTTTTTCATTATGAGATAAGTGGGTCCTATATCTCCCTCCAAAGCATTAGGTAATGATTTATATCTCATTAGATAGACAAAATAAAATAGGAAGGGAAATTGGTTCTGTAAGTGACTCTGTTTTCTATGATAGTCTTGGGAGTAAATATTAACTACTCTGATGGTTTGGGGAGTAAACCTATTCCACTATTATATTCTTTGAAGTGATTCTTGACTACTATGGAAATGACTTTCTATGCATATGTGTATGCCACAATTTATTCTATGATGCCTATTTTTTTCTATCATAAATCATATTATTTGATTTCTTTATGATTTATGTCTTATAAAATACCAATAAATATACCATGACTTAAGATTATGATATTTTATATATGTGTTATGGGTTCACATGTAATTTTCATGTTCTCATATACTTATTTTCATGTTATTCTTGTTTATCTCCCTTGTTTAACCTTACTTATCATTTATGTGCATCCTTTATTGTGTTTCCTTTTCCCATGTTACATAGAAAGGTTTAAGTAGGGATTATTTTTTAAGAGTACTGAAGGGGAAGATATTTGTGGGTTAAATTGGATTTCTTTTCACCAAATTAATGATATTTTGTTACATGTTTCCAAAAGAACTAAACTACTATAGTCCATAGGCATGTGTTCATGTAAAATAATGGATATTCATCTAAAAATATATAATATCCATTTATAATAAACTTGGGTCTCTATATTTGATAACATAAGATAGCTTCAGTTATCCTTTAGAAACTAGTATTAGAAAACATTAATGATAACCCTAAGTATATTTCTAAGGATATGTCTAGGGATGTGTTTAAGGATAATTATAAGGATAACGGAAAAAATAAGAAAATATCATTTAATTTTTTTAAATCATAGATAGATTGGTTTCCATGAAATTACACCCCAATTTGGATACTTTAAGTAGATGTGGATCTGACACAGTGGTACCTAGAGGTAATAACTCTAAAAAGGGTGCACTGATCCATACTCAATCATCACCTAGTGCATAAAAATGGGTATTGTTGAACACCTAGTTCGACACTCCTTGGGATATTCTCTAGAAACTCACAAAATATTTTTGAACAGTCATGAAGGATTTAAATATATTTTGACTATGAATGACTCAAGATAAACCTAAGGTGTCATGTATTAAAAAAAGATTTTATTATATAACATCCTCAAAGTAATTTTTTTGATTATTTGGTTTTCTGTTATGATTTTTGTTTCTCACAAAATGATTTTTGTTTTTATTGAATTGAGAGAACCGTAAATAAAAAGATTAACATTAAATGTGACAGAAAATTTTATGATGAGTTATCAAATGAGATAATGAGTGGACTGAATGATGGTGTGATTATGCATAATCATTTATTACAGAAAATAAATTAACAATGTTCACCTTAACCAACTATAATACTTACCAAATAAAAGAAAGATAGACTTCATTGAGAGTTTTTATTGTGTGAATCAAGGAGGAATGAAGGTTCAATTTCATATATGTCATGAATAAGGGAAGAATCACTTAGTGGAATGTATTAGAGGGATCGAAAGATGCTTAGAATGTGGAAAATAATGACAAAACTTAAATAAATATGGAAAATGAAACGTTTAGAAAACACAATGGATGATAATAATGGTATCTCTAAGATATCATCGACTGTTAAACTCTTCAAATATGATGTAAAGACCTATAAATTTCAAGGAAATTTTTTTTCTTAAATTCTTTGGGATTTTACGAGTACGCAGTTTCTAACAGCACCTGATTCTGAGGCCTGCAGTGCCCGGAATCAATTTCTAAAGTTTAGCTCAGGTACGTTCAGTGAACGAACGAGCAGGTTTTTCTATATTTTGAACCAGTTCTCGGAATTAAAATTTGAGGGCACTGATGGAACCGCAGTTCTGGTAATTTCTTAAGAGGACCTTTTCCGAAGGTGCGTTTGCTCGGGAGGAGTTGTTAAAAATTTAGGATTAAATGTGAAGTAAATAAAATTGTAGTACAATTTTATTTTCTTTAACTAAGTGGATATATCCTAAGTTTGGCAGTTGGGGTGGGACCCACTAGTTCCTAACTACTCTTGTTAGGATATTTGTGAGGTGGGGCCCACACGATCCCCAACCCTTCACATTCCTTTAACTCCTCTAATCCCCCTCTTAAAGTTGGTAACTCTTATTAACATGTTTAACTCCCCAATTAAGTGGGTGAATTCTCCTCTCCTCACCCTCTCTCCTCTTTAATCAATCCAACACATTTATTCAATTAATTGATTAAGTATTTGAATTTTGTAATTTTAACCCATGTCATGTTTTAATAAAAAAAGAGGAGCTTATTTTATTTTGGGTTAGTTTTGATGTGTTAGGAATTGGGTAAGGGAAAGCTCTTGTTTCTTTTGAAGAACTTCATCATCCTGCGAAGAACATCATCTCTTCAATGAAGAACGACTCAGCAACTCCAGTTTCTCCATCCCATTCCTCCTCCATGATAAGGGAAGAGACACCGACGTGGGAGTTCTCCAACGATGCGCAATCATCATCTTCTCTCCGTGATAAAAGAGAAGACGATGTTTCATCAGATGCACACCAACGACGACGGGAACAACACCTTATTTTTTCAGCACTTTACAACCCTGAACTTCTTGGTGAGGTAGGGGTTATTTTCGTTCATGATTAATTTAACATTCTTCGTTAAATAATTTTCCCGATTGTTATCTACATAATGGGAGGAGATCGAACCGCACAAACACGGCCGAACCTCCTCCCCTTTTTATTTGTTAATCCTCGTTGAACATTACGGTGAAGGAGGTGCGGTGCAGTTTTACCATGCGGAAACAAAAAGGGTTGCGGCCGAAGTGGGCCACGGCAATGGTTCGTGGTGCCGTCGCACCGCGCCGGTGAGGTCGAAGGAGGCCGCGGCCAAGAGCGGGCCACGACGGAGGGGTGCGGCGCCGTCGCACCGCGCCGGTCGGACAGGAGCAGAAACCAATGGCCGCAGTGGTCTTCAAAGGGGAGGCCGGCTGAGCCGGCCACTGGCGCCACCTGGAGGCGGGACCCCCTCGGGTCCTGTGGTTACAAAAGGCCGGCCATAATTGCTGGTCGTTTTGGAAACAGCCCCCCCCCCCCCCCCATCGCACCCCGCTCGGCCGCGAGCAAAGCCGTGGCCGGACTCAAAGCTCGGCCGCAGGCCGTGCCCTGCCACGGGCTAGACCCGGAACCAGGTCGGGTCGAACCGGTTCGTGCCGACCCAGGGGGTATCGGGCCAGGTCGAACCAGGCCCGAACCCCCTATTTTCAGTCAGATTCATTCAAACGCCCATTTCTTGGGCTACTGACCTCTGATTGATACAACGTCAGTTACATTGGGATCCTTGGATCGAGACGGGCGTTTCGGTATATTACACATAAGCTTTCGGTAAAGTTTGGGTACGGTCGGGTTGGTTAGAACCTGAAACAAACCGGGCCCTTGGAGCGGAAATGCTTGTAACTTAACGACCGGACGTCCGAATGACGTTTCGTCGATCACGTTGAATTCCTCTTAGTGAGACGGTTCTTTTGGATTACTCCTCTCGAGTTTTGGACATAGCTGGAGTTCAGTCGGGTTGGTTTTAATATAAAAACCAATTGGGCCCCTGGGACGAAAAAGCCAATAACTCTCAGACCGGGCGTCCGATCGACGCACCGTCTGTCGCGTTAAGTTCCTATTGAAGAGATGAAACTTTCTGATAAATCAACTATGGACTTCATGACAGTTGATGTATCGACCCCCTTGGCCCGTGGAGCGAACCCTCCTGGAATCGAGTGTGCTGTGTGCGGAAACTCTAGAGCTGGTTGCGACTACGACAGCGATGGCGACTGTACTTGGATCCTATGTGGGTTCGGCAGCGATTGTTACTATACATGTATCCTATGTGGGATCGGCAGTGATGACTTATGTACTTGGATCCTACGTGGGTTTGGCAGAGGAGATGATTCTGAAGCTACATCTAATCATCTCCACCCCTCTTTGTGAGTAGTATACCTATGTGAGCTGAGTCTTGACTTTCAATCATTATCTTCAATATGATTGACTTGTTATCCTGTGTGGATTGGATTGTGCTTTTTTATGTGGATTGGTTTGTACTTTCCTATGTTGACTGGGTTGAACTTCGGCTCGTGAGTTGGAGAAGAACTGAATTGATGACTTGGGTATATGTATGGGCATATACCTAAGTAGGTTGGTTGATACTTAATGATTGTATCTTTCCTTTTTGGTTTATCCTTCGTGGATTCTGGGAGACCTTTGGGAGTCTCAGGGTCCCTACTGAGTATCGTATACTCACCCCTGCATGGTCTATTCCCACACTACGTTGTGTTGGTTGCAGACGACGGACAGAACTGATCGTGATTGAGGCTTGTGGAGCGGGACAGTACCCAGAGGTGGACTATCAGGCGGGACATACACGGAGTGGACTGCCGGACTCAAGGAGCCGATGTGACTATATGTATTCACCTATCAGGTGGGAGTTCCAGGGGACGTCTTGGTGGTTGCTGCTCTACTTTTCAGATGTTGTACTTTCTTTTCTCAGTTGTATTTTACTTTCAGTTGGGTTTGTATACTGGACCATTCACTTTCCAGCACTTACTTTGTACTCAGTTTACTTAGTGTTTACTTCAACTTGTGTACTCTGTGGTGTTTGTTTTCTTATATAAAGGCAATGTCTTCCCTTTTATCGGGATTTACGCCTTTGGTTCTAGTCTCCAGCCCCTGGCCTATGGAAGGAGGGCTTGGGGTAGTCACGACACAGGCCCCGGGGACCGGTCCTGACAAATTGGTATCAAAGGAGTTGGTTCTACCACAGAACTCAGGACTCTAATAATTTCTTCTATGTGAAGAAATAGTGTTAAGGATAATGAGTGTGTTAATCAATCCAGGGAGTCCATTGTTGTTGCGGCGGCCAATTATCCATACACCAGGACCCTGACTTCTGATTTCCGACTCAGTGCATGAAAACATTGATTGCATGTGTGTTTCAAAGTTTTCTTTGTGATTACTTTGTGTCAGCTCACCATGTATACTGTATTAACCATGGAACACCTGTTTATTTTCAGGATGGCCCCACGAAAGCAGCCAACTAGGGTTCTGAGCTTTGTGCGAGATGGAATCCCACCGAGTGATGATGCCTTGGTGCAGGGCCCCATTACAGCGGAGGCACCGGTGGTACCTCTACCCACCGAGCCACCGATGCCACCAACCCCAGAAGTTGAGAGTGCACATTTCTTGAGTGCACTGCACAAGTTTCAGTGTCAGAGACCACCCAGGTTCCATGGGGAGACGGACCCTCAAGCAGCTGAGGATTGGATGGAGGTTGTTGTTCGAGTCTTCAGATTAGTAGGGACACCAGATGACCTCATGGTGATCCTTGCGGCGAGTCTCCTACACGCGGCAGCAGGTGGATGGTGGAGCCTGATGCTCCACATGCATGACGACGCATCTCTTCTTTGGTTAGACTTTGAGATCCTTTTCCACTCGGAGTTTGTTCCACCCACCCTTCATGCGGCGCGCATCCAGGAGTTGCTACAGCTGCGGCAGGGCAGCATGACAGTAGCCTAGTACTCGGCGAGGTTTCCCGATCTCTCGCGCTACTCCACAGACATGGTATGGTACCCATTCTTACAGGACCGGACCTTCGAGCATGGACTGAGGCATGAGATCAGGTCATCGATGATCTACCTCAGCATTCCGACGCATGCAGGAGTACTGGAGTGAGCCCTTATTGTAGAGAGCTTTCTGGCTGAGCCTACACCAGTAGCGAGACCTACCACAGGGAGGCAGGTAGCGGATTATTCTACATCTGGTAGTCGACGGATGTCACAGGGGTCCAACTGGACCAGACCATCAGGTGGATAACCTCAGGATACTGGTTCCGAGGTTCGGGTCACACGCGGCAGAGCCAATCATTCGAGAGGCAGACAATGCTATGCATGCGGCAGGCAGGGCCACATGGCTTGTGACTGCCTGACCCACCATGTAGAGGAGCAACAGACGGTTGAGGGACCACCTAGGCAGAGGCAGAGGTTCAACCGTGGTGGTCCGCAGGGAGCAGGCGGACGAGGCAGAGGAGTTGGCCGAGCAGCGGGTGGTGGGCGACGCTTTGAGGCTCTACCACCACCAACACCAGGAGGTCCACCCCAACCACATGGAGATGGCGGACAGAGGCAGGCTCAGCTTCAGGCAATAGAGGCCTATGACCATGGCACACCTGAGATTATTTGAGGTACTATCTATGTCTACTCCACCCTTGATGAAGTTCTTATAGACACATGAGCAAGTCATTCTTTCATTGTCGCTAACCTTGTTCGGAGCTCGGAGATTTTGACAGAGCCGTTGGCCCGATCCTTACGGCTAGAGACTCCTATAGAAGCAGACTCGATGATTAAGCACTGGTGCTGGAAATGTGAGCTTACTCCAGGAGGTGAGAGATTTGGCTGGGATCTTCTTGTAGCGGCGTTGAGGCCTTACGAAGTCATCTAGGGTATGGATTGGTTATCTACAGTCCATGCTCAGATCGACTGTATTAGGCACAAGGTTCGGTGTGTCTGCATCGATGGGAGTAGGTAGACCTTCACCGGTGAGAAGGGTGCCTTTGCAGTGCAAGATGGACTCACATAGAGGAGAGGAAAGTCAATCACCCATCAGTTGGCTAGTCTCATCCTAGGAGTAGTTGATGTGCGGAGTCCGAGTTTTCCTGTTGTGGTGGATCAGTATGCGGACGTTTTTCCTGACGACGTTCCAGGACTACCTCCTCACAGATAGGTAGACTTCTATATTGACCTATACCCCAGGACAACCCCAATATCTACTCCAGCATATCGGATGGCTCCCACTGAGCTTCGAGAGCTACGGGTACAGCTGGAGGACTTGCAAAGAAAGGGATTTATCTGACCCAGTATTTCACCCTGGGCTTCCCCGATTTTGTTCTCCAAGAAGGCAGACAGGAGCTTGCGACTGTGTGTCGACTACCGTCTCCTGAACTAGGTGACCGTGAAGAAGAATTATCCACTTTTGAGGATTGATGACCTCTTTGATCAGCTCAAGGGAGCACGATGGTTCTCAAAGATAGACCTCAGGTCAGGCTATCATCAGCTTAGAGTTCGAGACGAGGATGTGCAGAAGACGACCATGAGGTTTCGGTATGGCCACTATGAGTTCTTGGTTATGCCTTTCGGCATATCCAACACTCCATCAGTGTTCATGAGTCTCGTGAATAGGATCTTCCAGACTTATCTCGATCAATTTTTTGTAGTCTTCATCGACGACATATTGATTCACTCGATTACTAAGGTGGATCACACCTACCACTTTCTGGTTGTACAGGACACACTCCGAGAGCAGTAGATTTATGGTAAGCTCTCGAAGTTTCAGTTCTGGATTCGATAGGTCCACTTCTTGGGACACATCATCTCTGAGGTGGGAGTTGTAGTGGATCCTGCGAAGATCGAGACAGTTCTAGCTTGGGATCCACCCAGGAGCGTGATGGAGGTGCGGAGTTTCCTAGGTTTGGCTGGGTACTATCGGAGATTTGTGCCAGGCTTCTCCATAGTTGCAGCACCACTCTCAGATTTGATGAAGAAGGGGATACCCTTCAGGTGGTTGGATAGATGTCAGTAGATCTTCCAGGAGCTAAGACAGAGATTGACCAGTGCACCCATCTTGAGGCTACCATATGAGGGCGTAGGGTACGTAGTTTACTACGATGCATTAGGGACCGGACTCAGGTGTGTCCTTATGTAGGAGCGGGAAGTGATCGCCTATAGATCACGATAGTTGAGGCAGCATGAGCAAAAATACACTAGCCATGACCTGGAGTTATCAGCAGTGATCTTATCCTTGAAGATGTAGCACTACTATCTGATGGGTGAGTGCTTTATAGTCTATTCTGGCCACTAGAGTCTCAGGTACATCTTCTCGCAGAAGGACCTAAATTTGAGACAGTGTCAATGGCTCGAGTTCCTCCAGGACTATGACTTTGAGATAGTCTATACTTCTGGAAATGGGAATGTAGTAGTTGATGCTCTCATCACTAGGATGTCCATTCAGCTACTTGGAGAGGTGACATAGCAGTTAGCCACTTTGCAGATATCCTACGTGGATAGAGATGGGGCAGCCCTTATATAGTCGCTCACAGTCACTCCTCCACTACTTCAGTAGTTCATAGAGGCACAGCATGGGAATGTTGACTGTGAGAAGCGACGTGCACAGATATCCTCAGGACATGCACCTAATGGATTCTCTATAGGAGGAGAGCACGTCGTCCTTTTCAGAGGACGTACCATGGTACCGGTTTCATTACAGGAGGAGGTGCTGAGTGAGTTTCACACTTCCCCTCTAGCGGTACATCCTGGAGTAGCTAAGATGTACCAGGATCTAAAATGAAAACACTGGTGGCCAGTTATGAAGAAGGTTGTGGTAGAGTTCATTTAATGATTCCTCTCCTGCCAGCAGGTGAAGGTGGAGCACCAGGTACCAGCAGGCTTGGTACATCCCTTAGAGGTCCCAGAGTGGAAGTGAGATGGGATATCTATGGATTTTGTGACAGGGATTCCACGTACTTCTAGAGGGAATGACTTCATCTGGGTGATCGTAGACCGACTCAACAAGTCGGCCCACTTCCTACCTATCAGAGAGCAGGGCTCAGTGGATATCTTGGGACACATCTATGTTCAGGAGATCTTACGGCTTCATGGTGTGTCATCGACTATCATCTCTGATCGAGATGCTCGCTTTACTTCCCGGCTTTGGAAGGGATTGCAGGAGGAATTTGGGATGTAGCTATGCCTGAGCACCACCTTTCACCCTCAGACGGATGGCCAGATGGAGAGGACCATTCAGACTCTCGAGGACATGCTCTGTGCATGTGTCTTTGACTTTGGTCGCAGTTGGGAGGATCACCTACCCTTGGTGGAGTTTGCGTACAACAATATCTACCACTCCACCATCGGGATGGCACCATACGAGAAATTGTCCGTCCGACCTTTCAGATCACCTCTGTGCTAGATAGAGCCTGGGGAGTAAGTAGTTATAGGACCAGAGATGGTCCAGGCCAAAATGGAGAAGGTACAGATCATCCAGGAGTGGATGAGGACTGCTCAGAGCCGACAGAAGTCATATGCTGATAGGAGGAGGAGACCACTAAAGTTCGAGGATGGAGACCACGTTTTCTTATGGGTATCACCTCGATGTGGATTATGGAGATTTCACAGGGGCAGTAAGTTATCTCCGCACTTCATCAGACCATTCCAGGTTCTCAGCAGGATAGGAGAGGTGGCTTATCGCCTGGCTCTTCCACCTCAGTTTCACTGGGTGCACGACGTCTTCCACGTATCTCAGCTGAGGAGATACGTGCACGACCCGACACATATCATAGATCACAGGGAACTGGACATCGATGACGGGTAGACTTTTGCGGAGGTCCCGGTGGAGGTCGAGGATCGACAGGAGCGGGTCCTATGTGGATGGTCGATTCCTCTAGTGGGAATCAGGTGGCAGCATGGGAACATCCAGGAGATCACATGGGAGCGCGAAGCTTAGATGTGTGCACAGTACCCTCATTTTTTTCCCTAGTTTATGATGTAGCTTTACGGGGATGTAAATCCCTGAGGTGGGAGTAATTTAAAGACCCGTAAATTTCAAGGAAATTTTTTTTCTTAAATTATTTTGGAATTTACGAGTATGCAGTTTCTGAAAGAACCTGATTCTGAGGCCCGGAGTGCCCGGAATAAATTTCCAAAGTTTAGCTCGGGTACATTTAGTGAAAGAATGAGTGGGTTTTTCTATCTTTTGAATCGGTGCTCGGAATTGAAATATGAGGGCACTGATGGAACCGCAGTTCCGGTAATTGCTTAAGAGGACCTTTTCCAAAGGTGCGTCTGCTCGGGAGGAGTTGTTAAAAATTGAAGTTTAAATGTGAAGTAAATTAAATTGTGGTACAATTTTATTTTCTTTAACTAAGTGGATATATACTAAGTTTGGGAGTTGGGGTGGGACCCACTAGTTCTTAACTACTCTTGTTAGGATATTTGTGAGGTGGTCCCTACATGATCCCCACTCCTTCACATTCCTTTAACTCCTCTAATCCCCCTCTTAAGGTCGGTAACTCTTCTTAACATGTTTAACTCCCCCATTAAGTGGGTGAATTCTCCTCTCCTCACCCTCTCTCTTCTTTAATCATTCCAACACACTTATTCAATTAATTGAATTAAGTATTTGAATTTTGTAATTTGAACCCATCGCATGTTTTAATAAAATAAGAGGATCTTATTTTATTTTGGGTTAGTTTTGTTGTGTTGGGAATTGGGGAAGGGAAAGCTCTGGTTTCTTTTGAAGAACTTCATCCTCCCGTGAAGAACATAATCTCTCCAGTGAAGAACGACTCAGTGAATCTTGTTTCTCCATCCCCTTCCTCCTCCGCAACAAGGAAAGAGACACCGACGTGGGAGTTCTCTAATGACGCGCAATCATCATCTTCTCTTCGTGATAAAAGAGAAGACGACATTTCCTCGGGTGCACACTAACGACGACGGGAATGACGCCATATTTTTGTGGTGCTTGACAACCGTGAACTTCTTGGCAAGGTAGGGGTTATTTGCGTTCATGATTAATTTTATGTTCTTCGTTAAATAATTTGGCCGATTGTTATCAACATAACGGGAGTAGATCAGACCACACAAACATGACCGAACCTCCTCCCCTTTTTATTTTTTGATCCTTGTTGAACATTGCGGTGAAGGTGGCGCGGTGCTATTGAACCATGCAGAAACAAAAATTGTCACGGCAGAAGTGGGCCGCGGCGATGGTGGGTGGCATCGTCGCGTCGCACCGGTGATGTCGATGGAGGTCATGGCCAGGAGCGGGCCGCGATGTTCTTCAAAGGGGCAGCTGGCTGAGCTGGCCGCCGGTGCCACCTAGAGGCTGGTCCCCCTCGGGTCCCGTGGGTACAAAAGGCCGGCCTTAATGGCCGACCATTTCGGAAATAGCCCCCCCCCCCCCACCGCACCCCGCTCGGCCGCGATCCGAGCCACGACTGGTCTCTGAGTCGGGCCGCGCCACGCCCAGTCGCGGGTTGGGCAGTGCCCAAATGGGCCAAACCTAGACCTGGGTCAGTTCGACCCGGTTTTGGCCGACCCAGGGGGTATCGAGCCGGGTCGGACCAGGCCCGAACCCCCTATTTTCGGTCAGATTCGTTCAAATGCCCATTTCTTGGGCTACGGACCTCCGATCGACGCACTGTAAGTTGCGTTGGGATCCGAGGATCGAGACGGTCATTTAGATATATTACACACAGGCTTTCGGTAAAGTTTGGGTACCTCCGGGTTGGTTCGAACCTGAAACCAACCGGGCCCTTGGAGCGGAAACGCCTATAACTTAACGACTGGACGTCCGAATGACGTGTTATATATCATGTTGAATTCCTCTTAATGAGACGGTTATTTTGGATTACTCTGCTCGAGGTTTAGACACAGTTGGAGTTTGGTCGGGTTGGTTTTAATTTAAAAACCAACCGGGCCCCTGGGACAAAAAAGGCAATAACTCTCAGACTGGGCATCTGATTGATGCACAGTCTATCGCGTTGAGTTCCTATTGAAGAGACGGAACTTTGTGATACATCAACTCTGGACTTCATGAAAGTTGATGTATTGATCCCCTTGGCTCGTGGAGCAGACCCTCCCGGAATTGAGCGTGTTGTGTGTTGGAACCCTAGAGCTGGCTGCGACTGCGATGATGATGGTGACTGTACTTGGATCTTATGTGGGCTCGGCAGCGAGGACGACTGTACTTGGATCCTCCATGGGTTTGGCAGTGATGACGACTGTACTTGGATCCTATGTGGGTTCAGTAGTGATGGTTACTATACTTGGATCCTACATGGGTTTGGCAGCGATGACTTCTGTACTTGGATCCTATGTGGGTTCGATAGAGGAGATGATTCAGAGGCTACATCTATTCATCTCCACCCCTCTTCATGAGTAGTATACCTGTGTGAGCTGAGTCTTGACTTTAAATCATTATCTTCTATATGATTGACTTGCTATCCTGTGTGGATTGGGTTGTGATTTCCTGTGTGGATTGGGTTGTACTTTCCCATGTGGACTGGGTTGAACTTGGGCTCGTGAGTTGAAGCAGAACTGAATTGATGACTTAGGTATATGTATGGGCATATACCTAAGTAGAGTTGCTTAATAATTCGTGATTGTATCTTTACTTTGTGGTTTATCCTTTGTGGATTCTCAGATTCCTTCGGGAGTCTCGGGGTCCCTACTGAGTATCGTATACTCACCCCTACACGGGTTATCCCGCACTACATTATGTTGGTTGCAAACGACGGACAGCGCTGATCGTGGTTGAGGCATGTGGAGCGGGATGGTACCCAGAGGTGGACTATTAGGCGGGACGTACACGGAGTGCACGACCGGACTCGAGGAGCCGACGAGACTATATGTACTCACCCTTCAGGTGGGAGTTCTGGGGGACGTCTTGGTGGTTGTTGCTTTACTTTTTAGCTGTTGTACTTTTTTTTCTCAGTTGTACTGTACTTTCAGTTGGGTTTGTATACTGGCCCATTTCCTTTCCAACACTTACTTTTGTACTCAGTGTACTTAGTGTTTTACTTCAACTTGTGTAATCTGTGGTGTTTGTTTTCTTATATAAAGGAAATGCCTTCCCTTTTATTGGGATTTATGCCTTTGGTGCTAGTCGCCAGCCGCTGGCCTATGGAAGGCAAGCTTGGGGTACTCACGGCACAAGCCCCGAAGATGGGTCGTGACATATGGAACATATGGGAATTATAAAAATTGATGTCCTGAGGGAAAATATTATAAATAAAATCAACAATGTTGTATGAGTAATGGATATATTATTTATGATTAATAGACTATAAAAGATATATTATGAGAAATAGGTAACAATGAAAAAGCTAACGGATCATAGTTAATGTTTTGAGAAGAAACTAAGGTGAATAATATATTTATGTATTAGAATTCAAATATTTTGTTATATGAATAATTTAATATATAAGTATTTTTTAAAATATTTTTTCCATAAATTATTTGACAGAATAAGTACAATAATTATAGTGGACTATAAAATTGATTTAATGGGGAGGTGATAATTAAAGATAATTGCTCATATGTTCTGAATATCAAGGTAATGATGTTCATATAACGAGATGACTGGTTTTAATAAAGTCAATTGGATAGTAATAATTTCTTTAGAATAGATTAATATTTTTTACAAAATTTGGTTTATACTATCATAGATGGAGTTTATATGCTTTTTTTATTTAATGAATATATCCATTAATATTTATTTTATGTAAGAAATAAAGAAGCATGTATTTTTGCAATAAGGTTTCATGGTAATTCTATTTTCAAGAGAATACACAGTGCATGTATTCATTTTTTTGACAATTAGGAACTATTTCATGTTGTTTAGGGAATTAATCTTAAGTTGATTTTGAGAAATTTAATGGCCTTATTTATTATTTTTGATGTTTTCAAGGGTTATAAGGTTAACTATTTATGGAATCGATTAATTTGAACATGGAATGAGGTTTTTTAGATAAACATATTAATTCACCCAATAAATATTTATCCATATTGGATAACCATTCGTTACATGTTTTTAGAGATTGAAGCAAGGACTTATCATTATTTTATATATTTTTTGTAGGTATTTAGACGTGAAAAATTCATCCCTAATAGTAATAGCTGATGTGGAAATTGATCATGTCATAACTAATTAATGGAAATGTGTATATGAAATAAAATGATATCAAGTAAGTGCATTTTTATATATGCTCAATCAATATTAAAAAATAACTCTCTAATATTAGGAAAAGTAACTTAAAATAAAATATTAACCTTTTTTCATTATCTTTCATGATTTCATTGACCTTTTTCACACCTCTTTATTTTATGGACTTTTGGTTATTAAACATCTGTCGATCACCCACTTATTTTTTATCAATCTTCTCTATTAGTCTCCATCGGTATTTGGGTGTTAGTTTTATTTTATGTGTCCATGTGTTCACTTCCACCTATGTTCTCTTATTTACAATCCTAGTATGCATTATTCTAGATGAATCTCACACATCCCTTTTACTTTTTCTGTGGGATGTTTTATTATCCTTTTTTACGATGTGGGTTTTTATGAAAGAATCTCCAAATTTTAAAACATGGATGATCGAGATGAATTTTGAGGAGGAAATTCATTTTAAGTCAGGTAAAATGTAACACCCCTAGATGTTGAGAAATATTTTTTTCAAATTAATTTCATATTTTTTATATTTTTTTAAACACACAATTTATTTTAGTTTGTGTTACATGCAATAATGAGCTTCTTTATGAGTGTGCATTACATGCTACACAAAGCTTCTGCGAATTATGAAATAAAGTTATATTAAATATGACCATTATAAAATATCTGTTAAATAGGTCAGTCTGAATAGTATTTACAACTTTATAAAAAATAAATTTAAATTTATTACTCCATAAAAATTTATTTATAAACTCTTAGTAAATAATCAATCAATTTTTGGTAATGTAACTATATTCATCAAAAATATATTTTCATCAAAAAATATTTAAAATGATTTTTATGAGAAAATATAATAATTAATCTATAGATAATTTATAAAATTTAATTGATATAATGAACATAGTTTTTTGAATCACCATATAAAAGTTAACTTATGGTGAAAATTTGTAATTTTTTCAAAAATATTAATTGTTTAATGAATAGTTAAAATGCCATTTTTTAAAAACAATCATTCATTTTTAATAAATTAAAAAAAATGACCAATTGTGTTTTAAATTTAAATATTTATTATTTATTAAAATTTAATCTACTTAATAACTTTTAAACAAACTTTATATTGGATTTTAGTACTAGATATTTTGTGGTTTAAAGGTGGGTTTGTCTGAAAATTATTTTAATGTGCATAATGTTTCTCAAGTTTAATTAATTAAATTATTCTATAATGATGAATTTTTAAATAAAAGTTATAGAATATATATCAATAAATTTTAACTAATATTCATATAATTATTATTATTATCATTGAGTTAATATAAAATCATCTTTTGCTTAAAAACACTTCTCAAAACCCCTCATTCTCATTGCGTCTACGCCTTTTGTTTTAAATTTAGTTTTTTCACATATAGAGAAATTATTTGAAAATTTAAACTTAATTTTTTTAAATCATTGTATAAAAATTCTTTTGGGGTCAATTTTTTATAATTTTCTAAATAAATTAATTTTTAATGAATCGTAAAAATACTAAATTTTAATTGAAATATTCCTTTCTATTTTGTCTAATTAGTTAAATTATAATTATAATTTGTTTTAAATTAACATTAGTTTTACTATACATCCATTAATCCATTTTTTTCATTTTAATCAATTTGATATTGAATTTAGATATAATACAATTTTAAAATTTTGAACATTTTCTCTTTAAAAATATTCCATCATGTCACTTTAGCAGGATTAATTTTAAATTAAAATTTTATAATTATATGAAGGGAAATTTTAAAATGTATTCAATATTTTTTTTAATAATATTAATTTATATTAATTAACAAATTCAACATAATGTTTGACCAAAATTTATAATAAAAACATTATAATTCATATATCACAGCTATGGTAAAAATTGGTTTATCTGGGATTAAAATAAAATAATAAGGGTTAAAATTTACAAAAAACCTGACCAAAACCTATTTTATAGACGTATTTATACCTGATAGATTTTATTATTAGTATTGGTCCACTATTGGAGCATTATAAAATTAAAAAAACATTTGGTGGAGTTATTTTTTAAAAAAATTGACATTTGTGCCACTAACCTCACTTATAAATATCCACCTCTTATCATCTCTTCTCCATACATTCAATCCCATTAGGTTTAGAAAATACCTAAAAAATAACTTTCTAATCCCCCTCTTATCATCTTATAAACCTTACTTTTTAGGTAAATCTATCCTAGGAAAGGTTTTGGTACAACCCTAAGCAGGATACCTAAAGAAGATGTAACATTCATCAACAAGAATTTTATTTCTATTTATTTCTGAACCTCCTTAAGTTATTATTATAAAAATATGATATAATAACATCATTATATTAAATATTCTAATAAAATGTTGTGTTATGTTTGTGATCCACAACCATCTTCGCTTCTATCAAATGGGTTATGAAATCATCATTCGTCTGCACGACGGACTACCGCATCTCTAATCGATGTTTTTAATTTATCCATTGCCACCTCTAACAGGTGTAAATCAGGATGGATTTATGGTTTATATATTATATTTTTTATATTATTATAATTATTTAATTATTATATCACGCATATCTTGATTCATTCCATTTTGTGAGAAAACGGTAAAGTTACTCGTGTATTCAGAAAACTACCACCTCAAGAAGTGATGTGATTCATTGACACATTACATAGAAGGTATTATGTATGTATTTATTGAAAATATATGATATATATTACAAATAAATTATTCTTTAGTGGTAATATATCATTTACCCTTATTTATTTAAATCTGATATGAAAATGGAAACAGGCTTCATGCATACGTACAACCTACCATCTCCATGAATGGTGTATTTCATTTTCCATAAATAAATTTAAATTATGACTCAGAATCTCATGACCATGGGTGTTTACTAGTGATTGAATCGAATTGAATTTTCATATTTTGAAATTATGGATTGATTTTCTATTTTCAAATTATAAATAGGATTCTCTATAAATTTTTTTGAATTTGGGAAGTGTGTTTCCCACTTAAAAGAAAACTATAATATCAAAAATTCAAAAAAATGGAATGAAACATTTTAAAAAAAATTATTTTCCTTATTAAATGTTCCAAGTGATCTTTTAAAATTTATTGATGTTACATACACCTTAATGGGGATATTATCCAAGTTATTAATTATTATTATTTCTCTAAATGGTTTATATATATGATAAAATTACTTTTATGAAACCCATTTCTCTTATATACATTATAAAATGATAATATATTTGTTAAATACCATTCTTTTTCCATAGGTTATGATTTGATGACCTAGTTAAATGATTATAAAACATATCCCTTTTATAAAGGATTTGATATAATGAAATGTAAATTAAACCCATTTCTTTCAATGGTTTATGATATGATGAATGTATTATGATCATGTAGAATACATAAATTTTCTTTTCATTATGAGATGGGTGGGACCTATATCCCCCTCTAATAAAATGGGTAATGATTTATATCTCATGATATATACAAGACTAGATTAAGGAGTAAACTCATTCTAGTAAGGGACTATGTCTCCTATGATGATCTTGGGAGTGAACCTTGAATACTATGATGGTCTGGGTAATAGACCTATTTCACTATAATATAATTTTCAATGATCCCTAACTACTATGGAAATTATTTTCTATATTTATTTAAATGACACAATTCTTTGTCATATTCCAATAATTATTCCTTGTTTCATGATTTTGATATTTGAAATGATGACTATGGTTTTCATATGCAATCCTCATGTTCTCATACACTAATGTTCATGTATGCTTATATATCTTCTTTTTTTACCCTTACTGAGCATCTGAGCTAACCCTTTCTTGTGTTTCTATTCCCCAGGTTCTAAGAAATGGTATATATAAGATATTTTTGTGTAGTGTACTAAAGGGGATGATCATTATGGGATACATAGAATATGTTTTAACCACATTAATAATATTGTGTTCTATGTTTCTAAAGGTACTAAAATATAATAGTCCTCAGGTGTTTTTTAAAGTAATGAAACTAATATTCATAAAAAAAATATGTAATATCCATGTATGAGAAGCCTGGGTCACTATAGAGTCTGAACATGTAAATATACATTATAGATTTTTACATGACTGAATATTATATGGAAAATAATCTAGTCATTTTTTGAAGTTGGGTAGTTCATCCTCCCATTCTAGGGTTAGATGGTGGTTCTCCATGTAACTCATTGAAAGATCTATGATTTCAGGGGGTTTTAAATTGGACTCCACCCAAGAGGGTATGGGACTATGGTGTTGTGGTTTTAACTATGTATTGATGCTTTTTGTTTAGTGTATATTGTTTTTCAGTGAAATAAATTTCCCTTAGGTTTTTGGTTTTGGTCACTCAGTTTTGGTAGGTGTTATACATGGGTCTTGATCCAATAAATAATTGTTTTTTGAATGGTTTAAGAAAATATATTTTAGGTTTTGGTGGAATATTTTAAAAACAATATAATGGTTTTTTGCATGATTGTTTTTTAGGATAGGGTAGTTTATTAATGTTCTCATTATATGATTTCTTGATGAGAAACCACAACCCAACAAGATTATCTTTGAGAATATGAATAATTATGGTGTTTTAATAATTTAAAAGGAAATATATATCCTTGATATTTTAAATTACTCTTTCTTGGTGCTATAAATTTTATTTTTTGTGCATTTAGGTGCTAGTGAGGAGTTGTATTTGGCCTTATAGATATTGTTATTAAATCCCTAATTGGGTTGATGTGGAATCTACAATTGATTCCCCAAATGGTCTTAGTTTATGTGAATTAGTGGTTCATAAGTTTTAGTTTTATGTATTGATCCTTAAAGGTGTAGAATGTAATTATATTATGAGTGTTAACATATATATAAACCTAAATAACTTCAATGTTTATGTCTCATAGTTTAACCATTATGTTATTTTAGTGAGTTTATTTTTGATTGAATAATATTAGGAGGGGAACATATGATGGGTTTTTCTAATTTGTTCTTATGATTTTATCAATTATTCCCACATAAATTGGATTGATCCAAACAATTGATTGTGCTATTATAAAAATTTCTATTTGAAAGTTGTAGAAAAAAGTGGATGTTTTCATGTGTTTTTTTATATTCTATGTTTTTATAGAACTTGGATCACTATAGGAAGATGATGTGTGTGAAAATATGGATGGTTTCCATCATGATTATGTTCTATGATCTCTCCATTTATATGATATATTGGTTTTCTTTTTCATGGATGAAAAGGTTTAAAAATAGTGATGATGTAGTGACTCAATTTTTTCCATGGGTATAGACTTACCTCATTTTGTGTGTTTTGAGACTCATCATCTAAATGGATAAAATTGTATATTTATTCTATTGAATGTCCATGAAAAACTTTTGAATTGTTTTAATTAATTTTGGTATATATTTTTTACCCTTTATATGAATATTTATATGATTATAATCTAGTTGGTTTTTATGGGATATTTAGTATTTACTAAATAAATAAATATTTATCCCATATGAATGAATAGAAATATCACTTAAGGGGATTCCCATATTTTAATTTTAACATTATCGTTGTTCTCATGACTTAAGGTTTTATCCAATTGAGGTGTAATCGTTAATTGGGTTCCATTCCCCATGCCAAACATGTTTCAGGTTTTTTATTTAAGAGGCAGGTTGACCTGATTTTTAGCTTATAAATATTCTCATTATAAAATTTTAGTAAGGGTTGGACACTAATTTTCCATGTACCTGAGGAGGATATGGATAATATTCATCGATGGGAGATTATCATTTGCAGTTTCAAATTTGGATTGAAGAGATTGTGTTGTGAGGTCAGACAATAAGGCTCAGTCTAGTGGTAGGATATGATTTTTTTGATTAATAGTTATGATAGCTGAAGTTGTTTCAATAATGAATTGATAGAATAAAATTATATAACCCTATATTTTCAAGGCACTAACCTATAGTATTTGTTTAATCAATTAACAATTGAGTTTCAACCAATGGAAAAGATAGTAGTGGTGTTATTTTGTGACAAAGAATGAGACCGAATCAAAAATTACTAACTACACATTGTGTAATACTCAAGATCACATGGTGTGGATTTATTTTATTGGAATCATTTTTGTTTACAAGGAAAATTAAATTTCAAAATTCTTGTTACAACTCATCACATTTCTTGTCCCACCATTCATTAGAGTCTTGGGTTTTATCATGGTTAGAAATAATACACAGTGTGTAGTATGAAAAAACACATCAACCCTAACCTATGGACACACAGTCAGGTGTATTGTTGTATATACCTATATTTGAACATGATTTTCACACACTTTATAAGTATAAGTGAATTTTTTGTATGAATTTCTACTAAATTATCAGCTATTATAGATTTTCAACAACATATAACTAGAGTATATGCCATTTTTAAAATATTACAAAAATCAGGATATAACATTACATGATAGCTACCTGATCGTAGTCCATACACTATATATATATATATATAATATTGTTCCATAATAAATTATACATCTTGGGGTATATTGAAAATGCACATTTAGATTGACAAACAATACTTACATTATATGTACACCAACGTAACATGTCCTTTGTGTTTACTCCACTCATCTATATCATGGATGTTCGTGTTTATCTTTTTCTTGAGTCTCACACACCATTTTTAGGGAAATAGATGTCATTTATTGTACCTTAGTTCATTTTTTTCATATCTTCTTTATTTTTTTTATAATCAAACCAATTAATAGATCATTATGAGATATGTTCATTATAGAATGTGATAGTGAATATCTATTTATTATGTGTGGTTTTTTAATCATTATAATCAAGTGGGGTTCATGATCTTCGTAGATAAGAAAAGAGTGATGTTATTATATCAATGCAAAGATAATAAACAATATTATACGTGGATGAAGAAAAAATTGGAAAATGTATTTAGTAAAAAGGAAGGAGAATAGTTGTATTTTTACTATAAAATAAGAGAACATCTTGTGGAATCAAGGGTTTGGACGCATTCATCAACATAATAAAGAGAATTTATAAAATTTAAAAGGTATTATTGATATAACATTTTGAAAGAATACTAAATAAAAAACTATGAGACATGATTGAGTGGGAAATGGTAATAAAACCATAAAAATGAATTAATAAGTGAGAATCCAACCTATTAGATTTGGTTCACACTAATTCACATGGTCTAAACTGTGAAACTGATACTTGAGGTGATAAATATTTTGATGACATGATCTCATTGGGATGTGGTATGTTTATATGGTCAAATAGATTAGTTTCAGAATATATCAAAATATTATAAATAAGAGTGTAGAATGTAATTAGATGAATATTAAAGATCATATGGACTAAATATGTAACAGAACACACTTCTATTGAAGTTGAAATTAACTATAGAAACTTATAATAAAGCATTTAATGTCTTTTCTAACAACACTTCAATAGAATGGTTTTTTGAAATGAATTAATTTTATGGAAAATGACTTGAAATACACCTTATTTATTGAACGTTACATCTCTTACCATTATATTAAATAATCTATAAAAGTGGTTGTCTATATCCAAAAGTTAGTATTGCTTTATCCTAGAGAAGAGAAAATTTAATATAAAATTTTATATGGTAGAAAACCATCTTTGAAAAATATCAATTTTTCAAAAAGTAGATATTTCATTCAAAAAAGAATTAAATTAGGGAAATCGTGGTGTTTTAGTATATAAAGGAGTATTTATAGTCAACTTTTAAAAGATTAAATCAAATAAATGTTTCCAAAAGGATGAATGATATCATTAAAAGAAGTGATGTGATTATTGTTAAAAATGAATCTAATGAAACTTTTTGAGATTATATTCTTAAGGAATTGTGCGATGAAGAAGAAAAATAAGTAGATGTATGTTCTAGAGAATAAAAAAGCCTTGAAATGATTATGAATCTAAATTAAAATCAATGGATGAGAATAATGCTTGATAAATTTAAATTGTTCCCTAAATAAAAAACAAGAAGTATTGATGTTGATCTAGGAAAAAAGAATTTAGCCAAATATGATCCAATATAGACCTATATAATGAGAATAATGGATAAAATTTCTCTATTATCAAAGGTAAAACTAACTTAGTTCGAATAAGTATTAAAGAATGAATTAGGGCTGAAAACCATAAATTGATAGCTACACCAGATTGAGAAGAATAAAACATGGGAACTTCTAGACTGACCTACACATCACAATGTGATGGGTAAAAAGTGGGTATTTAAATAACAAGTATAAAAAACAAGAAATAGTATTCTAGAATAATGTATGGTTTTTGTGTAAAATAAATGATAAAATTCAAGGATTTTATATTATGGAAAAAATTCATCAGTGATATTTTTTAAATAATAATACTTTTTCGATAAGTGGTTGGTAAAAGGAAGTTTAGAGTTTATGAAAGGGATGTGAAGATATAATTTATAAATAGAATATATAAATTATAAATATACATTGGTAAATAGTGGGATTTATTAATTTTCAAAATAATTTTAAGTTTCATAACATTAGAACATATTTATATAGAAAGAAGAAAGAACCTCAATCTTGGCTTGCATAGATAGATATGAATCTGATAAATTTAGAATTCAAGAAAGGATGGTTTGATCACACCATCTACCTGAAAGTATACAATGAAAAAAAAATTATGGTTTTTTTGTATATGGATGATAGCATCTTTCGTGGGAAAAATTCCATCACAGGTTTAAAAATATGTTACATTTAGAATTTTATAGTTTTTTTATTAGATAGATAACCTTCATTCCTAGGTTACAAGTTTATCGAAGGGAAGGTTAGATATCCATATCATAGATGAAATATAATAGAGAGATACAAAATAACTATAGAATAGAATATTTCAAAATATTAATAACTATGTTGAAATATTGAATTAAAATGGATTAGACTCTACATTTTATCATTTAATTATTGGGATTCTATTATATCTCACAGAAAACTAGTGGGATATCTTCTGTAGAATGTTCATGAAGACATGATTTTATTTTTTTATAAAAAAAGAACCTATATCAGTGGTAAAGATTATAATGAGGTACATTCAAGGAATATTTAATTATGGTTTAATTTTTAAATAAGGGTTGATCAATATTTAGTGTTCTATTTAGATGTGGATTGGCATAGATATGTTTTATATTGAAAATACTCCAGTGTTGGAGTATTCTACATTAGAATATTTTTTTTATGCCTATGTAAGAATTAGGGAGTAAATACTTGGGAAAATTAGATTTAGAATATATATTAGTAACCAAGACCTGTATATAATTGAAATGGATGAAGCATCAGTTAAAAGATCTTAGAGAAGTGGTCTGAAAAAATTTATTGATTTACTTTGACAATAATACTACCTTAATGTTTAAAAATTACCCAGTACAATAATCTTGTACAACAAATATCAGTTTTCATAACCACTTCATAGGGTCTAATTTGGAGGGAATCATTATCAAATTATAGTTTATTGGGACTCATATTCTAGTGGTGAATATATATTCAAAACTTTTGGATGTAATTTTATTGGGTATGCATCTATTAAACCTTGATGTTTAACTAATTTCCTTAAACAATAGAGGTTTGAAAACCCATATCCTAATTCTAAATTATAATTTACCTTGATGTTTTTTGTTTCTTCATGTGTTCATATTTTATGAGTTTAAGAAGAATAGGGGAGACACAATCTATGTGGTGTTAAAATAAAATACCGAGGATTGATCTAAAAAAATGGACAGTATTGTATAAATTATCTTATTCTGTTATTTAATAAAATGATCTCTTACTTTTGTAGGTGTAGAGAGTTTTTTAGTATATATTTATTTAGTTCTGGAATAGTGGAAGTGGAAATAAATTTTATACATGATTATAACTAAAGTAGCTAAAACAAATTTAATTTTATTTTCAAAGGGAGATAATGATTATTGGAGGAGACACATAGTACTAGAGGGAATGGATAGTGTGACACAAAATAAACATATATGGACTGATAAAAAAATACAAAGGAAGATATTATTGCAACTAAATTTTTTAATAATGGATTTTTTTCAATAAAAATTAATTAAATTCAATTGGAGTTCTATAATTAAAGATGGGTGAAGTTGGTGAAATTTAACAAAAAATTAGGTTCATAAATCACCAACCATATCACAGTGAGACTAGATATGATGTAATGGTTTATGTAACTATGATCATGGAAGAGTTAGGAATTTTTTGTATGTAATTTCTTTCTTGATAGATTTTGGTTGTAAGATACTAAGCTAGCCACAACATTAGAAAATGTATTTCAATGGTACAGATTGGTTTCCTATCTATAAAAATCCATGAATAACTATAGATTATGAAACAATATACATGTGTTTTACTAGATTTTTTGGTGATCTATGTTTTTAAAATATTAATTAAAATAATAATAAAACTCATGCCATGTTTTTCAATAGGTAATTCTGTGATAAATATTACTAATATAATATGGGTTATAGTGAAATGACCACAATAAATAAAATTTTAGACCTCCGATAATAATTATTATACTTAACATGATGCTAACTATTCTATATATAATAATAAAAAAATATAGAGAACTCAAATATGATTAGTCAAAAATATTTATTAGAGAAAGACCCTATCATGGAGGGAGATGTTTTCAATATCATGGTTTCTATAGTTAAAAATTTTTTGAATCTGATCATGGACTAAGACATTTTAAAGTTAATTTTACCAATATAAGAAATAGTATAAGTAAATTATCATACCATTATATGGTCGGTCTAATGTAGAGCATAGAATCAGTGATTTTGGTAGAGTATATGCCATGGAGTTCTAAAAATTAGACTTTATAACAATATTTAGTGATTAAAAACTCTTAAAACTATTTAGTGTATGTGGAATAAAAATCATCAAACTAAATGGATTTCAATGGTGGATATCTATCATCAGATGATCAAAGTGATTAATTTTATTTAGATAAGGTTCATGTTATATAATTTCATAAAATTTGAATTTGAATTTCAAACATCTATGATGAAAATGGAGTTAGATTGATGGATCAAATCTAGGAGAAAACAAGCTTGATATAATGCATAAATATATCTAGAAAAAATAAATGAGTGGGTAAATCAAACTATAAATTTCATTAAAAAACTATATTTTAAGATTTAGATGTAACATGATTATATTCCATTAAATATTGGGTTTTGAAGTGAATGTTTGTTTCACATACCTATGAAATCCAAGAAGTATATATTATAACATTATATATAAAATATATTTTTATTCAGTTTTATATATTATATTTTTTTATTTTTGAGTTCAAATTGTGTGTTGATATTATCTATTTGTGTTATTCTTTTGAAATGTAGTTGGATGAAGAGATTAAGAGGTTATGGTCCTTTTATTAGCAATGATATTTTCCTATAGTTTGTAATCACTAACTACTAAATAGTTATTATTAGAAATATGAATAAATTTTATATAATTCATCATTATATATCCCAAATGTTCTGAACTATATAAAATCGCAGTGTTTATACATCTCTATCATTGTATTTTGGTGAGTGGTTGTGGAATCATTGCAACAAATACCATGTTCCATTTCAAAACATAAAATAATATCCAATTGAATTTTATATAATAATAAATTTCAAATCACCCTAATTCATCCCTAGAGTGTAGTATGGGACCTTGAGTTATAAATACTAGTGTTCAAGACACAATTTCTTTCTTGGGGAGTTTTTTGAGAAAGTTATTTTCATGAAGAATATATTGAATGCGAAATCCGTATCCAAATTGTATATCCACAATTATCATGTGTGGAAGAATAAAATTAGACCTCATTTTTTATCCCTTGGGATTTATTTTCACCTGGATACAAATCATTAAATTCATGTAAGTACTAAAATTTCAATGTTGAAATTAGATTAGAAATGGTTAAATAATAAAAAAATTATAATTCCTTATTTTTAAAATTTTATAATGAGATATACATGAAAGTTATTAGTTTTACAGTATTTAAGGGAATTTTAGAAAATATTTATTGAAATTATTAAAGTGGTGGTGAAGTGAAATAGGAATAACAATAGGTTATTCAAAAAAATTGTTTATTTGAAGAGGATTTCAAGTGAAAAAAAATTGATAGTTTATTCTTCCATATTATCAAATTTGTTGGATATATTCATGGAATTGTTTAGGAAATATAATATTTCAATATAGAAAATAATATCAAATAAATAATATCAATATTTTACAACCAAAATGTATTTTAACTTGAAGAAGTAAGCCCTGGGGAATTATCACTTTATGATCTATACAAACAATAGTCTGATATGAAATTTGAGTGAATATAGAATGTTTATTAGTAAATTATTTAAAATAAATGGTATTAAAAACTATTTAAAATTTATATTTAGGAGAATAAATCAAAATAAGATATTAGTTATAATTTCTTATATATTATGGAATGGAAATTGAAAAGAGGTAATGAAAGATTTGAGGGTAAACTAACTTAAGCCAATTTCAATTTATAATAGTTTGGAAAGTCATTTTTTCTGTAAAAAACTATTTAATAGAGATGGTAGTGATATCGAATTCACTCAAGAACCAGTAAATAATTTTTCTTAAGAAATTATGATTAATTCAAGAAATCTAAGTGGAAATAGATTTCATAGAAAGGTATATGTAATCAAAGGGGAATATGAAATGGAGAAATATCCTTTAGAAGTTTTCAAAACAATTTTTTTCATTGACATAAAATATTTTATGATTGATATAGTGAATAAAACAAAATCCATAGGATAATTGGATGATAAATCTTAGGTATTTTTTACAATCAAAGTTGTGTCTAAAGAGTTCATTTAAGAGATTAAACAATAAATAATTAAAAGTAAATAAGGTTGGAGGATTTATGAAAGAATACTCATGTTATATTAACGGTATTTAAATATAAATTTATCATATGTAGAAGGTTATGTAAGAGGATGTAAATAATCTGGTGAAACATAAATATATAATGAACAATATAATAAATGTTCAAGAATAATTTTAGATCATTGATTATATTAATATATCGATCAAGTAGAAAACAAAAAATATTAAAAAAACTCAAAGAGAAAGATTTATATTTGATAAATAAGCTTAATTTCAAAAAAATCATATTTATTGATTAAAAATATTCAATTTTGAATGATCATGAAATTAACTACTAAAGGAAAGGGCTTAAAAAGGGAAAAATTCAGGAAGTGTTGATCATTTGAAAATGCAATTTTATTTGAAAATGTGGTTCTAAATTTACTAAAAAACAAATAAATGACAAAAAATATAAGAGTATAGAAAATTTAATAATATGACAATGTTCTCAATAATTGATACCATATCAAAAATCAAGTTGTTATATGAAAGCTAAATATATATGTATATATACCTTGAACAAAATATTTCCTTGGATAAAGTGTTGAATTTTTAGCTAACTTGATGTATTATTTAAATATGTTAGAAGGCTACTTGAAAGGGTAAACTATAAATATTTAGAAAATTATAATCAAAACATATTCCTCTAATTGATATATAAATTTATTATATGGATATTTACTCAATTTCTCTAACTTTTAGAATAAAGTTTGCTGATTGGGGAAAAATAAGTGAAAATAATTTTATGTAGAATTAAAAGAAGAATATATTCAATACAATTAAACAAAATTACATTGTTAAATATATTTTATCCATTGTTAATTGAATAAATTATTGGATTTCTTGTGTTAGAAAAAATGGGAATAGTTCATCATATGTCTCAACTAATTATAAATCATCTTGGTAAGTGAGTAATAATAAGATGAAATAGAAATATGTTCTTGTTGAGATATGTATAAAATCCAATAAGAATTGTATTAATTAGATTACTAATAGTTTTTTTTCGTCTCATATAATGAGTTACATGATTCTTCTAAATAATATGAAAAATAATACTTCATGGAATAGTTTTTTTATGAATGGAGCTCTAAAGATAAAATTAAGAGTTAAAACTCAGTTAACTAGAGACTAATTAAGGAATATTGATATTATATATATTGAGGGTCAAAAACACAATTTTTTGAGTGTGAATGAGTTTTTTGACTCATTATTGGAAGTTAAATTCCATCTTATATGCATATATATCAATTACAACACTAGAAACTCTCTTATACAATGATTGAGGACAGATGGGAACTTCTATTAGATGGAAAACATGTGTAATAATTTTCTTATTACTATAGAAGATGATAATATCTTGTGGAACTTTAATATTTGGCATATTCATTATTAGAGTATGGAGAATTTATCAAAGTTTAATGATTTTATTGATATTCCTTGTTAGAAGCGGATTATATAAAAAACCTATAATGCATTCTTGGGGGAATTATGGTGAGAAACCCTTGTCATGCAAAGGATAATTGATCATTAAACCAACTAAATTTTTTCAACACATATGAATGTACTCCAATCAATCATGCTGGTATATAAGGTGAGAAATTTTTAATTTTACTGTTTTATGACTACAGTTGGGTGTTATCTTCTATGTTTGTGAATACTAAGAGAGAAGTGATAGACTACACAAACAAATCAATAAAAAATTGGAGAATTAAAATACATGAAAAATGAAGATCGTATAGTATAATAATGGAACTAAATACACTTTTTTTAAAATTAAAAATTATCCTAATAAACATAGAATAAATAATTAATTATCAGAAGTATGACTCCATAACATAATGGAGTTGTGAAAAAATCACATAGTAAATAGTATGGACAATATTACCTTTAATTAAAGTATAATCTCTACCCACTTTTGGAAATATTTTTTTAAACTGGATATGTACACATAAAATTGAGAATTTCTAAGTTATGGGGAAGAGATAATTCCATATAAAATGTGGCATGGTATGAAATGCTATTTGAATCATCTTAATATTTTTTGAAGTAAATGTTTTATTCAAAATAAAGTGGGAAATAATAGAAGGTATGATTATGGAGTACATAAAGGGATATTTATAGGCTATTCATCAATGATTAAAGCCTATAAATGTTTCAAAAATAAGTTCACGAACATTTTTGTAAGAATTGAATTTAATGTTGTTAAAATAAAAATAATAAAATTTATAGAGATTTTGTTTATGAAGAAGTGTGTGAAGAATAATAAAATTTATTTATTGATTCTATAGAATTGAAAAATACTATAAATTATTATGGCTCTAATATCAAATTAGAGTTTGGTCATGGTGATGATGTAATTCAATTCATAACTCAAATAAAAATAATAATGTTTTAAGTTTATCCAAGCAACATTATTCCCAAAAAATAAGCTATGAGATAGATATAGAGAATTAGAGGTATAGATAACACTACTTTATCATCATTTATATAACCTTATTCAATGAAATAAGTAGTAAAGGAGGAATATTTTGTGAAATACATGAATCAAGAGTTAGAAAAAATTTATTTGAATTAAATACAGTAGTATTTCAATAGAAATGGATATCACAATGTTATTAATAGAAATTGGATATTTAAAACTAAGTATAATAAACATAAAATATTTGTTCTGAATAAATCAAGTATAGTATATAATTTTTTTACCATTTTTAATGACTTAATGTTGATGAAACATTTTCTTTAGTTTTGAGGATGGAATCAATAAGATTATTTTTAATAGTTTCTTTTAATTATAATTTTTTATCCTTTAAAATGTATGTAATATTTTATTTAAAAAATTAGTATTTAAAGAATAATTCTACATCAAATTTTTTTTATGATTTCTAATTGACGTTGTTTTAATGGTTTTCCAAATGAAAAAAAAATTATATTAACTGAAGAAAGTACCCCAATATTGGTATGGATGGTTGGATATGATTTTGAAAAAATTGTTTTTAAGTTTAAGAGTGGCTGATCAAAAACCATTATATGAATGGATCAAATGAATAGTAGTGTACTATGATTGTGTTTATGGATGATGTCTACTTTAGTCACAAAAAACTGATTTTTTAAAAAAAATGAAAAAATGAAGCATTGATAATTTCATATACCTATTATTAGAGAGATAACCAAATTTAATAGGTTATAATATCATGAAATATAAAGTTACAAACTAATCTCAAATGTAAAATATTAAATATTGTCATTAAAATACACCAATATAGAATATTGGAAACAAGTATCAACTCTATTAGTGGTTAGAATGAAAATTGGAAATCCTGATGACAGAAACATAGTACGATCAATGTTTTATTGAAAATTATTGAGATTATATAATATCAAATAGGAAAAATTGTTGATATATTTTATGTTATGTTCTTTGAAGCACTATTTTAGAGGATTATAATGGAATAATATCTAGATTCAGTAGATTATTTAGATATAAATGGGATTATATATGTTGTGGATCCAAAATCCACTAATAGAGAAGCATTATTCATTAGAAAGAATGTTTCGGGTTGATAAATAATAAGTAAGAATGTTTAACCTTGGTCATTACTACGGTAGAATTTAGTTTAGTTAATAAGTCATGTACTCAGTTGATTTAGTTGAATTATTTTTTAGAAAATATTGGATAAGTTATACAATAACCAATGTTGATTCATTGTGATATCAAGTTGAAATCAATTAAACAAATAACCTAGTACAATACTCTCACACAAAACATATCCAAAACTATTTCCACATTATAAATGAATAGGTGTAGATAATGATTTTACAAGTTGATATTTTTTTAAATCAACATCAAGTTTTGGAAGTATTTACAAAACCATTAGAAATAATTTTGTTCAATAATCATCAGGTGAGCCTTTGAGTTCATCTGATTTCCTCAAACTATGGTGGATGAAAAAACCCTCTCCTTATTTTAATTAATTTTTTTCTTGGATGTTATTTTATATTATTTGTGTTCATATTTTTTGAGTATAACGAGATAGGGGGATACAAAATACATGTGGAGATAAAATTAGTATCATTAGTATGACCTGTATATATGAATGGTATTGTAGAAATTAACCAATTCTTTTATTTTCTATAATAATTTTTTATTCAATTATCATAAATGAATTAGTTAATATATATTTTCTTATTTTTTTCATCGTGGATCTCTCATGAATATTATGATGTTATCAAATATGAAATATATACAACCCTTTGAATTTTATTATCACAGGGGTGAAATATTTTTAGGGAGAGAAACATACCATAGAGGGAAAAGGGATATATCGACATAAATTAAACATATATATATTGAAAAAGAAATCCAATGTGAGAGATTATTTTAACCAAGCTTTGTAATAATTAATTTTATTCAATATAATTTGGATTTTTGAAGTTGTGTATGGTTATAAAAATTTGGTGTCTATTTTAGTGAAGAATAACATACCACATCATGGTGATACTAGATATTACATGGTGAATAAATTAATGGTGGTTAAAAAGGATTCACTGTTTTTTTTTTTGGAACCTATTTTTGATTTAGAGTGATTTATATTGGAAAATTCCATGTTAACATCTCCATGGTTAAATGTATTTCAGTGGAATGAGGTGTTTTAGTGGATTAGGAAAATCATGAAGATATAGACATGTTGAATTAGATGAAATACATTTTAATGGGAATTTTTTGTGACCATGGTAGTTTTATTATTAATTGAATCATGGAACTAATTTATACCACACAATAAAACATGGCCTTTTAATTAAAAATCATGGCTAAAATGAGTTATAGTGAAACAGATGAATAAAAAAAAATTTGGAACTCATATAAGAATGATTAATAGTCATGTGATATAACTAGTCTATAAATAATAATAATAAATGATATGGATGAAACATGTATGTTTAGTAAAAATTAGTTCTCAGAGAAGCACTATATCATGGAGGAAGATGTTTTCAGTATCACGCTTTCTTGAGTAAAAGAAAAAATAGGAAGGTGAGTATGGGAAAATATATTTAGATGATTTTTATTATGAAGAACTATGTTATGTGAATTAGAATACCATACAATGGTTTTACTAATAAATATATAAAATAAGTGTTTTCTATCTAGGATGTGTCTCAGAGTTTGAATGACTATAGGTTTTGAAAACATTTGATTATTTATAAATACTTTAATAATTAAAAGGTTTTAGCATGAACCTTATTATACAAAATGGATTTTATTGGTGGAGATAAGCATAAATGATATCTTACGGATTAATTTAATATAGAGGTTGTTCAAGTTAGTTGATTTCATGAAATTTTAATTATAATTTCGGAACAATTTACTGAAAAAGAGGGATATTATTGGAAAAGTATTAGGGAAATGCTCTAGAAATTATGGAGAGAATATAGAAAAGGATCAAGAAAGGGGAAGGGGGAATGTTGAGTAGGATATGAATATCATTGAATAACAAGAACTGAAGAGTGAATTGTAATATATTAGATTCCATTTATGATATGGTTTGAAATTGAAGAGTTATTGCACATACATGTAAAGATCAATAAGTTGAGATGGAGCATCTTCGAGATAACCTGTTGTTGTTTTCTTTTTTATATTATATTTCTATCTTTATGATTGTTTCCTATATATATATATTATCTATTTTTGTAACCATATTGAAAGTTAGTGATTGGAATAAAATAAAATTTCATGTAACATGTATGATTTGGGATCTTTTCCTAGATGTTTTGATCATGAACTATTGAAGTAATGATTATTATGAATATAAACACATTATTGATATGTGTACCTTGGATATAGAAAGTGTTTAAGAATCTATATTTATATATTTTTCTATATGGTTGTGCAATCAATGTTATGCATACCATGTGCATTTGAAAACATGAATACAATATCCATTTAATTAGAAACAAGAAGAATTTTGAATCACCCTAATTAAACTCCACCCCCATCTTAGGGTGTATTATGGGACCTCAAGTTACCAAAGAAGGTGTCTTCCTTTACCTGGAGTTAATTATACATATTTATATTATATATATATATATATATATATCTTTTAGGTTTACCCATGTGGAGTTATAATGGATCCTTGTTTTCTCATATATGTTTCTATAATATAGTTGGTTAAATATATAATTGGTTATTGTCAGTTATATAATGTATCACTTTACTATATATATTAAGGTTTGTTACTAGGTATAGTCTTCTAAATATATTATACCTTCTTAGTGCTAGTCTCTATCCCCTTGAATATTGGAGACAATCTAGGGTGGCGCACTAGGATTTCTATTTTCTAAATAGTTTATGGTCATACACTACAACAGATAACTACTTTATCAGTTCTCAAAAAGTCATTTATCATTACTAATAAAAAACACTTAAATACAATTCTATAAAAGGGGGTTTATTCTTAGTTTTAAAATAAATAAGAAAATAATCCTTTATAGTTTATTTTTTATCACTTAAAGGGTACTTTCTTATTTCCTATTTAATAATGTAAAAGTCCTATTTATCAAATATAAATAATCACAAATAAAATCCCATGGTGGATTTATACAACCACTTTGAGTATTTCAATATCCCTAAAAATCATATAACATTATATATATATATATATTAATATACTATAATTTATATAACATTTTTTTCAACAAATATAAATAATACCAAATTGGGATATTATATATGACATATAAATATAATTATTTAACCTTGTAATCATACATGAAGTTACCCTAACAAATTTTATAACTAAAAATAAATATTTTGTAAATATTACCAATGAATCAAAAATCTTATTAATTTTGCACAATATTATAAATTTAATTGTAATTTAAATTAGAAATTTATAAATATCTAATAATAAACTATATTATATTTATTAATAAAAATTAATAAATTTAAATCTACATTGAAATCGAAAAATTTGCATTCGATCATATTGTCCTTATCAATTTTCTAAATGATGTGAGATTAATTCATACATGTCTCACATGAATCAAAAATAATGGTCATAATTTGATGGCTATGTGGTCATGTTTTCTCATCTTTGAGTATGTGAAGTGGGTTTTGAACTTACTTTACACTTAAAATTGACAAATATATTTTATGTTATTTCAACTACACTATTTTTTTTAATGATGTATGGTTCATTAATATATGTCAAAAATTAATACAATATTATTTTCATATTTTTTCTTGATAATATGAGATCTATTACATGGTTTCGAGTATGTAATGTATATTTTTAACTAAAATATTATTTTTTATTAATAAACATATAGTTTTATTCATATCATCTAAAAAATATAATTTTATTTTATGTGGTTAATTCCTACATATCAAAAATTAATTAAATATCATTTTCATTGTATTTAAAGAAAATATGATCATGTGGGCTCAACGTTGTGTATGTGATGTGTTTTTTGAACTCATCTAACACTTAAAATAGAGAATACAATTTATGTTATTCCAATAACATGAATAATTTGAATGATATGTTATTAATTTATATATTTCATAAATTAATCAATGATATTTGAAATATATTTTGATAATAATATGATTGGTTTTCTCAGTTTTGAGAATTTATGCACATTTTTTTAATGAAAATATCATTTTTATACTAAAACCAATAACTTACAATCACAATTTCAACCCCCCCCCCCCCCCACATTTGAATGAAGTTTGATTATCATTTTATACGTCAAAAATATATCAATAATAATTTTTATACAGTTTTATGAAAATATGAGCTTGTTTGGCCTGTTTTGACTATGCCATATGTATTTTAAACATACTTATAACTCAAATTGGAAAATAGTATTTAGGTTATTAAAAATGAAATGAACATTATATTGATTTTTGGATTATTATTATTAGTGAAAATTCAATATATAATCACTTTAATAAAGTTAGATTAATATTTGAGTAGGTTTTGTAACATCCCAGATCAGTTAGGTTGTATATATTTTTAAATTTTGGAAAAAAATACAAATTAGATTAAATTTTTTTTCAGATAAAAACTTTTAGTTTTAATATTTTTTTTGGGGGGGGGGATTATTTGTTTTTATGGTTACTTATATATGGTTTTTAGAATTAATATTTTTCCAAACATGAGTAATATAACATAATGGAGGTGTTGTGGGTGTCATTATTGGTTGAGGATCAAGTCTTGATGGTTTATTTAGGATTGAAGGGTTGGTTTATTGATAATGTTTCATCATAATGTTTCATGGGATATTTATTTAAGTGATTTTATAGGATTTTATTGGTTTTGGGGAGTTTTATGGGCATTTCAAAAGGAATTTTGGAATTTCTATATTACATCATATTTTTAAAATTTACATCAGTCTAAAATATATTATATTACAGTGGAGAAAATATATAACACATATAGTATAGAATTTAAAATTTATGGAAAATTAATCAATGTGAGGGGAATATTTATATGAGGTTGAAAATAACTAAAAGGGGAAAATTTGAAATCTAATTTCAGATTCTGGATGAAGATGTTGGAGTGGGGCAGAGAAGGTTCAAAAGTATTAGAGTAAATATTTTGGAAGATGATATATTGATGATAGATTCATAATATTTTTATCTAATTAAATAATATGTCTTTAATGAGGATTATATATAAGTCTAAAACCTTATTTATCAAAAGAATAAATTGTGTTAGGGAATCATTTGAAATAAATATGTATTATATATGAGAAAATTTATTTTGTGGGTGGTCTAAAAGTTAAATTTTTTGATTCAACCTATTGAGTGGAAAAAATGTATTTTTTTCATAGTTAAACTACTATAGGATAACAATACTATTAGTGTTGCAGCTGGTATCAATGCATACTAGTGTTGAGGAGTGGTTTCTGGAAGTTACATATCCATAAAATCCATTAGTTAAATGTCATGTAGTTAGAATTATCTTATATATCATTAGATGCTATAAATAATTATATTACATATGGAAATATTATAATATTATTAAGTATAAAAGTTATGTATCAATAGAAGTTATTATAATATCTTATATGTTGTCTTAAAGATCTTATACATTATATTTTTTACTAAGTTTAATATATTACATATTCTATAGAGATTCAGGGACATATATTTTGCATGTTAGGTGTAGTCTAATAATTATGTTATGTATTGAATTATAGAAAAAGGATCATATCATACATTTCAAATATTATATTATGTATTAATCTATATAAGGGAATCAAAAATTAGTTTATAGCTGGATATTTTCACTAAGGGAAGATTATTTCGGAATATGGGCATAACTCTTACATTTTTTCCTTTGTCAAAAATTTGGAAAAATTCATGAATAATATTTAAATTATTTGATAGAAATATGTTTTTATAAAGATTTAACCATGTTATTTGGTAACTTAGGTGTCTATAATTTGGATTTCTCTAGACATCAAGAGTCCGGGAAGTATATTTTTTATAAATTTCAAAGGTGGATGTTTAGAAGTCGTTATGAAGGTTGAGATTCCACACATTGTTCTAGAAATAAAAGGGAGGAAGAAAATTAATAAAATAATGAAAAGATAACAATAATAATGAAAATTTAGATAAATGAGGCGATGAAAAAACTATGAAATAAGGGTTCATAAATATAGTAGTGTTGTGTTCCATGTTTTCCCCTCTTATTCAACTCTCTTCCCATGAGAGGTTGTAATTACACGAAATTTTATAAATAAAATTTAATTTTTATTGAATATATTTTTTGTGTAATATAGATTATAAATCTAATTCACTATATTTCATTATTATTTTTGAACATTCTAAAATATATCCATAAAGAATTTATTACATAAAGATCGTTAATCATCATAAATATGGATAATATATTCCTAATATAGTAACCATTAATATTAATATATATTAAGAGTTATAATAAAATCTAATTGATACATATCATCTAAACTAGTAGGATCATACCCTATGAGGATCATTTATCAAAGCCTCCAAGTCTGATGAAATTAGTGGGATTTACCCTTTACCAATCCCAACCCAAGATTCAATAATTGCAACTCAATAGTAATCATTTACGAGAGTATTTTAAGCATACAAGAAATCACTACACAAACCGTGTTCATCAAACCACCCTAGAGAAAGTAAAACAATCACACAACTTACCCAGAGATTGTGCACTTGAGTAATGAGGTGTTATGTGTCTTTACCCAAGTAGTATATATTTTTTAATTTTCTTATTTTGAATAAAATAAAGGTTAAAATATTTCCTTTTTCATTATTATTTTACATACACTTGATCATGGAATGAATTTGGAAAAAAATATATTTTTATACAAAAAAATAGTATTTTTAGATAAAATATATAATTTCAATGAAAAATATCATTTACAATAAATTCTAAAATTCAAAGTAAAATATTTTTTCATTAAATAGTCATATAAAACACTATTTATATAAATATGGGTGATAATATAATTAATAAATCCCATATTGTTTTTAAGGGTTATAAAGTTATCATTTTTGTGAAAACTAATATTTCTAAATAAACAATTATTTATAAATAGATGGTTATCATATTTATAAAATTATATTGATAAAATAGATTTCAGTTTTGAAACCATCACAATGAAATTAGTCAATGGTGAATTTTTTAAAAATTTATACAATAATCAAATTTTTAAGTAAAATTTAAATAGAATATAAATGTATATTAGGTATTATAAAATAATAATAGCCTAAAACAAATGTAAAAAAATACCATATATTCATTATCAATTGAAAAATGTTGTTCCATAAAAATAATTCATTTTTACTGTAATAAGATTAAACTAAAAAACTGATCATGGAACGTCTAAAAATAAAAATATATTTTATTATTTTAAAATAAATTATTTGTAAACATGAATCACTTTTACATCATGAATTATATTATTTTAAGGATTAAGTTTCATAAATAAATAAAAAATTAAAAACCAAAACTCCTTGTAAAACACCATGGTAAAAAAAATCTTTGTAAGGATCTAACGACTATGATTTCACCATTTTATCCCATTGAATATTTCCATATTTTTCTTTGGATTTTTCATTAATATTGTCACTACATTTGGGTTCTGTACTATAATGGAATTAATATATTAAACATATTAATATAATATAATACAAGGCACAAATATTTTTGTAATAAATTATTTTCCTATTTTTTGGGACGTCGGTTGGAAAATCAAAGACAATGGTTGTTCCCAGCATGTGATGTTTTCCCTATGTGTGACATAATATTAGTCAGCATCTAGAATTAGGTGGAATATGTCCATCGGAAGGAACATTAATTAATTAAATGTTTATTTAATTAATTAAAATTAAGAAAATATTGATCCCCCTCCCATTTTGGTTTCCAGCACATAGTTGGAAGATGTGAGAGCTTTTATGCCTTACATGGCGACCAAACCAAGGAAGGGATAAGAAGTTTCACTAGAATTCTTCCTTGGTTTAAATCAATATTTGATCAAGATAATGTATATTTGGGGCATGGATCTGAACCCAAATCATGGGAATTTTTTCCATGAGGTTTGTGGATGATGTTTATTTAGCCTCAATCCATGTATATGTGTTATTTAATGGTTTAAATGACACCTTTATGACTTCTAAAGACCCCCTAGGTGTTGATTTATTCTTAATTGTGTAAAAATAGATTTCTGAGGTTTATAAGGATTTATTATTTGGAAATCCAAATCACAAAAGTTTTATATCAAGAGTACACATTGAGTGTTTTTTCCATTGGGAAAGAATGGTTTTTTGGGACTGCACATTGTGTAATCATAGTACACATCATATAGTGGAACATGGTCATGTGGTTGAGAACAAAGGTAGTCACCGATGTAAGGGGGACATGGACAAGTAGTAGTTTACATCCATACCATGGGTATACATGGGAACAGTCCAAGTACATAATAATTCACACAGTATGATACATATGCATAGACTGGGGAAGACAAAAAAACATCTTTTACTTCATATACACTCCATGTACATCCATATTTCCATCCATGTTATGTATAGGGTAGGTCACTCTCAGATGTCCAGGCACTATCACATGTTGTGCGACCCATGTACATTTCATTTAATTTATATTTTAGACTTCCAAATTATGTATCTCCTTCCTCAAAATACATTTTATAATCCCAATAGTAGATTATCCGTATTGGGTTTCTACATATGATGTAATGGGATCCTTGGTTTTGATAGTATAGATTTGACATGAGGTGTTATAACTATGATGATTCCATTAGAAATGATTTTCCAGTGGTAGTGATCTAGTTGGAACAATAGATATATGTTGGGGTCAATACTATTCTATCACACCAGGGTGCAAGTCCCCCATACTCTTTACACAAGTAGTATCATAACTCCCCCATACAATAGGGGGAATTATTCCTCTATCTACAGAGTGGTACTCCCTTATTATCAAGCTCTGACCTAGAGTGTGTCCTCCATGGGAGTTGGTTCTTCCTCATCTATGGATCATGGTAGTGAAGAGAAGAACCCTTCTATCAAAATCTAGTGACATTGAGGTTGGTGATGAGAATCAAAGATAGACCTTTGGATTTGTTGGAAGACACATTATTCTTTTCTAACATATAGAGATAGATATCTAAATTCTCCCTTTTTTGTATTTCTTTAAGAGAATATATGTTGGGTTTCTCTTTACCCTATTTATTTTTGTTTTTAGTTGACTGTTTCTTTTCTATTGCTCGTTTTTTGGTTTTTAGGGTTCCTACTGGATATGTATATACTCTCCCCTTTATGGGATTTCCCTAGAAATATTATATTTTTTCCAAATTATATGCATATCAATAGTGATATGAGTGGTATATGTTTTATTAGAGATCAGTGGCTCTTGTTGTTGACCATCTATGATTATCAGTCTTAGTGTTGTGAGTTCGTCTCTCTTTATACCTTTCTTTGCATTGGTTTTCATTAGGTTAGGAATTCATTTTTTTGCTGGGAATTTATTTTTCCCGTTTATATTTTTTTTGCTCTGATACTTACCTAGAGGCTATTTCATTCATTGTTTACACTTTAAATGGTCATCATTTTCTTATATCTCTAAACTATTTTATGGGCATGGATGCGTGTGAGTGTATAAGTACATAGGCTAAGGCCTTTAATATTCATTAACTACTCAACTATTGTCTCCAACCCATGTCCTATTTGATGAAAACATGTGTTGTATCACTCAAATTACTACTAGCCATGTGGGGCCCCGTGGGATGGATCATTACAGAGTGGTATTAGATTTAGTCTTTCACCAGGTCAATGTGTAGAGTTGGACCTATATGTGGTTTGGTCTGGGAACTTAGCGAAATAGTGTCAGAGTATCTTGAGTTTGGATCTTAGTCCAAGGAATCTAGATTTGGTATGATGATATAAATATCTATACACCCTGACTCTGACTACCTATTTTCTAACTCATAATACTGAGGCATCAGTTTTAGGGAGACCTATGGTACATTCATCATATAGGATTGAGTATTTTTGAATCCATATACTTGTTGATTATGTTCCCCGTATATTCTAATCTAACCATGGTATATCATGTAATATTAAGATTCCTCCATGAAAAAATCAAGATGGTATGTCTCAATATGATTGTTATTATAATCAGCTAAGCAATGAGTCTTCAGTTCCGGAACCCACTCATGAGGTGTTTCCTATAAGTGGAAAACAACTAGTGACAAAACCTGCTGAGCAGTTTTTAGATCCATATATGGTGGTTTAAAAGGATTATTGACTACCTATTCGAAATATGATATCCCTAGTAGGGCAGGATAAGGATGTGGGAAAGATGATCACATTATTAAATTTATAGCATCAAAGACCATTGAGGTTCCATGGAGAGCCAAACCATCAGGTATCGTAGGATTGTTCTAAGCCATTGGTCTAAGATTTATGGTTTATTTTTACACTAGAAGATCATATAGTTGTTCTATCATCTATTCAGTGGAATTAAGTAGTAGGGTTCTTGTAGATTCTGATTACACAATCCCATGATGAGGTGCCACTGTCATGGTTATACATCCAGTGGTTGTTCTATGACAAGTAAAACCCCTCAAGCTTACTCTTTTAGAAAATTTAAAATCATATGAAGACGAAACGGTGTTATATGTATATTTATAAGTATTCCACAACGTTCTATAATTTCATGCATTACTCTATCGATGTGGTGTTGGATGGTTTCATCTAGGATTTGAAGTGTGGTAAGGGCCTCTATAGACACATATAAGTCATAGTGGTCTTTGTATTCCTATAAACATATACCGAAGTGATAGATAGACCTTTGGTTATATATAAGCTCGTAGAAGAGTAATTTCAGAAATTTGGAGCTGTAATTGGTCATTCTGAGACCGAGTAATCTCTAGTAATTAGCTAGAATTAGTCATCAAGTTCTCAATGTTGGAGGCATACTCACACCCTAAATAAGACATGTGGATCTGTAGCATAGGGGTCTTGTAGAAAATATAGTCATCCTATAGAGAGGTGGTGTTGTTCTTGTGATTGTAAAGGCTAAATTGATCATAATATTTCCATCTAACATGCTAAGAAGAGTAGACAGGAAAAGGATATACCACCTTTATAAAGGAAACATTGGGATCTGGAATCTTCAAGGTGTGGTTAGGAAACCCCTGTAGAGTTATTGATAATAGAGGATCAAGTTTAGATCTATATGGAAGCGTTACTAGTGGATAATGGTGTTATGAGCTACTCTCACAACCACAACCATGTGTTTTATTCTATGATCTAAGAACTAGTGATCGAGTCTATGGGTAGTTACAGAAAATAGAGGGTTGTAATCGGGATTCTCATGAGATGATTCTAGGTATGATATATCTGTTTAAAAAAAATTATCAATGTGACATCCTAACCTAGTATCCACTATATAGTTCCTCAAATCTACAGTTCATATGTTCGCAATAATTCTTCCCCATATATCATTGGATTACGACTAGTAGAAAGGGCCTAGTATATGCCTTTGGGGAGATAATTCCCTTGGGTCAGATTTTAGAATAGTTGAATAATAGTAAGATAAAAAATGGAAATATCAATAATAAAATGAAATAGATTAATTGAATTATCAAAAAATAAAAAATTAATGATTCATCAAAATATTTAGGTCATATACAAATGATTATTATGTCATGATAATATAGAAAAAACTGGAAGCATCTAGTCATTAGTACATGATATAAAATTACCCAAAAAGAACAAATAGGATAAAATAAAAAAGAATAAAAAACTTTTTCTTAGTCTTATACTCCTATATACAATTCTATCACATCATTAAAATATCCAAAGTGCAACTCATTATCTTGTCTCGGTCTGCGACCATGAATTCTATATGGTTACTAATCTGCTTCCCAAATAGGGTGTGAGTAAAACTTAATTGGACACCACCAATGGTGTCCATAAAAATCTTGTATAATTGTATAAATATAGTAGTGTGAAGCTAAAATGGTAACCATTAGAATAATTAAATAAAATAATAACCATTTCAAGATCAAGTTCCTTATTAAATTCCTAGTAAACCATGACTGATTAATCTTAAGTTGGATGTCTATGAATAGGTAACCTCAAAGAGCTATGGTCTCATGAATATAAAAATATTTTCTATGTGATAATCATAATGATAGAGGACCCAAGTTGAATCTGATGCATCCTTGACCTTAAAATTCCAAACCATCTCATAGTAATATCCATGAATCCTAAGAAAACAGTCTCAGCGTAATCTGAGGGTTTCACCATTACAATTCCACAAGAGAAAAATCTCTAACCTATTCTATGGAGTGATTCCAAAAATAAATATTAGGTTTAGAATGACTAGTGACCCAGAAAATGTTCCAAGGCATAATGTGTCAGAATGTATCAATCTAAATCCATGGAATTATAATTTGTAGATATAAATAGAATGAATCATTAAAACTACAGAAAGGAATTCATATACTAATAAGAAAAATATTAAATTCTAAGGTGGGTATCTCCCTTGGAAACTAGATCAGTGAATCAAGGGTGGTTTTCTCTAAGTGATCAAGGAATTTCCTTAACAATACAAGGATGGCTCATGTATGACCATTCTATAAACAGGGAAATGGTCCATAATTAGTTGGAAACATTTATATATAATCACAACCTATGTATTAATCCATACCATTTTACTATTCCATTTAATTCAAGACATTACCTTTTGATTTATAAATTGAAAATGTTCATATGTTCATTCTTACATTTTCAACAAGTTGTACATAAAGAATTAGGATCCATGTAAGAGATACATTCTATTCCATATCACAATTATTCATTTATATTTACTTAAAAAATTCATTTTAAAAGAAAAACCAGTATATTTAATGGGTGTTAAGGGCTCATGTATATAAGGGGGTGATCCTTAGTGAGGATCCAATATCCAACAAGGTCTTAGGGTGTCATAAGAGGTCTTGGTCTTAGTCCCCTAAATGAATTTATCAAATCCAATAATTATAAAAAACTCCTAGATAGTATATCATGTGTTATAATGTAAAAATTTATAAATAGGTGAGAGTTTGAGGGAAATTTTATAAACCACCTAATTTATAGTGGTATTGGCGCAATCTTCCAATATCATCCTCAAATGTGGTATAGTATGAGAGAATATAGTGAAAACAATTAATAACCAATAAATAAAATATAATATATTGTATGTAAATTATTTTTAATATGATGAGACTAACCATGAAAGGAAGGTAATGGATTGACGTACTTTTCATTGGTTTACCAATGTGATAGAAATCGGTCCAATTAGATTATGGGTGAGGGAGAGGTTTCAATTTCTATATATTGGGGAATAAGGAGCTCCCACAATGCCCTTTGTTGTGAAAAAATAAATGAAGAAGAAGAGTTTAGGGTTTCTGAATTCAAAAGGAAAAAATATCCTTTTTCCATGGAATTTAATGAGGTTCAAGGTTTGGTCACATAGTTGGAAAACCCATGTTCTAGTAATATTCAATGGAACCACCCATCACACGATTAGGTGCATGGTTAGAGAAACCATGAACTAACTATGAGTTTCAACTATGCAACGGGTCTTTAGTTTTATACATGGTTGTATAGAGTCCCTTTCATGGTTTTTAAAATTTTTCTCCATTATATATGGGCCACATGGTTGAGTTGCAGGTTTGATACTAACCAAGATCCAATCATGCTGCTCATAATAATTCTCCAAGAACCAATGTTCTAGGATCTAAAAAATCCTTGAACACTCTTGAACCCTTCTATAAGAATTTCATATTAAGTATATGGTTAAAAAATAATAATCATACTATAAATTAAAGGATAAATTCCTCATAAACAAATATTGGAATTATAACCTCCCAACCTTATTAAAACTCATCCCTAGGTTTATATAAGGGATGTTGATCAGCATATAAGAAAATATCCTTTCACTATGTATATATGTCAGCCTCTCTACCCTAGGTCTCATCTAGTACATGGTCATGATTCTATAACACCCATACTATAGAGACAAACCTTCCTCATAGAGCCTTATTTATTAGATCAATAATATTAATTGGATACTCTTTAAAATTAGTATCAGCCTCTAACTCAACATCTTGAGGATCCAAGATATTAGATGGATCTAAATGGTAACAATGAAGCTTAGATACATTGAAGATGACGTTCATGGATCAGTATCTTTGAGGTATTTTCAACTGGTAGGAAACTATTAAGAATCCATCCAACCCCAAAAATGGCCCCACGCGACAAAGAGATATATTCTGTTATTTCTAATTTCATTTATTCCCTAGCCTAGCCAAAACTTACAGGAATACTAAATCCCTGACCTCAAACTCAATATGTTTTTATAGGAAGTTAGCATATGAAAACTACCTAAAATGAGAAATGGTTACACACTTTGTTATGAAATATACAAGTTCCAAGGATTTGTAAATAATATTGGGAATGATTAACACCGTCCCCCAACCTCTAACTTGAAAACTGTTGATTATCATGGCCTACCGTATAAGTATAAATAAGAATCCATCTGGATAGTAACATGAAATATATTATTATAGGTGAACTATTTTTAAGCTATTTTCTTCTCCAAAGAACCCCTAAAATCAAGGACACATTCTATAAGTATTCCCTCTAACACCTGAATAGTATACTTGGACTACCCTTCAGTCTTTGGGTGATAGGATGTACTCATTAGTGCCTCTGAACATAGGGACCTCTAAAACCCCTAACAAAATAATAATTTGAATCAAGCATCTTTTTTTATACTATTTTTAGTGGAACTTTATGAAGGAATATATTATCCCAAACATTTATCCTCATAATCTTCTCCATATAAAAAAATCTCCTTAATATGTAAAATGTGATAGACCTTTGTTAACATGTCGATGATCACCCATACAAAGTCACTACCTCATGGTGATCTTTGAAATCCTATCATGAAGCCTATGGGGACATCATCACATTTCCACTCTAGAATGGGAAATGGTTGTAAAATTCTTTCTTGTAACTGGTGTTCCCCATTTACCTTATTACAGGTTGAACACCTATTAACAAATACAATTATCTACCTTTTAATTCCTGACAAAATATACTTGTGGTGTAAGTCATGGTATATATTTGTAAAACTCGGTTGTACCACCCACTAAATGCCTAAGACTGTTACATAATTTCCTCTCAAGTTTATCTAGGAACCATACATGTGAATTAATTTACAAGACCTTATCCTTCACATAATGCATCTATAAGGTGAATCCTCAGGTGAAACATTCTCCTATAAAACCAAGCACTTGAGATCATAAATTTGTCTCATATTCACCCTATAAAAAATTTAATAATTCACTACTAATGTTGTAAGGATAGGATACCAATGTTTCTTCTATACCTCTAAGTGAATATCTGAAAATAGGTACATAAGTCACTGCTCACTACAAGCCTTTTAAAAATTCTATGTCTGAGTCCTATGTCTTAGAGAATCATTTATAGCATTTCCCTTATGAGGTGTATAGGAATGCTCAAAATCAACGTACCCTAGGTATTAAACCCACCTTCTCTATTTGATATTTAAATCATGATATGTGAATAAGTGTTTGAGGATTTTTTGGTCTATATACACTACAAACTACTCTCCCAATAGATAATGTCTCCAAAACCACAAGTCATTAACTATAGCTGCTATCTCAAGATCATAAGTTGGGTAATTACTATCATGTGTCCTCAACTAAAGAGACTCATACTCCATAAACCAATATTTATATATCTTAAATTCATCTAGATCAATGTCTCATAAATCACAGTAAACTATATAGCTTCTTTGTAGCTATGTAAGAACTTTTATTTTTATAAATTCATCTATCGTTTAAACTCTTTAAGGGGGATCTTTCATTCATCAGACCATAAAAATTTAAATCCCTTCTTATTCAAACTAGTAAGTGGTGTTTTTAGTCCTAAAATTTTCAAAATAAAACACATGTAATATCCATATTACCCCAAGAAACATTATATGTTAAAAATGATATTGGGTTTCTCCCAATAAATAACTACACTCACCTTCTAAGGTTTTAAATATAATCTTTTCTCTCAGTTGAAATGATGTAGGAATTCCACCTTGTTAATTTAAAAGTGGCATTTGGTGGTATTAGAAAACAACTTGTTCTCTATTAGTGTTTCTGGTATGATATCATGCTATTTTACAGGGTAATATCAAGTATGAGAATATAATAAGATTTCATCTATGGGTACTACCAAAAAAATCTATATATGACTGGAAAACATGTTTAATCATAACCATAAATATGGGGGTGTGTTTTAAAACCAAATTGAAAACCTATATACTCATAAATTTCATACATTCATTTAAACACTATGTGGGGTTTGTATAAAGTTATTAAACACACAAGATAGTATCTTAACCTTAATTCATTCTTAAAAAAACCTATGATCCTTAGATATAGTAATATAGGTTGTCTGTATGAGGTGGTGGAAATCGGTTCTTAACCATAAACTGGATCAATTAAAGGTAATTCAGTAAAAACCAGAGGATCACGTATACCTTCTTCAAGAAAATCATGGTGAACCCCATGGATAAGTACTTTGTTGCATGAAATCGTTATCATAAAAGTAATCTATTTACCCCTTGATATCTTGTAACTCATTAGTACCCAACCTGTTAGGAGGAATTGTTACTGGTACTACTCCTAAAACTAAACCAATAGAAAAATCTACTACTCTCTCAAGAGATAGTATAGAAAATTGACTAGGGAAATGTCCCTGAAATAATCTGAAAAATGAGGGAAATATGCATAAAGTGTTTTCTGATCATCCGTATAAAGGATATTAGTATTTTTTATCACTCTATCTAGTATAGTATGCTTACGTCTATCTCAAATCATCTATAAATCTCATTCACACTTGTGAATACAAGTAATCCCATCGGGTGATGTGAAAGAAAACCTTAATATATAATAATCTACTTGATAATGGTAGGTAAATAATCATACCATCCTAATAATTATGTCAAATCCTGTCATATTAAGGATGAAGAGGTCCTATAAGAAAAGATAACCACTGACAATAAGGGGGGACTCTTTTCATTTGAGTATACTCTCTAACCATACCCTCAATAGAGTATCCAGAGTCATCACTCCATATAAAATACCAAATTTCAAGGCCAATTATTTCTACAATAGTCATGGAAATAAAATAATGTGAAGAACAAATATCAAAAAGGGAAGATACTAAAGAAGAGGCTATAAATATAGTACGTTTTATTGTAGATGGTTTTTCACCTTTCTCCTCAAGTTTATGTGATACCATGTATACTTGGCCTGGTCCATTGCTCAAAGCAGCAATCTAACTACTTCAAATAGGACCAATCAGATGGCACTGAAGATCCTGAGTTTTGACTCCAACACCACACCGACCACCTTGTCCTATATGGCTTGTGGTATTCCAACTTTGTGTCTGAAGTGGTGCTACTAATTATTCTCCTGAATGTTGATCTAATAGGGATCATTTACCACTATTAAAAATTGTAAGGAATGGCATAATCTCTAAATATGGACTATTTTTCTATATTCTTGGCATTATAGTGGGTCTCATTCATAAAAAATCATTGCATGACCTTTTTACCCATAAATATGGAATAAAAAAACTTCTAGTTTAAATGCCTTGGATTCTATTTCCCTATCAAGAACCCTCCTGATAATTATTTCTACTGTAGGATGAAATACCCTTCCTTGGTACTGAACCACCCTGAACTATACCCTTAACTTATCTTAAGTTATGCTCTGTAATAAGGCCTTGGTTCACTATCCCTAAAGACATAGTTAGTTGGAATATATTTACCTAATATAGGACGTCATACTTGATCCCATAATCAAACTGCCTTTATTTGGAGAACTCATCACCATCAAAAGTAGGAGAAAAGCATTGAATCTTTGTTAAATGAATAGAATAATCTATTATGTACATAATTCCCAAATTTGGGTGTTTGAACTATCTCGCTTGATCTAATCTCAGTATATTGGAAAATAAATAACCATAAAAGTGAGATTGGAAATCTCCACAAACCATACCCCCATGTAGATTGGAATTATTAATCACATCCCACTAGTTATAGGTAGATCCTCAAGGAATATAAGTTGTGATATTGACGCTAAATTCTAGAGGTATCTTCATATTCTCAATGATATATAATATAGCCTCTAGAAAATACTCAACAGCCTAGGTTACACCCTCCAAGAAAAAGTAGGAGAGTGCTACTACTAGAAGTACCTCACCAACTCTAACATAGTCTATTCAAGTTATGGATCTCACTCCTTATATCACATTAAGTGTAGAAACCCTTCACAAAACTGAGTAGCAGTACCCTAGTTAGGTATAACTAGTGGGGATTCATATATCACTTTAGGCGGGTTAGGTCCCCACCTACTTCAGGAGATTAGTCATCACCACATTCTAGGAACCTGACTTGATTCCATCATGGAGGCGTATATCTGTAATTTCAATGAACACACCTCAAAACCCGATAATAAAATAAAATAAGTTCTCATAATAAAATATAGTCATAAGGGTTCACTACCCAAAACACAATAACCCAACTAACCGAGATCTAAGGAAAATGTTTTTGTAAGATTTTAAGTTTTAATCATAGGGTTTATAGTATATGAAGTTTCAATGACAAGTTATATAGGAAGGAACACTTCAAGTTATAATTAGAATCCTTATTTAATGAAAACTTATTCTTTTTAAATTTAGAACTAAAATTTCATAAGTAAATTTTTAAGTACATTTGTATTAATATATATGTATATGTATATATATATATATATATATCAATGTCCAGAAATATGTGTTTGTCATTACCAAGTTGAAAATTCATGCACATTATAAGTTGAAAATGGTATCACATGTATCTAAAACTAGGATTTTATATTGATTCAATTTGATGAATAATAATTCCCAATTTATAATGTCCCACAGACTCTTTAAATTAAAATTATAATCCATTAAATTGTTTCCAACTAATGTTTCATACCCTAAAACCGATTTTCCAAGACTCAAACTTGCAATAATTGTATAATTAAAGTTCCACCATCAAGATATATAGAAAACACCATTTATTTTGATGAAGACACTTTAATTAATCCAATTATTATATCTCTTTAAGAAACATTAGAACAATTTATAATATAATTGTCAAGACACTAAGAATGTACGATAAGCAATTCATGTAGTAAGTAAGCATGTAAAGGAATTATTTTTGACATATCAATCCCCATGTGACTATAATGATGCAGTAGACACTACATCTTTTCCATACCAATCCAAGGGTAAAGGTAAAATTCAAAATTCTATTCAACACCAGAAAACATGTGTGTCACCCCCTGGTGAAATTAGTTCCCCTATAATAGGAATAATCCAAAACATCAAATAACACACTAGGGAATTTAGAATATTTTCCAAACATGGGTTTGTTACTCCCAGTCACAGGCTCATTATCTCATGTCTAACCATTCCCAAATAGTAATAAAATAATACAAGTCTATGATACCAATTTGTGATATCATGCCTGAGGAACCATTAAACAGTGCCCCAAAATGGTTTTTCACAAGGCCTCAAGCATGGATCTCTATATTCTAAAGGCTACCGACTAGCATTGAAGGCCTAGGGTGTGTCTATGGGAAGCCAATTCCCTCAATCCAGAGTGTATAATAGTGTAATAATAGTAATATAACAAAAAATTGTAATACGTAACAATAAAATGAAGCAGTGGAAGTAAATCATCTGAAATTTATAAATGAATGAGTGAACACAATATCAAATTCATATACAAATGATGGTGATATCATAATAATATAAAAAACTAGAAGTGTGAATACATCCATTCATGCAATACAAAAATACCTAGAAAACCCAAAAAAGGATGAACTCCAAAAGAATCCCAATATTATTCTCGTTACTCTTCTCCCACACACTATTCTATCACATGAATCAAACATCAAAATACAGACCCTTTCCTTTGTCATGAATAGAAACCATTAAGGCTATTAGGGTACCAATTGGAGGCCTAAAGGGGGTGTTATTAAAACTAAGTAGGCCACCACCAATAATGTCTATATAAAATCTAGTCTATGAGTATAGATATAGAAGTGTTCATGTAAAATGGTAACTATTAGAGAAAAAATAGATATATTAACCATGTCAAACTTGGGATCCTCATGGTAGTCTCAGCCAATCATGCCTGATTTGGACTAAGATTTATGTCTATAGATAGGAATCATAAAAAGTTATTGCACCATAAATATTATAAGAGTGTCCCTGTTATAATAATATTGATAGAGTACCCAAGTTGAAACTAATGCATAATTGATTGTATAAGGTAGATCCATCTCATAATAATAACCATGTAGCCTAGCCAAAGGGTCTAAGTGTAATCTTAGGGGTACACCATTAGCATTACATTGGATAAAAGTATCTAAATGAGTCCTATGAGTTTATATAAATTATATATCAGGCTAAGCATGATATGATCCAAAGGTGATGATCCAAGGAATCATGTATCTGAATACATCAAGCAAAATCCCAGGATATAATCCAATGAATTTTTATTTTTTATATAAAGTGAAAGAATCATTGAAACTATGTCATGTGATTTATATAACAATAACACAAATACTGAATAATAATGTGGGTATCTTCCTTTTTAATAGGCTCAATGAATTAGGGTTTCATCCTCTACGTGCTCACACCATTCCACCAGGAATTCAATGTTGGATCATGTATGACCACTTATTTAGTAGGAAAAAGGTCCATAACAATTTTATTCCATTTCTAAATAATTTCATGTTATGTTTTAATCCATGACACTTTATAATTCCACTTAATTCAAGACAATTTCTTTTAATTAAAAAATGTAAAATTGCCATAATGGTATTAATACATTTTATCCATGTTGTACCTAAACAATCAAGGGCCAAGTGAAAGGTACATTCCATTACAAATCATATAAATTAATTTATTATAAGTCAATAAATTTACTTTTTAAAAATATTTTCATCAAATGTAATGGGTGTAAGGGGTTCATGTATATAATGACTCTCCCAAAGGGGTGACCCTTGGTGAGGATCCAACATCAAACAAGGTCAACGGGTATCATAAGAGATCTAGGTCATATTATATACAAAAAAATAACATATTAATTAATTAAAAAGAAACACATGGATATTTTAGGCATGTATAAATATAAAAAAAAATTATAAAATAGTGATAAATTGAGGGAAATGGTGTGTGAAAACTACTTTATAGAGGTAGAGGAACACTCATCCAGTATTGGACATAGATATTCTCTATAATTAGAGAAAATTGATAAATATATGAATACCATGAAAATAGGTTGTATAATTTTTCATATAAATAATGAAAAATATGGTGAAATATATCATGAAAAAATGGAAATGGATCAAATAACTTATCATTAGTTAACCAGCTCGACAAATGATAGTTTAATCAAATTCTTGATGAGGTGGGGTATTTAATACCTATGGATTGGGGAAGAAGAACCTCCCATGGCACCCTTCGATATTGAAAAAATAAAGGGAGAATAATATTTTGGGTTTTTTAAATACCAAAATTAAAAATGGTAATTTTCCTTGAATTTTAATGAGGTGTATAGTTTGGACACATGTTTGGCCAAACCGTGCCCACACCAGGCACTGGAACTATCGAAGGGAACTGAACCCCTTGAACGATTAGGCATATGGTTATAAAAACCATGTACTAACCATGTATTTTACCTATAAAAAAAGTCTGTAGTTTTATTCACTAGTGTGTGGACTCCCTCTCATGATTTTTCAAATCATGCTTCTATATATGTGGGTTGCATTGTTGTGTTGCATGGTTACTAAAAACAATGTGCCAACCATGCAAGTCATATTTATTCTCTGAAATCTAGATCTCTAAAGTCTGAATAATCCATGAACGCTCTTAGAATATCATATAAATATTTGATAACAATTATATGGTTAAAAATGAATATTCAAATAGATTATTAACGGATATATACTTTGTCAAAAAAATTGATGCTACACTCCAATACTTATAGACATATAAAAGATCCATTACATTAAATCTATATCCCTTATATCGGAGTTTGTTCTTTCCATTGATACATTATCCTAGAATCTTTGGTCATTGGTTTCTACTAGAATTTATTCTTTAGTATCTCACATTTGTTATTAGTGTGAGTTGGTGTTTGGTGGTGTGATTTTATAGTGGGACATTTTTTTCATCATCACATAACATTATGATATCCTCTGGGGTGTGGATTGAGTATCCATAATTAATTTCCAGATATATTTTCATTATAGGTGTGTTTATTAATTCAAATAGATGGGATGATATAATACCTCTTGGGTGATCTCATAGGGAAGTGGGTAGGACATTCTATTTAGATTTTTAAACATATCATACATTAGTTAGTGAGCCTAGACCTTGGTGTGATGGTCTCTTTAGGCATCTGTCTTCCAGCAATAATGGGGTATTTGAGGGGAATATTTCAAAAAGATGAAGTAAGACTAACTATGAGAATGGATATAGAATTATACATTTACTTTCACCCTAGGACTACACCAATATCTTATAAAACATATCAGGTGGACCCTACTAAGACCATAGAGATGATAGTGCAGTTGGAGGACCTTCAAGAGAAATGTTTTATCATGCCTAGTTTGTCCCACTGGGATACTCTACAATTTTTGTAAAAAACTATGGATGGGATCTTCAGGCTTGGTGTTTATTATAATTTATTTATTCAATTAATGAAAATGAATAGGTTCCCTTTTCCAAGGATTGATAACCTTTTTGACCAGTTGATAGGTGTCAGTTAGTTCTCAAGGATCAGTCTCAATTTTGGCTACCACCAGTTGAGGGTTCGTAATAATGGTATTTTGAAGATAGAATTTTGTAGCGTCTAAAGAAACAATGAGTTCATAGTGATGTAATTTGGTGTGAATAATTCCCCCAAAATTTCCCTTGATCTTAAAAACTGGATCTTCTATCTATACATAGACTAGTTCATAGTTGTCTTCATTGATGAAATTACTGTAGATTATGTGTTGGATTATGAGTATATATATCATTTATGGATGGTCTTAAAATTAATCAAAGACCACAAAATTTATATTAGGATCTCAAATTGTTGGATTTAGATAGAATAGGTTCACTTTCTGAGGTATTTCATCTCTAATAATACTTTAGTTGGGCATAGGGTGAACATTGGTGCAATACTTTCTTAGAAGCCACCCAGTGGTGTTTTTTAGGTGTGGAGTTTCGTTAGTCTGGTTGGGTAATATAGGATATTCATGGAATATTTTTATAGGATAAGAGACCCTTTTTCCAACTTTTTTTGGAAAGGGAATCAATTTTTCTGGACTATGTATTGTCATAAAACCATTAGGGAGTTTACTTTTAGGTTGACCAGTGCTCTTGTGTGTAGACTATTAGAGGAGGACATTGAGTTCATTGTGTTTTTTGATTCCACTAGTTCTAAGATTGGTTGTGTGATCATGTAGTTACATATAGTGATTTCTTATGGGATGGGTTAGTGGAGATTTCATGAACATAACTACATGAATCAAGGCCTAGAGTTTGAAGTGTTAGTCTTTTCTCGGAATATTTTGAGCCACCATATTATAGGCGAGTGTTTTATTGTTTACTCAGACCATCAAAGTCTCAGGTACATCTTCCCTCAAAGATATATTAACCTAATATAAAGTTATTTATTGGAGTTCAAGTAGGACTATGAGTTTGAGATAATATATATTCCTAGTAAGGGTGACATGGTGGAAAATTTCCTTAATATGAAGTCTCATTCTCGCTTGGTCGAGAAGGCATCTGAGCAGTTGGCCTTATGATAACTGACCCTGGTGGAGGAGAGGGGTTTATTTTTTCATTAGTTTAAGGTGGTGACTCCAAAAATTCTTAGTGTGTGAGATTTTTCTAGTTGGGATACAAATACATTGGGGTTCTACAAGACCAAATATCCTTAGAATATATACCAATTAAATTTTCTAGAGGAGGAGAGAATGCCATCATTTTCCAGGGATTAATAAAGGTTCAGTGAAATTACATGAGAAGGTTTTTAGGGGGTTTTATACTTCTCCCTTAGTTATAAATCCTAGTGTGAAAAATATGTATAAGTACTTTCCACATCAGTTTCGATGGGATTACATAAGGAAGATAATTACTGAGTTTCTCTCAATGCCTCACATCTTAGCAAAAAAAAGGATGAACATTAGGTTTCATAATGTTTATTTTAACCTCTTAATATTATAAAATTAAATTGGGGTAAAATATAAAGTGATTACATAGAGGGAATTATATAGATAGTGGGGGGACATGGAACTATATTAGTGATTTTTGACTAAATAACAATTATGTAAACTTTCTTACCATCTGGGTGAAGATTTTAGTTGATATTTTAGGGAATTTTTACATGAGGTATATCTTTAGAATCCATGGGATACCCATGATGATCATATTTGAAAATTATTATGAATTTATATAATTATTTTGAGGGGCCTGTAGAAGGATTTTGGGACATAGTTTTGTATGATCATGGTGTTTCGTCCCTATATGGATGGATAGACTAAGAGAAATATCTAGGTGTTGGAGGATATGTTGAGAGCCTATGTTTTGGACTTTATTAAAAGTAAGGAGAATCATTGTCCATTGGTGTAGTTCACTTATAATAACAAATATCACTTTACTATCTATATGTCACATTTCCATGACATGTATGGGAGACCCTACAGTTCACCCTTGTTTTAGAATGATATTGGTTAGACATATCTTTTTATGATAGAGAAATTGAAGGAGAAAACAAATAAGGTTCAGTTGATCCATGAGTGTATGGAGATATCCTATAGTTTATTGAATTATTACACAAATCAACATCATAGGCCTTTTGATCTTGAGTGGGAGACTATGTTTTCTATAGAGTCTCCCTACTAAAAGGGTTGTATAGATTTTTCTATGGTATCATGTTATCCTTGAGGTTTATCAGGCTGTTTGAAATCTTATGGAGGTTTTTCAAGGTTTATTACCTCATATAGTTTCTCGTATAGTTGGATAAGGTGAATTATGTCTTCCATGTTTCATAGGTGATGAGATACAATTATGAACCTTCACATCTTATCAACTGGGGATATTTAGACATAGAGGACAAAGACACATTTATAGAGTACCTAGTAGAAATTTAGGATCAGTAGGAGAATATCATAAATGGATAAACCATCCCTTTGGTTTGAGTGATTTGGATATATGAGAGTGCATATGAGAGATCTTGATAGTGTGAGAGTTGGATGTAGGCTCAATACCCCAACATTATTTTTCTATCTTATACTTTTTAATAAGAAAATACTTTATAGATGTATGAATGCAATGACTCTAGTTTCATTGGTTTAGCCTGTTGAATATTTTTATATATCCTGGTATTATTCCATAGAGTCAGTTCTTTTTTTGGGTGTTGTAGGACCCCAGAATTAATATATATAAATATTAATATATTTCTAAACAAGAATGTGTATTTTTTGGAATAAAAGGTTTTTCCATTTTTTGGTACCCTGTTTGGTAAATCAAATACCAAGGTTATTTTAAGAACATGGGTTTTTCTCTTGGTGTGAAACAATTTTGGTCTGTGGTTGTTGTTTGGTGGAAGGAAACCATTGGTGGACACGATAATTGATAAAATGTTTATTTAATTAATTAAAGGGAGTTAAATTCTCCTCCCCTCTAATTTGGAATCTAATTCACTATAGGAATAAGATAGATGGTTTCTCCCTTATGTGGTAGTCAAACTGAGTATGAGAGAAGAGGCATTATTTTTCTTCTTCCTTGATGGTGATCTATACTGAATCGAGGTGCACCATATTCCATGGGTGGATATGGACATGAAACTTCAGTGTTTTCACCATGAGGTATGACAATTTGGAGTTTTCATCCCCAATCCCTATATATGTGTTGTTTAAATATTTGATATCTCCTTTTATAACTATAAATTACCACTTGGGGGCTCAATCTATTCTCAATCAGGGAAAAACTGGGGTTTGGGGAGAATTATAGGGGTTTCCTATTCAGTAATATCAATAAAACAGTGTGTAATTAATGATCACATGTCATTTGTTCTTTTCATTAAGGAAGAATGAGTTTTGGTGGAATACACACCATGTACTCAGAGTACACGTTGTATAGTTGGATACAGTCATGTGGACAATAACATGGGTATAAACCCTATGTAAGTGTTACAAGGGACTGTGGTAGTACACAACCACACCCCACGTGTACATGGCCATGGTCCAGGTACACAGGCATAGACATGGCTAGGTATGAAAAAAACAGTATGGGTGAGAAAAGACATTTCTTGTACTTCGTGTACTTTCACATGGAAAATTAATCCATGTATAGGAGAGGACACACACTATTTTCCATGTGAGTTCAGACATTGTGTGACCCATGAACACACTAGGTACTATTTATATGTGAATTCCACCTTGTGCATCACTATCCTCAAAACATGGATTTTGTCCTGCGATAAGCATATACTGAGTGGGTTTCCTCAATGTAAATAATAAAATTCCTTGTTTCATATGTATATATAGTACATGATATGTTACAATCATGGTTCTTCCTTCAGTGATACTAGGAAAATAGTACTGATTGGGTTGGATCACTAGAGAGAGGTTGGGGTCAATACTCCCTTTTCCAACAAGGCACAGTTCCCCCATACTATTTAAACATGTATAGTTGATAATACCCATACTAAAAAGGGAATGAGTTATCTATATAGGGAGTGGTACTCCCTTATTATCATTCTCTGATGGGGAGTGGTTCCTCCATGAGAGTTGGTACTCCCTTGGATGCAGAGCATAGTACCAAGGAATGGGAAACTCCACTCAAAATCTAGTGAGGTTGTGTTTGGTGATGTGAATTGGAGATGTACCATTTGAGTTGTAATTGGTATCATCATTCTTATCTTGTTTGTGGAGATATAGATCACATTTAAATATTTATTGGGTTTCTATACAAAAATATCTAGTGGGTTTCTCTTTACCCGCTTGCTTATATGGTTGAGAAAATTGTTTCATTTATATTCCTCCATTTTTTTAGGGTACCAACTATGTATGTATATAATCACACCCATACCGTATATTCCCACACGTGTTGGGTATTTTTCACATGATAGTATGATTTTTCATTATATTAGTGGTCCGAATTTATGTATATATTAGAGGCTATCAGTTTTGGCCATTTTCAGTGGTTGTCCTTAGAGATTCGTTGTTGATATCTCTTCAGATAATTCCTCACTCCTATTATTGAAAGTATAGGACTCCATTTTATGGTTGGGTGTTTATTTTTTCCCATTATAGTTTCATACTTTAATATTTACAAAAATTTAGTTTCAGGCATGGTATACACTCAATATTTTCAGTATTTTATTATATCTCTATACTCTTACAAGGAGATGGAAGTGTCTGAGCACACATGTACTTAGGATATAGCCTCCCACATTCATTATCTTCAAGACACTTGTCACTAGACCTTATTTTATTCATGGTGAGCTTTGGGTGTCCCACTCATCTTATCACCATTCAGGCTGCCCCCAATGGGTCCAACCTAGAAAAAGGCCAATGGTTTTTTATTCATTATTAACTAGGTGTTCAAAGCTTGTATTTGGAAATTAATAGAAAAATACCTCCATTAAAATATATATACCATCACATTCTCTCGTTAATCTTCACTCTAAAGGCATGAATAGTAAATTTAAACTTATTTTGCCTCTTTAGATACCTCCTAAGGAGTTTATGATATACTAATGAGTTTCTACCAATATTTAAAAAGCAACCTCGTAAGGTAAGGATTATCTCTCTCCTATTTTCAATGCAAGGAATTTTTAGTATTAAACATTTTTATTCTATATTAGTCAAATTATCATGTGTTTATAAACAATACATTATTTTCCATATGATTCCCAAATAATGGTATACCACCTTTCTCTCTCAATAATATATTCCATGAACATTTATGTACACCTCTTATGCTATCAAAATCAATATTTGATTTTCCATGCCAAACTTTTATGTTGTCAATACCCATCCATATTTTTGTGCAAGGTTATTCACCAAGATATAACTTGCCTTCATTTAATGGAAAAATCCATATATGAAACCTACGTCCCTTCATAATGGGATTGAAATGATGGAAAATATTCTTATGCTATGAGATTGATATGGAACAAGTTTAGTTATTCATATGAAGGGTGACACTTACCACATTATTTTAACATGGTGTGACATTGGCTCCCATTTTTAATTACCCACACTATTTCAATGAAATTGTTTTCTAAGAAAATTTGTGTTATATTATATTTTTATACAAAAACCCATTTCGATTTATTAATGAAGTGAATATAAATGGAAATGTAACCATCAGGATCTAACCATTATATGAATGTTAGTCAAATATGATCATTGGTCATTATGACTATTGGAAACTATACTCTTGATAATAATATCAATGTTGTAATTTGAGTTTACAAGTAGAAATGATAAAGAATAACTAATACAAAAAAGAGAAATGATTACCTCTTCCAATAAGGTCATGTTGTATAAATCATATCTTTAAAAACTTGAGAGGGAGGTGGAATAAATGGTTTTCTCCATTTACTAATCCCAACTCAAGCTTTAACAAGTGAACCTTGAATGAAATATATTATTGGAGAAGTTCAATTTAGTAGAAATTACCACTCAGGTGGTGTTAGGAAATCCACCCCAGGAATATATCACCATTACACATGTTATGCTCAAGTAATGCATGGGTGTTACGTGGTTTTTTGTGTCCTGGACTTAGTTACATAAATTTTAATTAAATTGTCTAAATAATATTTTTATTCTATCAATTTTGTTTTAAGAATACTCGTTCTTAATGTAATTGAGATGGAATTTGATAAATTGATTTTATAGATAAACTTATACCTTCCAGAAAAGACATAGAAAATTATAATAAACTGATATATTAAAAATAATAATTATTTTAATGAAATATTATTATAAAAACACTCTTATTTCAATATAAATGAAAAAATAATATTATTTATTTCAAGTGTTAGAAATTTTATTATGCCTTTTCAATCCACTGTAATTTTTAATAAATAAGATTTTTAATATTTTATAGTTAAAATTACCATATTTAGAGAATTATTAAGATAAAATAAGCATAATTATAGAAATCATCATATTAAAATTTTGTTAGGTTGAATTTATGATAATTTTCTAAAATATTTTGTTTTTTGGTCAATAGTAAAAATATGGTTTGGATTTTTAGTATGTTTAATGACTTCATAATTATGGAATAATGATGTAAATATTATTTAACCACAATAAAAGACTCATATTATGTTATTTTATTAATTTAAAGTATTTTAATATATTTTAATCATTTTACAAACCTATAATTTACTTTCCATATTCTAAAATAGAAACTTTATCATTCAAAACACTATTTAAATTGAAACATTAATTTTTCAAAAAAAATGGTAATAAAAAACTATAGTCGGCACTTTTGGATTAAAATAATATTTAATATTACCCAATTTTCCAATACCATGGGAAAATACGATGGTATATCTCATGGTTTTTAATTTTCCATAGCCTAGGTTTCGATGGATTTTATTTGAAAATTAATAAACAAATCGTTTACTTTTGCTATAAATTCCCACCCATTTCTCTATTTAAATTCACTCACAATCCATCCTCCAAAAATCTCTCATATGTTTTCATCCTAATGAGTCCTCAATCCCCCAAGGTCCCAATACTTAATTTTTAGGAAAAACAGGTCAAGTTAAGGGAGGCATCCTTCTTTTATTTTCATTTCATTAACCTATTTTGGTATATTTCTTATGAATGTTATACTAAAACTATATTATTTATTTTTTATTAATTATATTACTAAAAAATTTATCATTGGGATACTCGAGTATCATTATTTTTTAAACTTTTCTAAAAAACATTTTATACCTGTTATGCTACTGATTTTAATTCTGAAAACTTTCTCTATTCTAACCAAGCAATTCTCTTTTATTTTATTTTTTTGAATACCCAAACCTATTTATTTTCTAGTGTTATTCAACCATATGTAAAAATTATTTATTTTAGTTAGGTATTGTCATACATAAAACCATTATTCCCTCTCCATGTGTTAGAAATGACATAATGATCATGTTTTAAAATCACTTTGGAAATTCCATGATTTTGATATAAAACCCATTTTATTTTATTCTCCATGGGTTATTCGTGAAATTATTTATATGATCTATGTGGATCTCATGAAAATTATTACATATGAAGTGTGAACCATGATATATATCTGATGCATTAGGTAAGGAATTTAATCTCTAGATATGACATGTTTTACGATACCTTGGTGAATAACCTTGGTAATTTTTATAACACCTCATTGATAAAACATAGTGGTATGCTTATAAATTTATAATTTAATTTTTTTATCCAGATTTCCATGTTATGATTCAAGTTATTTTTATTATGATATACCCCTTTTTCCTTTTCTCATGACATTATGATATTCCTCAAGTTCTTATTTATATTTATCATGGTCACATGTAAACTATTTCCCTTGTTTCCCTTACTATACCTTATGCTCACCCTTTCCATTGATGTATGTCACCATGTTATGATATATAGTAAATTTATATAGGATGAAACTATGATAAATACTTTTATTTTTATTATAATAATGTTTATTTATTTTATATATTATGTACTTTTCCCCTTGAAACTAAATTTTGAAATATCATATGTTAGTACAATGTAATGAAAATTTGTGTAATAAAAAGGAGTTATGCCATAGTTGGTATCAAATTATGGTTTAGTTATTTTTGGAAATTAGGATTTGAAAACATTAGTAAAACCCCTAGAGTGAATTTTAATCATAAAAAAACATTCTGGTATTTTATTGATGTATTAATTCAGTGGTTTCCAAGAAACTAAATCATTTCCTAGATACAAACAAGTGGATGTGGATCTGGTATAGATGTATCTAGGGGTAACTCATAAAAAACCTGATTTGATCTAGAATTTAATAGAAACTATTTCATGACAATGGGACTTTCTTTACTGCTAGTTTTACACTATCTTGATATATTTTTGGTTAATGACAAGCATTTTATGAGTCATTGTAAAGGATATATAGAAAATATAATTATTGTTAATGAATAACATATTTACGAATGAAGTTTTATGAAATAAAACTATTTTAGAATTAAAATATTCTTAAAATAAACTTATTTCATACTCTGTTTTTCTTATTTTAGAAAATTTCAGGAAGTTAGAGGAACCATGCAAATAGTGAGAACAATGGACCTTGTGCTAACAACCCTACGATTGAATCCAAAATGGAAAAATTCATGAGAAGGATAAATCAAATAACATGAGTTATGGAAAATAACTTGAATCAATATGAGAGACAAAATTCACCTTAAAGGGGAAAAATATGTTGAGTCCTTTATACGGTAATGGCCACCTTCTTTTAGTGGATATACCATCCCATTGATTTATAAATAATGCATAAGACCTATATAAAACATCTTTTATATACTTCATTGTTTGGAATACTATAAAGTCACCATGTATATTTACCACATATAGGGATAAGATTATTACTAGTGGGAACTAATTAAAACATGAATTTAAGTGGGGATATTGATGATTTGGATTGAGAAGTGTTCAAGGGAATCTTTTTCAACAAATATTTTCTCATTTAATATAAAAAATGGAGAAGTAATTACTAGTACTGATGTATAAGGAAAATGAATCTATCGGAATCTATGATATCAACTTAACAATACATTACTCTTACTCCTCTAGCATTGTCATGGATCTTAATGGGAAGTTTGGCTGATTCTTTAGTGGATTAATAGCCCATATATGGAATAATCATTCCAATCGAGACTATGACAGCTATGAGGAGATAAAGTGGAGTGCTATAAAGGTTTAACTAGTGTTCAATGGTATCCCAAATCAAAATAAAATAAGTGATATTTGGATCAAAACATGGGGAGGAATTTGATCATGGAAGAGGAGGAAATCACGTAAAACTTCCCATGTTCAACAATTGTAGGAAGAAGCATTCAGGGAACTTATTACTTATGAGTGAAAAATATTTCAAGTGTGAAAGAGATGTCCATATAGCTCGGGACTATCATGGTGAAGTGACGCATGAACTTATCAACAATAAAAATAAAGGGATGATGGTGTAGGAATAGTCTGAAGTCCAATTCTATAAGTGTGGATAGCTTGGAAACTTTTCCAATCACTATCTAAAATCTGAAAATAGAGGAGGGGAATCACCATCAACCTCAGCATATTACTTGGGATAAATATTATTATTTTTCCATCATAAAGGCTAAAATTGAAGCTCAAAATGATGTGGTAGAAGGTACTCTCATGTTTCTATAAAAGATATCAAGTACTTTTCATGATTCTAGTTTTACGTATTTCATTATTTCCTCCATGTTTTAAAATAATATAGAATTAATCCCTTAACTTCTAGAAGTAGAGATATTAGTCAAGACTCATGGAGGGATTAACAAAGCATCAACAATGCATAGAAACTCTAGGGTTGAATTTGGTGAGCATAATCTCATCTCAGATCAAGCATTCATTCCAAATATGGAATTCAATATTAATCTTGGGATGGGTCGACTATCCAATTATAATGATAAGATCAACTTAAAATGAAAGTAAATCTCAATAGTCTTGAATGTAAAATCTATAGTTGTTTTCATAGGATAGATATCTCAACCTGAGATTTTTCTAAAATCCCAACCTATATCCTTTTTTATGGAGAATATCTGTAAGGAGGAGGAAGAGAATGAAAGTATAAGAATAGAAATTTCCCTCATTATTTAGGAATATTGTGACATATTTCCCAAGGAGTTACCTAGACCACCCCCAAAAATAGTGGTATATTTCTCATTTGAACTCATACTTAGATCCAAATTGATATCAAATAACATTAATATAATTTAAAATGTTGAGTTAGGGGAATTAAAGAAACAACTCTAAGAACATTCTAAGAAGGGGTTTATCTAAACAAGTGTGTCACCTTGGGGAGAACCTTTTCTATTTGTGAATAATAAGGATGGATTCATGTGGCTAGGCATTGATTAAATAAAACTTAATGGGGTCATAGTGAAGAACAAGTACCCTCTTCCAAGGATTAATTATTTATTTGATCTTGATTCATGGGGCTCTATCCGTGTAACACCCCGAAGTTTTCAAACCTCTTAAATGAAAATTGGGCTTTTTCTTTTTTTTTGTGCTTTTAAAGTTCTCTCTAAAACAATCAGAATGTAAAACATAAAAAAACACGTAACTTTTATTTAATGAACTCAACACTGAAGGGTCTTACATTTTTCGGATTACAAGGAAAACTCACTAACCAAATATCCCAACTAAGAACCCGATTACAATAATGGGTAGACTGCTTAAAACTACTAAGAGCCCGAAAATGCGGTAGGGATTTCGAGCATCCATCATAAGAAACGTAAGGATTCCTAAAGCCACCGCGACCGTGCTCAACACCAAGGGGATCACACGAACCATCTTTGCTTGTCCTTCAGTCACTTGGGGTAAGGGACACCCGAGACAAAACCTTTCTTTTTATAAACACCCTAATATGGACGTTGCACCCCAAACGGCTATATTTTTGACCGTTGGGTCTCCTTATCCTCTATGTTGACCGTTGGACCTCAAACGACTATATTTTCGACCGTTGTTTGCCCAAAGTATCCAATGTTTTGTTTTTAACCGTTACCCAAATAATGTTTAAATTCAGTTTTTGTCGACGTGATAAAACTTATTAAGTATAGTTTTGAAAAAATTGATAAGTGATATGTATTTTCTTTTATATATATAGTTGTAATTTATATATATATATATATGGTTTTGGTTTGTTAGCCTAAAATTTGATTAAATTTAAATTATTATAAAATTATCAATAAAACTAATTTATTTTTATAAATTATATTTACGGTTAACTTCCCATAAAAGTGTTAATGATGTATATTTACCCATTTACAAAATTAATTTATGAATTTATTTATATAATAATGTCAAATAAATAAAACTACACAATTATGTTCTTACTAAAACCTAATAATTTTGTTGCTTTAACTTTGACATTTTACCTATTTAGAGATAAACTTATTAATATTAAACACTTGCTTTTTGTTTCAAAATAATCCGAATGTAATTTTTTTTAGAAATCATAAGTATATATGTTATTATACTTTAGTTCACTTTTTATTTTATGTATAAAACTTATATATGTGTATTTATATGTTTTGATAAAAAGAAATAGAGAAAAATGAAAATACAAGTTATGTTTAAAATAAGGGTTTAATAGTCTAATATATAGGGGTATTAATAACCCTTGACTTAGGATAATAATAGTTTATTAATAAGGTTATATTAGTGAATTTATAATAGGTTTAATAAAATATTAAAACAACCGTTTTTTTTTAATGTTAAAAACGTTGAAATAAAATGATATTGCGTAAAAAAAAGGGAAAACGAACGAAACTGCGTGTTTCGTTTTTTTATAAACCCCACGTCGACCTCGGTCCGTCCGATCTGGACTGTTTTGATCCTGGCCATTCGTTTTTTTTTTCGCATCTCCCTCGCCTGCGGTTCTTCTTCTTCCTCGCCGCGCCGCAGAACCAGTAGCGTAGGCCCTCGTTTCCTCCGCCTGAGTCGTCAACGGTCATCCCTCTCTTCTCCTTCCACGAAGTCGGCGCCGCCTCTTAAATATCGGCCTCGGTTCCATCGTCGCCTCTCCTCGCCCAAAGACTTCACCTTCTTCTTCTTCGTTTTTTTTTAAGACTCCCTGCTACACCGAAGGACCGGCTCCCTCTTCGGCTTCTGGACCTCGTTGCTGCCTCGTTCTCTCCTCCTCCTCTCCGTGTCGGTAAGGGTTGAACTCTGTCTGTACATTTTTGAACTTCGGTTTTCATTTACATAAAAATGTATATAGGTTATATATACACACATGTATATCTCCTGTTTTTAAACCATCGGATCCCCTTGCCTCATTTAAACCGCCCCTCCGAACGAAGGTAAGAGAAATTCTCTGTTTGTTCTGCTCTTCCCCTATTCGACGCACCCATTTATTTTCTTTATATTTATTTTTTTATATGTTAATATAAACATGTATAATTGTATTCAAGGCCGTAAAGAACTTCATTATAACTGTTTTTCACTCTTCCTGTTTTACGAGTCAAGCGAGGGTAAGGGTTCCTGTCTTGTTGGTTTGAGTTTTGGTGAACCTACATGTGATATACACTCTATGTATATATGAATATATATATATTATTTTGGTATGTATATGTGTACCTAAATGTATATAAATAACTTTGAACGCATACACCTATTTTTTATAATATATGATGAATGAGTACGATTAATATGTTTTAATACTTTTGGTATAACATGACGAGTTACTAAAATTATATATGCCCTTTAAAACTTTTAATCCATGGGCTATGCCAAGACTATATATATATATGGTTATATATATATATATGGTGAAGTTTCAGGATTTGTTTAATGTCAAAATGACTTTTCTAGCTTGAAAATATTCATTTATCAGCGTTTTGACAATTCGTGCACTTTTTGTAAAAATGTGTGGCATGACCCCCCCCCCCCTTAAGAATTTATATGTTTCCAAGTGAATGTGTTTTCAAAATTTCAGTTTCCAAAACCTTTTTATTTATTTATTTATCAGGACTTGGTTATATATATATATATTTATAGACACATAAGTTTCTAATAATTTTAATTGATGCTAAGCCAACATGTGTATCGCACCGGTGGATCGACTTAACTTGAAAATTTAAGTACCCTCAATGAAACTTATACTTGTAAAGAATGTGTTTTGCATGTTTAAAGATATGAACTATGAATTTATGGTTTTATTTAACATGATGAAATTTTACATGACAATCCGCTATGTTTAGTATTCTAGTTATTTTTTCATGTGCAAGAGTAAGTTAATTTAGTTTATTTGCATCAATGTTTAATCTGAAGCCAATAGCCTAGTTCTTTTTTCATCTACGTTATGATCCCCTTGAAGTCATGAATATGTATGTAAAAATGAGTTTTGATTATGAATGTATGGAACCCCATGAGTGAATGACCAAGTCAAGATATGAGAGGGATGTTTTGGGCTTAAATATTTATGGACGGGTGCGCCCGGAATTATACAGCGCTCCAATGCATTGGGTAAAGCAAGAGTCTCATGAGACGTCAAGTGCAACGGTCTTGGAGAATATCCTTGGCTCGTGCTATCAAGTGCAACGGTCTTGGAGAATATCCTTGGCTCGTGCTATCAAGTGCAACGGTCTTGGAGAATATCCTTGGCTCGTGCTATCAAGTGCAACGGTCTTGGCAAATGGCCTTGGCTCGTGCTACCATGGGAAACGGGATTGGCATTTGGCCTTGACCCGTACCAAAATTATGGTCATGACGTGAGGTCTTGACCAAGTCCAGTATTATGCATCCCCTCTGCATGTAATGATAATGTTTAACCAGGGGGTTAGTTCAACTAACAGGACAACCCCTAGTTGAAGGTTCCCAAGATCATGAAAATGTACTTTATGCAACAAGAGCTGTTTTCATATGGTAAACTATTAGATGATCTGCATTTTGATCCATGATATGCATGTCTTCCCTGTTTAGTCATATAATTCTTTTAGAAGTAAAGTAACTTTGTTTTAACTTTATGCATTATTTATTCTTCTTATATTGCGCACTCTGATCATGTTTATATTTAAGCTCATTTCAAGTACGTGCTTCTTTGTGCAAGTGGTTTTCAAAGAAAAATGGATCTCATGTTTTAAGAAAAGATAATGTTTTAGTTTTATCAAAGTGTTTTATTTTCTTCGAAAAGGTCTTCTTTGAGAAAGGATTTTCTTAAAATGTTTTTAAAACCCCTTACTGGGCATTTTTGCTCACCCTACGTTTTGTTTAAAATTTTTCCGGCATGGAATGTACTGATGAAGTTTATCAGAGCAGCTGGTTTCCCAGAATCCTGAGCCTCGCGATCTTCTGTAGTCATGGGACATGATATAATTTTTGTTAATGTTGTAATGAAATGCTAAGCATATCATGTCTCATGAGGCACCCTGGGTACTGGGGTCGCTACAATCCGTCTCCAAGATTGGTCTTCAATCTGGTTATTATCAATTGAGGGTGAATAAAGAAGATATTAAAAATACTACATTTTGATCAACATATAGGATTTATGAGTTTTTTATTCCCTTATTCTAGACTATTACTCCTACTTTTTTTAATGTATTTCAGGATTATAGTCTTTAAGGACTACCTTGATAAATTTTGGGATGTTTCTATTCATGACACTATGATTTATTCCAAAATTTATGAGGAGCATTTGGAACATCTAAGGGTTATATTTAAAACTCTGAGTAAGGAGAGTATATTTTTAATGTTCATAAAATGTGACTTTTTGTTAAAATAAGTTGATTTCCTGTGTCACGTTATAACTAATGAATAAATCTCATTTGACCCTACCAAGAAAAAGGTTGTGTAGGAATAGACACATCTTGCAACTACAACTGAGATTCGTAGTTTCCATGGTTTAACATGATATTATAAGAGGTTTTTGAAAAATGTATCTTGTCATTCAAATCAACTAACCAAGTTAGCATGAAAAAAGTATAAGTTTATCTATACAAAGGAGTGTGAGGAAGGTTTTAATGAACTGAAGAAGATATTGTTTACTTCACCTTTGTTAACTCTACCATCTATCATAGAATGATTCATTTTTTCACTGATGCATCTATGAAAGGGATTGGGTGAATCCTTATGAAAAATGAAAAGTTGATTGCTTGAGCATCTCGATAGTTCAATCCTCATGAGAATAATTGTTATACCCATGACTTAGAGCTAGCTACAGATATTTTTTCTATAAAGATATGTGGGCACTACCTTTTTGGGGAGAAATTTGATATATACACAGACCACAAAATTTTGAAGTATATTTAGCATAAAATGAAGGGAATATAATACAAAGGATATGGTAGAAACTTATTAAAGGATGTGATTATTCAATTGATTATCACCCTGGTAGAGAAAACAAATTTGATGATGCATTAAGTAGTAAAGACCTTGTTATTATGGAAATGATTATGATTCAAGGAAATACATTGATCAAGGACCCAGTAAGGTTAGAAATTGGAATCAAAAGTGAGGGTACATCATCAATCCTATCCCAAATTATTACTCAACCATAATTACAATAGAACATCAAGAAATATCAAAGAGAATATCCTTTATTGAAAAATAAGACATAGGTTGTGAAGAATGGGAAGTTTCTTGAGTGAAATATTGATAAAGATAGTGTATTGAAATTTTGTACAAGGTTATGTTTCCCATATATTCTAGAAATAAATACAGATCTGATGGATAGAGATAATAGGTCAATATTCCTTATACAATTTTAAGGGACTAAAATGTATAGGGACCTTCATGGTCATTTTTGGTGGGATAACATGAAAAGTGAGATTTCTAACTACACTACAATGTTTTTGGTGTGTTAACAAGTTAAGGCATTGGGAAAAATTGCTAAAGTGTTATTGGAAAAACTACTTATACTAACTTGGAAGTGGGAAAATTTCATAACAGTCTTTTCCATGGGTCTCCCCAAAATATCTAAAGGAAACAATGAGATATGGGATATAGTGGACTAACTCACCAAGAATATCTATTTTTCCATTATTCAAGAAGATCTATCTTTTGACCAAATTTCCAAGATATATATGTGAAGGAAGTGGGGAGGATATATGGTGTACCACTTTCTATCATTTCTGATCATAATCTGAGGTTCAGATATAAATTCTCAACAAGTCATCAATATTCTATGAATACTAAATTGAATTTTTTCATGCCCTATAACCCTCAAAACTGATGTCCAATCTAAAAGAACTATTATACACCCTATGACATATTGAGAACATGATTAATGGAATTTTAAGGTAGGTGAGATTAACATATCCCAATAATTTAGTTCTCATAAAACAATATCTTCTAATTGATTATTAAAATATAACCCTTTGAAGCACTATATGGGTAGCGATGTAGAACTCATAATTGTTGGGGTGAAGTTGGTGGTAGAATGATGTTTGATCATGATCTTTTGAAAGACATGATGTAAAGTTTCATTATATACAAAAAATATTAAGGATGCTTAGATTTGGCATAAAATCTATGATGACAATCATCAAAGGGGCTTAGAGTTTGATATTGGAAGAAAATTCTTCCTTAAAATGTCACCAAGGAAGAGAGTCGTGTGGTTTGGGAATAATGCGAAGCTTATACCTGGTTATATTATCCCAAATGAAGCCAATGATCATATAAGACTTGTGGCCTATTGTATTTCACTTCCACCAAATATAGCTCTTGTTCATGATCTATTCCATGTATCTCTCTAGTGGAAGTACATATATGATCCCCACATTTACTGAATTTGGATGTGGTACAACTGGAACATGACCTCTCTTATGAGAAGAAGCTAGTGAAGATTTTAGACTGTAGAGAAAATATTCTATGCCATAAGACTACCAACTTCATTAAAGTGTTATGGAGGAACCATAGTTTGAGGAAGTTGTGTGGGAACCAAATGAGATAATGAGGAAAAAGTAACCACACCTTTTCTCAAATAAAATAATGAGTTGAAGATTTTAGGGAAGAAATTTCTTAAGGGGAGAAGAATATAACAACCCAAACATTTTAAATGAATTTTTTTTCAAAGAAAATTTATGTTATATTAATTTTGTAAACAAAAAATGGTGTCCCTTTATTAATTAAGTGTTTATTATTTGAAATGTGACCATTGGGATCTGACCATTATATGAACATTGGTCGATATGACTATTGGAAACTATACTCTTGATAATAATTTTAAAGATATAATTTTTTATTATAAATATAAATCATAAATAATAATTATTATAAAAAAGTAAATGATGTCTTCAACCAATAGGTCCATGTCTTATGAATCCCATCTCTTAGAACATGGGATAGAGGTGGAATCCTTAGGATTCTCCCTTGACCAAGCCAAAGTCAAGAAACCCTGTGAATATTTAACCATCACACACATTACCCTTTGGTTGTATAGTGGTGTTATAAGGGGTTACGTATTGAGGCTTTAGTTATATAATGTTTAATTCAATTTTATAAATAAAATTTGTATTCCATAAAATCTGTTTTTAGAATAGTTTTTCATAATAAAATTGAGAAGAAATTTGGTAAATTGATGCTTTCGATAGAAATTTTACATTCCATAAAAGATAAATATATATATAATAAACGAAGAATTTATGAATCATATTTATTTTAATTAAATAGAATGATAAATACACACTTATTTAAATACAAATTATCAAATATTTTTTCATGTGTTATAAATTTTATTATGCATTTTCAATCCTCTATGATTTTTAATAAATAAGAAATTTAATATTTAAAAAATAAAATTATCATATTTACAGAATTATTATGATAAAGTAATCATCATTTTTTATATCACCAGGAAAAAATTATGTTAGTGTGAATTTAGGAGAATTTTCTAAAATATTTTGTTTTTCAGTGAATAGTAAAAATACATTTTTGGGTTTTCAGTGTGTTTATAGAAATCATAATTCTTTCATAATGATTTAACAATTAGTTATGCACAATCCATGACTCACATTATGTTATTTTATTAATATAAAGTATTTTAATATATTTTAATCAATATAAAAACCTATAATTCACTTTCCAAAGTCAAAAATGTAAACATTAACATTCAAAACATTATTTTTTGGGGAAACATTACTTTTATATGAAAAAGAAGTAATAAAAAATTTTAGTGGACTATTTTGGATTAAAATAACATATAATATGACCCAATTATCCAATATTGTGGTCAAATTCACTATGAAATCCCATGGTTTTTCATTTTCCACAACCTCGGTTTCCAAGGTCTATATTTGGAAATTGATAAACAAATCCTACACTTTTGGGATAAATACCCACCCATTTCTCCATTTATGTTCACTTATAATCCATATTCCATGAATATATGGTAGTTTTACATACCAATGATTCCTATTAATTTTTCTTAAATCCTCCAAGGTCTTAATCCTAATGTTTTTTGGAACAACTCATCAATGTAAGGGAAATATTCTTCTTTTCTCTTCATTTCAAGAACCACTTTTTTATGTGTATTCTGAATATTTTAGTCACCTTAAATTATTTATTTTATATTAATTATATTACTATCAAATTAATTTTTATCAGTGGGATTCCCTTGTTCATTTTCTTTTTACACCTTTCTAAACCCATGTTTTATACCCATTATGCTGCTGATTTTACTTCTCAAAATTTCTCTCTTCTCCCCAATAATATATCTATTATATTCTTTTTTGATTACCCAAAACTATTTATTTTATATGGGTATTCAAAAATAAATAAAAATTATTATTTTTATTATAATATTTACTTACATAAAACCGTAATTCCCTTTCCATGGGTTAAATTTCATAATGATCGCGTTTTAAATTCACTTTTGAAACACCATGATTTGGATATAATAAAAATTCTTGTATTATCCTTGGGTTTTTAATTAATTAGTTAATATGATATATATTACTCATGTGAAAATTAATTCATATAAAGTGTATTCCCTGATAGGTATTCAATTCATTTGGTAATGAATTTAATATCTATATTTGATATGTTTTACAATATTATGGTGAATATCCTTCGTAATTTTTATGATGCATCAGTGAGAAACTATGGTGATATTCTTATGAACATATCATTTATATGTTTTATCCACATTTCTAAATTATGATTTATTGCCTTTTTATTCTGATATTCCAATTTTTTCTTTAATCATTCCTTTATGATATTCCTCAAATTCTTATTGATATTTCTCATGGTCACATATAAACTGTTTTTCTTATTTTCCATTATTGGGCCTTATGCTTTCTATTTCTTTAATACTTGTTCTTTGGTTATGAGATGTATAATATTTTCCTAGGAATAACCTATGATGAAACATTTAATGTCTATTATAATAATTTTTTATTTTTTTAGGAATAATATACCTTTTTCCCATGAAACAAAACTTTAAAATATCCTCCATTAGTATAATATAATGATAATTTGTGGAATAAAAAGGTGTGATGCCATATATATATTATTTTTCATCATTTTATTCTTTTATTATTCCAAAATTAGGATTTATATCTCAACCTTTTCCTTATTAATGTTCATAGGTTATCTCATGTAGTATTAATATTTCAATGGAATCTGGAAACAAATTATAAATTTTTAAATAATAATACTATATTTTATTTTAAGATAATAGTTTATGTGTATAATTTATAAAAGACACTAGGACCCTTGATTTTATTATCTAGTATAATATGGACCTTTATATTAAAAATTATTAAATAAAATGTGTTATAAATATGTTTATTTATAGTTAATATCATTTAAAGTTTGAGTAATTTTTGGGGATCATATCTAGATAAACATATTGAAAACTTTAGGGAGAAGTATAATAAAATTAATCATACATAAATGGTGTTATAGTATATATTATGAATTTTTTAAATAAAATACATAAATTTATGGACACTAGAAAGTGGATAAAACTTTTGAATAGATGTACCATGGGGTAATAACCCTAAAAGGCTGACAGGATAATAAATTAACATGTACATGGTGCATCAAAAAGAGTCAAAAGACTATACACTAGGCTAGAAACTACTGGGGAATACACATTTGTTAATGACATGTTTCTTATAAACCATTAAAAATGTGGGAAATAAAAAACTGGTTATAAAATTTAATGATAGGAAATAGACCAAGGATAACCTATATTAAATCCCAATAATTCATGAGATATGGTGAGTATTTAATTTTTTATTTATCCATTTTATGTTCACAATTTCACCTAAATATGATTAATATTATGAAAATTTGTATCCCCATTTTTAGTTTATTTTATTAAATGGATTTAAAAAGGAGGAATATTTTCAAAAAAAAACAATTTGATGATTACATAAATGAAATGCCTAATATGATTGGAGTGAGATTCTATAACTTCATGGTCGCACTATCATAACCGAATAAATTCATGAGTAATAATGATAACCACATAAAACACCCACCATCTCATAATAAATAAAAACTTGTAGTCAATTGTATTATATGAAAAATTCATATAAATTTTAGTGGATCTTATAATCTCTTAATTATGGAGAAATTGATTAACTGTATTGATAAGATATTTTATGTCATCAGATGTTATGAAAATGAGAATGTCATACTTTTTTATCACCTAGATGGGGAAAACGATAAATTTTGGGCATCGATCCAAAATAAAAATCCCAAGGGGGATATTGAATCCAAGGAATATAATGGATTTAAGAAAATATCAATAAATATTTTCCCCACACTCTCTATCTTAAAATGGAGAGAAAATTCCTCATACTCATGAAAAATGGTGATGAATTCATTGGGTCATATAAATAAGAATTCACAAGTCTCTCCTGGTATTCCTCTGGCTTTTTTATGAACACAAAAATTAATTTTTACCACTTATTTACTGGGTTAATGTAGATTAAATTAAAATATTTATAAATTTGTGACTTTGATTTCTATAAGGAAATTTTGTGTTTCACTTAAAAATAAAAAATTCATATTAGTAATTCTTAGTGGTTTCATGAAACTGTAGATAAGAATAAAATGACTAAGTCTGACTTTGGAATATTAGAGAATAATCATTAAGGTGAAAAGAGATTCACAATACCTACTTTTCAAAAGTATTGGAAGAAGTGTCCTATAAATATCTTTAAGAGGGAAAGTAAATGCTTCAAGTGTGGATAGGATAGACATCTCACTAATAAGTGTTTAAGGGAGAGAAAGAATCCAACTAATTTGATGAAAGAAAATAAGGTTCTATGTAGTCCTGAAACTAAGGTGTAATGTTTCAACTATTAAGAATAATAACACTAAGTAATAAAATTCCTTAATCCAGAGGTTGTTGATGATAACTGATGAAAAAAACATATAATGCTTATAGAGAAATGATGATTGTATTTTATCACAACTACTATAGTGGATATTAATAACAAAGTGATTATTTGTATGCTAGTTGTTAATTAAAAAATATTGAATATACTAATTAATTATAGTTTTATTCATTCTTTTATACCATGCATGATAAGTAGAAATATTCAAACACCACCTCAAAACATCTATGTTTATTCACTAGTTAAAATGAAAAAGGGTTCAATTATTGTATCCTAAGAATATTACTCCTCCCAAGTCAATATTTGTGGGATGAATTTCCTAAAGAATCTTATTATACTACCATTATAAGTATATGTTGTCATTTTGGGTGTGGATTGGTTGTCCTCCTATAAAGATGATATAAATTTCTTAGGGAATAAAATATTTTTATATATCCCAAATTGACCTCTGATCATATAAAATTGTAAGCAAGATGATATTTATCCTTTGAAAGCCTTGTCTCAATCATGGATATTATTTCCCTGTGATCAATAATATCTTGATAAAATGATTGAGAACAAGGAAAATATTATCCTTGATGACATACCCTTTGTAATAGATAATTTTTATGTGTTCCTTTAATAGTTTCATAGTCTTCATCCTAATTGAGATGTTGACTTCTCAATAAAACTTATACCCAAATCCCTTCCAATATCCAAGACTTCATATAGAATGGACACTATTGAACATGAATAGCTAAAGAAAAAACTATAATAGAATTTGTATAAAGGGTTTATGAACCCAATTTCTCAACCATGGGGGTATATAGTCCTTTTCAATAAGAAAAATTATGGATTAATGAATCTCTACATTGACTATCCTGAAATAAACAAGATCCTAGTATAGAACAGGTATCCCTTTCCACGGATTGATGACTTATTTGATCAACTACCTATTTTCCAAAACTTATCTAAGGTAGATCATCAGTCAATGTATTATCATGTATATGTGAGAAATAGGTTATTTACATGACTTTTTTTCATATAATATTTGGAAATTATGAGTACATAGTAATTCCATTTTGACTCTCTAATTTTCTAGGAATCTTCATGGATTTAATGAATATATAATTCAAATATTACCTTGATAAATTTTTGGTACTATTTATAAATAATATTCTTATATAATCCAATATAAATGAAGAACATGAAGAGAATTTTAATATTTTTTTGAAGACTTTTAGAAATATGAATGAATATGAGAATTATAGAAAATGGTATTTTTATAATGAGAAAGTAACGTTATTAGGGTATATTATCACCATCAATGTATGTTTATGGATCCTTCAAAGAAATGGGAGATTGAGGAATATCCTAGAATAACATTTCTAATTAATATTTATAGTTGTCTTAGATTATTTAAGTACTATTTACAATTTTTGATAATCTTTTCAAATTTTTCAAAACTACTAACCAACAAAACTTTGAAGGGATTGAAGTTATTTTGGAATGATTAAGAAATATTTGAAGAGTTATAAAAGAACCTAATAATTGCACATGTACTAACACAACACATCATTAATAAAGGTTCTTTGATCTATAGTGATGAATCTATGAAAGGATTGGTTTTTGTGCTTAGGAAAATGTTAATGTGATAGCCCACGTCTCTCGATAGTTAAAGTCGTGTGAGAAGAAATATCTTGTTCTTTCTTTGTAGTTGGATTTAGTGATATTCCCCTTAAATATTCAGTGAAATCAACTTTTTTGAGAGAAGTGTGAAATATATACATATCATATGTTTATTGACTTGAGACCCTCGAATCCAGATCCAATATAACAAATACTGTTTATTTTTTTTAAATAAAAATTAAAAACTATAAAGTCCTTTACATAAATGAGGATATTTTATAATCTAGTTTTTAGAGGAAATGGATGAACCATTATAATATATTACAATTTTAACAAATAAAAATAAAAATATATGTTGACATCCCTCATGTAAGCTCATTATAAAAGCTAAAATCCTTGGTAAATTTTAATGATCCTATAAAAACATTTTTAAAATGTAGGGGAAGCATAAAATTTCCCAGTAAGGGCTTCTGAAAACTAGTTAAATCCTTTTATAAATAATGTTTAAAAATACTTTCAAAAACAATTTATTTTAGAAAAAACATTTTATTTTTTTATAAAATATAATATATGTGATAAAATACTTTTTAAAAATATAATACTAGGGTTTTGAAAATATATAACCATAGAAAATAGTTTTTTCAAAAAAAATTTAAAACACATACTACTTTTACAACCTCTTTCTCTTAAATATATAATTAATTTTTAAGTTAAATATTTCTTTGAAAATCACATTCAATTCAAACTATAATATCTTTTGAAAATGTACACAGAAATAAATATTTTTAATAAAATAATCCAGTTATTTTTCAAAAAAACACTGCTCAAGATCAGAAAACAAAACCTTATGGCCACATGGTGTATTGAAGGATGTCGTGGGCCTATACATGATGGAGGGTAGTGTTAACTTCCCATATATCTATCATTATTACAATGTTCATGTCCTAAATTTTTTATAAAACATTTTGATCTTGACCCCTTTTTATTTCTCACTAGATTTTATAACTTTTGAAAATATTCATGTGAATACTTATATATATATATATATATAATTGAATATATATATATATATATATATCCATTGAAAACTATTACATGGTAATAAATATTCTTAAAATATGTATGTATTGTTAGTGACATACGTATTGCTTGGTCATAGATATGTATGTGTGCAACATCCATGATTTTTAAATTATATTTTTTATATAAAATGACAGCTTCAATATTTCAAAATACCTTTAATGTTTTTTAAATAACCATTTTACATAAAAAAAATTATATATATTGTTCCAAAATAGGATTCTAAAAATAATAATTCGCATTTTCATAAAATAATACCTTTTAAAAAATGAATTATTTAAAAGTAACTCCCTTATATAAAAAAGGGTTTTTCAAAAATAATCATATCTATAAAAATATATATTCCTTTTAAAATATCATTCACCAATAAAATAAAAAAAATCAACAAAATATTATCATATGTATGTATTAATAAAAAAAATATTATCCTATAAATTAAATATAATATATTATCTTACCTTCAATTGTTCAGAAAACATCCCTAGAATTCACCTTTTTGAAACTGAGTCAAACATTCTTCCTAGAAGACTAAATTTACTCTTGGGCTATCTACGCAACTAGAGTGACATGCATTTTTTAATGGGGAGTTTGGAAACATGCCATTGGGTGCCGAACCTAATGGAATGACTCCTATTTATAAGCCCCAAAATTTTAACAAAATATTTATTTATTTATTTATTTTTAAAAACTATTTAGAAACACATCTAAATAGTGGTCGATTTTTCCCTACGATTTGTTTTCCTATCCTGAAAAAATATATATTTTGTTCTTATTATTATTTTAATTTTATTTAGCTTCTTATTTTTTATTCCTTAATCATTAAGGAATATTTTTTATCATATGTCTATATATATATATATAACTAGTATAACATATATATATATATGAAATTATATTTTAATATAACATTTATAGATTATATATTTATAACATAAAAAGTTTAACATATATATATATATAGTTTTATATACTCATATAACATGTTTCCCTTCTTACATGTCACACACATTTATCACTTATATATATATATATATATATATATTCTTTTCTTTCACTTCCCTTACACGCTACACACATCTCACAGACACACACACATATATATTTAGTTTCTATAACTTTACATAATTGTAAAGTGGGTGTGTGTATAAATATATAAATATATATATGTGTGTGTGTCTGAAAAAATATATTTATTTATGTATACCTATATATATATTCTTACACATATATATAACATATATATATATTTAAAAATATATATATTAACATATATTTTAACATATATATAACATATATTTTTATATATATAACATGTATATATGTTTTAATGAAAATATATATATATATATATATTTGAGTTCCTTACACTACACACCACACAAAGCTCCTATTTTTTTTCCTTTTTGGGTTCCTTTCACCACACACCACACACCTATATTTAACTTTAGTTTTATTTTTAAAAATATTTCTCACTTCATGTGTCACATTTATTCATATTATTGTTAATTTTTTATATAATCAACTTATTATATTTCTCTATATATATACAAAATATAAGTAAATATATATACATATACATATATATATATATATATATATATATATATTTGTGTGTGTGTGTGGGTGGGTGTGGGTGTGTGTGTGTGTGTGTGTGAGAGAGTATGTATGTTTGTATGTATGTATGCATGTATGCATGTATGCATGTATGTATGCATGTATGCATAGATGCATGTATGGATGTATGTATGTATGTATGCATGCATGTATGGATGTATGGATGTATGGAAGTATGTATGTATGTATGTATGTATGTATGTATGTATGTATGTATGTATGTATGTATGTATGCATGTATGCATGTATGCATGTATGCATGTATGCATGTATGCATGTATGCATGTATGCATGTATGCATGTATGGAAGTATGTATGTATGTATGCATGTATGCATGTATGCATGTATGCATGTATGTATGCATGTATGCATGTATGCATGTATGGATGTATGTATGTATGTTTGTATGCATGTATGGATGTATGGATGTATGGAAGTATCTATGTATGTATGTATGTATGTATGTATGTCTGTATGGATGTATGCATGTATGCATGTATGTATGCATGTATGCATGTATGGATGTATGTATGTATGTATGCATGCATGTATGCATGTATGTATGTATGGATGTATGTATGTATGTATGTATGGATGTATGTATGTATGTATGTATGTATGTATGTATGTATGTATGTATGTATGTATGTATGTATGTATGTATGTATGTATGTATGGATGTATGTATGTATGTATGTATGTATGTATGTATGTATGTATGTATGTATGTATGTATGTATGTATGGATGTATGTATGTATGTATGTATGTATGTATGTATGTATGTATGTATGTATGCATGTATGCATGTATGTATGTATGTATGTATGTATGTATGGATGTATGTATAGATGGATGGATGTATGTATGTATGTATGTATGTATGTATGCATGTATGTATGTATGTATGTATGTATGGATGCATGTATGGATGTATGTATGTATGCATGTATGGATGTATGTATGTATGTATGCATGCATGTATGGATGTATGGATGTATGGAAGTATGTATGTATGTATGTATGTATGTATGTATGTCTGTATGTATGTATGCATGTATGCATGTATGCATGTATGGATGTATGGAAGTATGTATGTATGTATGCATGTATGCATGTATGCATGTATGCATGTATGCATGTATGCATGTATGGATGCATGTATGCATGTATGCATGTATGGATGTATGTATGTATGTATGTATGCATGTATGGATGTATGGATGTATGGAAGTATGTATGTATGTATGTATGGATGGATGGATGTATGCATGTATGCATGTATGTATGCATGTATGCATGTATGGATGTATGTTTGTATGTATGTATGCATGTATGCTTGTATGCATGTATGGATGTATGTATGTATGTATGTATGTATGTATGTATGTATGTATGTATGTATGTATGTATGTATGTATGTATGTATGTATGTATGTATGTATGTGTGTATGTATGTCTGTATGGATGTATGTATGTATGTTTGTATGTATGTATGTATGTATGTATGCATGCATGTATGTATGCATGCATGTATGTATGTATGTATGTATGTATGTATGTATGTATGCATGGATGTATGGATGTATGTATGTATGTATGTATGGATGTATGTATGTATGTATGGATGTATGTATGTATGTATGTATGTATGTATGTATGTATGTATGTATGTATGTATGTATGTATGTATGTATGTATGGATGTATGTATGTATGTATGTATGTATGTATGTATGCATGCATGGATGTATGTATGTATGTATGTATGTATGTATGTATGTATGTATGTATGTATGTATGTATGTATGTATGTATGTATGTATGTATGTATGTATGTATGTATGTATGTATGTATGTATGTATGTATGTATGTATGTATGTATGTATGTATGTATGTATGTATGTATGTATGTATGTATGTATGTATGTATGTATGTATGTATGTATGTATGTATGTATGGATGGATGTATGTATGTATGTATGTATGTATGTATGTATGTATGTATGCATGTATGTATGTATGTGTGTATGTATGTATGTATGGATGTATGTATGGATGGATGGATGTATGTATGTATGTATGTATGTATGTATGCATGTATGTATGTCTGTATGTATGTATGTATGCATGTATGGATGTATGTATGCATGCATGTATGTATGTATGTATGTATGTATGTATGTATGTATGTATGTATGTATGTATGTATATATACGTATATAGTTTTTATATACATATATTTATATATCCTTATATATTTACTAGCACTTAAAAAATACTAACCATAAATTTAAAATTTTCATTAATAGGATAAATATATATACTATTATATACTATTACTATTTTATTATATAATTAATTTTTCCCATGATTTTTAAATCTTTTGTATTTATAACACTTGTAAGATATATATTAGGTATCACATACCCTTTAAAATCAGTGAATTAATATATATAACATTGATAACTACCATTGAAATTCAATAAATTTTCCAAAACTCCTTCAGGTATCTTGAAAAATTCCATCCTGTAAACCATAAATCATTCTTGATAATACACTTATGTTTCAAATAACCTTAACTAGATTATCAATTAAACATAATTGGACTCTCTAACCAAATTTTATTCTTTCAGTTTGAACATTTACCCACATGTACTTTTTGGACATCACATTCCTAATTTATCTATTCTCAACACATGATAATAATAGGTAAATCATATTAAAATCAATAATATTGTTCATAAATGAAAAATATAAAAATTTACTTAAATAGAGAAATCCATATAAGATACCATCACTCTCTCAATGTCATTGGAATATTCAATTATATTTATTATCATTGGCATACCTAGTTTTATTGAGTGTGTGAGAATAAAATTCGATAGGTAATTTTTCATTTAAGACTTTGAAAATGTAAATTAATCTGTCAATGAATCCATAATCATCTACATTTATTTGTTTTAATGATTCAACACTTGGTTACTCAGAAAGGTGTTTCACTAACACATATAATCTTTCTTAAGATATTTTCCCAAGTTTAATATCTTGGGAGTTTCTTACATTAAGCACCTCTTTACAAGGATTAATTTGAAAGTAAATCTATGTTTTGATGATGTTATTATCTACAACATAATATTTTAAAAAATCAGAATCATGTTTTATTAACCACATAGTAATAACTTTTATTAAATTCTCTCCCAATAAAATTATGACCCCTTTTATATTCTTCATACCCTTTAGTGGAAAAATATACATATTTTAGTATGAAATGAGTTCACTAGGGTGTTTCTATTTACACTTAGTAATTTAGGTGTGCATCATCCCAATAATATCATATATGACTCTGATAATTTAGTAGACAAATAATTTCATAATCAAATATTTGGATAAACCCAACTCTATTTATCCTCTAACCAAATCATGTTAAGATGTTCCAAATAGGGTAACCCAAATAACATTTCAATACTAGGATAAAAAAGAACAATCCATGGTTACCAAACTATTAAATAACCTACAAAATTATGTTATAGTTCCAATCATCACATTACTTCTATATATAAGATAATCCATGGGCACCCACCTATGGAATGACCAACCCATTTGGGAGATCACGGTCTTAGAAAATTCCACAATATAAAGAATCTAACACTATGTATTTTTAAAAGAATTTAATCTCACCAAATTATCTCATGATAATCACTTGATTTTGATATTTTTGTATTGATTTATTTTGGAATTCTATTCCTTCCACCAAAACAATATGTTCAAAACATATTGATGTGTAACTCTATACACAACTCACAATTTTTGTTACTCACTCAAAAGTAGAAGTCAGATATATTTGAACAACTCAAAATGTGTATCATATATAAGGTAAATAAACACTTTATATAAATTTTTTAATTATATGATATCAAAAACCTCCGCATAAGTAACCCTTGAGCCATAGTTACCCAACCCCCACCTTTTTAGATAAGTCATAAGACTCCAGGATAGTGGGAAATCCATCCCAAAGACCCTCTATCTAGGGATACATTACTAAAGAGAGAATTAAATTCATTATAATTATAAAACCTAATTTTTAAATATATGAAATATATTTATAAACTAAATTCATGTTCATAAGTCTAATTACAAACCAATTACATGGTAGTTAGACACAAAATTGTTATATTATACCTATTAGGTAACTAGTTAGAAGTGTGTATGACAATTACCTATAATTAATTTATCATTTAAACTAAAGCATACAAAATTTATAATATTGATAGTTGATAGATATGAATAAAATAAGGATTAACATTTCAACCAATAAACAGTTCAATTATTTAAATATATGATAACCATTTATGAAAAAATCATAAATAAAATTTAACTATAGAAATTTTAGAAATTCTCTAATACATTATAGACACTCGATAATCATTAATATAAACACTTTAATATTCAATTAATAATATAATGTTTTAATGTTTATTTTAATATATTATATTTCATAAATCGTAAACATCGTTATAATTTATTTTTATATTATATAAACATTTTACATAATCTATTTATCATATATTTAGAAATATTTAAAAGAAAAAGAGACGCAATGTCTGCCTTTTCCCCTGGTTCTCCTCGCTCCACCTCTGCTTCGCGTAGGTTTTCCTCCTGAAACCCTTTGTCGTGGGTTCGAAGGAGCTTCTACACTTCGTTGTTCTTCTTTTTCCCTCATCCTCTTGTCTTACCCCTGCTCTGCCTCGATTCTACAGTTTCCTTTCCCTTTCTGTTCCCTGCTCGCCTGGTGACGGTCTCTGGAGGAATGACGTTCTCTTCCCACCACCCCTCTTTCTTCCTTACCCTGTGCATCAGACCTCCACTTTGGGTCTATGTGCAGGTGCTTCAGGCGGTTTGGGTCAGCGATGGTGGTGGCGCAAGGTGTTCCTCTTCTCCACTGCTCTTGATCTTCATCCAATCCGGCTAGACCCCATCTTGGTCGGGCTTGATGAGGGTTTTGGAACAACTTGGGATGGTGATGGAGGGGAGTCGGCAGTGGTTTCAATGCATCCTTTCTGCAGTGTTAGTTTATCTCCCATTTCTGGTTCCTTTTCTCTTCCTCGGCTTCTTCGGTGGTTTTTTCTGGTGATGTATTGCTGATTTCTTTTGGTTTCCTTTGTTTGTTATGAGTTTTTCAGATGTATTTTGGTGTGATTTGTTATTTTGTTCCATGGTATGTTGTTTGGATTGGTCTTTGGGTGATGAAGCCAACGTTCTGTCAGTGATGGCATCGATGCAATGATGTTTTGCGAGATTCCAAGAACATGTCGACGGATCTGTTTGTTACCATTTTGTGCAATGTTTTTCCTGAATGGTGTTGATCCAGAATATGGCTATGGTATGGATTTTGGTTCGATATGATGGTGATTCATCAATGGAAAGGCTATTAGTGTATTCGGTGTTCGTGGTCTGAAGATTCAGTGGTTACCGGCACCGATCACGGTGATGAAGGGGGGTCTGCGGTGGAGACAGCTGACCGAGTCTCTAGTCTCAGGGTGTGCATCTCGAGGCGATGGTGACAGGATAAAAATTTGACTGTTTTTTTATTTCAAAATTTGAAATGGTGTTTTTCTTTGGCGGCATCGTGCAGTCGGGTAGGCGGGCTGTGGTGGTTTTAATCTTGATTCTTTTATCTCGTTGGAATTTTTATGGTTCACACTTACCCATTAAAAGTGTTATTAGAAAATGAAAAAATATGTTTTGTGGAGAAGTATTTAAACCATGATCAATTAAAAAATTAATACTATTTTTATGTGGTCTAAATAATATTTCAATGAATTTTTGATGATCTAATAACAATTACTATAGCTAGTGAAAGTGATCAAATTTATTTCCTAGGATCACCTATAGAAGAAATATGAATTCACATAAAATCAAAAAATATGGAACTACTATAAAGGTGATTCATTCACTAAATATTATTCCAAAATGTTTTAAAACTACTTCAAAAGAGTTTGATAAAGATTAAATAAGTATAAGAAAAAGGAATCTCATATTTTAAGGCATCCAAGAGTTTTTCCTGAATCTTTCATTATATAAATGAAACTCTCTTTCACCCATAGTGTACTAGCACCTCAATGTGATAAGGATAAATAATATGAGATCTTTGGGTTTAAAGGAATCTTCCCCAAGTATCATTCACACTCATCCATCATATGGTTGTAGCTTTTTATAACTCTTAATGATGCTCCATTGGTGTTATCTCATTAACTCATGTGTTACAATACATGAGTTAATACTTTTTCCTATTTATGCATGGCATCCCTGAATATAAATCCTTATATGTTTCATAAGGACATGACCTTATAATATTACATAATATTGAATTAAATGAATAATTCACATTGAGGACCATTTCAGGTTTAGAGTTTTAGAGAATTAGGCCCTAAATATTACACAACTTGAATATTACATGTAGACACTACTACTCAGTATCCGTTTTTTCATAAAATAAAAAATCTTAAAAAGAAACATGTCTAGTTCCATGTTTTAGACAGAATGACCTTTCCTTGATCCCATCCTTGACCATATTCATTTTTAAGTCATGTGGAAAACATTTCAAAACTTGGTATGATCATAAAAAGCTCCGTAAGGGTTATAAAGTAATTGAAAAGAAACATTTTCCCATCAATAAATACAAATTAATGAAACTATACTTTTTGATCATAACATACTTCATGAAATCATAATATTTATGAATAACATAAAGAAATAATAAATCATAAAGGTAAATTATGGCATTCATAACATACTTACATTGTAGATATCATAGCTACATAGGGAGTCACATTTGAAATACCCATCACAGTATATTCCCAAAATCTCTTAGGATAAACATTCATGTTTACCTCCGTCACGTTACCCAATGCATTGGAGAACTATCTCAGGCTCAACCGCCCTAGGTTTGTCACGGAACCACCCGTATACGTAAACAATGTCCAATAAAAATAACATAAACATAACACATAACACATGTATAAAGGAAAGATAACATTTCCACATTCCAATATATCAAATCAAGATATTGAAATAAACAATGCTTTATCAAATCATTTTCAAAACAATTTAAAAATATATTTTTGAATCAAAGTGTCCCATACCACTTTGAATATTTTAAAGGAAATATCATTTGAAAACATTAATGTTCATATAAATAAATCCTATAACCCATTTTGAAAACATGTACATTAATAAAAAATATTTAGAATAATAAATCTTTAAAACATTTAAAACGATATTTTAGTTAAAGAGTTTTTTTAACAAAAAGAGATATGCTTGAAAACAAATAAATGAGGAATAACGTTTAATCATAACTTTATAATATCATGAGAATAAATGTATTCATGATATAATATGTCAAAGGATAGTATATACACCATATAAGAGTGAATTGGTGCATAACAACAATGAAGTCTCAGTGGAAATGTAAATTGAGAAGAAATACCTTATAAAAATGCTATCCTTAAATTAAGGATAAATCGATCACATAATTATGCGTGAAAAATATAAATACACCCAATATAAGTGGATATTAATTTTAAAACAATTATAGGGCATTCACATATATTCATGGGTTGACATATTCAAGAAGTACAGGTTAAACCCAAAGAATTGAAATTGGGTTTAGAAGTTCCCTTGTAAATATTTGAGAGCCTAACGGCATCACTTTAAAATTCATAAAATAATTTGATGAGATAAAAATGGTATATAATCACTTATACATAAATTTTACATCAATAATGATATATAATAAAATATCCCAACATGATAAGATGTAAATTAAAAGACATAACAAAAAGAAGTCTTTTAAAAGAGGAGGGTGAAAGGTTCCCTTACCGATTTGGTAACTTACAAAACATATGACACATGAAAGAAGGATCATACAATGAAGATGTAAATAATCATAAATGAAATTATATTACACAAATATTACAATCATGGGAAGTAAATACACCACCCAAATGGAAATAGTGTCAAATATAGCATGAATCTCAGAGGAAGAAAAAGTGAGATAAAACCCTTTACAACGTTGTAATCAACTGAGTCGTATGACCAAAAGTTAATATCCACCAAATGAATAATAGAATACCATTAATATAATGAGAATAATGATAATATATATCAAATGGAAGTACACAATACACCACATGAAATGAATAAGTGGTGAACAATAGAAATCTTACGGAATTAAAAGTGAGATAAGAAAATCTCTTACCTCGTGTCCGACTTGACTCATTTGTTCCTTATTATTCCTGAATAATAAAATAAAGTTAATTTCTAATTGCTTAAGAACCTTTTTAAAGTTTATGATTCATTTTATATCACTTATTACCATGTTATAAACATTATGTAATCATTTAATTTAATAACGTTCGTTTTGTCGATATTTGATACTTGACTAAAAAATGAACACCTTATATTTACAAGTTGTCCATGTGGTCAATATTCCATTATATCCAGAATGACATTCATTATTTAGATATCTTATATATAATATATATCTAGTATATATATATATATATTTATAATAGTACATATCATTTGGATGTAAGAAATGAAATGCACCGTTCATGGAGACGGTAAGTCGTACGTACGCATGAACGCTACTTTCATTTATATTTCTTATTTTAATGGAATTAAAACATAATTTTACATGGTAATATTATAATTTTAGTATAATATCATATATAATATCATTAACTCAATCCTTTATACGTCCCACATATGGCATTAACGAGTCATATCACTTTGAGGGGGTGGTAGTCCGCACTTCCTCAAATGAAATTATCGCATTTACCCATAATGGAAACCATAAAGGTATGATATAAATGAAAAATACAGAAGCATAAAGAAACTAAAAACATAATATATATCATATATAAATATATTTCCATCATAATGGCCACCATGAGAGGCGGTAGGAGGTAATTGAACAATCATCGTTTTGTGAGGCGTTAGTTTTCCATCCACATAATAATTATCTTCTTCACCCATTAGATGAAGGTGTGTGTAAGTTTAGTTAGATTCCTTCTCATAACAACATCCTATTATATTGAAGATATTGGTGTTGTTATAATAGAAAGTAATAAAAAGAGATTAGGGGTTGGAGAAGTAAAATAAAATAAAAGAAGTTAAGAGAAACGGTTACCTTTAATTTGGGTATCTTCATTTGGTTTGAACCAAAAGGACTTCTTGAAGTGACTTATGCCTAAGTTAAGGCTTCTAGGAGTAGTATAGGGATGTAGGAAGATTAATTTGTCAGAGGTTGGATGAGGTAAAAGGCTTGAGAGGTGTGATAAATTGGATAGAAGTTATCTCCTTTTATAAGAGAGAGGAGGTGCTCTTTATGAAAGTGTGAAAACATTATTTTATTATAAACTTATGTTCGGTTTCAAAAACTCCAAACCACATTAAAGTAGAATATAAGATGAATAATATTATAAATAAAATAATCCAGTAAGAATTGGACAGGTTTTGGATATTATTTTAGTCTTTATAATCTTATTTATTTAAATCATTTATTAATGAGGTAAACACTACATCATTATTGTGTCATAAATAATTTAATTTATTCAATGTCTAAAAATTATAAAAAAACACTATTGTGTACGAAATCTTCCCAGATTTCTAATTAATATTTATAGTTGAAAATATAACTTATATAACCCCATGTAAAAGTTAATTTACTAAAAGATATTTGTTTGTGTCATTTTTGCCTTAACATTAAATTAATTAATCTAAAGTGTCATTATCACTCTTAAGTGGCTCCATGGGGTCCCAAAATCGACCCATAGATGCCCATGGTCGTTCATGACTCATAAAATAAGGTTAGGAAAAATTTTAATTTAATTTTGAATTATTATAATATTATTTTTACCATGAATTACCCTATTTACCTTTAACCGTGGCAAATTAAAGTCAAAAGTTAATATTCACCAAAAATTATTTTCATCTTATTGAACCAAATTTTACTTACTAATAACAACCATGTATGTCATATTTTCGAAATTCAATTCACAGAAGAGGTAAAATTTCATTTAAATGAAAAAGTCGGTTTTTTAACTACTACTAAGTGGTTTCGCTATTCAACAAAAATTGAAGTTTTTCATAAAAATACCAAAAATTAAGCCTAAGAAATATTTGATATTAAAAATCCAAAAAATGATGTCTATTCTGGTAAATTCAAAACATATAAGTGGAATTAATTAATTTAAAATTAATTCCCATTGTTAAAACAAATAGCGTGTTTTTAAGAAACAATAACTATCAAAAGATTTACACTTGTTTATGTCCACTTTCAAAGATAAATTAATTCCAATGACCAAAATTGGATTAAATGGTAAAAATATATTCTAATTACACTTTAAAACAAATTAAAAATATAATCTAACCATATAAAAAATTATATTAAAACACAGTTTTGAATTAAAATACAATATTTTTCACTATTCATAAAAAATGAACTTTATCAGAAAAATTCCAAAAATTTACACAAAGTAAATTTTGATGTCCCCATTATAAATAAGGATTTTATTTGGTCAATTAGAATGTATTAAAGTGAGAAAAACGATATTTAAATATGGTTTTCCATTAAAAGGTTGTAAATCGACCATTTAATGTAAATTATGCTTAAAATTAGATTCATTCACATTTTAAGCCTCTAAATTTTATTAGATAAATGTAAATACATTTAACAAACATGTATAATCATATTGTAGTAATTTTTGTTCATTCCTACCAATACAACAGCTAGGAGTTAACTACCATTTAAGATAATAATATTATATTATTAGTGTGCAATGTATGATTTCAAAGAAACATATTGTTGCGTATCAGGTACACTATCAAACAAAGCAACCACTTTAAAGTAAAATTAATATTTAATTCACAAATATTAATAAATATGAAATATGTCTTATTCTTTATTTACCTGGGATGTTACATGTTTCATACTATGAAATGGTTACTTAAATTATAGACAATATGGAATACATTTTCTCACCATTTCATAAAAGTATGGGGCCTAATATTCTATATAATATGATACATTCATGAATCACATATTGGTTATGGTTTATATGACCCACCCATTGTTATCATATACAAAACAGGATTGGGGGAATATATAATTTCAAATGTCTGTGTGTGTCTGCATAAAACCTATATATAAATAGAAGTGTGTGTGTGTTTGAATATTTTTATATATATCCAACTATAGATGTTGGAACCAGAGGGTTAAAAACTCACAATTGAGGGTGAATCAGTGTATATCAGATTAAAACAATTCCCCCTTTTGATATTAAATTCTATTTATACAAAAATATATTTTCTCTTTTTGTCAGGGTAATATATAGGCTGAAATAAAAGTTTTCAAGTGACACTAAAATTTTACTTAGTTCACCCTAATTGGTCTAATTCAAAGAGCATAAAAAGGCAATGTTTTAATATAATAGAATCCATAAGTATAATTTTATTACAATGTTCTAGGAAAACTCACTATACTTCACAACCACTCACACTTGATAATGAATTAATATATTTTTAAAAATAACTCACTAATCCTTTAGAAAAATCATCTGATGATTTGTATCATCATTGATTTGGTTCACAATAAAATGGGCACAAAATAAATATCTGGTTTCATACAAATCATTTTTTCCAATTAACCATATAAATTTTAGGAAATTATCATTACGTTATCACAAATTTGAATTCCACAAAACCTTTATGCATCTTTCATTCAACTTCCACGTATTCACATAATGTCTTATATTCTTGAAACTCTGAAACATTCATGAAACTAAAGTTTTAATCAACACACAAGTTTCTTTCTTCACACAACTAAATTTCACATAAAATATTTTACAAAAGAAGTATGTTCACTTAATTATTACTCAGAAACAATGTCTTTCGATTCTCTAAGTCTTGATCTCTCAAAATGTGGGGGATAAGGGCATATTTATAGGTGTTTTCGAAACGTCTTGTAAATTTTCCCTCATCCGTTGATATTTCACACAAATATTTGTGCCTAGAAAACATGTCACCTCCATAATCTCTTTTCATATATAACTCATAATATTTATGAAACTATCCATTTATATGTATCAAGTTTATACAAATCTATGTTTCATGAATTCACAAACTTTTTTGGAACTCTTACCTTTTCTAAATATTTATGAGGAAACATAAAATTACATCTTTCATGAAAATTTTCACTTCTATTAAAAACCATCATTTTCTATAAAATAAGATTTGATCTTCCTTTACATTATTTAACCTAAAAAAATTTAGACACTAGGAAACATAACCACTTTATACATGAAACCTCTTGAACACATTCTGAAACTTCTTAGTCCCTTATTCATAAATATTGAATTATATTCATGGTCCTGTAAATTTGTCATCACTATCTATCAATAAACACATTTTATCATTATCAACCAATTTTTTATACAATCGAAATATCCCAAAAACACTAAAGAATTACCTTGAGGGATATTTTCCAAACAATATCCACAATTGGGTTTATTAAAAAAAATCAAACCTTTATTATCAAATTTTTGATACAAACTTATTCACCATCTTCTTCAACCACCAATCACACTTTGAAACTCCATATAGTGATCAAAAAATTAATCAAAATGTACTCTAAAACAACATGAGTTTGGATCAACATGAAAAAAAAATGTTTGATGATAATTTAATCAATGAATAACTTTGATCTCAATAGCATTGAGAGAAAATATTTTGAATTTCCTTATTTTACTAATACCCTATTATTCTTGCTCTCCCAAATTAAACATAGATGTCCTCTCCCCTTTTAAAAATTTTATGTCCCTATAGCAGTACTTATTTTGATCATTTTTTCACCCCACCACACTTTATGAATATTATTTCTCTACATTTTTCAATGAAACCAAAGGTAACTCTTTTATGGTATTCAATAGAGAAAAAAACTTTTATCAGCACATAGGGAAAATTGCCAACATACCCTAGATATTGAGGGGTTCCAAAACCACACTTATTTATGTTTGTGGGGATGAATAAACTCATAGATACATTTTATTTCTCTTAAAGGCTTATCTGTGTAAGGCCTTTGTCAATATGTCTACAACTTTAGGTTCTATAGGCATATACTCAAACTTCACTACCCCATTCTCCACATTCTACTTTATAAAGTGATACTTGATTAAAATTTATATCATCCTTGAGTGATGGAATAGATTTTGGATAAGATTAATAAAACTAAAATTATCATTATTTATTCTAATTAAAAATTTCACATCAACACCCATGTATCCATGCTACTGATTTATCCACAAAAATAGTATACAAGATTGATTATCCACAATATATTAAGCTTTTGTAGTGCTTAATGAAATATAGTATTATTTATTAATAATAAAAGAAATGAAAAACATGCCAAGATAAAATGATCCACATGAATTAGACCTTATTTAACACACATAATTGGTGCATTCTGTGTTTGTATATCCCAATAACTCTTGTTGGGATGTTTCACTATAAGAAAACCAAAATCTATCATGCCTTTGATATCCCATAGTATTATTTTCACTATAAGCAGGTATATTTCATTAGGATTACTCTTATATCATGTCACCCAACTTATGTAAAATAAAATATTGTGTCATTTCACTATAAAGTTCAATAAGATTATGATAATATACTTGTATTCTATGACTAGGTCCCATTTTCATTTCCATCCCTTGAAAACTTCAGTTGAGTAGTAATCAATGTTTTCATATCCTTGGAATAATCTATTAGAAACTTTTTTATAACCTCATAATAAAATTTATATTGATAAATAAATGTTTTATTCCTTCCATGTATCATCATTAGACCCAATAAAAAAATTATTTCAACAATCATCGATATTTCAAACTCACACTTCATGAATTATACAAAATCTTTTCACTATGCTTCATTAGATCCAAAAAAATATTATGTCAAACAGATAAAATAACACCATCATCCTTTGGTCACACTCACTATTGACATATATATTTTAATTAACTCTGCTTTGATGGAAACCAAACTTCTTTATGTACTGATCCAATCTTAAATATAATGCTATTGATTCCTCCTCCATCCAATAAAGTTCCATATTTAGAGAGAACACATTATCCTCAAATTCATAGACCTGAAAACCATTTTTCTATTCAATGTATACTTCTTATTCCATAACTAGATTTAAAAAACTATAATTAAAACCCATATATAATACCTTGAATTTATTTTTTACTACTATAGTTAAGAATAGTTGAATTGTATCCATCATTTCTATAGGTGAAAATATTTATTCTACGTCAATTACATTTATTTAAGAGTATCCCTTTAACACTAGTTTTGATTTTTTCAAATCACCATTCCAACTTCATTAATTTTTAATGGAATACTCATTTGGTTCCAATTACATTGTTGGATAATAAACTCAAAATAATATACCATGTACAATTATTCATAATTTTTTCAAGATCTTCATTTGTCACCTAAACCCAACTCTCATCCCTATAAAATTATTTAAAACTCTTTGGTTCTACTTGAGATAATAAATATTACTGTTATAGAGACTTTATTCTACTTATTTGTAATAGCACTAACCGATCACTGATGATATTCTTTCTATTAATTTAAACTTGGGTATTCAGTTTCTATACAAATAAATGTCTCACTTCAACATTATTAACATCATAAGATTATTTTGAATCTACCTGAGGATATTTTACTCCCCATAAACTACTTAACTCTTCATCGATATCTTCTTAAATTTGATCATTTTTTTCTTAAGATTATAAAAATTATCTACTATAGTGACATAATTACTATTAATAATATTTTTAACCACTTATTTAATTACTTATATGATTTTATATTTCCTGGGAATCCAAGGAAAATTTCTTTATCTCACTAAGACTCCAAATACCTTTGTTTCTCTTTATTAATATTAAAACATTTACTTTCAAAAAAATTAAAATACCTATGTGTCATTTTATTTCTCTACCATATCTCATATGGAGCCTTTTCTTCCATGAGATATAATAAATATATATTTGAAATGTAGTTTTATGTCATTAATTATTCTTTCCAAAACATATATTATAGTTATTTATCTATAAAAATTATTCTATCCATATTGTTTATAATATGGTTTCTCATATATACCACACCATTTTTCTAAAAAGTTCTCACTAGTCAGACTTGGTTCCTTATGCTATAGTTTTTAGAAAATCCTACACTTTTCTATTTATAAACATTGCGTCATTATAAGTCTGTAATTTCATAATCTTCTACCTAATAATTATTTTTCCCCCTCTGATACTAAGTAATGTAACTAAACAACTTACACTTGTGATTATTGAACATTGTCACTTCCATATTATTGTAATAATCAATAAAAATAATGTGAAATATCTTCCCATTAATATCTATTAGAGGTATGGGTCCACACACATCAATATGTACCAATTCAAGCACACTTACTAACTTTTTTTCTAGTATGAATTTTGAGTGGTCCTCCTTTTTTAAAAACATTTCACATGTGTTGATGATCATGTGATAGATTAGGTAGATCTTGAGTTCCACCATTATTTTTCATATTTTCTAAGGATTGTCGGCATAGAGACCCAATTTTATTATGCCATAATCATTTTCATTTTCCCTAAACATAAAACATGTGTCTTATTTTTCATTAATAATGTATAAATTCATTGTAATGTGTTTCCAATTCATAAACATTGCATCATTTTTTCCCTTAATGATGCATTTATATTGGGTAAATGGTTTTTCATTCCATGAATAAAAAAAATTATTTACAATTAGAAATGAATAATTAACACCTTCAACAATCAATACATTTTCACATCTCATATATTTTCCACCAAATTTGGCATTCATAGACCCAATAATGTTTTGGCATTTATTATTTCTAAATCATATGACACCTTCCATATTGTACTTGATTAATGGGATAAGATCCTTATTGTATATCATGTAGGATGTGAATCCACTATTAAGGATGCATTCACTATTATGATATTATGTGTTTGTAGATATATTTGTACCCTCTACCTTATTACCTATTTCATTTTGGATTAATTTTCTTAATTTTACAGTTTATTTTGATTTAGATGCTTGATATATATCGTAAAAATATGCACTAGCTTCATCTTGTAAAGCTAAAAATTGGTTCTGCATTTTCAACATGTTTGATGTTTCCCAAATCATTTTCATCTGAACACTTTGTGTATTGTTAAGAACATTCCATGGAATTTGTTATGAGAAATACCTATACATATATATAAATCCTCTACACTAAAAATAATTACCATCAAAATAATTCCTAGAATATTGAATTCTACTCAATAACCGTTGATACTCTTATACCCTTTGGTATCTCTTAGATGTGGAAAAAATTGAGAATGACTTGTATTTCCCCAACATTAACATCTTATATTATTTTCATTATTATGTGTCTTCATAACAACTCCATTTTTTCCTTGGGTTCATTAAGTATTTCAATTTTGAGCCATACCCAAATCAACCTACAACCTCATAGTGGGAGCCTGAGGCCTAGAATCAACAATCATTGCTTTCTATTTACAATCAATCTCTATAGTATATTTGTCATCATTAAGTGCCTTTTTCTTGAATCTCCTTTACTTATTTTTTTTAGACCACTATACTCCACATTCATAATTGTTTTTTTCTTGTATGACTCACTTTCCTCATGTTATACCAGGAGCCAAGTGTATCTCTTGATCTTTATACACCTCTTAAATCACTTTTATATGATTTTCTTAGTCTTTCACTATGTTAGTAAAACCATTAATAACCATTGTTTGTACTTCATCTTTTAGATTTTAATAAATAACATTTTCCAAAAAATTTAGCTTTTCATATTTAATATTTTTTATCTTTTCCATCAACTCAAACTAATCCTCTATTAGATACTACATATAGATATTTTCATAATGAACCAATATTTTTGATTTGTTTATTTTAGCTCTCCCAAAAATATTTATTCAATAGAATCTTATAGATATACATAGAGATCAACTCTCCATTTTATATCGACTTCATGATTGTCTCTACCTTCCAATGTCTAGGGACTTCCTATAACATACAATAGAGTAACTTCTTAATGGTATTTTCAATCTTCTTATTCTTCTAACTCATATTATTTTGAACTATTATTCTCTTATGAAAGAGGTTGTTTTTCTTAAATAAATTTCATTTTGTATTTTTCCTTACTATAACATTGTATAATGATTTCTTCAAAGTAACTTCATCAACATCATAATAATATTGAAATATATTAGGATACTTTTCTATAAATATTAAAACATTTCAACATTAGAAAATCCAAGTGCATGTTTCCCTTTATAACTTTACTTTCCCATTTTATAGATTTGAAGAAAGGAATAACCTGACTTCATCTACCTATTATTCTTCCTAGTTATCCTTCATGGTGAGATTATCTTACGATTTGAACACTAAATCCTTTGAATTCCACTTTTCTATTGCGTCTTTATCATTATTTATAATCTAATTTGAGGTAAGAGTATTACATAAAATATCCAATGTCATAACCTACATATATTTATCCTCATGTACAAAGAAATTGGTATTGAACCGGAGTGGAAATCATGTTAAGATAAGCTTGATAATCTTTAAATCATAATGATTTCTCTAGGACCATGAATTTACTCCATAATAATAGTTACCCAATCAAATAATACATCAACAAATTCATTAGTGTGCATCCTTAAGTCCTTATACTGGATCTCGGGAACCTGTAATTTGGATTCTTGGATATCTGAATAACCATCATCGATATTTATATACTTTTCCAAAATTTCATGTAGTTAATAATTTGACTTCACCTTTTTATAGATTATACTATTTAAATCTCACCCTAAATCGTTGATACCTCTGGCGTTAGCATCTAGTTCTTTGTGGTCTACTTTGGATAAATCCCAATTTTCCATATTGATTAAAATGTCAATCATAGAATCTATATACACATATAGGCCTAAAGATTATAAATATCATGTCATATAATTATTCCATAGATAAAAATTATTTACAACAAATTTCAAAATAAGTTTTTTGATTTACTGTTTCCATTAGTTACACTAAGACAATACCACTTACTTTAACCTTTGGATTTGATACAAAATATTGGACACACAAGGTTAAATACCCTAAAATAGGGGTGAATCAAGGTGTGTTAGATTAAAACAATATCCCCTTTCAATATTGTTGCATTATTAAAAAATATCTTCAATATGTTTCGAATAGTAATATATAAGACAAAATGAAATCATGAAAAGGTCATAACAATTTAAATTGCTTCACCTTAATTGGGATAATACAAGTATTTTACAAAGGTAATGTTCTAATGTACTAGAATCACTAAGAATGATAATGTTACAATTTTCAAAGAAGAATCACCATCCCTCCTAATTTACAACCATTGACACTTGATAACATACTTTTCTATCTACAGAAAAGAAATCACTGCTCCTCCAAAAGAATACTCTAATGAATTGTATCAGCTATGATTTAGTTCACACTAAAATTATTGTCACAAAAATCTTCCCCTTCATCCAAATGATGAATTCCAATTTTCCATAGTAATTTTTGGAATTTCTCTTTAGGTTCCCACAAATTATAATTTTTTATAACCTTCATCAATCATTCTCACAATGTTATCAGTTTTTCACAACTCCCACACAATCACACAACTCCTTACTTTTGAAAAACTCTCAAATGTTCCAAAAAATAACGTGCTCATCTTATCAAAACTGATTTTCACATAAAATAATTCATTCAAGAAGTTATTTTCTTAATTCTTATGAAAAAACAATGTATTCGAACACTCTAAGTATTACTCTCTCCAAATTAGGTGTAATGGCATATTTATATTAATTTTAAACATATAGTGAAACTTTTCCCATAACACTGAACTTTTCAAAAAACAATCTTGGGAAAATAACATGTTACCCCCATTTTTAATTTCCATTTGTAACTCATTATCTTCATAAAAATTTTCATTAGTACATACCTAGTTTATAAAAATCCTTTTTCTGTGAATTTTCCAAACTTTTCTGAAACTATTTCCACTTCTAAATATTGATGAGCCATCCATGAATAACCTCTTTTACAAAAATCAAATATTTATAAAACATTAAATTTTTATGGAGAACCTTCCTTTTATATTAAATAATTATTTTATATTCCTCTAAATGTTTAGACACAAAAATTTGGAAAACACTAGGAAACATTAATACATTAAACATAAAACATTCAAAAATCATTCCAAACTATATAGACCACTTATTAATAAATATTTAAAGGTATATATTGTCCTAAAATTTGTTCAACACTCTTTATCAACAATCACACAAATATTTTGTTAACTGGATTTTTCAATAAACACAACAACCCAAAAACCTTGAAATGAAACCTTGAGGGGTTTTTGATAACTATATATATATATATATGAAGACACACACACACACATATAGATATATATATATATATCTGTGTGTGTGTGTGTGTTTGTGTGAATTTGTATATGTATGTTTGTATAAAAAAATATATATATGATTTGATATTTCAAAAAACACACTTGAAAACTAAAAGAAAAAACATGAAAAATATAATAAAACTAGATTAAAAGGGAAATAAAATTAAAATACAATGGATTTAAAACTAATTTGATATAGTAAATATCATGATTAAAAATCAATCAAAAGAAATGGTTAACCTACAACATGTGTAGATATGAGAGAAATGGAGGAGAAGATGGTACCTTTCTTAGCACTCTTATCACTGAGAAAGGGTATGATTTCTCAATTCTAATAAAATGCTATGAAAGTTTAGTTCTTTATAATTGATGATATTTTAGAGTGGGGGATCACATTTCAATAACCTATATCCATGTTCTATATTTCCCATGGTGTTAGGTCAACCATGTTAACCCTGATTTTTTTCATTTTTAAAATATATAATAATTATAATAAAGAAATATTTAATTATATATTTACAAAAAATATATATTGTATGCTATTTGTATGAGTTATTGTATAATAAAGAAGTGGTTTCAGAATTGAATCTCAATAGAAAATAAATTTTAATTTTTTACAATACATGATATCATGGGCTCTGCATGTGGCCTCAGCTTGACTACTTCCATTAGTTAGGCTGATATCCATAGAATAGTTATACCCCCAAGTATAAACTTGTTTCCAGTGCCTCATATTTCCTTGGTTCATGCCTATAGAAGTATCCTATAGAGATACCACCACAAAAATATCCCCTAAAAGATTTAGAACCATGACCATAGGCTATAACCATGTTTTTAATCCCTAGATGTAACATTTTTCTCTAATTGGATCAGTATGATAACTATGAATGAAATAACACTAATATTTTAGATTGGTAAAAATAAAATGAATATTATCAGGTCATAGTTTCTCTAATAGCTCGAGATATTTTTTTAATTTCATGTTTCAACTATATCATATGAGTCTACACTTTTTTGAAATAATCATGATATCAGGAATTTCAAGTCATGATTGATGTAAATGATGGTATAAAAGTTAATGGTCATAAATAGGGATAAGAATGGGAAGTCACTAAATAGGGACCCAAAATTACCAAACCTAATTAAGTGGTATTTGAGAAACAATTAATTTAGATTTAATAGGGTTAGATATATAAATTTACAAATTAATTAATCAATTTTATATTTCTTAATGTTAATGAAATTATGAAATGTATTTATTCAATTTAATTTTGGGTTTATAATGTATTATTAAATGAACTTTAAAGTATTAAATTTATAATATAATTTTTAATTGGTCTTGAGTAAAACATTAAGGCACCTACAACCCTCAACTCCATTCGAGACCCATCCCCCAAGAGATGGTATCCCACCATTATCTACTCAAGTGAATCTCATTATGCTTTCCCATTAAAGATAGCATCCGTGATCTTTTCGTTAAGCTGTGAATGATTATACAGTGTCTATATTCCTTATCTCCCATTATTCATGGTATTTTTAATGGATTCATTATTGTAAGAAGAAATAATTGTTTTGGTTATAGATCTTTTTGTCAATATGAATAGGATTTTCATCACTCCTTACTGACAATGACTTGATAAACAATATATTATATTATATTTTCAAGGGTTGAGGTATTGGTTCATGATAATAAACTCATTTTACTTCATTAAAAGTAATAATAGAAATATTATAGATGTTATTGAAGTGGTTACTAATATTTTTAGGGATATTTGATACTTCATAAAAAAATAGACAATGAATTGACATGTTAAAGAGGATTCGTGTTTGATTTGGTTCCCTATAACCAGCTACATTGTTCTTAAATTGCCAACATTTTACCAAACTTTGATATTAATAAATAAATAATAAAATAATGATTATTCTTCCACATAACTTTATTTTGGTAATTTATTAAAGTATCCATCGCATTAAAATAGATCATATTTTTTCCATAATAATGATAACCTTGAGATTCTATGATGATAACTTTTAAATAACATTCCATATGGTCTAAGTGGAATTATAATATGGGGAAGATAGTATGTTAACTCACAGGTATGAGTGATTATTAGTGGATGTGACTTATTCCCATGAAAGTTTTACTGTATAATCTCTAATATGAGATGATCATGTGGATAGACTCAGAAACAGAAATTCTATATGTTTTGTTTCATTGGAATTTCAATATAAGTTGATGTGTAATGATTCTTAGAATTTAATATTACTATTAACAAACATCATGAGTTGTGTGCTTATATGTATTTCAATAAACCATGATTCAATATGTTCACATTGAAGTTGTATATGTTGGGTGCATCATGGGAGGTATGTTATTAAGGAATAATATTATAATGTGTTTGTATCTTCTATACTTATAGAGGTTGATATAGTAGTACATTTATTGAAATGATATTAGAAAACTAATATTCTTGTTCATGGGGTGTGGGTGGATTATTTTCATCAATTCAAATAAAAATGTATCAATAACATTGGTAGATGACATCGTTAGGAATCTTTCTTGAAGAGATACCAATACTAATGCAATTATTTTACATGGTAAGTGTTTCTACGTGGTTTTCATTATTTTGACATTAACATCTTTTTATTGGGTACCTTTATGTGTTGTTATATTGTAATATTGAAATTTATTCTAGCTTACCTAATGTCCCTAAGTAATAATCCTATAGGGTCACACACTTAGAGTTTTCATAGGTCTGAGTTAAATGTTAATAAATAGTTGGAAAAAAATTTATTTTCCAAACTAAAAAATATTATTTATTCTGTATTTTATTTTTCATAAAAATTGAATAATTGTTTTTTCAATAAAATAATTATAATATTTATTTAATAAATAATATTTTTTAAAAAATTTATTCAGGGTTAAATAAATATTCAAAAGGATGAGCATGCTGATTATTAAACATATTGATAAATATTTATTCACCAAACTATGAAATAATTTTTATCATCATATGGGCTAGCACACACTATGAAAATATTAATATTATGATTATTATTTTACATGTCATAGGATACTTTATGGGTTTAATATATTTTTAAGGGCTTATGTACAATCAACAAATATTTTAACCTTAGACCTGGGTTTATAAATATTCAAATGTAGCCATTATTGATGAAAACGTTGTAGATACAAACCATTGTAGATAAAAACCATTGTAGATACAATCCATTATAGATACAAACTATTGAAGATACAAACCATTGTAGATATATCCATTATTGATACATACCACTGTAGATACAAACCTTTGTAGATAAAATCTAGTGTAGATACAATTTTGTATTCATACAATATATTGTAGATGAAATATGTTATAGACAAAAACCATTATAGAGAAAAATAATTATAGATACAAACCATTGTATATAAAAATGTTATAGATACAAACTTTTTAAGATACAAACTATTATAGATGAAAACTAATATAGATATAATCCATTATAGATATTATCTATTGTAGACATAATCATTATATACAACATTCCTTACTGTGACAATTCTCTCCAAAATAATTATTTATATATGGTTTTATCTCTATTTTGAGTGAAAATCTTAATTCTATCTTCCTCTAAAGATAAATAAGAACAAGAGATATTTCTTCAGGCCTGGTGTAATGTGAAACAATCAAGGAAAAAATAAAATATGATCAATCGACCACAATAACACCCAAAATATCATCAGAGTTTCTTGTAGATCAAAGTGACACATATAGATCGCCACTAGAGGGGATTTGGTTTGGGTCAACATGAAACAATAATGACATGCCAAATAAGGTTCAAAATATCAACACCATTATTTATTAAATAACTCAACATAGTGGTAATATTTATTCTTGTGTTTTAAATTTATAATTACTTTAATTTTCATGGTATGGGATGTAAGGTCCAATTTTTTTGGATAGGTTGAAATCTTAAATAAATTTGAACATTTTGGTTGGTGAATGGGTCAAATCTTTAACTTAATCAAGGAATGTAAATATGATCATTTGAACACTTGAAATTGTTATTTTTTATGTGCTTTAAGACCTAAGTGGTGTCTTAGAAGTTCAGATGAGTCTTGGGAGCATCGAGCTTTGAAACCCCTTTTTTGAGAGAAGAAACAACATGTGAATGGGTGTAGTACATGTTTTGATAAACTGTGTGGATGACTGTGCATGGTTTGACTAGGAGGATAGTGGGAATTGTATAGTCTATACATTTTTTTTCAAACCATGTGTCTAGATGTGTGGGGGGAATATCCCTTGAAAAGTGTCCACCATATGAACTACACATGGTTTTTCAAACTATGCAAATATCCAAGAAAGGGGCTAGTCTCTTAGACAATAGGTGTGCATGGTTAGTGCAAGGTTTTCCAAAATTCATGGACAAACCCAACAAATGTTATAAGATCAAAAAATGAATATTTCTTCTGACCACCTTTAATTCCTCCACCCCCTTTCCTTATCTTCCAGAAATGTGAAACAACCCCTCATTAGGAACTTCTCTTTGGCCTCTCCTCTAGGAATGGAGTTATAACCTCCATTTGGATATGGAATTGGCCTCCATCAGTTGAAATGTATATCCCTTGATATGTATATTAATCAACTTTTTTCTTTTCCATGATTATATCTCCTTACAGAATTTTAAATACGGGGGATTTATTTTTCCCTAATTTTATGGTGTTTAAATAATATTTCAATATATTCCATTTATCATTGAATCAATTCTCAATATTGGATGACTGTATTATCCTAAACATGATTTAGGTGTTCTAGTTGGTTTTCCATAACATATAGTTTATTCATAAATATGTTCCATTGTGTTTCATATTGGTTTTACACATTCGTTTCCATAGAATCAAATTTCCTTAAATTAGTTTTATAATTTTGAATGTTAATACCTCATTAGACACCTTTATTATGGATATAGGATAATGAACTTAACATGATCCACCCCTTGGTGATGTCATGATTATGAATATGTGACCCTTTACACTTTATTAATAATAACTCCCATTGTTTGTTTGGTTCAACTTACTGAATTGATTTAATTAAATTTAAATGGTTGAATTAACCCCTTTAATTGGGAAATCATTTTTTATTTTCCTCCACTCACTTGAAGTAGATCACTAAATGGTATGATATATACCTTTGGACCTTGACATGTACTAATGAATGGTAATGTTTTGAATGAATTTGAATTCATCTGATAAATGATAAGAATCCTTATATATCCCTTTTTTATTATTCAATGAAAAGGTTAGAGATTTGAATTAAATAAATTGAATGAATTCATATGATAAATTAGCATAACATTAAGCTTGTATCCTTTTCCCTTTTTAATGAAAGGGTAGAAGTTTGAAAAAATGGAAATGGTACTTGGAATGATTATTACATGGACTAAGTTACACTTCATATTCACAAAAATAGTTCCAACTATTATGGTCCATAAAACTTGTCATCTATAAATGAAAGTTAATGAAATGAATTAAATGGAAGTTGTAAATTGAACTGATTATTACATGGTCAATGTAACACTTCTTGTACACATACATGGCACCAATTATTAGGGACCATAAACATTGTAATTAAAAAATTAAATTTAAATGTGGGAATTAAATTTAATTATTAAATATACATGATTATTACATGGTCAATATTATACTTCATTTACACATACTTGGTGCCTTAATTATGGACCTTTTTCTTGTTATAGGAGTGGTTATATTTGAGATCACATTGGATTTATGAGGGACTACCATGACCACTAATAGGATTAAACCCCAATTCATTGGGATAGTTTCCAAGGGAGATACCCAAGTAACATTTTCAATTTCATATATGTAAATGCTTTATCATGTTACCAATGATTGAATAGATCTCTATATTTCTGAAAATTCAAATTCCTTAAATATACTCCTTTTATTCAATTTGATGTTTTTGGAAATGAGGTTCCATGGATTCACCTAATTGGTCCCATTCATTCTTAGCCCAAGATTTACTATGGATGATCTCCATGGACATAGTTTTACTCTTTTATAGTGGAATTCCTTGGGTGTACCCTTTGGATTATATTCGAACCTAGATATCCAGACTACGTGAGTTATTACAATGAGTTGGCTCAAACCATGATGTCATAGATGACATCATCTCACATTGGATCATTTCATTATACTAAATAAATTATGATTCTCTCTTTAGAGATGTGATACACTTGAAATACTAACATATTATGTAGACATTTGGGAACTAAGACATAGGTCCACACTGGTACATGTATATCTATGAAAATTATTGTCTTATTTATTAATATATATACATGATGGTAAGTGCGCAGAGAAATTCCTTTGTAGGATAAAGTAGGTATGGGTATCTATGTTCTATTAAGAAACCATAGTTTAATTGGTTATTGTTTTTTATTTATAGCATCATTTTGATATACCAACACACTAATTATTTTATATTCATATACTATATATATTTAGACACCATCTGTGGTGGCCTTCTGAGTATATCTCACACCCTATTTAGGTCGTCATTCTACTTGGATACCCCAAAAGACCTCATGGTTGAGGTTCAGGTTTAGAGTTCATTCATGTGTTGTTATACTTGTATGTGGGAGATAATAAGAAGTGTAATGACTTGGATCTTAGTATTATCATTGATATGAACCTTGGGTATTTTTTATTTTTCTTATACATTTTTTATTCCTACCTATTATATGTTAGTTACGATAAATTATAAAATATTCATGCATGATTTCTCTTCTTTTATTATTTTCATTTGATTTTCATTCTGCTACCTCCATTATTATTTATTCTTATTTATATATTATTGATCCATAGGGTACATTCCACCCATTATAGCTCCATTATAACCTCACTACTAGTTAGTAGCCTCTGGAAAATGGGGAGGTGTGCTTCATGTCATGTGTCGAACCAGATTGGGGCACTGACATAGTGGATCTCATATCGGGATGTTATAAATTGGTATCATAGTATTCTTTTACACTTTTTTATCACTGATTTGGGATGTTATTAAGGAGAGTAAGAATTTGGAATCACTTGATAAATAGATTGTGTGTGGGTTCGTCCAAACCACACATAATGAAAAGATCTTGTTTCCAAATATGGGATTGTGGTTTTGTGTTACTGTTTATTATTATTTCAACTTGGTTTATTATTTTACTATGACTGGTTATTAATTTATTGTATTATAGATATTTACTCTTGGCCTAGTATAGAATGTAATTATTTCTACATTCATCATCTTAGGCATATAGAGACTCACAATCCATGAATATGACATTCTATATAGACTACATTATAGGTTTCCCGATGTATGATGATTTATATAAAATACCTTTTAGATTATCATCATCATTATCCAAGTCCATGTAGGGGTAATTACTCTTCTTGTTTTCTAATATACCATGTTATAGTTATTTTTTATCATGCATATCCTTATGTCATGATCTTATGATTATATTCTTATATGACTATTATTTGTTGTTTATGAAATATAATTCATTATTATATTGTGAAAAAAATTGTTATTAAAGATTCTACATCAAAAAAAGTTGTTTATTCCCATATAGTTTGATCATGGAACCTTAATTATTTAATTATGACACGTTTAATCCTTGTACCATTAGTTTCATGGGATGAAACATTTATGGTTTTGATTAAATTTGTACCACTAATAATTTATAGAGTGTATGTGCTTCTATAAATAGGAAAGGAAAACCTATTTAATCAGACCAGTATATATGGACTTGTTATATATTTTGGAAACAAGTGTGAAAAACTAGGTTGCAGTTAAATGGATGTCAATTGTAACTTATAATGGAAAGTTCCTTTTATAATTTTGGAAGCGTAATTCATCTGACTGGACCATGATTTAATTATATATATAAATGATAAAATAAAAACTCATACAAAAAATGTATACTTTTAAATAAAGGGTAAATTATGACTTGAGGGGCTTGTACCTCTATTACTTAGGTATGAAGAGCCATATGATTAAATCTCTAAATTCACAACTTCACCCAAGTAGGTCATTTGGGGGATGTTTCTTGTGAGATAAACCTATTAAGGGTCTTTAAATTTTTAATAAAATAAACTATTATGGGTTTCATCTAATTAAAACTAGTTTGACATGATCGGGCCCTCATAGTTAGCCTTTAATTTATTATAGGATTGTTACTTAAACCCCATGGGGGTATGTTCGTGAAAATAGAATAGTCATTTAAAGTGTTTTTAGCCACTTGTATGGTTTTACACATAAATTTACAGTGACATATTTATTGACTGGTTCAATTTAATTAATAAAATCCTTAATATCTTATTTTGAACTTTATTTTTATGAGGCATTGGCTAATTAAAATTTCAATTAAAAAATAAAGAGAGTTTTCATCTGTAGATTCCAAAGTGACATTTTATTTAAACAATCCAATTTTGAAAACATTGGAAACAAATAAATTTTTAAAGATGAATTTATGAGATAATTTTTCAAATTTTGCTTGGAGTAAACTAAATAGGTAACTAATATGATTTCTCTAACAAATTTTACTTGATATTATATTTATATGAACTTATTTTCATGTTGAAATAAATAACAATCATGCAAATGCCTTAATTTTAAATATTTTATAGGTTCTTTTTGTGATTACCCTCCTATATGGGTTAGTTTTAAATGTTTCCTTGAGATTTTTCTTGAATTAGAGCATGATCATTGTTATGGTCCTTTTATGACTTCTTCCCAAACATTGTTGGGTATAGAGTTTAGGTGATAAGGCCTAGTCATATTTTCAGATGTCACCTTGTTTAGGGGTTGGTTCCTTGATCATGTAATGAGATAGGTAGGTTATGGTAGTGACTTATGATCATAATACACTGATAAATTCTTCCTTACAATTTTTAGATAAGAGGTGTTGTTTGGGTTCTGGTTTTCCCAAGTAGGACTCTTAAATAATGAAAGAACACCATTGGGTATACAGGTGGTTTTCTAGAAATTTACACCTTAAGGGGGTATTATTGTTTACATATACCACTGTGTACCGGCTCTTTGTTCTTTACATTGGCATTATACACTTTCATCGAGGAATCCCCTATTTGGATGCTTAGAGTTGATTAGGTCTTGGTGTCCTGATGTTTGGAAAATGGTTTCATTTAGCCTAGGTTGATAGATTATGATCATTTTTGGTTAATTATTCCATAACTCTTTTAGTTTAACCTCTTCTAAAATAGGTTTTTTAGGCATTTTAGATGTTGTGTAATGCATACCTTGAATGGTTTTCAATTCTCATTCAATATACATTAGGTCTAGGTGGATGAATCTAGATTCCCTTGCTTTGAATTATACCCTTGTAGGTTAATGATGTTGTTATGTTATGGAAAACCTATGGAAGAGGTCAGTCCAAATCTATGGTTTTCTTTATATGGTGATCTATGTTTTATGATCTTTTATATACTGATAAATGGTAAGTGATTGTGTATTTTGATTCAATCATGGTGATATCCTTACTTTTTAAAATCATCCTAAGTGATTCTTTATCGAGACTAGGTAAAATGGGTAGGACTATTTGGGTGCTTCAACTAGTAGATCAATGCTTACTATTTCATGTTTTTCCTTAGAAACGATGTAGTTATATGGGAAGTCATTTTACCAAACATGGAACATATGATATGTCTGGTTTTAATAGAGAGTTCAAAGGGAACTCCTAACATATTAAAATAATGATATTCAGTGAAGCATGGTTATCTTGACCTTTTTGATTAATGACTCTTGGAAGAGTGAGTTGGTTTTATGAATTTATGTGTATGGGATGAATACATTCTGCATATGATAAGTCAATTCTCATTTATTATGTGTAGAAACTATTTATAATTAAACATTGATGAAAACAAAGTAGGGGTTATGTATCGATGATTTCTAATGTGGCACCTGTGGGCATAGAGACCCAGATCTTATGCTAAATTCAATGGAAGTGCTCTAGATAAGAGCTAAACTAAAATGTACCTAGACACAAATGGTGAAAATTAATGATTTTAGGTTTTGAAAAGGGTAGGAGTTACCTATATGATGTGATCATGGTTGGAAGGGAGTTATGAATTCCTATTTATAAAATCTTAGTGTCCTTAAAATTGGAAGGCGATCATTCACCTTATCTTGACATCTCCCTGATTATGTGGAGAGAGAATAAGTTATACATAAATCTGCCTTTGTAAATAAACATTGAGGCTTGATGAAATAATCCTCTAAGTTTTTCTATCAAGGAGTGGTTTTAAGATAAGCCAAATGGTGCATAGTACACCACTGGCTTTTGGAAGGTGATGAACCTCATTATGATTCAATTTTGGATTTCTTAATGATAAGAGGTAATGGGTGAAAATGGATGTTTATTTTAATGCTCAGGATGATCAATATCCTCTCCATTCTAGTTTTTTACGTACATTAGGGATAGGGAATAGACTATGGTGATCATATTTTTTTCGTTGATGTGACAACATGTATGCCCCTATGGTGGGAAGTGGGCTCATTGGGGGTAACCTTCTAGAGACATAGGTCTTGATACCTTGATACAAGTTGTGTGATATTCATTCTAGAACATTTATTCCATTTAATAGATGAATCGGTGTACATTTTGAAATCCTTAGTAGATTCTGGGTATGGTTCATTTATGGATTTGGGTGAAATCTATATGTGGTCACTGAGATTAGTGTAGATTTTGATGATACATGGATGATGGATTGGGATGAGGTTAGTTATAGGGTTATATCTTGATGATGTTATACTTGAGAGATAGTATAATTAAGAGATGCCATTAGATGTTGGGTATGAACTTTAGTGAGTGTGCACAGAACAATCACAGTATGCATATGGATAAAGGCTTCAAAACTAGATTTTTGTTATGTTTCATCCATAGATGTTTAGAATTTTTAAAAATTAGTTGATTGAAGTTAGATTAGCTTATTCTCCCTCCTTTATATAGATTTGGTTAGTGAAAAAATCTCATTAAGCACGCCATAGGGTTAAGGTGGGTGTATCTTAAAGATTCGGTCGGGGTTTTTCAAGGAAAAGGTAGTGCAACTAGTTTGAAATTTGTCGATTAGAGTTCGAACACTTTTATGAGATTAAGAATTGGGGGTAGATTCCTTGCATGTTTTCTTATGAATGTTTTAGGAGTTTCATAGGAATTTATAGACATGTTTTAGTAGGTAATTCTGATTGTATGGGTACTATGATTTGAAATTGGCCATATTAAAAACTAGAACCTATATTGGGGATAATCATAGGATATATGATTTAAGATAAAATGACATGATCATAAATCTAATTATATGGGCAGTATTAATCAATGTGTTAATGTTTTGATGTAAATTTTGAGCATTATCTTGAGTTTTAGTGTCTTAGGTACTATGTGCTTAAAGTGGTTCTGGGAGGTGTGTTGGGTGTATAGAAACACAATGAGACCATTTGAAAGAAAAATTCATGACCCATGTAGTTCATACAATGTTTTTATTTTTCCCCAAGGATTCTCAAGGAAGTAATGTTTTAAGATGGGGAGACTATAAGGTCTCATGTTTTGGACTAGTTCAATTATTGAATGAACTTGAACTTTTCAGTTTATGAATGGTTAAAATGATTAATTAAGCCTAAAAATGTTTATCTGATAATTAGAGCACATAAAAGTGTTGTTTTAGATGTTTTCTAAGACCCAAGAGGTGACTTAGAAGTCTGATTGAGTTTTGGTAGCATTGGACATTGGAAACCCTTTTTCAAGAGAAGTAAGCATAGGTTCACTGGTGTATTGCATGATTTTTTATACCATGTGGATGACCATGTAGGGTCTAGTTTGGTGGATAGTGTCTAATTTAAGGAATTTTTTTGATTTTTCAAACAATGTATCTAGATGTTCAAGGGGCCTTTCCCTTGAATAGTGGCCACAAAATGGGTTGTACACAGTTTGCAAATCTATGTGGCTAGCCATGTGAGGAGTCTGCCCATAAGGTGGTAAGTACTCATGGTTGGTTCATGGTTTTCAAAACCATGTATTCAAACTGTGTGTCTATAAAAATAGTAAAAAATGTTGATTTTTTCCTTTCTCTTTTAAAGCCTCCACCCCCTTTCTTTTTCTCCCATTTGTGCACAGCGGCCCCTCATTCAGAGGCTCTCTTTAGCCTCTCCTCTAGGCATAGAGAGATCTCCTCCACCCAGACTTAGAATCATCTTCCTTTATTTTTTTTGATATCCCTTGGTATTTCTATAAATCATATTTCTTATTTGATTCATTTAACATTTCATATTGGATTATAAATCCTTGTGATCTATTTTTCCATATTTTCATGTTTTTTGTATAATCTTATGATTTCTTTCATTACATCTTGAATCAAAGCCTTTTATTGGATTACTAGACAATCTTAACCATGATATAGTTGGTCTGGTTTCTTTTATATAATTTCTCATTCATTTATAAATATTTTTTCTTTTTTCTGTGCAATGGTTTTACCCACACTTTTCCCTGGAACCAAATTTATATAAAATACTTCTTTAATTTAGAATGTAAATGTCTTATTATACCCCATTGTTATGGATGGAGTTAAAGGAACTCAACATGAGATTCCCAGTGTTGTTCCATGATTGTGACTATGTGATCCTTTACACTTTATTAACTCAAACACCCATTGGTGTGTTTGGTTTGACTTCCTCAATTGACTTAATTGAATTTAAATGGTTGAATTGACCCCTTCAATTTGGAAATTATATTTTCCTTGGATATAATCACTTGAATTGGAATACAAAATGGAATGACACATCCCTTTAGACCTTGACCTACATAAACGTAATGTAATGGATTAAATTAAATCATAATTAATCGATAAATGATATGAACCCTTATATAGAACTTTTTTATTGTTAAGTGAAAAGGTATATAATTGAATTAAATAAAGTGGATTAAATTGAATTATTAATTGGAATGATATCAATTGTTCACCGTTATCACTTTTTAATGAAATGTTAATAGTTTCAATAAATATAAATGGCATGTGTAATGATTATTACATGGAAAATATTACACTTTATACTCACATACTTGATTCCTATTATTAGGGTCCATAAACGTTGTTATTAATAAATAAAAGGTAATGAGATTAATTAAATGGAAGTAATAAATTTACATGATTATTAAACTGTCAATGTTACAATTCATATACACATACTTGGTGCATATTATTATAGAACATAATCCTAGTTATAAATAAATTAAGGTAATGAGATGAATTAAATAAAAGTAGTAAATTATAATGATTATTACATGGTCAATGTTACACTTCATATACACATACTTAGTGCCTTTATTGTGGACTTTTTTTCCTATAATAGGAGTTTCAGACTTGATATCGCATGGATTATTTAGGGAATTCCTTAAGCACTCAGAGGAAATCACCACAATTTATTATGTTGATTTCCATGGGAGATACCCTCCTTGGAACATGGTCAATGTATTATGTGTGAATACCTCAGCATGTTCCTTATGATTATATATCTCTATCTATTTTCAAAAAAATTAATTCCAGGGATACAATTCATGGATTTAACTTGATGCCTTTGGACACATGACTCCATGGAATCAACCCATTTTTCCAAGTCATGCTTTGCCTAAAATTATATATAGATGAGATTAATAGACTTAGTTGGGATATTTTATAGTGGAACACCTCAGTATATCCCTTGGATTATACTCATACCATGATAGTAGGACTGCATTAGTTATTATTATGATTTGGATCAACCCATGAGGTCATGGATTCCTAAGTCTCACCTAAAATACCTTCATTCTAATATCTAAATTATGATGCTCAATTTATATATATAAGACACTTGTCATGTTGACACACTATGTGGACACCTCGGCACTAAGTTGTAGGTCCATACTGGTGCATGTATATCTATGTAAACGATTTTATTGTGTGTGTGTGTGTACGTGATGGAAGGTGTTTAGAGGAATTCCAACATAGGATGATGCAGGTAAGGTCAACCATGTTTCCTTGATGAACCTAGGCTAACTTTGTTATTATTTATTATTTACCAATTCATTTTGATATACCTTTTCACTTTTTATTTTATATGGATAACTTGAGACACTATTTGGTGGTGGATTACTTAGTAAATCTCACACCTTTTTTGGGCTTCCATTACACAGGGGTACCCAAATATGCCTCATGGTTGTAGGTTCAGGTTCATAGTTGATGTTTGTGTTTTTATGCCAGTACATGGGATCTTAGAAGCATTGGACTATGTCGAAGACTAGGATTCTCATTGAGATGAACCTTGGGGATTTTTTCATTTTCTTTTATATAGCTTATTTGTAAATATTATATGTATTTTGAGATACATTGTAGAATATTCATGCATGGTTACTCTTATTTTATTATTGCGATTTGAGTTTCAATTCACTAACTTTATTATTATTTCTTATGGTGGATGTATTACTGATCCAAAGGGTATAGTCTCCCCAATGTACCTATATTAGAACCTCACTACAGTCACAAACCGAATCTGGTCTCCATAAAAACTGGCACCTGACCCGGCCCACGACACGGCCCTAAGGGCGTTCCCAATCTCCATGGGCTGGTACAAGTGCCTGGGTATTATAAAATGATAATTGGGAATGATTTACCTGAGTTTATAAACTTAAAATAACAAAAGAATCCAATAAAATGAATCTGGATTTTTCAAACCAAAAAATATTTTTAAAAAATTCATAACTGAATTACATATTTTAAAACAACTCAAAAAGACTATAAAAAGGGAAAAACCAAAAGGAAACAAATCGATAACCCTCATGTCAAGGGTAACCTCCCTCAAGCCATCTCCACAAGACTTCACCACCAAGGACCTGCTAGAAACCCAAACTATTGGCACGAAAGTTTTTCCAAACTTGCAATAACAAAATAACCAAGTATACTTACACCCAATGGTGTAAGTAGGGTGTGAGCCAAATCCTGGTAGGATACCACCACTAATATATTCCATTTGATAAATATTCAATGATGAAAAGCATGCTAGTTTTCAAAAATAAGTAATTTCTAGTTACAATTTCTAAAAGATGAAACTTTAAAAAATAAGTTTTCAAGTGAAAAAATTTAATGAATCAAAACTTTTAAAATAAATTTGAATAAAACTTAATTTTCCCGCCAAATATACCATATGACTATGGTAATTATAAAGGATCTAATGAGCACAAACAATAGGAAATAACCCATAGGCACTAGCTCGTTGTGGGTCCCAGGTACCTCGTATCTCGGTGAGAGTAACCATCACAAATATTTGTTCTCATGCATGAGCCACTAGTAGATAACATACCCATAACCTAGTGGTCCACAATCATCATCATCATAGTTTAGTTAGAGTTTTAAGCGTCAATCTATCTGAGAGAAACTGAGGGAAAACCCCACAGATTCACTAGCATACTAGTACACGTCCACCCACCTAGATACCCGGGTTTTCCCTTTGTGATCAAACAAGATTCAACAAGTAAATAAATATACTTTTTACATGAAAATATCATTTCCTCATCAAAAATTCACCAAAAAGCCCACATATATACCACACAAGTCACAAAAGTCCACTTTTCATTCAAATTGATTTGAAATCCAACTCACACCAAAATAGCCCACAACACTTTTCACATTTCTTTAACACTTCCATAAATCTATTAAACAATTTAATAAAACCATTATAATATATTAAAACTCACATAAAATCCCACTCACATGTTACATAATACCCTTTTTCATAACCAAAATCTATTTTTCACATCACACTCACACAAAACATCCCACATCACTTTCACATCTCTTAAACACTTTAGTAAATCCTTGAAACATTTTTATAAAACATTTCCAAGATAGAACACATCACAAAAACACCCTCTCACATTTAAAATGTACCATTTCATAATATAAACACTCCAAAACATTTTTGACAACATGTTTTCACCACTTACATAAATCATTAAATCTTTCAAATCTTTCATAAAACAATTCAAAAGAGTATACCCAATCATTGCTCATAAAACCCATTTCAAAACCCTATTTAAAGGAAAAAACCACACCAAAACACTACCAATGTAGAATTGGACTCCCTAGAGACATTTATAAAACCACTTTCAAGTGTTATAAGATCACATTGGATAATACCATGAAAGATACAAATGAAAACACCCATTTTCATAAAATGCTCTCAAGAAATATAATAAAGTTTTACACAAAAAAACTATTCCAAAAACCCCATTCTAAGGCCCACATGACACTACGTAATTAATAAAACCGAATTTTTATCCCCTTTCAACAAATAATAAATCAATTTCATATTTTCTAAAACTACCAAAAAAGATACCACATGTGTTACATTTGAAAAGTTCACAAATTCAACAAAAATGCAATTATAAAATTAAATTCTTAACCAAATCCCTCATAAATATTTTTCTCACCACACAAAAGATATGTGGAACATGAAAAAATAGTAAAATAAGAAAAAAAACTCATCAAGGAATGATTAACCATGAAATCAACTACCGAAAGTGTCGAATCCCTCAAAACTTGGTGCAAAACATCAACTGCACCACCACCGCACCACAAGGAAGATAAATCCAACCCTAGACCACAATATTTATCCAAAAAGAGATAAAATCAAACCCTAGTTTAGAACCCTAACTTCTGAAAATTTTAAAACATAATGAAAGAGGGGGGAAACCCTAAGGGAAAAGGAAGCAAACAAGAAGGAATCACTTACCTTGAAAAATATTTAAAAAATCACCCCAAATACACTAGTATCAGAATTTGAAAACATCCAACCATTCAAGGTATATTAGAACAAGGTTTAAGATAACATTTAGGAATTGTAATAGGGGACAAATATTGAAAAATTAAGGAGTTATAAAATAATCAATTTAGCTCTTCAAATCTAGGATATTTCAGAAATTCAGCGAACTGTCATCCAAATTCGCGATGAAACCTAGCTCAAAAGAGGGGGAGGATAGCACGGGGGCGTGCCTTGGTTATGTGGTCTCGGGGGGGAGTTCGAATCATATAACAAATGTAAATATTGAAGGTGATATTAAAGAATTAAAAAATATTTTTAATGCAGGAAATGGGCTTTTGGGAAGGTCCAATCCCTTAACTAAAAACCCATATTCACCATGCTTATGGATTTCTAAATAATCCAAATTAATATGGTGGTATTAATAGGTTAGGTGATGATAAGTAGGAATTATAATGGATGAAAATTGTTGAAAAATTAATTAGTTATAAAGGAATCAAAATTTATTTTTAAATCTTGAATTGGGCTCACGGTTTGGACCAATTCTTGAAAACTCACACATTCCTCTATAAAAGCTTGGGAAAACCCCAAAACAAAGCATGAAAGGAAATTAAATGATATTTAACTTTATAATAAGTTATGTATGTGAAAATTCTCCCCACCATGAAAACTTTACATCCCCATAAATCCACAGAAAGTCCAAATGCAAAAACCAAACCCAACTGATAAACCAAGATGTACTTCTTTGCCAAGCTTCGCCCCAAGGGCCAAAACACCTCTAGTGATCAATTAAGGATTAATTTCAAAACCCAAAATTACACTAATTTCCTAAAATGATCAATCACAATCATAATTTATCCCAAAAGAAAACTCCTCAATCATTATCTGAACAAGACTCGAGCAATTCACCGAAACGAACAACAACTTCAAACAAGGTTTCACTTACCTTTATTTAACTAAACCATTTGGCACTCTCCAATCCCAATGTTTACTCATGGAAGATGTTGGTAGATAGATATTTCTGAATGAGACTACCTATCACCAATCCAAGACCATGAATAAACCTAGGCTATTAGTATGGGGGACACAAATTGACACCCCGCCATAAGAGACAACCTATATTTTTACGAGACAGAATCATGACACTAACAGGGGGAGGCCTGAACAGACTCCCTAGTACAAAGGGTAAAATTCCATTCAAAGATTAAGAAGGAACGTATGTGAGAATAATAGTGGGTATCCCCACCATAAGAACCAACCATCGTAACCGACCAGCATGGGTTGACACAGAAAGACCCAAAAAAATTATAGATTTGGGAAGGGCATAGGGTTAGTCTGCACGATTTGGGAAACTATGCACTAACTGTGCAGATTATTCTTTCTACATGGTCTCTTGGCACACAATCACTACTAATTATACAAAAATGGTTTCATTAGAATGTATATCCAAATTTCCAACCATTATCTAATGACTCAATGGAAACCAAAGGGGGAGGGAATGACATTAGGCGATGACATGGGTACAAGGCCCTCCACCTATTTCCACCAAACGGGAACAACAGAAGAAAGATAATGACACCAGAGGTTTAAACTCTTCCTATATTTAATGTTGAGTATAGGACATTGTACAAGGGTTTAAATGGCCCTAGGATTTTCCCTGACTATGAGATAGCTTTTCTCTGAGACCTATGGCTGGAGATCAAGTGATTGAAGCATCTTTAGCCTCATAGTTAGGCTTTGGAAACCCCATAAATGAGAATTATTCTTTTGGTGAAACTAAAAACTACACTACAATCCCTGATAAGATTTCCGAGATATAACACATTCCAAACTCACTTTACCCTAACCTGATATTTCACTGAAATAAGGGATTAGAAGATACACACACATCACACCTTGTTTCTTCGGGTGAGAAACCATAGAATTAAAGAACACATATACTCACCTTCCTCTAAAATGGATGATTTTGATGTTTTTCCAAGGAAGACATTCTCCCAACATAATAGGGACTCTCAAAGGATTTCATGACTTTCACCGTTATGGTCAATCGAGCACATGACATCACAAGGCATCACTGAACAGGATTATGGCGACTGATATAAACAATGCATGGTAAGGGACCTTATAAAACATCCCAAAACAACACACAATTCTAGAAAGTGTCCACAATATCCTCTCGTGACAATATTTCCCACACTAGAAGTATAACGTGAACTCCTTATTCTAAGAGACTACGAAGGACTAAGAGGACCTCTTAGACATGATCTAGATACTCATCCATGCTAACAACCCCAGACCACTTCCACCTTCAACAAATCAGAAAACTTAAGAATCTAAGGTATCTTTCAACCTTCCATGATCACTCTCCCACTAAAATAGGATACAAAAAAACAATAAAGGAAAGGTTGTAGACTCAATCTAAAAAGATCAAGAAAAATATTCCTTACATTGATCAACTGGAGGATCTTCCAAAGCCGAAACAACCTAGGCTGCACTTTAGTTGTGCACTAACCCTTAATAGGGAATACCTTATCCAAAGATTAAATCCAAGGACCCTACCAAGATGGTTTATTGGTCAAGATATACCACAAACCTGGGCCAAACATATGAAAGGAACCACCATAAAGGCATCCCAAAACATTTCTCAGAAGAGACCACTAACTGGCCCTTCAGCACAGCTTACCGACCAAACACAAACCCAAAACATAGTACAAATAGGAGGGGTTCTTGGACTCAAAACATCCCACAACATCAACATTTTATAAAAAAAACTTAATACACACCATCCCAAACTAGTCATAAACACATCAAGTTTCTCTTTTAAAATCATATTTTAGAAAATAAATGGTTCAGTGGTTAGCGTATCCACCAATGATACCCCATAGGCCTCACACATGCAAGTTTATGTGCCACATCGGGCACCCTCCTCATATCCATCCCGGAACACATCCATCCATGCCATCAACCTTCCATAATCCCATATGACCCCATGCATGTGGCCACTCATGAAAATACCAAATTTTAATACAAAAACTCAATCCACTTTTCAAAACCAATACAATCCCCCAATACTTCCTTTTTCTCAAGACTGCTAACCATGAAATTGAACCCAAATTACCGCATTAAAAAACTTTTTGGAAAGGAACAATTATTCCAATGAAAACTCACTTTCAAGTTATTCACATCAATTTCAAAACATATCATCCCATTAAAACACCTTTCAATAATTTAAAAAACTCTATTGGAAACACTTTTTTTAAACCAACCTTGACATAGTTCATGCTTTCAAAAGAGGTGAAAACACACCATTTTCCATTCCAATAAAATTCTGAAAATTCAGTTATCCATTTTAAAAAACCTATCCATTCCCTCTTTATTAGATAATCATTTTCACAAAAACTTTACGCTTCTTAAAACCAAGTCACTTTAAAACCAATGTTCAATGATTTCAAAACTAAAGAACATAATATAGTGTGAGAGGAAACTATTTTCAGTGGGTGACTTGGACATATGGTTAGCGGCCATATTATAATCACTTCACCATCACAAAGAGTGTTCTAGGTAAATATCCATGACTCCACATGGCTTTCCAGACCCTATGAGCTCACTGAGACCATTAACCAAACTCTATTTTCATTTCCACTAATCATAATCAAACCAAGAAAACCAAAGGACTCAAACAAGTCTCGACTTCCCCTGGTGACTTGAATCTCATCATGAGGTGTGGTGATCAGCCACACTACTCCTAAACAGAATTCCAAGTCCCGAAAATCTTAACTCCAGACTATCCCGACTGTTCCCTAAATAATATGACCCAAAGAGAGCGAACCTCCTTTGATACCATTTTGTCACGAACCGAATCTAGTCAAAATAAAAACTGGCACCCGACCCAGCCCGTGACAAGGCCCAAAGGGCATTCCAAATCCCCATGGGCTAGAAATATTTCCCGAGTATCATAAAATGAGAATTTGGAATGATTTCACTGAGTTTATAAACATAAAACAGTAGAAGAATCCAATAAAAAGAATCAGAATTTTTCAAACCAAACAATCGTTTACAAAAATTCAGAACTGAATTACATATTTTAAAACAAATCAACAAGACTATAACAAAGGTACAAAACCAAAAGGAAACAGCCCAAGAACTCTCATGTTAAGGGGCACCGCCCTCAAGCCTTCTCCATAAGACTTCTCCACCAAGTACCTGCTAGAAACCTGAACTATTGGCACAAAAGTTATACCCAAACCTGCAACAACAAAATAACCAAGTCTAATTACACCCAAAGGGTGAGAGCCAAATCCTGGTAGGATAACACCACTAAGATATTCCATGTGATAAAAATTCAATGATGAAAATCATGAATGTTTTCAAAAATATGTAATTTCTAGTTAAAATTTCTAAAAGATGCAACTTAAAAAATCAGTTTTCAAGTGGGCTAATTTAAAGAAGCAATAGTTTTAAAATAAATTGCAAAGCTAATGAATTTTCCATCCAAATATATAGTATGCCAATGGTAAGTATAAAGGATCTAATGACCACAAGCAAAAGAAAAAAATACCTAGGAACTAGCTCATTGTGAGTCCCAGGTAACTCGTATCTCGGTGAGAGTAACCATAGCAAGTATCCATTCTTGTGCACGAACCACTAGTAGGTAACATACCCATAACCTAGTGGTCCCAAATCATCATCATCATAGTTTAGTTAGAGTTGTAAGTTTCAATCTTTCTAAGTGAAACTGAGGACAAACCCCACGGATTCACTAGCATACTAGTACACTTCCACCCACCTAGATACTCAGGATTTCCCTTTGTACTAAAACAAGTAAAAAAGGTCAAGAAATATACATTTCACAAGAAAATATCAATTACTAATCAAAATATCACCAAAAATCCCACATGTATACCACACAAGTCATAAAAGCCCACTTTTCATTCAAATTGATTTGAAATTCGACTCACGCAAAAATAGTCCACAACACTTTTCACATTTCTTTAACACTTCCAAAAATCCATTAAAATTTTTTATAAAACCATTATAATATATTAAAACTCACATAACAGCCCACTCACATGTTACATAATACCCTTTTTCATAACCAAAATCCATTTTTCACATCACACTCACACAAAACATCCCACATCACTTTCACATCTCTTACACACTTTAGTAAATCCTTAAAACATTTTTGTAAAACATTTCCAAGATGGAACACATCACAAAACAGCCCCTATCATATTTAAAATTTACCATTTCAGAATGTGCACACTCCAAAACATTTTTCAAATATGGTTTCACCACTTACATAAATCATAAAATCTTTCAAATCTTTCATAAACCAATTCCAAATATTATACTCAATCTTTGCTCATAAAACCCATTTCAAAACCATATTTCAAGGACAAAACCACACCAAAACACTACCAAAGTTGAATTGTCAACCCTAGAGACATTTATAAGACCTCATTCATGTGTTATAAAATTACCTAGGATAATACCACGAAAGATACAAATGAAAACTCCCATTTTCATAAAATGATCTCAAGAAGTATAACAACGTTTTACACAAAAAAACCTATTCCAAAAACCCCCTTTGAAGGCCCACATGACACTAAGGAATTAAAAAAACATAATTTTCATCCCATTTCAACAACTAATAAATAAATTTTATATTTTATAAAACTACCACAAAAGATACTACATGTGTTACATTTGAAAAGTTCAAAACTTCAAAAAAATGCAATTATAAAATTAAATGCTTAACAAAATCCCTCAAAAATGGTTTTCTCACCACACACAGCATATTGGGATCATGAAAACGTAGTAAAACAAGAAAACTAACTCATCAAGGAATGGTTAACTCTGGAATCACCTACCAAAAGTGTCTAATCCCTCAAAACTTGGTGTAAAACATCAACTACACCACCTCCGCACCACAAGGAAGATAAATTCATCCCTATACCACAATAGTTGACCAAAAAGACATCAAATGAAACCCTAGGTTCAAACCATAACTTTTGGACATTTTATAACATAATGAAACAGGTAGGAAACCCTAAGGGAAAAGGAAGAAACCAAGGAAAAATCACTTACCTTGAAAATTTTTTAAGAAATCCTCCTCAATACACCAGTATCTAAATTTGAAAACATCCAAATATTCAAGGGAGATTCGAACAAGGTTGAATAGATCATTTTTGAACTAGAATGGGGTAAATGAGTGAGAAATGAAGGAGTTATGAAATAATCAATTTACCTCTTCAAATATGGGAGATTTGAGAAATTCATAGAAACTTCATCCAAATTCACGATGCAACTGATCTCCAAAGAGGGGGAGGAGAGAAAGGGGGCGCACCTTGGGTATTTAGGCTTGGGGGAGATTTGCGATCACCAAAACAACATAAATATGGAAGGAGATATTAAAGAATTAATAAATATTTTTAATACACTAAATGGGCTTTCGGGAAGGCCCAATCCCTTAAATAAAAACCCATATCCACCATGCTTATAGATTCCTAAATGGTTAAAATTAATATGGTGGTGTTAATAGGTCAGCGGATGACAAGTAGGAATTGTATGGGAAGAAAAATGTTGAAAAATGAAGCAGTTATAAAGTAATCAAAATTTATTTTTAAAACTAGAATTGGGCTCACGGTTTGGTCCAATTCATGAAAACTCACCCATTCCCCCATAAATGCTTGGGAAACCCACAAAACAAAGCATTAATGGAAATTAAATGAAATTTAACTTTATAATAAGTCATGTATGTGAAAAATACTATTAAATTACCTCTAGAATTTCAGGAGGTGATCTTAAGGTCATGTGGCCATCGGGATCAGGGCATTGTTATAGTGGCTCTGAAGTAGGGATGTTACACTGGAACCCTTTTTCAATTTCATCAAGAAAATTCCATTGTTCATGTTGTCACATGTCATGTAACTTGTGATTTTTTAACTTAATATTAAAAAATAATATTTTACCTTGCACTAATAAGTTCCTTCACAGTCCAGAACCTACAAGGGGTATTAGAGTAGTCAAGTTTAAATTTATAATTATTTACCAAATTTTGATTATTTATTTATTTTAAATGTAGTTTTAAATTCAATAAATTCATTATTATAATTAAATTATCAATTTCAATTTTCCTTTATTTATTTCATAATCATATAACCCATATATGTTAAGTAATAAATGAAGAACATTTTATGAACCCATCTGGAGGAACAGGTGATTCTAGATGAATAGTATAGGAGTGAATGTCATGTATCCTGAAGGTACATGATTTGTGTCCCATTATATTTCACTAGGATAAACCATGTATTTTGATGGTCATCATAAAAATAAATATACAAGAAAATGCGCTACATACATGTTTTCTGTTGACCAAAACATACAAGCACATGAATTATTAGACTAAAAACCATGTTACTCATTTACACTTCATTTATTACATGTGTTTCATGATGGAATATAAGGAGTTACATACACATCATGTATTAATTACCTGATACATAAAGAGAGATAGTTGTGTGACCAGGAGGTTACACGATATGTACTAGTTGAAAACACCATGTACCATAAAATTATTCATTTGGATATGCACTCCATGTCTCTAGGTATGTATTGTGGATATATGATGAGTAATATACATGACATGTATCTGGATATATAGGTTGTGTATCCTATCTTTTTACATTGAGAATTAAAAAATTATTTTTTTACTCCATTAAAACTCATAATTATCTATTTGTGTATCGTTTATAAAAAATATACTACATATTATAGATTTTATATGATATTAAATACTTAATTTATTTCCATGTATTATTAGAAACTATAATTCATGTTTAGTCATTACATACAACATACTCCACTTTCATTAAATCAATACACACAATGTAATTTTTATGTGTTGTGTGCTCTATTTATTGATGGTTCATTCCATGAAATTACATCTCATGTTTTGTACACAATATTTCATTTGAATGAATTGTATTAAACAAATACCATTTTGAATAGTTTGAAAAACTAATCACCAAGTTCCTTCCAAGGGAAAGTTGTGTTCTTATATTATTAAAATTTGTATAAAATTAATTTATTTAATTTATTTAAAATCACACTAGATGGGTATCTATATGAAATACTGGGAGTATATTGAGATAAAATAAATTTATTGATTAATTAGATAATTAATCATATTAATTCATGCATATTTTATCTTAATGAAGAAAACATTGAGGTGATTCCAATAGAGTAATTTTAAATACATAGTCATTTTATATATGTAACTGATCATGATCGTAGACCAAACATAGGTATGTGTTGGTCTTATTTAATTTAATATTAATTTCATGGGTTTTAATATTATTTATTACAAAATAAAATTTTATAGATTATGTGTCCTCCCTCCCTCTTTAATTATATAAGAACTACATGTCCAAGGTTAGTTTATGTTGTTTTCATTTAATCAATCCTTCATTTATCCTCACCTTTTGTGATTATAAAACATATATAGTGAAAGGATTATATAAGTCGATGAAGGAAGTTCCACATGGATATGAGGTGAAACTAACCCATATGATACATAAGAGGATGGGTGGAATATTGAAACTCATTCCTAAACCTGCATAATAAGTGTTTACCAATGGGGTCAAAGGTTGATTTATTTTCCCCACAATAAATCAACCAATATAAAATCTCAAGGTCATGACATTTTTTATTTTATTTATAACTTTTTCATGATTTACTTTATGTATATCAAACTATGATCACATATAAAAAAAGTATTAACATGAAAATGTTGAATTAAAATAAATAGATTATACATAAATGTTTTATCAGTGCATGTTTAATCCCTTATGTAAAATCAATTTAATATTAAAATGACATATAAAAGATGAAATAATAAAATTTATGCATAATGAAAGAAATGAATAAATAAAATATTACTTCTAACTATTCCTTTCATAATCTGAGTGAAGATACACCCATAGTGTTGGTTGGACCTCTATTAGGGGAACTTTTAATTTTCATTAATTCTTAATAAATATAGTTCATTGAATTATCTAAATTTTTATTTGGTTTAGTGGATTTAGTTTTCCCAATAAAAAATTATAGGTAGATGGGGAGGAAATACAAAAAAAATGGATTTTAGAATTGGGGAGTCCACTTATTGGATCAAGGAACCGAAAGTACAAATTTGGAAAGACTACCTACCTAAATAATTTCTTAAAATTTTAATGGCCTCTGTTTAGATTATGAGAAGGTAAATATAGATCCTTCACACTAGAATTTTCTCATGACAGGAAAAACTAATTCCAATAGTTCGGGATATTGGAACATCATAAAATAATGGGAGATTAGAAATATAATTATAAATATTATAAATAGCATAATTGGTGGAAAATAAAGTAAGAATAATATAATTTTATATTTTCATAGTAAAATGGAAGGTTCCTATATCATGTCTTCCTTGTGATCAATTCTGGATAAATACCATCTCCTTACTGGTAGTAACTTTCAATAATGGTACTTGTTTTCTGTACATTGTATTACACTATGAATAAAAATTTCACAGGCTATAATCCACAATCCATGATCCACCAACTAAGGAGGGGAGTGATTAAGAGTTAATTATCTATGAAAAAAACTTTAATTATGTTCTATATGTTCATTGTTAGTTGTTATAATCTATATTCAGTAAACTCGTTTAGTCACATAAGAACATGGATGCTTGTATCATACTTGATATTCTTCATGATATTTATCAATAGAGAGATAGAATGGAATGTATTGAGATACCCAAAGCACTCTTTAAGAGTAATCTTAGAGAATCTATTCTTGTTGGGATTCATATAGTTAAATTGATTATCTACATTAAGAATTTAGAGATTCATTAGGTTCCAATTCCTGAAAAATTATACAGTGATCTTATTATTTCTTCACATAGTCAAGTATTCTCTTGTTATTTTGTAAATTTAAATATGAATAACAACCCAAAGTATCTCTAAAATTTTCTCACTCTATTTTTACAAGAAGATATGAATATGAAAGACTGCAATCCTTTTATTTTTATGTTTAATAACTAGAAAGTGAAAGTGAAAGTCCCTAATAATAACTCAAATTCTAAAGAATATATGTAACACCATACCGGGTGAAGGATGAACACGGGGTAAGAAAAGGATCATGATGATAGTTTCTTCTCATTTGGTATGAGAGCTCATTAGAAAAGAAACTGTAATAAAAATAAGTCAAATTTCTACTTCAATTATATTAATTAAAATGTAATCTCTTGTATTACTTCTTGAGTGTTAAAGAAAACATGTTTTACAAATTTGTACTGATACATAGGAACCAGGTATGTACAAAAATATTACTAGAAAGAAGATTTGTTATCTAATAGTTTAATAAGGTTGATTCCTATATTAGTATAGAGTAGTGTATGAATTCTTAATTTCATTATAGATTCAACTAGAGCTATTATTTAGTATTATTACCTAAACATTTATTTCAATTCCCATTTATACACAATGATACATTATTTCACAATGGAAAAGATGTTGTTATGGAATTTTTATACTCAAGTAATAGTTTTGTAATTCATGAATCATAGATATTTAAATCGATAAAAATGATGAATTTAAATATAAGATTAATAATACCACATTATAGAAATATAATTTTTTCAAAATAAAAATGATATTAACCGACTGGTTTTTTTCCAAAATAATTTTCTAGTCCCTTTTGATCTAAATAATGAAGTACACTAAAAAACTCACTATTATGTTTTTGATAGATAAACCTTTAGAAATAAAGGTAAGGGAAAAATTTACAAGTGTTGGTTAAGAAAAACTAAATTAACTATTCTAAAGGTGTAACTAATAGGTAATTTCAAATTCATTATTTGAATTCATTAATAGATTTTAAGAATTCTCAAATAATAAATAAATACTATTGGAAACTTATATAGGAACCTCTGGGCTAGATTTTCAGAGTGTATTATAACTATGTATTAATCGATCATTAATATAAGAAGTGATGGTATTCCCAAACTCAAATTACCTTATACATAAAAAAAATTATTGTAGTAAAGTGGGATCAATGAAATGTATTATATGTATTCTAAATCTACCATAATTTCTTCCAAGACATGTTTTGAAAATAGAAACACAATCACTAATCATTTACCAAATAAATTAACTAATGGAAATCATATTAACCACAATGTAATAATGAATCTATCAATAATATTTAATAGTCATTAATAGGAATTATTTGTTAAAATTTTAATTTATCTATATATGAACATTAAGAAACACTTGATGAATCTCTATTATTTATTTTATAGCCACAGAGTATATTCCCTTATTAGTATGTATTGAATGTATTTATATAAGATGGAAACACATTTATTTTTACATAGTGGGAGAATGTTATACTTCAATGAATTTTTGTATCTTGATACACATGGTTTGGAAAAGTAAGACTGAATTCACTAAGCTCAATGGGAGGAGTGGTTTAACAACACATACTATATAGAAAACTGAAACCAAAGAAGTGGTTCATATTCATCCAAATAAATAATACATATACATATACATATACATATATATATATATATATTATTTATAAATTATAAATCCAACAATGAAGTAGTAAATGGAAACATGTTGATATTTAAATGTATAAATTAAATTAGTAATAAAACCAATTTACCAAAACATAGTGGAACCATATTTTGGATATTTTTATACTTGATTTTGTGGGTGATTATTCAAGAGAACTATGCATGGATGGTATAAGTTGGTACCAATAAGGAGATATTGATTGTTAAATAATGTGTAATATATATTCTATGAAAAAAAAATTACATAAATCTTCATATTAAAATCAATTTTAATTCTTGTTATTATATAAATTTTCAATGGTCATTATATCAGGAAGCTAGATTATAGTGTGAATTTTCATAATGGAACCCCTATGGAATATATCTATATGACAAAACCGAAGGGGATGGTGACACCAGTGAATGATAATAAGTATGAAAGATGCATGTAGCCATATATGGATAGAAGTATACATAGTGCTAATAGATTTTCTGTTTAGAAGGAAATAGAGTTGTGTGTCTATTAGAGGTTAGTTAGAGCACTATTGTTTTATAAGAGATATATGTTAATAACAAATGAATGCAGATATTTAGTCTTTTTAATTTGTTGTGTCTAAAATTTATTCTTCGCGAATGACTCGAAATGGAAATCTAGTTGTAGGTACCCTAATATATAACTATTGTTCTATGAGGTTTCTTATTACTTTCATAGTACATATGTTTACCATGTATTGAAAATATACTATGGAATAATTAAAAACATAATTGTTACCTATGTCACGTTTCATAGAAATATCCTTGAAAATAAACATAGGCACAAGAGGATATTATCAAAAGAATTTGATAGGTTTGAGTTCTAGGAGAATATATAATATTCTATGATATATACTACTGTATGATATTACTTTTAAATCATGTAAAATTATCAAAATAAAACCAGTTAAACAACTCATACGTGTACTTATAGCAATCCAAAAAATACTAAAGTTAGCAGAACTGGATGAATTCATTGTAAAATGAAAAATGGGAAAATAGTGTTTGATGGGATATATCTCTAGTCTTCCTTTAGAATATTTATTATCCTGGATAGCAACAAGGATAATGTAATATTCCAAAAAGAATTATTAGAGCATGTGGTTTCCATATCTGAAATAAGCAAATACATTATAGATTATGATGTATCTTAAGAATCATTTATTCAATAATTTATTAAATTTTAGGTTATACCATATCGTAAGTGTATTATCATTATTATGATAATACTTAACTTTTATATTATCTAATATGATAGTTTTATAATGATAGAATGAGAATTATATACATGGGTATATTAAACCTAGTGGGATTTTATCAAGGAAGTGATGTCATAGACAATAGATTCATAACAAAAACAATTTTCCATGCCAACCCTGTAAATGGAAACATGATAAGCCTAGTATTTATATCCATACATAGAATATGAATGTTAAACATGTGATAACTAACCAATTAGTTAGTATTTGTCTCTAGGGTAAGTGGGATTCCATTGGAGTTGGTTCTATATAACCAACTACATTGTACTTAATATTGCCTAAAAAAAATTATAATTTAATATTGATAAGTACCTTATCGTATAATTATTATTATTCTATGTAACTTTAATATAATAATATATTAGAGTGTATAACCCATATAAATTTGTCATTAAAGTTCCCTACTATGATGAGAACCTTGGTATGCTATGACTATATCTCTTAAATAAATAATATTGTGGTTAAGATGATATTAAATAATGGGGAACATGTTATGTTGAATTTTATATGTGAGTACATAAAAGGATAAGAAGTTTTCGTAGAAATTTTATACTTGATGACCTCTAAGATTATAGGATCATTATTACATACCTTCAAGTAGTAATTACACATGCTTGTGTGTCATTATAATTCCTATTGATGATCATGTGTAACGATCCATATAAGTGAAGATTATTATTAATGTATACCATGAGTAATGTGATTTGGTGTATTGTTATAAACCCTGACACCATGTTTTCATGGAAATGTTGGGTATGTTGGGTGCATCATGAGTGGTATATTATTAAGGAATAAGTCGATAATTGATTTATCTATTCCATATTTTTTAAAATTGATATCTCAACCATTTGGATGAAATGAAATTGTTAAACTAAATTTCATGGACATGGTGTGTAGATGGGTTCATTTCAATAATTAAGAGAAAGATGTATCAAGTACATAGGTTAATGAAACATGTATATAACCTATGTAATGTGATATTAAGACAAAGGTATTATATTATATGATAAGCATTCATATGTGGTTTTCATCTTTATGAAATTAAGATTTTCTTCTTGAGTACCTTTATGTGTTTCTATACACTGATATTAAACATTTGTCTTTCATTCTTAATGTCACTAAGGAAGAATCCTTTATGGTCACACACTTAGTGTTTCCACTCATCTCAATTAAATATTATTCTACAATTGGATTGAATATTATTTTCATGAACAATAAATAATATTTATTCATTATTTTATTGATTATAAATATTAAATATATATTTATTCACTATAAAGTGAATATATTATTTATTTCTGGATTAATTTATTGAATATTATTTATTTAAATTTTTATTTTTGGTTCAAAAATATTTAATAGGATGAGTGGACTGAGTATTTAGTTTGATGAAAAATATTTCTTTACCATAGTTTAAAATAATAGTTATTATTACAAAGGTTACCAAATACCACATTGAAAATTAATATTATTGTAATTTTACATGGAATTAGAAACTTTGTGGGTTTAATATATTTGTTATGACCCTATGTGAAATTATGAAATATTTTAACCATAGCTCAGGGCGTATAAACATCCAGATACGACAACTTGAGATACGATATTTATAGTCACAATACATTTTCTGTAGATATAAATACTTTTTGATACAAACTAATATAGATATAATCAATTGTAAACACAAACAATAGTAGATAAAAAAAATTATAGAAACAATATATTTTTTATACAAATTATTATAGATGAAAACCATTTTAGATATAATCCATTATATATGTAAACCAATATAGATATAACTATTTTAGTTATAAACCATTTTACATACAAACCATATTAGATATAAAACATTTTAGATATAGTCCATAGTAGAAACAACCATTCTGCGTATTATTCCCTATATAGAGAATTATATCCTAATCAATAATTTCTCAAGGGTTTTCTCTCAAAATTGAGAAAACCTCTTCCAAATACTCTATTCCTATCAAGAATAATATGAATAATATAGATTACTTCAATCCTAAAAGAATATTAATAAATCAATTTGAACATTGAAAAAATGATTAATTAACCACAAAAACATGTTGAGTTTTATCAATATTGTTATTATATATAAATAACATGTGTGGATCACTACTATAGGGGTTCTACTTTGTTTACTTAGGATGAGATGATGATACACTAAATGAGGATCAAAATATAACTTCCATAAATGAATAAAGAACTCAATAATGAGGTAATATTTATTCTTTTGTATGAAATTAGTTACAAATTTAATGTGAAAATATCATTTGAGTTCCATAACCATTTATAAATTTCATCAAGAGATTTTTGTCACTAGTTTAATTATAAATCATCCACATTATGGATTATCAATTTAATCCAACAAAAACCAATTATACTAAGCTCCAATAGGCACTTAGAGTTCATCTGAAACATATAATTCAACAATTGTTTCGTTATTGGATAGTATCATTGGACTATTAATGTTTCCTTTTAAAAATAAGGTTCTTTGAATACTGAATAAGATTCTATAAATGGGAAAATGGAAAAGGATTCAATCGAGACACGTGGTTAGGGAAAACCACTAGCATTTATAGAATTGAAAATGAAGGAACGTGAAACTATTGGATCCCTATTCTGAGCCAGGTTCAGGGGATGCACATGGAATCTAGGTGAGAGTGGTTTAGGATAATTCCATGTACTATCTATGTTTTTATCACTCCTTATTTATAGGTTGTGGAAGCTCATTCAATATTATCAAGTGTATTAACCATTTCCATTATTTCCTCTATAGATAAGAATTTTTCTTTGAGCTATCAAAGGGATTAATTTTAAATAATTTTTTTTATTATTGGTCATTTTCCTTTTTATACTGATTCAATTTCTATTGTAAATATTAATCAACAAGATCGTGTGTTTATTAATATGTGTAATCCTAAAATCCCTACCAGATCCCTTCCTAAACAATAATATCTTTTTATTTTTAATCACTGTGATGATGTTGTGTCCCATCACTAGGAAAAATAATTTTCAAACTAAAGTTTTATATATTTTATAAAAAATAAAAGGAAATTATCTTTTAGTTGATGGGGATGGTTTTACTCACAATTTTATTTGGAAATATCTCTATAGAGGGGATTTAAATAATGCAGTTGAAATATTTTTCTTTTAATTGATAAGGATGGAAAAAAAATTTGATTTGAAGATATCAATTAGAGAAGCTCATAAATACAAATACAAATGGATCAAAAAACAAGATGTTTCAATTTATGCTTCGATATTTACCCAAATGATTACATTGTAAGGGTAAATTCAGGTTATAAATTTTATTTTTGAAATATAATATCAGTTTAGATCCTAGAACTATCATTTGTTAACTCAAATAGAAATTATTCTTCATTTTTAATATTTATATTCTCTTTATTTTTTATATCTCACATATATATAATGGTCTTTCTCTGTCATAATTGGAGCTAACAGAATTTTCCTTTTAACATAAAAGCGGGTTTAAGTGTTTTTTTTAAAAAATTATTTTTTTAAACTCGCTGATTATAGTGGATGGAAAAATTAATATATAAATGATTATATTTAAATGGTGAGAAAATAAGTTAAAACTCTATTCAATCCACATCATAAAAAAGAATATTATTTCCATTTATGTTTTGGATTTTATCAAAATAATTTTTATTTACATGATTCTCGATTTTATTAAAGATAAATTCCCTATCCATGATCTATTAATTTGAAAAATATTAATATTTTTCAATAATAAAAAAATTGAAACATCATAAGAAAATATCTATATGATTTTTTCTTATACGAACATCTCAAATGGATCATAAAAATATTGGGTCACTTTTTTATTTCCTTCCTCATAAAATGTATCATTAATATTGACTACCTTTTTTAATCTTATTTATGGAATTAGTAAAGAAATTATAGGATTATCGATTTACTAAATTAAAATTCATCAATTGGTATTTACTCTTTGATCTCATGATCATTATCCTATAGTTGGAGGATCTTTCCCTTCCCTAAAAAATATATCTTCATTATTTGAGAGTAAGACCATCATAATAAAAAATTTATTGGATAAATGTTTTTCAATATAATAAGGTGAATTTAGAGTAATATTTTAAAAATATGCTTGTAATAAATGGTTTCTTGTTTCATAATTAATAAATATGCTGTTAATAAAAAATTCTCATGATTTATAAATGGTACTTGTAATTTCTTGGTAAAATAAGTTATCATTTTTACATTTTATTTTCATTAGTAATGAATACTAATTAGTTGTATACATTACATAGGGTTCAATGTATAATTAATAATATTTTGATTGTGTTAAATTAGTAAACTAAAAAATATATGGGAATCATGATTGATCAGGTCCTATTCTTATAAAAAACATATATTCATCCTCTAGGTGGTGTGCCACATTGGATTCTATATAAAATAGTATAATAAAAAAATAAATTCCAATATATAGGCCATGATCTATATTAAAAAATAATAAACTAAAAATCGTTCATATTTTAGTAGTCCTTTTATTTAATCTTAACATTGAACTTTTCCAAGGTAATTATCATTTATTTATCAATTTTATATTCTTAAATGATAAAAAAATTATAAAATGTTATTACTTAATTTAGGTTTAATTGATATTTGAATTATAAATGCATTTTAAATTTTCTGAATTTATAATCAGAACTTTAAATGTGTCTTAGTTGTTAGTAAAATAGAGTAATATTTTAGTAGTGTATGTCAAAAATAAACAATTTATTAATGGGGTCATGGTTCTCAACTCAGGAATGAGAGCCTCCTCTCTCATTTACTAGGTTTGGACCCCTCTTTTGAATGATATTAACAATACTTTTTTTCTCTCATGGTTCTTTTAGGTTTTGACCCCGCACTTTCTCAAAATTTCTTCCATGCTGAGATTCCACTCACTCTTCTTTATGACGATAGATATTTTTATGGCCTTCTTCCTATTTCTATTGAACCTAATTCAACCTCATCCTCCATGTGTTTTTTCTAGAAAGTGTAGCATTCCTTATCTTTTCTACATCTCTATTTTTATTTTTCTATTTAATCTTTGATCATATTATGGTTACTTTTAATGATCCATACTTATATTATATATTTATGTCATCAAATGCATGAATCCCCTTTATCAACTTTATAAGTCCCATTTGGTAGTTTCTCTTTGGCATAAAAATTCTATAATGTTTATCTACTCATTGTGAGCTACCAATAAGATCCTAATTCAAGATGGAGAGCTCTTTATTTCTAAGATAGATTTGGGAGAGCATTATGTATTGATATATGGATGTATAGAGTGAGTTATTTTAAATATGTTTTCAAGTTGAAATTAAGGTGGATTTATCCCATTATTCTTCATTATCTGTGATTAGTGAATTGTAATAAGTAGTATCATAAGAACTTGTGTCAAAATAATGGAGAGAATGATATATTTTCAAGTTATTATAAAAATAAAAAATCCTATATTCATGTTCCGAATAAAGATTATGAAATTTTTGTCATTGTGATTTCAGTAGTGCAAATGGAATAAAAAATGAAGCTAAAATGGGATATCTAAATTTGGTAATAGTTTGGATTAAACTAGAGGTACTATAATACCCTATTATAAAATAATAAAACATTATTTCAATGTCTATTATATTTTTATAAATATTTATACTTAATAATCCATATTTTATCATCAGTACCAAATCATTAGCCAATATTGACTATAGACACTGATTTGATCATATCATGATCAATAATAACGTGTTTTCAAAAATCCTTGAGTTTATTATTACATTTTTTATCATTATTAATGTAATGGTGAGATCTATTTTTTCAAATTATTTTATATTTTTTATTAATTTAAAATAGATAGAGTGGCCATCTATGGGAGGGATGATCATGTTTACTTCCTTGAACTACTCTATTTGAAAGTCTTCAATGGAAGATATCCTTGATGATTAGTATCTATTTTACACCATTAATAATAAGGGAGTAAACACATATTCCATATAGTAGTAAATCTGGAAGGAAATAAATAAGAATGCAATCAGTAAAATCCTTTAATGAAATGTTCATACTTCGTAACACCATATTTCCCAAGAGAATGTTGTGTACAAACTCTGTATAAAGTTGGAGAATACTTACTTGATTAATTCTAATTGAAAAATTACCACTTGTTAACTATGTTGATGAATATTTTACTACGATGTAGAAACATTGTATTTGAACACACCAATATGTTCTAGATCTTACTGGAACCATTTGTGGTTGTAGTTAAGACTATGGCTAATGAATATTAGGAAAACTACATACTTTTCACACTTCATGATATTTGAGATACATTTGTATTCTACCTCAAAAACTCAGTGATAAGAATAAATATTATTATAAAAATGGGAAAGTATTCATTATTTAATTAAGAGACTAGAAGCAAGGAAGTTAGTTAATGAAAAATTTATGCTCTCATCCTAGATAAATGGGGAAGAAAACGATGAGGCGGTTGAGGAGAAAGAATATGAGGTCAAAGTAAGAGTATAGTAAAGTCCATATATGGTTGGATTCAAACATATAAATATTAACATTGTGTATTGAAGGGATACATAAAGAGTAACTATTAAAAGTTATTACAATATAAGGGTTAAGGTAGTGACCAATAATTAAGAAATGGATATATGCATGGGATGGTCACTATATTAGTCATTGTTTTCTCTAAAGATGAATAAGTGAATTTCTTTCACACATTAATCCAAGACATGAAAAGGGTTTTCAATACTATAGCATCATACCATGTAACTCTACTTTATGAGTATTTCATGACTTATCAGGTATGTGGATTTAGTGTAGTCATGATGAGGAATACTAGTTCTGTAGAGATTATTGCCATGGGTGACATAAATTTCAAGATGAATTTCTGATACAAAACCACCCTTAAGTATTTTTTATGCATTCTAAAACATTTTCTTATATTATTTTTAGGAATATACTTTTAAATATAATATTATGAAAATATATTCAACAATGGTACATAGAAGATAACAAAAGGATCAATCATCATCACCAGATGACACATATGTGGTAAATTGTAAAAAACTCTCATAAAGATATGTAAATTTCACCTCAATAATGTGGAAGGAAAGGTGTTATACAACATATAGAATATGACTCTAAAACATATGAGTTAAAATTTATATCAACCCTAAAAAGAATAATTACATAAATATTCATAAGGAAGCATCACTAAATCCTTAATACTAAATATTTTATGGGGAAAACATAGATTCTCATTTAGTAATGCTTTATCAATGAGATCAAGGTTGTTAATTCTGGTGTACTCTGATGCATCTAATCACCTAGACATGGATTAACTGGGAGTTAATAAATATTTAAAAACCATTCTCAATGTTGTATCTCAAAATGTGTGGGTTTTCTTCTTATGGATAAATGACTAATTTATGTACTACTTCATAGTGTTCCATGAAATGGTGGATCATCAAACTGAAAGTAAAGACAATTTTCTTTATTTGTAAAATGGAATAGAGTACACATCCAGAGAGTTTGATGCCTATTATAAGAGCTAGAGCAAATGACATGAAAGGTCAACCCCATGCACCCCACAAAATAAAATATATTCAAAAAGGATGAACATAACCTTCATAGGGAACATTGGAAGCATGATTATTTTTGTTAAGTTACCTAAGATATTCTAGGGAGAATCTATATGAGTTTCATGATACCTCATTAATAGATCAATCCCCCAAAATTTCAAGATTACATGGAAGATATAGTCTAGTAAACATCCCCTTTACTATCATTTATGAGTATTTATATTATTAGTATTTTTCACATATATCCAAATATATTAGGAAGAATCTACATGGGAGATATACTCCATGTATGTTCACTGGACAGAGAGATGAGGAGCTTGGATAGAAATTTTTGTTCATGAAGGATAATAAGGTGATCCGAGTTATAGATATTCCATTCCATAAGAACTTAATTATCAAGGACATTGAAAATCCTAGAATGTATACATAAAAAAGTGTGGAAGAATAAATTCTTGATCTGATAGGTGTACCAACACCACCTTCCATTAGAGGGGTGGTATTGAATGAAAACCCATTGGTATCTAACCAGAAGGCACAAGAGGAGGATATTGAGTAGGTGTAGACACAATATTCTCTATAAAAAGTTATAAAACCATCACAATATCTAGGTAATGGTGTGCCTCCTAAACCTAACTTTCCGTAGTTTCAAAGACCATCATCATTAAGGTCTTCATTAATTAGATATCTAGAATGAGAGTACATGTTACTGACTACTAAAGGGAATATGGAAGGATATTAAGAAGCATAATGAAATTCAATATCATTATATAAAACAAGTAATATATCAATATCTATTGAGACTTATAAAGAAACATTTAAACCATAACCCTATGAACAAGTTAAAAGAAATTGTATCTTTGGAGAAGTTAGACATTTGTAAATGTATCTGTAGATCATAGATTGAGAGGTAGAATGGAAGATGGTGTCCAACTACCCATGGAAAATTTTCAATAGTGGTTAAACCATTCCCACTTGACCCTTTTATTCTTCAATATTTGATATTATATATGTTGAATGTGTATAGTTATTCCATGATCACATGGTTTGAGGTTTCTGGATATAGGTTGGTGTAGATGGGGATTGGTTATGGATTTATGTCAAAATAGACACCTTACCCACTAAAAATATAAGGATTACTTAGGGAGATTATAATAACTTCCATATTCAACCCATATATCTCGTTATTTCCAATAGATATTCAAGATATCTCTATATATAAAAGAGAGAGGCGTTAGGAGAGAGTTTTTCTGAGCATTTATTTTAAGTTGAAAGAATAGTTGGTTTCTCCAAATATTTTTCATTCCCTAAGATCATTAAATAACCATATCTCAATGTCACTTTATTATTGATTATACCCCTTCACACCTGTCGTCATTAGTCTTTATTCCCTTATCCAATGATCCTAGGTAGAGTCCCACTCAAAGATAACCTTTAAAATGGTCTTCTTCAGAATATCATTCTGATTTTTTTATTTCTTTAACTCTTTTGATTATAGTGCAGTTCTTTTATTCCTTGTATAGTACTACCTCCCTAGTTAGTGATCCTCTTACACCTCTATAATGGATGTGTTCCACTATAATAATTAAAATAGTGAAATTACCATCTCAAATCTTCCTCAGATAGGTTCTCATGGTTTTTTTTCTTTTTTTATATATATTTATCAATAATCCCACTTTAATCACCCACTAATTTTCTTATGGTTTACCTTATTTAGTGGTAATATATTTCCTATAATATTGGAAGTTTCATTAGAGTTTTTTGGGATTTTATTTTTTAGAAATTTTGAATTTTATCCATCTATCAGTCTTTGGGACTATAGTAATATCCTCCAACATTTTGGGTCTCTTTTTATAAAATAAAAATAGTTGTGTGGGAGAAAACATAAGCTATAATTGGATTTATATTTTTAATTATTAACATATTTATGTTTGGGCATCAAAATATTTATGGGAATCAAAACAATTTTCATATTTAATCGAAATTATATGTTGTCATCTTTAATCAAAATTGATAAATTGTACACTCAGGAATATATATAACTAGTCATTGAAATCATTAAAATTTATAAAAAATAAGAACATATTTATAGATTCATTAGTTAAACTATATTATCAATAAAATGATTGTATTGTAATTTTTCATGTTATATAAACCAATATATTGGTTTTAGAGTGTTTTTTATAAGTATAATGTTAATTTATTCATCTTAATCAGTGTATTTATTACTGAAAATCAGGATCAGTATTCTAATTGAAACCCTAAATTCTTAAAAAATTAGGAAGTGTAATTTTGATCATAGATGAAGTGTGATAGATATTGTTAGAGAAAAATCACTAAAATAAAACATTACTATTGATGAAAAGGATCTAAAAAGATAATAAGTAGAGAGAAAAAGTATAGTTAGAGTGTAATTTCCATTGACTTTTTCATATATATAATTTTTATAAAAATATAATAAATGGTAAATATTACTTTATATACACTAAATAATAATCCAATAGCTAGTATCATATTTTATAGAGTTATGGTATTGAGAAATGAGGATCATAGTGATCAATGCTTGTAGGAATTTGTGTCATCCACTAAATAATAATATTTATAATACTCCACCTTGCATAGAATCATATAATCTTATTTAACCTTTAATTTTGAAACTTATTTTGGTTAAAAAAAATTGAACCTAAAAATAATTGAATTCAATGTCTAATTTAAGTCACCTTAGTGAAACAATTATCAATGAAACTTACTAGAGAGAACATGATAAATGGAAAAGGTTTTTAGTATTTGCAACTCCATCTTATCAAATAATGAGAGATGTTGTAGTATTCACATCTTAATTTTATAAACAAAATTCAAATGTTTAAAATGGCATTTCATTAATGAATAAATATATATGATTATAACATGATTTAATTTGGTGGATATAATTATCTTCGTTATTTTGAAGCACAAGAGTAAAAATATCGGTGATATTTGTTTTGACTTATCAACTTTTATTGTACCCAGTAAACCAGTGAAAACACATGAGATGGGGGTTACAAGTTTTTTCCAATTTCAAATTATTTTATCCCCTTTGTAATTTAGCCTTATTCATAGTTATTGAATATAGGTCTTTTTAAGTTCAACCAAGCTATCATCAACTATATATATGTAAGTAAAGATGATATAAAGAAAAATGTGTTTTTATATGGTTTTCTATAAATATCTTCTCCTTATCATGATTATTGATTCACACCAAACATGTATTATCCTCTGTAATAAGCTATTTATTATAATTGGTTCAGTACATCCCCCACCTAAAATGTTAGTATCTCATTAGATTTAAAAAAAATTCTTACCATAGGATTTCTCTTTCCATAATCACACTAAGATTATCTCAATAGATTACCATTATTATCATCAATTCACATTATGATCTCCTTTAATACCATGAGTCACATAGGTTCTATAGTGTCCAAAAATATATATAAAAATTTTACTTTTAATTTCTTATTTTTAATTAAATAAAAAATAATTCTTAGTAATGCTTTTCAATCTAGATAATTATCTACTTCCCTAAAATCATATTCTTAGACTACAAACGGTTCATTAATTAAAATACATACAACTATATCTCTAAATAAAACTTAGCTCTCAGATTTTATACAAAAACTACTCTATATCCTCTCACACTTATTCACTCAAAATTAAATTTTATAGAAAATAGATATAAAGCTTTATAATAGTATTGTATTATCATTCTTATTTTCTACAGCATAAAGTAGATCCTCTTTGTTATTATTCTTCAATAAATTCAATTTTCTTGGATTCCTATTAAAAATATATAGTGAGTTATTCTTAATTTGGTATTTCTCCTACCTAAATATTCTAAAGAACATGTGAAATCCTTAAATTGAATTAAATTTATTCAATCAAAATCAAATCCTTAAATCGATTTTCAATGGGTGATTCTCACTTATAGCAATAAATTGTCATCATGGAATGTCAATTTTTGGTTCCCATGATACTTTATACACTTCCCTTTTTAAATAATGAGTTATTCCTAGAATACCATTATTAAATGATTCTTAGTTTTAGAACTCATATCATAAGATCTTTAGAAGATATTTATAGTTGAAACAACTTCATATTCTTCATTATATCTCTACTGAGATATGTTGCAAACATTTGTAATAATTGTATAAAATATATATTACATCATGTATAGTTTTGGTGTGGATATTTTCTTCATTGTTGGTAACACACAATGATTCTTTTCATTTCTCTTACCATGGGGAAATTCCCAAAATTTAATCTCATATACTCAAGAATACAACAATTATCATTAAATCAAATGATGTAGTCTATAATAAATAGTATATTGAGGTTCCTTTCAACATTATCATCATTATTCATGAAAACTAGATATCTCCATTTTTTATTACATAAAAACATTATAGTGGTAATCCTCATTTAAATATTCTAAAAATAATCTTGGATCAAGGACTTTTCAAGCATTAAGACATTCTAAAATCAAATGAATGGCATAAGTATCATAAGATATAATTTCATCCCAATTGTAAAATTCTATAATATTTTCATTCAATTTCTATTTCATAATAGGTTTATATAGATTATTATTATATTATCATTCTTCTAAAATCATTAAACACATATAATTCAAGGATTTTTTATAGTTTGAATTCATTCTGAACATCTTCTGCATCGAAAGAAATAATTTTAATATTTACAATATAAATTATATAAATATAAAAAAATTAACCCAATATGTGTGCAGTATTCCGTTAAATGAATTCTAGTGTTGGATTCATGGTTGTGAAAATCGATTATATGGGGATATACTTATATTATCCTTGAATTCCTTTATATTCTCTTGAATTCCCTTATATGGTCTGAATTTCACTATGTTGTATTGTCTATAAGCATTTGGTTGTTTTTTCAGAATTCAGATACATGGAGCTTCATTAAAATTTGTGGTATTTGAAATTAGATACATCACAAATTTTGGATATATATTTTTTTTGTTATTCAATATATCCCCCATTTGTGATATATTTGGTTATGTGGAATGGATTACATTTCAATTTTCCTATGGGACTATTTGTGTACATGACCATAATCTTACGTGACTTCTGTATGTAGACAAATTCACTTAAATAGGAAAAATTTTCTTACAATTATTTCTATACATGGCCTAAATTCCCTTCAACAAATATTAACGCAGGTGAATTCGGTTATGTGGTTCTATATTTTCTTATGGGATGATTTAACTTATATGGTAATTTCAACTATATAGATTTTGTACTTAGGAAAATTTTACAGATTTTATTATTTTCAAACTAGTGTGCCTTTAGTCTATTTCCACCCATCCTCAATAACTCTAAAATATCTTTGGTGATTTATGAGTGTTTATAAAAATATAAAAATGGTTCCTAATAATTTTATAAACAAATAAAACCTCACTTATTTGACTAAGATAATATCCTATGTTTTACTGTAATCTTTGTCCTTCATTCATGTGTATTTCATCATGGTTTTCAATAGTCTTCATATACAGGAAAATAGGGATAGATTATCTCATTAGGCTAGCTTCCTCTCCAAATTTTAAACTTATATTAAATGTGTTATTTAGAGTTATTTGAGATTTTTAGTATAGTTATAGTAATCAAATATATTTTTATTCCAAACGTTTTAAGATAGGGATTCATTACCATCATCACTTATCCTAGACCTAAAGACTATCTCATCAGTTTTATGATTTATATGGAATTCCCACTTGAACCATTCTAGATCTTTCATACCAAGTAATCGAGGGAATCTAACTCCTCATAATTTTTTCCCAATTTGGGCGAAGCATCTCCATGCTTCAATTAATGGGAGGATATACACTCCATCACCCATATCATGACCAATTACTATTTAAATTAATAACCATAGTAATAATATGTGCAAATATATATAATAATCTTCCCAAGGGAACTTCAATCTCTACCTTTGTATTTTTTTTAAATTCGATATTTACTCTGATAGTCTATTTTATTCATATTTCCCTAACAGAAAATGAATGAAAAAATGTGAAAAAATATCCTTATTAATATAAGAGTACTATCATTCAATTTAAATAAATCTTATTCTTCTAATTATCTTTTATTGTCCATAGTAAAGGTAGAAAACACAGACTTCATTTCAATGAGCCATTATTTAATCACTCTAAGTCTACTTGGGAAAACCTGTAATTGAAAACAAGAATTTATAACCTATATATAAAATTTTTCCATTATATTTCTCATTGTATTGAAAACTCCATATAATTTATTTGAATAGGGGTTAATAAAACATATTTTCAAGAAATTTCTTTAATACTTCACTCATCTTCACAAAATAGATCATAAAGTTCAAGTCCAGGTAAATTACTTCCCACTTTTGATAGAAAAACACTCCTCCTTCATAATTTTAATAAGAAAAAATTATAAAATTAAAATAAGAGTGAGTATTATAATTCAATTCTCAGCATATGTTGGGATGTCCAGATTTTATAATTTAATAATTTAAGAAATCTATGTAATCCTTTATTTCATTAGTTTCTCCCCTTCAAGTAGTGCACTTAAACCTTCATCACTTTTCACAAAATTATTTATATGAAAATAAATTAATATGGGCCAAGGGTGGATCTTCCAACAACTCCTCAACAAGATAAATAGGTATGAGATAAGTTTCCCACCCTAAAAACGCTTTTTTTTATTGGATTCAAATGTTTATACCTCTTAAATATTTTTTTACCCTTCACTTTCAAACTCTGTTCACCTTTGGAAAGCATGGTATCCTTCGCCTTTTTTTACTGGATTAGATTCTTTACTTAAAAAAATATATTAGTTTTATTCCTTTCAAATTGATCTAATCTTATAACCTTATCTTGTTTGAAGATTCCATATAACTAGGCATTCTTTATTGATATATTGACACTTTCTCAATAGTGTGGACTTGTTATTTGTTTCAAAAGATTTTTAAATTGAAACCAATGGCTCATTCTAATTATCCATTTCTAAAACTTTTGACAAATTATAATTATCATATACTTATTCGGAGTGTGTCTGGGCATATTGTACCTTCCACACATACCTTTAATGAACTTTGCCTTACCCTTTTAGGTTGGTTTCTCATTCTCTTAATAAAAAGTGTCAATAACTATACTAATTTGATTATCTATTTATTGAATTAGTTCCATTTTTATATTTCTACTCTCTTTCTTGATGTTTATGTATATTTTATAATGTTTCATGGTGTTTCCTCTCTTGGAATAGTATAAGAACTTATTTTATATAGGTTTAACCTCCTTGTTTCTTTTTTTTATTACCTTCTTGAGAATATTCTTTTTCACTAATATTTTGTGAATATAATCCAAGGAGGATACACTTAATTTCTTAACCAACCACTCTTAATCACACATTTTATACCTAGTACGGTAATACCAACATTTATCAATCTTTTCATCACTAATGTTTCACATTTCAAATAAGTTTCCTTGATATTGAAATATATTCTTATAGATAGAGTATTCTTTACACTTTCTATCTTTTTCACTATAATAGGTTGTATCCTTTCACACACTTTTCTCCCAACTGGTTTAGAAATTATATTATTTCCATATAATGACATATTATTCCAACCTTTTATATCCCAATATCCAAACATCTAGAAACTAAAAAACATTACAATTAATCTTACACTTTTTACCATAGGTGCAGGCTATACAGCATTACATGCTTGATATTTTTTTGTGGGAATGCCAATTGTTTAAGATACAATTGGGGGAATGATATTGTGGGACTTAATCACTTATACCCTTGATATATGGGTGGATTTACCATCATTTTTATACTTCTACATATGTAAATATTTTTTATTTTGTCCTTCATTTATAGAAATTCTAAATTTTCTGTAAGAAAGTTTATCTACACTATGGGTGACCTTTTCTAATAGATTTAGGTGGATTATTTTTTATATGATCTCATAATATTTGATCCATTTTTGTGATCCTAATTGGATGTAAGACTTACTTCTGATGTTTTTATGGAAGCACATATTTTCTCACCATTATTGAGAAGTTTTGGCTTGGGTTGATTCCATATGTATTAATTTAACTTACATCTAAAGTCACCTTATATTAAGATCATTATTTTCATCCCCATATGATCTCAATTTAGTCTATCATTCTATTATTATCTTCCCAACATGATCATCATGTATTTTTCTTATCTATACCAAATAAATATCCATATCTTTTATCATTTAGGTTTTAACATCAAGTAGTGTAGTCTTTTAATCCATGGAGACTTTTTGAAACTTCTCTAAATCATGTAATAACTTAGTAATAATGACCTTGAATAAATATTTTTCAATAACTATAATTTTTAATTTATCATAAATCAAAATCAAGATTCTATTTCAATTTGAAATATTTTCACCCTAAATTTCACCAGTTTATAGAGGGTGTCACAGATTCCAACTTGTATAGCCAACGCAAATTCCATTACATTTTCCTCTTATTATAGATATGAATTTTAATTCTCGAGTCCCTTGATGAACCTGAATAAATATATCACCACTTTAGATATGAAACTATTGATATGATCCTTAACCTCAAGATAAATATCTTCACCCATTTTAAAGAAATCATCATCATAGAAACATTTATTAGAATAATTACACTTGAAAGATTTAGAATTTGTATCCTTACCATCTTTATTATCATCAATTGGTGATATTTATTCTTTATTTTTTAAAATATTTCTTTACTTATTTTTCCTTATCTTCTTATTGGTGTCTTAGTTGCAATATCAAATTTAGTGCTAAGAGGGATATAGATTTATTCTTGTATCTAACTCTCTTCTTAAAACATATAAAATGTGAACTTTATATATGTATCAAATAGTAAGAGTGGGAGAAAATTTGTATTCCACATAAAATGGAACCTAGTGCTTATGATTTAACTGAAATATTATATAAGATTCAATAACAGGGATCCTTGATCTGATACCACATGTTATACTCAATAGACTGGTGAAGACACCTAATAGGGGGTCAATCAGGTGCTGGTTACTTTTTACCAAATCCAAATACTTTTACCCTCTATGGTATTTAACTCAAGTTTCTATTTAGTGAATAGGGATCTATTTTTGTTTAACCAATAAATCATAAACTATATGCATATAAGTAAAGAATATAAAAGTAATGTGTTATTTTTATAAGGTTTGGTATAAAGACCTATTTATATGATTGGCTATTCACCTTGACCATAGATTCTCCACTATAATAAAATTTTGTTTATAATGGGTTTTGTTCTTCCCACACCTATAATTTTAGTGTCTCACTAGACTTATAAAATCCTACTTCCCATTGGTTTTTTTATTTCCAAAATCACACTAGATTTATCTCAACAATTTCACACTCTTCTCTCAAAGGTCTATAGTGATCTCATTAAATACCCTGAGTCATATATATTCATTAGAGTCTCTCCATATATATGCAATTTTTCCCTTGAATCAATTATTTAGAAATATTTCAGATTTACTAATCAATGTTCAATCTAAATCTAAATGTTTACTAATATACCTAAACTCAGAGACTTTGACTACTAATATTTTATTCTATAATGATACATGATCATTGAATGTTTCTCAGCTCTCAAATCTTCTAAAAATATTTTTTTGGATTCTCGCACATCTCTACTCAAATTAATATATTATACACAATGGATATTTTTCATTAGAATAGTATCAACTTATTCTTCTTCTTCTCTAGAGGATAAATTGGGTCCTCTTTGTTCTTTTTCTTTGAGAGCATGTATTCTCTCATATTGTCATTAAATATCTATATTCATTTCTTCTTATTTTTGTGTTTACTCCTCCTTGATCTTCTCATAAAAATGTGATATCATTTAAGTTCATTAAATTTTCACCATAAAAATAAAAAACCATAAATGGAATGTTTAGCAGAGATTCTCACTTTAACTCATAAATTTTCCCCATGGAATACTAATATTAGGTCCCCATGATACTTTATGAACAAAATTTTGAACACAAGTTTTATTCCAATAATAACCTTATTAAATGATTCTAATTTTTGAAACCCATCCTATAACATATTTAAAAGATATTTAAAGTAAAGAAAACTATATCTTCCTCGTTATATCTCCACTAAGATCTTGAGAAACCATTTCTTAAAATTGAATTAAATATTCAATACTTCATGCATAATTAAGGTTCTGATCTTTTATTTATGGCTGGTAATACACAATATTTCTTCTCATTTCCCAATCCATGGGTAATTTCTCATACTTTAATTTTAGATACTCATGAATACTCAAAAATACATAAATAAAATGATATAGTCTATGATAAACAGTAGCTCAAGATTCATTTTAACTTTATCTTAATTATTCTTAAAAACCAACTAACTTTATTTTTTTATTTAAGAAATACATTTCATGGGTTCTTATAATTTAAATATCTTAAAAATAATTTTGTGTCATGGTTCCTTTAAGAAACGCAATGTTCTAAAATAAAATGTAAGGAATAAGTATCATTAGCTGTAATTTCATTAGAATTATAGAATTATGGAAACTCTCTTTTTTATTTTGATTTAATCTTCCCCTCCAATATATGAATATCCACATCTATTTATACTCAAATTGTTAATAAAATAGAATTAAATGTATTTTTGATGTTTTAATCCATATATAATAGCTTCATCATTGATAGAAATTGTTTTCTTATTTAGAATATTAATTTTATAAATTTTATAAATTTCACCTAACACATATGAATAATTTCCATAAATGAATTATAGTGTGAAATTCACATATTTAAAAATTATATACATGTGGATATACATACATAATTTTTTTAATTAACTAATTTAAGATTAATTCCCATTACATGGTCTAAATTTTCATCAGTGGGATTGGCTATGAAGCATTTGTCTACGTTTTATGATTTTTTTCTATATATAGCTTCATTTATGTACATGGTTTATAAATTTAGATATATAGTAGATTTTAGATATGAATATTTTATTTACACTATATAAACCTCATACAGGATACATTAGGATATGTGGATTCTATTACATTTGAATTCATGTGTGTGACCATTTGCGTATGTGACCGTTTTCTTTTCTGGTTCATGTATATAGCCATATTTTCTTGCACGGGGAAAATTTTCTAATGTTAATTCCTAAACATAGATAAAATTACCTTATATAGATGTTTAAAAATTTAAATTAGCTTATATGGTTATTTATTTCCTTATATGATAAATGTTATTAAGTGGTAATTTTGGACACATGGATTCTGGACTTAGGTAAATTTTATAGACAACCTTCATTTCAAACTAGTGCACCTTAAATCCATATCGATACATCCTCATCCAACAATAAACACTTAGAAACACATTTAGGAATCTATGATTCTTTCTAAACACTTAAAAACAATTCTCAAAGCATATGAAAACTCACCTATTTTTGTTAAATAATATTGTGTGTTTAAATCTAAGCTTGAACATTAATCCATGTGTATTTCAACATAGTTTGGAGTAACCTTTATGTACAGGTACACATGGATTTCTTCTCTCATTCAGTTATCTTCCTCTCTATGATTTAAACCTGTTTTACACATGTTCTTCATTGTTATCTAGTGTATCCAATACACGTGTAGCAACCAAATATATTTTTATTCGAAATTGTTGAATAAAATGTTTATTCTCCTTTAGCACCTATGAAAGGCATGAAAACCATCTCCTCATTCATCTTATTTATATTGGTTTCCCACATGAATCTTCCCATCTCTGTACAGCTAAGTATTCAAGGTAATCCACCTCCTCATACTTTCTTCACCAATAAGTGGGAAGAAACTTCAAGATTCAAGTAATTATTGGATACACACTCCACCACCCATATCATCACTTTTTCATAATTACATTGAAAATTATAGTAGGAACATGTGACAATAAATACAATAATTAAATCAAGGGAACTTCACCTTTGATATAACCACATTTTAATTACAATACATATACTTAATTATCCTTATATTAAGTAGTGAGAATATCATTATTCATTATAAAACCATAATTGTTTATAATATGATTAATAATTGATCTCAAACAAATATATTATCAGATTGATATATGAATTAAAGTCAACATGATATGATTGGAGGAAGTTTCTAATATAGTTTTTTTCAAAGAATAACATAAATCATAACTTACACTGTAGGTTAATAAGTATCGAATTGTAATATAGATTTATATAAATAAAAAAAATATTCTTCTGCAATATTACAAACTAATTTTTTTTTTAGAATAAAATAATACTCAATTAAAAAATACTTGAATATTTTATAATATATGTTTAATATCATTAAAATATATCTATGTAAAAAATCTTTATTCAGTTAATAAATTCATAGATTGTGATATATCTTCCATTTTTTTATTTTTAAGGTATATTAGTTCTCATATATAACTAATATTTGGTACATCAAAACCAAGAAAATCATTATTAACCTCTTATGTTTGAGAAATATATTTATCATAGTTTATATATTTTATATTACCTAGTGTATGAAATTGATGTGATTATTCTATATAAATTCATTATAAAACTCTCATACTATATATTTTCAATGAGTAGTGTAAGGAAAAACTAAGTCAATCTAAAGTATTCCCCTTTAAATTATATATTTAATTATTTAATTTTATTATAAATTCCATTGAGAGTTCCAATAATATACAAATAGTAATCATCTACTATAATGATGAGAAATTCATATCAAACCATCATTATTAAAGAACATGAATAAATCAGATCATTTTGATAACCATTTTTCTTCAAATATTCACTAAAATGGTTATATCATATATGTCCTAACATGTTTTGTCCATATATTGATTTATTCAATTTAATAAAATAAATATATCCAGATATATAATTTTTCATAGTAATTTTTAATCCTTTATGTATTTTAATATAAACATTATTATAAATGTTACTATATATGTATGCAGTCTTAACATCCACTATGCCTCATTCAAGGAGTTCATGTATATGAAATATCATGGGATAATGAAGGGTTATAACATCATTATATAATTACTTTTTTCATCATTATTCATCTTGAGTATTCATTAGAAACCTTGAGAAACGAATTGTGATTTATATCTCAAAAATTGAATACCTTTATTTTTCTTTTTAAAAAATTATAATCTATAACCAATTGGTTTTCAACTTAATTTGTACCTCAATATGATCCATTAATTTATTTATTAACTAATTTAGGATCATGATCTTTCTAAATAATATCAAGTGTCACATTATATGAAAAACTTCCATGAATAATAGCCTCCACTTAGATCTATGATCTTATACTGTTAGTAAACTTTATAAAACAATTCCTCATAATATTGATCATGTACTTCAAGTATAATTTTTTGTTAAGGAATTCCATTATGAAGAAAATTTATATGTTCCTCTTTTTTATTAACTTTCTCATCCAATATGGGTATATTTATTCTATTAGGATGAAAATTTTTATATTTTAAACCAAATAGTCTACCTTGATTCAATAATTGATTAGACTCCTTAAGGTTTCCACCATTAGATTTTGATTCTTGGATATCAATTCAAAATGATACATTTTTAGTGGGTATATAGGATTTCATAACCCATTATGAATCATTGAATGCATTGTGCAATTGATTTTCTAAATAATTTAAATTTATGATCTTCTAAACTTGTAGTTCAATCATATTTTTTTAAGGATCTATATATAATTATATTTTCATTTTCATGGTATTTATCTTAATTTCAATTTATTCCATCATTTAATATTGGAAATGTTTTATATTAAACTTCTAATCAGTATATTACTATATAACATAAATTAGAAAATTATTTAAGGTTTCCTTCATTTTTGTGGGGGTACTATTAGCATATATACAACACATCCAAAAATAATTAAGTGTAAAATATTTAGTCTAGAGATAAAAAAATAATTAAAATTGGATACGTTAATGAAAATGTTATAATATAATTTGAATTAATTGTGGTTCATGCAAAAAAATCATATCCCTTTATCAAACTAGGCTTTAATATTTTCATTAGAAGTAGTCTAGAAATAATTTTTAATATCTTTATAAATGATTTAGATAAACTATTTTATGTGTGAGAATGCATAACATGATATTCAATACTCATTATAATCAAAATTAAATTATTATTAGAATAATGTGGTGAAGATTCAAAAACATTATCAAGTTAAATCTACTTATTTTATTTGGGCATTATAACCTTAATCTAATTATTTATGCCAATAATATTGAAAATGAAAAGTTTCATGTTGACGAAAAACACTCATGGGACTATATAATAGATAAATCTATCAAAATCATAATGCACCTAAATGGACCACATCATGGATGAAACATACCCCATATATCACTATGACTTATTTTCAATAACATAGGGGATTTCGTCTTAAGTTTTAATGATGATGCTATTATAATTGATTTTATTTGATAATTTAGAGAAATAATTAGGTTCAATAACTATTTGATTAACCAATAGATGTCATTGAATATAATTAATATTTTTTCTCATTATAATTATAATTTTCCCATACATTTAATTGCTAAAAATTCGAATAACTTGTTATATCATGTTGGTTTTTTTGTTAATGGTCAAGTTGGCTAGATTTGGAGTGTATTGATTAGATTAAGGTTCTTAAGTGATAGATGTTATTCTATATTTCATGAAGTAATTTATATCATGTTGGATATATAAAGGAAGAAGAAGATTGGAAAATATCAGTATAAGATGAGGTGAAGAAATATGGACTTATGAGTTGAATTTTAAGAATATCATTAAATAATCTATCATAATTTATGAGATATCTATTGAAGTTGATTTCATGTTGTCTATGTTAGATTGGGAAGATTTTTTAATTCTTCATATGACTTGGTTTGATCATATAGTTTATTTGTGAAAGGGTGAATGGAGTCATTTTAGAAGTAATACATTGAAAAACATCTCCATGACTAGCTTGTGAGGAAATATTGAATGATGGAGTTTCATATGGATTATGAATAATAAGATATATTGTGTGAATCCTTATAACGATCAAGGGTTTTTTTCATGGTCTATGTGATTCTGTGTTTATTAAGGATGGATATCTTTTATAAATACTATATTGGTAGATGATGTAATGTATTGAACCACTAAATGTAGAAGGATATGTATTCTTCATATTATTATGAGTTAATAACACACTAATATACTCTATCTATATATGATTTTTTGTTGTTTATTAAGGGTAATCTTTAGAAGATATCATTGTAATTAAAATGGATCTTAGAATATAAATTTATTTTAAATTAGATAATGAGGAATGAAGATAAAGTTTTATTCTCATTTTGAATAAAGAATATTGAGGTGATTCTATAGAATTATGATGAATTTGTAATACATAATGTATTTCAGAGGTTAAAGAAGAAAGATTTGAGACTCACAAAAGATAAAAAGATTGAATTTCTTAAATAAGAACCTCATTATGTTATGTCACTCATCTGAACATGGAATAGTGTGTTTGTGAATTAAAAAGACTCAATAATATTAACTTATACCATAAAGTAATATAGAAAAAATCCATAAGGAGAAATACCATATAAAAAATTACAAATGATAAAAAAGATCGAATTTCTTAAATAATAACCTTATTATGTTATTTCACTCATATGAACATCGAATTGTGTGTTTATGGATTAAAAAAAGGCAGAATCATATAAACTTATCCTGTAAAGGAATATATCAAAATCCATAAGGAGAAATACCATATAAAAAAATTCCCACTAGGTTGGGTGGATTTTAATTTCTACCATGAGGAGTTGAATATGAAATAATCATTTTGAATTACCTTCATACCATGGTTAAGACCAAAATTCCCATGGTGAGGGATATATAGAGTTGAGGATATTAAATTTATAAGAAGTTTGTATATATCATAGGAAATCCCAAAATATGAATTTTTTTATTTCTATTATGAAATGTACAAAGGTTGAAATGGTTGGGATGATTCTAATCATGGTGCTAGAAATATCAATGGAGAAGATGAAGATGTACCACGAGAGTTTGAGACTAAAACAAGCATTATGGATCTCATAGTACAATAGAAATTTCATTATCCTCCATTATTTAGAGTAAAACTACTATAGAGTTATCAATTTTAGTTTGGGTATTTAGAAACACAATGTCATTTTCAAACACACTATGTTAGGGTATTTTTTCGAGTTGAGTTTAGGAGGTAAAATGAAAAGTACAAAATGAGGAGTGATGAGGGTGGTTTTTTTGAAAATATTAGGTCTAGATTTTAATAGATGTATTATTTAATGTCTTCCTTCACAACATGATGTGGTTAGAGAGATATTATACTTTCTTAAATTTAAATGTATAATATTTTATGTATGAAATAAGGACTTGGAAAGGGACACCATAGCAGTCAACCATACAACTTCAACTCATAATTTAATGATGATAACACATAGAAGAAAATGAGGATATCTTGGACTCTTGAATTGATCAATATTAACAATGATGATATATATGGAAAAAATCTCTTTAAAATAATCATCCATACTTGAAAAAAATAATATTATAGCGAGTTCTCATTAGGTTCACTTATATTATGAAGGTAAAGTGAAAATATTCTCATTGTGGGATAATTAAAAGTTAGGTACACCCATATGGGATGATCTTGAGTTAATATTAGTGAACAAAACATCCATTAACATGGATTCTCTTGATAAAGATGGAGGAAATATCACATACATCATATATCTTCTTTTTGTGGATTTATTTCCATTGTAATTTATTTTTAAATACTTTTAGGGGTTCAAGTTCATATTATTACCATGTTCATAAAATCATTCATCGCTAATAATGATACTTTGAAGTGGATAGTGTGAAAATAATACTTAAACACCAAATATATAAACACTTAATATAATGGGTATTGTGCATGTTGTAAAACTGATGTTATGTCCTTTACTTTCTATATCTCTCATATTTATCATCATATTTATCATTATTATCATTATTCTTTTGATCATTATGTGATTTATGAACTAGATATAAATTTTTTTAATGGGTTAAGAAAGTGATAAAATATGAAAAGTTCATATTTTATATCAACCACTATTTTATCCACCCCCCCCCCCCCCCCACCAGCATTCAAGCATCTCTCCTATAGAACAAAAAATAAGAATAAAATATTTTATCCCACATGGATCACAAATCTTACCCCTCAAATAACCAAGAACTAGAATCAGGTCATATGTTTTATAATATATATAAAAAAATCTATTTTCTCTTAAATTATATGATATATAATAATTATAATTATATCTAATATTTAAGGTGGATGTTCCAAGTACACCCACATGGATCATGAATTTTAAAATAAAACTTTTTAATATCATTTGGATTTTGTTTGATTTTTAAACCAATGAATATTTTCATTGATATATTCTTTTACATGGGGATTGGGGGGATTATTTTTAATTTTATAGCTATAATTTATATATATTTTTGGATTTGATATATTTCTTACTGAACATATCTCAGTCTTAATGTTTTATCTTTTTACATCAAAGGATTGTTTACTTTCTCCCTTACATCATGAAGTGTAATTTTAAATACATTTCCACTAGTCCATTGGATTTTTTTAAGAAAAATTTATAGTCTATATGAAGTAATACATTTAGGGATAATTGGAAAACAGAGGAATATAAGGTAATGAAATTGATTGATTCTGAATAAATTTCCCTCATGAGTACTTCTAAAAAATTTATGGAGCTTAAAAAAGATATAAAGAATCTTTAAAATAATATTTTAATTATTAATTCTAGGATTTATTTATAATAAAGAGATATTTATTTCATGAGTATATATTCCTAAAAATGAAAATGAAACTAATTTAATGGATTTATGATACATCATTGAAATATTATGGGACAAACTGAACAATTCCAAGATAATTTTATGAAATTATTTATAATATTTTGTAAAATTTGGGAACATCAATTCCATGGATGATAATGTTATAAGTTATAAATTAATAGATTTATATTTTGATGAAATGTTACCGCTGTAATTAAAATAATATCTTGTTGAGTTATAATCAGAATATGATACTTTTGTAATGATTGATAAAAACAAAGGGATCTCTAAAAGAAGGAATAAAAGGAAATTCTAATGAGAAACCATCTAGTATACTTTTTCAATTCAAAATTATGGAGTGGGAGTGATTCAAATTTATATATCCTAAATAAAATAAAACACATGGGTTAATGGGTTGAATATAAGGATACGTCATATTTAACAATACCCATAAATTTATATCATGTGTAAGAGAAGAATAAAGATAATTGATGGAAACTATTAAACCCACTTGAGGATTTTATTGTGTTGTTTTTAATACATGTTTACTTTTGAGGATTTTAGGGATGATCTTAATAAAAACTAAGGTATTTTATGATAGAGTAAGTGGTATTATATACCTAAGGATATATTAAATATGTTTTGATAAATAATTAAATAGATGGCTTGGAATATTAAAGGATTGACCATGGATAAATAATAATATAGATTGTGATATCATGTGAAAAAGATCATTTGGATGATTTTTTTTATCTGATTTGGAGTAATTAAGAATTCCCAAAGTTTAATTAATGAAGCTCTAAACTGACGTGATGAATTCTATAATTTAGATCCAATGATTAGAAATGGATAAGTTCTGAAGATTTCATAAGGTTCACTCATTAGTGCGGAGAATTGAAAAACTAGTTTAGCATTGAGGACCTTGTACTTCATAAGGGTAACCAATTACTTTGGAATGAATAAAAATTATAAATGAATTACTTCATAAGAGTAATTTAGGATTTCATAAGGGTAACCTATATTTTATAAGGAAAAACTCATTTTATAAGGGTAACCTATATTTCAGAAAGGTATCTCTTATTTCATAAGGGTACTCTATATTTCATAAGGCTAAAATGTTTATGAAAACTATTAAAGGGTTATTTTAAAAGAGAATTAAAAAACATTAGAAGACTGAATCTTATTTTGAATAGTACTTGTATTTTGAAAGGGTATTATATTTTGGAAGAGTACACATATTTTCGAAGGATATCAACTAATTTTAATAAAGGTACTTAGATTTCATAATATGTACCTAGGTTTTTACAATGGTACCTAATTCGATAATTTATTATCTAAGGAAAACATTTGGGGGATATTTTCCCTTATAAAGAATCTATTTGGTACTTGAAAATTCATAAATACATGAAAGTGAGATAATTTTTTAAAATTAAAATCTGTTGATGCTATGAGCACTTCTTCATGTAAATAAACATTAAAATTGTTTAATATTGATTATTATTCTATATGAGTAATTTAAATGAGATTAATATCATACTATAAAGAATACTAAGACACCATGATTCAATAAAAGTTGAGAATTGAGATACTACCATGTAATGGAGAAGAATACCACATCATAGAGAAGTTTGAGAATGAGTTAAACACTAAATTGGGTTCTATGATTTGAGAATGAGTTATGTTAGAAGGAAGAGGTTTTTATTGTAATGCTTTATTGAGGAAGAATAACATGGGAATATTTACACCACAATATAATGTGTCACATCACAAAGATTTATGCATGTAAAAATGCATGCTATCATGGAGGAGGATTAAATTATATTGAAACCTTTTTAGAGAAAAATAAGACAATTAATTTGAAAATATGAATTGAATAAATTTTATATTGATCCTCATAAAATGTTTAAATAAAAATTTACTATCATTTAAATGGATTTTTATGAGAAGATTTCATTTTCAAAAATCAAAAAAGGGTTTCCATACTTGTAGAGGGAAACTGAATCAAGTGGTTCTGGACATAAAAAGATAAGGATAAATGAGATGAAGGGGTTTTACATTGATGTAACTATGAGAATGTATTCTTGGGTAATTTTTTAATAATAACTAAAGAATACTACTAGGAAAATAATAATAATATTTTGATCATTGAGAATGGATAAAGCTGAGTTTTGTGTAAGGATGAGGAAGATGGTCGATATCTATAGAGATCATGTGGAGTCTTAAGCTTACATTGGTGATTAATCCTTAATATGAATAATTTTGATCATTTAAAAATGACTTATATCTGATTGAAGCTATCATTTTTATAGGTTTAAGTTTATACCATTTCCTAAGTTATTTATTGATTATAAAAGCAGAAATATGTATGATTGAGATAAAAACCACTACACATTGGCAAACCACATTAGAAAAAATTATATATTATTTCAATTTAATGATTTTTTTATAATTTTAGAGAGGATTTTATTGGTTAATAATGATATTTATTGTGTTTTATAAGGTTTATTAACATTGATTCACCCCCCCCCCCCCCCCCACCCTTTATAGTGTTTATCGCCCTACACAAGATAATAAAACAAAAGGGTTTATCACCCTCTGTAGTGTTTTTCATTTTTTTTGTTTTTATCACCCTCTATAGTGTTTTTTATTATTTCAATACTATACACAATTTATCCCCATTATTGATAATAAAAGAAAAATTAATAATTAAAATGGTTGAAATTAAACTCATTAAAGAAATTATCCATTAATTAGTCATCTCTAAGTCTACTTGAGATAGATTGTTGTCGAAAACAAGAGTAATAAATGTATACATCAATGTTTTTGTTAATAATATCATTTTATTAATTCAAATCTATAATACTTGGGTAAAAATCCAAATAAATACTTATTTAAAAATAATTTTTCTATACTCTCTATGTAAACACATTAAAAAATTTATATATAAGGAGAATATTTCTTTCCCCTTGAAGATTACATATCTTCTTTTTTAAATGATTTAAACATGATAATAGTGAGGAGTAATATAAAATAATAACATACCAAAGCGTTGGAAAGTGGGTTTTACTCCCATCTATAGCCTCAACTTCTCAAATGGTTCGGTTATGAGGGGCTTCATAAGAATATCACAAATTTATTACTTTGATGGAATCAATTCCAATTTCAAAATGCCTTCAACAATATATTCCTTCAGTAGAGCTCAATATAACTGATGATTAATTAATTGTGTTCCATAAATAAAAACTATTTTCAATAAATAAATCTCCACCCTAAGTAGATTTCATATCATCAACTCCATCTACCCAAACAGCATTTGTAAACCCTTTTAGACTCTACTCACATTTCTTCTTATATATTAACCCATTGTTCTATTTATTTAAGATATATCTTAGAATTATCTTTTGTTTTAAAAGATTTTATTATTTAGGTTTTTATTGAAATCAATAAAAAATAGTAACAATATTGATTATATCAGGTCTTGAAGAAATTAGATATAAAATACTACTAATTTATCTTCTTAATTCCCTTTAATTAACAATTTTTCTTTCTTCATACTTGCATAGTTTTTTTCCTACATGAATTGGTCTATAAACTCCTATAGATTCTTACATCCCCAGTCTATTTAACATATCCTTTCTTTAGAGATAAATATGAAACCGACATCTTGGGTAATCTATAAACTTAATAAAAAATTCATCTCTCTAAGCATAGACATTTCAAATTTCTCCTTCATGTGTATTGAGAATAATTCACATAATATTTCATCATTTCTAGAAAAAATAATGTGATTGAAATAAAAAATAAAAAATATTAATATTAATTTATTCTTATTTACATATAATTTGTGTTCCCTAGCTCTATATAGACCACTGAGAGGTGGGAGTGAATCAATGGTCTTATTTTATGAATTCTTCCACTTTTAAGTACATCCTCTTGATCTTGTTATAATTATCAATCTACTAAAAATAATCTCACAAACTCACCTTAAGTGTATTTTGAATGAATTCATGAGTAGAAAATGGTATTTGAAAGGTTATTAATAAGATATTTCACCTTTACATTTTAGTTAGACACACCAATATGGATTCTCTGCTATAGGAAAAAGTGGTTATAAATGATTAGAAACACTAGTTACAAATCTTCTACCTCTCATATCTCCTTCCTATAAACTCAGAATTTGGCATGCAAGTATGATATACTGAGTATTGTTTTGCATAGGATGTGGTAGTTCCCTCTAAAGTATCTTTCAAGATACAATGTGAGATGCTCTGAGTGTGACACCTAACTATGGCGACACATGATGGTTGTATTGACGTTGTTTTGAGAGGTGTAGTTCCTTGACGCCCTTATAAGGGGTACCATCTAGCATGGATAGCCTGTGCAGCTCTGAATTTACCTCCAGCTGGGTTGGGAAGTGGTCCATGATGGCAGCTCCGGGTTTACCTCTAATTGGGCTAGGATATGGTCTTTGATGGTAGGGGTGGTAGTGATGTTTCAGAATAACCAAATAAGTGGCATCTTACCCTCCAGAAAGGCAGGGTAGTGATGTTCACCAATGAAACCTTAGGTCTTACCCTTTAGTGGCAATATATAGTGTTGTTTGCTGATTACTCTTTAGGAATTACCCTCCAGAAAGGATGGGTAGTGGTGTTTTATGTTTACACTTTAGGGCATACCCTCTAGTGGGGATGGGTAGTGGTGTTCGATGTTTACACTTCAGGTCTTACACTCCAGTGGGGTTGGGAAATGGATTCTCCATTTACTCTTCTAGTTTTACCCTCCAACGTATTACCCTTCAGTGGGTCTGGGTTGTGGCATTCGCTGACGGAATTACCGAGCATACATCCAATAGGGATGGGTAGTGGGTTCTCGACCTTAAGACATGACCTCCCGACTTTACAGATCAATAATGAGACTTTAATTGAAGTAACCTTGGACTTACAAGTAAGAGGGGTTATATCCCCACCAAGACACGTCCTTGTGACACGACCTCAAACCATGCAGGCAAGTCAGTGCTACCCAAAGCGGATAGTATCAAGGTGTGGTGATTTGATCCCCTTTGACTCATAGTTAGGGGTATAAGTAAGGGATGTTGGATATCTTTGGTGGTTACTTTTGGAACTATTGGAAACTCTTTTCCTGGGATGATTTGTGATATGGGGATCCCCTTACTCATTTTTTGGGTTTCTTTGACGAAGCATATTTTTGTATCCTGTTAAAGTTCCCACTCCTTGGTTTTTTATTATTATACTTCCAGAAGAGTTGAAGACACGCAGGGTATGCCATGTACTTCCCATGTCTAGATTCTCATGGTTGGATGAATCTACTCTCCTAATATAGATATAAAAGACTTTAAGATAAGTTCATCTTCTCGCCATTTTGATCTTATTATGTTTGGATAAGTCTACATTCACTCTCTTGTTGGGTTGAGTAATACTTTTTCCTTTCTCTTCTATTGTACCTTGTTCTATCTTTTGCTTTCCACTATAGTGTATCTCTTACTCCTCACCCTTCGCCTTTTTGGGGTGTCCTACTGAGTATTTTTATACTCACCCATGCATGGTATTTTCCCACACATGTCATTCCATATGCAGGTGATGGATAGGTTGATCTTGACTTCATAGGAGCTTAGGGATATGGGTTCTTGGACCACATACAGTGGTCTTAGCATGGGATCTATGAGCAGACATCTCTCAACTATTTTACTTTTTAGGTACTTCCAGGTTGTGGCACCTTTCTTTTTTTGCATTTATATTTTCCCTTTTAATTTTTTCAACACCCATACTAGTACTTTTTAGATATTGATGCATACTTCTAGTTTATATATAGAAGCATTGTTTCTTTAAATTCTTTTCCCTCTAAACTTTTTCATTGAGTTGGTTGTGTGTCTGTGTGTATACATGTACCTAGGAAAAGGCATCCCCATGCTTTTTGTGTCTTAGGCACTTGTCTCCACCCCCTGGCATATGGAGGCATCCTTGGGGTAGTTGTGGCTCAAGCCCCAACTTGGGTTGGGTCTTGAAATAGACTCTCAAAAATCTATCTCATAGTGTTTGTGGGTTCTCAATATTCTGAAAACCATCTTATCACTTTCAATATCTTTTTATATTCATAAAATATTATTCGAAATAATGTTATTAATATTTATAATTAAAATTATCCTAAAATTTTGTTTGGTAGGGGATCTTCAAAATCAATTATGGAGGATATTTTTCCATTTTAAATTCTCATTAGAACATAAAAATTTTTTGAATCATTTACCCAATTTAAATCTCCTAGGGATTTAGTTTTTATTTTATCATGATCTATATAAATATACATGTTATCATCTCCTCCACAAAATCAAAGAATTTAAATTCATTCAAACATCATTTAAAACGTTATTCATGTGGTTTATAAATAATAAAAACTTATCCTTTATCTTTTTCACCATCATCATGTGGAATGAATTATACTTCATGCAGTAGTTATATACATGGATCAATCTCTTAAAATCATGAATGGTTTATTTCATGAATATCTCACACATCATGAGATAATATTAAATGGTGGATCTCCTTAAATAATTTGAGATCAGTATAACCTAGGAAATGCGGATTCCATTTAGTATCTGACTCACATGCATTGATGTGAAAATGAATGCCTGTATTGATCCCATAGAACCGATTATGAAAAAATTATACCTTACTCGACAACTTTATTTTCTCAATCTTCTCTTTTTCTTCGAGTGTGGTTGTATTGAACGCATCACATGGTAAATTAATATAACATCTCATGATAGGTTGATACATATGTTTTGTCCATTATAAATCATGACAAGTCCCAGAATAGTTAGTTCATTTACCATGAAGGGTAGAGGTATCTATAATGATTGCATTCAATTCATCTAACATTGCATGATCGGTTACACTTCATGGTAGCTTCTTACGATAGGTCACTGAGTAGCTTCTCATTCACTTATAATCAAATATAACCATATTTTGGTGAATTGGATTCTTATATTCAATTTTTCGTGTACACATTATAGTCATTAATTATACATAGGAAACCTCATGTGGAAATATTCAGTGCTTGTGGTTGATTAACGTTTTCCCATACAGTCGTTGCGCCGACCGTGATTCCCCATGGTTGATCAGAGTTCATAGTTAGTTGGATTTTTATGAAATATCGTATATTATGGTGGAAGGCTCTATGGAATCAATCTCATAGTGTTTCTTGCATCAAAATCTACAAATATAGTAGGAAGGTGACAATAAAGAGAAGGACATGCAACATTCTGAGGTTATTTCAATATTTTTACATCATAGGGAATGAGTAATCTATAACCAAAATCCAACATAGAAATTTATAATGTTCTAGGACCACTTAATAATACTATAAGGACTCCCATACAACCAAAAAAACATGATACAGAGCTGGTGGTATCCTTCAGCCTCATGTGACACCCTACACTAGAGAGGCCAACCACCAAAGCCTCCTATGCACCGACCCACAAACCTACATGTCTACACCCACCCCTAAGAAATTTACTCCATTACTATGATTCTCTTTGCCACTTAAGATAACTATGTGTGGTCAATTTGGTTTTTTCAGCCGCAAAAATGGCTATGGTAGAATTAGATTCCATGGATGGACTATATTGGAATATTTTTTAACAAAACCCTATTAAAAGAGTTATCAAATTCTAATTAGAAAATTTTAATACACATATAAATACAATTATAACATGTTTTTACTTTAATTACAAATGAATAAGAATAATAATTAATCTTGAGTATGAAAATAATCCATGAATAATTATCTCTTTAATATTTCTTCTCAGTTACTAAACACTAATTAATATACACTCTTATTGAAAATAAATAAAATTAAATCAATGGTCAAAAAAATATCATCCCTTATACTTTATTTCAATACCACCAAAATTTTATATTAATATGTGAGATTATTTTGATCCCCATTATTAATAATAAAATGAAAAGGGAATAATTTAGGGGACTATTCCTTCCAATTTTCTTCTAAAACACATTATCCTCTCTTAAAAATCATTGCGTAAATCATTCTATGAGAGGGATGATATCACATGTTTTTATTATAAAATATTATTTCTAATATCAGTAAAAAATGGATAAATCAATGTATAAGACAAGATTAAAACAGTCATGGTTTTCCATGTTTTCCTTAAAACTCATACCTGAAACATCATACTCAAAAACCTCAACAATTCTCATTTCATGTGCTATATAAAATTTGTTTTTTAAAAAGATACATTTAATCATCACATGTCTTAATAAACCATAAAACAAATTCATATAAAATTAATATAACTGATTTTCTATTATATTCTTATCAACTAACACTATCCCTTTAAAAAATAATTTATACAATCAACAATAATGAATAAAATTGTGATTGTGATACCACTTTCATAAATATTTCCAAACTATCTTGAAATTTGAAATTCACTAAAAGTTTTAAATATGAAAAACAATATTACTGTAATATCCCTTAAAGGGATTATTTTCTTTCTTATTTATCATAGATAATTATCTTTGGTAGTACTCCTTGAGAAATCATTGTTAATTATTTTCCTAACAGTGCTGCCCTAAAAATAATCCTCTAATTCCTTGTATGTTTTGTCAAACAAATAAGGGAATAATAAGAGACCTGTTTATTTATTTAGAATAAAAAATCATTGTGGGAGTTTCCTATCATCCATTATTTTTCTTTCTAAGATCATTATGGGATGCACCCTCTTACTTGTTGATAGTTTTCATAGATTCTGAATCTATTTTATCCCCGTTAATTTACTCTTTATGAGGGGTTTTTTTCACCTCAGTAATCAAGGTTTCTTAATTATCTTATTTTTTCCTCATCATCCACATAGATTATTCTTGGTCTAGTCAGATAGTCAGGAAATATTTAGTATCACACCTAGTTTTCTCACATATTTCACATGTTTTAAAAATTTTCAAGACACCACTTGTGGATGAATCCTCAGTAATTATTATTTCTTCATGTGTAAAATATTTCATTCCTTTATAAATAAATTACTCTTAGATTTATATATTTTTGTGTACTTTTTCATTTGACCTGGAAATATTTTCAAATATTCTTTCCTAACACACTCATCTAATTTGAGAATATTATATTTATTCTTGTCCTCTTTGTCCTTTTATAAATTATCTTTAGAAATATTCTGGAAATTATTTCTTTTTATACCAAAGTAAACCTCTCCAATAATTCTGGTCATTAATACCTCATCCTGGTGACCCTTCAGTTTAAATTTGGCACACACTTCCTCTAAAAACTCAAATATATTCTAATTAGGAAAATTTGGGGAAGCTATTGACATAACTTGATTACCTTGAGTTTTAGACCTCATATTCTCACCAAAACTCCCTCTTTGTTCCAACCTATTTCTTAAAAAAATCATATTTAATCAATAAAAATTTTATTTATGTTCATACATTTCACAAAAACAACATAACCCTTGAAATTTATATCTTCAAGTTTTATTACAAATCATTCTATATTTATATTGATGTTTCCCAGCTAAATTATAATCTATCATTTTCCTACGGAGTAGTTATTTTTTTGTAAATTACTTCCTGCCTTTGGTGTTGAAGATTTATTATCATTCACCTTTATCCAAACTTCTTCATATTTTTTAACACTATCACTATTAGAAACATAAGATGTGTTTCTAGACTAATTAAGTGAATATTTTCCATGTTTCTTTGATCATTTCTTCTCCCTATCTTGATAATACTATCTTTTAATCTCAACTATGTTATAGAAATCTTATCTAACTTTGTTTAACTCATGATAAACTATGACACATATGGATTTTGTATAAAACATCTCATATTCCCTTACAGTTATATTTTACCAAATATAATACCCTATAATCTCATTTATTGTAGTATTTAATTTATATTATTTAATCTCTCAAAGTATGTCACTTTCCTATTTATATATACTTATTTTTATAGCCACATTTTTATTCTCTTTTCTTATATTTATCTGAACTTTCTTGAGTTGTATGTTATTTCCAAGATATGATTTCAAATTTTATTTCATTTTCCATTCCATACTGGTTCTTTCTTTACCATCATCATCACTTATTAATGAATCAAAACATTTTTCAACATTGGAAAAAAATTAACATTGTCTTATAAATTTATAATTGAATATGTATTAGTTTTATAATTATTTATCATCAGGTTCCATTTCTTACCACCAGAATGTTTTTTATTATTTTAATCCCCTTTTTAACATCAATATTTCTCATCAACCTCATTGGATTCAAATTCATCATCCTTATTCTTTATAAATTCATTGGCTAAGTTCATAAGGCTATCACAATTCCATCACTTTGGTTAATATGTTTTCTTTACCATACAATTTCCTTTTCTAAATCTCTTCTAAAAAAAGAGATTAAATATTATTTGATTCATCTTCCTCATATTCATAATCGTTGGATTAAATATCTTTTTCTTATTTGATTTTTCATTTTCTAATGGCCTTGAAATCCAATTCATGTTTTATTTCTTCATGAAATTTAGAGTTTTACTCATCTCATAAGGTATGAGTATGTTAATAAAATCATCTAGTTTAAAATCCTATTTTTATTTTGGGGATGATATTTTTGAATCAGACCTATCTATAAAATTTATCATTAGTTTTTTAACAAATATTTAATCCTATAGCTTTTTACCAAAACCTCGAATTTTGCATAAAATATTATAGAACCATATAAAATAGTCATCAATTTTCTCTTTACACAATATATTTATGTCTTTGAATTATATCCTCCAGACTTATATATTAGATTCTTTAACTTTTATATTTCCTTTATAACTATACTTAGTTTTTTTCTAGATTTTATTTTCATTTTCAAGACCCAAGGCATTGGTATATAACTTTTTTGATAGATATATTAACATAGAATTACGAGTTGTTTCATCTATCTCCATATTTCTCTTATCATCCAAAGTAATAGTAAATCCTTCAAAAATGAGGGAAAATCTATTTTTGTAGCATATCTCATTTTGAGGACAAGTGATATGAGATAGGGTAAAATCTTATTCCACCAGTTGTGATAATTATTCCCATATAATGTAGGAACACCTTGATTGTTGAAAATATTATGATTATTCATATCTATAAATTATTCTTGGATATTTAGAGGGAACCTATACTCTGATACCACATGAATTACCCTAGTTTTGGATAGACCACTAAGTTGGGGGGTGAATTGGTGGTCTTCTTTTAAAAATTCTTCCTCTTTTAAATTGAACCAATTGAACCTGTTAGAGTTCTTGATCTAATCAATATATTTTCAAATCCTCACATCATGTGTAGTAGTAATAAAATCATTGACAACACATGGAATTTATATTTTTTAGTAAAAAATCCTACTCATTTACTTATTGTTTATACACACCGACATGGATTCTCTTCGATAGACACGAGTAGATGCAACTTGTTATACACCCTAGTAACAATTTTACTACAATTGTTTAGACACCCCAATTTTGATTCCATAATGATTAGTTAGACACGCCAATAATAATCCTCCAAAAATGGTTAAACATCCCAGTTAAAATCTTATTATTTAACATGATATATTTATAGAAATACCTCCTTATTCTAAGGGATTCTTTTGTTCCACTTGTAACTTGATATCCCTATACAAATGGAAAGGATCAACTGATCATCTCATTTATAGCTCTTCAATATCATCAATGGATTCTTGTAATATTCTTTTAGTGTTGAAACTCTCTCTAAATATTGAGTGATTTGATTATTCTCATTCTTTGAATACTCAAAATATTTTATCTCATTTTTAGATAATATCCTTATTTTACTCCCTATCTCTCTCTTTAATATTATTTAGTATCAAACTCCCATAAATCTCTTTCACAGTGTTTTTGAATTTACAATATTCTCAATACCACCTTCCAATCTACAAGATCTTTTTATATTCACTAATAGTCTCATGAATAATGTTAATCATATTCATAATATGAAATCTCCTCAAATATCAGTTTGAATGTGATCTTAAAATCTTTTTATGGATGAATTTCTCCATTTATAATTATTAGTAAAACCTCAATAAAATATAAGTCATTGTAACTATTTAAATCTATAGGAGACTCGGTATTCATTCCTTCACATGATATACAAATATACAAATTTAAATCCCCTAAAAATACTATAGTATATAAATTCATTTAAATGGAATTTAAATCCTTCATCACATGGTTATTTAATAATCACATATTCCACTTTATCTTCCATATCATTAGTATAAAACATGCATGATATTTTTTTAAATGGTTTATAACATGGATCAAGATCCTAAAATAATGAATGGATTCTTATATTAATATCATAAATTTCATGATATAATCTTAAATTATGGATCTCGTTAACTAATTTGATCTCATCACAGCCTAATCAATGAAGATCTATTTAGTAGCTGACTCTCATGTATGCATGTGAAAACTCATGTATATATCGATCCCAAAAAACCTACCATGCATGAATAAAAATCTCACTATACTTCACTATATTCTCAAGATTCTCTTTATTTTTATATGTGTTGGGAGTGAACACATGATGTGTTCAATTCATCTCATATATCATGATAGGTTCATATATATAATTAACACCTCACAACTCATAGTAGTTCCTATAATGGTCATTTTATCTACTATAAAGGCTTGTGATTTCTTTAATTCCTCTACTAGATCAATCTACCTTCATATAGTTGGATACACACCATGGTATCTTCTCACAAAAGTTCATGAGATAGCTTCTTCTTCACTCACGATCTACCATATCCTTATTATGGTAAGATTAAGTCTCATGTATGATCAATCATTCACACTTGATAGTTAGATCTAATATATAGGAAACCAAATGTGGTCATCAATCAGTGCTTACATTCAACCAAATTTCATTCATGTGGTCGGCGAACCTATTGTGATTCTTCACAGATGCTCTAAGATTGCTTAATAATACTTGATACACTCCCAAATGTCTATAACAAGACTAATTGGAGTTTGTAATCTCCTTTAGCATACCGTTTCAACTCACACTAGATAGGTTAACCACTAAAACCTCATATTCATCCACATTCTTACACCTAACCCTTGGTGAGGTCGGTCCTTACAATTATCCTCATAGCCACTTGGGATAAAAATGTGTGGTTGAGATAATTCATGTAGCAGCCTCAATGGTTGTGGTAGAACTAGATTTCATGGTTTTCCTGAGTTGGCATATTCTTTAATAAACCCTTATAAAATAATTTATTCAATTTCTCACCAAAAAATGTTTATCTATATATAAATTCCATATCTTTCTCAAATTCTACTTTTGCATAAATATTTTAAATATTCATCTAGTATTGATGCTTCTTTATTCACAGAAATCATGAGATTACTTCTTTATATTATAAATTTATTTATATCTCCAAATACAATTAGAACATGTTTTAGACTTTAATAATAGTTCAACAATCCTCATAAGTAGTCTTGAGAATGTAATCCATAACAATAATCCATGAATCATAAAATTATCAATATTTATTCTATGTTCCTCAACAAATATTTAAATCCCATTGTTATTAAAAAATAAAATTCAATCAATAGTAAAAATAGTCCACCTACACTTTCTTATATTCCATGGTTCTAAAATATTAATCTAGTTTCAAATACCAATCTTTGGGAGCCCACTTCAAACTATAAAGATCCTTCTTCATTTTATACAAATTGATACCATTTGTTTCCAACATAAATTAATTAGGTTATGTAAGCATTCATATCAATCTCAATTAAAAGATGTTTATTTAACATCAATTTGGAAAAAATTAAATCATCTATAAGATACATTGGAAATGAAAATCTGTATGGTTTCAATACTTTTTACTATGTCAATGTTTTCATAAACGTTTACCCCTTAATTTTTGAATACCCCTTGAAAACCAATCTAGTTGGGTTTGGGAATAATATTTCTTGTTTTATTATTTTCTATTTTATATAGCTATTCCTTCATAGCCAAAATATATTCTTTATTCTCAAATGCTTCATCAATTATTTTAAGTTCAATCTTTGACAAAGAAATATTTTAACTAATTATAGTACCTAATACCTTAAACAACTCATAATTACATTATTTATAATAAGGTTTACACTTTTTTACATTTCGAGGAACTTTTTAGTTTATAGTTTTATAGAAATATAAATAATCATCAAATATTAAACGCATATAATACAAAGTGGACACTTTTAATCAATTTATATTTTGTTCCAAAAGAATAGGATACCTAAGTTTAAACTCGTGTTTCATTCAAAAACAAGATATCTTATTTCAATAAAGATACCAAAAGAAGAAATATATACATTTATATAGTTCCTACTCATACTTAATACCTATGAAAAACATTTGAAAATGTTGTATGAGCACAAAAATCACATTAAGGGATATTGTAACACCCTGAGGTTTTGTGAAAAAAAATTGAATTAATTTAATATTTCAAATAATTTTTATTTAAAATACTAAATATAGATTTTTTTATATGAAATAAATAATTTTATATTGTGTTATATTCAACATCAGGGTAATATTTCACTATATGAAAAACTTATATTATCTTTTGGTACAAGCAAATACTATGTTTGTCTTGTCTTACCCACAATACTGAGTTAAAATAATTATCATCTAGCTATTAGAATGGAAGATATGAATGAGACTAACAAAATTTAGAAACTATGGCTTACACATGTTTATAAAATTATTCCTTTGGTTATAAATTAGATATAAATTAAAGTTATAACTATTTGAGATTAAATAAATTCATTTCCTAAGAAAACTATTATTTTATATACAAACACGATTTTATCAGAATAAATTAAAAAAAACCACTTTTGATGAATGTTTTTAATATAATTTATATTTTTTAAATTAAATAAAATTTTTTTACACTCATTCAATATATTTTATAGGAATAGTATAAGAATAAATCCAATTTTATAAATAAAAAGACGTTTTTTGCAAAAGGGTAATTTTACCACCTTTTAATGGGGAACATATTTTAAATTTATGTTTTAAAAAAAATATAATTTTTCATTAAAAAATTAATCTTTATTTTTTAAAATAGTGATATAAAAATTTAATTTTGGTTAATTTTTGGTATTTTTCTAGAGAATTTTTATTTTTTGATAAATTGTGGAAAACACTAAATTTTAATTCAAAAATGTTTTTTTTTGTATAATTTATTTTTGTGGTTAAATTATGTTTTAATTTGATTTTAAAGAATATTTAGCTAAATTTTACATAAATTAATTCAATATAGTTTATTTTAACCAATTTCACTAAGAAATTGGATATCAAAACATTTCATACTTTTGGACATTTTCTCTTTAAAAACTTGTTATCTCGTCCCGTCTATGGGATTAATTTTAAATCAATATATGCCACTTATGTTATTAGAATTTGGAATATTGGATTACATATTTGGAAAAAGAATAATTTCTAATTTCTAATAATTATATATTATTATTTTTTAAAGTGATTACTAGAAATAATTAAAATTAATTACAGTGATTAAGGTAAAAAGTGATTTTACTTAATAGTTAAACTTTAACTTAAGAGGGAAAAATAACCTAGAATCATGTCCAAAATTAATTATTTTGAATTATTCAGACCATATAATCCATTTTATAAAAACTTTACTATTATTGGATGATCATTATATGAGGAAGACCTCTCAATAGTGTTTATCTTTTTATATTTACAAGAATGTCCCTCCTCTACAATAAAAGGGTACTCATCACCCTTACATCCTCAAACCTATAAAACCACTTTTCATTGTCCAAAACCTACCAAAATGAGCTCTAAAATAATATCCCTTCATCTTATATTCCATGCATTGGGTAGAAATTTAACCAAGGAATCCCATTTTGCAAACCAAAAGGTGTAAATCAAAGAAGCATTAACATCCTTCAAGAAGCACTTTTATTTTATTTTTTTCTCCACCACCTAAATTATTATTATTACATAATTATATAATAAACTCACTATATTCAATATACTTATATTTTTTAATACTAAGTTTTCTACATATACCTACACACACTTCCATAAAATGGTATGAACTTACCATTTTTGTGTACGGTGGACTATCGCCTCGCGAAATGATGTTATTCTTTTTTCATTTACCACCTATCATGGTTTGGAATTATATTGTACATGGTGATTTAATATTATATATGTGATATTTATATTGTATTTATTCATCTTTAATTATTATAAAAAACATACCTTCATGATTTCTATTTTTAAAATATGATAATTTTATTTGTGGAAGTTTGGACTACCACCTCCTCAAAGGGATGTGATTTTTAAAAATCACAAGGAATGTATTAAGAATGGATTTAGTAAATGTATATAGTATATATGAAACAATAATTCTACTTAAATTTTAATTTATATATATTTCATTTAATTTATTTCTTTCAATATGGCAATAAAACATAAACAAAATTCATGCGTACATAAGGCCTACCATCTCCATGAACAGTGTATTCCATTTTGTATTTATATATTTTATCGATTATTACATATATTTATATAATGAATATATATGATATTTTAATAATAGTTTACATTATGTAAATAATTAAATAATGATATAAGTAATAGGATCAATAATAACAAGTCAAAACATATATAAAAACCAAGAGGATTTTACCCAAAAAGTAACATTAAAATGAAATTAATAGTAAACGGGTAATATATGGCCATAAAAAATAATATATGGTATAATATATAATAATATGGTTATATGGTAAATTTATAAAAATATTATACTTATTATACTATAGTTTTTAACATGTATGAAGAAATTCAAGACTTTGGGTAAGGGTTTTCTCATCTCACTTTTATTTCTATGAGATAAATACAATATTCACCAATTAATATTGTTGTGTGGTGTATACACTACAATATGACATTTTATATCATGAAATTTCTTTATTTAATGATATTTAAAGTTTAAATTTATGTTATTATTTCTTTTTTATCATGATTCAAAAGTTACCCAAGTAATAAGGTGACTTCTACTCTCACTTTTATTTTTATGATACTTATGCCTTATTCACCACTGATTCCTTTAGTGTGGTGCATATAATTCCCATGAATTTATTATATAATTTTTAATAATATATTTATGGGTATTTACATATTCATTTTATGATATCTCTTTTATGGGGTTTATGGTTCAAAATTTACCAAATCGGTGAATTAATTTTCTCTCCATTTTCTATCTTCGAGACACATGCAATGTTATGAACATATATTATTTTATGAGGTGTATATACTGACCCATTACATATTATATCAAGAATAAATTTATTGTAATGATATTTTAACCTTAATTTAATGTTATTAATTCATGGATATTGTGATTCAATGTTAACAAAGTAGTAATAGTGTATTATTACAATCTAGTTGTTTATCAGGATTTTTTATGATTATTCTTCCATTGGTGAAATATTATGATCCATATCTCAAGAAATATAATTAATTTTATTCTCCTATAGTTATTCATGATATATTAATATAATGGTACTATTTTTTCACGCTTATTTACATAATATGATTAATAAATAAATTAAGATAATCCGACTTTATCTCTCTCTTTGGTTGGAAATCTATTTTATTCACAAAAGTGTGTTTTCTAAAAATGTTTTAAAAAATATTTTTGAATGATATATGATGATAATTTTAAAGTAAAACTATTTTAAATTGATTTATTATTTTTTAAAATATTTAAAATGGTTTTCAAAGATTCCTTTACAATTTTTCAAGTTTATCTTCAAATAAAAAGGTTTTCAAAAAATTTTTGTTCTAAAATGAAATTTTCAAAGTGGAAATGATATTTTTATCAATAAATGTTTTAAGTTTTTTATAAAGATTAATTTTTATTTTTTAAATGAGTTTTTCAAGGAAATGGAATTTAAAAATTTTATATGATTTCCAAAGAAAATTATTTTCCTTAAGAATTTTTCCTAGTTATCTTTAAAAACTCTTCTTTATGTAAAATGACATCCTTTGATATAGTTATTCTTTACTAGGTATATGATCTAAGGATACAAATCATATTCATTATATAAATAGTTTATGTTTTTATGGAATGATTTTATGGAACCCTTTTATTTTCCATGATTAAATCGTGTTTCAAAGAGATAGACATGGCACTTATTTCTCTTCCATGGTTTATACCATGATAAATGTTTATAAAACCCACTTCCATTAATGGGTTATTCTAGGATAAAATGGTTAGGAAACCTATATATTTTCCATATGTTATGATATGATGAATTTTTTATAATACCCATTTCAATTCATGAGTTATGATATGATGTTTATTAAACCCATCTCTTTTTATGGGTCATAATATCCTGAATGTTTTATTATGTTATAACACATGTATGTAAGATTTAATTATCGGAATGGTGGGACCTATATCTCCCCCTAGTGCATTGTTTAATTATAAATTTTATATGAGTTCAAAGGGTACATGGGATGGAATCCCAAGCCAAAAATAAGAGGGTACATGGGATGGAATCCCAATCCTAAAACAAGAGGGTAAATGGGGGGAGTCCCAGGCCTGAAACAAGAGGTTACATAGGAGGGAATATTGAGACTAAAATAAGAGGGTACACATGAGGGAATACCAACCCCAAAATAAGTAGGAATGTGGGAGGGAATATAAACCCCAAAACAAGAGGGTATATAGGAGGGCATCCCAAACCCAAAACTAGATGGTACATGAGAGGGAATCCCAATCCCTAATTTGGTATATAGGTGATTAGACCAATCTGAACATGTTATCATGGTTTTGGTAGGTATCCTTGACATAGGGTTTTTTATATTTATGTGTAAGACACTTTTCCATGTCTTATTCCTCTGTAATGCACTCATAGATTATGCTCATTATTCCATTATGATTTAGGTCTTATGAATTTTCAATATTTATGACATGACTCTTGATATGTTTTTTTATATATAGGTTATGATCTTCTAATGTTGTGATCATGTTCTCATACCCTTATTCTCATAGTATTCTTACATATATCTCTTATTTACCCTTACTGAGAATTTGTGCTCGCCCATTTATTATATTCCATTTCCATGGTTTCTAAAGAAAGTTTTTAAGTAATAGTACTAAAGGAGAAGATATTTAAGGGAGATGTTGAATATATTTCACCAAGATAGAGGACTGTGTTTCCAGGATTCCAAAAACACTAAACTATTATGGTTCATGCGCATGTACTTTTATAATGTGATGAATATTCATCTAAAATGATATAATATCCAGGTATCTTAACACTGAGTCTCTATATTTTATATTAAAATAAATTATTAGTAAACCTTTGGAAACTATGTTGAGAAAACATTAGTGATATCCCTAGAAATATTTATAAGGATATGTCTAGGGATGTATCTACGGATATGTCTAAGGATGATTAAAAGTTTAGGAAAATGTCCTAGAATTTTTGTAAAGTATTGAGAGAGTGGTTTTATATAAAAACATCCCTATCTAGATACTAAAAGTGTATGTGGACCTAGAACAGATGTACCTAGGGGTAACAACCACAAAATCACCATATTAAGCTTGAATCAATTGGGAACTAGTGTACGAAAATGGTCCTTGATACACACCTAGTTTTACACTCTTGGGGGATATGATTTCTAAATTCACAACCTCTTTATGATCCAACATAAAGGATTTAAATAGAATATGAATATGAATATCCTAGGATAAACCTAAGGTTCCATAGATTAAATAATTACTTGTTATTATTTAAGATATCATATGAGTGATTTCACATGATTATGTGGTTTCATGTATGATAATTATTGCTTAAGATATGATTTTTAGTTTTAGTCAATGGATGAAACCCAATGGAACTGTGTTAATTAGGAATTCAATGGACAATGAAATGATGATCCTCCTAATAAAATCAATGTTATGGAAGATGGAGTGAAATACACCATTGATATAACCCCATTGTATTATTAATCCATGAATCATACTAGGTTCTCAATTAAAAAAAGGATGGAGAAATGTTTTCTTGAATCCTTATTAAGGAAACTTCCACATTCTTTTAGTGGAATGACCAATCCAATAGTTGATGTGAAATAGATAAGTACCATTGAAAATATATTTTTTATTTTATATTGTTATAAATGATAAAAATTTATATTGGGAACTTATCTCCTAAAAGGTGAAGCATATTAGTGGTGAAACTTTATCAAGAATATAATGCGATAGGATAAATTTTTCTCTATGGATTGGAAATAGTTCAAGAACTTATTTTTCATTATTTAACTTCCACATATTTATCTTAAAAAAAGGGAGTGTGAAGTTTCCCAACAATATCATGGTTATGATAAGAAAATAAGGATATAATTCAAAGAAAAATATAAAAAAATGGAAAGAAGAATATTAGATTCACTTTATTCCCAAAGTGTGGAAGGTGACATGGAGAAAATTGTCTTAGGGGTGATTTTAAATGTTTTAAGTGTGAAAATAAAGGTCATAAATTGGGTTAATTCTAAGTTAATGGAAATAAAGATAAAGTTCCCAAGACTTCACCACCTATAATTCGGTGTTTCAAATGTAATGAGTTTGGTAATTATGCTAGAAAGTGAATCAAAAAAGGTTAATGATGATTAACTAAATCAACAATCTATCAAGCCTAGGTATAAAGGAAAATATTATCCAATTATAATAGATAATGTGAATCATTATAATTAGGGCACACTTATCCTCTCCTTTTTTCTGGGAATTTCATGTATGATATTTTATTAATAAGCCCTATGAAAATCTTATTTTTCTTCCTTTAGTGAAGTTTCATGTGATTATATACCTCTACACAGATTCTAGAATAATAAAATCACACTTGACATTCTATCAACAAAAGGATGGATCCAAGTTATGAGAGAAAAGTTTTTGGTATAAGATAAGATATTATTTATGGAATAAATAGTGAATTATATTTTCGAAGTGTTAAAAGGTTAACCATTTATGGAATGGTTTAAGATAAAATTTGGATGAGGTTTTAAAGATTTATGTATTATCTCAACATATGATGATATAGGCATATTGTATAAATTTTTCTAACCATTTTTTTATTAGAACTAAAGATAGAATAAACAGATTATCATTATACTTATGGATATTATGATCTCTTAATTCTTTATGCATAAAAAATTCATATTAATTTTTTGAATAAGAGATAATGTGGAAATTTATCAAGGCATAACAAAGGGTGATATTTTCCAAAAATAAATTATAACCTTTTAGGAAAATTATTCAACTTTAGTAAAATTATTCAAAAATAAAATTATGTCATGTTATCATCATTTTGATTATATAAATTACCATTTCCATTCTTCTTTGGGTTATGGATTTGTGATTGTTAACTTTATCCTAACCATGTTCTCTATCTTTCTCCATCAGAACATAATCATTAGATTTCTCTTCCATATCTAGGTTTTCACTTTCTACCTATGTTCTTCTTTATATAAGCCTAGTTATGAGATACTTTAGGTAGTTGTTTTGTTTCTAAATTTCTTTTTTAAATTAAAAATTTTGTATTAATTTTTATGATGTGGGTTTCTATGAAAGGAACTTTGCAGTATTAAACCATTAATAACCTAGAAAATTTTCAAGGGATAAATTCATTTTAAGTGGGGTAAAATGTAAAACCCTAAGATTTTTTGAATTGTTTTTCAAATTATATTATTTTTTTTGATATTTTTCTTTTAACACAACATTGATTATATCTATTTTATATAAAATCAGTACTTTTTCGTTACATTATATGCAACACCAAGCTGATTTTTCATTAAAATTAACACTTAAATTAGCAATTCATCACACACAACACTATTTTTCTCTAGTGTTACACACAATACAAGGTTCCTTAAAAATATGGTGTTACACACAAGACAAATTTTTACAAAACTATAATATACTATTAATATTATTATTAAAGTAATTATCACCAGTCCTTTATAATGGAAAAAATGAATGAGATTGCATAAATTATGAAAATATGTTTTACACATATATATAAATAAATCCTTTGGTTATCAATTAGATATAAATTAAATTAAGAACTATTTCATAATAAATAAATTCATTTTGTAAGAAAACTATTCTTCTATATAAAATCACAATTTTATCATAATAAATTAAAAAACCCACTTTTGATGAATGTTTTATATAAAATAAATATATTATATACTAAATAAAAAAATTTAAACTCATACAGTAGATCTTATAGTCAAAATATAACAATGAATCTAATTTTATCAATAAAATATATATTTTTTAAAAATTTAATTTTTCCACCTTTTAATGGTGTGTCAATTTTAAATATAATTTTTTAAACTTTTATAAATTTTAATTGAAACAATAAAAAACATTTTTTAAAGTGGAATATAAAAATTTACCATGGGTGAATATTTGGTTTTTTTCTAAGAAGTTTCCTTTTTAGATAAATAGTGAAAGCACTGAATTTTAATTCAAAACTACTTTTTTGTCTTATTTATTTAAATAGTTATTTTATATTTTAAGTTGGTTTCATAGTATAATTATATTAATTATACATTAATTAATACAATTTATTTCATTATAACCAATTTCACGTTGAAATTGGATATAAACCCATTTAAAACTTTTGGCATTTTCTTCTTTAAAAACACATCATCTTGCCCATCTATGGGATTAATTTTTTATTAATTTAAGACACTTATATGAATATAATTTGGAAAAATATATTAAATATTTTTAACAATAGTAATTTATAATTTATAATAAGTTAAAATTAATTTTTTACCATATTTATTAGTGAAAGTAATTAAAATTAATTACAGTTATTAAACTAAGAAATGAGTTCACGTAGTGGTTAAATTTTAACTTAAGTGTCAAAATAACCTCGAAACATGTCCAAAATTCCATTTATGGACATATTTCAACCATATAATTCCATTAATATAACGTTAAACATTATTGAATGAACATTATGTAAGGGAGACCTCTCAAAAGTGTTTACTTTTTTTATATCTACAAAGAATGTCACTCCTCCACTAAAAAAGGGAACTCACCCCCCTCACTTCCACACATATTGGCACATCAAAACCCAAAAAAAATAAGCTCTAACATTCAATAAATTTATCATATAGGCTAAAATTTGGAAATAAATCCAACCAAGGAATCCCTTTGGTGCAAACCAAAATAAGTTTCCCAAAGAAAACGTAACACCTTTAACAAGAACTTTTGTTTTATTTTCTCTATCCATCACCTAAATTCATCTAGTTAAATTATTATATAATAAAATTTGTATTCTAAGTATTATAATATGTTCTTATTATAATTTTTATACCTACACATACACACACATCCATCAAATGGATAATGATCTTACTGTTTGTGTGTGCAGCAGACTACCGCCTTGTGAAACGATGTCATTCATTTTTTTTACCACCTATAATGGTTGGTAATTATGATGGTCATAATTTTTTTTTATAATATATATTATATTTATTATGTATTTATTATTATTTAATTATTATATACAACATACCTTCATTCTTTCTGCCAACGAGCCTATACCCTAGTGGTACAGGCTTCTGCTTGGCATCCAAAAGACCCAAGATCAAATCCGGGCAGGGACGAATTTCCGAGGGTACTATAGTAGTACTGGAGAAGTGGTGGGAATGTAGTGGCAGCTACACTTTAGCAGTGGAGGGACTGGATCTAGAACTGTAGCGGTGGCAGTACTGTAGCAGTGCGGGTACTCTAGCAGTAATGTTCACCTAGGGGTCATTTGGGCCATAAAATGGGCTTTCAAGCCTTGTATTCAGGCCACTTGGCATTGGGCCTTTAGGCTATGTAAGGGGTCTCCCTCATCTAATTATAAATATTTATTTTCTTTAATAATAAATTGAGGCTTTGGCCCCAACCTTTTAAAAAAATACCTTCATTCTTTCTATTTTTTTAAATATGATAACTTTGTTTGTGGATGTGTGGATTACCACCTCCTCAAAGTGATGTGATTCGTTCACACATTAAAAAGAATGTATTAAAGATTATTTTAGAACTGTATATGATATAAATTAAATAATAATTTTATTTTATTGACAATATATATATATATACATATATTTCATTTACTTTATTTCTTTCAATTTGATAATAAAATGGAAATAGCATTCACGCGTACATACGACCAACCATCTCCATTAATGATATATTCCATTTCATATTTCTATATTTTATAGATAATTTTAAATATATATATACTGAATATATATGATATTTACGTTATTTTTTAAATTCTTTAAATAATTAAATAATTATCTAATAAATAGTATCAAGAATAACAAGTCAAAACATATACAAAAAAACAAAGTGGAAAATTACATGAAATGTAATGTTAACATGAAATTGTAAATAAATGGGAAATATAAGGTAATAATAAAATAATATATGGTATGATATATAATAATATGTTTACGTGGTGTTTTTATAATAACCATATACATATTATACATGAGTTTTGAATGTGCACAAAGAAATTTAAGACTTAATGTAAGGGTTTTCTAATCTCACTTTTATTTTAGTGGGATATATGAAATATTCACCACTTATTATTATTATGTAGTGTATATAATTCCCTATTACATGTTATATAATTAAGTTCATTTATTTTATGATATTAAAATTTTCAATTTCTATTGTTTTTTCATGTGGATCATGATTCAAAAGTTACTCAAGTGGTAAGGGGATTTATAGTCTCACTTTTATTTATGTAAGACTTATGAATTATTCACCACTAGTTTATTTTGTGTGATGTATATAATTATGAAGAATGTATTATATAATAATTATCCTCAAATTTATGGGTATTTATATATACTTTTGATGTTCTATCTTTCAGGGGGTTTATGGTTCAAAAGTTACCAAATTAGTAAAGTAATTTTGTCTCAATTTTTCTTATTTGATACACATGTTGCTTAATGCACCAATATTATCCTATAAGGTGTATATATTGAACTTTGACATATTATCTCATGAATATATTTATTTTAATGATATATTAAGATTCATAGAATTTTATTCTTTTATCTATATTTTGATTCAATGTTACCAAACGAGTAACAGTTTATTGCAACAACTCATTAATTATCAGGATTATTTATGATTATGCTTCCCTTGATTAAAACTTGTGATCAATATCTCTAGAAAACTCATGAATTTTCTTATACTTTATTTATTCAATATATATTCATATAGTGGTACCATTATTTCACTTTTTGGTACTTCTTTTGATTAAGAAATTATTTTTAAAAAATTTTTACTTTTTATCTCTCTTCAGTCAGAAATCTGTTTTATTCACAAACCTGGTTTTCTAGATAAATCATTTTTTAAATGATATCTTAAATAAAATTCATGGAAATTTATTTTAAATAAATTTTTTCTTTTAAATTTTTTAAAATGGTTTTCAAATCTTCCTTTATATGTTTTCAATGTTTTTTTCAAAGAAAAAGTTTTTCAAAATGATTTATATTTTCAAAAGTTTTTTCAAAGTGGATAGGATATTTTTTCAAGAAAGGTTTTAAATTATTTATAATTATTACTTTATAAGTATTATATGTGTTTTTCAAAGAAAAATATTTTTAAAATGCTATATAATTTCCAAAGAATGTTTATTTCCCTTAAGAATAGTTCTAAGTGATATTTCAAAATCCTTCTCCATCAAAGATAAAATCCTTTTATATGGTTATTTTTTACATGGGATAAGGATAAAATTCATATTTTGTATCTGATAGTTTTATGTTTTTATAGAATGATTTTTATGTAACCTTTTTATTTTTCATGATTAAATTATGTTTTAGAGAGATTAACATGATACCCATTTATCTCTTATGGGTTATACGCTAATAAATTCTTATGAAACATGATTCCTTTCATGGGTTATTCTAGGATTAAATGATTAGGAAACCTATCTATTTTAAATAGGTTATGATATGATGAAATTTTTATTATACATATTTCAATTCATGAGTTATGATATGATGTTTATGAAACTCATATATTTTTATGGGTCATGATATGATGAATTTTTTATTATCTTATGGAACATGTATGTGTGATTTCATTCTGTGATGGGTGGGAACTATAACTCCCTATAGTTTATTGGGTAATGATAAATATTATATGAGATAAGAAATTTCATGGTAGGGAATCCCAAACATGAAACAAGAGGGAAAATGTGAGGGAATCCCATGCCTGAAACAAGAGGGTACATGGGAGGGCATCCTAAGCCTGAAATAAGAGGGTACATGGGAGGGTATCCCAAGCCTGAAAAAATAGGGAACGTAGGAGTGCATACCAATCCTAAAACAATAGGGTACACGGAAGGGAATCCTAATACTAAAATAAGAGGGTACACGAGAGGTCATCCTAAGCCCGAAAAGAGAGGGTACATGGGATGGTATACCAAGTCCAAAGTAGATACATGGTTGATTAGCCCAATATTATCATGTTATGAAGGTCTTTTTTGGTATCCTTAACATAGTTTTTCTATTAATATGTGTATTCCACATTTTCAGGTCTCAATACTCTATTATGAACTCATGGATTATGTTCTTGATTCTCTTATGACTCATGTCTTATGAAATTCCAATATTTATGTCATGAATCTTAATTATGATCTTTGATATATAGGGTATGATGTTTTAATGTGACAATTATATTCTCATACCCATATGCTGATGTTATGCTTACATATCTCTCTTTTTTACCCTTATTAAGCATCTAAGCTCACTCATTTCTTATTTTTCCATTCCCTGTGTTATGAAGAAAGGTTTTGAGTATGAGTACTAAATGGGAAGATCTGTAAGGTAGATATTAATGGTCATTCACCAATATAGAAGACTATGTTTTTATGTTTATAAAGACACTAAACTATTTCGATTTATGAGCATGTATTTTTTTAATGTGCTGAATATTTATCTAAAATTATGTAATATCCATATATGTTAATCCTGGGTCTCTATAGATAAAAAAAAGAACAAAAAACATTAGTCCTTTTATAAACATGTAAACCCATATTAAAATTTTCATTTTCTCATAATATTCTTTTAAATCAAAATAATCACTTACTTTCTCTTTAAATAAACTTATTTTCCCAGTGTATTTCAGAAAATATTTCTTGAACAATAATAGTGGAAAAATAGTAATTCATAATGGTTTCTTATAAAATATGAATACTTTACATTGAAAAGAAACACTTCTCCCTTAAGAGCTACTAGAATTTATTTTAAATCATAATCTCATTTTTTATCTTCTGAAATAAATTTTTTTACATAAAACTCATCAATGACATGATCATGAAATATATCCAAATATAAAAATATAAATAATCACATAGGTTACAAAAAATAATTTCATAATAATGGAATGCATAATGCTAAACATCATGTTATTTTATTCACTAAATCATGACAAGAAATCATGATCCTTACCATCAAGGCCTTATGCCTAGAAATTTTCTAAACTATCAAGGAATTTTTTCAATACATTTTATATATTATTAAGTCCTCATTCCAATAAATTTTCATTTAATGGGCTAGAAAACAAAGATCAATACCCATACTATTTTTCCTGAAGATACTTTTCAATTCATCAAGGGGTGACTATAACTATGTCCCACCCATAACTTACATATTTAAAATACATTCTCTATGTATTTAATCAATAATATAAAACATAATCAAAATACCTTGATAATAAACATTCATATTTAGAAAACTATCATACTAAATGTTAATATCATTCGTAGTTAATAAAATAAAACAACATAATAATAATCCATCCAAAGAAATAATTTGGACGGTATTAGTTATATAATATCCCCAATGGGTCATAAAATACTTTTAATTATCTTTATATATATGAAAAATAATTTTATAAAATAAATAACATTATGCCTTAAAAACAATAAAAAACATCCTTTCCTTTTGGTATCATTTAAAAATTCCTAAAATAATAGGAAAATGGTATTATTTAAAATATCATTGAAAATTTTAGAGTAATATTTACAATAAATAATGGTTATGGTATCAATAAAATACATTCATGTGGTAAATAATGATAAAACATTCTTTTTTATACTTTTGTAAAAAAACATAACCCATACAGGAAACATTAAAAAGATTTCTTTTTAAAACATAGTAAAGAAAGTAAAAAGGTAGTTTAAAATGATCTTTTATAAAATTTTAAGTATAAATGAAAATATTATTAAAGTATTTAAAATAAAAATTCTGAAAAAATTTTAAACAATTTAAAATAATGTATTAAAAAAATATATTTTATGACTTTCGTAACTTTTGAAACAAAAGGAAATTGAAAAAGATAACAAGAAATAGTTTTTTAAGAATATTTAATTTCATAAAATTAATGATTAAATACATCCATAAGGTATTTCATACTAAATAATAAAGAAAACGTGTGGTAAAAATAAAATAAGTCTCAATAAAAAGAAATTGAGACGAGGAATCCCTTACCTCGTGTCCCAACTCATTTCTTATGTTCTCTAACTGATGAATAAAAAAATTATATTTTTTATACATTATTAAGAACCATTTTCACGTATATTACCTTATAAAAATCCATCTTATTTTATTTATTAACATTTCTTATATAGTTACTAAATTGACTAAGTCCATGTTGGTCATTTTGCGGATGTTCGGTTCATAATCTCAAAACAAATTCAGTAGGTTGACCATGGTAAAAGGTGTCATTATTACATTATCTATAGAATATTGAACCTAGAATAATTATAATTTTTATATATTAAATGTAATTTTAGAACCATTCATGATGGGTGGATATGAAAATCAAATCTCATCACTTTGTATAGGTGGTAGTCCACACGTATGCACAGGCGACGTTATCATTTTTACAATGGGTTGAAGGGTAAGAAGATAAGTTACATATTATATTTAAATAATGATATTTATTTCATTAATATAATATATATTCCTTAAATAAAACTTAATAACCATCTTTATGATGTGGTGATTAATAAACAAAACACATCACTTCATCGATGTGGTAGTCTACATGTATGCATGAGTGATATTTTCACTTCCCATGGGATAGAAAAAGGGAATAAAAAGATTATTTCCATCAATATAATAACATTTAATTATATTTAAGACACTAATTTTATCATATCATCAAGTTTATATAATATTTAAAGTATTTGAAAGAAGAAATAAATATAAACTGCCTAGTTAAAAGTTATAACTCTTGTTTGGAAAATTGTAATTGGCTTGCACCTTAAGCCTTATATGATGGTCATTTAGTGATAAAGAAACCTATAATAAATGGGAAATAATTTTTTAAGGGATTTTGAAATATAACTATTGATATTATATCTCAATATTAGTTTTTAGGATAGGATCAGAGATGCCTTTTATAAGTGAGGTGGGTGGAAATATTATAAAAAAATAAAATATTATTATATAACATGTGTCTAACTCATTTCAAATGGATCCAAAGTAACATATATTAAAGGAAAATGAGGATGAGGTTGAAATAAATTCAAAAAATAAAATTTATACAAATTAATTTTCATGCATAACCTTATCAATTAATCTAACTCCCTCATTAACCCTTCTAACCTTAACCATGGTAAAAAAATCAATCTCTAAGAGTCATAAAAGTAATTTTAAAAATTAAGAGTTCCATATACATGAATAATTAATGATATTCTCTAAAATTTCACATAAAATTGAGTTATTATTGTTTTTTTATATTGTAATGATTTCAAAATTATTTGTAATCATTAAATGTCATTTATTGTCATTTTCATGACTATTCATATATCTTGAGTTTAAAGGAATCAAGATAACAATGGAATTGTAATATATATAATTTCATAATAACTAGTCCCTTCTAAGTATCCATGAGATTCTTATAATACTATTATACTACCAAAATATATTAATTTTAAGATTTTCTAAATAATTTACATGATTTTTATAATACTTAAATGTTGTGTCAGCGTTACGTAACCGTTCAAGGTAATTATACCATAAATAAAAATAATAAATAAATTAATATCATAAATAAAATTATTAATATTTTTAATAAAAATTTATAACCATTCATAACATTTTTTAACACTATGAATACGTAGTAATATTAAAATAAAGAGTGTAATATTTTGTAATTATCCTTTACTTAAAAAATATAAAGGATATAATCGAAGAAAAGTGGCACCAAAATTCCATATTCTTGAATAATTGATGGTTATAGTTGAAATATAATAATCCAATTAAATAAATGAAAGTTTTTTATTTATTTTTTGATCTTATCACGTTATTTTAACCCAATGTTTTACAATTTACCCATTATTATGATGATTAGTATTTATCGTGGTCACTATTCATTACAAATAAAAATTAAATTGAACTAATTATATAATTTTCATATTTTCATTTCCGATATTGAATATATTTTTTTAGATTTAGGTTCCATAAGTTTTAAAAATTAATTTCAATATAAGTGTGATAAACGCAATGAAAAACCATTTTTATAAAAATACATGTTTTAAGAATAAAAATGATTTTATACAAAAATAATTTATAATTTCAACTCCCATATAATTATTTTTATTATGTTTAATAAAAAACCTATTTTACTTTAAAAAAATTGATTTTAACATTGAAATTTATTTCATTAAAAGTATAGAAATGATAGTTATTACAAAATCAGTATTTTTCACAATTCATCCATAAATAAACCTTTTAAAAATATTCTTAAAATAATCTTAAAATTATTTTAGAAATTATTTTCATTTTATCAAATAAAATTTCTAAAATTAAAATAAATTAGTTATAATATGAAAATAAAAATACAACAAAAACAATTTTTAATGAAAATTCACTTTCAAAGTGTAAAATGAATTTATAATCATTAATTATATAGTAACAACCATTTTATGAATGTTAATGTATTTTATTAAATATATTATATATATATTTAAATAAAATCGTACATCTATAGTGATTAACTTGAATTTTTTCTATAAACTATTTTGCATATATAAATTAGTGTTTTGAAAAATATATCCGTTAATCTTATATAATTAATTTAAAATTGATTTTTTATTCCCTAAGAATTAACCATTACATATTTATTAAGAAAAACTTTGATAAAAATATTTCAAAATGTGGTTAATTTTATTCATACCCACTAATTAAATGGTTATGTTATAACAGTCATATTTAAATAATAATATTTTAATATTATATTATAGTTCTTATTAAGTTTGTTATTTTGTGTTGCACATGTAATCGAACATAATAATAATTTTAATTTAAAATCCCAATGTACTACATTCTACCCACTTAAAAAATTATTCTCTCATAATTTTAATTTTATTTTCTCAAAATGAAATCATCATAACATGGAAATAAAATCAAATATATATTTTATCATCAACTTTTATTTCTAAGTCAATATTAGGAAACTTGGTCTTTCATAAAACATTATACCTAAACAAGACTCATTCTTGAAAAATATTTAAAAAAAATCATTCATTAATAGTTATGTATTACTTTTCTCATAGGAATTGGTAGATTTTAGAAATTATTCTACCACAGAGATGGAGATTTTAAAAAAATATACTTTCTTGATTGTTTTATACTACATAATTCTAATTTTATCTTTTCTTTATTCTTTGATAATTTTGCACTTAATTATCATCTCTTACTCAAAGAAATAAATATTCAAGATGAATAATTCATGCCTAATTCACTAAATTAAACATATAAGATATAAAAAGATCCAAAAAAGGGTAAAAAGTTTTTTATCTTGTATTTAAACACTAACCAAAACAAAAATAGATAGCAAAAATTAAAATAATATCTAATATGAATAAAAATTTATATGGATAAACGATAAATTAATCAGCAAACCCTCAATATAACACCTGAAGTTTAACTTAAATCATTCCAAAAGTAACTAAACCTAAAAATCATCAAAACATTCATATCCAAAATTGAAAACAAAAACTTACAAATATTTGGTCATATATTCTCCCAATATAAACTTAACATTTATCACCAAACAACCTTAATCACTCATAGGGTCACATACCAAAAATTTATATTTCTTAATCATATAGTCTCTAAAATATTATAATCATTTCCATAAATAACCTAAAAACCATAAATCCACCATAAAATCATATATTCATCAAAAAGATAACTGATCTTTTATTCATAAAAAATCCCATTTTAGAAAAAAAAATCCATTTAACATAATCATAGGATGTTTCCAATAAAGTGAACTTATTAAAAAATTGCTTTAATAATTTAGTCTCCAAATCTCTTTTCAATCTAATGGTTATATATATGATAAAAAATGTTTCCAAAATTAAAAAACCCTTTATTCCAATTACCCATAATTTCCTCAAAATAAAAGATCAAATTAACCCTTAAGGTTATCAATGTATTTCAATTTATATATAAAAAAATGTAAACTAATCAACATTTTTACTAAAACACAAGTTAAACATAAGGGTTACATGTACATCAAACATCAATTACAACTCAATAAACTTCTACCAAAGTACTCTCATTGCATAAAACATCAAAATATTATAACTGATGTTAAACGTATGATAACCCTTAAATTTATAAAACCTTAAATAAAATAAAACTAAATCATAACTTATAGATCCCAATATGCTATCAAATTAATCATTCAACAGCATTCATGGACATTTAACTAGTCTTTTACATGTTATTTCTTAATACATTATTCTTTATATGTGTTATGTTCAGTTTCTTTACCTTCACTATAATAGCATATGTCCTTGAAAACCCTTTCTATGTAAGATATTATTGATTCCATACTCTAGATTTCCTCATTTTCCCTTGGAAATGTAATTCTTTATCCTATCCTTTAACACATTTTAAATATTTTTTTTATTCCTTTGATATGTTTCCATGGTTATTTCTTCCCACATTCTTGATAAGTAAGAATTTCAGCCTTTTTACCTTTAATGTATTTATCACCTGAACATCCATGAAAATCCATTTTTCTTTTATTTGGTGTGTTATGAAACTAACCTAGGTTCATGTTGTTAATCATAACTCAAGATATCTAGCTAGAAATAACCAAAATATTTTTCACCCCATCACCTATCTTGTTTTGTTTCTCACTCGGACAACCACTACATTGTCCTTTGCATCCATTTTTAACTTAGTTCCTCCTAGTTCTATACATTTACGAAAAAAAATATATATTGAATATATTAGATAAAATAATAATAAACCATCTTATATTGAGGATAAATACTAAGATGTCCTTAACCATGTCAAATTCTATGTAATAACCATAACTCTCTATAGCATATTAACCTTTAACAATATAAAATGACTCTATATTGTGATCAAATAGTATATTAACCTCTAACGTTATCAAAATATTTTCATTGATGTAACTGTAATGAAATGTACCTTAAATAATACAAAATTACATGATTTATAACAAGGTATTCTCTTTCATACATTTTTAAGATCTTTTCTGTTTATAATTTTAGAAAATTAAGAAAAAATCTTACATATAAAAACTATAAAATAAAAAGTGAACACTTTTACTCAATGTCTATTTTTTGTTCAAAAACATTATTCTTAAATTTAAAATCCAGTTTCATTCATAACACATTCACATATTTTAAGATGGATCCCCATAGTGGAAAGATATACCTTTCTATAGTTCCTAATAATCCTTAAGCCTTATGAAAAAAAAATGTTGGATGAGCATAGATATATGGTTAAAGGGTATAAAAATAAAGTATAACAATTAGTCCTTTAAAAAACATGTAAACCAATATAAAGGTTTTCATTTTCACATAATAATATTTGATCTCAAAATAATCACTTACTCTTGAGAAAAAAAATTCCCAAATTTTTCATAAAACGTTTCATAAACAAGCATAAGGGTAAAATCATAATTAATAATGGATTATTATAAAATATGAAAAAAAACATCAATAGAAACTTTTCAACATTAAGAGATCATAAATAAATTAAATCATATGCTCATTCTATTATATTTTAAAATCAAAATATTTCTATAAAATTCAAAACAACATGAAAATAAAATTTATCCATCTATAAAAATATAAATATTTCAATGGATAATATTAATTAATTTCATACTGATGGAATGAATAATTTCAAATCTCGTGATATTATTTTTAATGCCTATTAATAAAACTTCATGAACCTTATTACTGAGTACTTTTATCCAAAAATTATATATACAGTCAAGGACATCGGTCAAGACAATTTATATATTCTTAAGTCCATATTCTAAGTCATTTTCATTTCATGGGATAACATACACTGAGAAATACACATTCTATTTTTTCTCATGAGACCTGTTAATGTATAAAAGGGATATATATAACTAGGATTCACTATTCACTTACATACTTATTGTAACACCCCAGGTAAATAAAGAATATGACATTTTTATATTTATCCATATTTGTGAATAAAATATTAATATTACTTTAAAGTGGATGCTATGCTCGATGGCGTACCCAATACGCAACAACGAGTTTCTTGGGAATCTTACGTTGCACTCTAATAATAAAATAATATTATTTTAAATGGTAGTTAATGTCTAGCTGTTGTAATGGTGGGAATGACCAGAACAAACTACAAAATGATTATATATGTTTGTCAAATATTTTTACTATTTACAATAAATGATAGAGGATTAAAAATGTGAATAAATCCAATTTTAAGCGTAGACAGTCTAATATTCTTTAAAAGGTCGATTAACCGCCTTTTGATGGAGAACCTCTTTTAAATCCACTTTTTGATAATTTTATGTGTTATATTTGACAAAATAAAATTCTTCTTTATAATCGGGACATCAAAATTTACTTTGTGTAAATTTTTGGTATTTTTTTCCGAAAAAGTTCAATTTTTAATGAATAGTGAAAATGTTGTATTTTAATTCAAAACCTCATTTTAATCTAATTTATTTATATGATTAGATTATCTTTTTAATTGGTTTTAAAGTTTAAATAGAATATATTTTTACCATTTAATACAATGGTGTTCAGTGTAATTAATATCACTTTAAAATTGGACATAAACGAGTGTCAATCTTTTAAAAGATATTGTTTCATAAAAACATGCTATTTATTTTAACAGCAGGATTTAATTATAAAATTAATTAATGAAACTTCTATGTTATGAATTTGGTAAAATGGACATCATTTTTGAATTCGGAATATCAAATATAGCTTAGGGTGAATTTTTGGTATTTTTCTGAAAAACTTCAATTTTTGATGAATAGTGAAACCACAAAGTGGTGGTTACAAAATTTGATTTTTCGTTTAAATGGGACTTTACCACTTCTGTGATTTTAATTTCAAAAATCCAATTTAAATTATTTTAATGTTTAAGTAAAATGTGGTTCAATATCATGAAAATAAGTTTTGATGAAAAGTAACTTTTAAGTTTTATTAATCGTGATTAAAGGTAATTAGTGTGATTTAAGGTAAAAATGATATTATAATAAAATGAAAATATCCTGACACATGTCCTAACCCTATTGGATGAGTTATGGCCGACCAAGACAACCCATGGGTCGATTTTTGGTACCCCATGGAGCCACTTGGGTTTGATAATGACATTTATGCCTTCTATTTAAAGTTAAAATAAAAATGTCACAAACATGATTTGTTTTACTAAAACAATTTTTACATGGGGTTATAGAAGTCATATTTTTTTCTATAAATATTCATTATAAATATAAAAAGATTTCATACATCATGATATTTTTTTATAATTTTTAGACATTAAATATATTAAATTCTTTATGACATCATGATGATACAGCGATGACCTCATTATTTAACGATTTAAATAAAATGGAAAGATAATGCAAAATCTAGGACCTACACATGTCCAAAACCTATTGTATGGGTGAATTTCGAACCCTTATCACCTTATCCTAGAAACACATCAATTTGGGACCATTAAAATCTGAAAACCATTTGAAAATAAAGTAACATTTTATACTTTTCCAAGAGTGCCCCTCCTCTCCTCTTATAAAAGGCCCCCACATCTACCACTTTAACTACACTTCCAAAGCCTTTGTCTCGGAAAACCTCTGCCCATTTTGTATCTCCACATCCCTCTATAACTCCTTGAAGCCTATCTTTGAGAAGAAGCCTTCCCAAGGAAGCCTTTGAGCTCAAACCAAAGGGAGTTACCCGATTTTAAGGTAATGTCTTCACTTGAGTCCTTTTGTTTTATTTTTCATCTACAACCCCATAAACTCTTTTTATTCATTTCTTTTGTAACAACTCCAGTATATTCAATATACTAGAATGTTGTTATAATACGTATTTGAGCTACACTTACACACACCTTCATCTAATGGTTAAAGAACATACTGTTTCTGTGGATGGTGAATTTCTGCCTCACGAAACGATGATTGTTCAACACTCATATAACACCTTAAAAGGTGGCCATTAAGATGTCACTATGTTTATATATGATATATAATATTTTTATGTTTTACTTAAGCTTCTGTATTTTTCATTTTTGTCATACCTTTATGGCTTCCATTATGGGTATACGCGATATCTTCATTTTAGGAAGTGTGGACTACCGCCCCCTCAAAGTGATTTGATTCATTAATTCCATATGTGGGATGTATAAAGGATGGATTTAAAGTTATTATATATGATGTTATACTGGAATTATCATATACCTTTATATCATTATTGTTTTCTTTCCATTAAATTATGAGATAGAAATGAAAGTAGCGTTCATGCGTACGTACGGCTTACTGTCTCCATGAACGGTGCATTTCATTTATTATCCTCAAATGTAATGAACTATTATAAGTACATATAATGGATATATATGATGTATGATACATATAAAGGATTAATATAATTATGGAATTAAAAATATACATATCTCTCATTTAGTTTTAATTCCATTAATATGACATAGAAATGAAAGTAGCGTTCATGCGTACGTACAGCTTACCATCTCTATGAACGGTGCATTTCATTTCTTACCTCTAAATGATTATGTAATATTATAAATACATGTATATGATAGATATATATGATATATATGAATCCAAATAATGAATATAATTATTGAGATAATGGATATTTGACTACGTGAACAACTTGTAAATATAAGAGGTTCGCTTTTGACTTAAGTACCAAATAACGACAAAACAACCATTATTAACTTAAATGATTACATAATGTTAATGATATGGTAATAAGTGATATAAAATGAATAATGAACTTGAAAAATGTTCTTAAGGAAGTATAAATTAACTCAAGTTTATTATTCAGGATGTTAAAGAACGATCGAGTCAAGTCGGACCCGAGGTAAGGGATCCTACTCCTCTCTTTCTTTTTAAGTACACCCTTTTATGTCATTCCTTTTAAAGATCATCTTTCTTGTTATTGGGATGTTATTTTATATTACTCTTACTGTAATTTTTATGTTCATATGATGAGAGACCCTATTCTCTCTCATCAATCCATTTTGGAAGTTTTGAGTGGCGCCGTTAGGCTGCTGAATTTTCGTAAGAGATCTAACCTCTCTCTTTCTTTTTAAGTACTCTTCTTTATGTCACTTCTTTTAAACTCCTCTTTGTTATGTTGGGGGATGTTCTTTTATATTCCCCTTTATATAAACTTTATGTTAATATGATGAGATACCGTATTTGATCTCATCAATCCATTTTTGTAAGTTTTATGTGGCGCCGTTAGGCTGCCGAGTTTTCGTAAGGGATTTTTCATCTCACTTTTATTCCCATGGGATTTATGCTACATTTTCCATAATTTCCTTTGAGTGGTGTATGTACTGCCCATTATTTTACTAATTGTGTAATATACTTTCATTTATGAGAATTTACATCAATGTTTTATTGTCTTTCTTTCACGGGGTGTATGTTTCGAAAGTTACCCAAGTCGGTAAGGGAACCTTTCACCCTCCTCTTTTTAAAAGACTTCTTTTTTTATGTCTTTTAATTCACATAATATTATGTTGGGATATGTTCTTCTATATCCTTATTGAATTAAATTTTATTTCCATGAGATGAGATACCCTTTTTATCTCTCATCAACTCATTTTCTGAATTTTGTAGTGACGCCATTAGGCTATCAAATTTTTGCAAGGGAACTTCTTAACCCAGATTTGATTCTTTGGGATAAACTTATACTCCTTGAATATTCTGTTCTATGAATATGTGTGAATAACCTATGATTGTTTTACACTTAATATCCACTTATATTTGGTGTATTTTTTTGTCACACATAATTATGTAATTGATTTATCCTTAAACCAAGGATATCGTCTTTGTAAGGGACTTCATCTCAATCTCCTTTCGTTGAGTCATATTTCGTTTTATACACAACTTTCTTTTATATGGTGTATAAACCCCTTTGAATTTTACTTTTATACAAAAGGAATCTTTTTCTACAAAGCGTTTTACTAAACTAAAAAAAAGGAATGTTTCTTTTAACGTACGCGGTGACAATGACCTTTTCCGCCGCCGCGAGTATTATTTGATCTTTGGCTTCCTCAACAAGCCATAATGTTTTTAAAATAAAATAAATACCATATACTCTTTTATTTATTTTGGTATTGAAAATGGTTTTGATAAAGGATTCTATTTTGTCAATATATTTAAATGATATATTTTGATTAAAATGTGGAAATGTTATCATTCCTTTATATTGGTTTTATGTGTTATAATTTTATAATGGTACTTGGACATTTTACGGGTGGTTACATGATAAACCATATGATGGGTGGTGTCGTGAATACCAGGATTGGTGGTTACATTATAACCTCCAATGCATTGGGTATGGAAGTCGTCCTTATGGCTATTCCATTAAGTATGTATGGAAGTTGGCCGTATGGCTATTCCATTAAGTGATATGTGTGGAAGTCGACCTTATGGTTATTCCACTTAAATATGTTTATGTACCAAGTTACCATTATATGTTATTTGATCTTTATATGGGTTTTATGGTAATCTTTTGGTTATATAAGGGTAAGTAATTAACTTTTATTCAGTGAAGAGTTTTTACTACTTCGAAAAGGTGAAAAGTATTACTTTGATAAAGTATACATGGTTTAGTGGTTGTTTGGAAAAACTAACAGTTTTCATTCTTTGTGTATCCCTTACTGAGCTTTTTATGCTCACCCTAAGTTTTTGAAATGTTTTTCACAGGACTTAATGTGGAATAGGGTCAAGGATGGGATCAAGGGAAAGACATGCTACCTAAAACATGGAACTAGACATGTTTCTTTTTAAGAGTTTTTTTATTTTATGTAAATTTAGTAGAAGTGACTACTTTGTAATCTTTTGAGATGTAATAGTTATGTTCTAATTATCTAAAACTCTAAACCTGAAAATATCCTTAATGTGAATTATTCATTTAATTCAATATTAAGTAAGGTTTAAGGTTGGGGCCTTATAGTTGGTATCAAAGGTCGGTTTAGATAACTTTAGAAGTTAGGGTATTCTCTAATCATAAGTGACAGTACCATAATGGTTAGGATTTCAGAAGGAGTCCAAGTTTTAGATAAAGTGAATGAGTAAGTATATCTTAGTGTTTACCTTCCTCATTAGTACATAATGGTTTTGTTGATATACTCACACTGACATTTTTTGTTTTTAGTGAATGGATGGATCTAGCAGGCACCAAAGAGACAACAGGTTTGAAGGAAACTGTGGTGGTTCTCTGATTAAGATACTTGATAAAATGGGGGATTCAATGAGGAAACTCGTGGTTGTTCTAAACCAACTATCAAGGAGTCATGATCAACCACTTGAACCTTGGTATGTTCTATAATGCATCATGTACGAGATGACCAATCAATGTGGAAGTTCAGGTAATAATTATAAAGGTAACCATTAGAGTTTATATGATCCTTACTTTTGAGGTAATTATGGGTTATTATATGTTATGATGGAAAATGAAAGGCATGAGGTAAACTTGAGGTTAAAATATATTATGATTATTTTTGAAGATTTTATCTCGTTTTGGGGAATGTTTTAAGAATTATATAGTTTTTGAAAAAGGACAACACGCAGACCGTGTGACAAACCGTCGCGTCGGACAAAGCTGTGGGAATCGAACCCACAACCAAAGTGTGACTGGTATTTATCACCTACCACTGGACTACGTGAAGTCCCTGGTTAGTTTGAATGATTCTTTTTAGTTATATGATTTTATGAATTAATAGTATGTTGATTTTGGGTTATCTATGGAAATTTGTTAACCTATCATGGAGGATATGTGATTAGGTTAATTACTTTTCAATGCGAGACTTTAGGAGCAACTGATGTTTTTTTTTGAGATAAATGTTACGACTTAACTTGGAAGACTATGTGACTAAATCCTTCATATATTTGGATTTCAATCTTAGTTTGGTTTACTTTGAAGAATTTTATGGACAAATTGTTTATCGAATGGTCCTCGTTGAACATTGGGTTTTGTTGGACAAATTTGGGAGATTAAGAATATATTTACTTTTTATAAAGGGTTTTCCTTTTCCGGATTATCTGATCTTGTACTAACCTTTTTAGTTTTGGTTTTGGTTAAAGTCTAAATACATGAGAAATATATAGTTATCTTTTTCGGGTTAGGTGTTTCTCTATAAGTTGATTATAGTACTCTTAATGTGAACAAGTCTTCCTAAATACTCGTCTTTTGGAGAAAATATGAGTTTGATTAAGGAATCTAGTAAAAGTTGAAAGTCTACATGACAAGTAAGTATGTTTCATTATGATTTAGTTAAGCTCAAAAATAAATTCCTCAATAAAAAGTAACTTAAAACAAAAATGTTGTCTATTAACTTTTCCTACTGGGGAATCGAATACCATTTAACCCATCACAAGTTTGTGATTTTCTTGTGGTTAACTTTCTCCTAAACATGTTTTCTATCACTCTCCATCAGAACATGACCCTATGTTTTCTCCTCCATGTCCATGTTTTCCTACATGGAATCCTAGTATGGGTTAACTCGGGTGACCTCTGTACTTATATATATTTTTTAAAGTGATTGTTTTACCGACTCTTGTTCCGATGTGGGACTTTCAAGGATATTTCCAAGACCAATTTTAAAATTGCGAGGACGCAATTCTCAAAAGGGGGGAAGGATGTAACACCCCAGGTAAATAAAGAATATGAAATTTTAATATTTATCCATATTTGTGAATAAAATATTAATATTACTTTAAAGGGGATGCTATGCTCGATGGCGTACCCAATACGCAACAACGAGTTTCTTGGGAATCTTACGTTGCACTCTAATAATAAAATAATATTATTTTAAATGGTAGTTAATGTCTAGCCATTGTAATAGCTGGAATTAACAGAACTAACTACAAAATGATTATATATGTTTTTAAAATATTTTTACTCTTTACAATAAATGATAGAGGATTAAAAATGTGAATGAATCCAATTTTAAGCATAGACAGTCTAATATTCTTTAAAAGGTCGATTAACCGCCTTTTGATGGAGAACCTCTTTTAAATACACTTTTTGACAATTTTATGTGTTATATTTGACAAAATAAAATTCTTCTTTATAATCGGGACATCAAAATTTACTTTGTGTAAATTTTTGGTCTTTTTTTTCGAAAAAGTTCAATTTTTAATGAATAGTGAAAAATGTTGTATTTTAATAAAAAACCTCTTTTTAATCTAATTTATTTATATCATTAGATTATCTTTTTAATTGGTTTTAAAGTTTAAATAGAATATATTTTTACCATTTAATCCAATGGTGGTCATTGTAATTAATATCACTTTAAGATTGGACATAAACGAGTGTCAATCTTTTGAAAGATATTGTTTCATAAAAACACGCTATTTGTTTTAACAGCGGGATTTAATTATAAAATTAATTAATGAAACTTCTATGTTATGAATTTGGTAAAATGGACATCATTTTTGAATTCGGAATATCAAATATAGCTTAGGGTGAATATTTGGTATTTTTCTGAAAAACTTCAATTTTTGATGAATAGTGAAACCACAAAGTGGTGGTTACAAAATTTGATTTTTCGTTTAAATGGGACTTTACCACTTCTGTGATTTGAATTTAAAAAATCAAATTTTAATGATTTTAATTTTTAAGTAAAATTTGGTTCAATGGGATGAAAATATTTTTTGATGAAAAGTAACTTTTAAGTTTTATTAATCGCGATTAAAGGTAATTAGTGTGATTTAAGGTAAAAATGATATTATAATAAAATGAAAATATCTTGAAACATGTCCTAACCCTATTGGATGATTTATTTCCAACCAAGAAAACCCATGGGACGATTTTTGGTACCCCATGGAGCCACTTGGGTTTGATAATGACATTTATGCCTTCTATTTAAAGTTAAAATAAAAATGTCACAAACATGATTTGTTTTACTAAAAAAAATTTTACATGGGGTTATACAAGTCATATTTTTGTCTATAAATATTCATTAGAAATCTAAAAAGATTTCATACATCGTGATTTTTTTTATAATTTTAAGACGTTAAATATATTAAATTCTTTATGACATCATGATGATACAGCGATGACCTCATTATTTAACGATTTAAATAAAATGGAAAGATAATGCAAAATCTAGGACCTACACATGTACAAAACCTATTGTATGGGTGTATTTCGAACCCTTATCACCTTATCCTCGAAACAAATCAATGTGGGACCATTAAAATCCGAAAACCATTTGAAAATAAAGTAACATTTTATATTTTTCCAAGAGTGCCCCTCCTCTCCTCTTATAAAAGGCCCCCACCTCTAACTCTTTACCCACACTTCCAAAGCCTTTGGCTCGACCAACCCCTACCCATTTTGTATATACACATCCCTATATAACTCCTTTAAGCCTCACTTTGGGCAGAAGTCTTCCCAAGGAAGCCTTTGAGCTCAAACCAAAGGGAGTTACCCGATTTTAAGGTAATGCCTTCACTTGAGTCCTTTTGTTTTATTTTGCTTCTCCAACCCCCTAAAATCTTTTTATTCATTTATTTTGTAAAAACTACAGTATCTTAAATATACTAGGATGTTGTTATAATAAGTATTCGAGCTACACTTACAGACACCTTCATCTAATGGTTAAAGAACCTACTATTTCTGTGGATGGCGAATTTCTGCCTCACGAAACGATGATTGTTCAACACTCATATAACACCTTAAAAGGTGTCCATTAAGATGTCACTATGTTTATATATGATATATAATATTTTTATGTTTTACTTAAGCTTCTTTATTTTTAATTTGTGGCATACCTTTATGGATTCCATTATGGGTATACGCGATATCTTCATTTTAGGAAGTGCGGACTACCGCCCCCTCAAAGTGATTTGATTCGTTAATGCCATATGTGGGACGTATAAAGGATGGATTTAAAGTTATTATATATTATGTTATATTGGAATTATAATATACCTTTATATCATTATTTTTTTCTTTCCATTAAAGTATGAGATATAAATGAAATTAGTGTTCATGCGTATGTACGGCTTACCGTCTCCATGAATGGTGCATTTCATTTCTTATCCTCAAATGTAATATACTATTATAAGTACATATAATGGATATATATGATGTATGATACATATAAATGATTAATATAATTATGGAATTAAAAATATACATATCCCTCATTTAGTTTTAATTCCATTAATATGACATAGAAATGAAAGTAGCGTTCATGCGTACGTACGGCTTACCGTCTCCATGAACGGTGCATTTCATTTCTTACCTCTAAATGATTATGTAATATTATAAATACATATATATGCTGGATATATATGATATATATGAATCGAAATCATGAATATCATTATTGAGATAATGGATATTTGACTACATGAACAACTTGTAAATATAAGAGGTTCACTTTTGATTTAAGTACCAAATAACGACAAAACAACCATTACTAAATTAAATGATTACATAATGTTCATGACATGGTAATAAGTGATATAAAAGGAATAATTAACTTGAAAAATGTTCTTAAGTAAGTATAAATTAACTCAAGTTTATTATTCAGGACGTTAAAGAACGATCGAGTCAAGTCGTACCCGAGGTAAGGGATCCTACTCCTCTCTTTCTTTTTAAGTACGCTCTGTTATGTCATTACTTTTAAAGATCATCTTTCTTGTTATTGGGATGTTATTTTATATTAATCTTACTGTAATTTTTATGTTCATATGATGAGAGACTCTATTCTCTCTCATCAATCCATTTTGGAAGTTTTGAGTGGCGACGTTAGGCTGCCAAATTTTCGTAAGAGATCTAACCTCTCTCTTTCTTTTTAAATACTCTCCTTTATGTCACTTATTTTAACCTCCTCTTTGTTATGTTGGGGGATATTCTTTTATATTACTCTTTATATAAAATTTATGTTAATATTATGAGATACCCTATTTGATCTCATCAATCCATTTTTGTAAGTTTTATGTGGCGCCGTTAGGCTGCCGAGTTTTCATAAGGGATTTTTCATCTCACTTTTATTCCCGTGGGATTTATGCTACATTTGCCACAATTTCCTTTGAGTGGTGTATGTACTGCCCATTATTTTACTAATTGTGTAATATATTTTCATTTATGAGTATTTACATCAATGTTGTATTGTCTTTCTTTCACGGGGTGTATATTTCGAAAGTTACCCAAGTCGGTAAGGGAACCTTTCACCCTCCTCTTTTTAAAAGACTTATTTTGTTATGTCTTTCAATTCACATACTATTATGTTGGGATATTTTCTTATATATCCTTATTTATTTAAATTTTATTTCCATGTGTTGATATACCCTTTTTATCTCTCATCAACTCATTTTCTGAATTTTGTAGTGACGCCATTAGGCTGTCAAATTTTTGCAAGGGAACTTCTTAACCAAAATTTGATTCTTTGGGATAAACTTATACTCCTTGAATATGTCGTTCTATGAATATGTGTGAATAACCTCTGATTGTTTTACACTTAATATCCACTTATATTTGGTGTATTTTTTTGTCACACATAATTATGTAATTGATTTATCCTTAAACCAAGGATACCGTCTTTGTAAGGGACTTCGTCTCAATCTCCTTTCACTGAGGCATATTTCATTTTATACACAACTTTCTTTTATACGGTGTATAAACCCCTTTAAATTTTACTTTTATACAAAAGGAATATTTTTCTACGAAGCGTTTTACTAAACGAAAAAAATGAATGTTTCTTTTAAAGTACGTGGTGACAATGACCTTTTCCGCTGCCGCGAGTATTATTTAATCTTTGGCTTCCTCAACAAGCCGTAATGTTTTTAAAATAAAATAAATACCATATACTCTTTTATGTATTTTGGTATTGAAAATGGTTTTGATAAAGGATTCTATTTTGTCAATATATTTAAATAATATATTGTGATTGAAATGTGGAAATGTTATCATTCCTTTATATTGGTTTTATGTGTTATAATTTTATAATGGTACTTGGACATTTTACGAGTGGTTACGTGATAAACCATATGATGGGTGGTGCCGTGAATACCAGGACGGGTGGTTACGTTATAAACTCCAATGCATTGGGTATGGAAGTCGGCCTTATGGCTATTCCATTAATTATTTATGGAATTTGGCCGTATGGATATGCTATTAAGTGATATGTGTGGAAGTTGACCTTATGGTTATTCCACTTAAGTATGTTTATGTCCCAAGTTACCTTTATATGTTATGTGATCTTTATATGGGTTTTATGGTAATATTTTGGTTACAGAAGGGTAAGTAATGAACTTTTATTCAGTGAAGAGTTTTTAATACTTCGAAAAGGTGAAAATTATTACTTTGATAAAGTATACATGGTTTACTGGTTGTTTTGAAAAACTAACAGTTTTCATTATTTGTGTATCCCTTACTGAGCTTTTTATGCTCACCCCAAGTTTTTGAAATGTTTTTCATAGGACTTAACGTGGAATAGGGTCAAGGATGGGATCAAGGGAAAGACATGCTACCTAAAACATGGAACTATACATGTTTCTTTTTAAGAGTTTTTTTATTTTATGGAAATTTAGTAGAAGTGACTACTTTGTAATCTTTTGAGATGTAATAGTTATATTCTAATTCTCTAAAACTCTAAACCTGAAAAGATCCTCAATATGAATTATTCATTTAATTCAATATTAAGTAAGGTTTAAGGCTGGGGACTTATACTTATAATTCATTCCTTGTATATTGAATCAATAATATAAAATATAATAAAAATATAATGATAATAAACATTTGTATTTGGAGAACTAGCATAAAAATTGATAATATTATCCCTATTCAATAAAATATAACAACATGATAATAATACATATATAAAAATAAGGTGATTAATACTATTTATATAATATCCCCATGGGGAATAAAATAAATTAAATTAAGTGGACATAGATGAAAAATAATTTAATAAAATAATTAGAATTATCCTTTAAAAAATTAGATAAAACAAACTTTTATTTTTGGAAACATTTAAAAATTCCTAAAACAATGAGAATACAATTTGAAAACCCATATAAACTTATAGACTGAGATTTATAATTAATAATGTATATAATTATGGGAAAAGGTATTCATGCGGTAAATATAAAAAAATTATTTTTTACTTTTTTAAAAAATTAAAAATAACTCATATGGGAAATAATGAAAATATTCAATTTAAAACATTGGTAAAGAATGTAAAAATGTAGTTTAAAATAACCTTTTACAATATTTGAATTGTAAATAAGAAAATTCTTAAAAAAACTTAAAATAACATGGAGGAAAATATTCTACAACATTTAAGATAACATTTTAAAGAAAAAATCATTATGGATTTGAAAACATTTCCTACATGAATATCCTAAAGGCCTTATATTTGAATTCATTTTTTATAATACCCCATTTAAAGGTTGAGGGGAACACTTACATTAACCATAGGCTAGTGACACATTACATGACTTAGTAGTCTTATCCCAAACTATGACTACTTTGAACTGCCCCTCCATAACATCTATATCATGATGTCAACTCTTCATATTCACATGACTGTTTGGATAGTTTTCATGTACATAGGTGAAAAGGCCTGGTACTGTTATCAATTCTCATTCCCTCTCATTATTCTAGATCTAGATATCTCTAATCTGGTGAATGTGCCTTCTCTAAATACGCATCTGGATCATGTTCCTTATATATTCGGTTGGGTTATATCTTCTCCTCATGTGTCCTGGAGGCCTTTATGTGGCTCAAAGTCCTTGAGGTTTCCTAAAAGGTCTTACTATCCTGAAGACCTTGGGTGGCCCGAATGCCTGAAGGACTTGAGGAACAAACTGGTGGCTTGAAGGATGAATTAGATAAATAGATTTGGATGTTATAGCACCGAACAATAACTGCTACTATATATGATATAGTACTACCACATTAATCCAAAAATATACCTCCACATAGATTTGATCTCGAGTATCTTGGATGCACTTGAAGATTCCCCACCAATCAGGACGAGGCTCATTTATACTTTTAAAAAATCATAAAAAATAAGAATTTAATGAAGTAAAATTGAAATGGATTTGTAAACCAATAGAATTTTATTAAATAAAATATAAAATATATCTAAATGATAGTTTACATGTCACAAAAAAATAAATGTGGTGAAAATTTCATATGTATCAATGAAAGGAAATTGATATGAGAAATACCTTACCATGAGTCCTAACCCATTTCTTACATTCTATAACTCTTTAATAATGAAATTAAAGTTTTGTTATACTAAATTAATAAAAAATTAGGTTTACTTTATTATTATAATCCATTTTTTTACATTTCTTACCATGTATTACATATTTATTAAATCAATTAAGTTCATTTCAAACATTTTGAGGATGTTCAATTCATAATCAATAAAGAAATAAGGTCGGTTGACCATGGAAAAATGGTTCATTATTCTATTAAATCCATAATATTAATCATAACATATATAAAATTTTTATACATTGAAAACAAATTTAGAACCATTCATGAAGGGTGTATATAAAAATTAATCACATCATTTCATTGAGGTGGTAGCCCATACGTACGCACGAGGGATGTTATTATTTTTTCAACTGGTATATAGATAAGAAGGTAAGTTATATAATATATTCCCAAAATCATTATTATTTCATGAAAATAATATATATATATATATATATATGTGTGTATATATATTAATTAACCCCATCATAATAACCATCCTTTTTAGGCGATGATAAAAAATGAAACACATCACTTTGTGGACTCGGTATTCAACACATATACATGAGAAATGTTTTCATTTCCCTTGGGATAGGAAAAGACAAGAAATGGAGTTATAATATAAATGTAATAAAATATTAGTATACTTAAGATAATTATTTTATCATATTAGTGTGTTTATAGAATATTTTAAGGATATTAAAAAATAAATAAACTTGAAAACAATCGGTTAAGACTTATACCACTTCTTTGGAAAACATCTTTTTTATTATACCTTAGCCCATATAAGTTTCTCTTTTGGTGAGACTAGAACCTCTATGACATGTAGATAAAAGTTTAAAATAGATTTCAATATATCTTGGTCAACATTAATTGCTTACTAGGTGTTTATAAGAGTGGAGATGAGGTTCCCTTTTATAAGTGAGGTGGGTGGAAATCTTAAAAATACACAAAATATTAATATAAAATATGTTTCTAACACATGTAAAATGAATAATAAGTTCTATATATTCAAAAAAAATATTATATTATTGAAATAAATTCAAAAAATAACATTTATACAAGTTAATTTTCAATTTGAACCTTATCTATTATTTTAACTCCCTTATTAACCCTTTTAACCTTAACCATGGTAATGAAAAACTTAGCATATAAGGGTCATGAAAGTAATTTTAAAATTTCCAGTTGACACATATATGACTAATGAATTATATTTTCAATAATTTTACATATAACTGAGTTATTATAGGATTTTTAGGATTTTATAATGATTAAAAAGTATATTTTAAACACTAAAATCATTTAATGTCATTTTCCTGACTATTCACATATCCTAACATTAAAAAATCAAGATAACAATGGTATTAAAATATAAATACCTTAACCAAAAATAATAATTTATAATTATCCATTTAATTCATGTAATATCCTAATTCATCCAAAACATATTAATTTTAATGTTTTTAAAATGATCTGCTTGATTTTTTAATTGCTTTCACAAGCATTGTGTCGGAGTTACGTAAGTGTCCAAGGTAATTATAACATAAATAAAAATCAAAAATATATTTCTATAATAAAAAATTTTGATATTAAAAATAGGTATTTATAACCATTCATAACTTCTTTTTATCTCTATGAAAACATATTATAGAAATTAGAAGAAAGAGAGTGACATTTTGTAATTATCCTTTACTTAAAATTATTTAAATGTCAAAATTATAGTAAAGTAGCACCAAAATGCAATAATTTAAAATATAGGATGATTATGATAAAAATATAATCATTAAATGAAATAAATGAAAGTATTAAATTGATTTTTAGACCTTATCCCATAGAATAACCCCATTTTACCTCTTACCATGGTGACACACCTTTATCATGGTTACTATTCATTATAACTAAAAATGAAATTGACCATGTTACATAATTTAAATATGATGATTCAAAAAATGTAATATATTTTATAATTTTTTGTTTCAATAATTGTTAAATATTAATTTTAATAAAAGTTCATAAAACAAAATGAAAATAATTTTTTAGAAAAATATTCTTTTTAACAATAAAAAAGATTTTATACAACAATCATGTATGATTTTTATTACCATAGTATTAATTGAATTTTTTTTAATTAAAAGAAACTTATGTGACTTATAAAAAAATACAAAAACAAAATTAACATTTAAATTACTTTGAATAAAAGTAAATAAATAATAGTTTTTGTAAGATCGATATTTTCACTATTCATCCAAAAAACAACCTTTTCAAAGACATTCCAAACCTTTATCTTAAGATTTTTTTTACACTATAATTTCAAAAAAAATCAATTTTATAATATAAAATTTATAAAAGTCATATAAATTAATCATTATCCCACACAAAAAAATTCAATAAAAACCATTTTTGAAAAAAAAAATATTTTCGAAGTATAAAATGAATTCATACTCATTCATTATATAGTAAATCATCATTAGTATAATATTAATTATTTTATTGAGTATATTATCTATAAATTTCAGTAAAAATAGTTATCTATATTGAATAACTTAATTTATTTTGATAAAATACTTTGCACATATAAATCATTTTTCTAGAAAATATCTTCTTTAATATTATATGGTTTTCTTAAAATTGAGTTTTATTTCATAGGAATTAATCATTACATTTTTATTAAGTAAAAATTTCAACATAAATTTCAAAATTTGATTACTCCTATTCCAACCTATTAATTGAAAATCTCGATTATAAAATTCATATTTTAATAATAATATTTTAATAGTATATTGCAGTATTTTTTAATCATGGTGTTGAAGTTAGTACATGCAATAGAATATATTCTTCTTCTTAAACTAAAATCTTGGGATGTTTTATTAGTTTCCATGATCCTACTTATATTATGAACCTTGTGATTCTAATATCCAATAATATATTTTGTATTAACATGCTTCTTTATCCTCAAAATTATTTCCATGATCTTCACATTCTCTACATCATCCCTAGTGTAGATATAATCTATATGTTCAACTTGAGTCTTAGTGTTTTATTAAATTTCTATAAATAGTTCAGAATAATAAATATCATCCTCATAATCTACCATGATAGTATTCTTGATTATTATTTCATCTAAAACACTATCACATCATCATAATCAAAAAATCTCTTATATTTCTTGTAATAACATTTGTATGAACTTATATTTGGTGTGTATATAAGGAATGTCCCATACTCAACTTTTTTTATAAAGTATTCCACCACATTTTTCTTTCTTGTTGATCGTGTATAAATCCTTATGACCATAAATCATATAACATTTTAATTATTTTAAAAAAAATCTCTTTAGGATTCATATATGAGTTTATCCTTAAAAGATAATTATTCTAAATTATTCCAGTAATGGTGATAGAATGTAACCTGAAGTATCTTGATGTGTCATTTTAATCTAAAATGGTTCTATCCATATCAACTAAGATTCTATTTTTCCTCTCAAGAACTCAATTTTGTTGATTATTGTATGGATAATAAAACTCATGACCAATACATCATTTATATATATGTGCTCAATGAATTTATTGTTGGAATATTTAGCTCTATTATCATATCTCCACCCGTGAAAAGACATTCCAATCTATTTTTCTTATAATATTCTTAATATTTTGAATTACTCCAATTATTTACACTTTTTTAACATGAAAATGATACATGTCATTCTTGGTAAGTTATCAATAAAGGTAATATAGTATTTCTCTTTACTTTTTTACATATTTATCATAGGTCTACAAACATCATAATGAGCCAACTCTAATGGTTTTGAGGCTTGGATATCAACTCCTTTGTGAATTGTGTTTACCATTTTCCTTTTTATAAATATCTTATAAATGGTAATAATTACTTACTTAAGAATATGGATATTTATCATAACCTCTTATCTATTCAGTTTCATTATATTATTTTATCCAAGGTTTCTAACCCTTATATTTCATAAACTATTTTATACTTTCAAAATCATGTAGTAATTTGTTCTTAAATATCCCAGTAGAAATGGGTTACCTAAAGTTATCAACCCCTTTTTATAATTTTACTATATTTCAATTTCTTTAATAATTATCCATTTTTATTAAAAATAATTTCATTTACAACATTAGAAAATCGTGATACGCTAAATAGATTATGAATCATCCCGTGATGAAATAATAAATTGTCTAAACTAATATGATTTCTATTAATATTCTCCATTACAAATAATGTGATACTTATAGAGATATAATTGTTGAATTTGATACCTCATCCTTCATATATTTCAATATTTTTTATATTACTCGAATCACATATTAGATGAGAATAGTATCCATTGTCCATGATCCATGGCTTCTTAAAAAAATTAGACTTAAATGAATCCTAAACAAAATTTTACCATTTACCAATCTAATTTAATTTTTCTATGTTGAATTTTTTTTATAAATATTAATTTTGGACACTATTAATTTGATAAAATCATTTGAGGTGTTTCTTTGTTGATCATATCTCCCACAAAATTCTCGTAGTTCATGAAGTTGTTTCTTTCTTCATTATTTTTCTTAGTCTATTAGTGCATTTTATAATCTTGAAACTATTATTATTTTTTTCTATCCCTTAATTCATTCTCTATTTTGAGACCTAAAAAATATATCCTGTATCAAAAAATTTATTCTTTATGGAAAAACATACCAAAAAACCAAAAATATCCCTAAAACCTACTTTTTTTACTAAAATGTTAATGGTGATTGGGTTTTCGTCTGAATTTGTTTTCAATTATTATTTATGTTTGTCTCATTAATCTTTTTGTATAAAAGTTTTTTGGAAATTTGGGATATACAGGGGATAAATTTATAAACTCTTATCATTCTATATTTGAGAATTTCTTGACCTTTCAATATATTTTCTAGTTAATTTAGATTTTTTTCCTTTCACGTGATTTTTAAAAAATCATTTTTTTGGAGGTGGGAATTCAATATCATTTTCTTCAACATGTTCTATTTGTTGAAGAAAATAAATCTCAAAACATGTTTTTTGGAAAACTCACCTTTTTCTTTAATAACTTTATCCTAATCAAATTTTATTTTCTCATTTTCTATTCTCAGGTTCAGTTATCTTCTACTTCAGTTTATAAACTTATTGATCTCTAAGGATAATAGTAGAGGTCATATATTCAATGTTTTTTCCTTTATTAGTAATATCAATATTTTTTACTTAAATTTATTTGACCATTTTATCTTCATAAACATGTATTTGACTTCTTTATATGAATTTCCTTTTATATGATAATTATCATCACTCATCATACCTATTTAATTAAATCGCATTTTTATTTTTTCCTGTTGCTGTATTATTTAGATATTTCTCCTTCTTTTATAGCATACTCATTTTTTATTTATGAGTAATATTTCGATGATTAAAGTACTTATTTTTCTTATGAAATGAGTAATATTTGATAAACATTTCAAGAAGATTCCTCATCATTATAACATTCATCACTATCTGATACACCCTATTTGACTAGTAGAAAATTCTTTCAAAAATATTTTTATGAAATTTTATTTTTTTCATTAAACTATTTCTTCTTCAAAGAATATCTATTATTAGTGACATTTATGAAAGCCTAATTCTATTCATTTTTTTATATAACCATTATAGGAAAATTTGTATAAAAATTGGTAACTTTTATATAGTTAAATCATTTAAAAGTGTACTTAACTCTATATTTTCCTCTCTTGTGAGAATGTTTTCTTAACATCAAAGTTGAAGTTTATAAAAAATGTTCCACAAATTCATTTTCATCAAAATATCACTAATATTCTTTTATATTCATATATTTAATGTATTTTAATGAAATTTCATTATCCTTCTTGAATTTTCTTTTAACAAAAATTTCACTTCTCAGTTCAAAATTAATAAGAGTGTTATACAGTTCATCAATGGTAAAATCATCAATATATATATCTTCAAGAGATAATATATTAGCATCAAAATTATTAATAATAATCCTTATGAGTTTATTGATAAAGGTATATTCTTTAATATTGTAACCATATCCTCTAATACCACTTAAAATAAAATTTAATCAGGTAAAAAATTAAATAGTTTTATTTTCTTATAGAATTCTCATGTATTCAAACAATTGTCTACTTATTTTCAATTTAGTTTACTTCATATTTCTATTTATTTTCTAAACACTATGAAGATTTTTCCAAATGGAATTTGTTTATTTTACACCCTATGAATTGTGTAAGTTCCCTTTATAAAAATGATGACAATAAATCATTTATCACCTTTCCACCACTTCTAATATTTTTTTATTAATAAGGTGGTATCACCTAGTACAGTGAATTAAAACATGACATAATCAAGAACATAAATCCCTAAAGTCAGGAGATAGGGTATCATACTATCTTTTTAAATATTTAATTACTTTCTATCAAATAAAGGAATTTATTTTCTACTGATAGAGTTACAAGGGTGTATAAAAACTCAAGAAAGGGAACATAGAGAAAACATTCATATAATATCATGTAAGAAAAGTATGCATACCCATGATTACTCATAATGATACTATCCACTCTAGTTTTTCCATCAACTGGATAGTTTTATATTTCCTAGGGTACCCACAAATCATAAAAAAAATTATCTTCATAAGAAAGGTATGCTCATCCATTAGAGCATAGCATGATATTTCCTTCTATAGATTTTCCATCATCCACATAGTTTAAGATTTCCTAAGGCACCCACCCATCATAGTAAAATGCATCTTGATTGGGTGAGGTCATCACCCTTATTATCATGTTCTTGACTTGAACCTCATATGCCCCAAGTGAGACTCATCTCTTCTAGGCGTCACACGCCCCAATTAGTTCATAATATATTGTACTCAAAAAATGACACAGACTTATTAGGGAAATAATGATAGTTAATTTCAATAATATCCCTATTAGCACATTCCCTAATCGATATAAGTAAGATTCAAACTTCAATACCATGTAAGGAATGTATACCCACCCATTATCCCTCAACTTGATGTTGGTTTCTATGTCCTTTACATTAGTTTCATAGTTTTTTATTTCTTAGATCACCCACCCATCATAGGAAAAGGATTCATGATAGAGAAGTAAATCACCCTTATTATCTATTGATTGATTTGAAACTCTAATTCCCCATGAGGGACCCATGAATTATAGGCATAATTCACCCTAGGAAATCCATGGGAGTCTATATTCAATCTACATAACATATCTATTATGGAAATTAATACACTTGATTTCAATAGAAACACATACTGCCATTTTATAATGGGAAAGAGTAAAAGGGGAGACTCACTCATAATGAGAAGAATCTATAGAAATACTCATTAAAAGATAAGGATGATACTACCAAGTAAAATCAAAATGAATGTTAGAAATACATTAAATCATATGGAAAAACTTATTTCATGTAGGAATCAAAATACAATGATGTTTCCCATGGTGTGGTCTCATTCACCACAAAATTTAAGAACTCTAGGAATAAAATTCTTGTGGTAAAATCCAAGAATAATGCATAAGAATAATAATACAAGGGTAAGGAGAGAGTGTGTACCAATATTGATTCTCTTAAGGAGATTGTTTTTGGTGAAAACAATTGGGACACACTGCTAGAACTAGTCTCATATAGTTTTCTGAGTAATTATAGTTAAATAATGAATATGATCCTTATAATAAGTGTATTTATGATAATATAATTCTAAAGTAACTTATTGAAAATTGAGAGTGTGAAATCCCAAAATATCACTTCCTTTATTTTGATCAATCGGTCATTTTCTCCCTTGTCTTAGGGTTGATTTTTTTTAGTTTTTTTCAGGGTTACATGGTTACACACATGGTTTGATAAAATATTTAGTAGAAATTATGAACCATCTACTGTTTTATACATAGATGGTTTTATAGTTTGTGCAGGTTTTGGTAAATTGTGTGAGACAACCAAGTGACCTATGGTCTTTTGAGGCAGTGGAAGCCACACTAGCTACACACAATTTAGTAATTCGTGTAAGAAAACCTTGTGAACTACTTAAATTGGGGTATTTTGGTCATTTTGAGTTGGTTTTAAGTTGGGATTCCCATTTAATCAACCCATAATCATTATCCCTTGACCTATGAACCTCTCAAGTTGTTTTTCCTCCTTTCAAGCTTCTCCAAGTGGATTTGGAGTCTATCCTTGGTTGTTCTTCATCAATATCAAGAGGTAAGGGATTCCCCTCTCTTCTTACTTGGTTATATTCATCTTTATCCAATTTTCTCAAACCCTAAGGGCTATTGTGGGTTGAGTTTTTTTGGATATGATGGTTTTTAATATGGTATTTTGTTTTCTAAGCTTTTTTATCAATCTCTTAAGGCATTTTTTGATTTTATTTGCTAAAGGCAACATGTTTCCACCAATTTCAAAAATTGTTTCAATTAATTATCCATTTATTAAAGAGTGTATTGAATTCATTATGTTTTAAAATTTCTCTTGATCTAAATTAGGGTTTTATAATATACATGTTTTCATGTTATCAATGGTTTTCTATGGTTTTTTGGACTTACTCTAGAAAATTTGGGGGAAATTATCAATTAAATGGAAATTTTGTTTTAAATAGTGTTTTATGCATTCAATGTGTTTGATAAAATAACATTCATTTATTTTCCTAAGAAAAATATTTAGTTTATGGTGTTTTAAAAAAATGGTTTTATAATGTGTAGTTTTATTTATTTTAAAATTGGATTCCCTATTTGAAGAGCTTCCAATGAATTTAAAAAAAATATTCCATATTTGTAAAAGGTTTTACCTTGTTTAAAACGGGTTACCCTTGTTTTATAAAAAGGGTGTGTTTCTTATGAAATATAATTATATGTTTTAAAAAGGGGGTGTTATTCCTTTTTGTCTTCTATGTTTTTTATTAATCCTTTCTTTAGTTATTCATGTTTATGCCTTATTCTTATATATTGTTGTGTGAGATTTCCCTTGAGTTTTAATTAGTTTTCAAATGGTTTTTAAAAAGGGATTTCCAAATAAGGTAATATTTATGTATAAAGAGAAGAATTTTTTCCCACTTTATGTGATTCAATTTTATTGTTTATCATTTACACCCTAGATGATCTTTTTATCACTCATTATTTGTGATTGATATCATGTGTTTGTTTATATGAATTGTGATTCATGTTATTAGGTTGGGGATTAATATTGAAGGAGTGTATTGGAGGTTGGATGTTTATTTAGTTCCTATTTATATTTCCTTAGGGAAGTATTTTTTTTATATTATTATATTATCTTGATAATAACCACCTATTTTTAGTCATGACATGAGGGATCTTGTTTAATAAGTGGGAATCTTGGGGATGTTTCCTTACTAGTAGATTGTGATACCCTGGATAGTAACCCCTATTTTAATTTTTTACCTATCCAGGGGATGTGTTAATATTAATTATAGTGTGAGATCAATTTGAGGGATGAGTTTTGTAACCATTAAAATGTTGATAGTAAGCTCTAACATTTCAAATCAAGAAAAAACTCATTACATTAGTTCTTATAATGTTTCCTCATGGTTTTTAATTTTTGTGTTTATTCATTATTTTTGGAATATGAGTTTCTTCTTCTATTTAAATGCTTAATTATATTCTTTATGAGTGAGAAACATGGGGTTGATACATTCATTGTTTGGTCTTTTTCATTTTTTATGACTTATTATGTATTTCCATTATATTATGTTTTACATTTCTTATACCCATGTGGGGTGTGTGTGTTAAAGGTTTAAAAAGGTGATAGGGATATTTGGATTAAAAAAATCCCTGAAAACGTTATCCTATGAAAATTTTTCTTTAATCCATGTGTGATTTTTATTTCAAATGCGAAATATTATTATTTTTTAATTCATGCCATGTAAAATGTTTTTTTGAAAACGTTTTAAAATGTGAGATGGTTTGTTTTAAAAGGTAGTTCTTTAAAAGAAAAATAATGGTTTAACATATCTTTTTTTAAAGTGAGTTGTTTTAAAGATAAATGGTTAAATTTATCATGGTTTTGGTAAAACCTATTAAATTCATGTTTGAAAATGTGTATCTTTGAGAAATTATATATATTATACTCTATTTTATTTCCATTTTTTAAAATAAATGAAGACGTATTTTGTTATACTTTATTTTGAAACAAGATTTCATGGTTTCATTATAAATTAAATGTAAATGGACTCACGGTGTTATCTTACTATCCCTTGTATCACACCTTGAATACTCACACTGATGGGTAGGTAGTCTTCAAGTTTTTTATAGGTTATCTAGTTATGAATTGAAGGTTTTGTTTTTACCGCTCTCTATTGTTAAGTGGGTGTTATTTGGTTTATGGGTGAGTCTTGAACCAACCTGATCCATCCATCTGGAGAATGACCAAAATTTCCCATAATAGGGTTTGAAGGGGATTCATGATCTCCAGGGGCTTGCACAAGTTTATATGAATCATGGAAACACCACATGGCAATGATTTTTCCCTTAAATAAATGTATCAACATAGTAGAAAATCTAATAAAAAACTAGTATGACCCATCCATAAATCATAAATCCATGCCAAAAAATTGAAAAATATAACTATAAATAAGAAAATAAATATAAAAATAAACTCTCAAATCACACACCAATCTCTCTACCCTACAATGAAAAGTCTCACAAAAATACACCTCCATATGCATTCTCTTCAACCACTAGTAGTTATCATTACCGTCCATCCGTAAAAAGAATGAAAATATTAATTAGCTAAAGTAAATCATTTGAATACACATATGGTATAAATTCTAGGAAAATAAAAGAAGGTTATATCAAAATAATTTAATATGGATAATTTTCTGAATATAATAAAATCAAACTAAACTCTAATAAATCAATTCTCTAAAGAGTGGAAAAAAACTAATAAGAACCTATATCTAAAATGATAGATAGGCATGAGATAAATATTTATAGTAATTCCAATGGGAAACAACTACACATATATAAAAATTAAAAGAAATATCCATTTAGCAATATTTTGAAATACATTAATAAATTATGTGTTTTAAGGTTAATTATATTTTAACATCAAAAACAACTTAAATTGGTTTTGAAAACATTCCTCTCTATTTTTGTTAAATGAAAATGGTCAATTTAAAACATTCATTTATAAATAACACATTCTATATGAAATAACCCATTGTTCAATCTTAAAAGTTCCTTTAATCCATTTATTAAAACGGATTATAAAAACAAATATGCATTGTATAAGTAAAATATCAATAAAAGAGGCACCATGTCATGGATAATATAACAAAATAATAATATCCAATCATAGATTCCACACACATCACGAAATATGAGTATATCAAATAATCCAAGGGATTTACCCCAATTGAATCCATTATCCAATGAAATAGATGTCATGGAGACTCTACTCAAGGTTATAAAGTGAGGCTGCCCTAGAATTTACTCAATAGACAAACCCATCAACCTATGTTGTGTCTTATAACCAATCACTAGACTATCCTACACGAAACATATTTGAAATGGAACACACCATCTATCTCTATCACTAAGGGAGATGCTCGTAGTGTGTAGCTATCTATTATATAATTAGTAAAGACTCACACTTATCCACCCGGGTTACCATGACCAAAGGAAATCAAGGGTAAGTAAATAAGAAAATAGTATAACCAATAATAAGAACAAATAAATAAACATAGACTAATATATATTTATTGTAGATAATATCAAAAAATCCACACCCATCCCAAGATCACTCTAAAGAAAATAATATTGACTGCATAATTATCACATAGTAAAAAAAATAAAAAACATGCCCTAAGGGCTATAATCCAAGTTAATCAAGTCAAATAAGGTTTAATAGGATCTTTCACACATTCATACATTTGGAAATTTCCTAAAAGTTCCAAATATTCCTTTTAATTACATTTCATAAACCAACACTAAAAATCCCTTTATAGTTTTCCTTATAAATACATATATAAATATATATATCTTATTTCACAAATTCACACAGTCACAGGTGAATTTTCAAACACACACACACACAGATATATATATATATATATCTCTTTGTGTGTGTGTCTGTGTGTGTACCTATATATATATGAAGAACCAAAAAATATATTTTTTCATATATATATCTACATATTAAGAGACATTTTATAAAATTCACATTTTATCAAAAATTGAATATTTAAATATTTTTTTGATACATGTAATTTCAAAAGGATATTGAGAATCCATTTCCAAATATATTTTTTAAAAAATTATAAAAAGCCTACTGAATTCCCCATTAAAGAATCAGTCCAATTTTCACTTAAGAACTAAAAAGGGGGAAAGGATCTTTAATTTTTTAGACCCAAATTGGGTTAAACAACATTAAATATGTCAATTTAATAAAATATATATTTCAAAAAAATTATAATGATTTTTTTTTCAAGTTTCACTTGAAATTACAAGTAAAGGCATTATTCCAAAAAAATAAATCCTTAAAACATTCATAATACCCAATTTAACATTCATGAATATGAATAAGTAACTAAATAAATCATTTAAAACACCAATAAATAAATTTCCCTAAAATTAAAATCTTAAACATGGGGAAAACTATCTCAAAATAAATGGAACACAAACCATAATGGTATAACTTTGATTAAAGACACCCAATCGAGAGTAATAGACCACCACGAACCCTAGAATCACAAAAACCCACACAAAAATGGTCAAGACTGAAAACCATATATTAAACTAAACTAAATAAGGGTGATGGTAAAGAATAAATCATGATGAAAGAGAGAATATTGGAATCCAGAGACCATACCTAGGGATTTTGACCTAAAATATCCTAGAACATAGAAGAAATATCCAAGTAAATAGGGGGTTTTATTATTGGTAGGTGAGTGTGTGAGGAGGGGTTTGATCCAGGGGAGGAGGAATCATTGAGGGAGGGGGGATCAACCCAAACATGTTTGATGAAATAGAATATGGGATAGGGTAGGTTGGTGTCTAGGGGGAGTGGGATCCCCAAGGGAGATGGGGTTATGTAAGACATGGGTCTACTAGGGGAGAGGGTGCGCAAAGGGGTAGAAAGAAAGAATTTTGATAAATAAAAAAAAGGATGATAAAAAATAAACAAGAAAAATAAATAAATAAAATTAAAAAATGGGTGTGGCACATGGTTTTCTCACGTGGTTTAATAAATCATGAAACAATTATACTGCTGATACTCGGCACTCAAAAATACCTCAAATGGTTACTCTTAAGAAACCAAATGGTTTAATAAGCTATGAATAGACCATTATAAAGGCACTATCTTGATATATAACTAACTTCATGGTTTCTTCATGGTTTTTAAAAAAGTGATGGTTAACCCTATGCCCATTTATAATATTCAAAAATTAGATATTTTTATCCTAAAACTCCAGAAAACATAAAATAATATTAAATAATATTAAATAAAATAATAATAAAAATATTGGGAGTGAGAATTATCCCTGCAATAAAACTTTATAATCCTATTAATCCATTTACAAATGATGGAATATGACCAAAGAACACTAAATAGAATGATTCCTCAAAATCAACAAAGCACGTCCTCAAGAAAAATATGAAATCTCCAAGTGAAACCCAACCATCAATATCGGATACAATTTCTAACAAACACTTAGAATTATCTAGGTCTCCCCATCATTTTTTATTAATCTAAAATGGTGGTTCAACACACACACGCACATCAAGGTATTAATTACCACAAAAATAATAACTTCTAATGAACACCCCCAAGAAACTACAATACCTATATCAAACAGATGAACTAAAAGGAGTAGAAATTTGATGAAATCTCAATATAAGAATCAACATGGGCCTTAGACTCATGTCACGATACTCAAATAGGTAAACTAAGACCTAAAATCCCTAACTAATTCTCATAATGAATCAAAAATTATCATCACTCTTAGGTTCTCAATTTCTAGAAGTTTGTCCATCCTAGTTACCCATGAACTGACCAAAAATCAACAATGTCTAACCGATTAAAAAGATAAACTCCAAAAATAAAAACCTTAAGAAACATGGTCATAATCCAATCATAGTCACCAAAATAACCAAACACATCCCACAAAAACTCAAAAATAACTAATATCCCATAATCATCCATATAGAACCATCCAAATAATATCTATAAAAAAATACCTCAAAGATTCTCAGTGATTACAAACCAGTGAAAAGAAAACCAATAAAATAAAAAACTTAGAATCAAACCCATAACAAAAGATCCATTAATGCCTATAAAGAACCTAGGTCACCATATAAAATGAAGGGTACACTTCAAGAAACCTAGATCCAAAACCAACAATAAGAAATAATCTGACTTTATCACTTGATTTTGAGCTTGGGTAAATCTGGAAACTAGGGAGACTACCCCTATGAGAAAGAGGATCACCTATAATTTCATCCCTTGGAATATCCAATTCTTTCATTCAATAAATTTTAAAAGATAAAAAATTTAAATAACATTAAACATGAGCACAACTAGTACATGTATCAAAATAGACAACCAAGAATTCCCACTAAAATAATAGAAAAACCAAAATTATAAACCAATAAAATAGAACACTTCAAAAAACCCCATTTTAAAATAGTCCATTTTCTAAAACATTCAATTCAAAAATTTCTAAAAAATCATTTTAAAATGAAAAATTAATGTCCATTTTCAAAGCAATTTCAAATCCACTCCTTTTATTCATTAAAACAATTCATTTCACAATCAAGGAAATAGAAACAAAAACTCTATTTTAAAATCCTCCACTTTTTTTAAACATTTCAAAATAACTCAAATTTAAAAAAAAAATTATAAATCAAATTGAAAAATTAAAACACCGTTTCATTTTTTTAATGAAATCAAATATTTCAAAAACATTTTCAAAAGATTCCTTAAAACTGATTCCTTTTATTAATATATTTTCTGAAACACCTCAAAATTGTACTAAAATCCAATGTTTTAAGAAGTTACACAAATGCGCACAATATAAAACCCACCATAAATCCAAACCAAGTGTTAATATATCAAAATAATTAGTTTTTAAACCATAAATGGGAATCACTTAAGGCAGTATAAATATCAAAACCAAATTAGATATGAAACCATGATTCACTTGGAAACATTGCCGATGAGAAAAATTACAATCATGAAATAATTCCTGAAATGGGTCTGGAATCAAGTGTTAAATTGATGCATGATTCACCATTACATGAAATCAAACATTAATCCACAATTACATCTCAATTTCCATGTAAAATCTAATTTGAACACCAAATAAACTCAATCATGCTGGTGAGGCTCAATAAATGATCAAAAATAATCAAATAAAATTTCTAACTCAAAATTCAAATCCAAACTACTAATGGTGGATCAATAATTCTCATTGCATGTGGTGATATGAAACCTATTCATGGAAAACCTCCCAAGTTCTGATAATCAATAAAAACATGATCCTACCATTAAATCATTGATAACATAAGGTCTACTCATGAGGAAATCAAGGTTCCTATAAAGAAAAGATGTAAACCTTCTTGTATAAAATTTTTTCATGATCCAACCTAAGCCTTCTATACATAATATGCCTAAGATGTCCCATGATAGATGATAAAGGGAGTTTTTGATCACTATATGCTCAAATAAGTGTCAGGGAATCGCAGAAACACCATTTGGGAATGATTTTTCTCTTAAATTAGTGTAAAATCATAGTATAAAATATAATAAAAAACTAGCATGACCCATTAGTATGTATGTATGTACGTATGTACGTATGTATGTACGTATGTAGGTATGTATGTATGTATGTAAGTACGTACGTATGTACATACATACATACATACATACGTACATACGTACATACATACGTACATACATACATACATACGTACATACATACATACATACATACATACATACATACATACATACATACATACATACATACCTACATACGTACGTACGTACATACATACGTACATACATACGTACATACAT